>CM061557.1:49505628-50843753 GCA_030864225.1 Capsicum baccatum var. pendulum
TGGCACTAAAGACGACAGTTATATGGGGGCTACAAGAGAAAGTGAAGCTCCAAGGTCTAGTAAAACATACATAAGAATATGAAAGGCTTGTAACGTACCCGTAACCACATCAGGGGAACTTTCCTAATCATGTTAGGATTGGAGTGCATAAAGTCTATTCTGATGTTAACTACGGGTGGCACTAGAAGTGGCACCCTGCTGAGTTGGGCGTCCAGATGGAACTGGAGGACGATTTGACTGACCTTGTAGGTGTAAATCCTTTCCCCTTTGAGCCATTAATCTACAATAACACATCTTGTGGCATGTATTACCACATCCAAAACATATATCACTACCAGCTCTACACATACCTAGGTGATTTTTACCATATTCTCTAAAAAATGGATGGATACGACCATTGCTCACACTACCCTGGGTTTTGGAGCCTAGCGCCCTATCTCGACTGTTACTCCTAAACTTTGGTACTAGAACACTAGATAAAAATGGAAATAGTGATGAACACTTTTGGATGAACTGAGAACAGTTACCATCCTCTGACTAAAAAAAATTAAAACTACATGTCCTAGCCCTCTTACTCTCTCTTTCTTTCTATTTAACCTTCTCTTTCTCGATTTGCTGAGCATGGACCATAAGTCTAGAAAAGTCAATTTACTTAATCAACATTGCAGTCCTACACTACTTGACCACACTATCATATACACCAGACACAAACTTGAATTATCCTAGACCTGTTATCAGCCACCACATGAGGAGCATACCGAGCTAGCTAAGTAAACTTAAGTGAATACTCCTTCACACTCATACTTCCCTTCTTCAAATTAATGAACTCCAAAACCTTATCTTCCCTCAACTCCAAAGGAAAGAATCTATCTAAAAATAATGTAGCAAACTACTCCTATTCTATAGGGCCTACATTTGTGCCCCTATCTCCCTTCCACCGCTTATACCAAGTATGAGCTACATCCAACAACTGGTAAGCAGCCAATTCTACACTCTCACTAGAATTCACGCCCATAAATTCCTTCACCTTCATAAATATGTCGAGGAACTCTTATGGATACTCATCGAACTTGGATCCTGAAAATAAAAGAGGATTAATTTTGGAGAAGTACCGAATCCTAGCTGCGGCAGTATTAGCCACTGAAATGGCTGGGATAGAAATTGGCTGGTCATTCTAAGCTGTTACTATGTTAGCTAAGGTAGGTAAGATAGCTCTGAACTCGGCATGAGAAACATTCTTATTAGTGGATCTTTCTGAATGGGCAGAGGTGCGGGCTAATTTTTATTCCTTCTTCTGTTATTCTTTTAGGGAGTCATGGTCTGTAATGGAATAGTGGATGAATTAGAAGGAGAGTTTAAATACATCTCATGCTCTTTCGCACAACATGAATACTAAAATAAGGGAAATTTTTCCTAAAACGTCTTGTAGGCTCCTGCCCATAAGTGTGGTGTGCTTCACACCCATGTACAAGACTCTAGTCAATGATACTTTCAGACTCCCTAAGATACTTTAAAACCTTAGGCTCTGATACCAAGTTTATAATGATTTGAAAATACATCCAGGTCGCCACAAGGTGCTTACGACCCTAAGAGATCCCAAGCTAACCCATAAGCTAGTACTTGATGTGATTATTGAATGAAAGTAACAAAATACAAATGTGCAAATTAACTGAATACGCGTTAAGGTTTTAAATACTGAGATCTTTACTAAATCATAAGTCTGAAAACAAGTGTCTAAAAACTGATAATCTAACTAACTGTTTGAAAGTGTTTGAAAAGCTTTTAACTGACTAACTATGGAGCTGATGGGACAGATCATCAACTAAGTCCAACTGAGTAGGAATTCTGAACTACTTAAGATAAACTGAAATAAAGAAATCATGTCCTCAAAATATGAGGACTCACCACTGATATTACTAATAATCTGGTTTTTCTAAGTGCGGTCAAGCAACTGTACGTTTGAACCTATAATATTAAACATCATAGCACAAAATATAAACATGTGGTCAGTACTTTGGATATATTTATATGCTAGATGAGGTTAGGCTGAAATGAATAGGCTAACTATGCATGAAAATAAAAATGACAGACATGCGTGAAAATACTAAAATCTAACTGCACAAGACTAATAATTAACTGGCTAAATCACATGTGATAACTGATGCATAGATACATGAAACTATAAAATCTAAGTGTTACACCCTAAAATCTGATTCTCGGGATGCCACACGGTGCTCCAAACTACAAGTAGTCCTGAGCTAACCCTGTCTGCTTTCTACTAAGTATGGATCTCAACATAGGGGGAATATGAATATGAAAACATAATAAGTGCAGAAATCTTATCTGAAAACATACTAATCTCACAAGTCTTGGTTAAACAATACTTGAAAAATCTGAATACTAAATCAAAGGTCTAAATCTAAATGTAGTAGTCCGATAAGCCTCTACTATCTGAATCTAGAGAGTCACTTGGACAGGCCCCAGCTGACTCAACTGTCTGAAATAAATAATAAAACGTCTTCTAATAAACAGAAATATGAATAGCTAAGTCCCCGAACTATGAGGATTTACCAACTGTAGGGATGTAGATGAGATGCTCGGAAATCACTCATGCCACTGAGACTGAGCACCTGAACCTACATTATGAGAAAATGTAGCACATAGACATATATGTGGATCAGTACTTTGATGATGTATTGAGTATATGGTGGTGGATTCAATAAGTAAAAAAATTATCATAGTTTATAAAAATCATGCATGCTAAATGTAAATGACTCACGTAGGCTAGAGTAATAAAAAATCCGTAGATCATAAATCATAAATAATAGAGCATGTAGTATGAATCTTGAGAGCCATACCATTCAGTTCTAAAATCTCTTCTTTCTGAAAACCGCTATATTATCTTATCAATTTGTAAGGGGAATACTTCATCTAAACACTTAAAGAATCTTAAAACTTTTGCTTTCAAAACATATGCTTTTATCTTAAGACTTTACAGAAATAGACTATTTTAAGAGTAGGGGACATTTTATTGGGAGGTTCTTCCGACCGACATACACCATGTGATCATCCATGGAGTCCCACGTTTGGCCCTCATTAGGTAGGGTTGTTCTACCCTTGCCATCGGAATAGAGATTCTATCTTAAGTGATCAAAATCTTATTCATCCACATAAAAGTGGGAATAATTTGAATCCTACGTTGGGACGTAGTTCTGGGGTATGAAACCGTAGTAACTTTCCCATCTCGGTGCTAAATACTACTCTCATTCTTATTCTCAAAATATTAAGAAATCTACTTCAAAGTAGCACACGGTTAAATCTCAAGTTATATGAACAAAGTGGATTAATTATCTTAGCTTAGGACCAAAAGGTCAAATCTTTATAAAAATCTTAGAATAATCTTATCTGAGGGTGCTCATAGCACAAATAATCTCAAATAGAAAATCTTAATTAGGGCACAATAACCCATGAATTAATCTCATGTTAAAACATCTTAAAATTCATGATTGACAATATAAGCATTTATAATTCATCATAAAATCTAAAAATTTCAGCAATATGCATGAAAATATGAACAAAATCATGGAATTCAACTTCTAAATAATTGGATATCTCATAAACTTGTAAATAACAATATTGGGCATAAACCCTAACTTTAATTTCATGGGAAATCTCATAAAATCAAATAAATTTTATAATTAATAGTTAGTGTTGGGCACAAGGAAGAAAGGATTATCCTTGTTCATACCCCACATACCTCAATTGATGAATTAGATGCTACAACTTGAATCTTGGGCCTCTATTAATGCTTTGGAGATGACTTCTTAGAGTTCTTGAATTGGGGATTCTCAATCATGAATTATCTTGGAGAATTAATGCAGAGATTTTAGCTTTCTTGGGGAGAAAGTTTGATAATCTAGGGTTTTTTCTTTAAAGAGAGTGATGAATAAAGCATAAAGTGCTTTCAAATATGATCAATCTTTCATTTTTAGATGGATTGGGGGTTGGAGATTTATCAAAATACCCTTTTAAACTTTTAAACAGAACTATAAAATGTATATTTTCCCAATCTGCGTGGCCACCGCGATGCGCCACTATCGCGGTGGCTCATTAGAAATTGACAAAGGGAAATTGAATAGACTCTGCGATGCGAATCCATCACGGTGCCCCTTTGGAATGTCGTTTTTGCACATGGAACAACGCGCTGGATCTCTAGAAATTGACAATTGGGAAGTTGAACATCTCCGCGATGCACCAATATCACAGAGGGCCACCGGAATGAGACAGTTGGAAATTTGCACTTCTCCGTGACGTGCTCAGGGTCCAAATGATGGTGTTTTATGGCTGGTACTTAAAATAGCCATAAATTCTTACTCACTTATCGAATTTTGGTGAATCTTATATCGTTGGAAATCTAATTCAATTTCCTACTCAATGAAAAGTCTAAATATAAACCATTCCATACTAAATAAACATCATTAATTTTAAAAACTAATTCTTGATATTTTCGAGATGAGTTTAAGCTAGGAAAAGTTTGAGGTATTACACTGAATGTGTGTGACCAAGCAAATAAAGTGTTTTTGAAATAGTCTATAAACTAAAATTCTTAAATCTGATAACTTAATAACTGATAACTGTATGCTATGGTTAAGCAAAATTGAACTGAGTTTTGAACTAAATATTGAAATTGAAACTGTGGGAGGTATCATTTAACCGACATGCCCCAAAGTTAAACTGATTGGGCCCCAACCAGTGACGTTAGTTGGAAAGGTTCTAGTACCGTGTCTCGGGTACTAATAATGGCTATGGAGTCAGTCCTAATCTAGTAAGTGACCCCTGAGATAAGTCCTAAACTGGCAGGTGATCCCTGAGAGTGTCAGTCCTAACCTACGTTGGCTACGTAGTTTTGGAAGTTAGGAATTTCTTCTAAAGACCCAGTACTAATTTATGAGTGATCCCCCATCCTTAGCTTTACTCGGTCCTAAATCCTACTCCCAACTGAACTGATCTAAATATGACTGACATGATAACTGACTGAACTGATAATGCTCATACATATCTGAAACTATTCTAAAAACATTGAGACTAAGTAAACAGCTAAGTTTTGGGTATTCATAACCCCCAGGACTCCATAGAAATAACAATAGGTACATACTAAAGCTTGAAAACCATTACAAGAAAGCATTAATAACAAATCAATAGTTAGGCATTTCATCAAACATATGGGGATCAAGACTTTAACATGGGGATACTTTTAAACATGATGATATAGCACGATTACGTGAAAAAACTCATAAAATGAGTATTTATTCTAAATTCTCATGAACACGATATGGAAACCACAATATTTAAAAGATAGTATAATGCATTCCACTTAAAAGCAATTATAATCTTAACTTGAAATTTAAATGGAAATAAATTCATGGACTTAAGCATGGGAATAGTTAAATCATGTAATAATCTCATAATTTTGATATTAAAAACATAGGTTAAGGATTTAACATGTGACTATCAGTATTCCAACGTATCAAGGACAATTTCAACCCAAAATAATTTGTAAACATGATACATAATCAAATTTCATGAACTTTCATGGATATAATTTGTATTAACATTTAAAAATCATAACTTTGAACTTCAAAATGGGTTCTTGGACTCCATGGGTGACAAGGGACCATGATGAACATCTAACATACCTTAATTGAAGAATTTGCAAAAGTTCTTGATGATTTCTTGAAGTTTGAGCTTGAATATTGAAGGGGCTAGAGTTTGTTCTTGAGAGAGGGAGGTTTTCTTTTGAGAGATTTTGTGTAAAAGATAACTAAATATGCTTTTGGGGGCTTCAAATCTTGTGATTTGATGGATTGGGGTGATGGGAAAAGACAATACTACCCTTTTGAAATAAAAATTTGTAATAGAATGCCGATTGGGCCCTTATCGCGATGCACCAAGGCTGCCACTACTATTCCACCGTGATGTGCCACAATCACGGTGACTTGTTGTTTTCAAAACTAAACGTGGTCCAAACTTCTTCTAAAAAATTTGAAACTTACCCGAGACATGTCCGTTACACCCCTGAACATGAATTAACTCAAGAACCTAGGTCTCGGGATTAGAAAGATTACTTTAAAAATCATCAAAGTTAAGAGGCCAAAAAAGGCTAAGTCTCCAATACTTAGCTAAATTTTCAGGTTCTAACCTTCTTGTACATGCACTATGGGTTGAACTAAGCTAAGACTAATATAGGGTATTACACAGACTATATGGGTCCGGTCAATGCCCAACTGATGGAGCCTCAATCCATATTTTCCGCAAGTAATTGAGATTAGGCTGAAGTCATCAATAGTAGAAAGCCACCTTTTCATCCTCATATTAAGGGAAAATATTAGCCATCTAATTAAGGGACAAACTCCCTTATGTCAATAAAACATAGGTTTCGAACTTTGGTCATGAGGACATATGTATTCTCGGTAAATGACATATTTCTCTTTAAGACCAACTAAAAAATAATTCAAAACATTTAACCATGTAGTCATTCATAAAGGCATTAACATTATTGCTATAGTCATGTCAAGACTTGCAAATCATCCATATCATGCCAAAATCATTATCATAAAATATAGTTAGCTCTTAATCCGGTCCATGAATTCATAACATAATTATAGTTGAATTCTCACATAACCATACCTCATTAATATCATCATTTCAAAAATTTGAACACATTTAGTTTGCCCTATAATGGCTAAAGATTCCACATTTAAATAACAACACTTTCAAAAGCAAGGGATATAATATTTCTTCCCCCTTGTCAAAAATCAAGATTCTGGATAACAAAGTGAATTTCAAGAAGAATTTAAATTTTTTATTTCAACATACCTCAATAAGCTTTCATATTCATAAAATCTCATATTTCAACCAAAAATCCCCAATTCACAAGTTCCACCGATAATTCAAGCTTTAGTTTATCAAAAAGGGATTTACAACTTAAAAAGAAATATTTAAAAAAAAAATTAATCAACAACCCACAGTTTAAATTCACATAAACTACTTTAATAGTATGAAAAACACCCAAAAATATATTAGGTTGAAAGAGGATTGTTCAGCTTACCTTGTTAATGAAACCATAAAGGGAAACCATGCAGGAAGCCTTAATCTTTTGAATTTGGGAATATTAAACCTTGGAATTGGAAACCCTAACTTGAAAAAGATATGAGGACTTACTTTACTTTGATTCGTTTCACATATCCTTAGTGATGATTTTGGTGAGAAAACATTGAGTAGGAACTTTAATATTTGATCCTTCTTGAAACTTTAGGATTGGGAGCTTGGGGTTTTGGGAGAGAAGAGGAATTATGAATTTAAGAATGATTCTAATATTTTAGGACTAGTTTTGGAAGTAAAATTGGATTGGGGAAGTTAAATGAGATGAAAGTACTGCTTGTCCCCTAATTTAATAAGAGAAAAAATGGATTTTTACATTGGGGAGATGTACTCTACATCGCAAAGGCTAACCAGTGATCTCCTGACTTGACCTTTGCCCCATACTACCCAACGCATAGTTGCGACAGTGCCTCAGCAAAACACAGATAACTTCTTACTCCGAACTCGGATTGATAAATAGTTGGTGGTGTTGGAAGGAAGACTAAACAAACTTTTAATTCGGTGGGCATTGGGGCATGTAAGTCTTCATATTTTAAGAGAAATTCTCGTTAAAAGTTGATCCTAAGAAAGAAAATATACTAAAACTCAATTGGTAGGAAAGTTCTCAACTCAACTTTGAGCTAGGAGATTTCTATGACATCAATTCATCACCAAAGATGTTACCACACTAAGGAATTGATCTTAACGCTTATATTTGAATAAAAATCATTGTATTTGGGCCTATGCACATATAAAGAATGGTTTGAATTCTATCCTGAAAGCATGAGATGTTACAATATCACTCCCTTGGGATCATTCTTTCTCAAATGATGGCTAGGGACTTATCAAAGTTCTCTAAGAATGACATAAAGTCTAAAACTTCACCTAAAAAATTCTCTTTTAATTCCCTTACACCAAGAGAGGCTTCATGAAAAAATAAAGCAATTCAGTTAAGCACAAATAATAAGGCGCATGAGATTTAGCATAGACATGATCTAAGACATGAGCTCTAAGGAACATAATCATAACAACATAAGACATGCATTTTCCATAAATCGTCAGCGTGATTAAGATTGATAAAAGTTATGAAATAAGATATTTTCTCGATAAAAGAATAAAAGTATTCTCCATTTTAAATGATACGTCTAGTAGACCTTAAATTTAGTGACTCTTCTTAGCTACACTTTCTACTATGAATACCATGCTTCATCAGTTCCAACTTATAATTCCCAATAAAACACCTAACTAGAAGAGCTTGAGTCTAACTGCTTAATGCTTCCATGTTAAGGCCAAACATGGAGTTAAAAGGTGATACCCTAAGCTATAGGGTTGTATACTTTACATACATCTAAGAATACTACTCTATTTTATTACTTTAATCAAGAAACCTCAATTCTTAATCTAGGAATTATAAGACCTTGTAAAGTTTCTTTGTTGTTAGAGCCTCGAAGCAAGTCAAGAAGAGCTTAACACTTAGAATTTTTACTAAGTGATTCAATACTTCATTTATTTTTGAACCTTCAATCTTTGATGAATTATTTCGCAACCTTCCTAACCTCGAATTCTTGATTTTTTTGGTTGTGTTGCGATGGGGTAAGGTCATAGTACATCTTGGGTGAGTTTTGGATTTTTTAGATGAGCCTAAGGGAATGTTTGGTGTGCAATTTCAGTAGCTCAAGGCGATAAGAAGACGCTACCCAGGTTACCCCGCTGCTCTAAGTGGGGCTCCACCTTTCCTTCCCTACCGCTATAGCCAAGGTGACGCCCTGGATACCCCGATTCTCTACCCTAGAAATCACCCCAGGCCAAATTTTTCACTTCTTCTCTGACTCATTAAGGGTGAAATGGTATCTTTCCAACCCCCTAGCACCTCTAACATGGGATTTAATCCCAAGAATACCAAAATAAGAGTATTTTCATCAAAAACTCTCAAGAAACTCCATTAGGGTTTCAACCTAAAAACTCAAATATCTCAAGATTCAACCATAGGTTTTTGATAATTCTTTGAGATTCGGATTGTCCTTTTTGAGTGCTACGAGAAGCACTCACCAATTGCACGGTTCACAACCTAAGGTCTAGAAGTCAATCAAAAGCTTTAATTAAAAGGTATGTGGGTTATGAACAAGAACACTCTTTCGTACTTGTGCCCAAAAGTCATATTTTTTTAAAGAATTCTAAAAATCTTTGATGAATTCATGCTATTTTACTATATTTTGAAATTATGAGATTATAACCTGTCCAAGTCTTGAATTGTGTTATTATTTTGCATATTGTGATTTAAATTGGTGAGCCATGCTTTAAGTTGCAATTTTATTATGTTCATGATATATTTTTGAGAATTCCTAAGATTATTGTCTAGAAGAGAATTTTATTTGTGAAATGATGACTCTTTGAAGATGAACTAGTGATATTCTTTTTAGTATTTCAAGAAGTGTACTGAATTCCCATGTTGTTGAGTTTTAAATATTACTCATGCTAGACCTATCAATATTTCAAGGGATGTATTGATTTTGATCTAAGTTAAGAAAGAAATCGACATCTTTGATTTTGAGAAAAAGGGGATGCATTTTGGCTCCGATTATGTATTGTTGTAATGTTATAAGGTGATTTTTCTTAAGTTCTGAGCTAAGTAATGGAGTAGTATTTAGCACCAATTTGGGCTTAATTCTCAGGTCTCATGCCCCAGAACCACGTGCCCCCGTAGATTTTTGATATACCCCAAGTGGGTTAAGATAATGATGACTAAAGTTAAGGTTCTATCTTAGGGCAAGGATAGAACAGCTCTTCCCAACGTGGGTAAGACGTTGGACTCCATGTAGCTTACATGGTTTATGTCGGTTAGAAGAAACTACCTAAGTTTCAAATCCTAAAGTTATAAAGTATTAAGTCCCAAGTTAAAAGTTTTGAAGTCCCTAAGTGTCCTACTCTCTCTTAGACAAAGATTTGAGTTTTGAAAGTATAAGTGTTTTGAAAGCTATGATTCTAAGAATTTGAAGAGTCATGATAGTTGAGATTTTAAGTGAAAGTATGATGATTCACGAGATTTATGTCATATATCTATTTCTTTTTGATTTATGAGGATTTCATTCAAGCTATGTAAGTTATTTATTATAGCATGCATGTATTCTATAAAGACTAATGATCTTGATTATTTTAATTGCACACTCCCTCATATGCTCAGTATATTCCCAAAGTACTGACCCACAAAACTTGTCTGTGTACTCTATTTTCTCATAATGTAGGTTCAGGTGCTCAGTCCCAGCCTCATGAGTGATTTCCCAAGCATTTCTATCTACATATCCGCAGTAGTGAGTCCTCATGATTCGAGGAACGGTTGTCATCAGACATTTAGTTAGTTTAGTACGTGTTTATTTCTTATCAGTTGAGCATAAGTCAGTTGGGGACCTATCCCAATAGCTCTCTATTTTGGAGTAGTAGAGGCTTATCATCCTAGTCATCAGACTATTAGTACTTTGAGATTTGTTTTGAGTTTCTGTCTGTTTAGAATTAGTATTTCACTCATATTTCTTATTATATGATGTCACAATGTTAGATTTCATGTATTCCACCTTCAAGTAAGATAATACATGAAGTAGCAGGTTAAAAGAGTTAGCTTAGGTCTACTTATAGCCTTAATCACCGTATGGCATTCCAGGACCTGGTTTCAGGACGTTACAAACTTGGTATCAGAGCCTAATATGTAAGGAGTCCTAGGGAGTCTAAAAAGATGTGTTACATAGGGTCTTGATAATCTGTGTGTAGCGCACCACATCTATGAGCAAGAGGCTACAAAATATTTTAGGAAAAGGTCATTTCTTTCTTTCAAGGCCATCGTGCTTAAAGTTGTCTCTCTCAGCTATTAATTCATGATCTCTTATTTTATAAAATGCCTTCTTATCGAGCTCATATAAACAACAATGATCAGCAATCTCAGCTCACTGATCCTCTGAATGAAAATGTCTCCCATGCCGAATTCAGGGCAGCTCTCCAAGCGCTAGCCCAAACTGGCACTACAAACGTGCAGGCCAACTAGGCCGCCATAGCTCCACAGTAGTAGGGCAGCAACTTAGCTGCTGCTAGAATTCATGAATTCATGTGGATGAGTTCTCCTAAGTTTTATGGGTTTAAGGTAAGAGAGGACCCGCTATTATATCTGGAGGAGATAAGGAAGATCATGCAGGTAATGCATGTGTCTGAGAAAGAGAGTATGAAGTTATCATCTTACAGGTTGAATGACATTGCGTATGACTAGGTTGTTTGTTGGAGAAAGAATATAGAAGAGGATAATGCTCCAGTTATGTGGCAAGTGTTCCAAGATATATTCTTGGACAGTTTCTTTCCACTAGAATTGAGAGAGGCAATGGTAGAAGAGTTTATGAACTTGAGGCTGGGCTCTATGACTATTAAAGAGTACTACTTAAAGTTCAATCAATTGGTCAAGTATGTGCCTGACTTGATTTCTAACGCTCGAACTAGTATGAGAAAGTTCGTGACAGGCATTTCTGGGTTAGTGATGAAGAAATGCAGGACTGCTATGTCGAAAAGGGATATGGACCTTTCTATGTTGATGATACATGCTCAGCAAAAAAAATAGATAAGATTATGGAAAGAGATAGGGTGAGAAGTAACAAGAGGGATAGATCTGAGCAACATGAGTACAGTCAGGCTAGATCCTAGGGAGGGAACCGCCCTCAGTTTTAGAGTCATTCTTCCATGCCAACACCTTTGTCTACTAGTGCTCCCACACCCAGAGATAGGCAGGAGCAAGGAAACAGGTATTCTATGTCCAGGTCTCAGTAGAGTGTGTGTAACAGGCCCAACTTCCCTCCTTCTACTAAGTGTGGTAGGACCCATTAGGGTGAGTGTTTGACCAATCTACGTGGTTGTTTCGGGTGTGGCAAGATAGGCCACATTCTTAGAGAGTGCCCTCATTCTAGGCAGGGAAGCAGAGATACTTGACCCTAGACTCAGGCCGCTAGTGCACCAGCTCCTGTATCTCATTCAGCTCCTCCACTGGGCATTTTTTCTAGCACTGCTATCGGTCAGTGACAAAATAGATTCTATGACCTACCTTCCCATCATGAGTAAGAGGACTCTCCCAACGTTGTTACTGGTATGCTCTGTGTATTTCACTTTGATGTTTATGTGTTATTGGACCCCGAGTCAAGTTTTTCTTATGTGACCCCACTTGTTGCTGTGGATTTTGAGAAGAGTCCAAAAAGTATTTCTGAACCTATTCAAGTTTCTACTCCAGTAGGGGAGTCTGTTGTTGCTAAGCAAGTGTACAAGAATTGTCCTATTACAGTCCTTCATAGAGTCATACTTGTTGATATAATAGAGTTAGAGATGGTTTATTTTGATGTTATTCTGGGTATGGACTGGCTTCACTCTTGCTATGCATCTATAAAATTTTCATACTCGTGTAGTCAAGTTTCAGTTTCCTGATGAACCAGTTTTCGAGTGGTCAGGGAGTTCAGTAACTCCTAAGAGTCATTTTATTTCTTATCTCAAAGCTAGAAAACTTATATCCAAAGGTTGTATTTATCACTTGGTTAGAGTTAAGGACACTAAGTCTGAGACTCCAACTATTCGATCTGGTAGCATTGTCAATGAGTTTCCTAATGTCTTTCTGGAAGATCTTCCATGGGTACCTCCCGATAGAGAGATAGAATTTGGGATCGATCTTCTTCCCGACACTCAGCCCATTTCCATTCCTCCATACCATATGGCACCTACAGAGCTTAAGAAGTTAAAAGAACAACTCAAAGATCTCTTAGACAAAGGTTTCATATGGCCCAGTGTATCTCCTTGGGGCGCACCTATCTTATTTGTACGAAAGAAAGATGGTTCTTTGCATATATGCATTGACTATCATCAACTTAATAAAGTCACTATCAAAAAGAAGTATCCCCTTCCGAGAATAAATAATTTGTTTAACCAGTTGAAAGGTGCAAGTTATTTTTCCAAGATAGACCTTAGATCCAGTTATCACCAACTCAAAGTAGGGGAGTGTGATATCCTAAAGATAGCCTTCCGAACCCGCTATGGTCATTTTGAGTTTCTTATCATGACTTACGGGCTAACTAATGCCCCAGCAACTTTCATGGACCTCATGAATCAAGTTTTCAAGCAATATCTTAATATGTTCATTATTTATTTTATCGATGGCATTCTTGTGTATTCTTGAAGTAAGGGTGACCATGCAGACCATCTTAGAATCATCTTGTAAGCCCTTAGAGATCATCAGTTATTAGCCAAATTCAAAAAGTATGAGTTTTGGCAAAGGTTTGTAGCATTTCTAGGTCATATTATTTTAGCGGAAGGTATTAGAGTTGATCCTCAAATGAGATAAGCTCTAAGAAATTGGCCTAGACCTATCTCTCTATCTGATATTAGAAGTTTCTTGGGTCTAGCTGGCTATTACCGCCATTTTATTGAAGGGTTCTCTTCTATTATGTCTCCTATGATCCGGTTGACACACAAGAAAGTTAACTTCCTCTGGTTAGATTCCTGTGAGAAGAGTTTTCAAGAATTGAAGACTTGACTCACTTCATCCCCGGTGTTGACTTTGCCTTATGGTGTAGATGGTTTTGTGGTATATTATAATGCTTTGAGAGTTGGTTTGGGTTGTGTATTGATGCAGAAGGATAAGGTTATAACTTATGCTTCTAGACAGTTTAAAACTCATGAGACGAATTACCCAACCCATGACTTAGAGTTGGCTGCTATAGTGTTTGCTTTAAAATTCTAGAGATATTATTTGTATGGTGTGCATATTGATATTTTTACTGATCACAAAACTTGCAGTATGTGTTGACTCGGAAGGAGTTGAATCTTAGGCAGCGGAGGTGGTTAGAATTGTTAAAAGACTATGATATGAGTGTATTGTATCATCCGGACAAGGCTAATATAGTGGAAGATACCCTTAGCAGAATGTCTATGGGTAGTGTTTCACATATGGAGGAAGGTAAGAAAAAGTTGGATCATGATGTGCATCGTGTGGCTAGATTGGGTGTAAGGCTGCATGATTCTGTGAGGAGAGTATGTTAGTGCAAAGTAGTTTCGAATCCTCTTTAGTATCGGAAGTGAAGGAGAAACAAAACTTAGATGCTAGTTTGGTCAGACTGAAGGAGCCAGTCAAGGACCAAAAAGTAGAGGTTTTCTCCCAAGGGGAAGATGGTGTATTGAGATTGCAGGGTAGACTGTGTGTTTCTAATGATGATGATCTGAGGCAGAGAATTATGGTTGAAGAACATGGTACATAATATTCTATTCATCCCAGCACTACCAAGATATACCGCAACTTGCAGGAGTCTATTGGTGGTGTGGCATGAAGAATGATATAGCTAAGTTTGTGGAGAAGTGTGTAATATATCAACAGGTTAAGGTTGAGCACCAAAGACTTGGTGGCATGATGCAAGAGTTTTATATCCCAACCTGGAAGTGGGAAGAGGTGAATATGGATTTTGTGACTGGTTACCTCTTTCTCGATGCCATCATGATTCCATATGGGTAGTTGTTGATAGGATGACTAAGTCAGTGCATTTCTTTCCCCCTGCATACATCCTATTCAGCTAAGAACTATGCTAGATTCTATATACGGGAGTTAGTCAGGATGCATGGAGTTCCCTTATCTATCATTTCGGATAGGGGTACTCAGCTCACTTCTCAGTTTTAGAAGGCATTTCAGAAGGGTCTTGGCACCCAAGTTCATTTGAGTTCCACGTTTCATCGATAGACTGATGGTCAGGCCGAGAGGACTATCCAAACATTGAAGGATATGTTGAGAGCGTGTGCTCTAGATTTCAAAGGTAGTTGGGTTGACAACTTGAAACTAGTTGAGTTTGTGTATAACAATAGCTATCATGATAGCATTCAGATGGCACCGTTTGAGGCTTTTCATGGTAGAAGGTATAGATCACCCATAGGTTGGTTTGAGGTGGGTGAAACTACTCTATCCGGTCCTGATGCAGTATTTAAGGCAATGGAGAAGGTGAGGTTAACTAGAGAAAGGTTGAAGATAGCTCAGAGTTTCCAAAAGTCATATGCTGACGTGAGGTGTAGAGACTTGGAGTTTAAAGTAGATGATTTGGTGTATCTAAAAATTTCACCCATGAAAGGGGTGAAAAGGTTTGGTAAAAAGGGGAAGCTTAGTCCCCATTATGTTGGTCTTTATAGAATCCTAAATCAGGTTGGGAGAGTAGCTTATGAAGTTGAGTATCCTGCAGAGTTATCAGTTGTTCATCCTGTCTTTCATGTTTCCATTCTTAGGAAGCACATTAGTGATTCCTTTGTTATAGATCCTTCAAAAATCCCTGATGTTCGGGATAGTCTTTCATTTGATGAGGTCCCTATTGAGATTCTAGATCATCAAGTCCATAGACTAAGGAACACAGAAGTTCCCTTGGTCAAAGTATTATGGCGAAACCAGTTTGTTGAGGGTGCTGCTTGGGAAGCCGAGGTTGATATGTGAGCTAAGTACCCTCACCTCTTTCCGTAAGTCCTGATCAAGCCGAAGGTATCATTCTCTCTTAATCTAGTTCCCTTTTTATCAAGTTGCAGCTGTATAGCTATTCTTTTTTATGAGTTTAAGCATTCTTTGAAGTATCTGAAAGTTTATCCTAAAGTAAAGCTAGTTTAGCCGAGTGTTTTAGTTGTGTATCCTTCCTTTTCTCTATGATCTTAACTCATCCAGCGACATTTGAGGAAGAATGTTTAGAAGGGGGAGATATTGTAAGACCCCGTAAAGGTTCTTTGTCTTTAGAGCCTCTAAGCAAGTTAAGAAGAGATTAACTCTTAGAAAGTGTTTCAAAACTTAGTTTATTTTTGAACCTTCAATCTTCGATGAATTATTTCATGAACTTCCCGACCTCTGATTCTTGATTTTTTTCTTGCATTGCGATGGGGAAAGGTCGTAGTAAATCTTGGGTGAGTTTCGGAATTTTTAGACGAGCCTAAGGGCACGTTTGGTGTGCAATTCCAGTAGCTCGAGGTGATAAGGAGGCCCCGCCCAGGTCCACCGCTCTAAGCAGGGCACCTCCCTGGCTTCCCCACCGCTATAGCCAAGCTACCGCCCTGGATACCCCGGTGCTCTAAGCAGGGCGTCTCCCTGGCAATCGCCCCAGGCCAAATTTTGCACTCCTTTTCCGACTCATTAAGGGTAAAATGGTATCTTTCCAACCCCCTATCACCTCTAACATGGGATTTAATCCCAAGAATACCAAAATAAGAGTATTTTCATCAAAAACTCTCAAGAAACTCCATTAGGGTTTCAACCTAAAAACTAAAATATCTCAAGATTCAACCGTAGGTTTTTGCTAATTCTTCGAGATTCAGATTCTCCATTCCGAGGGCTACGAGAAGCACTCACCAATTGCACGATTCACAACCAAAGGTCTATAAGTCATTCAAAAGCTTCAATTACAAGGTATGTGGGTTATGAACAAGAACACCCTTTCATTCTTATGCCCAAAAGTCGTATTTTTCTTAAAGAATTCCAAAAATCTTTGATGAATTCATACTATTTTACTATATTTTAATCTTATGAGATTATAAATTGACCAAGTCTTGAATTGTGTTATTATTTTTCATATTTTGATTTAAATTGGTGAATCATGCTTTAAGTTGCAATTTTCCTATGTTCATGTCATATTTTTGAGAATTCCCAAGATTATTGTCTAGAAGTGAATTTTGTTTGTGAAATGATGACTCTTTGCAGATGAACTAGTGATATTATTTATAGTATTTCAAGAAGTGTACTGAACTCCCATGTTGTTGAGTTTTAAATATTACTCATGCTAGACCTATTAAGATTTCAAGAGAATTATTGATTTTTATCCTATGTTAAGACAAAATCCACATCTTTGATTTTGAGAAAAAAGGGGATGCATTTTGGCTCCTATTATATATTATTAAAATGTTTTAAGGTAAATTTTTATTAAATTTTGAGCTAAGTAAGGCAGTAGTATTTAGCACTGAGTTGGGCTTGATTCCAAGGTCTCATGCGCCAGAACTATGTGCCCCCGTTGGTTTTTTATATACCCCAAGTGGGTTAAGATAGTGATCAATAAAGTTAAGGTTCTATCCGATGGCAAGGATAGAACAGCTCTCCCCAACATGGGTAAGATGTTGGACTCCGTGTAGTTCACATGGTTTATGTTAGTTAGAAGAAACTCCCTAAGTTTCAAATCCTTAAGTTATAAAGTATTAAGTACCAAGTTAAAAGTTTTGAAGTCCCTAAGTGTCCTACTCTCTCTAAGACAAAGATTTGAGTTTTGAAAGTATAAGTGTTTTGAAAGCTATGATTCTAAGATTTTCAAGAGTCATGATATTTGATATTTTAAGTGAAAGTATGATGATTCACGAGATTTATGTCATATATATTCCCTTTTGATTTATGAGGATTTTATTCAAGTTATGTAAGTTATCTATTATAGCATGCATGTATTCTATAAAGACTAATGATATTGATTATTTTAATTGCACACTCCCCCATATACTCAGTACATCCCCAAAGTACTGACCCATAAAACTTGTCTGTGTGCTCTATTTTCTCGTAATGTAGGTTCAGGTGCTCAGTCCCAGCCTCATGAGTGATTTCTCGAGCATTTCTATCTACATATTTTCAGTAGTGAGTCCTCATGATTCGGGGACCATTTATCTTCAGACATTCAGTTGGTTTAGTACTTGTTTATTTCTTATCAGTTGAGAATGAGTCAATTGGGGACCTGTCCCAATGGCTCTATAGTTTGGAGTAGTAGAGGCTTGTCAGCCTATGCATTAGATTATTAGTACTTTGAGATTTTCTTTGTGTTACTGTTTGTTCAGACCAAGTATTTCATTTATATTTCTTATTATATGATGTCACAGTGTTAGAGTTCAGGCATTCTATCTTTAAGTAAGCTAATACATGAAACAGCAGGCTAAAAGGTTTAGCTTGGGGCTACTTGTATCCTTAAGCACCGTGTGACGTCCTGGGACCTGGTTTCGGGGCGTTATAGGAATACTATCCTCATAGCATAGTGATATGTGTATTTTTTGGGGGTTCAGTAAAATCTGTATTTTTCAACAATAACTTCAAACACATGTTCAACTTAACATATGAACAATCAAATGAAGTTTAAAATTTGTATTTACAACTTTGAAATTTTTACAATAACTTCAACCCAACTTATGAACAACTAAAAATGAAGTTTACACTATTTTCTTGAAAATAGAAAACTAAAATGTTCAGAACTTCAACACAAGTTCGACCGACTTATGAACTATCAAAATAAAGTTTCAAGAACTTCAAACACAAGTTCAAACAGTTGAAGAACTACTAATAAGAAGTTAAAAGTATTTTCTGAAAAAATAGTAAAATTAACTTTAAGAAAAAAAGATTAAACAGAGATACTCAAGTCCACCGAATTCACCGTGTGTCCATAAGGAAATTATTCCCCTCAAGTATCTGAGATTATGGAATATATCCTCCCAGGATAAAATAAATCGTTTTGATAGAATATTAGTACCTCAAATTTTTTTGAACTATAAACAAACTCAATGATAGCAATACACACTAGATTTTTTGAAGAAAGAGATGTATTTTTTCTTCAAAATTTCATGTCTATACCTGAGGAAAAATTCAGGTATTTATAGACATTAAGGTGTTGCTTCATGAAGACAAGCAATGGTTCAGAAAGGTGCACCCCTTCATAAAGGTTCCACCCTTCAAAAAAGGTGCAACTCTTCGAAAAAGTCACAACCCACTAGAAAGGTCATAACCATTTGAATTGAAAAAGTGCCTATTCAAGTTGCATCCTTTCTATTGGTGTCTTTCCAGAAAAACACCTATTTATTTTGCATTAAAACCTATTTAAATCCCAAAAATCCCCTAAATGAATAGAGAGTGACTATTTTATAAAAAAATTATGGACAAGTGTGTTATTTATAAGCAAATACTATCTGCATCAAGATAAGCGGGTTTTCTTTTGTACTTTTTGTAGTGAACTTGCATCAAATGCGCTTAGTTAATCGGTAGATGTGATATCCTGGAACCTTCGATATTTATGGTAGATCTAGATAACATATGTCACACAACCAATATTTTATCATTTATGGTTCTCATAATTTTATTCATTTCAGCCATGAACACGTTCTGGTTTCATAAGAGCTTAGATAATGGACCTTTACTAACATTCTCCTTGAAGAGGCTTCCACTTCACCCTTACTTCGGTGATTCCTAAATGTTTAATCCTATAGATCAAATTATTTGGTCAAACTTGAAAAACATAGAAGCCATTAAAATTGTTCAAACCATAAGCCTCATCCTTGTTCTCTGAACATTTTTTTTACTATGAGAATGGGTGGAGTATGTTGACAATGTTAAACCGTCAGTCACAAATTTGTTTGATATCCTTGAACATATCTCTTGGGGATCTCCATTCTTCTAGGTAGAGTTACCGCTATGCTGACTTTTCCTTGATGATAAACCCATTCCCTTTGATGATCTCTCAACTCTCTCTCTAGACAGGCCTTTTGTAAATTGATCTGACATATTATTCTTTGACTTCACATTGTCAAAATTGACAATTCTACCATAAAGTAGTTCTCTAACAATATTATGTCTTTATCTTATATGATGAGATTTAACATTGTACATCATGCTCCCTGCCCTACCTATCGCCGCTTGACTATCATAGTGTATACATACTGGTGCCAAAGAATTGGTCCAATAAGGAATATCTTTCATGAAATCCCAGAGCTATTGAACTTCTTCACAGGTTTTATATAACGTGATTAATTTAAATTTTATTGTAGATTAGGCAATACATGTTTATTTGGACAATTTCTAAGAGATTGCTCTTCCACATAAAGTAAATACATATCTACTCGAGGATTTTACTTCATTCAATCCGGTAATCCAATTTGCATCACAATATCCTTCAATTACTGTTGGATATTTATTAAAATGCAAAGTATAGCCTTGATTATGTTTTAGATACCCCAAAACTCTTTTCTTTCCCATCCAATAAGTTTGATTAGGATTACTCGTGTACCGACTCAATTTACTAATTGCACATGCTATATCTAATCACGTACAATTCATGATATACATCAATATTCCCAACACTCTGTGTAGTCCAATAGCTAGTCATTTTCACCTTCATTCTTTTGAAGTGCAAAGCTCACATCTAATAGAGTCTTGGCAATACCGAAATCCAAATACTTAAACTTGTCAAGTACCTTTTGAATGTAATGAAATTGTGACAACACCGATTCTTGTCGATTTTTATGGATTCTTATCCCTAAGTTTACATCCGCAACTCCAAGGTCTTTCATATCAAACTTTATCTCAAGCATTCATTTCGTAGAAGAAATGTCTCTACTTATTATCAACATATCATCCACATACAAACGAACAATGACCTTGTGATTTGGAGTGTCTTTAATGTAAATACATTTATCGCATTCATTTATCTTGAAGCCGTTTTTCAACATGGTTTGGTCAAACTATGAATACCACTGTTTGGGTGCTTGTTTTAGTCCATAAAGTGACTTAACAAGTTTGTACACTTTCTTTTCTTTTGCAGGAACCAAAAACTCGGGTTATTACATGTATATTTATTTCTCTAATTCTCCAATTAGGAATGTTGTTTTCATATCTATTTGATGGATTTTAAGGCTATATATCACTGCTAAGAAAAATAACATCCGAATGGACGTTATTTTTGTTACAGGCATGTATGTATCAAAATAATCAAGGCCTTTTTTTGTCTAAAGCCTTTCACTACAATTCTTGCCTTGTATTTATCAATAGTACCATTAGTTTTCATTGTTATTTTGAAGATCTGGAATCTAAAGGTTTATTTTCTGGAGGAATATCAACCAACTCCCAAGTATGATTGCTTAAGATTGAATCGATCTCACTATTGACTGCCTCCTTCCAAAAGGAAGAGTCTGAAGATGACATCACCTTTTAAAAGTTTGAGGCTCATTTTCAAGAAAATATGTTAAAAAAATCTGATCCAAAGGACATTGATGTTCTTTTACATGTAATACACCTTGAATTCTCTTCATTAAGTACATTCTCGTTTGGTTCATCTCGAGGTTGTTTAAACTCTCCACTAGACTTCTCATGTCCAGTTTTATACGGATAAATGCATTCAAAGAACTCAATATTATCTAATTCAATTATCATATTTTTATTGATATCCATATTTTTGGATATATGAATAAAAAATTGACATGCTTTACTACTTTTATAATTTTCTATGAACACGCAGTCTATAGTCTTAGGTCCTATTTCTACCCTTTTAGGCATAGGAACTTGGACTTTCTGTAGACACTCCCATACTTCAAAATATTTCAAGTTGGATTTCCTTCATTTACTTTTTTCATATAGAATTTTATGTGTCTTACTATAGGGCACTCTATTGAGTATTCAGTTAGTTGTAGCGATAGCTTCCCCCTATAAGTTTTGTGGTAAACCTGAACTTATGAGTAAGGCATTCATCATTTTCCTTAATATTTAGTTTTTTCTTTCCACAATCCTATTTGATTGAGGTAAATACGTGATAGTATATTGATGGACACATTTTCTACACATATCTCAACAAAAAGATATTCATATTCACCGCTTCTATCACTTCTTGTCATTTTGATCTTTTTATCCAACTAGTTTTCAACTTTTGTTTTATAGTTTTCTAAACATATATAAAATGATTCATCCTTACCATTTAACAAATAAATATAACAATATCTAATGTAACCATCAATAAAAGTTATAAAATATTTTTTCCACCACGAGATGGTGTTGACTTCATATGACAAATGTCTCTGTGGATTAAGTCTAAGGGATTTAAATTCCTTTCAACGAACTTATACGAATGCTTAGCATACTTTGATTTCACACATATTTTATACTTTGATTTATTGCACTCAAAGTTAGGCAACACTTCTAAACTAACTAGTTTTTGCAAGGTTTTGTAATTGACATATCCTAAATGATATGCCACAAATCATTTGACTCTAGCAAGTACGAAGAAGCCTCAAATTTTTTTATTTCAACAACCATTACATCAAGTTTGAAAAATCCCTCATTGAGGTAGACCTTTCCTACATACGTTTCATTCTTGCTTATTACAAATTTCTCAAAAACAAACACACACTTAAAATAAAATGCTACTCTTTGGAAAAGAAACAACCCATTGGAAAGGTCATACCCATCCAAATCGAAAAGATTCCTATTAAAATTGTATCCTTTCTCTTGGTGTCTTTCAAGAAAAATACATATTCATTTTTCATTCACACTTCTTAAAAAGCTAACATTTATCAATCACAACATTCAGACCTATCATTACTACAACCACTTTACAGATCTCCACACCTAAAATTAGCAACTTTCACCACATCATAAGGATTTACACCATATGTCCCCCTAATAAATCAATCATATCATCCAAGCCTACTAGCACAAGCATTTTAGTGTCTTTCATACATAAAATTATTAATTGAATCACTTCTAATGAAGCCACATCATATATTTCCCATCCAACTTACCATATGAAATAGGCCGTCCACGCTTATAATTTCTTTGAATGGAGAAATTAAACCACTAATTTTCACAATAAATACCATCCACCTTTTACCCACAAAATCATTACACAATTTCTTTAAAAACTACTATCATACCATAAACAAAGTCACCAGAGGACTAAAGTAAATATGATAAAGAGAAAGAGGGATATTGTTTAACCATGACTTATACTTATTGAAGCCCTAGCACCCACAATTGGACCTATGAAGTAAGGTACAATAGGAATATACTTTATATATAAAATACATAGAGAATGAATAGATGATCGTTCTGACATAGCTATAATATGGCATGAGTTCTTAGGACTAGACAGAAAAACATGAATGCTTGTTATGAGTTGTATAACATAAGAATTGATTTCATAAATTTTAAGACCCCGTAAGATCCAATATCAATTTAGCTCACCATTGTATGTAAAAAGGGGTCCAAGAGTTTGAAAATTTCACTAAGTGTTAGGACTTAGTCATTTCTATAGCTCCTAAACTTTGATGATTTTAACTTTGACAATCCCAGTCTTAGAATGTCAATTTTTAAGTTGATTCATGATTAGGGTTGTCAAAGGTTCATCGTGGGTGAGTTTTGGAATTTTTGAACGAGCGTAAGGTCATGTTTGGAAGTTCAAAATAGTAGCTACACTGGGATAAGCCCGCGGCGCGCCCTTCAGTGAACTGCTAGGGTTGCCCATGACAGAGCCCAGCTTGTAGGGCTTAGACTGCTGGTACAAATCCCACGGCGCCGGGCTCATCGCCCACCCCTATATTTTTAGATTTTGATTCCTTTTTCCCAAGGGCAATTAAGTCATTTCCCTTCACCCATTCGGTCCATAACATAGGATTTAAGGTCCCAAAAGTATAATTTGCTATCCTATTTTATAAAATCCTTTCAAAATAAAGCATGCTCTCTCAAGAACAAACCCAAGACTCTTCAAAAGAAACAAGGGATTCAAGCTTATTTTTCACGAAAATCATAAAAAACCTTCACATATTCATCAATTAATGTATGTGTGATATTCATTCATGGGTCCTTTTTACCCTATGAGTCCAGAATCTTTTTCAAGTTTAAAGTTATGATTTTTACATGTGTTATGAATTATCGACCTGAACCAATTATGAACTTTGATTTCAAATTATGTTTACTATGTGTTTTTGTTTGAATAAACCTGTGACATGTTTGAATAGTGATTTCCGCATGTTACATCCTTAAACCATGATTTTAGTTTTTCAATTATATTAGAAGCACATGTTTTAACTATTCACATGCTTTAACCTATGACCCTCATGTGTTTGATGAAATGCCTAAGTGGTGAATGTTGAACAAAGATTCCTCTCTATGGTTTCAATGTTTTCATGTGGTACTATTGTTATTGCGATCGAGTACCCAGGGTTATCAATGCTTAAAATTTATTTGTTTATTTAGTCTCAATATTTTCAGAATGGTTTTAGACATTATCAGTTTAGTCAGTCATCATGTCAGTCAAACTTAGATCAGTTCAGTAATCCGACTTAGTTCCTACTTCAGTTAAACTTAGTTCAACCCCATAATTAGTGTAAGTTTAGTTAGGAGTAGGATTCAACATTGAGCAAACCCAGATATTAGGGAATTCCTATTAGTATAGGGTTTGGCCTTTAGTCGCAATCCCTAAGTTACAGAACTACGTAGTCAGCGTATGTTTGAGATGTCTTCCTGCTAGTTTAGGGTTGACACATATCTCATGAGTCTTCATGTTAGTTTAAGGCTAAAAATATGTCTTTCTACTAGTTTAGGGTTGACACAACTATTGCTAGTACCCGTGGCGCAGTATTAGCACCCTTCGAATTGGGGTTACTGGTTGGACCCCTATCAACTTAGATTTGGGCATGTCGGTTAGTGATACCTCCCACAACTTTCGTTTCAGTACTCAGTACATAATTCAATTTAATTTATTGACCATAGCATATAGTTTATTAGTATTTAGTTACTAGATTTCGGTATTTCAATTTTACATATTATTTTAGATATATTATATGCTTGGTCTTGCATTCTCAGTATTTTGGTTTGTCATGTACTCATATTCAGTTACCTCATGTCATTTAGTTACTTACTATCTCAGACATATAAACCAATGCATTTTAGCATAACCTCATCTCATATACCAATACATTCAAAGTACTGACCGCATACTCATTTGTTACACTATTATGTTTAATATCATGGTTCAAAAACACAATTTCCTGAATGCCCTTAGACCATTCATCTTATCAGAAGCAATAGTAGTGGTGATTCCTCATGTTTTGAGGAACTATTATTTTTCTTTCAATATTTCCTTTTAGTTAGTCAGTCGGAGTTAGTTAGGGACTTGTCTTATCAACTCCTCTGTCAGGCTTTCAATCACTTCAGACAATCAGTTAGTTTGTCAGTCTTATCAGTTATATTTTAGTATTTCCACATATGTTTTAGTTTTAAGGATTCAGTTGTCTTATTTTTAGAACTTAAAACCTTATGGCATTTTTCAGTTAATTTCCGCACATGTCATTGTTATTAGTTTTATTCAGTGCTTATAACAGGTACTAGCTCATGGGTTAGATTGTGGTCACTTGTGAACGTAAGCACTGTGTGGTCTCCAGGGTGTACTCTCGGGACATTACAAACATTGTATTAGAGCCTACGGTTTTACAATGTCCTAGGGAGTCTTAAAGCCTCGTTGAGTAGAGTTTTATGCATGTGTTTGAAGCATGCCACACTTATATACAAGAGGCTACAAGGTATTTTAGGAAAATTTTCCCTTTTTTCAGTATTCATGTCATGAGAAAGAGCATGATTATCTATTTAAAATCTCTTTCTAATTCACCCTTCTTTCTGTATAAAGAAAATTCCTCCCAAAAATAACAATGGAAGAAGAAATGGGAATCCGCCCGCACCTTCATCTATTTAGGAAGATCCCCTGAATTAGCATGTCTCTCACAATGAATTTAGAGCTTCTTTCACTACCTTAGCTTATTTAATAGTTGCTTAATCAGCAGGCTGTTTTCCTATCTATACCTATAGGTTATGCTCAGCAGATTGAATGAGAGGAATATAGGGATAAAGAGAGAGAGTAAGCGGGATAGAATAGATAGTTTTATACCAATGTCATATGGTAGCAACCATTCCCAATACCATCAAAAATTCTCAGCCCTAACTCTTCCTCCAGCTAGTGTGCTAGTACCTAAGTTTAAGAATGTCAGTTGGGGTAGAACACCAGGCTCAAAGTCACAGAGTAGTGGAAAGAGTGTTCATTCTAATACGCTTTATAGAGAATGTGTAAGACCCACAAAATCCTAGCCTAACTCAGTCCTTTATAGCATGAAAAGATGTCCCACACTTAGAAAATTTTAAGCTATCTATTGGTACTTAGTATTATTTTGTCCTTGATATTTCCATGAGTTTATTTTCATCCCTTACGGCCTTAAAATGTTGGCTTTTAGGTTGATCCATCATTAGAAATGTCAGTAGGTGTTCTCAAATGAGTTTCAGATTTTTCAAACATTGTGTAGGAACGTTTGGGAGTCCCAAATAGAGGATCAACGTGATGTTGATGCATCACATCTCCTATCATATCGATGGATATTTTTCCCTAGCTCCTAGTGCAAATTCCAATGAGTTGACTCAATCTTGCCATGTCGTGTCGGCCATTGCCAGGTTCTAGTTTGTGTTCTTAAAAAGACCTAAATTTAAGTCATAGAAGGTGGTTAGATTTGTTGAAAGACTATGACATGAGTGTTCTGTATCATCTAGTAAAGGCCAATATAGTCGTTAATGATCTCAATATGATGTCTATGGGTAGTGTTACTCATGTGGAAGATGTTAAAAACTTAGTTTAGGAAGTTCAATAGCTTTCCTGACTAGGTGTCCGTTTAGTCAATCCAGCGGAGGATAGCGTATGGGTTAAGAATAGTTTGGAATCATCTTTAGTTTCCTAAGTAAGAGAAAAGCAGGACAGGGATCCCAACTTAGTTAAACTAAAAGAGTCAGTCAGAGATCAGAAAATAGAAGTTTTCTCCCAAGGGGGAGATGGTGGGTTATGCTGCCAGGATAGACTATGTGTTTCATATATGGATGACGTGAGATAGAAGATTCTTTCAAAAGCACATAGTACGTACTACTCGATCACCCAGGGGCCACAAAGATGTACTGAGACTTGCGAGAAGTCTATTGGTGGAGTGGAATGAAGAGAGACATTGTAGAGCTTGTAGTTAAGTGCTTAATATATCAGCAGGTTAAGATTGAGCATTAAAAACCTAGTAAGTCCATGCAGGAGTTCAGTATTCCCAATTGGAAGTTTGAGGATGTGAGCATCGATTTTGTGATGGGTTTGCCCCATACTCATCGCCAGCATGATTTGATATGGGTCATTATGGATAGAATGACCAAATTAGCTCATTTCTTAGCAGTTCATACCTCTTATTTAGGCGAGTATTATGCCAAAATCTATGTCAAATAGTAGGTCAGATTGCATGAACTTTTATTGTCTATCATTTTAGATAGAGGTACATAGTTCACCTCTCACTTTTTGGAAGCCTTCCAAAAAGGTCTTGGTACCTTAGTCCAGTTCAGTGCAGCCTTTCACCCTCAAATAGATTGTCAAGATGAAAGGACCATCCAAACACTAAAAGATATGTTAAGAGCGTGTTCCATGGACTTTAAGGGTAGTTGGGATGACCACTTGCCTTTGATTGAGTTCGCAAATAATAATAACTATCATTCCAGTATTCAAATAGCTTTGTTTGAGGTGCTCTATGGGAGGATATATAGATCTCCCATTGGTTGGTTTGAAGTGGGTGAGGCCACAGTAGTAGGGCCTGACTTGGTATTTGATGCCTTAGAAAGATTTCAGTTGATTAATAAAAGGCTTGAGATAGCTTAGAGCCGATAGAAATCGTATGCAGATATGCAATGAAAAGATCTCGAGTTTGAGATTGGTAATTTTGTGTTTTTGAAAATCTCGCCTATAAAGAAAGTGAAGAAGTTTTGAAAGAAGGGGAAGATCAGTCCCTTATATGTCGATCCTTACCAGATCCTCAGCCGTTTTGGTAAGGTAGCTTATGAGCTTGAGTTACCTTCAGACTTAGCTTCAGTGCACCTAGTGTTTCACGTCTCCTTACTTTAGAAATGCATTGAGGACCTAATAGTTGTGATCCCTATAGAGGGTATAGATGTTCAGAATAGTCTCTCGTATGAGGAAGCCCTAGTTGAAATACTTTATCTTCAGGCTCATTATTTGAGAAACAAAGAAGTTCCTCTAGTCAAAGTTCTTTGGCGAAATCAGTCCGTGGAGGGAGGTACTTGAGAAGAAGAGGTTGATATGCGGACCAAGTATCCTCACCCCATCTCTGCAAACTTAGACTTAGCTTAAGGTAATAGTTTTCCTTGAATTTACTCAGTTCTATGCTTAGATAACCTTTATGAACACAGTATCGGTTTCAGTTTCATAACATCCTAATATCATGTAAAACATCATGAAACAGTCAGTTATGTGTCTTATCTTCAGAATTCAGTTATGCTTTAGCTATGTATGTTCAGTATGAAAACTTAACATATTAGTAGTTTCAGTCATGTAATCGTGCTTCAGTTGTGCATATTCAATATGTAGACTCAGTCAATCAGTATTCTAAGCTTTGTTAGTCTCATTCGAGGATGAATGTTTCCAAGGGGGAGATATTATAAGAACCCGCAAAATTGTAGCCTAACTCAGTCCTTTATAGCATGAAAAGAGTTCCCATACTTTAAAAATTTTAAGCTAAGTATTAGCACTTAGTCTTTTTTTGGCCTTGATATTTCCATGAACTTATTTTTGACCCTTACGACCTTAAAATATTGATTTTTAGGTTGATTAATGATTAGGAATGCCAGTAGGTGTTCTCGAACGAGTTTTGGATTTTTTGAACATCATTTGAGGTATGTTTTGGAGTTCAAAATAATGGATGGATGCGATGTTGACGCGTTGCATTTCCTATCATGTCAATATATATTGTTTCCCAGCTCCAGTGCAAATTCTAGTGAGCCAAATTGATCTCTATGCGTTGTGTCGGCCATTGCGTCAACCCCATCGATTTAGTGCGTCGATGTACACGTCATTGGGCATGTTTTACAATAATTAAAAGTCATATACAGAGGGGGTAATTGGGTTATTTTCCCACCTTATATCATCTCCAAAACATAAGATTAAGCCTTTTTAAAGGCAAAATTAACTCATTATTCATAGATCCTCTCAAGAACAAACCCTAACCCATCAAATTCGAGATTTAACTCCCAAGAAATTCACCATAACTTTTAGAGAATTAACACTCAAAGTATGTTAGGTGTTCATCCTTGGATTTCCTTCCACCTTTGGAGTTCAAGAACCTCTTTTAAAACTACAAGTTTATTGCTTTCATGAATTTCGTGTTGCATTTAATTGTATCCATGATTATGATGTTATTTGAGTTTTAATCCATGATTTAGTACAAGTTTCATGTGAAGTAATTAACATGTACGTAAGGTTATATGGATTTATTTTAAAAGTCCTTTAAATTGTGAGTTCGGATTGTGATCATGATTCTTGCATGTTGGTTATTATTATGAGCATAAAGCATGCCTCTCAAGTGTTTGACAAAATGTCTAAATGGAAACATTATTAACAAGCCACTATTATAACCATGCCATGTTTTACTTTCAATGCTATCGAGTCCTGGGGGTATTCAATACTTGAAATCTAGTTGTTTACCTAGAATTATAGTTGCTTCAGAATAGTCTTAGTGATGTCACGTACAATTGTACTCAGTCAGTTACAGAGCTCGGTGTATTCAGTCAGTTAACAGAACTCAGTGAAATCAACATAGTTTAGTCAGTTAGCATGATCAGGAGTTTAGTCAAGCCTAGTACAGTCTAGAAATAAGTTCAGTGTCTATTCAGTTAGGAGTAGAAATCAACACCGAGCGAACCCAGGGATGGGGGAATTCCTGTTAGTGAAGGGTTTAACCATTAGTAGCAATCCTTGTGTTATAGAACTATGTAGCCAGCATAGGTTGAGATATCTTCTTTCCAGATAAGGGTTGATATATCTCATATGAGTTTTCCTACTAGTGAGGGTTGACGAAATATCTTCCTTCCAGATAAGGTTAACTAGCAACCATTGTTAGTATCCCTTGGTAAGTGGCTAACTCTCTTCCAACTAGGGTCACAGGTTGGAACTCAACTCAGTTTATAATTGGGGTATATCAGTTAGATGAACATTCCCATACTTACAGTTTCAGTTTCAGACTCAATATAAAACCTCATATTAGTTTTCAAAATTAGGACTGTCAGACATAATTAACCATCTCAGTATAGAACTCAGTTTAGTTCTATAAAATCAAGACTGTCAGAAACAGTCACCCAGTTATCAGTAACTCAGTTATACAGTCACCAAGTTATCAGTAACTCAGTTATACATTCACCCAGTTATCAGTAATTCAGTTATTAGTAATTTAGTTATCAGTGATCTCGGTTACAGTAAAGTAGATTCACATGCAACATTGTATAATTGGTATTTATAGCAGTTTCATATATACATGTGCTCTCATTCAGTTATATTCATGTTACTCAGTCAGTAATTGATCATTCATATGATCCCTTGCATATCGGCCTACCTCACTTAGTATACTAGTTCATTCAAAGTACTAACATATACTCTTTATTTTGCGCTATGATGTCTTATATCATAGGTTCAGACGCACAAGCTCCTGATTATACTTAGCAACCCATCCTATCATTAACAGATTTAGTAGGGAGTCCTCATAGTTCGAGGACAAAGTTATCACTTAAGTATTTTAGTAGTTTCTTCTATTTAGTAGTCGGAGTTAGTTGGGGACTTATCCCATCAACTCTATTTCAGATGGTTAGAGGATTTTAGGCTAGATTATTTCAGATAGATGTTCACTTTTCAGTATTTATTTATTAGTATTTAGTATTTATTTTTAGATTATGAACCTTATGGAATTTCAGCCTATTATTCGCATTAGTTCAGTATTCTTATTCGTTGCTCACAGCAGGTGCCAGTCATGGGTTAGCTTGTGGTCCTTCGAAGTGATGAGCATCGCGTGACATCTGGGGTGCAGACTTGGGGCATTACAGAATATGGTAGGAATTATAAGAGTGTTTCTAAAGTTGTTAGAGATATGTCTTTTGGGTGTGGTGAGCCAGGCCATAAAGTCTGACATTTTCGTATGAGTGGTAAGTAGGGTCAATCCAATCGTGCTTCAGTTTCATACAGTCGTCCGAATCAACAGGGCCCCACTTCCAGTGCCACCAGTGGCTAGTGCAGAATAGGATGTATGCACTCCAGTCCCAATCAGATCAAGAAAGTTCTCCTTATGTGGTTACGGGTATGTGGCAGTTCTTTCATCTTCATGTTTCTGCTTTGTTAGATCCCAAAGCTTTGCTTCTTTTATAAACTCCCTACATAGCTATTAATTTTAGTTTTATTACCGAGAGTCTAGTAGATCCCTTCTCAGTGTCTACCCCAGTGGGTAAATCTATCATAGCCAGACGAGTATACAAAAATTGTCTGATTACAGTATCCCAGAAAATTAATTCAGTTGATTTCAATAATATTCGTTCATTTTTAGTTTTTGAATGAACCATTCATCGAATGGGAAGGTAGTGCCACAGTGCTTAGGGGTCAGAAGTGTTTTAAATTCCTTTTTAGAATCCTATGATAGCATATGACCTAGAGTTAGAGGCATGAACCCTGGAGTTTAGAAATAGTAAACTATGGATGGTATTATCTGGATCTAGTAAATTTTATATCCATGGGGCTAGTTTTATGAAGGTGGATCAGTAGGCTTGAAATAATGCATGCAAGAATTTAAGTTGTTGATTCAAAATATAAGCATAGAGATGTGATATTAGTAGGCTATAAAGGAATTTAGTATGGTTCATTAAGAGTTTGAGAATATCCATGTTAAGTGTTAGAATCCAAGCTTGAATTTTTGAAGATTGAACTAGTAGAAAGTAGAGTTGAAGCACGAGATGGTGTGAATTCATGGTATGGTGACACTCTTGAAAATTCTAAGTTAGTCAGTGTTTAAGTTGTTGCATGATGATTGTTGGGGTTATTGAAAGATAGAAATTTGTATATCAGAAGGAAGTACTAGGAGTGGGTCTTACATTACCAGGTGTAGTCTTTCAAGGTAAGTACAGTATTTATGTGTATTCTTATACATTGGACTCTAATGTAAAGTGGTGATAGTTAAGTTTAGAGTTTATGACCCAAGACTTAGAATGATGGCTTTAAGCTAAGGGAGAGATGATAGAACTAGTAACCAAGTTAGGTTCTCAGATTCTTGTAGTGATGCAAGCATGTTGTAGAATAGTAGTAAGGGAGGATGACGGCCAAACCATTCCTATCTCAGTTCGAATTTTTTTACTTCAGCCATCACGAAACCTACTCATGCCTTACATATCATCTTCATGATCATAGTTCATGAACATCATAAAGAACCATGTACGCTTTCAGTTCCTAGTATGTGAAGTTCTAGTTGACCAAGTTGTCCGAATCATATTCCATGAATTTATGAACTCGAAACTCAGATCATGTAGCTCATGAATTATGTATTCATGTTTTACAGCATGCTCAGGTCCCATAAATTATGCTACTCTCCTTATGTTCAGCAAAATTCAAACTATGTTATGTATATCCTAAGTTTTGATATATGTAATGAATCCATAATATTGATACTCTATTCCTTAGGCCTATGTAAAGTGTCGAACCATGCATAGTATCCTTTCATGTTTCAGGTCCTCATGTTCTAACCTTTCAGTAACTTTTCATTATATCAAGATAGCGATGATGAACAGTTGTTTAGATGGGAGAGAGTGAATATTTCTTGTTGACAAAAGATTTTTGTATGCTGGTTTTAGCTAAGGTTTTGAGTGTGAAGTATGATTGAGGCTAAGTTTTTGATATATGTCATGGTTAGTTAAAATTTTGTGTATGTTTTCTTGGGGCAGTGTATGGAAGTTGTTAGTGATAGAGATTTAATACCCCGAAAAATTTTCTTCCTAAAGATTTCGTGAGAAACGTATCGAGTTCTACGCTTTAGAGAGATCCATAAATTTTCTTTGTAGTATTTATAAGACTTTGACCTACCATTGCGTAGAATATCGAATAATCTTTCCAACTATATGTAGATCATCGAAAATAGACACTCGAGAGATGAGTTACGACCATTCCGATCGAACTACGACCATTTCGATCGAACTGTAAACAGGAAAATGTGCAGGAAAAAAAGTATTGAGGCCTGGCGTATTTTTTCTCCAACTTTAAATGATCATAACTTTTTGTACATAATTATTTGAGTGATCTACTATATATCAACGGAAATCTCTGTGAGTCGTCTTTCCAATGAAATTGGTTTCATCCAATTTGTCTATCGGAGCAAAAAGTTATGGTCGATCTACTTCAGCCTATCAAAAGTAAATTTTTGGGTCAACTTCAAACGATCATAAATCCTCGTACACAATGATCTGGGTGAGATAATATATATCAACGGAAATATATGAGAGTCCTCTTTCTAATGAAATTGGTTTCATCCAATTTGGATATCGGAGTAAAACGTTATGGTTGATCTACTTCAGACTATCAAAACAGTCCACCAAAGGACAAATTCGAGAATTATTTGATTTTTAGGAGCGTTTTGGTCATTCCCCCTCACCCAAAATCCGTCCAAACCCTATATTAAAGCCTATTGGAAGCATTATATGTTATATTTCATCAAATTCCCTCAAAAAGAAAACCCTAAGCTCCTGTATCCAACTTTAACAACCTCCAAAGTTCACCATTAATTCTGCAAATTTATTTAAGATTCCAAGTTCCTAGTTCAAGAACTTCAAGAATCTCCAAAGTTCACCATTAATTCTGCAAATTTATTCAAGATTCCAAGTTTCTAGTTCAAGAACTCCAAGAACCATCATTCAAAGGCACGATTAACATCTAAAAAATGAGTATCCAGCTAAAGTTCATCATTCAAGGTATGCGGGTTTTTTAACAAGAACTCTCTTTCGTTCTTGTGCCCAAAAGTAATTTTCCTTACAATGACATGATTTTTATTTAATTTTTATGACTTTGAAGCATGAACCCATATCTTATGATGATTATTATAAAATCTTGATGTTTATGATTTTGAAAGATGAATTTACATGTGTGGTGATATAAAGCATGAATCTTTAATGATATTTATCATGATTTTGATATTTGGGTCGTGAATCCCCATTGTAAATTGTGTTTTTTTAAAGTGTGTGTTATAAGCATGTTGAAGTTGAATCTTTGAGATATTTTGAATGATTTGATCTTTAGGTCGTGAATGAGTTTTTTTGAACTCGGCTATGAAAGAAATCCACATTTTTATTGATTATGATAAAGGGGTAGCAAATTGTCTCTCGATGAAAATTGTTGAAGTGTTTATGGTGGATTTTTTTAATGTGAGCCTGAGGCTGATTTAAATTTCTGAGCTAAGTTTAGGAGTAATCTTTAGCACCGAGTGAGAGGTATAAAGTGTCTTACTTTTTGAGAACTACGTGCCCCCGTAGGATGTGATCCTGAAGCTGATTTATATAGTGATCACTAGTGTTTTTAAGTTGATACTGGAAGTCCTACTCCGATGGCAAGGATAGGATGGCTCTCCCCAACATGGGTTGTACGTTGGACTCCATGTAGCTCACATGGTTTATGTCGGTTATAGGATCTCCCAGTGTGTGTGTGTTTCCTTGCGTCTATGGTGAATGGTGAAGTGATTTGAAAGTGGAATTGTGAAAGTTATTCTTTCGAAATATTTAAATGATATTTGCATTATGAGAATTGATATTCTCGATGAACTGAAAGTGATTCACAAATTATATGATGACTCACATGTGTTATTATACTTATTTCATCCTCTCATGATTTTGATGATTTAATTTGAGCTAAGTGAGTCATCTATATCAGCATGCATAATTTTATAAACTATGATGATATTAAGATATTATTTTATATGTGCATTGCACCCCCATATTCTTTGTATTTTTCCATGGTATTGACCCACATATTCGTATGTGGGATACATTTTCTCGGAATGTAGGTACAAGGTATAGTTGTACCTTTAGATCCAGTCAGTTCATGGTATCTAGTCAGCAGGTGATGAGTCCTTTTGATTCAAGGGCTTGGGTTAGTTATGCAGAGTTTATAGTGTTGTATTTTCTTTATTCAGTCATATTGAGTTGGGGTAATCGGGAGTCATGACTTGGCTACCTACAGTCAGTACGAGTAGAGGCTTCATAGATAGTCAGTAGAAGTTGATGTATTTTGTTTCAATTTTGGTTGTAAAGGCAGAATTGTAATCCTGTAAAATTCTATTTTTGTATCGATCAGATTCAGAAAAGAGTTAATTTCTGCTGATTTTTATGGATTTGTATTTTAATTTAGTTGCTTATGAGTTATGCCAGTAGAAGGGTTAGCTTGGGTTCACTTGTGACCTTAAGCACCGTGTGACGTCTCGGGACCCGATTTTGGGGCATTACAAACTTAGTATCAGAGCACAGAGTTCAAGTTTCCTAGGGTGTGTATGAAGTCGTGTCTAGTAGATTCTTGCGGAACGGTACGGAGATGTCTGTACTTTTCTTTGAGAGGCTATAGGGCATTTAGGAAATATTTCCCTTCTTTCAAGTCTAAGATCGTGCTATAAAAAGGTTCTCCAAGAATCTTATATAGATTCTCATCTTACTCTATTCTAGCCAACTCTGCCTCATTTTCAAGGTATCAGAAACATTTAAACTTAATTCTCTGTAGATAGTTATGGGATTGTAAGAGAGCTAGAAAGTATCCTGTCAGTGCTTTTGAGTTCCAAAGACTGAAGTACTTTATTCATGTTCATAAAAGTCGTAAACTAAGCCAAGGTTAGGTGTGCTTTCAGATTCCTCCTCAAAATCTACAATGTTAATCTATACTTCTCCCTTTATGTATTATTTTTGAGATAACATGATTCGCAAGCTCCAGTTCTTCCCCAGGTAATGCTTCTATATTTTCTAGAAGAAATTTCAAAAGTTACACAAAGGACTTGAGAGGAGCTCTCTAGTGTGTTAAGTTCCTTAAGTTTAAAGTTATGCGCTCATTCTTATGAGTTATTTAATTAAGACAGATTAATGTGTATTCTTAGATTATTGAATGTTGTGTGTCAAGTTTCTATCTCTTGTATTATGTAATCTTGTTATCATTATGTTTGTGAAAAATCAACGTCTAGTGAAGCCGTGTGGGGCTCTTTCGATTCACTAGCACAGCTGCTTTGTTATTCATCTCAATTTTTTTTTTCAAAACTCATATTCAAAGCCTAGTGGAGCCGTGTGCGGCCTATTTCGATCCACTAGCAACTTGTAGTTTATCTTGTTCCTTGTGCTGGCTGAAAATGTGGGATGTGGAGGTATAGTACTAAGAAAGATGGTAAGTGTGATTTGTTGAGCATAAGTATAACAAAATCCCTTTCTGCATGCAATTGGGTTAATAGGAAGTGATATAGTTTGTTCGAGGTAAGAAACGGGTATTGACGGTATTTGTATGACAGAGAGTATAGGTTAGTGATGGAAGTACTCGGTGGGTAAGTGTTGTTAATCTAGGCACTCTCCAAATTGCAAGAGGAAGTTAAGTTAAGACGTAGAAAGCTATGAACTAAGTTAAGTTGTGTATGAAGGATAGATAGCAGTGACGGGTGAAAGAAGGATGTGTTAATGGATTGTGAATAAGATAAGCTATATGATTATGACCAATTATTATTGTTATGAAGTTTAAATGGGCTAGCATTTGTTGAGGATTGTTTTATAGTTTCTAATTGGAAATTTCGTGCAAAAAGTTTTAAGTTATATTGTGTGCTAAAATTTAAGTTTGAATGATTGGTGACCATGAAGGCGACTGTGATGATTTCTTGATTAATGGTATTAGTTGTTAGGAAGTAATCTAGCAGGCTTGAATAGTGGATATAAGAGCCTAAATTTGGTTGATTCATGATTAAGTTTGATGTTCTGTTTATGATGAGAAAGTTTACCCAAGATATTATGGGACTGCTTTAATTTAGAGGATTAGTGTATGACTGTAATGCTTGAGCTTCTTAGATGTGATTTTGATTCTTATGGTTTAGAAATATAAGTTTACAAGTGTGATTTTAATAAGCGATGATAGAGGTAGTGTGGTCCGTTAAGGTTGAGAAAAATTTGAGTTGAGCGCTAGACTCTAAGATTGAAATTCCGAAGTTGAGCTGAAAGCGTTGAAGCTCTAGATGGTGTATGCTTATTTTGAGCTAAGTGGTAATGTGAAGTAAGATTGAGATTAAGGTTTCATGTATATTGTGGTTAGTTGATGTTTTAAGTGGTTATCATTAGGATTGTGGTGTACATGTTTCAGATTTTGGAAGCTAGTTATGCTTTAATTCGTAAACTTCTACTAAACGATCTTTATTTTCCAAGTATTCCAGCTCAGTCAATCAGAATCCTATAGTGTACCTTCTCATTTTATCATTCATCATGTTATCCAAGGATCTTAGGAATGAAATCATTTCCATAAGGAGCATCTCAGTAGTTACGAGTATACATCTGTTCGTGCGCCATGCATATGAGCTAATTCATAGGTGCCCCGTGCACAGTCTTAGTGACCCTGTGAAATAAGTGTTGTAGAGGAACATAGAGTCCCAAGGGGGAGATACCCCGTGACTTCTCAAAGCTTCTGTGTTTTAAACACATCTAGTTCATGCTCAAGTTCTCATTACGAGCCTTGAATTAGCTATTGTTGCATACGCATTCATACATTCCAGCGTCAGTTCAGTATGAGCACTAGAATACTATAATTCCAATCTTGCCGATATGTCTCAGATGTTCGCGTCCCTTAAGAAGGTCAATTGATCAGTGCTTTTATCCTATCAAGCGACATTCGAGGAAGAATGTTTTCAAGGGGGATATAATGTAATACCCCGAAAAATTTTCTTCGTAAAGATTTCATGAGAAATGTATCAAGTTCTATGCTTTAGAGCTATCTATAAATTTTCTGTGTATTATTTCTAAGACTTTGACCTACCATTGCGTAGAGTATCGAATAATCTTTCCAAAGATATGTAGATCATTGAAAACGGACACTCAAGCGATGAGTTACGACCATTCTGATCGAACTACGACCATTCCGATTAAACTACAACCAGTAAAACGTGTAGGAAAACAAGTACTGAGGCCTGACATATTTTTTCTCCAACTTTAAACGATCATAACTCCTTTTACATAATTATTTGAGTGATCTACTATATATCAATGGAAAGCTCTGCGAGTAATCTTTCTAATGAAATTGGTTCATCCAATTGTCTATCGGAGTGAAAAGTTATGGTCGATCTATTTCAGCCTATCAAAAGTGAATTTTTGGGTCAACTTCAAACGATCATAAATCCTCGTACACAATGATCTGGGTGAGATGATATATATCAACGGAAAGATATGAGAGTCCTCTTTCTAATGAAATTGGTTTCATCCAATTTGGATATCGGAGTAAAACGTTATGGTTGATCTACTTCAGACTATCAAAACAGTCCACCAAAGGACAGATTCGAGAATTATTTGATTTTTAGGAGCGTTTTGGTCATTCCCCCTCACCCAAAATCTGTCCAAACCCTATATTAAAGCCTATTGGAAGCATTATATGTTATATTTCATCAAATTCCCTAAAAAAAACCCTAAGCTCCTACATCCAAATTCAACAACCTCCAAAGTTCACCAGTAATTCTGCAAATTTATTCAAGATTCCAAGTTTCTAGTTCAAGAACTTAAAGAACCTCCAAAGTTCACCATTAATTCTGCAAATTTATTAAAGATTCAGAGTTCCTAGTACAAGAAATCCAAGAACCATCATTCAAAGGCAGGATTAACATCTCAAAAATGAGTATCGATCTAAAGTTCATCATTCAAGGTATGTGGGGTTTTTCAACAAGAAATCTATTTCGTTATTGTGCCCAAAAGTAGTTTTCTTTACAAAGGCATGATTTTTATTTCATTTTTATGAATTTGAAGCATGAACCCATATCTTCGGATGATTATTATGAAGTCTTTTACATGTGTGGTGATATAAAACATGTATCTTGAACGATATTTATCATAATTTTGATATTTGGGTCGTGAATCCCTATTGTAAATTGTGTTTTTTTAGAAAGTATGTGTTATAAGCACGTTGATGTTGAATATTTTATATATTTTGAATGATTTGACCTTTTGGTCGTGAATGAGTTATTTTGAACTCGACTATGAAAGAAATCCACATTTTTAATTATTATGATAAAGGGGTAGCAAATTGCCTCCCGATGAAAATTGTTTAAGTGTTTATTGTGGATTATTTTTAATGTGAGCCTGAGGCTGATTTAAATTTCTGAGCTAAGTATGGGAGTAATCTTTAGCACCGAGTGGGAGGTATAAAGTGACCTTACTTCCCTAGAACTACGTGCTCCCATAGGATGTGAGCCTGAGTCTCATTTATATAGTGATCACTAGTGTTTTTGAATTGATACTGGAAGTCCTACTCTGATGTCAAGGATAGGACGGCTCTCCCCAATGTAAGTTGTACGTTGGACTCCATGTAGCTCACATGGTTTATGTCAGTTATAGGATCTCCCAGTGTGTGTGTTTTTCCTTGTGTCTATGGTGAATGGTGAAGTGATTTGAAAATGGAATTGTGAAAGTTATTCTTTCAAAAGATTTAAATGATATTTACATTGTGTGAATTGATATTCTTGATGAAAGGAAAGTGATTGACAAATTATATGATGACTCACATGTGTTATTATACTTATTTCATCCTCTCATGATTTTGATGATTTAATTTGAGCTAAGTGAGTCATATATATCAGCATGCATAATTTTATAAATTGTAACGATATTAAGATATTATTTTATATATGCATTGCACCCCCATATGCTCAGTATTTTTCCATGGTACTGACCCACATATTTATATATGGGCTACATTTTCTCAAAATGTAGGTACAAGGTATTGTTTTAGCTTTAGATCTAATCTGTTCGTGGTATCCAGTCAGTAGGTGATGAGTTCTTTTGATTCAAGGGCTTGGGTTAGTTATGCAGAGTTTATAGTGTTGTATATTCTTTATTCAGTCCTATTGAGTTGGGGTAGTCGGGAGTCATGACCCGGCTACCTACACTCAGTACTAGTAGAGGCTTCATAGACAGTCAGTAGAAGTTGATGTATTTTGTTTCAATTTTGGTTGTAAAGGCAGAATTGTAACCCTATAAAATTCCATTTTTGTATCGATCAGATTCAGAAAAGATTTAATTTCTGCTGATTTGTAAGGATTTGCATTTTTATTCAGTTGCTTATGAGTTATGCTAGTAGAAGGGTTAGCTTGTGGTCACTTGTGACCTTAAGCACCGTGTGACATCTCGGGACCCAATTTTGGGGTGTTACAAGAGGTTTGGAGGATATGAGGAAGATGTTTTTATGGGTTTTTTTTTAGAAGGGCATATGTGGTTATGAAGATAGACTTGAATGTCATGTTTGCATATATATTGATGACTGCACTGCGCATTAGTAAATGTCTAGTAAGAGGTTGAATGTAGTTGCTGAAGTGATAATAAGAATTATTAATGAGATAAGGAGTTGTGAAAATGCAGGGTGTGTCAAATTCATGATTCAGACTAGTATTACAGTGTTATGTGTAGTACTTTGTAGATTCGAGTAGGCTTGAATATAGTAGAGAATTCAGTTTAGCTCATACTTCAGTAGATAGGGTAATTAGTGTCCATGTGAATATTTTTAAGTAACCTCAAGTGAAGTGTAGTTGTGAAGTGGAACGTATAGTTTAGTATAAGATATAGTATAATTTAGTCTGTTTAGCCAGCAGTTTGGATTAGTAGTTAGACAGACAAGTTCCTATAATTTTTCCATCTTCCGATCTAGTCTTACTATCTGAAGTTTTATAAATATGGCTATTCCAAGAGATAGTTTGTTCGCATCTATGTAAATTATGAATCTAGTTCAATTCATGCATCATATTTCATATTTAGATATTCAGTCATGATTCAGTTCGTAAGTGCCCCATCCATCTTCTCAATCTTTCCTTAGTATTTAAGCTAAGTCAGGTGTCATATTTCAGACTTAGTCATGTAATTATGTTTCCAGTCATGCAAGTTCAGTATATGATGTCAGTTCCTTAAGTACTCTCAGCTTAACCAGTCTTATTCGAGGGTGAATGTTCCCAAGGGGAGATATTCTAAGACCCCATAAGATCCTAGCTCAATTTAGATCACCATTGTATGTAAAAAGGGGTCCAAAAGTTAGAAAATTTCAGTAAGTGTTAGGACTTAGTCATTTCTAAAGCCCCTAAACTTTGATGATTTTACTTTTTACCATCCTGGCTAATGTCGATTTTTATGTTGATTCATGAACGGAGATGTCAAAGGTACATCTCGGGTGAGTTTTAAAATTTTTGGATCAGCGTAAGGGCATGTTTGGAAGCCTAAAATAGTAGCTACACCGGGATAAGCCAATATAGAACCCTCCAATTCACTCCTAGGGGTGCTCGCAGTAGAGCCCATGGTGCGGGGCTTAGACTACTGGCCTAGAGCCCGCGTCGTCCGGCTAATCGTCCACCCCAATTTTTCCAGCTTTTGATTCCATTTTTCCAAGGGAAATTGGGTCTCTTCCCTTCACCTATTTGGTCCATAACACGGGATTTGGGATCCCAAATGCATAATTTTCTATACTATTTCACAAAATTCTCTCCAAAAAGGCATCCTCTCGTAAGAACAAACCCTAGCCTTTTCAAAAGAAACAAGGGATTTAAGCTTAGTTTTCAAGAAAATATTTAAGAACCTTCATAAATTCATTAATTAAGGTATGTTCAATGTTTATTCGTGGGTCCTTTTCACCCATGGATTCCAAGAATCCATTTTCAAGTTTAAATTTATGATTTTTACGTGTTATGAATTATCTACATAAAGATATTATGAACTCTGATTTCAAATTATATTTACCATGTGTTTTCATTGGAATTTACCGGTGACACTTTTGAATGGTGATTTTCATATGCTACATCCTTAAACCATGTTTTTAGTTTTGCAATTACGTTAGTAGAACATGTTTTAACTATTCTCATGCTTTAACTAATGACCCACGTGTGTTTGATGAAACGCCTAAGTGATGAATGTTGAACAAGGATTCCCCTCTATGGTTTCAAAGTTTTCAAATGGTCCTATTTTTATTGAAATTGAGTCCTGGGGGTTATAAATACTCAAAATTTATCTTTTTACTTAGGCTCAATATTTTCAGAATAGTTTCAGACACATATGAACATTATCAATTCAGTCAGTTATCATGTCAGTCAAACTTAGATTAGTTCAGTAATCTGAGTCAGTTCCTTCTTCAGTTAAACTCAGTTTAGTCCCGTAATCAGTGTTAGTTCAGATGGGAGTAGAGTTCATCACCAAACGAACCTAGAGATAGGGGCATTCCTATTAGTATAGGGTTTGACCCTTAGTAGCGATCCTTGAGTTACAAAACTATGTAGCTGGTGTCGATTTGAGATGTCTTCCTACAAGTTTAGGGTTGACACATATCTCATGAGTCTTCCTATTAGTTTAGGGTTGATAGGATGTCTTCCTGCTAGTGTAGGGTTGACACAACCATTGTTAGTACCCCTAATATAGTATTAGCACCCTTCAAACTGAGATCACAGGTTGGACCCCTATTATTAGTAGCAGTACTGGTGAGTCCACATGCTTCGAGGACCTATTATGTCTCTTTCAATATTTCCTTTTAGTTAGTCAGTTGAATTTAGTTGGGGCTTGTCCCATCAACTCCTCAGTCAGCTTAGAGCCTTTCATACACTTTAGATAGTCAGTTAGTTTGTCAGTCCTATCAGTTAGATTTTAGTATTTTCACATATATTTTAATTTTATGTATTCAATTTTACTGTTTTTAGAATGTAAAACCTTGTGGAATTTTCAGTTAATTACCATACATGTCATTATTATCAGTTTTATTCAGTGCTCACGATAGGTACCAAATCATGGGTTAGCTTGTGGTCACTTGTGACCGTAAGCATCGTGTGGCGTCTAGGGTGTACTCCCATGGCACTAGATAAATTTAGGGAATACGACTACGATTTTCTCCTGAAGCTATTGTTTCTCATTTTGGGAACTAAGAATGGTCATGAGTTTGCATAAAGAATTGGAGTTGGAAACATTTAGAACAGTGTAGTTTCTTAGAACTGAGCATAACATAATACATGGGTTCATGGATCATGAGAATTATAGCATATAAATTGGGTCTCTAAATTTTTGAGAAAGTTTTAAATCATCAAGATACACTATTGCTTCTAGTTAAAGGCTCAGAACATGAGCATAGGTGTGTATATAGAATCTAGATCTTAGACATAATCATGGATGGAATGAATAAGACATAGGTTGAATGTATTTTCTAATAGAGGTACAAGGAATCTGTTAGGATATGAACGGATTAGTATGGAACTCATCATAGACAACCCTTTATGAAACTCAAGACCTACCCTAGATCAATACCTATCATCTCTCCCTTAAAACTAAGGCTGCCATCCTATGTTTGTAGACCTATTATATAGATGAGCAACACGCTCAATACTTGGTGCGATGGGATAACTCCATAACGATAAGATATAATGTTTGAAAGGTACTCACTTCTTTCTAGAACATTTCTTTCAGAGACACTACCCTTACATATACCATGTTTGTCATCATCCCAAAAATTTAACTCTCATGGGGATATATGTCCACATCCTCTAATACTTAACGATATATTACCCACTCCTTAATCTGCTTGAATTTGGTGAGAAAATATCAAGAAAAAACTTTAATCTTTGATCTTTCTTGAAAATTTAGGATTGAGAGTTTGGGATTTTGGGAGAGAAGAGATGTAATGCCCCAAAAATGGGTCCCGAGACATCACATGATGTTGAAGACTGTGAGTAGCCTTAAGCTAACCCTATAAGCCTTCTACTAATTATGAAGCTTATAATAAAGAAATATAGATATATATAATCAAAGCTAAAATGAGGAATTCTGTCTGAGCTAAGCTAATATTATTTGAACATGATATCTGAAAATACTTGACGTAAAAGTCTATACGATCAATACTAGAAATCTTAATTATCTCTAGTAATCTGACAAGCCTCTACCACTAATAACTAGAGAGACACTGGGACAAGTACCCAGCTGACTCAAAATGACTGAAAAATACCAAATCAACTACTGTAATAAACTAGAAAATCAGAATGACCAGGTCCCCAAACTTTGAGGACTCACCAACTGTCAGATATAGATGGATATGCTTGAAATTACTCGCGCTGCTAAAACGAAGCACCTGAACCTACATTATATGGTAATATAAAACATAGACGTATGTGTGGATCAGTACTTCTAGAATGTACTAAGTCTATTTGGGTGAATGCATAAGTAAAATAATAAGGAACTATAGACTTTTTCTCATAAATATTGCATGCTAAGTAATAATGGCTCACTTAGGATTGAGTAATTTAAAATGGTAATCATAAGTCATGAATGATAAAACATACTATCTGAATGTTGTGATCCACCACACTTAGTTCTAAACTCTGTACTTGAAATCTATTTACAAATCATACATGCTAAGTGTAAAAGGTCTCACCTTTGTATCTGTAAACTGAAAAATAAAATCTAGTAGTTGGTGATTTATATAAAACAATATCTGGATAAAATCCTGAGCCTTTACACTTAGTTTCTAAAATCTTTCTGTTATTCTTTACTCTTTCCTGTAGGTTATTGGGAGGTTCTTCTAATCGAAATAAAACATGTGAGCTAACATGGATTCCAACGTCTAGTTTCCTTATAGGAAAACCTCACATTGGAAGAGGTGTCATACTCTTGCCAAGGAGTATAACCTAATCTAAGTGATCACGTCTATAACAGTCATCCTTATAGAAATAGGAATAATCTGATAATCTTTACCTACATTGGTTCGTAGTTTTGTGGCATGTAAACATACCTAACTTCTTGCTAAATACTACTCCCTTTAATCTGTTTGCTCATTTTGTAGGAAATCTACTTTTAAAACTAGTATAAGGGTTTACAATAAAAACCTCTTATGAATCTATTTACTATAAACTGTAGTTAAATTTGTATAATGGATTACATATCAAAGTTGAGATCAAAAGATCAAATCTTTGTTAAAAATCTAAATATAACAAACCATGGAATGCATAAAAGCATAATCTTCTTGAAATAACAACATTCGAACTAGGACTAATAACCCATGCATTTATTTCATGTCAACTCATAATATAGTTCATGCTAAATAATGAAAATCTTGATAATTCAATTCTTAATCTGGGAATGAATGTCATATGCATAAAAATATAAAAGTAAACATGAAATTAAACATCTAAATCAATTGTAATCTCATAATCTTCAAATAGTAAAGAGTGAGTATAAACCTTAGACTGAAATTCATATAATTTCATGTAAAATTCAACCTTAAAACTAATTTTGGGCACAAGGATGAAGGAATTATCCTTTGTCATAACCCGACATACCTTAATTTATGAAATTGATAAAAAAAACTTAAACTTGAATTCCTACTTGTGCTTTTGAAGATGATTTCTTGAATACCTTGGATTGGGAATCATGAATTCTTGGTTATCTTGGAAAAAGAATGGTGGAATTTTGATTCTTAAGGATTGAAATTTGAAACTCTAGGGTTTCTTGGAGAGAAATTTTGTGAAAAGTGAGTGTCTAATGCCTGGAATAGGTTTAATCGAGTGTTTTTCTTGATTTGGGGGATTCGGAAATAACTATGTTGCCTTTTGGAAAAATTAACTTAGAATTGGAATCCTAATTTTGGGCTCCACCGTGATGCAATGCTTATCGCGGTGACTTACTGGATAAAGACGAGTGCCATTTTGGCCTCTGGCACAACGCAGCGTAATCACATTGTATCACTGGAAAAGGATGAGTACTATTTTGTACTCCACCACGATGCAGAGTCTATCCCATTGAGATTTCTGGCACTATATCAAAAAAATATGGTGAGCTATTGGAAAGGGATGAACTATAATTTGGGCTTTACCGTGACGTAGGATAATTACGGTGCCTCACTAGAAATCAGACAATTGCAATTCTGCACCTTAACGCGATGCAGTTCTCTACTATTTTTCACTAAAACTGCCATAACTTCTCGACCGAGTATCGAATTAAGGCGAAATTGGTATTGTTGGAAAGTTAATTCAATTATCTACACACTGGTTGGTCTAGAACTGTAAAATTCCACATGTATCAATAGATATTTATTTTAAAATTTAACCCCACCCTTGACATATAAGTAGATAAACTAAGCGAGGAAAAATATGGGGTATTACAATATCTCCCCATTGGGAACATTCATTCTCGAATGAGACTAGTTAAACTAAAGATAGAGGGACTAAGTCTATATGCTTGCATAGAAAACTGAAACAAACTACATGACTGAATCTAATCTAACTCATAATGAGCAACTAAACTAATCCGCAAATACTTGAATTGACATGAAGATAATCATACGGCTGAATCTGAAACTCGAAAAGAACTGAATTAAGGAAGACTGTTACCTTAGGCTGAATCTGAGTTTGTGGAGAAGAGGTGAGGAAACTTGGTATGCATGTCTGCTTTTGCATCCCAAGTAGCTCCCTCAACGGATTGATTTATCCACAGAACTTTGACCAAGAGAACTTCTTTTTTCCTTTGTCTATGGATCTGATGATCAAGAATCTCTACTTGAAGTTCTTTATATGAAACACTATTCTGAATATTTGTGCTTTCTAAAGGAACTACAATAACTGAATCATCTATACTCTTCTTCAATAAGGATACATGGAACACTGGGTGACCTGATGACAAGTCTACAGGTAGCTCAAGCTCATATGTTATTTTTCCCACACGACTCAAAATCCTATAGGGACCTACATATTAGGGACTAATATTCCCCTTTTTTCCAAACCTCTCCACCCCCTTCAAGGGTGAAACCTTCAAATAAATAAGAAAATTTACTTCAAACTTAAGATCTCTTCTTCTTATGTCTGCATAAGATTTCTGATGACTTTGAGTTGCTTTCAATCTCTCTCGAATCAATTGAACTTTCTCTATGGCCCCGAACACTATATCTAGCCCAATCAAAGTGTCCTCACCTACTTCAAACCAACTGAATGGTGATCTATATCTCCACCCATACAGAGCATCAAATGGGGCCATCTGAATGCTAGAATGGTAACTGGTATTATAGGCAAACGTGATCAAAGACAAGTGGTCATCTCAACTGCCTTTGAAATCAAGAACAGATTCCCTTAAAATATTCTCTAAGGTATGAATGGTTCTCTCTACCTGGCTATATGTTTGCAGATGAAAAGCTAAAATGAGATGAACTTAGGTACCAAGACCCTTATGAAAGTCTTTTCAAAACTGAGAGGTAAATTAAGTACCCCTATCTGAAATGATAGGCAAGGGAATTACATACAATCTAACTAACTCTCTAATATATATCTTAGCATAATTTTCAGCTGTGCAGGATGAGTGAACTAGCAAAAAATGGGTTGATTTGGTTAATCTGTCTACAATAACCCAAATTGAATCATCTTGTCGACGTGAATGGGGTAGCCCTATCACAAATTTCATGTTCACCTCTTCCCACTTCCAAGTGGGAATACCAAACTCATGCAATGTACCACCAGGTCTTTGGTGCTCTACCTTAACCTGTTGAAAAATTGCACACTTGGCTACAAATTATGTAATATCTTTCTTCATACCATTCCACCAATTAACTTCCCACAAATCGCAGTACATCTTGGTGGCTCCTGGATAAATGGAGTAATGCACACCATGTGTTTCTACCATAATCTGCTGCCTCAAATCCTCCACACATGGCACACACAATCTATTCTGGTATCTCAACACACCATGTTTACCTTGAGACAAAACCTTTACCTTTTGGTCTTTAACTTACCCCTTCCATTTGATAGAACTAGAATCCTTATCTTGCTTCTCCTTCACTTTAGAAACTAGAGAAGATTTTGAACTACTCTAAACCCAAACATTCCCTTCAGCTGAGTCAACCAACCTCCCACCCAATCTATCAAATTGATGCACTTCTCGAACTAATTTTCTATTATCATTCTCTATATGAGCTATACTTCCCATAGAGAGTCCACTAAGGGCATCTTCCACTATATTGTCCTTTCCTGGATGATACAACACACTTATATCATAATCTTTCAAAAATTCTAATTATCTCCTCTGACAAAGATTTAACTCTCTCTGAGTAAATACATATTGCAAGCTTTTATGATCGGAGAATACATCAACATACACCCCATAAAGATAGTGCCTCTAAATTTTTAATGCTAACACAACATAGCTAACTCTATATCATGGGTAGGGTAGTTCTTTTCATGATGCTTAAGTTGTCTATAAGAATAGGCTATAAACTTATCTCTCTGCATTAAAACACAACCCATGCCAATTCTATAAGCATCACAATAGATAATGAAACCATTTGTACCATCAAGTAGTGCTAAAACTGGGGATGAAGTGAGCCGAGTCTTCAACTCCTGAAAACTCTTCTCACAGGTATTTAACCACTGAAACTCAACTTTCGTCTGAGTTAATCTAGACATAGGGGATGCTACAGAATAAAAATCTTCAACAAAACATCAATAATAGCCAACTAAACCCAAGAAGCTTCTAATGTCTGATGGGGAGATAAATTTTGTCTAGATTCTTATTGCTTTTGTCTTTTGGGAATTAACTCTAATGCAATCACTGAAAATAATATGACTGGGGAAAGCTACTGATCTTAGACAAAATTCATATTTGCTGAATTTGGTGAACTAATGATCCCTAAGAGTTTGCAACACAATTCTAAGGTGGTCTACATGATCATCCTCACTACAAGAATAGACAAGAATATCATCGATAATAACTATGACAAATATGTCCAAATACTATTTGAACACTCGGTTCATCAAGTCCATGAAGGATATTGGGGCATTTCTCAACTCGAAGGACATGACTTGAAACTCAAAATGACCATAACGGGTTCTAAAAGTTGTCTTTAAAATATCACATTCCTTTGCTCTAAGCTGATGATAGATGGATGTAAGGTCTGTCATTGAGAAATAACTTTCACCTTGGAGTTTGTCGAATAAGTCATCAATCTTAGGAAGAGGTTATTTTTTTTCTGAATGTGACTTTGCTCAGCTAATGATAGTCAAAGTTTATTCGCAAAGAACCATCTTTATTTCTCAAGAATCGGACGTGAGTACCCCATGGAGAGACACTAGGCCTTATGAAACCTTTATCTAATAGGTCTTTAAGATGCTCTTTTAACTCCTTAAGATCGGTTGGTGCCATATGATATAGAGGAATGGAGATGGGCTGAGTATCTAGAAAAAAGTCAATACTAAATTCTATTTCCCTATTGGGAGGTACCCCTGGCCAATTTCGAGAAAAACATTAGAGAACTCATTGACTACATAAACTGACTGAACTGTTGGAGCCTCAGACTTAGTGTCCTTGACTCGAACTAGATTATAGATACATCCTTTTGATATCAACATTCTGGCTTTAAGATAGGATATGAATCGCAGTGAGCTACTGGAAAAGGATGAATGGGAATTTGGGATTTATCGTGATGTGGGATAATCATGGTGCCTCATTGGAAATCAGAAAATTATGATTATGCACTTCATCGCTATGCAGTGACATCGCGGTGCTCTACTATTTTTTCACTAAAATCTCTATAACATCTCAACCGAGTATCGGATTAAGGTGAAATCAGTATCGTTGGAAATCTAATTCAATTATCTACACACTGGTGGGTCTAGAACTATAAAATTACACATGTATCAAGAGTTATTAATTTTTAAATTTAACCCTTGACACACTAGGAGCTAAACTTAACTAGAAAAAATATAGGGTATTATAAGAGAAATCGGGAATTTAAAAATTATTCTCATAGTTTAGGACTCTTTTGGGGATTAAAAATGGATTGTGGAAGTTACATGGGTGAAAGGACCAGTTTTCCCCTTATTTAGTAAAATAAAAAATGTATTTTTACGTTGGGAAAGTGTGTTTCGCATTACGCAGTCCAACACAAAGGCTAACCAATTATACTATGGCTTAAGCTCTAGCCTACTGCTCAACGCATTGCTGGGATAGCTCCACTCTATAATACGCCACATTTTAAGGATAGAATTTAAATCGTCGTTTCTATGTGTATAGAATAAAACCTAGTAATTCCATGTTATTATATGTATGATAATCAATTATATAATGTTGTAATACCATTGAATGTGAATTGAGGTCACAAAAACCTCCTAACTAAAAGACGAATTGAGAACTTTTCTAACGACTTAGCTTTAGTGAACATTTCAACTTGGGTTAACTTTCAATGATCATTACTCTTAGTATATATTGAGTTACGTGACCTAATATATAATAAATGAAATATCTTCGAGTCCTCTTTCTAACTCAACTAGTTTCACCTTAATGCAATATCCGATAGAAAGTTATGATCATTTTACTTTAAAGTATTTGTCTGTCAATAAAGTGATGACTACGCTAACTAGCAAACATTTAGGTGATAACTAAGTTGATGACCCATCAACTAAGTCACGAGCCATCAGCTCTAGTCGATAGCCTAGGATAGTAATTGGAAAATCCCACCCTAAAAGTGATGACTAAGTTGACGGGAAGTTAACCTTGTCATCAACTGAAGAATTTTTACAATTTTCTTTGGTTTCTTTAGGGGTATTTTAGTGTTTTCCTCACCTCAAAACCTACTCACATGACTCAAATTAAACTTCAAACACTATTAACTAATCAAATATTCATTTGTCATCACTCCTTCCTCTATCCACCCATAAAAATAGAAAAATTAGGGTCTCTTCCCAAGGCTCATACTTCTAAGGCTTAGATTCAAGATATCTCAAATTCTCTTTCATCAAAAAGATATGTGGGACTATCCTAAATCTCATGAAAATAGGTTTTACAATTTTAACAAGTTATAAAGATATATATGTATGTATGTGTGAAGGGGTTTCAAAAATAATTTAAAGATCATGTATCATAAACCTGTTTTGATAAAAGTATGTAATTATCATGGGTTTTTTCCATAAGCTTGATTTTTAATCTTTTGCATAAATGATTTGAGTTTCAAAAGTGATTTGTGAATTTGTCTTGGTAAATTCCTTGCCCATGATGAAATTTATGGTCCTTGAATGGTATGAATTGTGAATTGGGTTTGAGAGCATGAATTAGAAACCCCTTTTTTATAATGAGAGTTATGTATAACCAGTGTGGGGCAGTTTTATGATTGATGATAATTCTTGAGTTTTAAATATCTCTTTACATATTATGGATGATTGTTTCACGTGTTTTTAAAAGAGGTGATTTCTATTCTAAATGCTATGGTTACCTAATGAAGAAACTACATGAGATTAATGAAAGAATTGACCACCATGTGTTAAAGTCTTGAAAAGAGAGTGTGTTTGCATAAGTTTCATATGTTTTTAAAATAAAAACTCTTGTATGATTTGATGAATCCTTTTTGGTGGTCGTATGTATTTTTTTGAATGAAAAAGGGTTGTGGATATGATATGATATGGCTTGCAAGTCTAGATATAACGATACCTATTATGAAATTCCCTTAATATGACAGAAAATAATGTTATAAGCATGAAGCATGGTTTTAAGAGGTTAAAAATGGGCCTAAAGAAAGTTTGATGGTTACTCAAAGAAGACACGAGTTCAGATTACTCATAGCCCAAAATCGTATTTTGCCGATGTGGGTTTCATGATATGTATGTCAGTAAGAAGGAATATTTTTTTCATGATATGTATGTCAGTGAGGAGGCATACTTTTCATTGCATGGTATGTTAATAAAGAGGTATAACTTATTTTATTATGGACCCCAACTCTTGTAGCAAACTTGGGTTGGGGGGCTTCGCCATTGTGTTAAGGGAAGATTCCATATAGCCTGTGGGGTAGTAGAAATGTAAGGTGTAACATCTTTCTCAGAGCTAAAGCATGGAGTTGAGTCATGATTAAGAAAATATTTTGAAGCTCATCAAATTATGCCTATTTGGTTTATGTATTTATTATGCTAAATTATTTTCTTAAATGCTCTCCACTGTTTTATAAGGAATACATGTTATTTTTTGTTAGTTCTGCATTCCAATACATTCTAGGTATTAACTATCCTTCATGGAGGCTAAATTACCTCATAATGTAGGTTATAAGGAAGATTTCCATGATCTAGCTCAGTTGTAGATTACTTCCTGAACTCTAGAGTTAGTGAGCCTCCTTTTCTTCGAAAGGCATTCTATTCTTATGTTGGTTCGGTTGTCTTATGGTCTACCCAGGGGCCTTGTCCTAGTGTAGATTAGCTAGTGATTTAGTAGAGACTTCGTAGACGAAAGTAGGGTATTTAAGGTCATATTTTGTTGACACGGTTTGTATTATAAGTTCCCTTGAAATTTTATTATATGTTTTGCACTTTGATTTATGTATAGATTATGCTCATGATATTATGCTAAGGGGTCTCTCGAGCCTTCGTGGTTTCAGATGCCTATCATGGCTAGGACCTCGACTTGGATCATGAGGAGCTTGGTAATAGAGAACTATTTAGGGTCCCAGGGCATCTACAAAGACATGTTGATTAGAGTCCTTTTTATGGGTATGTAGCACGCCACACTTATAAGAATAAATCTACGAGGAATTTAGGAGATGTTTCCCATTCATTAATACTCTAGTTTTTGCTATTGTGTCATCTTATGAAAGTTATCCAAATTCCTTCTTGTTCTAATTATAATGTCCATGTCTCATTGTCGAGATGATACACGTTCAAAAGATTAGAGTCTAAGTGATGTGGTACTTTTCGATTTAGGCATCAATGGGGTCATAAAGTTGCACTAGGACTTGAGAGAAGTTCATTAGTTCTTCAGAATGTATTAATTTAAACTTATACCCCTATCTATATCAATAGTTTTTTCAAGCCTAAGGTACAAAGTATATTCCACTCTCTTTTAGAATTCTTATTACAAATGTCATGTTAGGGGTAGAGGTATGTGCCAGAATATTGGAAAAGTATTTCCACCCGAGTGGTAGTATGTTATAAGGTGTCATGACCTATTGGTAGTAAGATGCTCTACAAGATAGTGACATGGAGTCACAAATATAGAAGTCAAAGTGAGGATGACTTTTGCATAAATAAGCTAGTCTTAGTTGTATAACTTTTTATTGAGGAATGGGTTGCCATTTTTTAGTAACAGACTTATGTTGTAGCAATTGGAACATTATTTCTTCCCGAGTGGCAGTATGTTATAAGGTGTCATGACCTATTGGTAGTAAGATGCTCTACAAGATAGTGACATGGAGTCACAAATATAGAAGTCAGAGTGAGGATGACTTTTGCATAAATAAGCTAGTCTTAGTTGTATAACTTTTTATTGAGGGATGGGTTGCCATTTTTTAGTAACAGACTTATGTTGTAGCAATTGGAACATTATTTCTTCCCGATTGGCAGTATGTTATAAGGTGTCATGACCTATTGGTAGTAAGATACTCCAGAAGATAGTGATATGGAGTCACAAATATAGAAGTCGGAGTGAGGATGACTTTTGCATTAATAAGCTAGTCTTAGCTGTATAACTTTTGATTGAGGGATGGGTTTCCATTTTATAGTGATAGACTAATGTTGTAGCAAAAATTATAGATTGTATGGTAGTTTGTAAGGTAAGTGATTGGCTATGATTATTAGTTATTCAAAAAGGGAAGGAGTACAAAGTGGATAATTATGGTGGTTGAAGAAATCATTTATAGATGGTAAATGGAAAAGGGGTAGGTTAGCTAATGAGTTATAAATATAGACTGACTTGGGAAAAAACTTAGTGGTATTTATGGAGTTTGAAGATGGTGGGAATGTATGTATAGGTATGTAAAACAGGATGTGAGAAAGTAGAATATATTAATTGATGGTAATAGGTTATATTATGAGATTCGACTATCCATATTGTGTGACCTTACCCCTTGATTGTCTTCTCTCTAGTAGTTGTAAACTAGTATAGCATGTTAGAAGGCATGTGGTAAATTATAAGGTTGGTAGTAATGTCATAGATAGATAACTTGTGGGTCAAAGTTAGGTGAAATAAAATACTTGGTAGATTTTCCCATTTGACTGAATGGTAGAATATGTGGCATACTTTATCGGTGGTACATAATTGATACTAGACTATAAGCTTGAACTTTAGATATGAAGTATGGTGGAAAGCATAGTATCTTAAGATTGATAATACATGTTTTGTGGGAATGAATTAGTAGGCTTAATGTGAGGTGTAAAGTAGCCTAGGTTGTCAACTTGTTGAAAAAGGAGTGAATAATTGTGATATATATATATGTGAGGACTAGGGTAAAAACAATGAATTATGGTTAGATGATTAAGTAGGTAAAGGTGTAAATATATAAGGATAAGTTAAACCCCAAGTAGAATGTTGTTAGATAAGGTTTTATGTGTATGAGTGTCATGTACACCTAGCTTGTGTTCGCAAGTTTCTTAATATGGAGACGTCTTGGGAGATGTTATATGATACTCTTTAGAGCTGAATTAAGAAAAGTATAGATAAGCATTGTGTGCCTTTGGTAGTTCTAAAAACCTTGTTAAGTTGTAAGGATATGTGATTAGAGGTTTAATGCTAGTATATTAAGTAGTGGAAACTAGATCATTATGTGATAAAGAGGGTAGATATGTATGCTCACAAGGGTGTGAGTTTGAGTTGTAGGGTTATGGCTATAGAGGCTAGTAAAAGTTAAGAGTAGCGTTCCCGGAAAGCAAAGCCTTCAGAGTATGGTTTATCAGGGGGAGTTTAGTGTTTATGTGTATGGTGATACCCCATTGTGTTGATTGTTGTACTTGTAGATTTAATGAGAATCTATGGCCTCAAGTCTAGGATTGTGACTTTGATCTAAGGGGGAGATGGTAAATGAAGGTAGTTTCATGTTCTTGTGGTGTCAATTTCAGGCGAGAGTCATGGTAAATATATTCCTATTCAAGCAAGATCCTCCTACTTCAATTTAAGAAGTCATTTTTCTAATGTCTTATGTTATGTATTCAAGTCATGCCTATGCCTATAATTCGAGTTCTCTATGCACTTATATCCATGTTTTGACCTCCAAGCTAGAAGCAATAGTGTCTCTCAATAATCCAAGATTTCACGTCTTTAAGCTCTATATTGTGATGCTCATGCCTTATATGATTTTAAGATCTAATGAACTATGCTTTCTATATTTTACCAATTCATGTTACGTCGGGATTAGCCAATGTGATAAGTTTCATGCAAACTCATGAATATCTCATCTCTGAAAATAAGAAGCAATAGCTTCAAATGTTAACCCTTGTCCCAATTGTTGACTTCATGAATTTTGTCCTTATGTTATACAACCCATGATATATGCACTCATATTTCTCGAGCTCATGTTTCTCACTATAAGCTCAGTCCTATGAACTCATATCGTACTATGTATATACCAAAAGGACTCTCTACCTATGATCTATACATTTGGTATATGAAGAACTTTATGCCTATTGTATCATATCTACCTCTCGTGTCCCATCTTGACTAGTGCAATAAGTATAGGTTATAATCAAATAGTGTTACTCCCATTCATGATGCTTATGCTCGGGTCCCTTAATGACCTTATGATAACGCTCAAACTACAGCTCTCATAAGAGTGTAAGCGGTCGTTGTCAAATATAGAACCCAACTGGGTTGGGTGTCGAATCCCACAGAGAATACTTGGTCACTAAGTAAGCAACGATTATTAGACTTTTGGTGAAAGTTTTGTAAAAAAGGGGGATGTTGTAGCGTGCAATAATGTAACAAAATAACAAAGTAAAAACGGAAAATAGCAAAGTAAAAAGAAATAATGTTTAGTAAGATTTTTAATCAATGAGAATTGGAAGTTGGGGTTATGTCCACCTTATGAGTTATACGTATCTATTGTCTATGAGTTATGCAGAATTCAGACATGCATGTTCTTATAGAGAATTGTATTCTATGGTAAATCCAGGCGTCTTTCGACCATCAAAGATTATTTCACTTTAACTCTTTTGAGCTTAAAGCGTATCTAACGGTACAAATTCTCCAAGAGGTTAATCCAGTTACGGCACTAACTTTTTAACAGGGGTTGGTGCCCTATTACCTTGACATTATCTCTTTTCCAGACATATAACTTTTCTTTCGAACAAGTTAATGCTATTCTGGCGTATTCTACTTGTTTGCAACCACAAGAATTTATATTAAGATGAAGAGAGTAATGATATAAGCAGCATACGTGTCAAGAATTCACAAACTCATAGCAATAGATAGTATCTCATAAGGCTTCCATAACCCCAACAGAGAAGTTTAGCTACTCATGATTGCAACGGAGATCATAATAAACATCATCATGATCTCACGTTGGTCACAAGGGTCGTGCTTTCTCTGTCAGAAAGTGTAACGTGAATTAGGATCAAACGTTGAATGAAAAAGACTTGAATTAATTAATGAGTGAATAAGAATTTATTAGAATGGGAAGGAATAGAAGGGGGAATAAGAAGAGAATGCTGAAACGTTTCAGCAAAATAGGGTTTATATAACATCCATATCCTAGTCCTATTGAAATAGGGTTTTTATCCTTTTCCCAGTCCTACTGGGTTACTGTATTCTTATCCTAATCCTACTAAGTTACTGCTGATCCCCAAGTCTTTAGAAATGCTGTTTTTCCCCGGGACAAGTTCTTCATGCATCACTTTCAGTCCATAGGCGTCCAGAAGCTGCCTTCCTTCTTACGTGAAGTTTCCTTTGGCGTCCAATTTCCATAAAATGCTGAAATCTTCATCATTTATACCTGAAAACTTACTAATAACGTTGGTTAGCTCACTTACAGGAAAGAGGACTAAAAGTGCAGGAATTATATATTTTGTCCTTAAAACTTAGCTAAAATATGGGTAAATTAAGGTGCTTTAGGTGTGTAAATACGCCTAACATCAACACCCCACACTTAAAGCTTTGTTCGTCCTCGAACAAAATATCATGTCCATGTCCACATCTACTTAGGGTTTCACAGTAACAGCACAAAATATTCACCAAGACAGGCACGACAATTTATTAACAAAGAGTAGTTTTCTGATCACTACTAGAAACAATTCAACCTCTAACATAGACTCGTGATGATGGTTAATTCGTATCCACAAGTTAAGGAACAAAGAATCATACACGACTACCCAAAACTCATCAACCATGTGTGTTTCACAAAATATAACCCATAATCACTCACAAGTATTGTATATATTTTGAACATGGGTATAAGATTATCCTTTCTCTCACTCTCACAAAGAATTCATATGTTGCAACTGATGACCATAGGCTTGCCCTTAGTGTAATGCTCTACTAAATATCAGAATGCTAAGCTTGGGATCAAATAGGTCTTTTACAGGTTGTAATGTAGGCTAAGGGACGGGTAGGACTGTTTTGGCCAGAAATAGTGACTATGTTCCTAAGCGCTTTAATACCTCACATTATGCCATTAACACTTTCTTTCAAACAACCTTTCTACTTTCTTTTAATCTACTACCCCTTCTCACCTCTTTTGTTATTCAATTTTGAACAGAATTTATCTTTTTGTTTTTCTATTTCTTTTTCTTTTTTTCTATTTTTTTTATAACACACCTCTATGATTACCATTCTTTTTCATAACGAATTCAAGTACCAATTCACTTTAAGGCACTACTCTCACCCAATTTCCTCTTATTTTGCCACCTGACTTTACAATTTTAAAGCACTTAGGAATTTGGATCAAATTATGGTCTTGAAAAAAATGGATTAGGCTTACATATGAGGCTATCAAAGAAAATAGGCCAAAGGCTCAAAGGGGGTTATCTAGGATGATGTCCATGGGTAGATAAAACGAAGGTAAACAATCACAGGTTGCCAAAGAAATGCCTAAATCATCTCCTAACTCACACTCTTTATTTCGCTTTACATACATACCAGGCAAGTTCTAGCATCAGCCACAAACATAGAATATACTATCATCTCACACACACAAGGCACATGGTTGACTTTATTGGAAGCAGTATAGACTCTTGACCCAACGTATGAAGGAATTAAACCACAAAATTATCACACAGTGAGTCACACTTAGAGCCTAAACATCTCAATAGTAATGATTTTATCACAGACTCTTGTCATAATACCATGATGCCTATCAGAACAATTTTATGCAAAGTTTGTAACAAAAAAAATTTCCTAACAAAAATTAAAACAAAGAAACATAAATAAGTGCAAATGCAGATAAGGAAGTATAGCATACAAATACCAGCACCCCACACTTAGACGGGACACACTGCCCTCAGTGGAAAATAAATAAGAAGAACCTGATTAGTCAGACTCCTCCTCTATGTCTGGGTTCATACCCCCTTCATCGGAATCATCATTGGAGTCTTCGTCATCAGAATTCTCCTCCACGTTGGAGTCTAGCATTCTTCGATCATCATCGGTTGGCACATCGTCCTCAAGAAGTTCCTCAAAGTATACCTCTACTCCGCACATCGCTCTTGCATGCTCATTCATTGGGTAGTCATAATCCAGCTATTGGAGCTCTGTTGCAGTTGGAACACGACCTCCGCTCATCATTGTAAACCGAGTCATGCCATAAAGATGGTGAAAGAAACTCTCATCCCGAGCATGCCTTTCTGCAGTGGTAAGGTTGACGCCATGCGTGGTTTCAGCATCTTTAACCTTTGTGAGGTCAACCTTCTTCAGGTTGTGTGGGAGTTTATGATCAGCAGGTTCCTCTTCGATGTCCTCCTTCCTCAATATTGTAGTCAACAGATTGCCAAAGCTGAAGTGGGACCTCTTGTGTAGCCTAGCTGTACGCATTGTAGATTGAATAATTGCTCCAATGTTGATAGGGACATTCTTCATCAATGCGTACACCAAGCACACTCTATATCGTGTTATCTTTGTGTACTGGGTCCCTGGAATCAAGCAAGAGTTGACTATTCGTAGCCATATCCTAGCTTCCCTATTCAAATGAGCATATGGGAAGGTGTTGTGCCAACCGGTGTCCTTGTGTCTACTCCATCGTGCCATGGATCATGGTCCGCATAATGTGTGTCTAATAGCCCTGTACGGAGGTCTGTTATACAGCTCCTTGACTGGTGATGGGTTAACAGATGGCAAACATAGAAAGGAGTTGAAGAACTATGCATTTAGTTGCAGAACTTGTCCCCGAATCTTTACTTCATTCCCTGTAGTTTTTGGTGACCAGTTGGTGTAGAATTCTCGTGTTAAATCGAGATTGCACTCTCCCTTATCTCGGAAGATGAAATCAAGATGTAACGCCATTATCTTGGCCAACATATGAGGTTCTTTCTTTGCTAGGCTCTCCTTGTTTATCAACTCCACATGAACATATTTTTTCTCTTTATTGTTCCTATACCATTCCTTTCCTTCCTCCTCTAGGACCCATTTTATTCCGAACATACGGCGAGGTATTTGCAGGGAGGAGGATTCTCCTTGCTCTTTTCATCCCCTTTTTTGGCCTTTTTGTGAAGTGGTTTCTTTTTCTTTCCCTTGTCTTGGTTTTGGTGCCATTGTACCTGAGATTAAAATTATAGTAATGTTAGCTTCATCTCGGTGGATACAACCAATAAACAAGCAATAGTGGCACCACCCCACACTTAATTTGTTGACACAAACTAATTAAGGGAATGATGTCGATTACTCAGACTTCATCGACATACATTTAGGTGATATGTTCCAACAATATGTTTAGTACAGTCATACTTTCATGTCCTCTTAAAGTTATGCAATCTTGACAATGCTTTCATGTTTGGACTAATGCACCTTTTGAACAAGACTACTACGTAGAGGTCATATCAAGTTATGACATAGAAATAATCACAACATCTCATGCTTGTATTCAATCATGATTTTTATCTCGATGGACGAGTCATTCAAGCATTTTGAGCATTCAATTTTGATGTTTATGCAATTACTTCACCATGTCGATTTTGCAAAAGTATGACCGTGTATCAAAATCAAATACAAGTTGGAACCAAGTCAAGATCATCCTTACGTATTCTTTCACTCACTTAGTTGTATCACAACACATCAACCACATTTAAATCACTAATACTACTTCAAGATTTACCAATTCATTATAGGCGTAGTAATGTAGTACTTACGGAATATAAATGAAGAACAAAGAAGTACTTACTTGGTTGATGGCCTCGGAAGATGTTCTTGCAAAGTAAAAGAGCAAAAGGAAAATTTTTGAGAGAATTTGGAGAGGTAGGCAGCACTTAGGTATGGTTTGCAATGTATTTTTGGTCTAAGACTAAGTTTCTTATTTATAGGGCAAGCTTAGGTCGGGTTTTGACCCATTTGGAATCAGATTTGGAGACCAAAAGTGACCATAGGCGGCGCCTAATGCTTTGCCTATGCTTGGCATACGCGGCGCCTTTTGCAAAGCCTAGTTGAGCATAGGCGGCGCCTATGCCATGGCATTGTTAGGCATAGGCGGCGCCTATGACATGGCATATGAGATTCAGAGACAAAAGGCTTTGTCATAGGCGGCGTCTATGCTATGGCATTCTTAGGCATAGGCGGTGCCTATGCTATGGCACTCTAGAATCCGAGAGCTTAGGCCATAGCATAGGCCTTGCCTTGTTCGTGGCCTAGTTTTACATAGGCCTTGCCTTGTTCGTTGCCTATATTTTCATAAGCAATGACTCACCCATAGCCTTTTGCTTCTTCATTATTAACTTACCACCTTTAACATGCACTACTTCCAAATCAAAATTTGAAACCAATCTCCTCCTTTACCTCTCTTGTACCTACATTCACTCAAGAACATAAAAACGATTAGAACGATGGGTTGCCTCCCATCTAGCGCCTTAGTTTTGGTCGTGGCTCGACTCTTCTTTTTGGATTTTTATTTATCAAAAGAAAATACTTAGTAGAACGAAAGAATGAAAAATGATGGGTTGCCTCCCATCTAGCGCTTGATTTATCATCGCAGCATGACATAGTTACCTCGAGTACTTAAACTTCGTCGAGATAAATGGTAGCCATATAGTTTATCGAGTCAAGATTACCGATATAGGGTTTTACTCGTTGGCCATTCACCTTGAAGACAACACCATTACTGTCTTCTAGCTCAACTACTCCAGACGAGTAGACTTGGCTAATCCTGTATGGAACAGACCATTTGGACCTTAACTTACCTGGGAATAACTTCAGTCGGGAATTGAAAAGAAGTACCATGTCACCTTTTTGGAAGTTTCGTTGAACAATCCGCTGATCATGATACTTTTTCATCCGCTCCTTGTAGAGGTCTGATCTTTCGTAGGCATGTAGACGGAATTTATCCATCTCATTCAGCTGCTCCAATCTCAGATTCATAGCATCATCCCAATTCAGATTTAGTTGCTTCAGCGCCCACAATGCTTTATACTCGAGTTCGATGGGTAAGTGACAAGCCTTCCCATAAACTAGTTGGTAAGGGGACATGCCAATTGGCGTTTTGAATGCAGTCCTATAAGCCCATAGCGCATCGTCCAGCTTCCGAGACCAATCTTTCCTATTAGCATTGATAGTCTTAGAAAGGATTTGCTTGATCTCTCGATTGGAAACCTCTACCTGTCCACTCATTTGAGGGTGATAAGGTGTGGCTACCTTATGTTTCTTGACACCATATTTTGCCAACAAGGATTTGAACAGCTTGTTGCAAAAGTGAGATCCTCCATCGCTTATGATAGTCCGTGGTATTCCAAAGCCAGAGAAGATATTTCTCTTCAAGAATGCTACAACACGCTTTCCCTCATTGTCGGCTAACGCTACTGCTTCGACCCATTTTGAAACATAATCTACAACAACTAGGATGTATTTCATTCCAAATGAATTTACGAATGGACCCATGAAATCAATACCCCATACATCAAAGAGCTCGACTTCAAGAATTTTCGACATGGGCATCTCATGGTGTTTTGAAATCGCACCTTATCTCTGACATTGGTCGCATCTTCTCACAAAGTCGTAGGCATCTTTAAATATCAAGGGCCAATAATATCCACTTTGCAATACCTTCCTTGCTGTCCGATTACCTGCGTGATGACCCCCAACTTGGGAAGTGTGACATGCTTCTAATATATTAGGCACCTCTACATGGGATATGCATCGCTTGATAACAGCATCCGCGCATCGTCGAAACAAATATGGCTCATCCCAAAATTAATGTTTTACATCATGCATGAACTTTCTCTTTTGATAAAAGGATAGATTTTCAGGTATCACATTACTCACCACAAAATTTGCAAAGTCTGCATACCATGGTAACTCTTCTATTAGTATGGTTAAGATCTTTTCGTAGGGGAATGTATCATCAATCTCGAGATCAGGCCGTGTTATATGCTCGTTCTCGAGTCTAGATAGATGATCAGCCACTTGGTTCTCGCAACCTCTTCTATCTTTTACCTCAAAATCAAATTCTTGCAGCAACAATACCCATCGAATTAGCCTTGGTTTTGCATCTTTCTTTGTCATTAAATATCTCAGGGCTGCATGGTCTGTGTGAACTACCACTTTGGTTCCCAACAAATAAGCACGGAACTTCTCAAAAGCATACACAACCGCTAGCAGCTCTTGTTCTGTGACAGTATAATTCTTTTGGGCTTCGTTTAGGACCTTGCTCGCATAGTAGATTGGATGGAATAACTTCTCCCTTCTCTGGCCAAGCACAGCACCCAAAGCTACCCCATTAGCGTCACACATGACTTCAAACGGTAGAGACCAATCTGGTGCTACCATGATAGGAGCTTCAATTAGCTTCCCTTTGAGGAATTTGAATGCCTTCAAACAATCTTCATTGAAGTCAAACTTTGCATCTTTCTCCAAAAGTTTGCATAATGGACTAGCGATTTTGGAGAAGTCTTTGATGAACTGCCGATAGAAACCTGCGTGCCCGAGGAAACTACGAACTCCCTTTACAGAAATTGGAGGTGGTAGCTTCTCGATAACTTCAATTTTATCTCGATCAACCTCAATTCCTCTTTCAGAGATTTGATGCCCAAGAACAATACCTTCTTTAACCATAAAGTGGCACTTCTCCCAGTTCAGCACTAGGTTAAATTCAACACATCTTTGCAATGCCATACTTAGGTTTGCCAAGCAAGATTAAAACGACTTACCCATAACTGAAAAATCGTCCATGAATAATTCCAACGTATCTTAAACCATATCAGAAAAAATGGACATCATACAACGCTGAAAGGTGGCTGGTGTGTTACATAGTCCGAATGGCATACTTTTGAAGGAAAACGTACCATATGGGCATGTGAACGTTGTTTTCTCTTGGTCTTTGGGAGTAATACAAATCTGATTATAGCCGGAATAACCATCTAAGAAGCAAAACCATCCTTTCCCTGCTAATCGATCAAGCATTTGGTCCATAAATGGCATTGGAAAGTGATCTTTAAGCGTCCACGAATTCAGCTTTTGGTAATCCATGCATACTCTCCAACCTGTAATGGGTCTGAGTGGAATAAGCTCATTCTTTTCATTCGCAACTACCGTCATGCCTCCTTTCTTGGGAACATATTGTACCGGGCTTACCCATTTACTGTCAGAGATCGGATACACAACCCCTGCATCTAACCACTTAATAATTTCTTTCTTTACTACTTCTTGCATAGGTGGATTGAGACGCCTTTGATGCTCAATAGTTGGTGTGCAATTTTCTTCAATAGTTTCTTCATAAGTTTCAGCTTCCTTACGCTCAACATTCATAAGTACAACCGCCAATGGTTCATCAATAAGTTGCTCCTCTTTAAGTAATTCTTTCACATCATCGAAATAAACATCATCTACTGAGAAAACGTTCAGATCTTTGGGTTTCTTCATTGATTTACACACATCAAAGCGAACTACTTCGTCAGTTTTTCGGAATAAAAGCTCATTTGCTCTCAAGTCGATAAGCACTCTTCCTGTTGCAAGGAAGGGGCACCCCAAGATTATGGGAACTTCTGATTCTGCCTCACAATACAAAATAACGAAGTCTGCCGGAAATATGAATGAAGAAACCTTCACCAATACATCACATAAAATACCAACAGGTCATTTTACCGACCTATCTGCCATTATGAGCCTCATATTGGTTGGAGTAGGATTACCCAACCCCAACTTTTTGTAAATAGACAATGGCATCAAATTGATGTTGGCTCCTAAATTGCATAATACCTTGGCAAAATTCAAAGATCCAACGGTGCAAGGAATAGTGAATGCATCGGGGTCAGCCTTCTTCTAAACTAGTGATCGGGTAGCAATTGCACTGTAATGATGAACAGTGTCTGTCAACTCATAGCTTGCTGCTCGCTTCTTTGTCAATAGATCCTTCATAAATTTTGCATACCCTGGCATTTGTTCTAGTGCCTCTACCAACGGAACATTAATGGTCAACTATTTCAACATAGCCATGAATTTATTGAACTTGGTATCATCAGCTTTCTTCTTCAATCTTTAAGGAAAAGGTGGTGGTGGAAGTGGAATTTTTTTCTCCACGGCTTTCTTCTCCTTTTCAGGCTGCAAACTACTAGGGGTGACGTCATGGATGTCTTGGTCAGCTTCTATGGCATCCTTATCTCCTTTATTTTTGGCCACTTGCTTGCTTTGGGATGAATTTTCCAGCACCTTACCACTTCTGGTAGTAATAGCCATGCATGATCCGTCGTCCCTTGGATTTTGCACAGTGTCGCTAGGTAACGTGCCAGCCTTTCGTTGATTGAGTGCTGCTGAAAGTTGGCTCAATTGCTGCTCTATTTGTTTTATTGAAGTGGAATGTGAGTCAACCAATTGCTTCATCAAGGATAAATCATTTATTACCTCAGTTACTCCCGCGCTGGTTTCCTTTACTCCTTTCAACAGTTTAGCCATCATGTCTTCCATATTTGCAGAACTAGATGCAATGGCATCACGTCTCCCTGGGAGAACATACAAACAAATCTTGTCATTCTGGTTCTTCCAACTACCTTGGTCCTTGTTTCCAGATTTATCATAATAGTTCCGACCTTGGTTTCCTTGGGTATTGCCTCGGAAACCCCCCTGATTGTTCAAGTAGTTGGCTTCTTCTTCAGAATCAGATTCCTCTCTTCCTTTTGACGCAACAGCTTTGACTTTTTCGGTCTTCCCTGATAATAGATGCTTTGTAAGAAGATCCACTTGTGTTTTCATTTGCGCCATATATTGATCACGTTCTTCTTCTCTTCTCCTTTGGTCTGTAGTCATGCCAACAGACAAAGTGGGGCTTGCTACCTCAGAATCCCTGGTATGCCAGGCTCTACTTTGCTTCGTCATCCGATCTAGCATATTGCTTGCCTGACCAAAGGTGAGGTCCATAAATGATCCTCCAGCCTCATTATCCACCACTGTCTTAGTCACCGAATTCAAAGATCTGTATAGTATTTCCATTAAGTAGACATTGGTCATGTGATGGTTTGGGCACCTCATAAGCTTCGTCTTGAACCTCTCCCATGTTTCGTGGAGAGCATCGGTTGGAAGCTGCCGAAAGTTGCTGATTTCATCTCTCAATTGTGCTCTTTTGGATGGCGGAAAGAATCTTTCAAGGAAAGCGTCTTTCAATTGCCTCCAATTTGTAATAGAATCAGGAGTCAGCCCATTCAACCATAGAGTTGCCTCCCCAGACAGAGACAAAGGAAATAAGCACAACCGAATTGCATTCTGTCCAACGCCAGGATTGTCGAATGACTTACATGTAGAAATAAAGTTGATCAGATGCATATTCGGATCATCGCCTGCTAGTCCACCGAATAATCCCTTGAGTTGCAATAACTAAATCATGGTGCTCGTGATGTTGAACTTGGCTACGGCTGCCAATGGCAGAGGAATAATGGCTCCTGTGGCACCTGCTCCATCAAGATCATCATCATCATCATCGAATGGTATGGCTCGGCGTTCAGGCCTGAACCTAGCTTGACGATCTCTTCTATTGGCTGGTGTCGCCATCTCAGCATCACGCCTAGGGTTTAGTAACTCATCATCACCTAGATCCTCATCGTCAGGATTTGTTGCTCGCCCAGGATTATCAATATTCTGTTGATGCAATTGAGCGGCGGCCAGAGCAGCTAGTCTAGTCTGTTCCTGTTGAGCAGCCCTTCTTTCAATTTCCTGTTGAGCCTTCATTTTGCCAATACGATGTGGTTCAGGGTTGAAATATAATAATGGTTGACCAGAACTTCGAGTATGGGGTATGAACTGGATAAAAACTGCAGAAAACAAAAACAACAACTAAAAGTAAAGTACGAGAATCTTTGACCAAAGGGTCTAGAAACTATCACAAACTTAGTAGACAACCGTATTCCCCGGCAACGGCGCCAGTATTTGATAACGCTCAAACTACAGCTCTCATAAGAGTGTAAGCGGTCGTTGTCAAATATAGAACCCAACTGGGTTGGATGTCGAATCCCACAGAGAATACTTGGTCACTAAGTAAGCAATGATTATTAGACTTTTGGTGAAAGTTGCGTAAAAAGGGGGGATGTTGTAGCGTGCAATAATGTAACAAAATAACAAAGTAAAAACGGAAAATAGCAAAGTAAAAATAAATAATGTTTAGTAAGATTTTTAATCAATGAGAATTGGAAGTTAGGGTTATGTCCACCTTATGAGTTATACGTATCTATTGGCTATGAGTTATGCAGAATTCAGACATGCATGTGCTTATAGAGAATTGTATTCTATGGTAAATCCAGGCGTCTTTCGACCATCAAGGATTATTTCACTTTAACTCTTTTGAGCTTAAAGCGTATCTAACGGTACAAATTCTCTAAGAGGTTAATCCAGTTATGACCCTAACTTTTTAACAGGGGTTGGTGCCCTATTACCTTGACATTATCTCTTTTCCAGACATATAACGTTTCTTTCGAACAAGTTAATGTTATTCTGGCATATTCTACATGTTTGCAACCACAAGAATTTATATTAAGATGAAGAGAGTAATGATATAAGCAGCATACGTGTCAAGAATTCACAAACTCATAGCAATAGATAGTATCTCATAAGGCTTCCATAACCCCAACAGAGAAGTTTAGCTACTCATGATCGCAACGGAGATCACAATAAACATCATCATGATCTCACGTTGGTCACAAGGGTCGTGCTTTCTCTGTCAAAAAGTGTAACGTGAATTAGGATCAAACGTTGAATGAAAAAGACTTGAATTAATTAATGAGTGAATAAGAATTTATTAGAATGGGAAGGAATAGAAGGGGGAATAAGAAGAGAATGCTGAAAAGTTTCAGCAAAATAGGGTTTATATAACATCCATATCCTAGTCCTATTGAAATAGGGTTTTTATCCTTGTCCCAGTCCTACTGGGTTACTGTATTCTTATCCTAATCCTACTAAGTTACTCCTGATCCCCAAGTCTTTGGAAATGTTGTTTTTGCCCGGGACAAGTTCTCCATGCGTCATTTTCAGTCCATAGGCGTCCAGAAGCTGCCTTCCTTCTTACGTGAAGTTTCCTTTGGCGTCCAATTTCCTTAAAATGCTGAAATCGTCATCATTTATACCTGAAAACATACTAATCACGTTGGTTAGCTCACTTATAGGAAAAAGGACTAAAAGTGCAGGAATTATATAATTTGTCCTTAAAACTTAGCTAAAATATGGGTAAATTAAGGTGCTTTAGGCGTGTAAATACGCCTAACATTACCTTACGTATGTTAGTATGGTTGTTATTGTGGAAGTATAGTAATGTTTTAGGTAGGGGAGTTGTCACGCCCCAAATCCTATTAAGGCGGACTGGCACCCGTTGCCGGTAAGGCTCGGGAGAACCAACCTGTAGCAATACATTACCTATGAACATTATAAGTTACTTTTATACCAAACATGCCCTCAAAAGATAAATGGGACTAGCAAGCCAAAAGATGTTGTATGACTAGGCCGTTGGAGCCACAATGTCTACGATACGATACATGACCATACTATACTTTACATAGTCTACAAAGCCTCTAGACAAGAAACATTATCTTATAAGGGTCGGTACAGGCCCCGCCTCATGATAAGATACTATACAATGCAAAAAGATATGATAAGACTCAAAGCCCCGAAGCAACCTGGAGCTCAGTGACTGCAGTTGATATCTTGTACTCTTACTGGGGAGGTTTATTAGCTTCTGCACCTGCAGCATGGAATGCAGGTCCCCCAACAGGGACGTCAGTACGAAATAATGTACTGAATATGTAAGGCAACATGTACTATATATGAGATAAAAGCTCAAATGAAACCATACACTGCTGTAGGGTAAAAGACCACCTTTATGAATATTGTGGAGTCATGCATCTTATAACAATTATGTTACTTTACTCTTATCACTTGTATAATCTGTGCACATCATGTAATACAAATGACCAGCTGATCAGTGGTAAATCTATATCAGGATCGACCCATGCTAGGCTTTCCTTTCACCCCTGGGATACCCCCTGTAATACTGGGATTGACCCATGCTAGGTGATTCTTTCACCCCTGGGATACCACCCAACAGAAACAACTGTATACATATATCTTCTTATTACTTTTGAGATGAATCTTTGGTGGTCGTAACATTTGAGCTATAAGACTATAAGCATGACAAATGACAAGTATGTGACCATGTAACATCATATCACAATGAAAAGAGTGGGTTATACAATTAGTGAAACATGTAGGACATAAACAACGTATGAACTTTATTTAGCTAAAAAGAAGACTCATATGTCATGGTATCCAATGTATGTATGCAGCAGTGACAATGCTCGAATCTGGACACACAAATACATGTGAAAGAGTGGAGTGGTTATATCGAAGTTTGTAAAGATCTCTATGTGCCAATAAAGACTTTGGATTCCATGCCAAATAATAAGAGATCGAATAGCCTTACATACCTCGACATATCAACTTGTTTTTACCTCGAAATGACTTCTTTTCTTCCAACTATTTATCTACAATATCATGTTTTAAATCTAGTATTAGCAGCTAATCAATGCATCTGGACAGCCCAATCTCACAAAACACAACACTTTGGCAACAAACGTATAACCATCGACTCAATGGTGTTATTCCGACTTTCTCAATTCTAACTGTCTTCAACCAGTACACATTATCATATACATGATGTACACAGCCTATATCAGCTCTATAACATGCTGGCAACAGTCCATAACTACAACACAGAACCATTTTACAAAACGCTCAACTAAGAAGCACAACATCTCGTTGTCTCCCTACATTTCGTCGTTAACAATTCATACTTGTCCCAACTTTGAACCAGATGCTCCCAACATATATATACATCAAATAAACCTTAACATAGTCACAAAATAGCTCAAAACACAGGGGGGAAACGTGAAACATCAGCCCCCTCATCAAAACAGTCCAATACCATTTTGGAACCACATAAGATCATATAAGGATACTTGTTTCCAAAGAACTAGCAAAACAGTCCAGCAACCTTGGCAACCATATACACACTATAACATATTAATAACCTCAACTTTATATCATATCAAAGTCAAAAATAAGGGTAAGAATCGTTCCAAAGCCAAGAAAATCAAACAACAACTTTCAGGACACAAGCTGTCCAGAAATTCCACAGTACACCAGCCAACTTATCTTGTTTTCCATGGAAAATTCATATCCAGTATATGGTTATTTTTACATACCTTAACTCCCAAGGTGTAGGTATAATTCAAGAACTCAAAAAGTAGCCTTTGGTTGCCTTCCAAGGTGAAGAAATGCCAAGAGAAACTTAGAGAGAAAAGCTGAAATTTTTGGTCTTCTACTAGTTAACCTAAGGAGCTCGGTTTTGGTTCCTTTTTAAGGAGACCTTAGACCGACTTTCTCCTGATATTTGCAACTGATTAACTCAAGTTGGTCAATGACTAATTTTCCCCTTTCACTTGGGCCTTTTGGATCTCTAAATCAATGGGCTTTAGTGGCCCATTTTCCTTAATCTTTCTTGCACTTTGTTTAGGCCCAATTTTGTTAGTAGTGAATGAATGTAGTTGGGCATATTATATAAAAATCTTGGGCTGAACATCTTGGCCCAATATAATGCTAAACCATTGGCTTTAATAGCCTCCCTAACTTGGGCTTCGTTTGTCACAAGACTTGGAAAGTTTCGGCGTTAAGCCTTGTCTTCGTTCCCCTTTCTTTTTACTAACGTCTAGACTTCAAGTGAGTTCACTTATGAATGAATTATTCTCCCTCATGTATATATATATTTTTTTTTAAGCCAACCACACAGGTGACTCACCTGCTAGCTTCCTAAGTTTCATAAGCACGTCAATGATTTTCTCCGTTTAAGGCCACAATCTCTAAATAGACTTCCATATAGTGCCCCAATCTAACACTTGAACACTTGAAAAAAAAATTTGATAGTAATTAAATCAAGTCGTATGTCATTTTATGTGAACATTACTAGTACATGTAAAATGTGGGGTGTTACATCCTCCCCCCCTTAGGAACATTCGTCCCGAATGTTAACATAACTGTATAGTCTAGGCAGGTTTGAATTTCTGGTCACACAACTGTTAATAACATAACTAGTATTCAAACACATACCTATTAATGTTCCTCCTCTGTATCTTTTGGTCCCTCCTTGTCTTCAAATAGATGAGGGTATTTGGATGTCATTACTTCCTCCGGTTCCCACGTTATTTCTTCTACTTGGTTGTTTCTCCAGAGTACCTTTACTGATGCCATTTCTTTGTTCCTAAACTTTTTAATTTGGCGATCTAGAATAGCAACCGGTACCTCTTCATAAGTAAGATCCTCTGTGACCTGTACATCTTCTATAGGAGTGATACGAGAGGGGTCACCTATGCATTTTTGAAGCATTGACACATGAAACACTGGATGAACCATTGAAAGTTCCTGGGGTAGCTCTAATTCATATGCAACTTGTCCGACCCTCTTAGTAATCTTATATGGCCCTATGTAACGTGGGCTTAGTTTCCCTTTCTTACCAAATCTCATAACCCCTTTCATTGGTGATACCTTTAAAAATACCCAATCTCTAATAGAGAATTCCAGCCCTCTTCTCCGCATATCTGCATATGATTTATGACGACTTTGGGCTGTTTTTAGCCATTGTTGTATCACCTTAACCTTTTCCATGGCTTGTTGGACTAAATCTGGCCCGAGCAAGGTGGTTTCACCCACTTCGAACCAACCAATTGGTGACCTACATTTCCTCCCATACAAAGATTCGTAAGGCGCCATCTTGATGCTCGAATGGTAGCTGTTATTATAGGCAAATTCAATAAGGGGCAAGTGTTCTACCCAGCTACCTTTAAAATCTAATGCACAGGTTCGCAACATATCCTCAAGTGTTTGAATAGTACGCTCTGCTTGGCCGTCTGTTTGGGGATGGAAGGCTGTACTCAAATTCACTTGCGTCCCTAAACTCCTTTGAAAGGACTTCCAAAATTTTGCCGTGAATTGAGCTCCTCGATCAGATATAATAGAGAGTGGGACCCCATGTAGCCTAACTATCTCTTTGAGGTATAATTTGGCATATTCTTCAGCTGTATAATCACTTCTAACTGGCAGGAAGTGCGCTGACTTCGTGAGTCTATCAACTATCACCCATATGGAGTCAAACTTATTAACTGAACGAGGCAAACCAGTTACAAAATCCATATTAGTCATATCCCACTTCCAAGTTGGAATCTCTATACATTGCATGTAACCACCTGGCTTTTGGTGCTCTACTTTGACTTGTTGACAAGTAGGACATTGAGCCACAAACTCTGCAAGGTCCTTTTTCATGCCTCCCCACCAAAACACTCCCTTTAGGTCATGATACATCTTAGTAGATCCTGGGTGGATGGAATATCTTGAATGATTGGCTTCTTCCATTATTCTCCTTCTGAGTCTGTTAACATCAGGAACACACAATCTATTTTGGCAATAAAGTACTCCATCTTGTGTAAGCCTAAACTCCTTCATTATACCTTGACTTACTTTCTCCTTAAGGCATTGTAGAATAGGATCATAATACTATTTTTCTTTCACTTCCCTTATCAATGAAGGATCGGTAGCATTATGTACAATAATGTCCTTTCTTGGAGTTTCGAGTAGACGAACACCCAGATTGGCTAGTTGACGCAGATCCTTAGCCATGCCTTGCTTTACCCCTTTCTGATCACTGGTACCCATGAGTGTCTTACGACTTAAAGCATCAGCCACCACATTTGCTTTCCCTGGATGGTATAATATATCAATATCATAATCCTTTATTAACTCTAGCCACCTCCGCTGCCTCAAATTTAGATCTTTCTGCTTGAAAATATACTGTAAGCTCTTATGATCTGTATATATGTCCACGTGCACCCCATACAAATAGTGGCGCCATATCTTTAAAGCAAATACAACCGCTGCTAGCTCAAGATCATGTGTTGGGTAGTTTTTCTCATGTGGTCTCAATTGTCTCGAGGCATAAGCAATCACCTTACCATGTTGTGTTAGTACACACCCCAAACCAACTCCGGAAGCATCACAATACACTGCATATCCCTCTGAGCCTTCTGGAAGCACTAGCACAGGTGCTGAGGCTAGCCTGCTTTTCAACTCTTGAAAGCTCCTTTCACATGCATCATTCCATTGGAATTTGGTTTCCTTGTGAGTTAGCTTAGTAAGAGGTGCAGACATAGAAGAAAAACCTTCAACAAACCTTCTATAATAACCTGCCAATCCAAGGAAGCTTCGAACTTCTGTAGGTGTCGTTGGCCTTGGCCAATCTTTCACAGCCTATATCTTTTGTGAATCCACCCTTATTCCTTCATCCGATACAATATGGCCCAAAAATGCCACTGATTTTAACCAAAATTCACATTTGGAAAACTTAGCATACAATCGGCGATCACGGAGAACTTGTAGTACTAATCATAAATGATTTGCATGGTCCTTTTCGGACCTTGAATACACCAGAATATCATCTATAAATACTATCACGAACACATCCAGGAAAGGCTTGAATACCCTATTCATCAAATACATAAAAACTGCTGGTGCATTCGTTAGCCCAAACGACATAACAAGAAATTCAAAGTGACCATATCTGGTTCGGAAAGCTGTCTTAGGTATATCTTTTTCCTGCACTCTCACCTGATGATAACCGGATCTCAAATCGATCTTTGAAAAGTATTTGGCACCCTGTAACTGATCAAACAAGTCATAAATTCTGGGGAGGGGATATTTATTCTTAATTGTCACCCTATTCAGTTGTCGGTAGTCAATACACATCCTCAATGTGCCATCCTTTTTACACACAAATAAAACTGGTGCACCCCAAGGGGACACACTAGGTCTTATAAAACCCTTTTCTAACAAGTCTTTCAGTTGCTCCTTTAATTCACGTAATTCTGCCTGGGCCATTCTATATGGAGGAATAGAGATAGGCTCGGTGCCTGGTAATAAGTCAATACCAAAATCTATTTCTCGTTCTGGAGGCAAACCAGGGAGTTCCTCAGGAAAGACATCAATAAATTCATTCACTATTGGAACAGACTGGATAGTTGGTGATTCTGCCTCCATGTCTCTCACTCTAATGAGATGACATATATATCCCTTTGATATCATTTTTCTGGCTTTAAAATAAGAGATAAACCTCCCTTTTGGTGCCCCAATATTGCCTTCCCATTCAAGGACTGCTTCATTTGGAAAGTGAAAGTACATCCTCTTGGTTCGGCAGTCAACGGTGGCATAGCAAGAAGCCAACCAATCCATACCTATTATAACATCAAATTCTACCATTTCTAACTCGATAAGATCAGCTAATGTATCTCGGTCGCAGACAGTCACTATGCAGTCACAATAGACTCTTCTAACTATAATTGACTCCCCAGTTGGTGTAGATACCGCAAGTGGTTTATTCAATAATTTAGGTGTTCTACAAAGCTTCCCAGCAACTAATGGAGTAATATATGACAATGTAGAACCAGGGTCAATTAATGCATACACTTTATGGGAGAAGATGGACAATGTACCTATAACCACATCGGGTGAAGCTTCCAGGTTCTGTCGAGTCCCTAGAGCATATGTGCGATTTTGGGCCACGCTGGAACTAGCTGCCCCTCTAATACCTCTGCCGCGACCTATGGGAAATTGCTCACCTCTACCTGATGGAGGCACTGATGATGATGATACAATAGCTGATCCAGTAGGTTGTGCCATATCACCCCTGCGTCTTCTTGGGCAATCTTTTATTACATGCCCTGGCATACCACACCAATAACAAACATCCGTTCCCCTGCGACACGCACCTATATGATATCTCCCACATTGTCTGCAAGGCTGCCTAGGAGGCATTTGCTGGCTTCCCGAATATCCTGTTATCCGTGTACCTTGGCCCTCACTTCTCTGCCCAAATTGATCATTTCTAGACCCTTGAAGTGGTGGTGGAGCACTAGCTGTAGAGTAAGAGGATGATGGCCTGGGTGGCCTATGAGAAAATCGTGGCCTAAACTCACCCTGGGGTGGTGTAAACTGTCCTGTAGATCTGGCCCTCTTGAATTGCCCCCTTTCTATTTCTTGTGCCCTCCTTCTTTGTCTCTGATCCTCCAGTTTCTGTGCAAAAGCTTGCATCCTCGCTATATCCATGTCTTTATTCAAAGAAGCAATGGTACAATCTCTAACCAAATATGAATCCAACCTATCCACATACCGATGGACTCTATCTGCCATAGTAGCAACAACATTAGGAGCGTACCTGGCCAGAGAATTAAATTGAAGACTATATTCCCTCACGCTCATATTCCCCTGATGGAGGTTCAGGAACTGATTTGCACGGGCCTCTCGGATCTCTAATGGCAAGTAATGATCCAGAAAGGCCATTTTGAACTCCTCCCAAGTAGTTGGAGGTGTATCTATGCCTTTGGAATGCTTCCAGGCTTCGTACCACAGTATAGCCACACCCTTCAATCTATATATTGCCAACTCAGCAGCTTCCGAACCACTTACATGCATAACATCTAAGGTGCGTTGGATCTGATCAATAAAATCCTGTGGATCTTCATTTGGATCTGACCCAGTGAATGATGGAGGGTCTAAGTTGAGGAAATCACGTATTCTCGTACTGGCTGCCCTACCTGCACCAACTGCACCTGCAACTGGGCCTTCTTGTCTTTGACCTTGACCAGCAACTATACAAGTCAACAGTTGAACTGCATTTCTCAAATCCTGCACAGAAGCATCAACAGGTGGTTCTCGGGGATTTTCACTACTTCCTGGTACATCAACAGATGGAGGGGTTGGAGATGTCTGTGTTAGAGACTCATCTAGAGCCTCACTCTGTCGTCTCGCCCGATTGGGTATACCAACTACCACTTCTACTTCCTTTCCTTTACCTTTACTCTTCCTTGTCTCTGGCATACTTACTGTACAAAATAATTCAGGGATTAGACATGGTACACTTATAATATTTGGCTCTATGGCACGATCTAAAGAATGAAAAGAAGTGATAACTCCTAAATGCCACGTAGCCTCTTATTTATAAATGTGGTGCACAACACATCGATAAACATGATTCTACATAGACACGGCTTTGTAGACTCCCTAGTACAACCCGCTCTGATACCACTTCTGTCACGCCCCAAATCCTATTAAGGCGGACTGGCACCCATTGCCGGTAAGGCTCGGGAGAACCAACCTGTAGCAATACATTACCTATGAACATTATAAGTTACTTTTATACCAAACATTCCCTCAAAAGATAAATGGGACTAGCAAGCCAAAAGATGTTGTATGACTAGGCCGTTGGAGCCACAATGTCTACGATACGATACATGACCATACTATACTTTACATAGTCTACAAAGCCTCTAGACAAGAAACATTATCTTATAAGGGTCGGGACAGGCCCCGCCTCATGATAAGATACTATACAATGCAAAAAGATATGATAAGACTCAAAGCCCCGAAGCAACCTGGAGCTCAGTGACTGCAGTTGATATCCTGTACTCTTACTGGGGAGGTTTATTAGCTTCTGCACCTGCAGCATGGAATGCAGGTCCCCCAACAGGGACGTCAGTACGAAATAATGTACTGAATATGTAAGGCAACATGTACTATATATGAGATAAAAGCTCAAATGAAACCATACACTGCTGTAGGGTAAAAGACCACCTTTATGAATATTGTGGAGTCATGCATCTTATAACAATTATGTTACTTTACTCTTATCACTTGTATAATCTGTGCACATCATGTAATACAAATGACCAGCTGATCAGTGGTAAATCTATATCAGGATCGACCCATGCTAGGCTTTCCTTTCACCCCTGGGATACCCCCTGTAATACTGGGATTGACCCATGCTAGGTGATTCTTTCACCCCTGGGATACCACCCAACAGAAACAACTGTATACATATATCTTCTTATTACTTTTGAGATGAATCTTTGGTGGTCGTAACATTTGAGCTATAAGACTATAAGCATGACAAATGACAAGTATGTGACCATGTAACATCATATAACAATGAAAAGAGTGGGTTATATAATTAGTGAAACATGTAGGACATAAACAACGTATGAACTTTATTTAGCTAAAAAGAAGACTCATATGTCATGGTATCCAATGTATGTATGCAGCAGTGACAATGCTCGAATCTGGACACACAAATACATGTGAAAGAGTGGAGTGGTTATATCGAAGTTTGTAAAGATCTCTATGTGCCAATAAAGACTTTGGATTCCATGCCAAATAATAAGAGATCGAATAGCCTTACATACCTCGACATATCAACTTGTTTTTACCTCGAAATGACTTCTTTTCTTCCAACTATTTATCTACAATATCATGTTTTAAAGCTAGTATTAGCAGCTAATCAATGCATCTGGACAGCCCAATCTCACAAAACACAACACTTTGGCAACAAACGTATAACCATCGACTCAATGGTGTTATTCCGACTTTCTCAGTTCTAACTGTCTTCAACCAGTACACATTATCATATACATGATGTACACAGCCTATATCAGCTCTATAACATGCTGGCAACAGTCCATAACTACAACACAGAACCATTTTACAAAACGCTCAACTAAGAAGCACAACATCTCGTCGTCTCCCTACATTTCGTCGTTAACAATTCATACTTGTCCCAACTTTGAACCAGATGCTCCCAACATATATATAAATCAAATAAACCTTAACATAGTCACAAAATAGCTCAAAACACAGGGGGGAAACGTGAAACATCAGCCCCCTCATCAAAACAATCCAATACCATTTTGGAAGCACATAAGATCATATAAGGATACTTGTTTCCAAAGAACTAGCAAAACAGTCCAGAAACCTTGGCAACCATATACACACTATAACATATTAATAACCTCAACTTTATATCATATCAAAGTCAAAAATCAGGGTAAGAATCGTTCCAAAGCCAAGAAAATCAAACAACAACTTGCAGGACACAAGCTGTCCATAAATTCCTGCACAGTACACCAGCCAACTTATCTTGTTTTCCATGGAAAATTCATATCAAGTATATGGTTATTTTTACATACCTTAACTCCCAAGGTGTCGGTCTAATTCAAGAACTCAAAAAGTAGCCTTTGGTTGCCTTCCAAGGTGAAGAAATGCCAAGAGAAACTTAGAGAGAAAAGCTGAAATTTTTGGTCTTCTACTAGTTAACCTAAGGAGCTCGGTTTTGGTCCCTTTTTAAGGAGACCTTAGACCGACTTTCTCCTGATATTTGCAACTGATTAACTCAAGTTGGTCAATGACTAATTTTCCCCTTTCACTTGGGCCTTTTGGATCTCTAAATCAATGGGCTTTAGTGGCCCATTTTCCTTAATCTTTCTTGCACTTTGTTTAGGCCCAATTTTGTTAGTAGTGAATGAATGTAGTTGGGCATATTATATAAAAATCTTGGGCTGAACATCTTGGCCCAATATAATGCTAAACCATTGGCTTTAATAGCCTCCCTAACTTGGGCTTCGTTTGTCACAAGACTTGGAAAGTTTCGGCGTTAAGCCTTGTCTTCGTTCCCCTTTCTTTTTACTAACGTCTAGACTTCAAGTGAGTTCACTTATGAATGAATTATTCTCCCTCATGTATATATACATTTTTTTAAGCCAACCACACAGGTGACTCACCTGCTAGCTTCCTAAGTTCCATAAGCACGTCAATGATTTTCTCCGTTTAAGGCCACAATCTCTAAATAGACTTCCATATAGTGCCCCAATCTAACACTTGAACACTTGAAAAAACATTTTGATAGTAATTAAATCAAGTCGTATGTCATTTTATGTGAACATTACTAGTACATGTAAAATGTGGGGTGTTACAGGAGTAGATGTTCTTGAATGTGAAAATTTTGATGTGATTTCTTGAGCTAAGGTGATAGATGAAAGGGAAAGAAAAAGATAAACTTTCATTATGTGAAATAGTTAGGAAGGAGATATGTGGCAAAAATCTTTATGAGAATGATTGAAGTTGCTGGTATTAGTGGGGACTCTATAAAATGGGGATAGTAGAGATAGGCTTTAATGTTGTGATTGATAGATACTCAAACCGATGTGCAATATGGTTAGTACTTCTCGATTTAAGGACCGAGGTTATTTGATTATAGTGATAATATGGAAAAGGATTCTTAAAGGAATATAGAGTATGGGGTCCGATAGCTTAAGCTAGCACCTTGTCTACTCTAGGATAAGCTTCAACTTAGAAGTTCGATGCAGTTAGACTCAACCTCTAGTAGTTATGCATTTAGTGGGAGAATTATAAGATTGACAAGTTGAAATTTTATAGTCATAGCTGAAAGCATAGTTAAGAAGTGTCACAAAATTTAAAATCTATTAGACGTATTGTTTGAGGTAGAGAATGTTTCTATTCTATTCTTATGTCCCACCGGAATATCATTTTCATATTCATGTATTGTACCAATCTAAATAGGGCCGAGGATTCTTAGGAAAAATTCACGTCTTCCAATGTTATGATCATGTTTAATAGAACACATGCCAAGATCATGTCTATGTCAAGTCTTGTTATCTCCTGATTTATACTTACATGATTTAATTGGTGACGTCACGAAGATCTTGAATTCCAATGTATGTTCCGTTGTGGAAAAATAGAATTCCTAATGTGAGGTTATGTCCTTATTCCATACTTCTATAGCTTTAACAAGTTCCTACCCATTTTTAGGCTAGAATTTAAACCGTCGTTCATATGAAGAGGTGATTTCTATTCTAAATGCTATGATTTCCAAATGAAGAAACTGCATATGATTAATAAAAGAATTAACCACCATGTGTTAAAGTCTTGAAAAGAGAGTGTGTTTGCATAAGCTTCATATTCTTTTGAAATAAGAAATCTCGTATGATTTGATGAATCATTTTTGGTGGTCGTATGTATGTTTTTGAATGAGAAAGGGTTGTGGATATGATATGATATGGATTGCAAGTCTAGGTATGATGATACCTATTATGGAATGCCTTTAATATGACAGCAAAGAATGTTCTAAGCATGAAGCATGGTTTTAAGAGATTAAAAATGGGCCTAAAGAGAGTTAGATGGTTACCCAAAGATGGCACGAGTTCAGCTAACTTATAGCCCAAAATCATATTTTGCCGATGTTGGTTTCACAATATGTATGTCAGTAAGGAGGAGTATTTTTTTCATGATATGTATGTCAGTAAGGAGGCATTCTTTTCATTACATGGTTTGTCAGTAAAGAGGCATACCTTGTTTACTACGGACCCCAACTCTTGCGGCAAACTTGGGTTGGGGGCTTGGCCGCCGAGTTAAGGGCAAATTCCATATAGCCTGTGGGATCATAGAAATTTAGGTTGTACCATCTAACTCAGAAGTACAGCAAAGAGTTGAGTCATGATTACAAGAAAATGTTTTGAAGCCAATCGAATTATGCCCATGTTTTTATGTATATATTAAGCTAAATTGTTTTCTTTAATGCTCTTGTCTATTTTATATGGAATACATGTTGTTTTTGGGTAGTTTTGCGTACCATACATTCCAAGTGTTGACCATCCTTCTTAGCGGCCACATTGTTGTTGAGTTCGAAATCGAGAGGGAGTCATGCGGAAGCTATTAGTTGCAAACTATGAGACGATAAATAAGATGACAATGAAAAACAATACTAAAAGCATTAAATTATTATATATTTTGGCCAATTGGCCTACATATTATAAAGACTAATATCAAAACACATTAAACCTATTGGGAGAAATCTCCCCTTAAACAAAGACTCTTAAAAGACTACATTGTGGATGCTATTGAGTTATGGTATGAGAAGGGGGACTTCTATTTATAGATGTCCAAAATCTTTCCTCCAAGAAAGAGGTTAACCAAATATGGAAAAGAATTATATTTTTTCTTTCAGGAAAAGTAAAAGTAATTATGGTAACTTTTATTTTCCTTCTAAGAAAAAGTAAAACTTAAATATAGTAAGAAAATCAGGGCAAAAACCCTAACAAATCTCCCCTTTTTGGGTTGATTTTCTTCAAAATATTCTTGATCCTCCTTCTTGTGCATGATCTTTTTTCTTCATATATATTATTCATATATTACTGTTGTTTGGCATGTTTAAAAATGGAGCTTTTGCAGCTAAAAAATATATTAGCCCTTTTCGGATTAAAAAATTTGGAGCCCTTTTAAAGAGTTAAAAGTGAGCTTTATTTTTAAATATGTGACAACAGGATTGTTGAAAATATGATTGACAATTATCTCCACATGTAGCTTTTGGACATATATCTTTATTATCATGAAATTGATTGAAACTTTGTTCAACAATTGAACCATCGATTTATTGAACCGTGGGCGTTGATACCACTTGTTGGGTTCGAAATCGAGAGGGCGTCATGCGGAAGCTATTAGTTGCAAACAATAAGACGATAAATAAGATACGAAAAACAATACCAAAAGCATTAAATTATTATATGTTTTGGCCAATCGGCCTTCATATTCTAAAGCCTAATATCAAAACACATTAAATCTATTGGGATAAATCTCCTCCTAAACAAAGACTCTTAAAAGACTACATTGTGGATGCTATTGTGTTATGGTATGAGAAGGGGGCCTTCTAATTATAGATGTCCAAAACCTTTCCTCCAAGAAAAAGGTTAGCCAAATATGGAAAAGAATTATATTTTTTCTTTCAGGAAAAGTAAAAGTAATTATGGTAACTTTTATTTTCCTTCTAAGAAAAATAAAACTTAAATATAGTAAGAAAATCATGGCAAAAACCCTAACAATTGTCTCATAATGTAGGTTCTAAGGTAGATTTTCATGGTCCAGTGTAGCTGTAGATTACTTCCTGAAATCCAGAGTTGGTGAGCCTCCCTTGCTTCGGAAGACATTTGATTATTATGTTGGTTTAGTTGTCTTATAGTCTATCCCGGGGCCTTTTCCTGGTCTAGATTGACTAGGGATTCCGTATAGGCTTCGTAGACGAAAGTGGGGTATTGTATGGTCATATTTTTTTGACACAGTTTGTATTGTAAGTTCCCTTGAAATTTTATTATACCTTATGCGCACTTTGATTTATCTATGAATTATGCTTATAATAATATGATAAGGGATCTCTTGGGCCTTTGTTGTTAGGGATGTCCTTGCGGCTAGGGCCTCGGCCCGGGTCGTAACACTCACTAAATTGGCAATAACTTTTTGCTCTGAACTCAGAGTGACGTACGGACTGTGGCGTTTGAAAGAAAACTCAAAAAAAAAAAAAATGGCGGGTATTGGTCCATATAAGTCTTTATACTCTAGTAGCGATTCTCATTAGAATTTGACCCTAAGTAAGAACGTCTACTAAAACTCAATCAATAGAAAAGTTCTCAACTCAACTTTGAACTAGGAGATTTCTATGACCTCAATTCATCTCCAACGAGGTTCCCACACTATGAAGTTTATCTTAACACTTATATATGAATAGAAATAATTGGATTCGAGCCTATACACCTATTAAGAATGGTTCAAATTCTATCCCAAAAATGTGGAGGTGTTACACTAGAACTGTTAAAGCTCAACGGAGGGTGGTGTCTAAGTAGCGACAACTGTATTTGGTTTGTCTATCATTTTGCATCATAAAACTGTAATCGATTACAAAAATCATTTTTTATACAATAGGCACATTTCTTGCTATATGTGTTCTCATGCTAAGTGAAATGCAGAAAACACTCGCATGCAAACAGCGATTAACAGTAATGCAACTATAAAATAGAGCGAATTTCAAAACACTCATTATATACACCAGCACAAACACTAAATTTAAAGGATTCAAAACATCAGTATATGGACTTGCTAAACAAAATTTACATCACGTACTCACTAAATGCATTATTCTGTAATCAGATAGGAATTTCTTGACTTCTCGAGCTTTATGCTTCTTGATTTTTTTCTAATTTAGGAGATAATAAACTGTTAGAGTTTGTAACCCAAATTTTATTGATCCGTCCCGGAAAAGATCGCAGTGCGACCCATGTTTCATTTTTTTGGGGGGTCTGTGGTGATAGCGTAGGGATCGAACTTGTATGTTTTGGGGCTTATAGTTTTCTTGTACGCACATATTATATAAGTGCGACTTACAGGGTTATTTTAATATGAAAGTTCTCATGTGTTATAGAGAACTTTGGCTCCTCTTTGTATTCCTCTCCGATATGGTGAATTTCTCCTCCTTTGCACATGGTTTTTTCTGGCAGAGTGTACGTAAATCTCCATGTGTTCATCTTTTTTTCCTTTTGCTTATCATATTTCTAATTCCTATTTGATTTGATAACTGAAACCAATAACAATAAAACGAGAACTAAAAAGGGGTACTCTTTAATATTTAAATCATCTTGAAGATTGGAATGTAAGATGTCAACTGTAATGAAGTCTTTCATATCTGCACCCTAGCCGTCTTTCTTTATAGAAATTAGACACGATGTCCATAATTCTTGATAACTTGATTTAGTTTAATATTCAAGCACCTCCACCCTCCATCTCTTGTGGGCAGGAAGCTGTCTGCCGCTACCAATTCTTTATTTACTTAAGAAAAAACAAAAGAAAAAAGAACATATGATTTTATGCATCAGAAGTGACTTATAAGTTGTATTTACATCTTTTAATCTTGAAACATTAGGAGACTAAAATCAAAAACATTTTACAGTATCAAGTACTTCTTGTATTGCTGAAATTTAATTTTATAGAAGTTTGATATCACTTTTTATACTTAATTTATTGTTGTTTGTGCCGCAATGATAATATCTCCTGCTTTACTTTTATGCTAAATAGTTGTTTAGTGTTTAATTTAACGAGTTTGTGAAAACCTTTGTGTCACGACCAGAGCCGAGGCCCTAGTTGCAACGTGTATCTCGAACCACAAAGGTCCGAGAGACCCCTTATCATACTATCATAAGCATAATCCATATGAAATAAAAGTGTAGAAGATAAATAGAAACACGAAAAGACTCTTAATCAAATATAAATACATCATAATATCAATCTTTGAAATCCAAATCCAGTCTAAACCAATCTATGAAGGCTCTACTGAAATACTAGTCTGTCTAGGCCAGAACAAGGCCTCCGGCTGAACCATAAACTAACTGAAACTAACATATAGACAAAACGCCTTCCACAGATCAGAAGGCTCACCAAATCTGAATTTCTTAAAGGGATCTACTCCTGAGCTAGACCACAAAACTGTTCCTCAAAATCTATATTACGAGACAATACAACCGCCACTACAATAGTCAATTCTTGGAGAACGGACAAAACAAATAACTTTCAAAAATATTATAATAGTGAAATCATCATAAAAGAAAAATTATAAAATTGGTTTATATGGAATTAAAACTGTCTGTAAACATGTAACTCAATCCTAAACTATTTTATAAACAACATCATGATATTTCCCTAGTTTTAAGCTAGGTGGCATACCTGGTGTAAAAGTACCTCATGGGCTATGCGCGGTTCAACATTGACTCGTTGGTCAAGCCTCTAATCTGAGTTTGCCGCAAGGATTAGATTGTCTGGTCTGGTATAAAATTGCATTGTCATGCCCCTAGCCTAGAATAAGCGGACAAGAACCATATAGGTATGTGATGAAAGACTGACAGATATTATACTCAGAAGAGTTACTGATTCTAAAATATTATAAGGGCCTATGTGAATGGATAATTTAGGCTCATTGAATCCAACTGATATAGACAAGTGAAACAATAGGCGGGATCTTGGATGTTACTGAATTGGTAATAACATTTGTCTCTGCTCTCACCTTGCATCTTCTACTGAACTTACTCCTCCTTTCTTTCTTCAGTCTTCCTTTTGCTTTCAACTTTTTGAAGTGAAAATCGTTTTGTTTGTGAATTCTTGTTCACTTTCTTCACTGAAATTCAATCCTCTGTTTTTTCCTAAAATTCAATGCTTTGTGTTTTTTTGACACTATTTACGAAGCCTCTAAGAAAAATTATAACTGTACCAAGGATGGTGGCTAGGAGAGTGCCCCGACACACTCAAACTATAATTGGAAACATTATTAAACAACATTAGACATTTATTAACTCCAGGTAAGAGAGAAGCTCAAGGTCTTCTTTGATGAATATAGACAAGTGCCTAGTATAGAAGTCTTCTCATCGATATATCTGATCCTTTATTTACAGAAATACAGTGCCCTCGAAAGTAGGGCCATTAGTACATATAAAATATGTACTAGTATGTAAAGCAGAATAACAAGAAAACGTATAAGGATGCTCAATGACTCAAACAATACAATAAGCAACTGCGGATGAATGAATACTATAACCTCTTATATGAAACTATAACTTATGAGAGAATGGGTGACAAATACACCATATAAGACTATTACCTATGCATTTACCTTATTAACTATCATATACCCACTTATGAATAAATTATTATTATTAAGGGACTCATAATTTGGATAAGTGATGTCCTTTGCCTACTTTTAATATAAATAATCATATGATGGAACACCAAGTCCATTCTATGTCAAGTGTATGATACGTGTTACCCATATATGCAAAACTATGATTTTATAGATATAACTGTAATCGCGATCTGATACAGGGTACGCCCCTCACTATAAGGGTCTTCCCGCAGATTATATGTGCCATATATTGGATCGAGTCAGAGGCACCCCAGATGACTCTAAATGCAAATAATACCACAAGGGCAGGTACGCTACAATATTTGGGCTCACCGTAGTGGTCTGGTTTCAATCCTGTGCGTAAAATCACATCAAGCAATATGCCAAGCCAAACTTATGTACCCTTCCATCGATAAATTTTATCAAATAGTGATGTATAGTCCTATGCAAGTGTATCATGATAAATACTACTCAACCATTAAAGTAATTTTTCTTATATTCCACTAACTTCTCTATAAGTGTCGATCTATTCAAATGCTAGTTCTTATTTTATTCTATCACTATATCCCTATGTGATCCAATATACAAATATGACTATGCTATGGGCATTTATTCTAAACTTATTTCATGTGATAGACCTAATATATAGATTCTAAGAATTTCCAACACGCACAAATACATGTATGTGTCGCTGTATAGATACTTGACTTGACAAAGGTGAGAATGAATACTACAACTCCAATAAATGGATGCATGAAAGATGGAGACAAGTTATTAAAAATGGAAAGGGAACATGAATATGGTGGTGATATTAGGCATATAGTCACGTGTTAGATATATAGAAGGTGAAAGATTTGTTCCTATATATCAAGTAAACTATATTAATTCTACTGGGATATTCAAAAGACAATTATTTATGCCTTCACAGTGAAGGAGGGTTTAGCTTTACACACCATAATTTTGGGTTCCACAATACACAACAGGATGCCCCTTTATCTTACATTAGAAAATTTCGAGGACTTCATAGATAAAGTACATTTGCGGGTTCCGAACGAACCCAAAGATTCAATCTACATAACCGTAATTCATGAATGAGATACTCGATTATGAAATTAAATAATTGAATCACTACGACATTTTATCGAATACCTAGTGGACAAAGAGATCCACAACCTTCATTGATGGTGCCTAAACAATCAACAACTCTTATCCTTAATGAATAAGATTCTATAAGCATGCTTATATATAGAACAACTTACTTCACTGCCAACGAATTAACAGTTCACCCAATACATAATTCCATCAATTCTATCCAATTTCAACTTTTCCTTTTCTTTCAAGAACCCTAACTCATCTAACCCACTTCAAGATATAGTATAAAGATTCAAATTAAATATCCCCTAATGCTTATCTACAGTCATATTCGAAAATAGGATAAGGAATTTACCTCTTGGAGTTCAAATTCCAACTATAGATACTATAAATTAATTCTTTAAATCCTTTGAGGTTCTCACAGAATCCTTGAGCTTATGATCCTAAGAACGTTGTATCCCTTCTCTGCCAATAATCCTTTCTTGATAATTTAGGTTAACTCTCCTCGTTGAAAGGAGAGAAAAAGATGGAAAAAATAAACATAGGAGTAGTAACGTTGTTTCTTTTTTGCTAGAAAGTTTCAGTGAATAGTAAGGAATATCCCTTCTTTTTTCAATTAATGTTAATTTAGAAAAATAATTAAAAAATGCCCCCCCCCCCCCCACATATTCCAAATATTATAATATATATAAAGCAAATTTAAGGAGGTACCAGATATTGAGATAAATAATTATCTTACACTACTCTTCCAAAACTTAATGTTATACTCTTTTACATTATTAACTTAGATTCATTTTTTTGAGATGCAACAAGATAATTATTCTTAAACTATATGTAACACCCATTCTCCATAGATTAGGAGTTATAATTATTCAAAATGTTAAACTAACCTCAAAATTTTCCTGAGGTATTACATGAATATAGCAAGTATACAATGATCATCCATATTTCAGGACAAGATCAATCCCATGTCAGCGAAACATGGTTTCAGGCTATGAATTATCTTAACTCGTGCCTTCTCGGTTAGCCACCTAACTTTCTTTAATTAACCCTATATTTTAGCCTCTTAAAACATGCTTACTTTCTTAAAACATGATCTTTAGTGTGAAAATTCTGAAGTCTACTCTGGTCTGAATCAGTCATGGCATTTGTCTGATTTAGTATCGTTATACCAAGACTTGTAAGTCATATAATCCATATCTTATCAGGTAACATCATGTCATAGTATTTTATATCGAAAATCATGTTAGTGACCACTAAAGGAATTTGAACGTCACCTGAGAGTTCTTATCTCAAATGGCATATGAAACTTTTGCAAAACACCTTTCAAGACATTACATATGATGGCCAACTCTTTCATAAATACGTAGTAAAACTCTTTTAGTAATCATGGTGGTATCGTTAAGAATTCTCATTCATGAAATTTGTTTAAGATTTTAAAAGAAAGATTACTCTCTTCAATCAGATTTAATCAACCACCTTTGGAAAATAAGGGCAATATCAAAACATACTATAATCATAGAAAATCTAAAAACAATTAAAACCTCTTCCCTTTTCAAAATCACCGATTCATGCACACATGTATAAATAAACTCATAAAAATGCACAAATGAGGTTGAAAGCAAGTCTTGAAGTTCATGCTTTTATTGTAAATAAAATTCCCAAATTTTTAAACCCAAGAAAGAAATTAAAAGATTATAAATCAAACCCCATTAGAATTAAGACGTTCTACTTAACTTTTTGATGAACAAGAATTTGAAAAAACTTGAATCTCATCTTGGAAGTATGAGATTTGGAAGAAATTCTAATTTTCTTTCTCTTAAGAGTGGAGAGGATAATGAGCATTTCAAATCGATTAGGAATGGGTAATAATGCTTATTGGATGATTTAAGTTGTGGGGGATGAGTTTGTGGAGGGGAAAAGTACCAAATATCCTCTTGAAAGTGTTATAACAATGCACAACTATCCCAACAGACAGTTTGGGTGACGGAACATTACTACCATGACTGACCGTCACTCCAACTGTCCCAAAATAACCAATTTTTAGTTTTTCTGCTTAAGGGTGACAGTTTGAAATGACGGTCCGTCTCCATGGACATTGAACCCTTGTAAAAAAACACCTTGTTGGTAAATCAGGCATAACTTTTTACTTATATATAAGCTTAACGTAAAATCGGTGGCGTTGGAAAGAAGATGTAACACCTCACACTTTTGGGCCAAAGTTTGAACCATCTTTTCTATGTGTATATACCTGAACCCAGTGATTCCATGTTGATAAATATGTGAAGATCAATCCTAAGGGTTTGAATAAAATAGCCCGAACCTTCTTAGCTTAAATTCTCTCCTAGAATATTAAGAGATAGATTCAAAAATGGATAATAATTATTCTATGTGGATTTTCCAGATTTATACTTCCCATTGTGTGGGAAATTAAATAAGATTTCCATCGATATAAGATTCGCCCAAATTCGACACTCAGTGAAGGATTTATGGTGTTTTAAGTTGATAGTGTACCGCCTAGGAACTTGGCATGTCGTGGGAAAGGCAAAATTTGTAATTGTCAAATTCCAATGGACCTCCACGATACTGGAGCATCACGGTGAGGGCCAATTTCCTATTTGTCAATTTCCAGTGAGCCTCCGCGATACTGGTGCATTGTGTCAGTGGCTAAAATGGCAAACTAAAGGGCACCGCAATTGTGGCGCATCGCGGTAAAAGACTAGTTCCCATTTGTCAACTTTTCAGTGAGCTACCGCGATAGTGGTGCATCGTGGTGGCCACCCAGTTTGGGAAATATTGTGTTTTCAGTTTCGTTTAAAAGTTTAAAGGGGGTATTTTAGTCAATTCCCAAGCCCCCAATCCATCCAAAACAAAAGATTTAACATATTCCAAAGCACTTTATGCTTATTTCATCCACTTTCTCTCAAAAAAAAACCTTAGATCATCAAAGTTCCTTCTCCAAGAAATTCAATTTCTCCATAAATTTTCCAAGGTAATCCAAGATTAAGAACCCTCAATTCAGGAACTCTAAGAATTCATCTCCAAAGCATCAATAGAGATCCAAGATTCAAGTCTTTGTATCTTAGATCATCAGTTAAGGTATGTGGGGTTATGAACAAGGATAATCCTTTCATCCTTATACCTAAAACTTATTTTAATTACTAATTTACTGAATTTTATGTGATTTCTCATGAAATTGAAGTTACGGTTTATACTCATTATTGTTATTTACAAGATTTTGAGATTTCCAATGATTTAGAAGTTTAATTACATGATTATGTTCATATTTTCATATATATTGCAGAATTTTCCAGATTTTGAATTAATTTATCAATGTTTACACTATCAAGCATGAATATTTTAATGTTTTAACATGATTTTGGTGCATGGGTCATTAAGCCCCAATTAAAGATTGTTATTTCGAGCTTTGTCGTTCTATATAAGCACTCTATGATTAGATTCCTTTTGGATTATTGATAAAGATTTGAACTTTTGATTTTAGAATAGATATGAAATCCACTTTATAGATTTAGATTATAGATTTATCTTTACAGATATACAGTTGGTTTTCATTATAAACCATTATACTATTTTAAAAGTGGATTTCCGTCAGAATGAGCATACAGATTTAATGGGAATAGTATTTAGCACCAAGATGAGTATGTTACTACAGTTTCATACCCCAGAACTACATACCAACGTAGGAATTAGATTGTTTCCACTTCTACATGGATGATAGATATGTGATCACTCAGATAGGTTTAATTACCTAGAAAAAGTAAGACTCCTCTCCCCAACATGAGGATTCCTCGTTAGGGGGATAAGAACGTTAGACTCCATGAATGCTCACATGATTTATGTCGGTTAGAAGAACCTCCTATGAAGAATGAATTTTTAGATTTCTAAACCCCTAAGATACAGTGTTTTCTCTACAAATTTAAAGTTCTTGAATTTAGAATATATCTTTACACAAGCCTTCAGATATAGACTTATAGATTTTACGTATCCTATATGATTTGAGAATAAGAATAGAATATAAATTTCAGAACTAAGTGTAATGGCTCACAAGATTTAGCTTATATGCCTTATAGTTCACGATTTATGATCTTCAATTTTCAGATTACGCAAGCCTCTGTGAATTATTTACATTTAGCATGCATGATTTTATAAATTGTGATGATGTTGTTTGCTTATTGCATTCACCCCCATATGTTCAACACATTCCCAAAGTACTGATCCACATATACGGTTATGTGCTACATTATCTCATAATATAGGTTCAAGTGCCCAGTCTCAGTAGCGCGAGTGATCTTCGAGTATCACATTTACATCCCTACAGTTGGTGATCACTCATAGTTTGAGGGCTTAGTTATTCAGATTTTCAACTATTAGTAGATGATTTAGTATTCATTTCAGAAAGTGTAAATCAGCTGGGGCATGTCCTAGTGACTCTCTAGATTTAGTCAATAGAGGCTTGTAGAACTACCATATTTAGTATCAAATTTTTTTTAGTATTCAGATTTTTCAGTATTGCTCTACCAAGACTCTTGAGATTAGTATGTTTCACACATACCCAGTTATTCTAGATAGAATTTTTGGTATTTACTATGATTTTATATTCATATTCCCCCTATTTAGTGATTTAGATTTAGTAGAAGGCAGTCAGGGTTATATCAAGACTACTTGTAGTTTGGAGCACCATTTGGTGTCTCGAGAATCAGATTTTGAGGCATTAAAAACTTGGTATCAGTGCCTAGGATTTAAAGAGTCCTAGGTAGTCAGATAAGCCCTGTTATGTAGTGTCTTGATCATCATTATGAAGCACACCATATCTATGAGCAAGAGGTTATGGAGCATTTTAGGAAATCATCTCTTTTTTCATGATTTATCATACATTTAGTGTCTCTATATGCTTCTAACTTGTTCTTTCATATGCCAGAAAATGCCTCCTCATCGAGCTAATACACATAGAAATGATAACCAGCCACCTCAGCCCACAGATCCTTTGAATGAGAATATGTCACATGCAAAGTTTTAGGCTACCTTTCAGGTGCTAGCCCAAGCTGTGATAGCTAATGTTCAGGGAAACCGTCAGGCTGTAGTCCCACTTCGGCAATACTGGGACTTAGTTGCAGTCAGAATTTGAGATTTTATAAGAATAAACCCATCAAAATTCTTTGGGTTGAAAGCAGGTGGGGACCCATAACTTTATCTAGATGTGGTGAAGAAGATCAACCAAATTATACATGTTTTTAAAGAGGAAAGTGTAGAATTAGCATCATGTAGGCTGAAGGATGTTGCATATGATTGGGTAGTGATGTGGAAGAAAAGTAGAGGAGAGAATGAAGCTCCCATGACTTGGAAAATATTTTAAGATGCGTTCTTAGACAAGTTCTTCCCTTATGAGATGAGGGAAGCTAAGATAGAAAATTTAATAAACCTAAGTCAAGGCTCAATGACAGTAAAGGTGTATTGCCTCAAGTTCAACCAGTTGTCTACTATGCCCCTGATCAGATAGCTAACCCTAGGTCAAGCATGAGTAAGTTTATGATCGGTGTGTCTGGGTTGGTAATTAAGGAGTGTAGGACTGCTATGGTCATTGGAAACATGGATATTGCTAGATTGATGATTCATGCTAAGCATATTAAGGAAGAGAATTTAAAGGAAAGGGAGAATAAATTAGAGGGATAGAACAGGGCAGTTTGAGTATGGTCAGAATAGGTCTGAAGGAGGAAATAATTTGCAGTTTTAAAATCATTCATCTATGCTAGCACCTTCTTCAGCCAGTGCTTCTGTACCCAGAAATAGATAGGAACAGTGTGGTAAGTCTTCTATGTCCAGATCCAAGAATATTATGAGTGGGAAGCCCAGTCATCCTCCATGTGCTAAGTATGGTAAGAATCATATAAGTAAACGTTTATGGGGTAAGAAAGGTTGTTATGGTTGTGGCTATATGGTTCACGGGGTTAAAAAGTGCCTGTATGCTAGATAGGGAAATAGGAATGTTCGTCCTTAGACTCAGGCTACTAGTGCACTAGCTCCTTTAGGTCTCCCAGACCTTCTTCAGGGAGCATCCTCTAGTACCGGTGGTAGTCAGCGCCAGAGTAAGTTCTAGGCTTTATCATCCCACCAGGATTAGGAATATTCACCAGATGTTGTTATTGGTATGCTTCGTGTCTTTTATCTTGATGTTTATGTGTTGTTAGACCCTGGGTCGAGTTTCTCTTATGCGACCCCATTAGTTGTAGTACATTTTGAGATAAGTTCTGAAAAGATCCCTGAGCTTTTCTTGGTTTCTATCCCAGTAGATGAGTCAATTGTTGTCAAACAGATTTATAAAAAGTGTCCTATCACTGTCCTTCATAAAGTTATTTTGGCAGACCTATTAAAGTTAAATATGGTTGACTTTGATCTTATTCTTGGTATGGATTGGCTTCATTCTTGTTATGCATCTATAGATTGTCACACCGTGTGGTGAAGTTTCAGTTCCTAGAGGAGCCATTCGTTGAGTGGTCAGGTAGTTCAGTGTCACCCAAGGGTCATTTCATATTTTTATCTTAAAGCTAGAAAGCTTATTTCAAAAGGATATATCTATCATCTTGATTGAGTGAAGGACACTAAGTTGGAGACTCTAGCAATTCAGTCAGTCCGTGTAGTCAACGAGCTTCGTGATGTTAGGTAAGAGTACCTCCCGATAGAGAGATAGAATTTGGTATTGACCTTCTTCCAGATACTCAGCCCATATCCATTCCTCCTTATCATATGGCTCCAGCTGAACTTAAAGACTTAAAGGAGAAGCTTAAAGATATTTTAGATAAAGGTTTCATAAGGCCCAATGTTTCTCTATAGGACTCTCCTATCTTATTCATGCAAAAGAAAGATCGCTCTTTTTGTATGTGCATTGAATATCATCAGCTGAATAAAGTTATAGTAAAAAACAAATATCCCCTTCCTAGAATTGATGACTTATTTGACCAACTCTAAGGTGCAAGTTATTTCTCAAAGATAGACCTTAGATTTGGTTATCATTAACTTAAAGTAAGGGAATGTGATATTCCAAAGCTAGCTTTCAGAACTCGTTATAGTCATTTTGAGTTTATAGTCATGTCTTTTGGGATAACTAATACCCCAGCAGCCTTCATGGACCTTATGAACCGAGTGTTCAGAAAGTATCTAAACATATTTGTCATAGTCTATATAGATGATATCCTTGTCTACTCTCGTAGTGAGGATGATCATGCAGACAATCTTAGAATTATGTTACATACTCTTAGAGACCACCAATTATTTGCCAAATTCAGCAAGTGTGAATTTTGGCTCAGATCAGTAGCCTTCGTCGGTCATGTTGTTTTCAACGATGGCATCAGCGTCGATCCCCAAAAAATAGAAGTCATAAAAAATTTTCCTAGACCTTTCTCTCCATCATATATTAGAAGTTTCTTAGGTCTAGCTGGCTATTACAAACGTTTGATTGTGGGTTTCTCATTTATTGCATCTCTCATGTCTAGGTCTACTGTAATACCCCGAAAAATGGGTCCCGGAGCGTCACGCGGTGCTTGAGACTACGAGTAGCCCCAAGCTAACCCTTTGAGCCATTTTCATTCAGTTCAACACAAATCAACGGGGTTTCCATAAATAACCCTCAAATATCAACAGAGTGATCTTCATCCAAGAATAAAAGAATTTCAGAAAGATAACAAAATACGACTTATTAGTCAACTCCCATCATCTATACTAGTCTGACAAGCCTCTAAGAAAAATCAATAAAACCAGCGAGCCATTGAGACATGCCCCAGCTGAATCATACTCAGTTATCAAATGTAAACAATTCCATGAAACCAACATCAGACATCACGTCCTCGGATAATGAGGACTCACCACAACAGAGGATGTAGAACAGTGTGCTCGAAGAATTACTGTCGAACCTGGAACTGAGTACCTGAACCAACATTTCGAGAAAATGTAGCCCACAACCGAAGATGTGGGTCAGTACCATAGAAAGAAACCGAGTATATAGGGTATACGTAGTTTTATAAAAATCATCATCATAAATATTTATAAGAAATATGCAGGATGTATGAAAGACTCACACAGCCCAAAGAAAATCATCATAATCATGAGAGGATGAAATAAGTACAATAACACATATGAGTCATAATATAATTTGTCAATCACTTTCATCTCATCAAGAATATCAATTCTCATAATGTAAATATCACTTAAACCTTTCAAAAGAATAACTTTCACAATTCCACTTTCAAATCACTTCACCATTCACCATAGACACAAGAAAACACACACAGACTGGGAGATCCTATAACTGAAATAAACCATGAGAGCTATATGGAGTCTAACGTACAAACCATGTTGAGGAGAGTTGTCCTATCCTTTCCATTAGAGTAGGACTATCGATATCAAAGCCACACAAACTAGTGATCACTATATAAATCAGCCTCAGGCTCACTCCTACGGGGGCACGTAGTTCTAGGAAAGTAAGGTCGCTTTATACCTCCTACTCGGTGCTAAAGATTTATCCCTGACTTAGCTAAGATCATTTCAAAGACAATCCATAACAAAACAATTTCAGTAATATATAAATATACATCGGGAGCCATCAAGCTTCCCATCTATCAAAATCAACCACGTTATAGATTTCTTTCACACTCGAGTTCAAAACAACTCCATTAAGACCAAAAGGTCAAATCATTCAAAATATCTCAAATATTCAACAACAACATGCTTATAACATACACTTTCTAAGAAAGACACAATTTCCAATGGGGATTCACGATCCAAATATCAAAATCATGATAAATATGATTCAAGATTCATGCTTTATATCACCACATATGTAAATTCATCTTTCAAAATTATAAATATCAAGATTTCATAATAATCATCATAATATATGGGTTCATGCTTCAAATTCACAAAAATCAAATAAAAATCATGCCTTTGTAAAGAAAATTACTTTTGGGCACAAAAACGAAAGAGAGTTTTTGATGAAAAACCCCACATACCTTGAATGATGAACTTTAGATCGATACTCATTTTTGAGATGTCAATCATGCCTTTGAATGATGGTTCTTGGAGTTCTTGAACTAGGAACTTGGAATCTTGAATAAATTTGCAGAATTAATGGTGAACTTTGGAGGTTCTTGAAGTTGGATGTAGGAGCTTAGGATTTTCTTTTTGAGGAAATTTGATGAAATATAATATATAATGCTTCTAATAGGCTTTGGATGGATTTTGGGTGAGGGGGAATGACCAAAATTCCCCTAAAAATCAAAAAAAATTCTCGAATCTGTCCTTTTGTGGACTGTTTTGATAGTCTGAAGTAGATCAACCATAACGTTTTACTCTGATATTCAAATTGGATGAAACCAATTTCTTTAGAAAGAGGACACTCATATATCTCCATTGATATATAGTACCTCACCCATATAGTTGTGTATGAGGAGTTATGATTGTTTGAATTTGACCCAAAAATTCACTTTTGATAGGCTGAAGTAGATCGACCATAACGTTTTGCTCCGATAGACAAATTGGATGAAACTAATTTCATTAGAAAGAGGACTCGCAGAGCCTTTTGTTGATATTAGATCACCCAGATTATTATGTACAAGTAGTTATGATTATTTAAAGATGGAGAAAAAATATGCCAGGCCTCAGTACTTTTTCCTGTACATATTACTGTTCACTACTATTCACGGTTCGATCGGAATGTTCATAACTCGTCGCTCGGGTGTCCGTTTTGGATGATCCACATATCGTTGGAAAGATTATTTGATACTCTATGAAATGGTGGGTCATAATCCAAGACATTTTATATGAAAAATTTATAATTCATTCTAGAAAATAGAATCCAACACGTTTACGTACAAAATTTCAATGAAAAATTTCTCAGGGTATTACATCATCCCCCCTTGGAAACATTCGTCCTCAAATGACTCTAGACATGCCAAGATTAGATAGGGAATAGAGCATACAACTGAAACCATTCGTTAGACTCAGCACCACATTGTTTCTCACTCCGAATGCAACATAGAAAGCATAAATTCAAGAAATAACAACTGAACACATAATAAATCACAGCTGAAATGTTGCAACTTTTATCAAAAGTTCATGATTTAGGAAAGAACCGTACCTTCGACTTAATCGGATTTCGCAGAAAATAGGTGCGGGTACTTGGATCGCATATCCGCCTCATCTTCCCAAGTTTCACCCTCAACAGATTGGTTTTGCCACAACACCTTGACCAAGGAAACTTCTTTGTTACTTAGTCTTCGGACACTTAAATCAAGAATCTCAACAGGATACTCATCAAAAGAAAGATTTTCTTGAATGTCAGCACTCACAAAGGAATTCACTACCACAGCATCGCTAATATGCTTTCTAAACATGGAGACATGGAATATTGGATGAACAGAGGACAACTCGGAAGGCAACTCGACTTCATAAGCTACCTTACCAACACGACTAAGAATTTTGTAAGGACCAACATAACGGGGACTAAGCTTCCCCTTGTTTCCAAATCTCTTTTCCCCCCTCATGGGTGAAATTTTCAAATACACTAGGTCACCAACTTCAAACTCAAGTTCTCTCCTTCTAACATCCGCATATGACTTTTGATGACTCTGCGCAGTTTTCAACCTTTTCCTAATCAACTTAACTTTTTCCATAGCCTTAAATACCGAATCAGGACCACTCACAGCCACTTCACCCACCTCAAACCAACCTATGGGTGATGTACACTTCCTCCCATATAAGGCTTCGAATGAAGCCATGCCAATACTAGAATGGAAACTATTATTGTAAGCAAACTCTATCAATGGTAAGTGATCATCCCAACTTCCCTTAAAGTCAAGTGCACAAGCTCTCAACATATCCTTTAAGGTCTGGATGGTCCACTCAACCTGACCATCGGTCTGCGGATGAAAAGCAGAACTCAAAATCACTTGGGTACCAAGACCCTTTTGAAAAGCTTTCCAAAATTGTGAAGTGAACTGAGTACCCCTTTCCAAAATGATAGACAAGGGAACTCCATACAGTCTGACTAGCTCTCGGATATACAATCTAGCATTATCATCAGCAGTATATGAAGTATGAACAGGCAAGAAATGAGCAAACTTATTCAACTTATCAACCACAACCCAAATGGAATCATGATGGCATCGGAAAGAAGGTAAACCAATCACAAAGTCCATATTTATCTCCTCCCACTTCTAGGTGGAAATACTAAAATCTTGCATTATACCACCATGTCTTTGGTGTTCAACCTTAACCTATTTGCATGTTGCATGCTTAGCTACAAACACTGCTGTATCTTTCTTCATGCCACTCCACCAATAGATTTCCCGCAAGTCTCGGTACATCTTGGTGGCTCAGGATGAATAGAATATCACGCCCCGTATACTTCAGCCATAATCCTCTATCTCAGATCATCAATATTCGGGACACACAATCTACCCTGAAATCTTAACACACCATCTCCCCCTTGGGAGAAAACCTCTACTTTTTTGTCCTTGACTGACTCCTTCAGTCTGACCAAACTAGCATCTAAGTATTGCTTTTCCTTCACTTCCGAAACCAAGGAGGATTCGAAACTACTCTGAACACCTATACTACCTTCAGCAGAGTCAAACAACCTAACCACCAATCTAGTCAAACGATGTACATCACAAGCCAACTCTTTCTTACCTTCTACCACATGCGAAACACTGCCCATGGACAATCTACTTAGGGAATTTGCCATAATATTGGCCTTTCCTGGATGGTACAACACACTCATATCATAGTCCTTTAATAATTCTAACCATCGTCTCTACCTAAGATTCAATTCTCTCTAGGTAAACACATACTGCAAACTCTTATAATCAGTGAAAACATCAACATGGACACCATACAAATAGTGTCTCCAGATTTTCAAAGCAAACACAATAGCAGCCAACTCAAGGTCATGGGTGGGGTAATTTTCTCATGGGGTTTTAACTGTCTAGAAGCATAAGCTATCACCTTAACCTTCTGCATCAATACGCAACCTAACCCAACTCTCAAAGCATCACAGTACATTATAAAACCATCAACACCATCAGGAAAAGTCAAAACAGGGGTAGAAGTGAGTCGAGTCTTTAACTCCTGAAAACTCTTCTCACAAGATTCGGACCACAAGAACTTCACTTTCTTTTGGGTCAACCGAGTCATAGGAGATGCTATAGAGGAGAAACCCTCAATAAAATGGCAGTAATAGCTAGCTAAACCCAAGAAACTTTGGATATCAATCGGAGAAATAGGTCTAGGCCAATTTCTAACAACTTCAGTCTTTTGGAGATCAACTCTAATACCCTCGGAAGAAATGATATGACCCAAACAAGCAGCTGACCTTAGCCAAAACTCACACTTACTGAACTTGGCAAACAACTTGTGATCTCTAAGGGTTTGTAAAACAGTTCAGAGATGATCAGAATGTTCATCCTCACAATGGGAGTACACCAGTATATCATTGATGAACACTATGACAAACATATCTAGATATGATCTGAACACTCAATTCATGAGGTCCATGAAAGCTGCTGGGGCATTAGTTATCCCAAAATACATAACAAGAAACTCAAAATGGCATATTTCTGAAAGAGGAGAGCACGAATCAATAGCAGAGAGAGACACTTTAAGCATGATAGACTTCTGAAAGAAAGATCACACTTTTTCCTAAAACGTCATGTAGCCTCTTGCTCATAGATGTGGCGCGCTACACACCGATGATAAAGACTCTACTTAACGCGGCTTGTCAGACTCCCTAGGACACCTTAAAACCTTAGGCTCTGATACCAAGTTTGTAATGCCCCAGAAAATGGGTCCCAAAGCATCACACAGTGCTTGATGCTACGAGTAGCCCCAAGCTAACCCTTTGAGCCATTTTTATTCAGTTCAACACAAATCAATAGGGTTTCCATAAATAACCCTCAAATATCAATAGAGTGATCATCATACAAGAATAAAAGAATTTCAGAAAGATAACAAAATACGACTTATTAGTCAACTCCCAATATCTATATTAGTCTGACAAGCCTCTAAGAAAAATTAATAAAACCAACGAGCCATTGAGACATGCCCCAACTGACTCATACTCAGTTATCAAATGTAAAAAATTTTGTGAAACCAACATCAGACATCACGTCCTCGGAACATGAGGACTCACCACAACAGAGGATGTAGAACAGCGTGCCTAAAGAATCACTGTCGAACCTGGAAATGAGCACCTGAAACTACATTCCGAGAAGATGCAGCCCATATCCGAAGATGTGGGTCAGTACCATGAAAAGGAATCGAGTATATAGGGGTGTATGCAGTTGTATAAACATCATCATTATAAATATTTATAAGAAATATGCAGGATGTATGAAAGACTTACATAGCCTAAAGAAAATCATCATAATTATGAGAGGATGAAATAAGTACAATAAGACATATGAGTCATCATATAATTTGTCAATCACTTTCAGTTCATCTAGAATATCAATTCTCATAATGTAAATATCATTTAAATCTTTCGAAAGAATAACTTTCACAATTCCACATTCAAATCACTTCACCATTCAGCATAGACACAAGAAAACACACACACACTGGGAGATCCTATAACTAACATAAGCCATGTGAGTTATATGGAGTCCAACATGCAACCCACGTTGGGGAGAGCTATGCTACCCTTGCCATCGGAGTAGGACTATCGATATCAAATCCACACAAACTAGTGATCACTATATAAATCAGCCTAAGGCTCACTCTTATGGGGGCACATAGTTCTAGGGAAGTAAGGTCACTTTATACCTCCCACTCGGTGCTAAATATTTCTCCCGGACTTAGCTCAGATCATTTCAAAGACAATCCATAACAAAACAATTTCAGTAATATATAAATATACATCAGGAGCCATCATGCTTCCCATCTATCAAAATCAACCACGTTATGGATTTCTATCACACTAGAGTTCAAAACAACTCCCTTAAGACCTAAAGGTCAAACCATTCAAAATATCTCAAATATTCAACATCAACGTGCTTATAATATACACTTTCTAAAAAAACACAATTTTCAATGAGGATTCACGAACCAAATATCAAAATCATGATAAATATCGTTCAAGATTCATGCTTTATATCACCACACATGTAAATTCATCTTTCAAAATCATAAACATCAATATTTTAAAATAATTATCATAAGATATAGGTTCATGCTTCAACTTCATAAAAATTAAATAAAAATCAAGCCTTTGTAAAGAAAATTAATTTTTTGTACAAGACTGAAAGAGAGTTCTTGTTGAAAAATTCCACATACCTTGAATGATGTTAATCATGCCTTTGAATGATGGTTCTTGGAGTTCTTAAACTAGGAACTTGGAATCTTGAATAAATTTGCAGAATTAATAGTGAACTTTGGAGGTTCGTGAAGTTAGATGTAGGAGCTTAGGGTTATCTTTATGAGGGAATTTGATCAAATATAACATATAATGCTTCTAATAGGCTTTAATATAGGGTTTGGATGGATTTTGGGTGAGGGGGAATGACCAAAACACCCCTAAAAATTAAAAAAATTCTCAAATCTGTCCTTTGGTGGACTACTTTGATAGTCTGAAGTAGATCAACCATAACATTTTACTCCGATATTCAAATTAGATAAACTAATTTCTTTAGAAAGAGGACTCTCATATCTTTCCGTTGATATATAGTATCTCACCCAGATCATTGTGTACAAGGAGTTATGATCATTTGAAGTTGACCCAAAAATTCACTTTTGATAGGCTGAAGTAGATTGACCATAACTTTTTTCTCCGATAGACAAATTGGATGAAACCAATTTCATTGGAAAGAAGACTCGTAGAGATTTCCGTTGATATATAGTAGATCACCCAGATCATTATTACAAGGAGTTATGATCATTTAAAGTTGGAGCAAAAATACGCCAGGCCTCAGTACTTTTTGCTGCACGTTTTACTATTCACTACTATTCACGGTTCGATCGAAATGTTCAAAACTCGTCACTCGGATGTCCATTTTGGATGATCCACATATCGTTGGAAATATTATTCGATACTCTATACAATTGTGGGTCATAATCTAAGACATTTCGCACGAAAAATTTATAATTCATTCTAGAAGATAGAACCTAACATGTTTACGCACAAAATTTCAATGAAAAATATCCCGGGGTATTACCTTTACCCCAAAGAAAGTTAAGTTCTTGTGGTTAGATTCCTGCGAGAAGCGTTTTTAGGAGTTGAAGACTCGACTTACTTCGGCCCTAGTGTTAGCATTAGATGATGGTACAAATGGTTTTTTGGTGTATTGTGATGCCTCTAAAGTTGGTTTAGGTTGTGTGTTGATGCAGAGAGGTAAGGTAATTTCCTATTCCTCAAGACAGCTTAAGCCTCAAGAAAAGAATTACCCAACCATAACCTTGAGTTAGCTTCTGTTGAGTTTTCTTTGAAAATCTAGAGACATTATTTGTATGGGGTGCATGTCGATGTGTTCATGGATCACAAAAGCTTGCAATACGTGTTTACTTAGAGGGAGTTAAATCTTTATCAGAGAAGGTGGTTAGAATTGTTGAATAATTATGACAAGAGTGTGTTGTATCATCCGGGCAAGGACAATGTAGTAGCAGACACCCTTAGTAGGTTGTTTATGGGCAGTATCACTCATGTGGAGAATGATAAGAAAGAGTTATCTCGAGAAGTTCATCGTTTGGCTAGATTGGGTGTTAGATTAGTTGATTCAGCTGAAGGAAATGTTTGGGTTCAGAGTAGTTTTGAATCTTCCTTTGTTTTGGATGTGAAGGAGAAGCAAGACAAGGATTTTAGTTTGGTCAAACTAAAGGAGTCAGTTAAAGACCAAAAGGTGGAGGTTTTCTCCCAATGGGGAGATGGCATGTTGAGATATCAAAGTAGATTGTGTGTACCATGTATTGATGATTTGAGGCAGCGGATTATGGCGAAAGAGCATGGTGCATGCTATTCTTTTCATCCAGGTGCTACCAAGATGTACCATGACTTGCGGGAAATCTATTGGTGGAATGGCATAAAAAGAGATATAGCGGAGTTCGTAGCTAAGTGTACAACTTATCAATAGGTTAAGGTAGAGAACCAAACACCTAGTGGTATATTGCAAGAGTTTAGTATCCCCACTTGGAAGTGGGAAGAGGTGAATATGGATTTTGTGACTAGTTTACCCCATTCGAGTTGTCATCATGATTCGATTTGGGTTATTCTATATAGATTGGCTAAGTCAGTGCATTTCTTGCCAGTTCACACATCCTATACAGCTGAAGATTATGCTAAGTTGTATATTTGCGAGTTAGTCAGGCTACATAGAGTTCCCTGGTCTATCCTATCAAATAGGGGTACCCAGTTCACTTCCCAATTTTAGAGAGCCTTTTAGAAGGGTCTTGGTACCCAAGTTCATCTCAGTTCAGCTTTCCACACTCAGAAAGGTGTTCAAGCAGAGAGGATCATCCAAACTCTAGAAGATATGTTAAGGGCATGTGTTCTTGATTTCAAAGGTAGTTGAGATGAGCATTTTTTGTTAATTGAGTTTTCTTATAATAACAATTACCATTCTAGCATTTAGATGGCCCTATTTGAGGCTCTTTATGGGAGGAGATATAGATCACCCATAGTTTGGTTTGAAGTGGGTGAGGCCACTTTGCTTGGGCCCAATGCAGTGCTTGAAGATTTGGAGAAAGTTAAGTTGATTAGAGATAGATTGAAAACAGCCCAGAGTAGCCAGAAATCATATACAGATGTGATAAGAAGGGACCTCGAGTTTGAGGATGGTAATTTGGTATACTTGAAGATTTCACCCATGGAAGGGGTGAAAAGATTTGTCAAAAAGGAGAAGCTTAGTCTCCGATATGTTAGACCCGATAGAATTTTGAGTCATGTTGGGAAAGTGACTTATGATCTTGGTTTTCCCACACACTTGTCATCCGTTCATCCTGTATTCCACATCTCTATGCTTAAAAAGTAAATCAGCGACTCCACTATTGTAGTACCTTTAGAAAGCTCAGATATTAAGAATAATTTTTTTACGAAGAGATTCCAATTAAGATTTTGGATCATCAGATTCGTAGACTAAGGAACAAAGAAGTTCCCTTGGTCAAAGTTCTTTGGTGGAATCTGTCTGTTGAGGGCGCTACTTGGGAAGCAGAAGCACATATGCAATCCAAGTACCCTTACCTCTTCACCTCAAACTCAGATTTAGCCAAAGGTAATAATCTTCCTTAATTCAGTTCTTTTCTAATCATAGATTCATCTATGTAGTTATCCTCATGAAAGTTCATGACTCACAAAATTACTCGAAGCTCAGAATAATTTAGACTCGGTTTTGCAATTTATTTTTAGTTATGCATGCTATCATACAGCCTCAGATTCCTCAGTATTCTTAGTCTAACTATCAATATTCGAGGACGAATGTTCCCAAGTGGGAGATATTGTATTACCCCGAACCTTCTTAGCTTAAACTCATTCCTAGAATGTTAAGAGATAGCTTCAAAAATGAATAATAATTATTGTATGCTGAATTTTCCAGATTCATACTTCCCATTATGTGGGAAATTGAATAAGCTTTCCATCATTATAAGATTTGCCCAAACCCAACACTCGGTGAAAGAGTTATGATATTTTAAGTTGACAGTGTGCCATCTAGGCACTTGGTGCATTGCGGGAAAGGAAAAAATTGTTGTTGTCAAATTCTAGTAGACCTCCGTGATACTGGTACATCACGCCAGTGGCCAAAATGGAAAACTAAAGGGCATCGTGATTGTGGCGCATCGTGGTGAAAGCCCAGTTCCCATTCGTCCACTCTTCAGTGAGCCACCTTGATAGTGGTGCATCACGGTGGTCACCCAATTTGGGAAATATTGGGTTTTTAGTTCCGTTTAAAAGTTTAAAGGGGGCATTTTGGTCAATTTCCAAGCCCTAAATCTATCCAAAGAACGAGATTTAACATATTTCAAAGCACTTTATGCTTATTTTATCCACCTTATCTCAATAGAAATCCCTAGATCATCAAAGCTCCTTCTCCAAGAAACCCAATTTCTCCATAAATTCTCCAAGGTAATTAAAGATTAAGAATCCCCAATTCAAGAACTCTAAGAATTCATCTCTAAAACATCAATACAGATCCAAGATTCAACTCTTAGCATCTAAGATCATCAATTGAGGTATGTGGGATTATGAACAAGGATAATCATTTCATCCTTGTGCCCAAAACAAATTTTAATTACAAATTTACTGAATTTTATGTGATTTCCCATGAAATTAAAGTTAGGGTTTATACCCATTATTGTTATTTACAAGCTTATGAGATTTTCAATGATTTATAAGTTTAATTACATGATTAGATTCATATTTTCATATATATTGCAGAATCTTTCAGATTTTGAATTAATTTATCAATGTTTATGCTATCAAGCATGAATATTTTAATGTTTTAAAATGAGTTTATTTCATGGGTCATTAAGCCCCAATTAAAGATTGTTATTTCGAGCTTTGTTGTGCTATAAGCACCCTATGATTAGATTTCTTTCAGATTATTGATAAAGATTTGACCTTTTGGTCTCAGAATAGATATGAAATCCACTTTATAGATTTAGATTACAAATTTATCTTTAAAGATATATACAGTTGGTTTTGATTATGAACCATTATACTATTTTAAAAGTGGTTTTCCATCAGAATGAACATACAGATTTAAAGGGAGTAGTATTTAGCACCGTGAAGGGTATGTTATTACCATTTCATACCCCCAACTATGGGCCAATGTAGAATTCAAATTGTTTCCACTTCTATGTGGATGATAAATATGTGATCACTTAGATAGGTTATACTCCTTGGGAAGAGTATGACTCCTCTCCCCAACATGAGGATTCCTCCTTAGGGGGACAAGAATGTTGGACTCCATGAATGCTCACATGGTTTATGTTGGTTAGAAGAACCTCCCATGCATAATGAGTTTTTAGATTTCTAAACTCCTAAGTTATAATATTTTCTCTATAGCTTTAAAGTTTTTGAATTTAGAATATTGCTTTACACAAGCCTTCAGATATAGACTTATAGATTTCACTTAGCCTATATGATATGAGAATATGAATAGAATATAGATTTTGGACTAAGTGTAATGGCTCAAAAGATTTAGATTATATACCTTATTGTTCATGATTTATGATCTTCAATTTTCAGTTACTCAAGCCTATGTGAGTCATTTATATTTAGCATGCATAATTTTATAAATTGTTATGATGTTGGTTACTTATTGCATTCACCCTCATATGCTCAGTACATTCCCAAAGTACTGATCCACATATACATCTGTATGCTACATTGTCTCATAATTTAGGTTCAGGTGCTCAATATCAGCTGTGTGAGGTGATCTTCAAGTATCACATCTACATCCCTACAGCTGGTGAGCCCTCATATTTCAAGGACTTAGTTATTCAGATTTCCAGCTATTAGTAGATAATTTAGTATTTATTTTAGATTATTTAAGTCAGCTAGGACCTGTCCCTGTGACTCTCTAAATTTAGTCAATAGAGGCTTGTAGGACTACCAGATTTAGTATCAGATTTTATTTCAGTATTCAAATTTTTTAGCATTGCTCCATTAAAACTCTTGAGATTAGTATGTTTCAGAAAAACCCAGTTATTCTAGACAGAATGTTTTGCATTTACTATGAGTTTACATTCATATTCCCCCTATTTTGAGATTTAGATTTAGTAGAAGGTGGCCAGGGTTACCTCAAGACTACTTGTAGTTTAGAGCACCGTGTGATGTCTTGGGAATCAGCTTTCGGGGTGTTACAAACTTGGTATCAACGCCTAGTTTGGAGCACCACCGTTTCTACATGTATAGACCCAAACCCAATGATTCTTTGTTAATAAATGTGTGAAGATCAATCAAATAGGGTGTGAATACCTTTGAATATGTATTGAGGTCACAAAAATCCCATAACTCAAAGACGAGTTGAAAAGTTTTCTTTTGCCTAAGCTTTAGTGAACGTCTTAACTTGGGTTGACTTCCATCGACCGTAAATTCTTATAAATAAAAAGTTATAGGTACTAATGTATAACAAATGAAAGGTCTTTGAGTCTTCTTTCCAATGCTGCCAGATTTCCCGTAATTCGATATTGGAGTAAAAAGTTATGCCCATTTTCCAGAGAAGTGTTAGTCTGCCGAATTGCGATGGCCAGACTAACGGACCGTCAAGATAGTGATGACCTTTCAAGTTATACAATCAACTTGAAATATAAAACTCATTCTCTGGCCATAAACTGACGGTTAGAGTGACAGTTCACCACCAGATTGATGGTCCGTCAACCAAACCATCAGTCGAGGTCAAGTTGCTTAAACGGGTTATTTTCAAATAGGTATTTTTGTAATTTACCATCCCAAACTCCTTCTCCATAAATATAAATCGTACCCTAAGCATTATAATACATATTATATCAGTTTTCAACATCTCAAATCCTCTACTCTCAAGATCAAGAGAATTAGGATTTCCATCAAAGATCAAGAATCTATCCTTAAGTTCAATTTTTTCAAAAAATGAATCAAGATTTGGATTTCCATACTTAAACCTAAGTAATCTAAGGTATGTGGGGTTTTCTTAAACTACATGGGTAGGGTGAAATCGTCTTAATCATGTTTAAATATTGAGAAATCATGAATTTACAAAGGGGCTTGAATTTATATTTATAATTATGCATTATGAATCCTTCTTGATAATAATATTTTAGTCTTGAGGACTTCCCCCTTAAACTCAATTTTGTTTGTATATATATACATAAGTATGCATGTGATTTGATGTTTGAAACTTTTATTGAGAGCATGAATAATTATAATTCATCTCTTGTTATAAAACCCCTTGTTTTCATATGTTATGCACTATTCAATTTCATATTGAGAAGTATGATACAAATGTCTTTACTATTATTCAAGATTTGATTTTGGTTATGAACTGAAGAGAGGGTGTTTCTTGTTAATATAAAAAGAAAAGTGACGATTTGAATAGTTGCATGCCTTGCTACAAAAATTATTGACCACCAAGAGTTTGTGAATTGAAAGAGGTAATCTTTACATAAGCTCTCATGAATTTTGACATACAACCCTCTTGCATTGTTTGAATGATTTGGTGGTCCAAACATTATTTTCCTTGAAAAGAGTTGTACCTTGATAATGTATGGCAGAGAAGTATGACTTGCAAGTCTTGGTATGACGATACATAATCAAATAATGTCATAACAGACTTAGAACAGAACATAAGTCAGATTTTATGTTGATTTTCAGAATTTGAGTTTTTAATTATGCATGTTCAATAAAAGGTTAAAAATGGGCTTAAGAGAGGCTAGGTGATTACCCAAAGAAGGAACGAGTTCAGAAAACTCAATTACCAAAACTATGTTTTGATTATATGGGTTATTATGTTCCTAAGAGATATTATACGCTGGCCTAGTGCCCTCTGACGTATCACACTTAGAAACTCCATCCTTTGTGGCAAACTTTGGTTGGCGGCTTGGCTAACGAGTTAAGGGAATATCAGACTTTTAAGGCGTACCACCTAACTCAGAAGTAAACCAAAAAGAATTTTATGTTTTCAAATAAATGTTTTAAAGTCTTTTAATCTTGCCAGCATGTTTTCATATGTTATATGTAAAATATTTTATGAATTTCTCTCACTTTTTTTATAAATAAATACATTATTTTGGATTGCTCTGCATACCAGAACATTTTTATCGACTCCCAAGATTTTAAGATTTGAGGATCAATCCGGGGTCCCGCTAAACTATAGACCATTGTTAAATGATTGGAGTTGGTGAGCCTCTCTTATTTTGGAAGGTCTTATCTCATGATTTTATTATTTTTAGTTTATGGTCCGACCGGGATCCTTGTCCCCGTCTTCAAACATATATTATTTTCTTTTAGTAGAGATTTCATAGACAAGTGTTAGATGGATTTAGGTCTTGTTGAAATTATAACTGTATGGTTTTGTTGAAATTGGATGACCATGATTCCATTTTGTTTTTCACATTTCCTTATAGTTTATGAATTGTGTATATGATTGCTAGTAAAGAAGAGCTCTTGGGCCTTCATGGATCAGGATGCTCTTCACGATCTGTGCCTCGGTTTGGGTCATGACAAACTGTGTATTAGAGAATGGTTAATGGTCCTAGGGTGCCTGTGAAATCATGTCTAGTAGAGTCTTACTTATGTTTATGTTATGCACCACACTTATAATCTGAAGGCTACTAGGCATTTAGGAGATGTTTCTTATTCTTTCATACTCTAGTTCATGCTATAATGTCATCCATAAGAAAGTTATCCAAATCCCTTCCTTATTTTAATTTCATGGGCCATGCCTCATTGTCAAGGTGATATAAATCTAAGAGTCTAGCTCCCCAGCGATGTGGTTCTCTCTGATTGAGTTATCCATAAAAGTTATGAGATGGAACAAGGACTTGAGAGGAGTCCATTAGTGTTTCAAGGTGTATTGATTCGAGTGTACACCTTTATCCTAATGAAATTGTGCTTTTTAGCCTGAGGTACGAAGTGTACTCAGTCTCCTTTCAAAATTCTTATTGTAGATGTCATGTATAAGGGTAATGATGTGTAAAAGAATGTTGGAATGGAATTTCCACCTGAGTAGTAGTATATATTACAGTGTCATAACCTATTTGTAGTTAGGTGGTCCATAATTTGGTGACATGAAGTCACAAGGTTAGCGGTTAGAGTGAGGTAACTTTTGCATAAATAAGTAGTTTTATTTGTATGACTTTTTGATTGAGGGGTGTTTTTTCCTTTTATGGTGGTTGGCTAATGTTATAGCAAGATTTATAGATTGTATGGTAGTCTCTGAAGGAAGTGTTTGGCAACGAGTATTATTTATTCAAATTAGGGAAGCATCCTAAAGTGGATAATTATGGTGGTTATAGAAATCAGTTATAGGTCATGAATGGAAAGGGGTAGACTAGTCAATATTAATAGGTAGAGACTCATTGGTGTTTATGGAATTTGATGATAGTGAGAATGTATACATGGGTAAGTAGGATTAATATGAGAAGGTATGTAGCGAATTTTGAGATGTAATAGTAATGTCATGGAGAGGATGTGATTGTAGGTAGTAGTTTAGTGAAATTCCCCAACTTGATGGACTAGTATAGTACATGGAATGCTTCGTTGGTGGTACATGATTGACATTAGACTGTACACTTGAACGCTAGATGTGAAGTATGGTAATAAGAATAGTAGCTTAAGACTAATGATATGTATTTTATGGGAACAAACTTTTAGGCTTGATGTAAGGTATACAATAGCCTGGGTTGGAAACTTGTGGAATAATGAGTGATCAATTGTGAGGTATATGTATACATAATAATAATAGTAAAGTGATGAATTATAGTTGAATCATTAAGTGGATAAGAATGTGAGTATATAGGAATAAGTTGAACCCTGAGGTAGCTTGTGGTTAGATAGGGCGTCATGTACATGTGAGTGTTACTTGTACCTAGATTTTGTTCTTGAATTTTGTAGTATGGAGAAGTCTGGGAAGTTGTTGTATGGTGTTTTTCAGATTTGAATTGAGGTAAACATAGGTAGGCAATATGCGCCTTTAGTAAAGTTTTACAAATTTTGTTAAGTTGTAAGTTGTGTGGTTAGAGGTGTAATTCTAGAAGCGTGGGTTTAGAAGTGTGGGTGTCTATACCCATGATAATGGTAGTCATAAGTTGATGACTTTGGGGGTTAGATGAAAATACCATTAGTGTCCCTGAAAGGGATGTTCTAGAAAGAATTTAGTATCTTTATATTAAAATTATTGAGGGAAGTTTGTGTTCATTTGTATATTGAAACTACTTTGTGATAAGGAGTGTGGATGCATACATTTATGATAGTGGGAGTTGTATACTGATGGCTATTGAGGCTAACAAAAGTTAAGAGCAACATTTTCTAAAAGCGAGGCCTTCAGAGTATAGTTCATCAGGGAGACTTTAGAGTTTAAGTATTTGGTGATGCCTTTTTTGTATTGAGAGTTTTGGATATAGATTTTGATGTGAGTTTATGTCCTACGAGTTTGACATTGATCTAAGGGGGAGATAATGGATTAATTTAGTTCCCGAATTTTCTTGTGGTGTCAAGTTTCAAGTAAGAACGATGATAAATCAATTCCTATTCAAGCAAGCTTCTCCTACATCATTTTGAATGGACATTTACCAATGTCTTATACATTCATGTCTTGCTTATGCCTAAGGTGTGAGCTCTCTATGTAACTCATTTCATGCTCCGACCTCCAAACAAGAATAAATAATGTCTTTCAATGACCCAATCCTTCAAGTACTCAAGCCATATGTTATGTTGTTCATGATCCATAAAGATATATGTCTCACATCATGCTTGGTCCTAATAAAATATATTTCTATATGTCACCAATTCATTCTATGTTGGAATTATCCAAAGTGATAAAGTTTATGCTAACTCATGGGAAATTTTAGTTCTTCAAATGAGGGTCAATTGCGTCAAGTGTCAATCCTTGTCTTAGATTTTAATTACACAATTTTTGGCTTTATGTCATATAGCTCATGCTATGTGCACACATGTTTCTCATTGTGGTCTGTCCTAAGGAAACCATGTTGTGTTGTGTTATGCTGAATGACTCTTTACTTACGAACCATACACTTGATTTATGAAGCCTTTCGTGTATATTCAATCGTATCTTTAACTCATGTCCCTCCTTGACTAGTTCAATAAGTATAAGTTATAGTCGAATAGTGTCACTCCCTTTTCATGATCCTCATGCTCGGGTCTCTCAATGACCCACCATAGGATAGTATGATAGTAGTTATAGAAGAGTAGTGATGTTTTAGGTCGGGGAGTAGATATTCTTGAATGTGAAAATTTTGAGGTGATTTCTTTAGCTAAGTTTATAGGTGAACGGGGAAACAAGGAGACAAACTTTTGTTATGTGAGATAGTTAAGAAGGAGTTATGTGGCGAAAACCTTAGTAAGAACGATTGAATTGGCTGGTCTTAGTGGGTTTATCCATGAAGTGGGTGTAGTAATGATAGGATTGAATGTTGTGATTGATGAAAATGCAAACCAATGGGTTATGTTGTTGGTGCTCCTTGATTTAAAACTCGAGTGTGTTTGATGGTGGTAAAAAGGTGAAGTAATTTTCTTAATGGGATTTCAAGTATAGGGTCCCGTAGCTAAAGCTAGTACCTCTTTCCTCCGAATTAGGCTTTAACCAAAAAGTACTATGCAGTGGGACTCAAACTCTTGTGTTTAGATGTGTGATGGGAGAATTATAACTGGAAATTATAAAGTATGTTGTTTATTTATTATTTGGAGCATAGTCGAGTAGTGTCTCAAAGTAAGGTTCATTCATTTTAAATTGTACGCTAGGGAATGATTCGATCCCTATGTTCTGCGAAATCTTATTTAATAATTAGTACCAATGGAAATCAGGCCTGATCACCAAATAAACTCATACCATATGTTGTGAAGATCATGATCTCTAGAATTCATGTACAAGGTCATCTCTATGTCAATCCTTATTATCTAATGCTTTGTGCTTACACGGTTCACTTGGAAACGTCAAGAATACTCTTCTTGAAGTCTATGTACGTTTCCTTCAAAGGAAATTCTTAGATTAATCTTAATCCTTTAGTCCATATTTTTGGAGCTTCAACTAGTCCCTATCCATTATTAGGGGACGAATGATCCCAAGAGGGAGAAAATGTAACACCCCGCACTTTTGGGCTAAAAATTGAACCACCTTTTCTACGTGTATAGACCTGAACCCAAAGATTCTTTGTTAATAAATGTGTGAAGATCAATCCTATTGGGTGTGAATACCTATGAATATGAATTGAGGTCACAAAAATCCCCTAACTCAAAGACTAGTTGAAAACTTTCCTTTCACTTAAGTTGTAGTGAACATCTAAACTTGAGTCAACTTTAATCGACCATAACTTATTGTATATAATGATTTATAGGTCCTACTATATATCAAATTAAAGTTCTTTGAGTCTTCTTTCTAATGCCACCAGTTTCTTCCTATTTTGATATCGAAGTAAAACTCTATGCCTATTTCTTAGAAAGGTGTCAGTCTGCCGAATTGGGACAGCCAGACTGACGGACCATCAAGCCAGTGATGGCCCGTCAAATTAGGGCATCAATTTAAAATAAAAAGCTCGTTCTCTGGCCATAAACTTATGGTTGGAGTGACGATTCATCACCAAACTAACGGTCTATCAACCAAACCGTCAGTTGAGGCCGAGGTACTCAAACGAGCCATTTTTAAATAGGTATTTTGGTACTTTCCTATCCCAAACTCCTTCTCCAAGAATATAAATCGTACCCTAAGTGTTATAATACATCTTCTATTAGTTTTCAACATCTGAAATCCTCTACTCTCAAGAACAAGAGAAATTAGGGTTTCCATTAAAGATCAAGAATCAATCCTTAAGTTCAAGATTTCTAAGAAACGAATCAAGATTTGGATTTCCATCCTTCAACCTAAGTAATCTAAGGTACATGGGATTTTCAAAAACTACATGGGATGGGTGAAATCATCTTAATCATTTTTAAATGTTGGTAAATCATGAATTTGCAAAGGGGTTTGAATTTATATTTATAATTGTGCATTATGAAACCTTCTGGATGATAATGTTTCGGTCTTGTGGTCTTCCTCCTTGAACTCAATTTTGTTCGTATATATATAAATATGTATGCATGTGATTTGATGTTTGAAACTTTAATTGAGAGAATGAAGAATTTTAATCCCTCTCTTGTTATAAAACCCCTTGTTTACATATGTTATGCACTATTCAATTTCATATTAAGAAGCATGATACAAATGTCTTTACTATTGTTCAAGATTTGATTTTGGTTATGAACTAAAGAGAGGGTGTTTCTTGTTATTATAAAAAGAAAAGTGATGATAGTTGCATGCCTTGCTACAAAAATAATTGACCACCACATGTTTGTGAATTTAAAGAGGTAATCTTTACATAAGCTTCCATGAATTTTGACATACAACCCTCTTGCATTGTTTGAATGATTTGGTGGTCTAAACATTGTTTTGCTTGAAAAGAGTTGTAACTTGATAATGTATGGCTGAGAAGTATGACTAGCAAGTCTTGGTATGACAATACCAAATCAAATAATGTCATAACAGACTCAGATAGAACAGAAGTCAGATTTCATGTACATTTTCAGAATTTGAGTTTTTCAATTTGCATATTCAGAAAGGGTTAAAAATGGCCTGAAGAGATGTTAGGTGGTTACCCCAAGAAGGCAAGAGTTCATAAAAATCATATCCCAAAATTGTGTTTTACTGATACGGATTATTATGTCCCCAAGAGGAATTATACGCTGGCCTAGTTCCCTGTGGCGTATCAGACTTAGAAACTTCAAACTTTGTGGTAAACTTGAGTTGGGGGCTTGGCTGACGAGTTAAGGGCAGATTACATATAGCCCATGGAATATCAGACTTATAGGGCATACCACCTAACTCAGAAGTAAAGCAAAGAGAGTGTCATGTTTTCAAATAAATCTTTTAAAGTCTTTTAAGCTTGCCCATGTGTTTTCATATATTATATGTAAAATGTTCTATGAATTGTCTCTCTTATGTTATATTCAAATGTATTATTTTGCGTTGCTCTGCGTACCAGTACATTTGTATTAACCCCTTATATTTCAGGATCTGAGGATCAGTCCCAGAGTCCCACTAAGCTGTAGACCATTGTCAAACGATTGGATTTGGTGAGCCTCCCTTATTTCGGAAGGCCTTATCTCTTGATTTCATTATTTTTAGTTCATGGTCCGAGCGGGGGCCTTGTCTCGGTCTTTAAACAGATGTTGTTTTCTTTCAGTTAGGAGAGATTTTGCAGACATGTGTTAGATAGATTTGGCTCTTGTTGAAATTATAACCGTATGGTTTTGTTGAAATTGGATGACCATTATTCCATTTTGTTTTCCACATTTCCTTATAGTTTATGAATTGTGTATATGATTGCCAGCAAAGAAAAGCGCTCAGGCCTTCATAGTTTGGGATGCTCGTTGTGACTTGGGCCTCAGTTCGGGTCATGACAGAAGACTCGAAGACCTTTCATTTGGTATATCATAGACCATATAAGTCATCATATTCTAGGATTAATGATAGTTGAAAATTGACCAAAGTAGGAGCATCCGCTAAAACTCTATCGGTAGAAAAGTTCTCAACTTATCCTTGAGTTAAGTGACATTTATGAGCTCAATTCATCTACAAATAGGTTTCCACACTATATAATTGATCAACATACTTATATCTACATAGGAATTATTAGTTTTTGGGTCTATACACGTAGGAATGATAATTTAAGTTCGAGTCCCAAAAAAATGCATGGTGTTACACTTTGACTTCTCATATTAGTGGACTTCGATGGATTACACGGTCCATTTATGTACAATTTTTTGTTTCCTTTTCAAAAGTTCTTCTTATATTTTTTATGCTACAAAAAAATGGAATTGGATCTTCCGAATGATCTAACTCAAGTAGATGCTCTCCATGATCCCTGTTGGTATTGCAAAAAATGTCTTACATTCGTAAATTGAAATCAAAGGAACAAACAAAGTTACACTTAAGGTGGAGAGATATTCTTATAGGATTGGACTCTTGTTGTTAAAAAAAAGTGTTGGCCTAACCCAAAGTAAATAGTATCACATGACCATGTGAAAGTGTATCTTCACTTTTGTATGAGGTCCAATAAAATTGTACCATAGCCGATAGTCAGAAAAAATGAATATGAAGATGATGCGGACTAGGTAGGTTGGGACCCTTGAACCCATTGGAGAAGGATAAAAGGAGAAGTATGTGGGTAATGTGACCGTAAAAATACTTTGACGATGTGGGTGGTACATAATATATCTCCAGATAAACCTGTTAGTCTTGGTGGTGGGCAATGCAATACTAGGTTCGAGTTGCCCATCAATCTTCGATGGTGGACAATACAATATTTAGTTTGATGGAAGATTTGTTGGTGGCTCCAAAAGTCTATAACACCCTTTTAAAATATTCCTACATGTCATATGCAACTTCTTTCCTCTTCTACTATTAATGTGATACTTTATGTACAATCCAACACAATAATGTCATTTCATTTATGAGACTTATCTTTTAATGTCAGGAAGAGAAAAGTATGTGCCCTTCTCCTCCCCTAGTCACAGATGAACAAGGTGTGAGATCTTGTATTTATCAGAGGCTAGAATCGATAGTAAATGTACACTCTTGCGAAAGTGTGCATTTACTACAGTTGTTCAAAGCACCCATCTATTGTCTCTGGCTCTTTAGTTCATACCCATTGACACTAAACTTTTTCACGTCTGACATTAGGGCTTACTTCATATGTTTTATTTAAACATTACAGATTTATCCACCACGGAAGAAGAAAAAAGGTAAGTAATAATTGTCAACGGTAGTCTTGAAATTGAAAAAGTTAAAAAAGAAAAAAAATTCTAAAAAGAAACCTAAAGAAGTATTCTAAGGTGTAAATCACTATCCACTCTTCACCACTACTGCATGAAACCAGATAAAACTGTTAGAACAATAATGATAATTGTACAGGAAATTTAAAATAAAACTTGCTTGGCTTAGAGGCACGATAATGCTCTTCTTGAAGATAGTTGGATTCTCTCCCAGGAGCAAATGGAAGAACAAGTGACAACTCTATCTTCTGGATTAAACTAATCCACAAAACAAGTAGCATTTAAGAATGTTGCTCTTCTATTCTTGAATTGGTGATTTCACCATTTGATCAATGTCTCTCAAGTGTTTTCAAGGGGAAAGTAGTTTTGAGTGCTTGTCTTTTCAAATCAAAGAAAACAATATTTATAAGATGAAAGTTTCATGCATGAGAAGTATATTAATTAAGTAGTAGTTAATAGGTTCATGTATGTTTTAAAACAAAAAATGTCATTCTTTCAAGAACCTATAACGTAAAACTTAATGAATAATGAATTTGTCAAATACATTTCCTTTGTAACTCAAAACTTTAAGTGTTGCATTTGTTTTAAAACTAATTGAAACATAACTCTTAAAAATCTTTAACCGATGTATTTGTTTCAAAATTTATTGAAACATAAAATCAAAAATCCCCCACTTGTTTCAAGAAATTTTAACTTTAAAAAAAAAATCATCTGAGACATCAATCTCGCAACATGCATCAATAATGGTGTCTTTTGGACTTGAACCATTAGCTAGTGAAGACTTTCTAAATCATTAACTACTTAATGAACAAATCTTGAACTAAGTGGTTCATTAAATGAAGTAGAAAAATACTCCACGCATATTGTTATGTTCCGATGGAAATCAAAATCCTTTGACACCTTACGGTCATGTGTCCCGAATCCTTTTAGCTAAGTGCTTTAAGATTTCCCTGTAAAAATCTTATTGAAGCGGCCTCCACTTCGCACTTAGTACGGTGAATTCATCAAGAGTAACTTTGTATACTCCGACTAAGTAGTCTATGAATTTCATTAAGAGAAATTAATCTCATCCTCCTTTACAACAAAGTATCAGTAAATCTATCAAGAGTGTTCTTCCTACACACTCCAAACGAAATCGGTGTATAGACTTAATAAGAGATTATCTCATTCTTTTCTTTTGTAGGAATACTGTCAAATCTATCAAGAGTGTTATTATTTACTCCAACTGATATTGGTCTTATAGATTTATCAAGAGAATAAATCTCAAATTATGCACATCTACTCAATCTCTAGGGAAAAAGGAAAATTTATTGATGTGCTTCACAATTGTAACTTTACTTGTTTTTCCCTGAGATTACATCATTAGGTAGGGTTATCATAAATTACAATCAATCTACAACAGGATTTATTTCCATCCCATTACAAGTTTGTATCACCAATTTCTTGCCTAACCCTTTAGACAAAAGATCTGCTAAATTGAGTTTGGACTTCACATATTGAAGCGATATTATGCCATCCTCCAATAATATTCTCACGTGATTGTGTTTGAGACGAACTTGTCTTGACTTGCCATTGTAACAATCACTTGAAGCCCAAAATATAGCATCTTTATTATCACAATATATAGTCAAATGTGGTATTGGCTTACCCCATAATGGAATATCTATTAGCATACTCCATAGCCAATCAGCTTCTTCTCCAGCAGAAGACATAGCGATAAATTCTGACTCCATGGTTGAGTGAGTAAAACATGTCTACTTCTTTGATCTCCAAGATATTGTTGCTCCAGCCAAAGTGAAAATCCAAGCAGTAATAGATTTAGAGTCATTCAGATCAGAATTCCAAGTAGCATCACTCTAGCCTTCAAGAACTGTTAGAAAGGTAGAATAGTGCAGGACAACATTAATTGTAACCTTTAGATACCTTAAAACACGAATTAAGGCATTCCAATGCTCAACTCTAGGGCTACCAGTAAACTTGCTCAAAGTTTCTACAGCATAACCAATATCTGTCCTGGTACAATGCATGGCATACATAAGACTCCCAACAATCTGAGAATATGTCAATTGATCAAGAATATCACCAGAGTTTTGCACTAGTTTGATGCTAGGATCAAATGGTGTAGGAGCAGTCTTGTCGTCAAAATGATCAAACCTCTTTAGAACCTTCTCAATATAACTTGATTGAGTAAGAGTCAAAACACTTGTCGATCTTACAATTTTGATGCTTAAAATTACATCAGCTTCTCCAAGATCTTTCATTTCAAACTGAGAAGCAAGAAAATATTTTGTGTCTTTGACTCTTTCGATATCAGTTCCGAAGATCAACATGTCATCTACATAAAGACATATTATAACACTACAATTTTCTTGAAATTTACTAAATATACAGATATCTCCACCATTGATTAAGTAGCTATTAGAAATCATAACTTTTCTAAATTTATCGTGCCATTGTTTTGGAACTTATTTTAATCCATAAAGAGATTTAAGAATTTTACAAACTTTACGTTATTGACCAGGATTGACAAATCCTTCTGGTTGTTTCATGTATAGTTCTTCGTCTAGATCTCCATTCAGGAATGCAATTTTCACATCCATTTGATGAATCACAAGACAATGAATTGCTGCTAGAGCAATCAAGAGAGGAATAGAGGTCATTTGAGCTACAGGTGCAAAAGTATCAAAATAATCAATATTTTTCAATTGAGTAAAGCCTTTATCTACCAAACAGGTTTTGTACTTATCTAAAGTACTATCGGATTTCAGTTTCTTCCTAAAAATCCATAGGCAACCAATTAGTTTACATCCAGGAGGAAGATCTGACAATATCCATATATTATTAGATAATATAGAATACATTTCATCATTAATGGCTTCACGCCAAAATGGAGCATCATGTGAAGACATAGCTTCAACATAACTTTCAGGATACTTTTCAACTAAATAAGCTTGAAAATCAGGTCCAAAGTCTTTTGATTTGGCTGATCTTGAACTATGTCATGGTTGACTTTCTTCCAAAGGATCAACTATTTTCCTTTTAAAAGGAGAAATAGAAGAACTTGAATCTTGTTCAAAAGAATCTTTTTTCTTGGGATATATATGCTAAAAAAAGTTAGAATGTAAAGATTCAATAATTGTGTGAGGACTTGGGGTCTCAAGATTTAAAAATCTATAAACCTTACTGGTTTGTGAATAACCAATAAGCACACAGTCACTCCTCTATAGCCAATATTTGTTAAATGTTGATTTGGTAATCGAACATGAGCCAAGCAACCCCATACTTTAAAATAATTTATATTTAGTTTTCGATTAGTCCAAAGTTCATATGGAGATGCATCATGATTCCTGGAAGTAATTCTATTCAAAGTATGACATGTTGAAAGCAAAGCTTCAGTCCACAAATTTTCAGATATACCAGATCCATAAAGCATAAAATTAACCATTTCTATGAAAGTCCTATTTTTTCTTTTTGCTACACCATTTTATTGTGGTGTATAAGACATGGTCAATTATTTTTTAATGTCTTCTCTCTCACAAAAATTAATAAAATCTGACTTTAAGTACTCTCCACCTCTATCAGACCTAATTGACTTAATTTTCACATGTGGATTAATTGCAAAAGTGTGGAAGTCCTTTCAACTGTATCAAAGGGCTTCTTAGTAATCTTGCATTTACTACAAGTAAAACACTTAGTAGTATGATTATTTTAACAATCTTTGATTAATCCATTATTTACCATAAGTTGAATAGATCTAAAATTCACATGTCCCAGACGTTCATGCCATAAGTCCAAAGACTCCACAAGATAAGCAGAAATATTTTCATTTTCAATATTGAGTTTAAATATTCCATTTGCAACATAAATTTTTCCAACAAACATGCCATTTTTAGATAAAATAAACTTATCTGCCTCAAAAACCATTTTAAAACCATGCTTCAAAAGAAGCGTACCTGACACCAAGTCCTTTCGAATATCAGGAACATGGAATACGTCCATCAATGTAACTATCTTTCCAGAAGTAAACTTCAGTTCAACAGTTCCTTTTCCCACAACTTTAGTTGAGGAGGAGTTTCCCATATATACAATTTTACCATCCCCCACTAATTCATAAGTCTTGAAAGAATTTCGGTTATCTGATATGTGATGAGTTGCGCTAGTATCTATCCACCATTCCACTTGATCTTCTGCTACAAATGCTTCTGTGACCATAGCCACAAGATCATCTTTTTTATTTTTATTTTCATTTTCTTTCTTCTTTTCGGCTTTGAGAATTCTACAATCACGAGCATAGTGACCAACTTTGTGAGAATGATAGCATTCACTAGATTTAAAATTGGCACCATTACGCTTGAAATTTGTAGTCTTCTTTGCCTTTGAAAAATTCTTATTTACAAGTTCCTTCTCATTTGATTTTTCTTCAACCATATGAACTTTCATGACAGGTTCCTTTAAACTATTATTATCGTGTCATCGTGTCTCTTGTTTAATTTTCAAGTGTTGCAATAATTGTTCAAGAGTCAAATCTTCCTTTTTGTGTAAGAGTTTGCTTCGGTACTCTTTCTAAGGTGGAGGAAGTTTTGATACAATAGCACCAACATGAAAGTTTTCATCAAGAGCAATTCCAGATATAGCAATTTTATTAGCTATATGTTGGAATTCTTGTACTTGTTCAGTGATTGACTTGTCATCAACCATTTTGAACTCCATATAATTTGAAACGAGAAATTTCTTAGAACTCGCCTCTTCGGCTAAATAAATAGCTTGAAGAGTGTCCCATATCTCTTTAGCATATTTTCATTTAACATAATATTGATCATAATATTTGTTAGACATTCCTCCAAGAATATAATTCTTGCACAAATAATCATCATATTGCTATTTGGCAATTTGTTCTTTAATCAAAGTAGGCTCGTCAGATGCTACCTCAGAACCAGGAGCATTAGGACAAGGTTCTTCAAGAACATATGCCAACTTTTATCGTTTTAAAAAGAATTTCATCTTTCCACGCCATCTAGGAAAGTCTTTGCCATCAAATATTTCAAAATTAGGATTAGGCAAAGATGGAATACTATTTGATATTGATGTAAAAGCCATAGAGACAACTATCTTCAAATTGTTAGAAAAATAATGAAAATTGTACAGAAAATTCAAAATAAAATTTGCTTGGCTTAGAGGCACGATAATACGCTTCTTGAAGATAGTTGGAGTCTCTCCCACAAGCAAACGGAAGAACAAGTGACAACTCTATCTTCGGGATTCAACTAAGCCACAAAACAAGTAACATTCAAGAATGTTGCTCTTCTATTCTTGAATTGGTGATTTCACCATTTGATCAATGTCTCTCAAGTGTTTTCAAGGGGAAAGTAGTTTTGAGTGCTTGTCTTTTCAAACCAAAGAAAACAATATTTATAGGATGAAAGTTTCATGCATGAGAAGTATATTAATTAAGTAATAGTTAATAGGTTCATGTATGTTTTAAAACAAAAAATGTCATTCTTTCAAGAACCTATAACGTAAAACTTAATGAATAATGAATTTGTCAAATACATTTCCTTTGTAACTCAAAACTTTAAGTGATGCATTTGTTTCAAAACTAATTGAAACATAACTCTTGAAAATCTTTAACCGATGTATTTGTTTCAAAATTTATCGAAACATAAAATCAACAAAAACTGCATGCGTAGCATCTGTGTTAATTGCTACTATTAGCAAGATATTCAATTTCACTTGACATGTATCAGTGAACTTCACAGTTCACATGTATACAGCCACATTGGAGAAACAAAATTCATCATCTTTTGCTTTCTTGACAACAAATATAGCCCTAAAACAGACCGAACAACTCAAATTCCCAATCAGTACCATTTCACCTCAAATGTCACACTTCTACACCAGAAGAAGACCATGAAAATCACCAAGCAAGTTCCAGGAAGGCTTAATGCATGACAAAGGTGAGACTGAAAATTCTAGTTGCACCTACAATGGTGTTCGCCAACGTACATGGGGAAATAGGTGGCGGAAATTTGTGAGCCCAACTGTGGCCCTCACCTCTGGCTTGGTACTTTTGAAACTTCTTCTGATGCCGCTTTGGCATATGACGCTATTGCACACAAACTTATGGAAATGAAGCTTGCCATACATAGCAACTAGTTTTGGAAGTGTTGTTGAAGGATAAAGATCATTAACCATATTCATATTCTTTGGAACTCCATGGTGTATCGAGCTGGATTTAATTTCTTGGCTTGGTTTTAGTTGTGACTTGATGATAAAAAAAATGAGCTAGGCCTTATTGCAATAATGTTTGTGTCCAACATCGCAAACCAAAACAATAACATGAGAAGCCCCGAAAGGAGCAAGCCAAAGGCGATGCTTGGGCTCACAAATTTCAGCCACCCATTTTGTTATGTATGCTGGAAAACACCCTTGTAGGTGCTGTTATCATTTTCATAGATAGCTTTGCCTCGCGTGAAGCCTTTCCTGGAAGTTGCTTGGGTGATTTTCTTCCCCTTCTTCTTGGTATAGCAGCGTGACATTGTGAGGAAATGGGATTGATTTGGAGAGAACTGAGTTGAATTGTTCAATATGTATTTTAAGGCAGGCGTATGTGTAGTTAAGAAAGCAGAAATTAAGGAATCTTGTTTCTCGTACGTGTCCGTATGCATATGGACCTGTGAAGTTCACTGATACTTGTCATAAGTATTTAAACATCTCGCTAATAGTAGCAATTAATACAGATACTATGCATGTAATTTTTTTTGTGGTCCCATGCGAAAGTTGCAAATAGTGAACATTTCTTTATAGCTCAGCATAGTGTTTTGAGGAATCTGCATAAAGTACTCACACTTGTATCAGCCGTTCTGTACTGAGAGTCAGTGCAATTGTGCAAACAAAGTAATTATATAAAATAACAACAATTGCTGACAAGAAATGGCTGTGCGGTGCATAGAGGAAAGTCCTACACTCTTGACTCACAAAGTTGGCTGACACATATTGTCTCTGGTACTCCATAATGCATCCAAAATCAAGCATGATGAAGCAGGAACATTTGCACTAACTTTCGCTCAATCATCTTGTGTATCCATGGATTCTGCAATATATTTACAGTAAGAGTGAAATTACTAACCTCAGAAGAGCAGCCAAATTCAGACAACTGTGTATCTGATATAATTTAATAATAATTGATCTTATTGATATTGAAGGGGTTACAGTTGTATATATAGAGAGCTGAAGAATAACTAATTACAGAATAACCCAGATGTATTTAATAATTATATATGTAGTCTATTATCCCCCCGCAAGCTGATCAGCGGTAACGAGGGGCAGCTTGGAGCAGAGATACTGAAAAGGCTGTAACGGAAGAGGCTTGGTGAGAATATCAGCAAGCTGGTCAGTAGATGGGACATAGTGCGTGCCCATTGTTCCGGCAAGTACCTCATCGCGAACAAAGTGACAGTCGGACCCAACATGCTTCATACGATCATGAAGGACTGGATTTTTGGTAACACAAATAGTGGACTGATTGTCACAATAAATCTGTGGTTTCGTTGGGGGAATGCCAAGTGCATCTGTAAGGTATCGTAACCACATGGCTTCAGCAACACCCGCAGCCATGGCACGATATTCTGCTTCTGTGGAGGAACGGGACACTCGCGTTTGCTTCTTGGTGCACCAGGAAATCAGATTCGGTCCCATCATAACAATATATCCAGTAGTGGACTTCCGATCATCTTTGTCGTTAGCCCAATCCGAATCAGAAAAAACAGATATATCAAACGAGCCCTTTTGAAATAAAATTCCACATTGAAGAGTACCTTTAAGATAGCGCAGAATGCGTTTCAAGGCCTGAAAGTGTTGTTCTGTGGGAGCATGCATTGATTGGGAGACTCGATTGACTGCATATTGGATGTCCGGACGAGTAACAACAAGATAATGAAGTCCACCGACGAGGCTCCGATATAGCGTAGGATCGGCAAAGGGAGTATTCGGCCCTGGGGATTGGCGGACTGCCATGGGAGTGACCGCGGGTTTGCAGTCTGTCATTCCAGCTCGATTTAGAAGTTCAAGGGTATATTTTGTCTGATGCATCAATATGGTTCCCGATTTGCGGATGAGTTCGAGGCCAAGAAAGAACTCCAGAGGACCGAGGTCCTTAAGTTTGAAGTCACGATGCATAGCCTCAGTAATTTCAGTGATGAGTGATGATGAGCTGCCTGTAATAACAATATCATCCACATAGATAAGAATGATGACTGTCCCTCGAGAATAGTGAAGGGTGAAGAGGCTGTTGTCATGATGGTAGGTGCGAAAACCAAGACCCTGCAGAAAAGTAGAGAGGCGTGTGCACCAGGCACGTGGGGCCTGTTTCAGGCCATACAGTGATTTGCGAAGCTTGCAAACATAGTGAGGACGGTTAGGATTAACATATCCCGGTGGCTGAACCATATAGATGTCTTCCTCAAGATGACCATGAAGAAAGGCATTGCTGACGTCTAACTGATGAAGCGGCCAATCATAGTGAAGAGCAAGAGACAAGACCAGACGAATAGTCTATTGCTTAACAACAGGGCTGAAGGTCTCCTTATAATCCACACCATACTCCTGATGATACCCTTTTGCAACCAGATGTGCTTTATAGCGAGAAAGAGATCCATCTGAATTTCGTTTGATGCGAAACACCCATTTGCACCCAATAGACTTTCGGTTACTAGGCAGAGGTACCAAATCCCATGTACGTTGTTCATTCAGAGCCTGAAATTCCTCATCCATAGCTTGGCACCAGAAACTATTTTTGGAGGCTTGGTTGTAGGTAGTAGGCTCAGTTATGGAATGTGCATCAAAGGGTATTTGAGTGTGGTAGACTTTGGGTTTGAAGGTACCGGCCTTGGCTCGGGTTGTCATAGGGTGAGTATTGAGTAGAGGGTGATTAGGAAGGGGTGGTGGAGTTGTATGATGTGTGGACGGGGGTTGGGTGGGGCTGCCGTGGGAGCTGGGATGTGCAGCGGTGGATGGGGTGGCTGTATGTGTGTTAGGAGTATGATGTAGGGAAGTGGTGGGTTGTGTGGCAGTCGGCTGGGTGTTCGGGTGGGGGGTTTGGGGGTTCGGGTGGGTGGGTGGTTGGTTCGAGTGGGTAGTGGCGTAGTGGGGTACCGGGTTAGGTGCCGAGTGAGCCGGAGCATGAGCGTGTGAAAAGGACGGAAATAATGGCACAATGCCAAGTGGATTGGGGGAGTATGGAGTAGAGGAAAGACTTGTGTAAGGAAATTGTTCCTCCACAAAACGAACATGACGGGAAACATATGTTTTCTGAGATACAGGATCAAAACATTTGTAACCTTTGATAGTGGGATGATAGCCTAGAAAGACACAAGGGGTGGACCGAGGTTGAAGTTTATGTTGAGTGTGTGGACGCAACCAGGGATAAACCAGACACCCAAACGGGCGGAGATGGATGTAGTCGGGTGGATGATTGTAGAGACGGGCATATGGAGTGGAGTTGGAGAGAGTGTGAGTGGGCATGCGATTTATGAGGTAGTTGGCAGTAGCAAGGGCATCAACCCAAAAGGAAACAGGTAAGGTGGAATCATGGAGGAGCGCAACAACTGTTTCTATTAGGTGACGGTGTTTGCGCTCAGCAACGCCATTTTGTTCAGGGGTATATGGACATGAAGTGTGATGAAGAGCCCCTAGACTTTGAAGAAAAACACCAAATGCATTGTTGACAAATTCTTTGCCATTGTCACTTCGAAAAATTTTGATTTTGGCATTAAATTGATTTTGAACCATTCGGTCAAAGTTGACAAGAACAGTATAAGCTTCGGATTTAAATTTCAGAGGATAAAGCCAAGTGAATTTACTGTAATCATCAACAAAACAGATATAATAACGAAAACCTTGAACAGAAGGAACTGAGGTTGGACCCCAAACATCAGAATGAATTAATTGAAATGGCGCAGTGGCCTTGTGTTCAGACAGTGAAAAAGGTAAACGACAAGATTTAGACACTGAACAGGACTCGCAATGTAATTTCCCTGAAAAATTAAAACCTAAGGAAGATAAAATGGATTTGGTGATGGCGGATGATGGGTGCCCAAGCCGGCGATGCCAGGTGGACGAGAGAATGGCTTGACTCACAACAGACGGAGACGTGGATGGAAGAGTGTATAGCCCATGCTCACAGCGGCCCGTGTACCGCACCCGGTTCGTGGTATTGTCCACTATCTGGAAATTGGTGTCATTAAAAATGATGGTGCAGTTATTTTCTTTAGTAAAGCGATAAACAGATAAAAGATTGGATGTGAGGGAAGGGACGTGGTGAAGGGTTGAGAGATGAAATTTACCATTTGGGGTATAGACATACCCAGAGCCGGTGTTTGTGATGGGAAGGGATTGACCATTGCCTACTGTAATAGTTTCTGAGCCATGATACGGATGAGGAGCTTGAAGTTGTGAATAATCCGACGTCACATGGGTGTTAGCACCTGTATCTAGATACCAATCGCCAGATTGAGCGTTTGTGGACGCATGTATCGCCCTTGATCCGCCGGACTGGCGATTTACATTCTGCGAGTCATCATAACGATACCAGCAATTAACCGCAGAATGGCCCCGTTTAGCATAAATTTGGCACGTCGGAAGATCTCGTGTGGGCCCCCACTGGTTTCCTCATCCCTGTCCGCGGCCTGACTGGAAGCCGTCCCTCGGTGGAGGCCCGCCTCTGCCTTGCTGCCCGGCGTTCCGATGGTCACCGCCGCCGCTGCCTCGCCCTTGGTTACGGCGATCGTCACCGCGACCCCTGGCCGAGCCCCCGCTGCCAGCCGAGCAAAGAGCTGTGACGCCAGGGGTGGAACTGGCTTCTCCGAGCAGTAATTTGTGTTCCATGTCTAGATTCAATTCTTCTGCATTAAGCCATCCAGACAGTTGATTCAGAGTGATTTCGACAGGTGAGAGGCGAATATGCTGTTTGAGAGAGGAATAGCCAGACGGAAGACCACGTATCACGGCATTCACCACGTCTCGTTCAGGAATAATCTCGTTCACAGCATCTAGGTCAGACAGAATAGAGGCCACATCATCAAGGTATTGAGTCATCGTCTTCGTTCCCTTCCGAAGAGTATGCAATCTGTCACGCAACTGAAAAATATGAGTCGTGGACACAGAGTTGTACCTTGTGGCTAGTGCGTCCCAAAGTGAAGCCGATGTGAGAAAACCCCGGGCGTGTTTGTGCACAGAGGGGCTAATAACGGCGAGAAGACAGGCTCGGATCTGAGTGTCTACGATCATCCACGGAAGGTAGTCAGGATTTGGGAGCATGACGCCGTCCTCCTCGGCTGTCTCGGGCGGCGGCTTCTCCGCACCGTCAATCCATCCGAGCAGCAAGTTGGCTGCGAGGGCGGTGCGGACGTTAAGTGCCCAGGCCGGGTAGTTGTTGTCAGATAATTTTTCGGGGATGAGATTGTGGAGATTCCTGAGCAGTAATTTTACTCCAGACGGTAAATTTAACAGAGGATCAACAACCTTGTCCATGGCGCCGACCTACGGCGGAGGAGGGAGGCCGTGCGGCGTGGTGTAGACGGTGGCGTCGGCGCACACACGTCGGAAAAGAGGAGAGATTAGGGTTTGGGCGGAAGAAGAAACCCTAGCTTTGATACCATGATATAATTTAATAATAATTGATCTTATTGATATTGAAGGGGTTACAGCTGTATATATAGAGAGCTGAAGAATAACTAATTACAGAATAACCCAGATGTATTTAATAATTATATATGTAGTCTATTAGTATCCAAGAATATTGCTAACAGTAACTTCTTATCAAGCATCTAATTTACCTGCTACAAAGAATTACAGATGAATAAGAGAATTAGCCCCCCCGTTCCCCCAAAGTTACTGACAAAAAAAGGCATAAATAGAGAATTAAGTGTTTACCTCTTGCACAGATTGAGAAATTTTATAGTTCTAGTTGCATTCAACACCCTTAAGATGTCCACATACAATGCATAACTGGGAAACTCAATGCACCTAGAAATGAGTACAGAAATGTCCATAGACGAAAAGTCTAAATAACCAGTTAACATGGAAAATACAGACGTAGAAAAGAAGTTCGATATTGTCAGGTAATCGACAAACGGAATATGATTACATAAAGAGTAGGCATGTTTCTTGGATAATATATTTCTTGGCAAAAGGACATGTGCTGGCTCCTAAAAAAAATGGCCCACGTTTGAAGAAATGGACACTCTATGGCCCGTCGCCCCATATTATTACCACTTTTAGCCATCTGCACTATTGGGAAAGCGAAGTAGCTTTTGTCAGTGTTCTTAAAGTTTCAACACTGGCTCTTCGATCTCCTTCTGCACTTACTGCAGTAGCATTCTTGTCTCCGCTGAGTGCCTCTTTTACTAAACCTTTGCGGGTGAAGCTTCATACGCAAATCCTGATCGCTATTATATCATTATAGTTTTCGCTTTTTATTTTTCTTTTTCCTAAAAAAGGGGTTTCTTCTCCATTGTATCAACTCCGATTTGCTTTTGTTCCATCTTCTCCAAAAAAAAAAAAAAAAAATTCTGCTCTTCTAATTATTCCTTCATTGTTAACAATTAAATAACTTTTTAACGTTTTTTAATTTTCCTGCAATATGATGGAGATAATTAATGATGACGATCTAATTTTGCTTTCCCTTCCTAATTTCATCCTCAGAAATTGGAGAAATTAAAGTTGTATAGAGTGTATATACAACTGTATAATTGTCGTATAGAATATGTATTCTATAAGATTTGTGTAGGACTTATATAAAATGTGTATAGAAAATTTAATAATTGTTGCATAGAATATATATTTGAAAGGGTGTAAAAATGCTCTCCGTCTACCTATTGGGCCTAAAATGCCCTTTCTATCTACCTATTGGTCTAAAATGCATTTTCTGTCTACCTATTGAGACTATTTTGCTCTATTATTTTAGAAAAAAATTGCATAATACCACAACTTATCTGTATTAAACTACCAAAAATTCCTATCCTTTTTATTAATAATAACCAAATAAATAGTGCACAATATCTATTTTTCGTTGTTCTAAATTGATCTGATAAATAAATAAAAAAACAACATAAATAGTCATTTTTAAAAAATTATTACATATACATAGCCGTATTGTTTATTCTCAGATATAGCATATCAAATATTTACTTTTATAATAGTTTCTAACATATAGAAAAATAATTATATATTAATTTTTCATATTTCTTATTTAATGCCTATTTTTATGGAAGCCTCTCGTCATTCATTGTTTATATACCATATCAAAATTTTATGTTTTTCTATTTTTATTGCCTATTTTCATGATGCCTTCATAAAAATATATGGTATATTTATAACTTAAAAATTCATAGTATATTTATATGTTACACAAATTATATTTATATCATAAAAATACATGGTATATTTATACCATAAACATACACGTTATATTTTAGATTATAATATATAATACTGAATATATATATTTATATTTAATAAATATTTTTTTAACAAGAATAGTACTTTTAACATAATGAGATATATTAGAAATATTTATCCTATAAATTATATTAAAAATATAATAATAATTTGACTTTGACATAAATGATATTTCTACAACAAAAATACATAATATATTGGTACTTCCAATATAATGATTTTTATTTCACAAATATTTATCCATACAAAATTATGGTTAACCTATTACGTTAAAATTAAAAATACACGATAATCAAATAATACTATATGATTAATATACATGAAAACAAAAAGAAACATACAAGAGCAAATAATGAAATAATTAGTTTATTTAAAAACATTTGAATTTTGAATACAAGAGAGAAAGATTTGGAAGCAGGGATTATTTTTTTCACTTTAATTTTAGATTGAAAATATCTCTCTTAAATAAAGGTGAGTTGTATAACATTAGATTAGAAATTATAATTATCTTTTTTTAATTTTTTTTAAATGAGTACATATATAAAAACTTTTATTTTTGTAACATTGAAACAATACTATTATTTATGTAGTTAAGTCTTTAAGATGACTTTTTCATGTAATTTGCTTAAATAAAAGGGCAAAATAGGCTTAATAGGTGGATGGAAAGGGCATTTTTGGCCCAATAAGTAGAACAAGAACATTTTTGCACCATTTTATATAGTTGAAGGACATTTTAGGCTCTTTTTCATTGAATAATTATCACAACTCTACATTGTATAGGATGTGTGTAGAAACTGTATAATTATTTGACACGACCCGAACCGAGGCTCTTGCCATGATGAACATCCCGAACCATGAAGGCCAGAGAACCCTCTTAAGTTGTAATCTTCTTCATAATTCATCTATTATCAAACTACAGAAACAAACTGGAAACATGGTCATCTTATTATTGCCAACAAAACAATGTAGAAATTAAGTTCAGAAAGACCCAAAACCATCTAGAAACAAGTCTGCGAAATCTCTACTAAACTGAAAATAAAAATCTGTCTGAAATTGGGACAAGGCCTCCGGTCGGACCATGAACTAAAATCAAAATAAAACATCACATGGAACGAGGCCTTCCGAAATAGGGGAGACTCACCAACTAAAGATGTCTGACACTGATCTACTGTTTAGTGGGGCCATGGGATTGAGCCTCAGATCCTAAAATATAGGGGGTCAATACACAGTGTACTAGTACGTAGAATAATCCAAAAATAAAAAAATATTTTTTTATAAAATATAGGTGAGAGCATTTAGTAAAACATGTCAACATAAAATATTTGAAAATATATGGGCATAATTTGATAAATTTCAACACTTTCACGGAATCATGAATCTACTCTTTATTTCTCTTCTAAGCTAGATGGTACACCCTACAATCTGTAATTCCACGGGCTATATGGAATTCGTCATTGACTCAGCGGCCAAGCCCCCAACCCAAGTTTGCAGCAAAGGTTGGAGTCTCTATATCTCTACTATGCCATAGGGCCGTTGCCAGTGTACAAATTCCTAAGTCAGGGCAATCAGGAACCTGTGTTGGCAAATCACTATTTTGGGCAATGAGTTATTTAACTTGTGCCTTCTTCGGGTAACCATCTAACTTTCTTAAGCCCAGTTTTAGACTCTTTAAAACATGTCACCTTCTTATACTTGTTTCTCTCTTATTCTGTTTCAAGAACATCACAGTAGGGTATCGTCATACCCAAACTTGCAAGTCTTATATTCACACCACAACATATCTACTACCCTTCTTATTTCAAAACATATTATTGACCACCCCAAAAATATTTAAAGGTTAGGCGTGAGTTCATAATTTGAAAGAACATAAAAAACAAACCACTTTGTCTCTTCTATACCTGAGTTAATACTTTGAAAGCACATGAAAAACAAACCACTTTCTCTCTTCTATACGTTTTCTACGGTGGTCATCTCTTTTTTCAAATAAATGCAATTCTCAATTGAAAACATGAACACTTATAAATCAAGGAAAAACACCCTCTCATTTAACCATAACAACAATAGAAATTATACATGATAGAAAACCTACAAACTCAAGCTTTTAGCATTCTGTACAATCAACCCACAACATGTAAAAACAATGGTTCTCATAGTAAGAGAGGGAAATTACATAAATCATGCTCTCATTTATCTTCACAAACTTAATATCACATGAACACATGAATAACGTTTCGAACTTAGGTACCACACCACAATTTCTATAAAACTTCATCAAAATATGGGATTTTCAATGCATGTGCATTAATAAGTTTGAAACCAATTTTGTATGCATAAGTATATACTCTTTAAAGCTTGTCTAAAAATATTAAATCCATGCCCATGAGTTTAGGATAATCCCACCCACCCTAAGTGTGTTAGCTTGAAGGATTAAACCCTAATCTTGACACGTTCTTGAGAATCTTGAACTCGAAAGGCTTGAATTATTATTCTTGGGCAAGAAGGAAGGGATTTTTTGAGAGTATAATTGATGAGAATAGGAAATATTTGCCCTAACTGAAGATATAGTCTGTCAATTTACGAATTGAAGTGAGATGAAAAGACTACATCTCCTTTCTAGCAATAAAATTTGCGACTGGAACGCTGATGAGAAGGTCACCGTGACACGGTGAAGGTTTCACCGCTATTCCAACATTATGCATTGCTATCGCAATGAGATCTTAGAATCGAACACCAAACACGACCCAATCCCCATCTGAAAAATCTGAAACTTTCGCGAGACATGGTCCTTACACCCCTGAACATGAATTAACTCAAAAATCTATGTCTCATGGTTAGGAAGACCAATTTAAAAATACTCGAAGTTAAGAGGCTTAAAATATGACTATTTCCCTAATACTTAGAAAATTTTTCAGCCTTAAACTCCCTATGCATGCAACTAAGAGTTGAATTAAGCCAAGAATACTACAAGGTGTTACATTATTGTATATGTGTACTAACCCAAGCTCTTTGACACTTCAACAGAACAAGAAACAATCCCATAATACCTCTATATCGAACAAACCACTTTAAGTTGGGTTTAAATAGGTTGGGGATATTTTTAGACTTAGAAAAGGCCCGTGCGATGCGAAAGGAGCACCCACGGCAGCCCCGCACCGTAAAGGCCACTGCGATAGGACATTTTCTCGCCATCATGGTAGGGGTAGCATTTCAAAGAAGCGGGATAGTGACATGGGTCACACTGCGAAGATGACCTCACGCGATGGGGGTCACCGCACCTCCCTTCTTTGTATCGATGATACTCCATTTTTGTTATATTTCAGGGGTACTAGGGTTTTTTCACACCCCTAGGTCATTCCCAATCCTTTATGTACATGTATAGGGTCTTAAAATGACTTAACACAGAAATCTCTAAATCATTATTTAAATAGCGAGAGAGAAGAGAACTACCTACGATTCAAGGTTCCTAAGATCCTAGTGTCAATTACACTAAATTCTCTCCTATATACGGTATGTAGAACAATCATAACTCTCATGGGAATATGTATGATGTTTTAATAAACTTCAAATTGTATTTATGTGCATATATTATGTATTTTGAGGTAGATTTGAAAGCATAAGCTGTAAATCCCTTTTTCGATCATGATATTTATTTATTGACTAATATTGGGGGTTACTTAATGAATGCTGATAAACTTGAGTTTTAAATGCCTTTTCATCAATTATACATTGTTATTTTACATATGTTTAAAGAGGTGCTTTTATTTATAAATGCTCTTTACGCTAAATGGAAGAATTGCATATGATTTATGAAAGGGATGACCACCCTATCTTAAAGTCTTGAAAGGAAAGTATTTTTGCATAAGTTTTCATGTGCTTTTGAAATGAACTCTCATGTAAATATTTAGTGGTCATCAACATGTTTTTGAATGAGAATGACTATGGACATGACATGACATGATAAGATATGATACGGCTTGCAAGTCTAGGTATGGCAATATCTATCATAAAATGCCCTTAATGTGAAAACAATAAATGTTTATAGCATGAAGCATGATTTTAAAAGACTAAAATTGGGTTTAAAGAGAGCTAAATAATTACTCAAAGAAATAACCAGTTTATATACTCATTGTTGAAAATCACGTTGTGTTGATGCAGGATTTTGATATATTATCTGGCTATTGTAACACCCCGAAATCTGTTTCTCGAGATGCCACACGGTGCTCCAAACTACAAGTAGTCCTGAGCTAACCCTGGCTGCCTTCTACTAAATCTGAATCTCAAAATAGGGGAATATTAATATAAAATCATGGTAAATGCAAAAACTCTATCTGAACTAACTGGGTATAGCTGAAACATACTAATCTTAAGAGTCTTGGTGAAACAATACTGAAAAATCTAAATACCAAAAAAAATATGAATACTAAATTTGGTAGTCCGACAAGCCTCTACTGACTAAATCTAGAGAGTCATTGGGACAGGCCCCAGCTGGATCGACTATTTAAAATGAATGCTAAATCATCTACTAATCACTGGAATTCTGAATAACTAAGTCCTTAAACTATGAGGTCTCACCAACTGTAAAGATGTAGATGAGATGCTCGAAAATCACTCACGCTGCTGAGACTAAGCACCTGAACCTATATTATGAGACAATGTAACACATAGACGTATATATGGATCACTACTTTGAGGATGTAGTGAGTATATGAGTGTGCAATACATAAGTAAAACTCATCTCATAATCATCATTTATAAAAGTCCAAAGGCATCAATAGGCCCTCAAACTTGTTTCGAAAATTCACTTAGGCCCCTAGGCATGTACCTATCAGGCCCCTAAACCCCCCGAATATTGATCCAATTGGGATTTTTTTTACACATTCAGTAAAATGTATATAGAGTGTGTAACACACTCGCCTTACGTGGCATAAATAACTAATTAAAAAAACATGTGGCAAAAAATAATTTCTATTTAATTATCTATTTAATAATAATTTCTTAATCAAAAAAAGGAAAAAAGCACCCCAGTCCCTCCAGTTTTCTTCTTCACAACCCTCACCCCCTCCCCATCATCTTCACACCCACCAAACCCAGTCATTATCACCCCCCTCCCCCATTATCTTCACACACAAAGCCCCTACCCCACCCATGTCGTTGTTCACACACAATCTCTGGCCCATAGTTTCACTTTGAAAATGAAAATTTCTATTTTTTAATTTATACAGTTTGGTCGATGTCCATAAATATACAACAATTCAAATTCAAATCCTATTGTTGAATTTTAAAGTGTGATATGAAGACCTATATTTGTGGCTGTTCGTGTTTTGAAAAGAGTGATTCAAGTGTTATGTATTGCAAATAAGTTGGATACCATTGTTAAAAGCTGACAACTTAAATCAATCACTAAGTATTTCAGTACTGATTAGAGAGTTATCTCGTGAAGAAGACATCATATAACACCATTGACGACCATTCGAGCTTTGAGTTTGAATTTGGAGACCGTGAGGTTTCAAAATTAGTTTGGTTGAGTATTATTTCGAAAGCATGGGTACACTTTAAGGAGCTTACAAATTAGATTTGGAGCTATTTGTTCGAGATTAGAAGTTGTTTTGGCATGCTTTTAGTGGTAGATGAATAAATTTAAATTTAAATTTAATAAAAAAAATTAAGAAGAAGAGTTGGAGAAAATATGAGGAAGGGGGTATCGGATGGGGCGGGGCTGTGGGGAGAATTTTCTTTTTAATTTTGTTTTATTAAAAAAAATTGGGGCCCTCAATGCTTTTTGTTTTATTAAAAACATTTTGGGGCCTTTAGTGTTTTTTTTTTTTTAAATTTTTGTCTTGTTAAAAAATTTTTGGGGACCTCAATGCCACTTGGCATCTTTCTATTCGTGATTTAGTAAGAAAAAATACTCCTCTGGCGATTATACTGCACGCAGTGCCATATAGGCAAAAAATACCCAATTGGATCAAAATTTAGGGGGTTTAGGGACCTGATAGGTACAGGTCTTAGTTGAGGGGCTTAAGTGAATTTTAGAAACAAGTTTAAGAGTCTGTCGATCGGTTTGACCTTTATATAAATAATGCATGCTAAATATAAATGACTCACATAAACTAGAATATCAAAAATGCTGAAATATGTATCAATGAAAAGCAAAACATTCTTTATAAATATTGTGAGCCATAATATTTAGTTCTAAAACTGTATTTGTATTCTCACTTTAAATCATAATTTCTAAGTGTGGAAAGGACTCACTCTTAAATCTGAAATTTGACATCTATAGCTATTAGTTTTTCTGTAAAACATAATCTGAACAGGACTGTGAGCCTTTTTAAAAACTTTTTTGCTCTTCTTTTACTACTAAGTAGAATACTTTATCTTTTATCTGAAGGGTTAAGAAATCTGAAAACTTATTCTAGATGGGAGATTCTTCTAATCGACATAAACCATGTGAGCTTTCATAGAGTCCAACGTTCTTGTCCCTCTAAGGAGGAATCCTTACGTTGGGGAGAGGATTCATACTCTTGCCAGGGAGTATAACTTATCTAAGTGATCACATATCTATCATCTACATAGAAGTGGAAACAACCTCAATCCTGCATTGGCACGTAGTTCTAGGGTATCAAACTATAGTAACGTACCCATCATGATGCTAAATACTACTCCCATTAAATCTGTATGCTCATTCTGATGGAAATCCACTTTTAAAATAGTCTAATGGTTTATGATGAAAACCAACTGTATATCTCTAAAGCTAAATTTGTAATCTGAATCTGTAAAGTAGACTTCATTTCTATTCTGAGACCAAAAGATCACATCTTTATCAATAATTTGAAAGGAATCTAGTCATAGGGTGCTTATAGAACAAAACATCTCGAAATAACAATCTTTAGTTGGGGCTTAGTGACCTATGCATCAAACTCATGTTAAAACATAAAAATATTCATGCTTGATAATGTAAACATTGATAAATTAATTCAAATTCTAGAAATTTCTGCAATATATCTAAAATATGAACATAATCATGTAATTCAACTTCTAAATCATTGGAAATCTCATAAGCTTGTAAATAACAATAATGGGTACAAACCCTAACTTCAATTTTATGAGAAATCACATAAAATTCAGTAAATTTGTAATTAAAAATAAGTTTTGGGCACAAGGATGAAAGGATTATCCTTGTTCATAACTCCACATACCTCAATTGATGATCTTAGATGATAAAACTTAAATCTTGGATCTCTATTGATGCTTTGAAGATGAATTCTTAGAGTTCTTGTATTGGGAATCCTTAATTTTGAATTTCCTTGGAGAATTAATGGAAGAATTGGGTTTCTTGGAGAAGGAGCTTTGATGATCTAGGTTTTTTTTTTTGAGATAAAAGTGATAAAATAAGCATAAAGTGCTTTGGTATATGCTTAATGATGTGTTTTGGATGGATTGGGGCCCTGTGGATAGACTAAAATGCCCCTATTAAACTTTAAATCGGAATTGGAAATCGATAAAAAATCTGAATTTATTGGGCCACCATAACACACCACTATCATGGTGGCTCTCTGGAAAAGGATGAGTGGGAATTAGGCATTCATCGTGACACGCCACAATCGCAGTGCCTCATGGATTGCCTTTTTGGCCTTTGGCGCGACTCGCCAGGATCGCAGAATCTTACTGGAATGGGACAATTAGAAAACTGGGATTCTCCGCGATGTGGGGCTATCATAGAGGGCCACTGGAATTTAACAATTGCAGATTTTTCCTTCTCCGTGATGCGCTAAGTGCCTAGGTGGCACACTGTCACTTAAAAATGTCATAACTCCTTTACCGAGGGTCAGATTTAGGCGAATCTTAATCGTTAGAAAGCTTATTAAATTTCTCACACAATGGGGGGTCTAAATCTTAAAAATTCCACACGAAATAATTATTATTCATATTGAATCTATCCGTTAACATTCTAGAGATAGATTTTAGCTAGGAAAGGTACGGGGTATCACAGCAAAGGGGATAATTATAGTTTGTCGGCATAGGGGCATACCTTTACATGAAACTCCAATTCTTATGGCAAGCTTGAATTGGGGGCTTTGCGGATGAGTTAATGACACACCCACGTAACCCGTGGGTATTATTTTTATAGAGATACCATCTAGCTCATAATTAAAACAAAGAGTTGAGTCTATATTTTACGAGGTTGATTGCAGATTTTTAAGTATGCCCATATACTTTGATCACTATTATGTTAAATTATATTTGTGATGCTCTTGATAATCTTATATGAGGTCTTTATGGTTTTTGAATTATTCTTCATACCTATAAATTTCAAGTATCGACCATCCTCAGGCGGCTACATTGTCTCATAATATAGGTTTTGAGGCACAGTCCTGAGGTCCATCACAATAGTAGACTTTTTTCAAGATCCATATTTGGTGATCCTCCCATGTTCTGGTAGGCATTTATTCATATGTTAGTCTTGTTCAGTTCATGGACTGGCTGAGGGCCTTTTTCCCACTTAGACAAACTAGTATTCAGTAAAGACTTTGTAAACTGGATTGAGTTTTATGTTTTTAGTATGACTTGATGTATTAAATTTGATTATGAGAGTTTCCCATGTTTTAGATTTTCTTCTACTTTATATATATGAATTATGCTTTTGATAGTATGCTAAAGAGTATTGCTGGACCTTTATGGTTTGGGACGTCCGTTGCATCTAGAGTCTCGGCTCGGGTCATGACAATATGATATATATCTGCTTAGAATGTGTATAGAAACTGTATCATTGTTTCATAAAGTATGTATTTATATAAAATATATTTAGAAACTATATCGTTATTGGAAAACAGTAGGACATTAGGAAACTCTAAAATAGATCGTATGTTATTTAGAAGCAGCGCCTGGATATAGGAATACTTTTTAGGAATCATGGACATTCTTATATTGAATGTTTGGTAGATGTATATCGGGTTGGATCCAAGATTGACTAGAATTCTATTACTGATTATTGTGTTTTTATCAGAGGAAATTTGGTATCATTTTCTGATGATAGGCGAATTTACACGCCTATAGTGCTATATTTTACCCATATTTTAGCAATGTTTTGAGAACAAATTATATATTTCATGCACTTTTAGTCCTTTTTCCTGTAAGTGAGCTAACGAACATGATTAGCAAAGTTTCAGGTATAAATGATGCAGAATTCAGCATTTTATGGATAACTTGACGCCAAAGAAAGCTTCACGAAAGGAGAAAAGGGAGTATTGGACGCCAAGGACCAAAAGTGGCGCATGGAAAACCTGTCCCGGGCTAAAACAGCAATTCTGAAGACTTTGGGGACTAGCAGTAATTTATTAGGATTAGGATAATGATACATTAACCTAGTACAATTGGGTTAATTATTTCATTAGCTTAGTAGGATTTGGTTAAGTATTTCATTAGCTTAGTAGGAATAGGATATGGGTATTATAAATACCCTATTTTGCTAGAGATTTTTAATTCATTCCTCCATTAGTTACAATTCATTCACTACTACTATTCTTCCATTAATTCTACTTTTTATTCTTCTTCTATTCATCTATTCAATTCTTAATTTCCGCAACAAGAGAAATGTTACTTTGCTAGGAATTCACGCCTAACGCCTACCACACTACTACTACACGAAATCTATTGTGGTATAATAACAATGTCTATTGTGATTTCCTTCGCACTCATGGGTAACTAAACCTCTCTGTTGGGGTTATGGAAGTCGTATGAGATACTATCTATTGCTATGAGTTTGTGAGTTTGTGACACGTATGCTGCTTATATCATTATTCTCTTCATCTTAATCTAAATTCTTTGTGGTTGCAAACGCAAGAATACGCCAGTATAGCATTAACTTGTTCGAAAGAAAAGTTATTTGTCTGGAAAAGAGATAATGTCAAGGTAGTAGGGTCCCATCCCCTATTAAAAAGTTAGTGTCGTAACTGGATTAACCTCTTGGATAATTTGTACCGTTAGATACGCTTTAAGCTCGAAAGAGTTAAACTGAAATAATCCTCGAATAGGTCGAAAGACGCCTGGATTTACCATCAAATACAATTCTCTATAAGCACATGTATGTCTGAATTCCGCATAACTCATAGCTAATAGAGACGTAAACTCAGAAGGTGGACATAACCCCAACTCCTCAATTCTCATTGTTTTACAACCTACTAAACATTCTTTCTTTTTACTTTGCTATTGTCAGTTTTTACTTTAATATTTTGGTTACTCATTACAATCCCCCCTTTTTACAAGACTTGCACTAAAAGTCTAGTAATCGTTGCTTACTTGTTGACCAAGCTATTCCCTGAGGGATCGATACCCAACCCAGTTGGGTTCTATATTTGACTACGACCGCTTTACACTCCTACGAGAGCTGTAGATTGAGCGTTATCAAAAATTGGCGCTGTTGCCGGGGAATACGAGTGTCAATTAAGTTTGTGATAATTACTAGACCCTTTGGTCAAAGATTCTCGTACTTTTACTTTTAGTTTTTGTTTTTGTTTACTGCAGGTTTTTATTCAGTGCATGCCCCATACTCGAAGTTCTGGTCAACGGTTATTACCTATCAATCCTGAACCACAACGAATTGGCAGAATAGAGGCACAAACGGAAATCGAAAGAATGGCTGCTCAACAAGAGCAGGCGAGATTAGCTGCTCTTGCCGCCGCCCAAGTACACCAACAAAACATTGATAACCCTGGGCGAGCAACAAATCTTGACGATGATGATTTAGGTGATGACGAGTTAGTAAACCCAAGACATGATGCTGAAATCGCAACACCTGCCAATAGAAGAGGTCGTCAAGCTCGGTTTAGGTATGATCGCCAACCCATGCAACCAGTTTTTGACAACGATGATGATGATCTTGATGGAGCCGGAGCCACAGGAGCCATTATTCCTCCACCATTAGTGCCCGGAGCCAAGTTCAACATCACAAGCACCATGATTCAGTTATTGCAACTCAAGGGAGTATTTGGTGGACTAGCAGGCGATGATCCGAATATTCATCTCATCAACTTTATTTCTACATGCAAGTCATTTGACAATCCTGGTGTTGGTCAGAATGCAATTCGATTACGTCTATTTCCATTGTCTCTGTCTGGGGAGGCAACTCTATGGTTGAATGGGCTGACTCCTGATTCTATTACAAATTGGAGGCAATTGAGAGATTCTTTCCTATAAAGATTCTTTCCGCCATCCAAAAGAGCACAATTGAGAGATGAAATCAGCAACTTTCGTCAGCTTCCAACTGAAGCCCTTCATGAAACATGGGAGAGGTTCAAGACGAAGCTAATGCGGTGCCCAAACCATCATATGACTAATGTCCACTTTATGGAGATATTATACAGAGCCTTGAATTCAATAACTAAACCAGTGGTGGATAATGCGGCTGGAGGATCTTTTATGGACCTCACCTTTGGGAAGGCAAGCAATATGCTAGATCGGATGACAAAGCAAAGTAGAGCTTGGCATACCAGGGATTCTGAGGTAGCAAGCCCCACTTTATCTATTGGCATGACTGCAGACCAAAGGAGAAGAGAAGAAGAACGTGATCAAGATATGGCGCACATGAAAACACAAGTGGATCTTCTTACAAAGCATCTATTATCAGGGAAGACCGAAAAAGTTAAAGCTGTTGCGTCAAAAGGAAGAGACGAATCTGATTTGGAAAAAGAGGCCAACTACTTGAACAATCAGGGGGGTTTCTGAGGGAATACCCAAGGAAACCAAGGTCGGAACTATTATGATAAATCTGGAAACAAGGACCACGGTAGTTGGAAGAACAAGAATGAAAAGAGTGGTTTGTACGTTCCCCCTGGAAGACGTGACGCCACCACATCTAATTCTGGAAGTATGGAAGACATGCTGGCTAAAATATTAAAAGGAGTGGAAGCAAGAAGCGCGGGAGTAATGGAGGTAGTTAACGATTTGTCCTCTATGAAACAAATAGTTGATTCTCATTCCACTTCAATCAAGCAAATAGAGCAGCAATTGAGCCAACTTTCAGCAGCACTCAATCAAAGAAAGGCTAGCACTTTACCTAGCGATACTGTGCAAAACCCAAGGAATGATGGGTCATGTATGGCCATTAATACCCGAAGTGGTAAGGTGCTGGAAACTTCAGCAAAAAGTAAGCAAGTGGTTGATGAAGCAGCGGATATTGATGATAAAGCGAAAGGAGAAGCATCCGCAGAACAAGGCCACAACGTCCATGACGTCAACCCCAATGATTTGCAACCTGAAAAAGCTGAAAAACGGAAGCAAGAGGAGAAGAAAGCTGTGGAGAGAACAATTCCATACCCACCACCACCTTTCCCTCAAAGATTGAAGAAGGTGGCGGATGACACGAAGTTCAGCAAATTCATGACTATGTTAAAGCAGCTGACCATTAATGTTCCATTGGTGGAGGCACTTGAACAAATGCCTGGGTATGCGAAATTAATGAAGGATCTTTTGACAAAGAAGCGGGCAGCAAGTTATGAGTTGAAAGATGATGTTCATCACTACAGCGCAATTGCGACCCGATCAATAGTTCAGAAGAAGGTTGACCCCGGTGCTTTCACTATTCCTTGCACCGTTGGATCTTTTAATTTTGCCAAGGCATTATGTGATTTAGGAGCCAGCATCAATTTGATGCCACTATCTATCTATAAAAAGTTGGAGTTGGGTGATCCTACTCCAACCAATATGAGGATCGTAATGGCGGATAGGTCGGTAAAACGACCTGTTGGTATTCTATGTGATGTATTGGTAAAGGTTTCTTCATTCATCTTTCTGGCAGACTTTGTTATTTTGGATTGTGAGGCAGATTCAGAAGTTCCCATAATCTTGGGGCGCCCTTTCCTTGCTACGGGAAGTGTGCTTATTGATTTGAGAGCTAATGAGCTTTCATTCCGAATAAATGACGAAGTAGTTTGCTTTGATGTTTGCAAATCAATGAAGCAACCCAAAGATCTGAATGTATTCTCAGTGGCTGATGTTTACTTTGATGATTAGAAAGAATTACTTGAAGAGGAGCAACTGATTGATGACCCATTGGCGACTTTGCTTATGAATGGTAAGAGTAAGGATACTGAAAATTGTGAAGAAGCTATTTGTACTCTATCAGGATTAGGGACATATCGCCATGCTCCCAAGAAGCTGGACCTTTATCTCAAAAATCGACCCACACCACCAGCTAAGCCATCTATTGAAGAGCCACCCACGTTAGAATTGAAGGAGTTGCCAAGTCATTTAAAGTACGTATTCTTAGGAAGCGGAAATATACTTCCAGTCATTGTGGCGGCAGATTTGGGTGAGCAACAAGTTGCAGCTCTCATTGCTATTCTACGGAAGTATATAAGATCCATTGGATGGACCATTGTGGATATTATTGGTATTCCACCTGGGATTTGTACACACAAGATTCAGCTTGAAGAAAATTGCACACCCACCATTGAGCATCAAAGGCGTCTAAACCCACCTATGCAAGAAGTGGTGAAGAAAGAAATAATTAAGTGGTTAGACGCAGGAGTTGTGTATCCAATCACTGATAGTACATGGGTAAGCCGGGTACAATTATTCCCAAGAAAGGAGGCATGACGGTGGTGGCGAATGAAAAGAATGAGCTTATTCCACTTAGACCCATCACCGGATGGAGGGTATGCATGGACTACCGAAAGCTAAATTCATGGACACTCAAAGATCACTTTCTAATGCCATTTATGGACCAAATGCTAGATCGATTAGCGGGGAAAAGATGGTTTTGTTTCTTAGATGGTTATTCCGGCTATAATCAGATTTGTATTGCTCCCGAAGACCAAGAGAAGACAATGTTCACATGCCCATATGGTATGTTTGCCTTCAAACGTATGCCATTCGAGCTATGTAATGCATCAGCCACCTTTCAGCGATGTATGATGTCCATTTTTCTGATATGGTTGAAGACACTTTGGAGGTATTTATGGATGATTTTTCAGTTTTTGGTGAGTTTTTTGAAGCGTTCTTGGCAAACCTAAGCATGGCATTGGAAAGATATGTAGAATTCAACCTAGTGCTGAATTGGGAGAAGTGCCACTTTATGGTAAAAGAAGGTATCGTTCTTGGGCATAAAATCTTCGAAAGAGGAATTGAGGTGGATCGAGCGAAGATTGAAGTTATTGAGGAGCTGCCACCCCCAATCTCTGTGAAAGGTGTTCGTAGTTTCCTCGATCACGCAGGTTTCTATCGACGGTTTATCAAAGACTTCTCCAAAATTGCTAGTCCATTGTGCAAACTCTTGGAGAAAGATGCAAAGTTTGACTTTAATGAAGATTGTGTGAAGGCATTCGAATGCCTCAAAGAAAAACTAATTGAAGCCCCTATCATGGTAGCACCAGATTGGTCTCTCCCGTTCGAAGTCATGTGTGATGCTAGTGGGGTAGTCGTTGGTGCTGTACTTGGACAAAGAAAGGAGAAGCTATTTCATCCTATCTACTATGCGAGTAAGGTCCTGAACGAAGCCCAAAAGAACTACACTGTCACAGAACAAGAGCTCCTAGCGGTTGTGTATGCGTTTGAGAAGTTCCGAGCTTATTTGTTGGGTACCAAAGTGATAGTTCATACAGACCATGCAGCTCTAAGGTATCTAATGAAAAAGAAGGATGCAAAACCAAAACTAATTCGATGGGTTTTGCTGCTGCAAGAATTTGATTTCGAGGTTAAAGATAGAAGAGGTTGTGAGAACCAAGTGGCTGACCATCTGTCTAGACTCGATAACGAGCATGTGGCGCAGCCTGAAATCGAGATTGATGATGCATTCCCTGATGAGGAGATCTTAGCATCAACAATGGAAGGATTACCATGGTATGCCGACTTTGCAAATTTTGTGGTGAGTAATGTGATACCTACAAACTTATCTTACCGTCAAAAGAGGAAGTTTATGCATGATGTGCAGCACTACTTTTGGGATGAGCCATATTTGTTTTGACGATGTGCGGATGGTGTAATTCGACGATGTATATCCCATGTAGAGGTGCCTAATATATTGGAAGCATGCCACACTTCCCAAGTTGGTGGACATCACGCAGGTAATCGGACAGCAAAAAAGGTATTGCAAAGTGGATATTATTGGCCTTCGATATTCAGAGATGCCTACGACTTTGTTAGAAGATACGACCAATACCAAAGACAAGGTGCTATTTCAAAACACCATGAGATGCCCATGTCAAAAATCCTTGAAGTAGAGCTCTTTGACGTATGGGGTATTGATTTCATGGGTCCATTCATAAATTCGTTTGGAATGAAGTACATCCTAGTTGCTATAGATTATGTCTCAAAATGGGTTGAAGCTGTAGCGTTGGCCGACAATGAGGGAAAGGGTGTTGTAGCATTCTTAAAGAGAAATATCTTCTCTCGCTTTGGAGTACCACGTACTATTATAAGCGATGGAGGATCTTACTTTTGCAACAAGCTATTCAAATCCGTGTTGGAAAAATATGGTGTCAAACAACATAAGGTAGCCACGCCTTATCACCCACAAACTAGCAGCCAGGTAGAGGTTTCCAACCGAGAGATCAAGCAAATACTTGCTAAAACGGTAAATGCTAATAGGACAGATTGGTCTCGGAAGCTGGACGATACACTATGGGCCTATAGGACTGCATTCAAAACACCAATTGGCATGTCCCCTTATCAACTAGTTTATGGGAAGGCTTGTCACTTACCCATTGAGCTTGATCATAAGGCATTGTGGGCATTAAAGTGATTGAATCTGAATTGGGATGATGCAATGAATCTGAGATTGGAGCAACTGAACGAGATGGATGAATTCCGTCTACATGCTTATGAGAGATCGGACCTATACAAGGAGCGGATGAAGAAGTATCATGATCAGCGGATTGTTCGACAAAACTTTCAAAAGGATGATATGGTGCTTCTCTTCCACTCCAGATTGAAGATATTCCCAGGTAAGTTAAAGTCCAAGTGGTCTGGTCCATACAAAGTTATCCAAGTCTACTCGTCTGGAGTAGTTAAGTTGGAAGACACCAATGGTGTTATCTTTAAAGTGAATGGCCAACGAGTTAAACCCTATATCGGTCCTCTTGATTTGATTAATTATATGGACATCACTTATCTGGATGAAGTCTAAGTACTCGAGGTAACTATGTCGTGCCGCGACAATAAATAAGGCGCTAGATTGGAGGCAACCCATCGTTTATCATTTTTTTTCGTTCTAGTATGTGTTTTGCTTTTGATTAATAAAAATCCAAAAAGAAGAGTCGTACCACGACCAAAACTAAGGCGCTTGGTTGGAGGCAACCCATCGTACTAATCGTTTTCATTGGTTTTGAGCAAATGTAGGTGCAAGAGGTATACAACGAGGAGATCGGTTTCAAATTTCGATTTGGACGGATTGCATGGTAAAGTTTGTAAGTTAGGAATGAAGATGCAAAAGGCTATGGATTGAGCATTTCTCATGAAAATATAGGCATCGAACAAGGCTAGGCCTAGGTAAAACTAGGCCACGAACAAGGCAAGGCCTATACTATGGCCTAAGGTCTCGGAATCTAGTGTGCCATAGCATACGCGCCGCCCATGCTCAAGTATGCCATAGCATAGGCGCCGCCTATGCTAAAGCCTTTTGTTTCTGAATCTCAAATTCAAAGTGAAAGGTGCCGCCTATGGTCACTAAAGGCTTTGCACTAGGCGCCGCCTATGCTCACCAAAGGCAAAGCAAAAGGTGCCGCCTATGCCAAGCATAGGCAAAGCTAAAGGTGCCGCCTATGGTCACCTTTTGTCTCCAAAACCAATTTTAAATGGGTCAAAACCTGACCCAACCTTTTTCTATAAATAGGAGACTTAGTCTTGAAACACAAACACATTGAAAAACCTAACTAGGCACCGCACATACTCTCCAAATCATCTCAAAAATTTTCCTTTTGCTCTAATTCTACACAAGAACATCAACCTAAGGCATTAATCAAGTAAGTAATTCTTTGTTCTTCATTTATTTTTCGTAAGTACTACATTATCATGCCTATTATGAATTGCTAAATCTTGAAGAAATATTGGTGATAAGAATGTGTTTGAATTGTTGATACACAACCAAGTGAGTGAACATATACGTTGGGATAATCTTAACTTGTTTCCAACTTGAATTTGATTTTGATGCATTGTTATACTACTTACGGAATTGCCATAGTCATTAACATTGCATAATCTTGTCACTTGAATACTTACATGTTGGAATGACTTATTCATCGGAATAAGACTTATAGTGGCCTGCCAACATAGGAGGTTGTGATTATTGATAGATGCTATACCTTCATGTAATCCCTATGTAGTAGTCTTGCTATATCCATCATGAAAGTATTGCAAAGATTACAAGAAGGCTGACATCTCTGATTTGATTGTTGGAATATAGCACCTAAAACATACGTCGATGAAGTCTAAGTAATCGACCACTTTTACTTTACTAATTTGTATCAACAATCTAAGTGTGGGGTGGTACCCCTATTGCTTGTGTATAGATTGTATCCATTGAGATGATGCTAACACGAACATTGTTCTAAGTCTCAGGTACAATGGCACCCAAAGCAAGACAAGGCAAAGATAAGGCTACCACTTCCCAAAAAGGCAAGAAAAGAGGCCGCAAAGAGCAAGGAGAATCATCCTCAATGCAACTACCACGCCGCATGTTTGGAATAAAATGGGTTCTTGAGAAGGAAGCGAAGGAATGGTATAGGAACAACAAGGAAAGAAAATATGCTCATGTGGACTTGATAAACAAGGAAAGCCTAGCGAAGAAGGAGCCACGCATGTTGGCCAAGATCATGGCATTACATCTTGATTTCATCTTCCGAGACATGGGAGAATGTAATCTCGATTTGACAAGAGAATTTTATGCCAACTGGTCGCCAAAAACCACAGGCAACGAGGTCAAGATTCAGGGCCAAGTTTTACAACTCAATGCGGATTTCTTTAACTCCTTTCTTGGCTTGCCTTCAGTCGATCCATCACCATTCAAAGAGCTGTACAGTAGACCTCCATATAGAGCAATTCGACACACACTTTGTGGAAGTAGATCCATGGCAAGGTGGAGTAGACAAAAAGACACCGGATGACACAACACCTTCCCATATGCTCCTTTGAATAGGGAAGCAAGGATATGGTTGTGTATTGTCAACTCTTGCCTCATACCAGGGACCCAGTACACCAAGATAACAAGAGATAGAGTGTGCTTGGTATACGCGCTGATGACGAATGTCCCTATCAACTTTGGGGCAATTATTCGATCCACCATGCGGAAAGCCAGGCTACACAAGCAGTCCCATTTCAGTTTCGGCAACTTGTTGACTGCAATCTTGAGGAAGGAAGACATCAAAGAGGAACCGGCTGATCATAGACTCCCACACAATCCAAAGAAGGTTGACCTCACAAAGGTCAAAGATGCTGAAACCACACATGGCGTCAACCTTACTACGGTAGAGAGACATGCTCGGGATGAGAGTTTCTTTCGCCATCTTTATGGCATGACTCGATTCACAATGATGAGTGGTGGACGTGTTCCAACTGCTGCAGAGCTCCAACAGCTGGATCATGACTTTCCGACGAAGGGGGTATGACCCCCGACATAGAGGAGGAGTCCGACTGACCAGGTTCTTCGTATTTATTTTCCACTGAGGGCAGTGTCCCGTTTAAGTGTGGGGTGGTGGTATTTGCATGCTATACTCCTTTATACGCATTTGCATTTATTTATGTTTGTTTTAGTTTTTTTCGTTTTTCATTTTTTTTGTAGTTAATTTTTTTTTACTTAGCTTTGCATGAAATTATTCTAATAGGCAGCATGAGATTATCACAAGAGTTTGTGCTAAAATCATGACTATAGAGACGTTTAGGCTCTAATTGTGACTCACCATGTGATATTGTGTGGTTTAATTCCTTCATCTGTTGGGTCAAGAGTCTATGCTACTCCCAATAAAGTCGACCATGTTCCTTGTGTGTGTGAGGATATAGTATATTCTATGTTGGTGGCTGATGCTAGAACTTGCCTGGTATGTATGTAAAGCGAAAATAAGGAGTGTAAGTTTAGGAGATGATTTAGGCATTTCTTTGGCAACCTATACTTGTTTACCTTCTTTTTACCTACCCGTGGACATTATCCTAGTTAAACCCTTTTGAGCCTTTAGCCTATTTTCTTTGACAACCTCATATGTAAGCCTAATCCATTATTTTCAAGACCATAATTTGATCCAAATTCCTAAGTGCTTTAAAGTGTAAAGTCATGTGACAAAATAAGAGGAAGCTGGGTAAGTATGATGCTTTAGAATGTAATGGTTCTTGAATTTGTTATGAAAAAGAATTGCTATCATAAGAGGTATATTATGAAAAGAAAAAGGAAAGGAAAACTGAAAAGTTGCTTAAAATTGAAAAACAAAAGAGGAGAAAAAGGGTGGTATAATAAAAGAAGGAAGAAAGGTTGTTTGAAAGAAAAGTGTTAATGATACAATGTGATGTATTAAAGCGCTTAGGAACATAGTCACTATTTCTGGCCAAAATAGTCCTACCTGTCCCTTAGCCTACATTACAACCCGTAAAAGACCTAGTTGATCCTAAGCTTAGCATTCTGACATTTCGTGGAGCATTACACTAAGGGCAAGCCTATGGTCATCAGTTGCTGCATATGAAATCTTTGTGAGAGCGAGAGCAAGGATATTTCTATACCCATGTTTGATAAATATACTATGCTTGAGAGTGATTATGGGTAATATATTGTGAGACACACATGGTTGATGAGTTTTGGGTAGTCGTGTATGATTTTTTGTACCTTAACTTTTGGATATGAATTAACTACCATCACGAGTCTATGTTGGAGGTTGAATTGTTTCTACTAATGATCAGAAAACTACTCTTTGTTGATAATTGTTGTGCTTGTCTTGATGAATATTTTGTGTTGATACTGTGAAACCCTAAGTTGATGTTTAGATGGACATGATAGTTTGTTCGAGGACGAACAAAGCTTCAAGTGTGGGGTGTTGATGATAGGCGAATTTACACGCCTATAGTGCTATATTTTACCCATATTTTAGCAATGTTTTGAGAACAAATTATATATTTCATGCACTTTTAGTCCTTTTTCCTGTAAGTGAGCAAACGAACATGATTAGCAAAGTTTCAGGTATAAATGATGCAGAATTCAGCATTTTATGGATAACTTGACGCCAAAGAAAGCTTCACGAAAGGAGAAAAGGGAGTATTGGACGCCAAGGACCAAAAGTGGTGCATGGAAAACCTGTCCCGGGCTAAAACAGTAATTCTGAAGACTTTGGGGACTAGCAGTAATTTATTAGGATTAGGATAATGATACATTAACCTAGTATAATTGGGTTAAGTATTTCATTAGCTTAGTAGGATTTGGTTAAGTATTTCATTAGCTTAGTAGGAATAGGATATGGGTATTATAAATATCCTATTTTGCTAGAGATTTTTAATTCATTTCTCCATTAGTTACAATTCATTCACTACTACTATTCTTCAATTAATTCTACTTTTTATTCTTCTTCTATTCATCAATTCAATTCTTAATTTCTGCAACAAGAGAAACGCTACTTTGCTAGGAATTCACGCCTAACGCCTACCACACTACTACTACACGAAATCTTTATTGTGGTATAATAACAATGTCTATTGTGATTTCCTTCGCACTCATGGGTAACTAAACCTCTCTGTTGGGGTTATGGAAGCCGTATGAGATACTATCTATTGCTATGAGTTTGTGAGTTTGTGACACGTATGCTGCTTATATCATTATTCTCTTCATCTTAATCTAAATTCTTTGTGGTTGCAAATGCAAGAATACGCCAGTATAGCATTAACTTGTTCGAAAGAAAAGTTATTTGTCTGGAAAAGAGATAATGTCAAGGTAGTAGGGTCCCATCCCCTATTAAAAAGTTAGTGTCGTAACTGGATTAACCTCTTGGAGAATTTGTACCATTAGATATGCTTTAAGCTCGAAAGAGTTAAAGTAAAATAATCCTCGAATAGGTCGAAAGACGCCTGGATTTACCATCGAATACAATTCTCTATAAGCACATGCATGTCTGAATTCCACATAACTCATAGCTAATAGAGACGTAAACTCAGAAGGTGGACATAACCCCAACTCCTCAATTCTCATTGTTTTACAACCTACTAAACATTCTTTCTTTTTACTTTGCTATTGTCAGTTTTTACTTTAATATTTTGGTTACACATTACAATCCCCCCTTTTTACGAGACTTGCACTAAAAGTCTAGTAATCGTTGCTTACTTGTTGACCAAGATATTTCCTGAGGGATCGATACCCAACCCAGTTGGGTTCTATATTTGACTACGACCGCTTTACACTCCTACGAGAGCTGTAGATTGAGCGTTATCATTTTCACGACCCAAACCGGGCCGGGCCGTGATGGGTATCCCAAGTCCACCACGGATCAAAGACCACCCGCGATGCCTATTCACATAGAACACAATACAGCTAGCAGCGGATGAATTCCAAACATATAACAAGATAGAAAAAGAAACAATAAGAATATGCTAGGAATCCATAATATTAACTTTTAATTCACAGTAATCCACAAAGCCTCTAAAAATATCAAAACCAATCTAAGTTGGGACATGCCCCCAACAATAGCCAAAACGGTAACCAAAGAAATAGTCTATGACAAAAAATAGACCATAAAGTAGCAGTTCATTCAGAGGAAGGAGGCTCACCACTTCAAGATAACTCATGAATAATCCAAGAACCACCTATCACTGTGAAAGAAAAGTAGAAGTGTCTTTGTGTCCTGCATTGCATGCGGATACAATGTCCAAAGGCGGTTAGCGGGTTAAGCGCTAGCATGTAACTTAGCGATGAGGGAATTAAATAGTGCAATTATCGACTACTCAAAATCATTCAATACCAATACACAGTCATATATGTGTGTGTATATATCTATATATAGGGTATAGAAATTGATATCTAAAGAGTGACTGTATCATCTAGTTCGATTCAAGGATTCTAACTCTGAAAGTCCCTCATTGTAGTCCCAATGATTTTCCTAAACTTTCTCCTGATAGGGAAATAGATTTTGTTATTGATCTCCTACCGGATACTCATCCTATTTTTATTGCTCCTTGTAAGATGGATCCAGAAGATCTGAAGAAAATAAAGAAACAATTAAAAGATCACCTTGATAAGGGGTTCATCAGTCCTAGTGTTTCCCTTTAGTGTGCTTCTATGCTTTTCGTGCAAAAGAAGGATGGGTCTCTTCGGATGCGCTTAGATTACCATCAGTTGAATAAGGTTATTATGAAAAATAAATACCCTCTTTTGAAGATTAATGACCTCTTTGATCAGCTTCAGGGTGCTAAGTGTTTCTCTAAAATAGATCTCCGTTTGGATTATCACTAGTTTAAGATTGGGGAGGCTGATATTCCCAAGACTGCTTTTTGGACCTAGTATGGCCACTATGAGTTCTTGGTTATGTCTTTTGGGTTAATAAATGCGTTGACTACCTTTATGGACCTTATGAATTGGGTGTTCAGATAATTTTTGGACTTATTTGTTATAATCTTTATTGATGACCTTTTGATGTACTCCAAAAGTGAGGAGGATCATGCAAATTACCCCGAATCATGTTGCAGACCCATAAGGACGAGGAACTATATCCTAAATTTTCTAAATGTGAATTCTGACTAAGTTTTGTGACTTTTCTTAGGAATTTTGTGTCGAGTGAAGGAATTAAAGCGGATCCACAAAAGATTGAGGAAATTAAAAAGTGGCCTAGATACACGACTCTAATCGACATTAGGAGATTTTTCGGATTGGCCGGTCACTACAGGAGGTTTGTGGGGAGTTTCTTGTCTATTGATACTCTATGTACGAAGTTATATCATAAAAAGGTAAGGTTTTTATGGTCTGATGCTTTTGAAGGAAGTTTTAAGAAGTTGAAGGATTAGTTACTTCTGCTCTTGTTTTGACTCTACCTGAGGATATTGAGGGGCCTATTGAGTATGTGATAAATCTTATGTGGAATTGGTTTTTTGTTTTGATATAGCATGATAAGGTTGTAGCCTATGCTTCTAAGCAGCTTAAGGTTCATGAGAAGATTACCCAACTCACGACCTAAAGTTGGCGGTTGTGGTCTTTGCTTTTAAAATTTTGCATAACTATTTGTATAGGGTGCACATGGATATCTATTCAGATCAAAAGAGTTTGCAGTTTTTGTTTATTGAAAAATAATTAAACCTCAGGTAGAAGAGGTTACTCGAACTGCTTAAGGATTATGACATAAGTCTTTCCAGGTAAATGTATTATTGTTTCTAATGCTCTTAGCCAGTTATCCATGGGGATTATATCCCAAGTTGAGAAGGATAAAATAGGATAGGTTAAGGATATTCACCGGTTGGCTAATTTAGGAGTCCTTCCCTGGACTCCTAGGATGGAGGGAAGTAGGTTCTGGATCCCAACTTAAGCAAATCAAAGGCGATGTGGGTTAGCAAAAAGTCATGGCCTTTGAGATTGTGGGATAGAGCATATTTAGATATGAAGGAAGGTTGTGTTTTCCTGATGTGGATGGATTGAAGGATAGGATATTGACTGAAGTTCATGAGTACAAATATATAGTTCATTTAATTTGTGTTCTACCAAATTGTATCATGACTTGAAGGAAATCTACTAGTGGAATAATATGAAAAGGGATGTGGCAAATTTTGTTGTCAAGTGTATGGTCTATTAGCAAGTCACGATTAAGTATTTGAGGCTAGGTGTCACATCTCAGGAGATATATTTGCCTATGTGGAAGTAGGAGACAATTGATATGGCTTTTGTCATGGGTCTTCTGTAGACTCAAAATTTGTACAATTCTATTTGGGTCATTATGCATAGAATGACCAAGTTTGATCACTTATTACTAATGAGGATCAACTATTCAGGAGGGGATTATGCTAATTTGATCATTCAGGAGATATTTAAGTTACATGTGCGTCGGTATACATTATTTCTGACTGAGGGACGTAGTTCTCTTTTTATTTTTTATGTTTGTTTCGCAATGGATTGGGTACTTAGGTGAACCGTAGCACCAGTTTCAACCAACAAATGGATGGACAAGCAAAGAGTACGATTCAGACTCTAAAAGATATGCTAAGGGCCTGTTTAATTATCTTTAAAAGAAGTTGGGTCGATCATTTGCCTCTTATAGAGTTTTCTTACTATAACAGTTATGATTCCATCATCTAGATGGCCCCTTTTAAGGCACTTAACGATTGAAGATGTTGGTCTCTTATTAGATTGTTTGAGGTGGGTGAGGCTAGTTTATTTGGTCTTGAATTGGTTCACCAATCCATGGAGAAGGTGAGGGTGATCCGAGAAAGACTTAAGACTGTCCGAATTTGCCAAAAGTCTTATCCGGATGTGAGGCATAGGGAGTTGGAATTTGAAGTTGATGATTGAGTATACTTGAAAGTTTCTCATATGAAGGAAGTCATAAGATTTAGGAAAAAGAAGAAGCTCAGTCCTCTTCACATTGTTTCATATCAGATTTTAAGAAGGATTGGGAATGTTGCTTATGAATTGGAATTAACAACGACTTTGGCCTCGATTCATCCCGTATTTCATATGTCTATACTTAAAGTGGATGATCCTTTCTTGTTAGTGCTTGTGTGAAGATACTGGTGTTAAGGATTCTTTTTCCTACAAGGAAGTTCCTGTTGAGGTACTAGATAGGCATGTTCTGAAATTAAGGACGAAAAATATAGCTTTGGCGAAAATTCTTTGGAGGAATCAAAAGGTAGAAGAGGCTACGTGGGAATCGAAATAGGATATGAAAGACAAGTAAACGTTCTTGTCCCAATGTTGGACAAAAGTGGTTCGGTATGAATTTTATTTCCTCTCTGGTCGCATTTTGAATTTGTCCTTGAATTTTGTTGTAATCTGTGCTAAGGTTGTCCTAACTCTAATTTGGGGATGAATGATCTAGGGGGGCCTAATATAAGACTCCATAAATTTATGACAAATTTATTTTGGACCCTGATAACGCTCAATCTACAGCTCTCGTGGGAGTGCAAAGCAGTCTTTAGCAAATATAAAACCCAACCTGGGTTGGGTATCGATCCCACAGGGAATAGCTTGGCCAACAAGTAAGCAAAATTACTAAACTTTTGGTGCAAGTCTCGAAAAAGGGGGGAGTCTTGTCGTGCAAGTAATGTAAATAAAACAATGAAGTAAAAGCTGAAAATAGCAAATTAAAAAGAGAAGGATTGTTACGTAAGTTGAAAACAATGAGAATTGAAGCGTTGGGGTTATGTCCACCTCCTGAGTTATACGTCTCTATTGACTATGAGTGTGTAGAATTCCGACATGCATGTGCTTATAGAGAATTGTATTCGATGGTAAATCCAGGCGTCTTTCGACCTATTCGAGGATTATTTCACTTTAACTCTTTCGAGCTTAAAGCGTGTCTAACGGTACGAATTCTCCAAGAGGTTAATCCAGTTACGACACTAACTGTTTAGTAGGGAATTTAGGGTGTGACCCTACTACCTTGACATTATCTCTTTTCCAGACAAATAACCTTTCTTTTGAACAAGTTAAATGTTATACTGGCGTATTCTTGTGTTTGCAACCACAAAGAATGTAGATTAAGATGAAGAGAATAATGATATAAGCAGCATACGTGTCATAAACTCACAAACTCATAGCAATAGATTGTATCTCAGTTGGCTTCCATAACCCCAACAGAGAAGTTTAGTTACCCATGATTGCGAAGGAGATCACGATTGACATTGTTGTTATACCACAATATGGATGAATTTCATGTGGCTCAAGAAGTAGGCGTTAGGCGTGAATTTCCCAGGCAACGTAACGATTCTCTTGTTGCGGAATTTAAGAATAGATGAATAGAAGAAGAAAAATAGAATTAATGGAAAGATTAGAAGAGTTGTAGAATGGTTGAATGTCGAATTCATAAAAATCTCTAGCATGATAGGGTATTTATAATACCCATATCCTAATCCTACTAAGCTAATGAAATATCTAACCAAATCCTACTAAGCTAATGAATAGTTAACCCAATTGTACTAGGTTAATGTAATATTCTCCTAATCCAAATAAACAAATGAAATACTTAACCCAATTGTACTAGGTTAATGTATCATTATCCAAATCCAACTAAGTTACTGCAGTCCCCAAAGTTTTTAGAAATGTTGTTTTAGCCCAGGACAGATTTTCCATGCATCACTTTTGGTCCTTTAGGCGTCCAAGCTCCCTTTCCTTCCTTCGTGAGCTTTCTTTGGTGTCAAGTAAGCCATAAAATGCTGAATTCTGCATCATTTATACCTGAAACTTTGCTAATCATGTTCGCTAGCTCACTTACAGGAAAAAGGACTAAAAGTTCATGAAATATATAATTTGTTCTCAAAACATGGCACAAATATGGGCAAAATATATTGATATAGGCGTGTAAATTCGCCTATCATCAACACCCCACACTTGAAGCTTTGTTCGTCCTCGAACAAAATATCATGTCCCTCTACACATCAACTTAGGGTTTCACAGTAACAACACAAAATATTCGTCAAGACAAGCACAATAATTATCAACAAAGAGTAGCTTTCCGATCATTAGTAGAAACAGTTTAACCTCTAGCATAGACTCGTGATGGTGGTCAACTCATATTCAAAAGTTAAGGAACAAAGAATCATACACCACTACCCAAAACTCATTAACCATGTGTGTCTCACAATATATTACCCATAATCACTCACAAGTATAGCATATTTTTCAAACATGGGTATCAACATATCCTTACTCTCACTCTCACAAAGAATTCATATGTAGCAACTGATGACCATAGGCTTTCCCTTAGTGTAATACTCCACTAAATGTCAGAATGTTAATATTAGGATCAAGTAGGTCTTTTGATGGTTGTAATGTAGGCTAAGGGACGGGTAGGATCAGCTATTTTGGCCAGAAATAGTGACTAAGTTCCTAAGCACTTTAATGCATCACATTGTATCATTTACACTTTTTTCTTTTAACCCTTTCTTTCTTTTATTCTTCCACCCTTGTTCTCCTCTTTTGTTTTTCAATTTTTAAGCATAACTCACTTTTCAGGTTTCTTTTCCTTTTTCTTTTCACAACATACCTCTTATGCTAGCACTTTTATTTTTCATAACACATTCAAGAACCATTACATTTTAAAGCATCATATTTACCCAATTTCCTCTTATATTGTCACATGACTTTATACTTTAAAGCACTTAGGAATTTGGATCAAATCACGGTCTTGAAAAAATGGATTAGGCTTACATACAAGGTTGTCAAAGAAATAGGCTAAAGGCTCAAAAGGGTTTAACTAGGATGATGTCCATGGGTAGGTAAAAGATGGTAAACATATATAGGTTGCCAAAGAAATGCCTAAATCATCTCCTAAACTTACACTCCTTATTTTCGCTTTGCATACATACCAGGCAAGTTCTAGCATCAGCCACAAACATAGAATATACTATTATCTCACACACACAAGGCACATGGTCGACTTGATTGGAAGTAATATAGACTCTTGACCCAACAAGTGAAGGAATTGAACCACAAAATATCACATAATGAGTCACAACTAGAGCCTAAACGTCTCAATAGTCATAATTGTAGCACATACTCTTGTTATAATCTCATGCTGCCTATTGGAATTATTTCATGCGAAGCTAAAAAAAAAATTTAAAAAACTTAAAAAAACATAGATGCAAATAGAGAAGTATAGCATGCGATACCGCCACCCCACACTTAAACGGGACACTGCCCTCAGTGGAAAATAAATACAAAGAACATGGTCAGTCGGACTCTTCCTCAATGTCAGGGGTCATACCCCCTTCGTCAGAATTATCATAAGAGTCGTCGTCAGAGTTCTCCTCCTCATCGGAGTCTGGCAAGCGTCAATCGTCATCGGTTGGCACATCATCGTCTAGAGGTTCCTCAAAGTATACACCCACTCCACACATCTCCCATGCATGCATGTTCATTGGATAACCATGGTCCAGCTGTTGGAGCTCTTCAGCAGTTGGAACACGACCTCCACCCATCATTGTGAAGTGTGTCATGCCATAAAGATGACGGAAGAAACTCTCATCACGAGCATGTCTCTCCACAGTAGTAAGGTTGACACCATGAGTTGTTTCAGCATCTTTGACCTTGGTGAGGTCAACCTTCTTCTGGTTATGTGGGAGTTTGTGATCAGCTGGTTCCTCTTCGATATCCTCCTTCCGCAAGAGTGCTGTCAACAGATTACCAAAAGTGAAGTGGGACCTTTTATGGAGTCTGGCCTTCCGCATTGTAGAGCGAATGATTGCCCCAAAATTGATAGGGACATTCGTCATCAAAGTATAGACCAAACACACTCTATCTCTTGATATCTTGGTGTATTGAGTCCCAGGAATAAGGCATGAGTTGACAATACGCAACCAAATTCTTGCTTCCCTATTCAATGAAGCATAGGGGAAGGTGTTGTGTCGTCCGGTGTCTCGGTGTCTGCTCCACCTTTCCATGGATCTACTTCCACAAAGTGTGTGTCGAATTTCTCTATAAGGAGGTCTGCTGTACAGCTCTTTGAATGGTGCTGGATCGACCGAAGGTAAACCAAGAAAGGAGTTGAGCAAATCCGCGTTGAGCTGTAACACTTGGCCCCGAATCTTGACTTCGTTGCCTATGGTTTTCGGCGACCAGTTGGCGTAGAACTCCCTTTTCAAATCAAGATTACATTCTCCCATGTCGCGAAAGATGAAATCCAGTTTCAACGCCATTATTTTCGCCAACATACGCGGCTCCTTCTTCGCTATGGTGTCCTTGTTGATCAAGTCGACGTGAACATATTTCCGTTCCTTGTTGTTCTTGTACCATTCTTTGGCTTCCTCTTCAAGAACTCATTTTATTCCAAACATTCGTCGGGGTAGTTGCATTGAGGATGATTCTCCTTGTTCCTTGCGACCTCTCTTCTTGGCCTTTTGGGAAGTGGTAGCCTTATCTTGTCGCGCTTTAGGTGCCATTGTTCCTGAGATTTAAATAGTATTCATGTTAGCATCAACTCAAAGGAAACAATCTATACACAAGCCATCGGGGTACCACCCCACACTTAGGTTCGTTAATACAAAACAGTGAAGTGAATTCATACGTTTTAGGAACTATGTTCCGACAAGAAAATCAGCGATGTATCACTACTTGCAGCCATTGCACTAATTTCATGTTAGGTATAACAACACTACTACGTAGGGGTTACATTATGGTATAGTTACTTTCAACAATCACAACCTCCTAAGTCGGTAGTCAACTATAGGTCTTATCCCGATGAACGGGATAGTCTAACATGTAAGTATCCAAGTATCAAACTTAAGCAATTTTCCTAACCCTAGAAATTCCGCAAATAGTATAAAAATGCTATTAAAACCAAATTAAAGTCGGAAACAAGTCAAGATTATCCTAACGTATATGTTCACGCACATGGTTTTATGTCAACAATCCAAACACATTAACATCACCAATAATCTTTCAAGATGTAGAAATTCATAATAGGCATAGCAATGTAGTACTTACGAGAAATAGATGAAGAATACAAGAGTACTTACGTGATTGAAGCCTTTGGAGATGTTCTTGTGAATTGGAAGAGCAAAAAGAAAAAGTTTGAGATGATTCGGAGAGAGTATGCGGTGCCCTTAGGTCAATTTCTAATGTGGTTATGTTTCAAGACTAAGTCCCCTTTATATAGGAAGAGAATGGGTCGGGTTTTGACCCATTTACAAATGGTTTTGAGATAAAAATGCCCTATATGTGGCGCATAATGCTTGGCATAGTCATAGTATAGGCGGTGCATAGTGTATGGCATTTAGGGACATATGCGGCGCATAGGTCATGGCATTTAGGGACATATGCGCCGCATAGTGTATAGCATTTGAGATACTGAGACCTAATGCTATAGCATAGGCGGCGCATAGTAGCACACTTAAGAATGGGCAGCGCATAGTGTATAGCACACTAGATTCCGAGACCTTGGGCTATAGGATAGGTTGTGCAATATTCGTGGCCTAGTTTTACCTAGGCCTAGCCTTCCTCGATGCCTATTTTGGAATGAGAAATGCTTAATCCATAGCCTTATGCATCCTTATACCTAACTTACCACCTTTTCCAATACATCCAAATCGTCATTTGAAACCAATCTCCTCATTGAATACCTCTTGCACCTATATTTGCTCAAAACCAATGAAAATGATTAGTATGATGGGTTGCCTCCCACCAAGCGCCTTAGTTTTGGTCGTGGAACGACTCGTATTTTTGGATTTTCATTTATCAAAAGCAAAACAAGTACTAGAATGAAAGAAAGACAAAACGATAAACGATAAAACGATGGAACGATGGGTTGCCTCCCATCTAGCGCCTTATTTATTGTCGTGGCTCGACATAGTTACCTCGAGTACTTAGACTTCGTCGAGATAAGTGATAGCCATATAATTCACCGAGTCAAGAGGACCGATATAAGGTTTAACACGTTGGCCATTCACTTTGAAGACAATTCCATTATTGTCTTCCAATTCGACTACTCCAGACGAGTAGACCTGAATAACTTTGTATGGACCAGACCACTTAGATCTTAACTTACCTGGGAAGAGCTTCAATCGTGAGTTGAAGAGAAGTACCATATCACCCCTTTGGAAATTTCGTCGAACAATCCGCTGATCATGATACTTTTTCATCCGCTCCTTGTATAGGTCTGATCTTTCATATGCATGGAGACGGAACTCATCTAATTTGTTCAGCTGCTCCAACCTCAGATTCTTAGCATCATCCTGATTCAAATTCAACTGCTTCAATTCCCACAATGCCTTATGCTCGAGCTCGATGGGTAAGTGACAAGCCTTCCCACAAACTAGTTGATAAGGAGACATGCCAATGGGCGTTTTGAACGCAGTCCTATACGCCCATAGTGCATCATCAAGCTTCCTAGACCAATCCTTCCTATTTGCATTAACCGTCTTCGCAAGGATTTGCTTGATCTCCCGATTGGAAACTTTTACTTGTCCACTAGTTTGGGGATGATAAGGCGTAGCTACCTTATGTTGCTTGACACCATACTTGGACAAAACGGATTTGAATAGCTTGTTGCAAAAGTGAGGTCCTCCATCACTTATGATAGTACGTGGTACTCCAAAGCGAGAGAAGATATTCTTCTTTAAGAATTCTACAACACGCTTCCCTTCATTGTCGGCCAAAGCTACAGCTTCCACCCATTTTGAAACATAATCTACAGCAACCAAGATGTACTTCATTCCAAATGAATTCACGAATGGACCCATGAAATCAATACCCCACACATCAAAGAGTTCTACCTCAAGAATTTTGGACATGGGCATTTCATGGTGTTTTGAAATAGCACCTTGACGTTGGCATTGGTCGCACCTTCTAACATAGTCGTAGGCATCTCTAAATATCGAAGGCCAATAATAACCACTTTGCAAAACTTTTCTTGCCGTCCGATTGCCTGCGTGATGTCCTCCAACTTGGGAAGTGTGGCATGTTTCCAATATAGTAGGCACTTCTTCATGAGATATACTTCGTCGAATGATACCATCCGCGCATCTTCGAAACAAATAAGGTTCATCCCAATAGTAGTACTGTACGTCATGCATAAACTTTCTCCTTTGGTGGTAAGATAAATTGGCAGGTATCACATTACTCACTACAAAATTTGCAAAGTCGGCATACCATGGTAGTTCCTCCATTGTTGTCGCTAATATCTCTTCATCCGGGAATGCATCATCAATTTGATTTTCAGGTTGCGCCACATGTCCATTCTCAAGTTGAGATAGGTGATCGGCCACTTAGTTCTCGCAACCTCTTCTATCTTTGACCTCAAAATCGAACTCTTGTAGCAGCAACACCCATCGAATTAACCTTGGTTTTGTATCCTTATTTATCATGAGATACCTAAGATCTGCATGGTCTGTATGAATGATCACCTTAGTACCTAATAGATAGGCACGAAACTTCTCAAACGCGTACACAACTGCTAGGAGCTCTTGTTTAGTAACAGTGTAGTTCATTTGGGCTTCATTTAGGACCTTACTCGCATAGTATATAGGATGAAATAATTTCTCCTTTCTTTGTCCAAGTACAGCTCCAATGGCTACACCACTAGCATCACACATGACTTCGAACGGGAGAGACCAGTCTGGTGCTACCATGATAGGGGCTTCAATGAGTTTTCCTTTAAGGCATTCGAATTCCTTTAAGCAATCTTCATTAAATTCAAACTTCGCATCCTTCTCCAATAGTTTGCACAATGGACTAGCAATTTTGGAGAAATCTTTGATGAACCGACGATAGAAACCTGCATGGCCAAGAAAACTACGAACTCCCTTCACCGAAATTGGAGGCCGTAGCTTCTCAATAACCTCTATTTTTTCTCGATCAACCTCTATTCCTCTTGTGGAGATCTTGTGCCCAAGAACGATTCCTTCTTTTACCATGAAGTGGCACTTTTCCCAATTCAGCACAAGGTTGAATTCTACACATCTTTGTAATGCCATGCTCAAGTTTTCCAAGCACGACTCAAAAGATTCACCAACAACTGAAAAATCATCCATAAATACCTCCAAAGTGTCCTCAACCATATCAGAGAAAATGGACATCATACAGCGTTGAAAGGTGGTTGGTGCATTACATAACCCAAATGGCATACGTTTGAAGGCAAACGTACCATATGGGCATGTAAATGTTGTCTTCTCTTGGTCTTCGGGGGCAATACAAATCTGATTGTAGCCTGAATAACCGTCCAAGAAGCAAAACCATCCTTTCACCGCTAATCGATCTAGCATTTGGTCCATGAATGGCATTGGGAAGTGATCTTTGAGTGTCCAAGAATTCAGCTTTCAGTAGTCCATGCATACTCTCCATCCAGTGACGGGTCTGAGTGGAATAATCTCATTCTTCGCATTCGCGACCACCGTCATACCTCCTTTCTTGGGAACACATTGTACTGGGCTTACCCATGTACTATCAGATATTGGATATACAACTCCTGCGTCTAACCACTTGATAATTTATTTCTTCACCACTTCTTGAATAGGTGGGTTTAGACGTCTTTGATGCTCAATGGTGGGTGTGCAATTTTCTTGAAGCTGAATTTTATGTGTACAAATCCCTGGTGGAATACCAATAATATCCGCAATGGTCCATCCAATGGCTCGTATATACTTGCGTAGAATAGCAATAAGAGATGCAACTTGTTGCTCACCCAAATCGGCTGCCACAATAACTGGAAGTGTGTTTCCGCTTCCTAAGAATGTGTACTTTAAATGACTTGGCAGCTCCTTCAATTCTAACGTGGGTGGCTCTTCAATAGATCGCTTAGCTGGTGGTGTGGTTCGAGTCTTCAGATCAAGGTCCAGCTTCTTAGGAGCATAGCAATATGTCCCTAATCCCGATAGAGCACAAATAGCTTCCTCACAATTTTCAGCATCCTCAATCGCTCCATTCATAAGCACAACCTCCAAAGGGTCATCAATGATTTGATCTTCTTCAAGTAATTCTTTCTCATCATCAAAGAAAACATCAGCCACTGAAAATACACTTAGATCTTTGGGTTGCTTCATTGATTTGCACACATCAAAGCGAACCACTTCGTCATTTATTCGGAATGAAAGCTCATTAGCTCTCAAATCAATAAGCACACTTCTTGTAGCAAGGAAAGGGCGCCCCAAGATTATGGGAACTTCTGAGTCTGCCTCACAATCCAAAATACCAAAGTCTGCCGGAAAGATGAATGAAAAAACCTTCACCAATACATCAAATAGAATACCAACAGGTCGTTTTACCGACCTATCCGCCATGACGAGCCACATATTGGTTGGAGTAGGATCACCCAACCCCAACTTCTTGTAGATGATAATGGCATCAAATTGATGCTGGCTCCGAAGTCACATAATGCTTTGGTAAAATTCAAAGATCCAACGGTGCAAGGAATAGTGAAAGCTCCGGGGTCGGCCTTCTTCTGAACTATCGATCGGGTAGCAATTGCACTACAATTATGCACATCTTCTTTCAACTCATAACTTGCTGCCCGCTTCTTAGTCAAAAGATCCTTCATAAATTTCGCATACCCAGGCATTTGTTCAAGTGCCTCCACCAATGGAACATTAATGGTCAGCTGCTTTAACATAGTCATGAATTTGCTGAACTTTGTGTCATCCGCCACCTTCTTCAATCTTTGGGGAAAAGGTGGTGGTGGGTATGGAAGTGTTATTTCCACGACTTTCTTCTCCTCTTGTTTCCGTTTTTCCACTTTTTCAGGCTGCACCGTGCTGGAGGTGGCGTCCTTGACGTCAGGAGTAGTAGCTACGACATCTTCTCCTTTTGCGTCGTCATCCATGTCCGCAACTTCGTCAACCACTTGCTTGCCTTTTGCTGAAGTTTACAGCACCTTACCACTTCTGGTAGTGATGGCCATGCATGACCCATCATTCCTTGGTTTTTGCACAGTATCGCTAGGTAAAGTGCCGGTCTTTCTTTGATTGAGTGCTGCTGAAATTTGGCTCAATTGCTTCTCTATTTGCTTGATAGAAGTGGAATGTGAATCAACTAATTGTTTCATGGAGGACAAATCATTGATTACCTTCGTTACTCCCGCGCTCGTTGCTTCCACTCCTTTCAATAATTTAGCCATCATGTCTTCCATACTTCCAGAATTAGATGTGGTGGTGTCATGTCTACCAGGGGGAACGTACAAACCACTCTTTTCATTCTTGTTTTTCCAACTAACTTGGTCTTTGTTTCCAGATTTATCATAGTAGTTCCGACCTTGGTTTCCTTGGGTATTCCCACGGAAACCCCCCTGATTGTTCAAGTAGTTGGACTCCTCTTCCGAATCAGATTTGTCTCTTCCTTTTGACGCAATGGCTTTGACTTTTTCGGTCTTCCCTGTTAATAAATGCTTTGTAAGAAGATCCATTTGTGTTTTCAGATGCGCCATATCTTGATCACGTTCTTCTTCTCTTCTTCTTTGGTCTGCAGTCATGCCAATAGATAAAGTGGGGCTTGCTACCTCAGAATCCTTGGTATGCCAAGCTCTACTTTGTTTCATCATACGATCTAGCATATTGCTTGCTTGACCAAAAGTGAGGTCCATAAAAGATCCTCCAGCTGCGTTATCCACCACTGGCTTAGTTATTGAATTCAAGGCTCTATACAATATCTCCATTAGGTGAACATTGGTCATGTGATGGTTTGGGCATCTCGCTAGCTTTGTCTTGAACCTCTCCCATGTTTCATGAAGATCTTCAGTGGGAAGCTAACGAAAGTTGCTGATTTCATCTCTCAATTGTGCTCTTTTGGATGGCGGAAAGAATCTTTCTAGGAAAGCGTCTCTCAATTGCCTCCAATTTGTAATTGAATTAGGAGTCAGCCCATTCAACCATAGTGTTGCCTCCCCAGACAGAGACAATGGAAATAGACATAATCGAATTGCATTCTGACCAACACCAGGATTGTCAAACGACTTGCATGTGGAAATAAAGTTGATGAGATGCATATTCGGATCATCGCCTGCTAGTCCACCAAATAATCCCTTGAGATGCAATAACTAAATCATGGTGCTTGTGATGTTGAACTTGGCTCCGGGCGCTAATGGTGGTGGAATTATGGCTCCAGTGGCTCCGGCACCATCAAGATCATCATTATCATCGTCGAAAGCTGGCTGCATAGGTTGGCGATCATACCTAAATCGAGCTTGTCAACCTCTTCGGTTGGCAGGTGTTATTTCAGCATCACGCCTAGGGTTTAGTAACTCGTCATCACCTAAATCCTCATCGTCGGGATTTGTTGCTCGTGCAGGGTTATCAATGTTCTGTTGTTGAACTTGGGCAGCGGCAAGGGCAGCCAATCTTGCTTTTCCTGTTGAGCAGCCATCCTTTTGATTTCTGCTTGTGCTTCCATTCTACCAATGCGTTGTGGTTCAGGATTGATAGGTAATAACGGTTGACCAGAACTTCTAGTATGGGGCATGCACTGAATAAAAACCTGCAGTAAAAAAAAAAAAAAAACTGAAAGTGAAAGTACGAGAATCTTTGACCAAAGGGTCTAGTAATTATCACAAACTTGATTGACACTCGTATGCCCCGGCAACGGCACCAATTTTTGATAACGCTCAATCTACAGCTCTCGTGGGAGTGTAAAGCGGTCGTTAGCAAATATAAAACCCAACCTGGGTTAGGTATCGATCCCACAAGGAATAGCTTGGCCAACAAGTAAGCAAAATTACTAAACTTTTGGTGCAAGTCTCGAAAAAGGGGGAGTCTTGTCGTGCAAGTAATGTAAATAAAACAATGAAGTAAAAGCTGAATAGCAAAGTAAAAAGAGAAGGATTGTTACGTAAGTTGTAAACAATGAGAATTGAAGCGTTGGGGTTATGTCCACCTCCTGAGTTATACGTCTCTATTGACTATGAGTGTGTAGAATTGCGACATGCATGTGCTTATAGAGAATTGTATTCGGTGGTAAATCCAGGCGTCTTTCAACCTATTCGAGGATTATTTCACTTTAACTCTTTCGAGCTTAAAGCGTGTCTAACGGTACGAATTCTCCAAGAGGTTAATCCAGTTATGGCACTAACTGTTTAGTAGGGAATTTAGGGTGTGACCCTACTACCTTGACATTATCTCTTTTCCAGACAAATAACCTTTCTTTAGAACAAGTTAAATGTTATACTGGCGTATTCTTGTGTTTGCAACCACAAAGAATGTAGATTAAGATGAAGAGAATAATGATATAAGCAGCATACGTGTCATAAACTCACAAACTCATAGCAATAGATAGTATCTCAGTTGGCTTCCATAACCCCAACAGAGAAGTTTAGTTACCCATGATTGCGAAGGAGATCACAATTGACATTGTTGTTATACCACAATAAGGATGAATTTCGTGTGGCTCAAGAGGTAGGCGTTAGGCGTGAATTTCCTAGGCAACTTAACAATTCTCTTGTTGCGGAATTTAAGAATAGATGAATAGAAGAAGAAAAATAGAATTAATGGAAAGATTAGAAGAGTTGTAGAATTGTTTGTAGCGTAGAATGTAGGAAGATGTAGAATGGTTGAATGTCGAATTCATAAAAATCTCTAGCATGATAGGGTATTTATAATACTCATATCCTAATCCTACTAAGCTAATGAAATATCTAACCAAATCCTACTAAGCTAATGAAATACTTAACCCAATTGTACTAGGTTAATGTAATATTCTCCTAATCCAAATAAACAAATGAAATACTTAACCCAATTGTACTAGGTTAATGTATTATTATCCAAATCCAACTAAGTTACTGCAGTCCCCAAAGTTTTCAGAAATGTTGTTTTAGCCCAGGACAGATTTTCCATGCATCACTTTTGGTCCTTTAGGCGTCCAAGCTCCCTTTCCTTCCTTCGTGAGCTTTCTTTGGCGTCAAGTAAGCCATAAAATGCTGAATTCTGCATCATTTATACCTGAAACTTTGCTAATCATGTTCGTTAGCTCACTTACAGGAAAAAGGACTAAAAGTGCATGAAATATATAATTTGTTCTCAAAACATGGCACAAATATAGGCAAAATATATTGATATAGGCGTGTAAATTCACCTATCATCAGACCCTCGCATGTGTTTAATGATAATTTTTGACTTGAATCATGATAAGGGATATTGATGGGATGTTTTGGGAAAGTTTTGAAATTTTTGGAAAGTGTTTGAGGTTATTTCGAGACCCCAAACTAGTGAGGGTTCACAATAAGGGTGTGGCATGCTTCCTACACCTCGCGATATGGGCGTGGCATGCTGCCCATGCCCCGCGATAAGGGCGCGTTACACTGCTGGGCACAAATTGCCTAACTTTATTTTTTTAATTAGGGATAGTGGATTTTCGATCCTTTGACCCATGAAATGAATTAAAACACCTTTTAATCCCTCATAATCATCAAGTATAAACTTTTAAAATTGCCCTTCTCTTCTCTAACTCCCAAATCAAGAAACTCAAGGGTTTTCTCAAGAATTGAATCCCTAGGGCTTTAAACTCCAAATTCTTCCAATTTTTAGACATATTAGACACTCCCTAATTTAAATATTATATGATTGCATTAATTCAATTATTATTTAAGTATTCTTGAATGATTGATTGAACTAGGGTCGATGGTTTTTGGTTTTTAACACTTGGATTATTTTCCCTTGTTTAAATGGTTTATTCATGTTTTAAATGATGCATCGTGAACTAAATTTTTGCATCATAATAATGGTGGAATTTCTTAAATTGGGTTTCACAAAGTTGATGAATTTTACATGGTAATGTTATGATCCTCATGCCATATTATAACCTTGGCTTTGAATAAGGATTCTACGAAATTTACTTTGTCTTTTGAAACACTGCATTGCATTATATTGAAAAAGGATAAAAACGTTTTGGAATGACCTTGGGGGATATAGCTTTGGATTTTTAATGGAATATGGAGTCAAATTGGTTAATAATTATGGTTTGGCATAATTGGAATTGTTTGCATGTCAATTGGTATGAGATACCAATTCGGAAAATGCCTTAAGTAAAGACTTCCTTAATGGTATTGGTATTATGTGTAAATATGTTTTAATTTGGGATTAAAGTAAATTGTGTAGCTCACCGAGAAGTGTAGTCTCGGGGGGACCAATATTGGAAACCATGTTTGTCAACGTTAGGAGGTCTTGTCCCGACATACAGATGACCACTGTGTTTGCTTTACATAGTTTATTTTAGGAGGATTATTGACTATTGGTGGCTTTAGCCTATTTCTTCATTACATGCGGCTAACATGGACTAGGACCTTCCAGTTGGGGGAGCCCAACCCATATAGCCTGTGGGTTACTTTAGGTCGTTATGAGCTACAAAGTTCAAGATTAAGTTTGTTGGTTTTTAGATTTGAAATTTGAGAAATAACAAAGAAAGAGTTGGAGAAAAATAAAATATGACAATAGTATTGTCAAAGGAAATTATTTTATTAATAACTCAAAACATATATTTATAGCTAAATTTCTAAATACACTCAAATTTAAATTGAGATAACTAATTCCTTTTCAAATAATAAAGGGACAACTAATTCCTAAGTCACATAGGACTCTAATAATTAAAAACTACTAAAAATATCTATTCCTACTTTATTTCTGAGACATATTTTCAACACTCCTCCTTGGATCAGAAATTATCTCGGCTTCGACTGAATTTGACCTCTTGAATAAATCTGCCAATTCTTTTTTTTTCTTGTATGACTTATGTGCATCTTCTGTTGGATTAAATAAGAAACTTTTTCCTCTCATATCAATTTATAAAATCTCAAGATTAGTGGAATCAAAGATTCGACAATAGTTATTTCCTAACAATAGTTTAAATCTTTCTTCTATTAGTTGGCTAACACTTAACAAACTTTTGTCAATATCGGGCACGTAAAGGACATTTGAATTTATTTTTGTACCTGAAATTGTTTTGAGTGCAACATTCCCTTTTCCTTCTGCAGAAATATAGTCACCATTCCCAATTCCGATTTTCTTATTTTCCAAAGGAAAAAACTCTTTAAAAAGAGTTTTGTCATATGTCATGTGGTTTATACAACCACTATCAATCATCCAAAAATCAGATTTCTTGATTAAAGAATATGTTGCCACAAATAAGTGATTTTCTTCTTATTGTTTGGTGACTTGGGCATCTGCTTCATATTTTTGAGATTTGTTTTTGCAAATCACGGCTTCATGGCCAAGTTGATTATAAATCTTGCATTGTGCATCTAGTCTCTTTCAAAATTTAAATGGAGGATGACCTATTTTGCCATAGTGCTAGCAAGGTGGGTAATTTTTTCTTGAATTATTACCTCTGCTTTGAGCCTTGTGGTTGGCTGCCAAAGCTCCTTCAATAATACCATCCTTCTTCATAAGCCTCCTTTGATCTTGCGCCTGCAACGTATTTAATAACTCTGCCAAGGTAACCTTGAACAGGTCTTTTGTATTTTCTAAGGTAGTTATTGATACTTCATATCTTTCATGCACTGTAACAAGAATTTTTTCATCAATTCTTGAATCTTTAAATTTTGTGCCAAGAAATCTTACCTTGTTAACAATGTCAATAAGACGGTCTGAGTAATCTTTGACGGTCTCAGATTTCTTCATCTTTTGCAATTCAAATTTCCTTATTAGTTTCAATACCTTCATGACTCGTATTCTTTCATCTCTTGTATATTCTTTCTTTAGATAATCCCAAATTTTTTTTGGTGATTTAAAGTCCATAATTCTTGTGAAAATCGTTGGAGAAACATTTGCAAACAAAGTCGCTTTTGCTTTTGCTTTTCTTATTTTCTTTTCCTTTTGACTTTTGATCTGGGCTACCATGGGATTATCGGGCATCGAAAGAACCTCATAATGCTCTTCCATTGCCTCCCAGAGATCTAAGGCCTCAAGATAAGTCTCCATTCTTATAGCCCGAAGATGGTAATTCTCACTATCAAAAACAACAGGAGCTATTTGGAAAAAGTTTTTTTCAGGATTCATCTCTCACAAATCCCTCAAGAAACTGAATGTTGATACCAATTGTTGCTTTTTAGCTTTGAAATTGGAGAAATAACAGAGAAATAGTTGGAGAAAAATAAAATACAACAATTGTATTGTCAAAGGAAATTATTTTATTAATAACTCAAAACATATATTTATAGCTAAATTTCTAACAATACTCCAATTTAAATTGGGATAACTAATTTCTATTCAAATAATAAAGGGACAACTAATTCCTAAGTCACATAGGAATCTAATAATTAAAAACTACTAAAAATATCTATTCCTACTTTATTTCTGAGACATATTTTCAACACTCCTCCTTGGATCAGAAATTATCTCGGCTTCGACTGAATTTGACCTCTTGAATAAATCTGCCAATTCTTTTTTTTTTCTTGTATGACTTATGTGCATCTTCTGTTGGATTAAATAAGAAACTTTTTCCTCTCATATCAATTTATAAAATCTCAAGATTAGTGGAATCAAAGATTCGACAATAGTTATTTCCTAACAATAGTTTAAATCTTTCTTCTATTAGTTGGCTAACACTTAACAAACTTTTGTCAATATCGGGCACGTAAAGGACATTTGAATTTATTTTTGTACCTGAAATTGTTTTGAGTGCAACATTCCCTTTTCCTTCTGCAGAAATATAGTCACCATTCCCAATTCCGATTTTCTTATTTTCCAAAGGAAAAAACTCTTTAAAAAGAGTTTTGTCATATGTCATGTGGTTTATACAACCACTATCAATCATCCAAAAATCAGATTTCTTGATTAAAGAATATGTTGCCACAAATAAGTGATTTTCTTCTTATTGTTTGGTGACTTGGGCATCTGCTTCATATTTTTGAGATTTGTTTTTGCAAATCACGGCTTCATGGCCAAGTTGATTATAAATCTTGCATTGTGCATCTAGTCTCTTTCAAAATTTAAATGGAGGATGACCTATTTTGCCATAGTGCTGGCAAGGTGGGTAATTTTTTCTTGAATTATTACCTCTGCTTTGAGCCTTGTGGTTGGCTGCCAAAGCTCCTTCAATAATACCATCCTTCTTCATAAGCTTCCTTTGATCTTGCGCCTGCAACGTATTTAATAACTCTGCCAAGGTAACCTTGAACAGGTCTTTTGTATTTTCTAAGGTAGTTATTGATACTTCATATCTTTCATGCACTGTAACAAGAATTTTTTCATCAATTCTTGAATCTTTAAATTTTGTGCCAAGAAATCTTACCTTGTTAACAATGTCAATAAGACGGTCTGAGTAATCTTTGACGGTCTCAGATTTCTTCATCTTTTGCAATTCAAATTTCCTTATTAGTTTCAATACCTTCATGACTCGTATTCTTTCATCTCTTGTATATTCTTTCTTCAGATAATCCCAAATTTTTTTTGGTGATTTAAAGTCCATAATTCTTGTGAAAATCGTTGGAGAAACATTTGCAAACAAAGTCGCTTTTGCTTTTGCTTTTCTTATTTTCTTTTCCTTTTGACTTTTGATCTGGGCTACCATGGGATTATCGGGCATCGAAAGAACCTCATAATGCTCTTCCATTGCCTCCCAGAGATCTAAGGCCTCAAGATAAGTCTCCATTCTTATAGCCCGAAGATGGTAATTCTCACTATCAAAAACAACAGGAGCTATTTGGAAAAAGTTTTTTTTAGGATTCATCTCTCACAAATCCCTCAAGAAACTGAATGTTGATACCAATTGTTGCTTTTTAGCTTTGAAATTGGAGAAATAACAGAGAAATAGTTGGAGAAAAATAAAATACAACAATTGTATTGTCAAAGGAAATTATTTTATTAATAACTCAAAACATATATTTATAGCTAAATTTCTAACAATACTCCAATTTAAATTGGGATAACTAATTTCTATTCAAATAATAAAGGGACAACTAATTCCTAAGTCACATAGGAATCTAATAATTAAAAACTACTAAAAATATCTATTCCTACTTTATTTCTGAGACATATTTTCAACACTCCTCCTTGGATCAGAAATTATCTCGGCTTCGACTGAATTTGACCTCTTGAATAAATCTGCCAATTCTTTTTTTTTCTTGTATGACTTATGTGCATCTTCTGTTGGATTAAATAAGAAACTTTTTCCTCTCATATCAATTTATAAAATCTCAAGATTAGTGGAATCAAAGATTCGACAATAGTTATTTCCTAACAATAGTTTAAATATTTCTTCAATTAGTTGGCTAACACTTAACAAACTTTTGTCAATATCGGGCACGTAAAGGACATTTGAATTTATTTTTGTACCTGAAATTGTTTTGAGTGCAACATTCCCTTTTCCTTCTGCAGAAATATAGTCACCATTCCCAATTCCGATTTTCTTATTTTCCAAAGGAAAAAACTCTTTAAAAAGAGTTTTGTCATATGTCATGTGGTTTATACAACCACTATCAATCATCCAAAAATCAGATTTCTTGATTAAAGAATATGTTGCCACAAATAAGTGATTTTCTTCTTATTGTTTGGTGACTTGGGCATCTGCTTCATATTTTTGAGATTTGTTTTTGCAAATCACGGCTTCATGGCCAAGTTGATTATAAATCTTGCATTGTGCATCTAGTCTCTTTCAAAATTTAAATGGAGGATAACCTATTTTGCCATAGTGCTGGCAAGGTGGGTAATTTTTTCTTGAATTATTACCTCTGCTTTGAGCCTTGTGGTTGGCTGCCAAAGCTCCTTCAATAATACCATCCTTCTTCATAAGCCTCCTTTGATCTTGCGCCTGCAACGTATTTAATAACTCTGCCAAGGTAACCTTGAACAGGTCTTTTGTATTTTCTGAGGTAGTTATTGATACTTCATATCTTTCATGCACTGTAACAAGAATTTTTTCATCAATTCTTGAATCTTTAAATTTTGTGCCAAGAAATCTTACCTTGTTAACAATGTCAATAAGACGGTCTGAGTAATCTTTGACGGTCTCAGATTTCTTCATCTTTTGCAATTCAAATTTCCTTATTAGTTTCAATACCTTCATGCCTCGTATTCTTTCATCTCTTGTATATTCTTTCTTCAGATAATCCCAAATTTTTTTTGGTGATTTAAAGTCCATAATTCATGTGAAAATCGTTGGAGAAACATTTGCAAACAAAGTAGCTTTTGCTTTTGCTTTTCTTATTTTCTTTTCCTTTTGACTTTTGATCTGGGCTACCATGGGATTATCGGGCATCGAAAGAACCTCATAATGCTCTTCCATTGCCTCCCAGAGATCTAAGGCCTCAAGATAAGTCTCCATTCTTATAGCCCGAAGATGGTAATTCTCACTATCAAAAACAACAGGAGCTATTTGGAAAAAGTTTTTTTCAGGATTCATCTCTCACAAATCCCTCAAGAAACTGAATGTTGATACCAATTGTTGCTTTTTAGATTTGAAATTTGAGAAATAACAGAGAAAGAGTTGGATAAAAATAAAATATGACAATAGTATTGTCAAAGGAAATTATTTTATTAATAACTCAAAACATATATTTATAGCTAAATTTCTAAATACACTCAAATTTAAATTGGGATAACTAATTTCTTTTCAAATAATAAAGGGACAACTAATTCCTAAGTCACATAGGACTCTAATAATTAAAAACTACTAAAAATATCTATTCCTACTTTATTTCTGAGACATATTTTCAACACTCCTCCTTGGATCAGAAATTATCTCGGCTTCGACTGAATTTGACCTCTTGAATAAATCTGCCAATTCTTTTTTTTTTCTTGTATGACTTATGTGTATCTTCTGTTGGATTAAATAAGAAACTTTTTCCTCTCATATCAATTTATAAAATCTCAAGATTAGTGGAATCAAAGATTCGACAATAGTTATTTCCTAACAATAGTTTAAATCTTTCTTCTATTAGTTGGCTAACACTTAACAAACTTTTGTCAATATCGGGCACGTAAAGGACATTTGAGTTTATTTTTGTACCTGAAATTGTTTTGATTGCAACATTCCCTTTTCCTTCTGCAGAAATATAGTCACCATTCCCAATTCCGATTTTCTTATTTTCCAAAGGAAAAAACTCTTTAAAAAGAGTTTTGTCATATGTCATGTGGTTTATACAACCACTATCAATCATCCAAAAATCAGATTTCTTGATTAAAGAATATGTTGCCACAAATAAGTGATTTTCTTCTTATTGTTTGGTGACTTGGGCATCTGCTTCATATTTTTGAGATTTGTTTTTGCAAATCACGGCTTCATGGCCAAGTTGATTATAAATCTTGCATTGTGCATCTAGTCTCTTTCAAAATTTAAATGGAGGATGACCTATTTTGCCATAGTGCTGGCAAGGTGGGTAATTTTTTCTTGAATTATTACCTCTGCTTTGAGCCTTGTGGTTGGCTGCCAAAGCTCCTTCAATAATACCATCCTTCTTCATAAGCCTCCTTTGATCTTGCGCCTGCAACGTATTTAATAACTCTGGCAAGGTAACCTTGAACAGGTCTTTTGTATTTTCTAAGGTAGTTATTGATACTTCATATCTTTCATGCACTGTAACAAGAATTTTTTCATCAATTCTTGAATCTTTAAATTTTGTGCCAAGAAATCTTACCTTGTTAACAATGTCAATAAGACGGTCTGAGTAATCTTTGACGGTCTCAGATTTCTTCATCTTTTGCAATTCAAATTTCCTTATTAGTTTCAATACCTTCATGACTCGTATTCTTTCATCTCTTGTATATTCTTTCTTCAGATAATCCCAAATTTTTTTTGGTGCTTTAAAGTCCATAATTCTTGTGAAAATCGTTGGAGAAACATTTGCAAACAAAGTCGCTTTTGCTTTTGCTTTTCTTATTTTCTTTTCCTTTTGACTTTTGATCTGGGCTACCATGGGATTATCGGGCATCGAAAGAACCTCATAATGCTCTTCCATTGCCTCCCAGAGATCTAAGGCCTCAAGATAAGTCTCCATTCTTATAGCCCGAAGATGGTAATTCTCACTATCAAAAACAACAGGAGCTATTTGGAAAAAGTTTTATTCAGGATTCATCTCTCACAAATCCCTCAAGAAACTGAATGTTGATACCAATTGTTGCTTTTTAGCTTTGAAATTGGAGAAATAACAGAGAAATAGTTGGAGAAAAATAAAATACAACAATTGTATTGTCAAAGGAAATTATTTTATTAATAACTCAAAACATATTTTTATAGCTAAATTTCTAACAATACTCCAATTTAAATTGGGATAACTAATTTCTATTCAAATAATAAAGGGACAACTAATTCCTAAGTCACATAGGACTCTAATAATTAAAACTACTAAAAATATCTATTCCTACTTTATTTCTGAGGCATATTTTTAACAAAGTTTTTGAATGATCATGTTTCATGTCCCTTACCTCTCTCTCGACACCCTATATATATATGCATGAAGCATTGTGCATATGGTTTATGACTGGATTTTTTGTTAACTGCATTTATTTTATCGTTTCCCTTGGGTTGTATGCCAATACTCGTTGTACTGACCATTCCTGGATGCTACATCATTTCATAATGCAGGTTTTGAGGCCTTTTCTTGTGACCTTATGCAGCTTTAGGTGGTTTGATAGCCTGGTTGCTTAGCTGTGAAATGGTGAGCCCTCCATCCTTCGAAAGACCTGGTCTCTCTCTTAGTTTTAATTTGTTACTGTAGTTCTTTAGGATTTCTTTTGTTATAGTTGGGGGTATGTCCCGATTTAGTTGGTATTATTGGGATTAGAGGCTTTTGTGGACAACGTTGGAATATTATTGTAAATTTGATTTTGACTCTCAAACTTTCTTTTGACTCACACATTTCTCTCACTATCTTGGTTGGCTTCTATTGTTTATTGTTTCTATTATTCTCTTAAAGTAAGGACCGGGGTCATCTTCCACCCTGGTTGGCCTAGGATGCCCATCATGGCCAGGCCATGGTTTGGGGCGCGACAATTGTTTTCCATGTTTTTTTGTGTGCGGTAGTGTTTTCTATATTTCACATAGTGTGGGAATGCGCATGCCGCAAAATCTACCTTACGCTAGAAAACAAAGTGCAATGATTCTATCATGTAAATATATGATTTTAATTTTTACTGAATACAGTCTAAATGATTTTAATTGTGTAAATATCATATACATATTATGTAGTCTCAAGGAAGTGGTAAGACTCTGCATAAACACCATCCTCCCTAGACCCCACTTGTTGTTGTTGTTGAAGCATGTTATTCTTTGTATTGGGATACTAACCCAAGAATGGAAAGAGGCATAAAAATATGCTCTCTTAGTACAAAGCTAAGAACTAAATTACAGAGAAGTCCAGAGTTATGGATCCGTTGGATAAGCATAAAAGGATAAGTATATAGGTAATGTGAACTTAAAAATACTTTCACAATATGGGTGGCACATAATGCATCTCCAGATAATCCTTTCAATCATAGTGGTGGGCATTGCAGTACAAGGTTCGAGTGCCTTCCAATCATAGAAGATGGACCATGCAAGATTTAGTATGAGGGAAGATCTGCCGAAGATGAAAGAATTTTATAATACTATTTAAAATATTCATATATCTCATATGCTTTTTTTCTATTGTACTATCAATGTGATACTTTATGTGCAACCCAAAACTATATTGACATTTCATTTAAAAGATTTATGTTTCAATGTTGGGAAGAGAAAACTTACACCCTTCTCCCCCCGTGCCCACCGATGACATGGTGTGAGAGCTTGTATTTATCATAGTCTAGCTTCGACAGTAAATGTACTCTCTTCCAAAAAATGTTCATTTACTACAATTGTTCAAAGCACCCATCCACTTTAAACTTGATGAGATATAAGGTTGTAACTTGATGAGCAAACGATAATAATTATAGTATCACTAAAAAAATCATCATTTTAGGTGTTTTGGCTGGCGTTATATGTATAGAGGAAGCTAGGGGGTTCGATCCTGTGATATCAAGACTGAGTTCAAACTCGCCTCTTAAATAGTGCACTTTGAGCAAGTGGGATTTGATCCTATGGCATCAATATCGAGTTAAAACTCGCCTCTCAAATAGTTCATGTTATGAAATTGGGAATTGATCCTGTGAAATCAACATTGAGTTAAAACTTGCCTCTCAAGAAGTGCGTGTTGAGCAATTGGTATTCGATCTCATGACATCAAAATCGAGTTAAAACTCGCGTTTCAACCAGTGCGTAACTCCACCTCTTTTGATGATGAATGCATTTAGTTTTTAAATAATTCTAAATATATTTTTAAAATATACAAATAATATATTGAGTTTAGTCAGATGACTACGGATTTATGTGAGTCGTCATTCACACTTACATTGAGTTTAGTCAGATGACCAAACTCAATATAGTCATCTGACTAAACTAAATATATTATTTGTATATTTTAAAAATATATTTAGCATTATTTAAAGACTAAATGCATTCATCATCAAAAGAGGTGGAGTGACACACTGGTTAAGAGGCAAGTTTTAACTCGATCATGATGTCATGGGATTGAATCCCAATTGCTGAACATGCACTTCTTGAGAGGCTAGTTTTAACTGGACGTTGATGTCACCGGATCAAATCCCAATTGCATAACACACATTGTTTGTGAGGAGAGTTTTAACTCGATCTTGATGCCACGAGATCAAATCCCACTTGCTCAACGCGCTCTATTTGAGAGGAGAGTTTTAACTCAATATTGATATCACGAGATTGAACCCCCTAGCTCCTCTAAACGGTGAACACCAGCCAAAATCCCTAAACTGATGATTTTTTTTGTGTTACTGCAATTAATTATCGTTTACTCATCAAGTTGTTGTCTTATAAACCATTATATCTCATCTTATAAACAATTGTTCAAAGCAACCATCCACTTTCGACTTTTTCATGTCTGACATTAGGGTTTACTTCATATGTTTTGTTTAAACATTCCATATTCACACACCTCAGAAGAATAAAAAAAGTAATGATTGTGGTTGGTAGTCTTGAAATTGAAAAAGTTAATTAAGGAAAAAATTCTAAAAAGATGAAAAACTAGAGAACTATTCTAAAGTGTAAAGTACTATCCACTTTTTGCCACCTTTTCATAAAACCAAAAAAAGTGGCATGTGTTGAATCCATGTTAATTGTGTTGGGTTCATAGAAGTGTGAATGCAAAATGGAGAAAAAATGGTGGAATGGAAAATAGAGAAAAAATGGTGGAGAAGAGTAGACACCAATTTGGAAAGTGTACTCCCAAAATTGGAAAGTTCACTAATTCTCCCACATTGGTGGGAGAATGGAACTTTGGAGTGTTTATAATGATGAATACTTACTCCATATGATAAGTGAGGAAAGAAATAAGAGATGCCTTGCTCCGTCGTCATCGCTCGCTCGGCTTCGAATTTGGATTTGGATCGATCGATGAGATCTATCTTTTTGAAAAAACTTTATTTGATGAAATCTGATCAATACTGCAGACATGCATTTTCAGAAACATCACACCATTTAAGTGAACCAATGCCACCTTTTTGAAGAGGCATCTGGTAGGCTATATAAACCTGTTTTCCTTCACAGGTTTTGATATGAAATTTTCAGAATAAACACTCTTTTCTTTTCTTTACAAATATTTTGTGTGATCAATCAAAACGTTCTGTGCGTTCAAAGAATCCGCCTATTTGAGGTACCGCTATAGTCGAATTGAAGGCCAATTTATCCTAGGAGGAAGATTCCATAACCTTGGGTACAGTGAAGGGAATTATTCCTTAAGGAAAGTCTGTGAATTCGGACGACTTGGTCTTATTCATTTTTGTGTTTCATCTATTTTCTGAAAAATAAAATACACCTCTTAGAAAGGTTATTTTGATCTTGTGTTGAGGGTATTTGATATATTTCATTGTGTTCTTGTTTATATACTTGAACTTTAGTTGAAGTTGTTGTTTCTACTATACAGATTCTACGTATCCATAGAAGGAAGATAACAATCTTAAGGAATAATTTTACAGAATCTGTATAACTTGTTTTTGGAGATTAAAGCTTAGGCTTTCTACTCCGCTTGAATTTAACTAGTTATTAGAAGACATAAAATCTTCATCACAAGTTAAAGCTCACTCGGTTGATGATTTGAAGTTATAAAAACTTCATCGTTAACTAGAAACAAGAAGAAAAGTTGAAAAGTTATTTAACTTTATAAATAGTATTCTGGAAAATACTAAATTTTTCTGTCGTGTTGACAGGAAAAATGACAAGCGATAGTCAAATTTAAGATGCGACAACGTCTGTAGGGGCAACTAATATTATCACATCAAGTCGCACAAATGCTTTGCGAACAATGGCACCGGCGGAGAAGCCCGTAAAAATTTTCGGGCATTGACTTCAAGCGGTGGTAGAAAAAGATGTTCTTTTACCTTACCACTTTATGCCTGCAACAGTTCACTAGCAAAGACGCTCCTGAGGTGCCCGAGGGAACCTCGGACAAAGACTGCTTCGTTATTGTAGAAGCTTGGAAATATTCAGACTTCTTTTGTAGGAATTATATTCTGAGTGGTCTCCAAGACAACCTATACAATGTTTATAGTGGAACCAAGACATCAAAAGAACTGTGGGGGCACTTGAAAGAAAATATAAGACGGAGGATGCGGGAATTAAGAAATTCCTTGTTTCACGGTTCTTGGACTTCAAAATGATAGATAGCAAATCTATTGTCTCTCAAGTACATGAGTTGCAAGTCATCATACATGATATCCTAGCAGAAGGTTTAATTGCGAATGATGCTTTCCAAGTAGCAGCGATAGTTGAGAAGCTACCACCTTTGTGGAAAGACTTCAAAAACTACTTAAAGCATAAACGCTAGGAGATAACTGTTGAAGATCTTATTATCCGACTTCGTATTAAAGAAGATAATAAAGCTGCCAAAAGAAGGTCAAAAGGGAATTCTACAATTAATAGAGCACATATTGTAGAATATGACCAAAATAATTCCAAGAAAAGGAAGAAAGCTGAACAAGGAAGCAATCAACCTAAGAAAAAATTCAAGGTAAAATGCTTCAACTGTCGCAATATTGGCCACAAGTCCACAAATTGTCATTCCCTAAAGAAAGGCAAGAAGAAGGATCAAGCAAATATGATTGAATCCAACTAAGAATGCAATGGTCTATGCGCTACATTCTCAGAATGCAACTTAACGGGTAATCCTCGGTAATGGTGGATGGATTTTGGTGCCACTCGCCATGTATGTGCCAATAACGAGTTGTTTTCGTCATTCGCTCCAGCTCAAGTAGAAGAAATGATCTACATGGCTAACTCTGCTATGGCTAAGGTAGAAGGAACAGGAAAATTTTTCTTAAAGATGACTTCCAGAAAGGTCTTGACACTTAACAATGTCTTGTATGTTCCGGAGTTACGTAGGAATTTAATTTCTGTTTCACTTCTAGACAAGAACGGATTCAAATTTGTATCTGTTTTTGGAAAAATTGCAATTAGCAAAGGAGAAATGTATGTAGGAAAAGGCTATCTGACCGAAGGCCTATATAAGATGAATGTAATGACTGTTGAAATAAATAAAAGTTTGAATTCTTCCTATTTTCTTGAGTCTTATGATTTATGGCATGAACGTAGAGGCCATGTTAATTACAAAACATTACGAAAACTGATTAACTTAGAAGTTTTGCCAAACTTTGAGTGCAATAAATCAAAGTGTCAAACGTCTGTGGAATCGAAGTATGCAAAGCATCCTTATAAATCCGTTGAAAGGAATTCCAATCCCTTAGACTTAATACACACAAACATTTGTGATATGAAGTCAACACCATCATGTGGTGGAAAAAAGTATTTCATAACTTTTATTGATGATTGCACTAAATACTATTATGTCTACTTGCTAAATAGTAAGGATGAAGCAATAGATGTATTTAGGCAATATAAAACTGAAGTTGAAAATCAGTTAGACAAAAAGATCAAAATGATAAGAAGTAATAGGGGCGGAGAATATGAATCTCACTTTGCACAAATATTTGTAGAGAATGGAATCATCCATCAAACTATGGCCCCATATTCACCTTAATCTAATGGAATTGCAGAAAGGAAAAACCGAACTTTGAAGAAAATAATGAATGCCTTACTTATAAGTTCTGGTTTACTACAAAACTTGTGGGGGAAGGCTATCCTTACGGCCAACCGTATACTCAATAGAGCTCCCCATAGTAAGACACAATCAATTTCCTATGAAAAGTGGAAAGGAAGAAAACCTGACTTGGAATATTTCAAAGTGTGGGGGTGTCTAGCAAAGGTCCAAGTTCATGTGCCTAAAAAGGTTAAGATAGGACCTAAGATGGTGGACTGCGTGTTCATAGTATATGCTAAAAGTAGTAAAGCATGTTAGTTTTTGGTTCATAAATCCAAACATCCGGATATAAATGATACGATAATTGTATCAGATAATGTAGAATTCTTTGAAAACATTTACCCGTATAAAATTAGGCATGAACAGTCTAGTGGAGGATCTAAATGACCTCTAGATGAACCAAGTGAGAATGTACATAATAATGAAAATCCAAAACGTAGTATACATCAAAGAACGTCTACTTCATTTGGATTGAATTTTGTAACATTTCTCTTAGAAAATGAGCCTCAAACATTTAGGGAAGTGATGACATCTTTGTACTCATCCTTTCGGAAAGAGGCAGTCAATAGTGAGATTGATTCAATATTAAGCAACCATACATGGGAATTGATTGATCTTCCTCCCAGAAATAAACCTTTAGGTTCTAAATGGATCTTCAAATGAAAGATGAAAATGGATGGTACTATTGACAAATATAGGGCAAGACTTGTAGTAAAAGGCTTCAAACAAAAAGAAGGCCTTGATTACTTCAATACATACTCGCCAGTAACAAGGATAACATCGATTCGAATGTTAATTGCCTTAGCTGCGGTATATGGTCTTGAAATCTATCAAATGGATGTGAAAACCTCTTTCCTAAATGGAGAATTGGAGAAAGAAATTTACATGAAATAACCTAAGGGTTTTGTAGTTCTATGGTAGGAGAATAAGGTGTGTAGACTTATTAAGTCATTGTATGGACTAAAGCAAACACCTAAGCAATGGCATGCAAAGTTTGACCAAACTATGTTGGCAAACGGATTCAAGATAAATGAATGTGAAAAATATGTATATATTAAAGATACACCAAATCACCAAGTCATTGTTTGTTTATATATGGATGATATGTTGATCATCAGTAGAGACATTTCTGACATAAATGCAACAAAACGAATGCTCAAGAGCAAGTTTGATATGAAAGACCTTAGAGTTGCAGATGTAATCTTAGGTATACGAATCCATCGAACTCTACAAGGGTTGGCATTGTCATAGTCTCATTATATCGAAAAGGTACTTGACAAGTTCAAGTATATGGAATTCGGTATTGCCAAGACTCCATTGGATGGGAGCTTTGCACTTCGAAAGAATGAAGGTGAAAGTGACTCGCAATTGGAGTATACAAGAGTATTGGGATGTTTAATGTATATAATGAACTGTACACGACCAGACATAGCATGAACTATCAGTAAATTGAGTCGGTGCACGAGTAATTCCAACAAAACTCACTGGATGGCAATGAAAAGTGTTTTGGGGTATCTTAAGTATACTCAAAATTATGCCTTGCATTATAATAAATATCCTGCGGTACTTGAAGGATATAGTGATGTAAATTGGATCACTGGATCAAACGAAGTAAAATCCATAAGTGGATATGTATTTACTATCGGTGGGAGGAGTAGTCTCTTGGAAATCATCCAAACAGACTTATATTGCTCGCTCTACAATAGAATCTGAATTTATTGCATTGGATAAAGCCGGTGAAGAAGCAGAATGGCTCCAGAATTTCTTAGAAGGTATTCCTTATTGGCCCAAGCCAGTGGCACCAGTATGTATATACTGTGATAGCCAAGCGGCAATAGGTAGGGCAGGGAGCATGACGTACAACGGTAAATCTCGTCACATACGATGAAGACACAATACCGTTAGGGAACTTCTCTCTAGTGGAATTATCACTGTAGACTTTGTAAAGTCAAAGGACAATGTGTTGGATCCAATTACAAAAGGCCTATCTAGAGAAGGAGTAAAAAGGACATCCAAGGGAATGGGTTTAAGGCCTAGGACAAGTCAGCATGGCGGTAACTCTACCTAGAAGACTGGACATCTCAAGAGCTAGGTTCAAGGAGATCAAACAAAGTTGTGTTTGACAAGTTCAACATTATCAAATACCCAACCCATTCTCATGATGTAGACAATGTTTAGTAAACAAGGATAAGACTTCAGGTGAAAAGTCTTTTAATGATTATCTAAATTTGGCAGATTTGACCAAATAGTTTAATCTATAGGATTGAACGTTTAGAAATCACCTATGTGAGGGCGAAGTGGAAGCCGCTTCAAGGAGAATGTTAGTAAAGGCCTATTCTCTAAGCTCTCATGAAAACCGGGACGTTTTCATGGCTGAAAAGAACAAAATCGTAAGAACCATAAACGTTAAAAGGCTGGTTTTGTGACATGTGTTGTCTAGGTGTACTTTAAAGCTCGACGGTTCAAAGATATCAAATCTACCAATTGACCAAGTGCATCCGATGCATGTTCATTACGGAAAGTTTAAAGGGAAACCCACTTATCCAGATGCAATCAGTCTTTGCTTGATGATCACATATTTGTCCGTAAAAGTTTTATGAAAAATAGCCATTGCCCATTTATGTGGGGGATTGTTAGGTTCATAGAAGTGTGAATAGAAAATGGAGAAAAATGGTGGAGAAACGGAGACACCAATTTGGAAAATGTACTCCCAAAATTGGACAGTTCACTAATTCTCCTACATGGGAGGGAGAAGGTAACTTTGGAGTGTTTATAATGATGAATACTTACTTCACTTCATAAGTGAGTCAAGAAATAAGAGATGCCTCGTGCCACCGTCTTCGTCGATCGCTTGGCTTCGGCTTCGGCTTCGGCTTCGGATTTGGATTTTTCAAATGATCAATCGATGAGATCTATCTTTTTGGAAAAACTTTATTTGACGAAACCTAATCAATACTCCATTCATATGCATGCAGTAATAGTAACAGATGCAATGTTTCGACAAAACTGATGCACTGTTTCGACTGAACTGATGCGTTTTTTCTGAACTGATGTACTATTTTTTTTCGACTGAATTGATATACTGTTTATGTTTCGACTGAACAGATGCAATTTTTCAATGAAGTGATGCACTGTTTTGAACAGGTGCACTGTTTAATGAAATGGTATACTACTTCAGCAAAAATGCTACAGATATACATTTTCAAAAACATCACACCATTTAAGTGAACCAATGCCACCTTTTCAAAGAGGCATCTGCTAGGCTATATAAACCTGCTTTCCTTCACAGGTTTTGATATGAAATTTTCAGAATAAAAACTCTCTTCTTTTCTTTACAAATATTCTGTGTGATCAATCAAAACATTCTGTGCATTCAAAGAATCCGCCTATTTGAGGTACCGCTATATTCAAATTGAAGGCCATTTTATCCTGGGATAAAGATTCCATAACCTCGGGTACAGTGAGGGGGATTATTCCTTAAGGAAAGTCCGTGAATTCGGACGATTTGGTCTTATTCATTATTGTTTCATCTATTTTCTGAAAAATAAAATACACCTCTTGGAAAGGTCATTTTGATCTTGTGTTGAGGGTATTTGATATACTTCATTGTGTTATTATTTATATACTTGAACTTTAGTTGAAGTTGTTGTTTCTACTATATAGATTTTGCGTACGAAGGAAGATAACAAATTGTTACTACTACAAGATGTTTATTTGTGCTTGATAAGTATTAGTGTACTTCACAAGTTCACATGTATACAGACACATAGGAGAAACCATATTCCTCTATTTTTGCTTTCTTAAGTACAAACACAACCTTAAAATATACTAATAACTCAACTCGGTTCTCTTCCAAATTAGACCATTTCCCATAAATGTCACACTGCTATTAACGATAAGAAGGCCATGAAAATCACCCAAGGAAGTTCCAAGAAAGAATTTATGTGTGGCAAAGGTGGCACAGAAAATGCTAGCTACACCTACAAAGGTGTGCATCAACGTACACAGGAAATAGGTGGCTGAAATCCGTGAGCCCAATGGTGGCCCTTGCCTCTGGTTTGGCACCCTTGATACTTCTTATGATGCTGCTATCGATTATGATGCTATTGCACACAAATTTTATGTGCCATCCATTTCCCCATGTACATTGGCGAACACCCTTATACGTTGGCGCAACTAGCATTTTCAAGATCACCTTTGCCTCGTTTGAAGCCCTTCCTGGAACTTGCTTGGCTGACTTTTTTAGACTTCCTCTTGTTATAGCAGTGTGACACCTTAGGGAAATGGGATTGATTTGGAAGACAATTGAGTTGAGTCGTTAAGTATCTTTTAAGGGCCGTATTTGTAGTTAAGAAAGCAGAAAGTAGAGGAATTTTGTTTCTCGTACGTGTATGTGGACTTATGAAGTTCACCGATACTTGTCAAGCACAATCGGACATCTTGCTAGTAGTAGCAATTAACACGGATTCTATGCTTTCTCATGAATATTTTCTTAAAAAGGACATTATCTAACTCTCTACGCACTCCCAATATACTATAAATCATGGAGAGCATCTACTTAAGTTAGATCATTCCTGAGATCTAATTCTGTTCTTTTTTTTCTAGCATCGAAAATCTAGGAAATTTTGAAAAGAAAACAAAAAACTGTATACAAATAGAATGTGTAATCCATCAAGTACAAAAATATGGGAAGCCAAAGGTTTTCACAAACTCGTTAAATTAAACATACAACAACTATTTAGCATAAAAGTAAAGCAGGTCATATCATTATTGCTATACAATACTACAATAAAATAACTACAAATAGTGATATTAAAGTTCCATTAAATTAGTAAATTTCAGAAACAGAATTTTTAATTAATATTGTACAATACTCTTGATTTTTGGCACCTAATGTTACTAGATCAAAATATGTAAATACAACTATATAAGTCACTGGTGAGATATTCTGAAATTAGGCACCTAATTTCCGGAACAAGATGCTAGGGTGCAGCTATGAAAGATTTTTAATTTATGTTCAATAAATTTATATGTTGCAATATGGGTGTGAAAATATTCGTCATCAAGTTTCTTTTTCTTAAAATTAAGTCTACTTTGAGGAATTTGCATAAAGTTTTCATGCTCGTATGACCTGTTATGTGCAAAGAGTCACTGCAAACAAAGTATTCATATTTAAAAATCAAGCATAATGAAGCAGGGGGTTGAAGTGGAGGAAGACCAAAAGAAGGATACAATTCAACAACAACAACATAACTAGTGTACACAGTCTATACAATTTCTTCAAAGGTGAGGTAGAGAGGTTGGTATTAAGATACAAGGTAGGTTGGTGAAATTACTAACCTCTAAAGAGTGTCCAAATTCATATAACTGTGTATCCAAGAATCGTGCTAACTATATCCTGCACTCAAGCATGGCATTTACCTGCGATACAGAATTACAGATGAATAGGAGAATTAGCACCCCTTGTCAAAGTTACGGACAAAAAATTGCATAAATTGAGGATTAACTGCATCCCATTTGTGCAGAATGAGAAATTTATGACTGGTTTCACTTGCGTTCAACAAGGCCTTAAGACGTCCACATACTATCATCACGGGGAAACTCAATATCCATAGATGAAAAGTCCAAAGATGTCAGACTTGCAATAACCTGTTAACATGGAAAGAGTTGAGATCTTTGATCAATAGGTAAAATGACAGATGTAGGAAAGAAGTTTGATAGTTGCCAGGTAATCGACAAACGGAAGATGAGTACATAAAGAATATGCAAATTACTCGGATTTTCAGGAACTGACATTCTTAATCTCCGTTCTGATACCCTACATTGGAAATGGAAATCACACGCAATAGAAACAGTTATCTTATACTCTAGTATCCGTGTGTGATGCACAATTATAACCATTTCACTTTAACTGAATGCATGTTTATCACCATCTCATTAAAACTCACATTTTCCAACATCTTTTTATTTCTCTCTTGTTTTGTAAGTCCTCCAACAACATCCCTCAAGATAAACCTTGTTTACCTTCAAATAATTATCACTTCATAAATCATCTAAATCCCTAATAAGAAATTTTCTCCAAGAAAAACTATGACAATTATGAAAAAAACTAGGAGACAACAGGCCAAATATCATAAATTCATGTAGTATACATATTCAACGAGGGGCACCAACATGGAAAACCATCAATCAATGTCAATAATGAGGGATGCCAACATAAACCTCAGCCGCAAACTAGTTGGGGTCAGCTAAAAGAATACTCTACATCATCTTCACAAACTAAGGGACCATTTGGACATTATTCTGAACGTCAATTCTTGTAAATGCTAAACTTAATTCGACGTCAGCAAAGACTAGTTTGATCACAAGTATTTGCAAATACAAGACTTCGCTATTTGAACTTCAAGCAAAATATCGAGATTCTAGCTTAATTTGAAGGTGTATTTCAAGTATTATAATGGGGCTCACTCGCAAATATTTAGCTTTAAGTATTTTTTTGTCAAGAAATGTTCATGCAAAAATGCAACTTCAATTTCCACACTAGTTTTTCAAACATCGGATACCTTTTGTTCAACTTCAACTATAAAGTGGTTAAGTGAGTGGAGAAATCAAGTAAACCCTAAACCCTCTCTCTGGCGGCGATGACTACTAATTTATCTGGTGGGGAAATCCCACCGGAGGATTTTCCACCACTACCATCCCAGAACCCTCCAAAAGATGCTTTATCTTAATCAAATATTTAGATATCTACCAACACCCAGAGTCAATATCTTGATTTTCTTAATCAAAAGCCTCAAAAAAAATTAAACTAAGGATTCCCCCAAAACCTGTGGTTATGTTGCATGGAGAATCTAATATTACATGGAAATCACCACAAGCCAAATCCCTGATTGTACAAGAAAATCTACAAAATGCCATTGTAGGGAAATTCTCATTTGGTAAGCCGAATATTCACACTCTATGGAAAAACATCCCTAACCAATGTGGTATCAATAATTTGAGTAGCATTGATTTCTCTTCCAGATCTACCGCCTAAATTCTTTGCAAGGGAAGCAATTTTTTCTATTGCATCAACAGTAGGAAAACCTTTAACGATAGATATGGCTACTATGAACCAAACAAGACCGAGTTGCATAAAAGTAAAGATTTAAGTGGACTTGGTAGCTAAACTACCTCAACAGGGTAGAATCGATGAGGAAGATGATAATATATGAAAAATTAAATCCAAATGGATTCAGATGCAGTATGATCATATGGCTAAGTATGGTAAAGAATGCTGCTTACAAGGAGAAGATGAGAATACTTGATGGACAATCCATCCAGAGTTATTTGAACCAAAATAAGAGGAGGAAAACAAAGAGAATAGGAGGAAGGGTGGAACTACTCATAATCGCAACCAAAACGAAGGAGGAAGAGGTAATAATCTACAAAAATAGGAATAGATGACAAAGAGAAATAAATATAAGAAGGACAAGTATGGGCACTTAGAAGGAGAAATTGAATATAAGGAAGAAAATCCTTTTGTTTCCCTTAGAAATAAGAGGAAAAGGATAACATGAAAGAACAATCAGAATCAGAAGCTCCACAAAAGAAGATACAAATAAAGAAATGGGTTAATTAAGTCTTTTGCAAGGACAAGGATACATAAAGAAGAGATGAATGATGAGCAGAAAGAGAAAACACAAGATCAAAGAGTTAAAAATAAGGAAGATCAAGAAGAATCCAAAGATGCAGAGGAGAAGGGCAAGGAAAAGCAGATAGATGAGACTAAAATGACAAATTAGTCCAGTCAACAGAGTAATTAAGAGGATACAACTATTGTATTATTTGAAGAACATATGAGTGATGCATTACCAATAGGAATTAGTATGGAAAATAGCTTGGATAAGGAGGACTTAAGAGGAGCTACACATCTAAAGAAATGGGGACTTATCCCTAATAACAATGGCAGAATGAAGGATCAATACTCTAAACAAAAGAAAAAGGGGAGTGGATATAAAACAACAACCCAAGCTAATTCAAGGTAGTCATGGAGAGAAATAACAAAATCAATCAAGTATCAATGAATACACTGATATGGAATATTAGATCAGTGAATACTCAATAAGCATTTACTAGACTAATAAATATGTAGACGAGATTTCAATTTTATTTTATTGGGCTCATGGAATCATTTCATGATAAGCTTGATCTATCTAGAGGGGTATGAAGAAAGCTAGGCTTCAAGCGTGCAATCACCAATACTAAGGAAGCATCTAGGAGTTTGTGGATTAAATAATAAAGGTGGAAGTAATAAGTGATGATAAATAGTAGATTGCCTATAGATTGAAGAATCAAGGCCATGATAAGGAAATTATGATCACAATGGTGTATGCTAAATGTACACAAGGTGAGAGACTACAATTATGGTAGTCATTATTTCATATAACTCATAATCTTCATAGTCCATGGTTAGTAAGAGAAGATTTCAATTCCATTCTCAAAGAGGGGCAAGAGTTAAGAGGCATGACAATCACAACAAAGTAAATAAGGGATTTTAATCATTGTATCAATACATGTGTACTTAAGGATAAAGGGCTTAAAGGCAGTAAATATACGTAGTGGAATAGGAGAACTTATGATGATTGGATATTCAAAAGGCTACATAGGGTGTAATTTGATGATAAGATGCAAGACATATTTCCAAGAGTGGAGGTCGAGCATTTATAAGAAGTGGATCTGATCATGCACCACTTTTAATATTACTCAATACTTCTAATGAGAAGGTAACCAAAAGCTTTAGGTTTCTAAATTTTTTGTTGAAGGAGAAATAATTTATGAATGTAGTTAAGCAACATTAGAAAGGAGATTTTTCTTCAAACCATTTTCTATATTCCACTACAAACTCAAAAGGGCGAAGAATGCATTGGCCTAATGGAGTAGTGAAAACATTTGGTAATATCTTCCAAGAGATAAATACTATGGAGTAGGTTATTAAGGGTAACGAAATTCAATTTGAATCAGATCCTTTAGGAATTAATAGGAAAAATGGGATGAAACACAAGATAGGATGAACAAATATCTACATAGAGAGGAGAAATTTTGGAGGCAAAAAGCTGGGATGAAATATTTTAAAGATGGTGAAAGAAATACTAAATTTTTTCATTCGATAGTGAAAGGGAGAGGTAGTATACTCAAAGTGAATAGAATTTAAAATGAAGAAAAGGAAGAGCTTGAAAACCTAAGTGATATTGCAGAAGCTACTAGAAATTTTATGATAATCATTTAAACAAGCAAGAAGGTCAACCTGATTTAGATATCTTAGATAAATTGCCTACAATTTTTGATGAAGTAGAGAGGGAGTTATTACATAGTATTACTACTAAAAAAAGTGTATCAGGTAGTAATAGGACTTAACATAAATAGTTGTCACAACTCGAATCGAGGCCCTGGCCGCGACAGACATCCCAAATCGTAAAGGTCCAGGAGCCCTTTTCTAACTAGAAATCATACACACCATTCATATACTATAAGTAAATGCGGAAAAATAAAAAAAATCATGGTTAACCTCTTAGTTTGACTGAACAATACGAAAATGAATTCATGGAACATTCAAAAACACCTGACACTAGCATGCAAATACTAGCACCCCACACTTAGACGGGACACACTGCCCTCAGTGGAAAATAAATAAGGAGAACCTGGTTAGTCGGACTCCTCCTCTATGTCTGGGGTCATACCCCCTTCGTCGGAATCATCATTAGAGTCGTCGTCATCAGAATTCTCCTCCACGTCGGAGTCTGGCATTCGTCGATCATCATCGGTCGGCACATCGTCATCAAGAGGTTCCTCAAAATATGTACCTACTCCACACATCGCCTTCGTGTGCTCATTCATTGGGTAGCCATAATCCAGCTGTTGGAGCTCTGCAGCAGTTGGAACACGGCCACCGCTCATCATTGTAAACCGAGTCATGCCATAAAGATGGCAAAAGAAACTCTCATCTCGAGCATGCCTTTCTGAAGTGGTAAGGTTGACGCCATGCGTAGTTTTAGCATTCTTAACCTTCGTGAGGTCAACATTCTTTGGGTTGTGTGGTAGTTTATGATCAGCCGGTTCCTCTTCGATATCTTCCTTCCTCAATATTGCGGTCAACAGATTGCCAAAACTGAAGTGGGACCTCTTGTGTAGCCTAGCTTTCCGCATTGTGGATCGAATAATTGCCCCAATATTGATAGGGACATTCATCATCAATATGTATACCAAGCACACTCTATCTCGTGTTATCTTTGTGTACTGAGTCCCTGGAATTAGGCAAGAGTTGACTATGTGCAACCATATTCTTGCTTTTCTATTCAAAGGAGCATATGGGAAGGTGTTGTGTCGTCCGGTGTCCTTGTGTCTACTCCACCGTGCCATGGATCTTGTTCCACAAAGTGTGTGTCGAATGGCTCTATATGGAGGTCTACTGTACAGCTCTTTGAATGGTAATGGATCAACAGCAGGCAAGCCAAGAAAGGAGTTGAAGAAATCCGCATTGAGTTGTAAAACTTGGCCCCGAATCTTGACCTCGCTTCCTATGGTTTTGGTGACCAGTTGGCATAGAATTCTCTTGTTAAATCGATATTGCATTCTCCCATGTCTCGGAAGATGAAATCAAGATGTAACGCCATGATCTTGGCCAACATTCCCGGTTCTTTCTTTGCTAGGCTTTCCTTGTTTATCAAGTCCACATGAACATATTTCTTCTCTTTGTTGTTCCTATACCATTCCTTTGCTTCCTCCTCTAAAACCCATTTAATTTCGAACATGCGGCGTGGTACTTGCATCGAGGAGGACTTGCCTTGCTCTTTGCGTCCTCTTTTCTTGCCTTTTTGGGAAGTGGTTGCCTTATCTTTGCCTTGTCTTGCCTTGGGTGCCATTGTACCTGAGACTAAAACAATGTTCCTGTTAGCATCATCTCGATGGATACAATCTATAAACAAGCAGTAGTGGCACCACCCCACACTTAGTTTGTTGGTACAGACCAGTGAAGTGAAAGTGGTCGATTACTCAGACTTCATCGGCATACGTTTTAGGTGTTATATTCCAACAATAAAATCAGTGCAGTCATACTTCTTGTATTCTTAACCATGTCAATTCCGCAAAAGTATGACAGTGCATCAAAATCAAATTCAAGTTGGAAACATGTTAAGATCATGCTTACGTATTCTTTCACTCACTTAGTTGTATCACAACACATCAACCACATTCAAGTCACTTCTACTATTTCAAGATCTAACAATTCATAATAGGCGTAGTAGTGTAGTACTTACGGAATATAAATGAAGAACAAAGAAGTACTTACTTGATTGATGCCTTTGGATGATGTTCTTGTGAAGTAAAAGAGCAAAAGGAAAATTTTGGAGAGGATTTGGAGGCTATAGGCGGCGCTTATGCTAGGTTTCCAATGTGTTTTTGGTCTAAGACTAAGTCTCTTATTTATAGGAAAGGCTTGGGTCGGTTTTTGACCAATTTAAAATCGGATTTGGAGACAAGAAGTGACCATAGGCGGTGCCTTCTGCTTTGCCTATGCTAGGCATAGGCGGCGCCTTTTGCATAGCATTGTTGAGCATAGGCGGCGCCTATGCCATGGCATTCTTTGGCATAGGCGGCGCCTTTTGCATGGAATATGAGATTCAGAGACAAAAGGCATTGGCATAGGCGGCGCCTATGCTATGGCATACATGGGCATGGGCGGCGCCTATGCTATGGCACACTAGATTCCGAGAGCTTAGGCCATAGTATAGGCCTTGCCTTGTTCGTGGCCTAGTTTTACATAGGCCTAGCCTTGTTCGTTGCCTATATTTTCATAAGCAATGCCCAATCCATAGCCTTTTGCTTCTTCATTCCTAACTTACCACCTTTAACATGCAATACGTCCAAATCAAAATTTGAAACCGACCTCCTCATTTTACACCTCTTTGCACCTACATTTACTCAAAAACAACAAAGACGATTAGAACGATGGGTTGCCTCCCATCAAGCGCCTTAGTTTTGGTCGTGGCACGATTCTTCTTTTTGGATTTTTATTTATCAAAAGCGAACACGTAATAGAACGAAAGAAAGACAAAAATGAAAAACGATGGGTTGCCTCCCATCTAGCACTTGATTTATTGTCGCGGTACGACATAGTTACCTCGAGTACTTAGACTTCGTCAAGATAAGTGGTGGCCATATAATTTATTGAGTCAAGAGGACCGATATATGGTTTTGCTCATTGGCCATTCACCTTGAAGACAACACCATTAGTGTCTTTCAACTCAACTACTCCAGACGAGTAGACTTGGTTTACTCTGTACGGACCAGACCACTTGGACTTCAACTTACCCGGGAATAGCTTCAATCTGGAATTGAAGAGAAGTACCATATCATCTTTTTGAAAGTTTCATTGAACAATCCATTGATCATGATACTTTTTCATCCGCTCCTTGTATAGGTCTGATCTTTCATAAGCATGTAGACGGAATTCATCCATCTCGTTCAGCTGCTCCAATCTCAGATTCATTGCATCATCCCAATTCAAATTTAATCGCTTCAACTCCCATAATGCTTTATGCTCGAGCTCAATGGGTAAGTGACACGCCTTCCCATAAACTAATTGGTACGGGGACATGCCAATTGGCGTTTTGAATGCAGTCCTATAAGCCCATAGTGCATCATCCAGCTTACGAGACCAATCTTTCCTATTAGCATTTACCGTTTTAGCAAGGATTTGCTTGATCTCGCGATTGGAAACCTCTACTTGTCCACTAGTTTATGGGTGATAAGGCGTGGCTACCTTATGTTGCTTGACACCATATTTTGCCAACACGGATTTGAATAGCTTGTTGCAAAAGTGAGATCCTCCATCGCTTATGATAGTACGTGAAACTCCAAAGTGAGAGAAGATATTCCTCTTCAAGAATGCTACAACACGCTTTCCCTCATTGTCGGCCGACACTACTGCTTCAACCCATTTTGAAACATAGTCTACAGCAACTAGGATATATTTCATTCCAAACGAATTTACGAATGGACCCATGAAATCAATACCCCATACATCAAAGAGCTCTACTTCAAGAATTTTCGACATGAGCATCTCATGGTGTTTCGAAATAGCACCTTGTCTCTGGCATTGGTCGCATCTTCTTACAAAGTCGTAGGCATCTCTAAATATCAAAGGCCAATAATATCCACTTTGCAATACCTTTCTTGCTGTCCGATTACCTGCGTGATGTCCCCCAACTTAGGAGTGTGACATGCTTCCAATACATTAGGCACCTCTACATGAGATATGCATCGCCGAATAACACCATCCGCGCATCGTCGAAACAAATATGGTTCATCCCAAAAGTAGTGTTTTACATCATGCATGAACTTCCTCTTTTGATGGTAAGATAAGTTTGCAGGTATCACATTACTCACCACAAAATTTGCAAAGTCGGCATACCATGGTAACTTCTCCATTATCGTTGCTAAGATCTCCTCGTCAGGGAATGCATCATCAATCTCGATTTCAGGCTGCGCTATATGCTCGTTCTCAAGTCTAGATAGATGGTCAGCCACTTGGTTCTCGCAACCCCTTCTATCTTTTACCTTGAAATCAAATTCTTGCAGTAACAATACCTATCGAATTAGCCTCGGCTTTGCGTCCTTCTTCGTCATTAGGTATCTCAGAGTTGCATGGTCTGTATGAACGATCACTTTGGTTCCCAACAAGTAAGCACGAAACTTCTCAAATGCATACACAACCGCTAGGAGCTCTTGTTTTGTGACAGTGTAGTTCTTTTGGTTTTCGTTCAGGACCTTGCTCGCATAGTATATAGGATGAAATAACTTCTCCCTTCTCTGGCCAAGTACAGCACCTAACGCTACCCCACTAGCGTCACACATGACTTCAAACGGTAAAGACCAATCTGGTGCTACCATGATAGGAGATTCAATTAGTTTTCCTTTGAGGCATTCAAATGCCTTCAAACAATCTTCATTGAGGTCAAACTTTGCATCTTTCTCCAGAAGTTTGCATACTGGACTAGCAATTTTTGAGAAATCTTTGATGAACCGCTGATAGAAACCTGCGTGCCCGAGGAAACTACGAACTCCCTTCACGGAAATTGGAGGTGGTAGCTTCTCGATAACTTCAATTTTAGCTCGATCAACCTCAATTCCTCTTTCGGAGATTTTATGCCCAAGAACAATACCTTCTTAAACCATAAAGTGGCACTTCTCCCAATTCAGCACTAGGTTAAATTCTACACATCTTTGCAACGCCATACTTAAATTTGATAAGCACGCTTCAAACGTCTCGCCAACCACTGAAAAATCGTCCATGAATACTTCCAAAGTATCTTTGACCATATCAGTGAAAATGGACATCATACAACGTTGAAAGATGGCTGGTGCGTTACATAGACCGAATGGCATACGTTTAAAGGCAAACGTACCATATGGGCATGTAAATGTTTTTTTCTCTTGGTCTTCGGGAGCAATACAAATCTGATTATAGCCTGAATAACCGTCTAAGAAACAAAACCATTCTTTCCCCGCTAATCGATCTAGCATTTGGTCCATAAATGGCATTGGAAAGTGATCTTTGAGTGTCCATGAATTCAGCTTTCGGTAGTGCATGCATACTCTCCATCCGGTGACAGGTCTGAGTGGAATAAGTTCATTCTTTTCATTCGCGACTACCGTCATGCCTCCTTTCTTGGGAACACATTGTACCGGGCTTACCCATGCACTCTCAGAGATTGGATACACAACTCCCACATCTAACCCCTTGATAATTTCTTTCTTTACCACTTCTTGCATAGGTGGATTTAGACGCCTTTGATGCTCAATAGTGGGTGTGCAACTTTCTTCAAGCTGAATCTTGTGTGTACAAATCCCAGGTGGGATACCAATAATGTCAGCGATGGTCCAACCAATGGCTCTTATATACTTCCGTAGAATAGCAATGAGAGCTGCAACTTGTTGCTCACCCAAATCTGCCGCCACAATGACTGGAAGTGTGTTTCCGCTTCCTAAGAATGCATACTTTAAATGACTAGGCAGCTCCTTCAATTCTAACGTGGGTGGCTCTTCAATAGATGGCTTAGCTGGTGGTGTGCGTCGATTTTTAAGATCGAGGTCCAGCTTTTTGGGAGTGTGAGGATATGACCCTAATCCTGTCAGAGCACCAATAGTTTCTTCACAATTTTCAGCATCCTTACTATCACCATTCATGAGCACAACCGCCAATGGGTCATCAATAGTTTGCTCTTCTTCAAGTAATTCTTCCTCATCATCAAAGTAAACATCGGCCATCGAAAATACGTTCAGATCTTTGGGTTGCTTCATTGATTTGCACACATCAAAGCGAACTACTTCGTCATTTATTCGGAATGACAGCTCATTTGCTCTCAAATCAATAAGCACACTTCCTGTAGCAAGGAAAGGGCGCCCCAAGATTATGGGAACTTCTGAGTCTGCCTCACAATCCAGAATTACGAAGTCTACCGGAAAGATAAATGAAGAAACCTTTACCAATACATCACATAGAATACCAACAGGTCGTTTCACCGACCTATCCGCCATTATGAGCCTCATATTGGTTGGAGTAGGATCACCCAACCCCAACTTTTTATAAATAGATAATCGCATCAAATTGATGTTGGCTCCTAAATCGCATAATGCTTTGGCAAAATTCAAAGATCCAACGGTGCAAGGAATAGTAAAAGCACCGGGGTCAGCCTTTTTCTGAACTAGTGATCGGGTAGCGATTGCGCTGCAGTGATGAACAGTATCCTTCAACTCGTAGCTTGCTGCTCACTTCTTTGTCAAAAGATCCTTCATAAATTTTGCATACCCAGGCATTTGTTCTAGTGCCTCTACCAACGGAACATTAATGGTCAGCTGCTTTAACATATTCATGAATTTGCTGAACTTTGTATCATCTGCAATCGTCTTCAATCTTTGAGGAAAAGGTGGTGGTGGATAAGGAATTGTTTTCTCCACGGCTTTCTTCTCCTCTTGCTTTTGTTTTTCAGCCTTTTCAGGCTGCAACATACTCGGTGTGACGTCATGGACGTCGTGGGTGGTTTCTACGGCAGCTTCTCCTTTTGCCTTATCATCGATGTCTGTTGCCTCGTCAACCACTTGCTTGCCTTTGGATGAAGTTTCCAGCACCTTACCACTTCGGGTAGTAATAGCCATACATGATCCGTCATTCCTTGGATTTTGCACAGTGTCGCTAGGTAAGGTGCCAGCCTTTCTTTGATTGAGTCCTGCTGAAAGTTGGCTCAATTGCTGCTCTATTTTCTTGATTGAAGTGGAATGTGAGTCAACCAATTGCTTCATTGAGGACAAATTATTTATTACCTCCGTTACTCCCGCGCTGGTTGCTTCCACTCCTTTCAACAGTTTAGCCATCATATCTTCCATGCTTCCGGAACCAGATGTGGTGGTGTCACGTCTTCCTGGGGGAACGTATAAACCACTCTTTTCATTCTTGTTCTTCCAACTACCTTGGTCCTTGTTTCCAGATTTATCATAGTAGTTCTGACCTTGGTTTCCTTGGGTATTACCTCGGAAACCCCCCTGATTGTTCAAGTAGTTGGCTTCTTCTTCTGAATCAGATTAGTCTCTTCCTTTTAACGCAACAGCTTTGACTTTTTCGGTCTTCCCTGATAATAGATGCTTTGTAAGAAGATCCACTTGTGTTTTCATGTGCGTCATATCTTGATCACGTTCTTCTTCTCTTCTCCTTTGTTCAGCAGTCGTGCCAATAGATATAGTAGGGCTTGCTACCTCAGAATCCCTGGTATGCCAAGCTCTACTTTGCTTCGTCATCCGATCTAGCATATTGCTTGCCTGCCCAAAGGTGAGGTCCATAAATGATCCTCCAGCCGCATTATCCACCACTGGTTTAGTTATTGAATTCAAGGCTCTGTATAGTATCTCCATTAGGTGGACATTGGTCATGTGATGGTTTGGGCACCTCATAAGCTTCGTCTAGAACCTCTCCCATGTTTCATGAAGAGCTTCGGTTGGAAGCTGCTGAAAGTTGCTGATTTCATCTCTTAATTGTGCTCTTTTGGATGGCGGAAAGAATCTTTCTAGGAAAGCGTCTCTCAACCATAGAGTTGCCTCCCCAGACAGAGACAATGAAAATAGGCGTAATCGAATTGCATTCTGACCAACGCCAGGATTGTCAAACGACTTGCATGTAGAAATAAAGTTGTTGAGATGCATATTCGGATCATCTCCTGCTAGTCCACCGAATAATCCCTTGAGTTGCAATAACTAAATCATGGTGATTGTGATGTTGAACTTGGCTCCGGGTGCCAATGGTTGAGGAATAATGGCTCATGTGGCTCCGGCTCCATCCAGATCATCATCATCGTCGTCGAAAGCTAGTTGTACAGGTCGGCGTTCATGCCTAAACCTTGCTTGATGATCTCTTTTGTTGGCAGGTGTTGCGATCTCAGCAGCATGCCTAGGGTTTAGTAACTCGTCATCACCTAGGTCCTCATCGTCAGGATTTATTGCTCACCCGGGGTTATCAATATTGTGTTGATGCACTTGAGCGGCGGCTAGAGCAGCTAGTCTCGCCTGTTCCTGTTGAGCAGCCATCCTTTCAATTTCGTGTTGTGCCTCCATTCTGCCAATACGTTGTGGTTCAGGATTGATAGGTAATAACGGTTGACCAGAACTTCGAGTATGGGGCATCCACTGAATAAAAACCTGCAGAGAACAAAAACAAAAACTAAAAGTAAAAGTACGAGAATCTTTGACCAAAGGGTCTAGTAATTATCACAAACTTAATTGACACTCGTATTCCCCGGCAACGGCGCCAATTTTTGATAACGCTCAATCTACAGCTCTCGTAGGAGTGTAAAGCGGTTGTTGTCAAATATATAACCCAACTGGGTTGGGTATCGATCCCACAGGGAATAGCCGGTCAATAAGTAAGAAAAGATTATTAGACTTTTGGTGCAAGTCTCGTGAAAGGGGGATTTTAATGTGCAAATAATGTAATCAAAATAGTAAAGTAAAAACAGAAAATAGCAAAGTAAGAAGAAAGAATGTTTAGTAAGATGTAAAACAATGAGAATTGAGAGTTAGGGTTATGTCCACCTTATGAGTTATACGTCTCTATTGGCTATGAGTTATGGGGAATTCAGACATACATGTACTTATAGAGAATTGTATTCTATGGTAAATCCAAGCGTCTTTCGACCTTAACAAGGACTATTTCACTTTAACTCTTTCGAGCTTAAAGCGTGTCTAACGGTACAAATTCTCCAAGAGGTTAATCCAGTTACGGCACTAACTTTTTAACAAGGGTTGGTGCCCTATTACCTAGACATTATCTCTTTTCCAAACATATAACTTTTCTTTCGAACAAGTTAATGCTATACTGGCATATTCTATGCATCTGCAGCCACAAAGAATTTAGATTAAGATGAAGAGAATAACGATATAAGCAGCATACGTGTCACGAATTCACAAACTCATAGCCTTAGATAGTATCTCATAAGGCTTCTATAACCCCAACAGAGAAGTTTAGCTACTCATGAGTGCAAAGGAAATCGCAATAGACATTATCATTGTACCACAATAAAGATCTCACGTTAGGTATAGGGGTAAGAATGGCGTGAATCCTTTGTTTGAGTAACGTTTCTCTTGTTGCGGAAATTAAGAACTTGAAAGTAGAAGAATTGTCAGAAGTAGAATGTATTAGAAAGTGAATTTGGAACTAGAATAATAGAGGAATGTCTCAAAATCTCTAGCGGAATAGGGTATTTATAATACCCATATCCTATTTCTACTAAGCTAATGCATTACTTATCCCAATCCTACTAGGTTAATGTATCATTATCCTAATCCTACTAAGTTACTGCTAATCCCCAAAGTCTTCAGAATTGCTGTTTTTGCCCGGGACAGATTTTCCATGCGCCACTTTTGGTCCTTGGCGTGTAAGATTCCCCTTCCTTCTTTCGTGAAGCTTTCTTTGGCGTCAAGTTATCCATATAATACTGAAATCTGCATCATTTATACCTGAAAACTTGCTAATCACGTTTGTTAGCTCACTTACAGGAAAAAGGACTAAAAGTGCATGAATTATATATTTTGTCCTTAAAACTTAGCTAAAATATGGGTCAATTATAGCACTATAGGCGTGTAAATCCGCCTATCATCACCTTCTAAAATAAGGGAGTCTCACCAACTGCAAACTTCAGACAACCCAATCTACTGCTTAGCAAGACCCAGACTGTGCCTCAAATCCTGAAATATAGGGGCTCAATACAGATGTACTGGTACATAGAGAAATCCGAAATAATATATTTATGTATAATATAAGTGAGAGAAATTCATAATACATTTTATTTATGATATATTAAAGCTTAAATGACTTTGAAACATTTCTTTGAAATCATGAACTGCACTTTATGTTACTTTTGAGCTAAATGGTATACTCTAAAATCTATAATTCCATGGTCTATATGGAATTCACTCTTGACTCGGCGGCCAAGCCCCCAGTCCAAGTTTGCCGCAAGTATTGGGGTATCTATAAGAGGGACACGCAAGATCACACACCAGGGTACCAAAATCCCTAATCAAATCAGCATGTCATGGTAGTGTATAAGATCACAAAGCAGGGATCCTAACCATAGTCCCAATTTGGGATGACATTAATCAAGGTACACAAGATCATAAAGCAGGGTACCATAATCATGTGTTGGCAAATCATGATTTCTAGCATTGAGTCTTTCAAATTGTCCTTTCTTCGGGTAACCATCTAACTCTGTTTAAGACAATTTTTAACCTTTTTAAACATGCATCTTTCTTAATTCAAAATTTAAGTAAAATCTGTATTTTAGTCTGTTATGAATCTACTATGGAATTCATTTGTTTGCTATCATCATACCAAGACTTGCAAGTCGTATGTCTAAGCCATATTATAATATGTATTAGTTCCTTCATTACAATCGATTCGTTTGACTACAAAAAACATTTAACAATGCAAGAGAGTTCTTATTTTCAAAACATATTTCAAACTATGCAGGAATTCTCTCTCCTTTTAACATTTCAACAAACATGTGGTGGTCAAGTATTTTGTGACAAACCATGCAACTCTTTAAAATCACCACTTCTCATTTATCTAAATAAGAAAACTCCCTATCTTTTAGTTCATAACCAAAATAAATTCCATAACAATAGTAAAGACTTTTATATCATGTTTCTAAATATGCAACTCATCAATTTGTGACATGGAAATCAAGAGGTTGCTTTAACAGGAAAGGGAGTACAATTATTCATGCTCTCAAATTAAAGTTTCAAAATATCAAATGCATATATATATATATATATATATATATATATATATATGTATTTATATATGAGTAACAATCAATTTCAAGGGGGAAAGGCCTCAAGACCAAAACATTATCATCAAAAGGGTTCACAATGCATAATTGTCATAAATTCAAAACCCTTTGTAAAGATATGATTTCATAACTTAAACATTTCTCAAAACATTTCCCACTTACCTTAGATTATTTAGTGTGAATAATAGAACCTGAATCTTGACTCATTTCTAGGAAATCTTGGAATGAAAGGCTTGGATTCTTTCCTTGAAGGAAAATCCTAATTTCTTTTGTTCTTAAGAGTAGAGAGGATTTTCGATATGTTTAAAATAGATAAAAGATAGATTATAATTCTTAGGGTGTGATTTAAATTTATGGAGAAGGAATTTGGGATGGGAAACCACCAAAATACCCATTTAAAAACGTCTAATCTGAGCAATACGTCCTTGGCGACGGCTTGGTTGACGGTCTATCAGTCTGGTGATGGACCATTGCTCTAACTATTAGCTTTTGGACAGAAGACGAGCTTACTACTTCAAGCGGACAGTCAGGCTTGATGGGCCATCACTGTCTTGACGGTCCATCAGTCTAGCCGTCACACCTCGGCAGTCTGATACTTCTTTGTAAAATAGGTATAACTTTTCACTCCAACATCAGATTAAGGCAAAACTGGTGGCATTGGACGAAGACTTAAAGACCTTTTATTTGATATATATTAGGCCTTATACCTCATTATATACAAGAAATTATGGTCGATGGAAGTTGATCCAAGTTGAGACGTTCACGAAAACTTAATCGTAGAAGAGTTTTCAACTCGTCTTTAAGTTAGGAGATTTTTGTGACATTAATTTATATTCAAAAGTATTCACACACTATAATATTGATCATCACGTATTTATTAACAAGGAATCATTGGGTTTGGGTCTATATACATAGAAAAGACGGTTCAAACTTTAGCCCAAAAGTGCGGGGTGTTACAATAGTGCAAGAGGACCTGACAGGATAAAATAGCTTTATATCAAGATTCTTTGGATATTATAAGTGATGATGTTTATCCAATAGGGAAGGAATTCTTTTGTTGTGTTGATTTATCAAGATTTGTGACACTGACAAATTTGGTACTCATACCTAAGAAGGATATTGTTAATACTTTCTTAGACTTAAGACCTAAATTATTGAGAAACTTTTTTTTTGGTAAATAATTTGAATTATATCAAAGTAAATCATTACATTCTAAACAGAGGCTAGCCCCCTATTCCTCTAAGGTTCAACAACAAAAAAATACAAGCCTAGTAGTTCATGAGATCTCTAGCTTACATACAGTTCTACTCTGTGTCTCTACAATAGGCCTCACTACAAATCACTCAAAAATCACTATTAACTTGTTATCTCAATGCTACAGTCTTTCTCAAAGGAATGAATTTAGCATCCTCAGGATCGGTTGCCAGGCTTTAATTGCTACTCCTCTCACGTGAAGAAATATCGCTAATTCGTAGTGGCCAACTTAAAACCTTATATGGTTCCTTTCCCTCCAAATCATTGTTGTTACACATGAAAAGGTGCAGGTCACTATTGCATTTCTTCCCGTTTGTTTCTATGCCTAAGTGCACATCCATTGAATTTTTTCTTGCCAAGTCCAAATATTTTTGTGCATTCCCAGCCAACAAAGTATTCTTTCTCATAAGGCCTTTGTTATTCTATATTTAAAATAAAAATGATCTAGTATTTCATCACTGCTATCACAGAAAGCACAGAATTGGGGAGTTCTCACACAAATTTTTAATAATATATCCACTTTTGGTAGCCTTCTTTGCACAACAAAGTACAAAATAACGTTATGCCTTGGATGGATGTTGGGATTTAGTAACAAGCTCTTTCATGAAACTTTGGGTTGTATTGGCAGAAGGATAGAGAATTTTTGATTGACGATTATGCTTCTAAGCTTTGTCAGCAAATCCCATAGTCCTAGGACCTGTAGTACTGTAATGACCCTTAAGTCATTTTCTATATTTATGCTTATCTTCACCATTTGAGCTTCTCCATAGGTTCCTTAAGTCATAACTTGTTGGGACCAACGATTCAGTTATCGGGCAGTTCGTTTGACTTTTAAAGGCAATTTTCTATTTAGAAGTCTTCTCTGGTTTCAAATGGCCACCGAGTGAAAACTTCAGCAAATGATCTCGAATGCACATTCTAACTATTCCAGCAGATCTGAAACATTGATTTTAGTCTGTGTAGGCATTTGGTTCAGGTCCCAATGCACCTGAGCTCATTTTGAGCTATTGAGCAAAATTTATGAAAATTAAACTATAGGTGTGGGCCCTAGCTTTTGCCTAAATAATCTTGGATAAAAGTTTTGATTATTCCAATGAAATTAAAATATGGTTTGCACTTAAATTTCACTATTGGATTATATATTTGGGATTCCGAATGAGTTTCAAGGGTCAAAAATTCATTGTTGACTTTGCTGGTAGCCCAGACAGCAACTGCGGCATCTCCAAAGCTGGTAGGGGTATTTAAGCACCGCATAGGCTGCATTTTTCACCATTTTTGACTCATTTTAGAGAGCCTTAAACCCTAAATAGGTATGATAACTCAAAATTAAATCTTGTAGGTGTCTAGGGAGCTTAGTAAACATCTTTTATCATGATTATCATCTGTATTAAGGTAAGATTTTATCACTTTATTGGTGAATTTCTTAGTTCTTGACCCGAAACCCCAATTTAGCTTAGGGATTAATTTAGCCCTAAATTTGGTTTGTTTTTCACCCATTAATTAAGGGTTATGATTCCTTGGTGATGTATGAGCTTTGGGTTGACCTCAGAAACGTGATTTCCATATGTGGGATCCACTTGGAGTTTTTGGTGTCGAAGCACAATAGTGCAATATGGATATCTCTAGACTCATATTGATGAGTAGATTATATTTTTGATAGTGTGATAACATTTTGGGGATTGTGAAGTGAAGACGAGCATATGGTGTTTGAAGTGTGATTTTGTGGTTTTGCCTTGAGGTAGGCTCCTATCCACTTTCCTTCATAGATGATGTATGATATGTATTTCTTATGGATATGAATTTTAGGGTTGATTATGAGAAAGATTTCTTAGCCTTGATTATTGATGTTTTGGGAAATTAGATGATGGTCTTGGACTGGTAAGATAGTATGTTTACAACCTTATGGACTCTTATTGCCTTCTAACTTGATTGGATTGAATTATAGCATGAATTTTACACATTGCTAGATTATGGATGTGGTTTTGGTGTTGGAAGCATGATAAGTATAATTAATCTATTTGGTCTAGTGTGGTATTCTTGGAATCATAATTTTGATAGAATTAACTTAAGTGCCCTTATTTCTAGTTGAAGTTCCTGTCTTAGGCTTTTATGTGGCTTACGTGACATCTAGAAGTTGAGCTAGATATCTTAGCCTAGTTTGGGGTATAGTGTACCTAAAAGCTTCTCTATTTTTAAATGGTCTTCTCATAATTAATTCAATCCAATCTAAATTCAAACATATATGCTACTACTGTATTTTTTAAATAACTGTGCTCTGATACCATTAGTAGGGGGTGCAGATCTATGCGGATAACTAACTTATGAAATACATCTATTATATGTATAATGAATCTATTTTTCTTTGTGCGTGGATATTTCTTAAATTTTGTTTCAATATCTTTTAATGATTTATTCTTTTCGTAAGATGTATTCATTAATTTGTGTAGTTTATTATTTTATCCTGTAGTAATTGCAGAGTTACAGATTTCTGTATAATAATTTATCCTAATTGTACTATAATGTATATCTAATTCTAGATTTTCAATGTTATTTATTATCTTGTGTTGTTCTTCTCGTAGTGAGTTTTTTAAATTATATAAACTATCACATATACTTTTTTCTTAATTTTCTAAGGTTTCTTCTATCCATATTAATTTTTCTTTTAGATTCGCCATTATTTTTCTAATTTGATTTCTATAATTAATTTCTTTATTTAGATTATCTTGATTTTCTCTAGTTTTTTTAATATATTCTAACATCTCTTAATCTGAATAATATCCTTCTGGGTAATTATCCAGGTATAACTGTGCTATCCAATTTATAATTTCAATTTCATAGTCTAATACTTTTTCTAATATTATTTTCTTAATATCTATAATTTCTATATCTCTAAGTATATATAAGATTAAGACTTTAAGATTATCTATCATTTAAAATTGACTAAATATTTTATTATAATATTTTGTAGTTGTCTGTTTTAGCCTTAGTAGATCTTGCATATTTTCATTAAGAAATTCTATATATTTTATATCTTTAGTTTCCACGTATTTGTCTAAATTTACTTTCATCTGTTTTTCGATTAACTGTATGTTTCTCATATCTTTTTCCAAAAATTCTATGTAATTTATCATGGTAAGTATTTGTAAGAGTAGTTAGGTAGGTATGGTATGTAATTTACTCTAGTCATATAATATTTACCAAATGTTTTTTCTAATATGATTTTTCTTATATCTACTACTTTTATATCCTTAAATGCATACAAAATAAGTATTTTAAATTTATCTACCATCACATCAGATAAATAATTATTCATTTTCATAAAATTGTTATTTTCAAAATATTCCCTTCAATCATGTACATAACAAAATATGGTCATCTTAGATTACTATATACTAGATTATTCTTAAATAACATGTTTTTCGGTCACTATTAGCATGGTAATTTGGATACTTTTCCCTTAAACAGCGCCTCTACTCTGGTTACTCCCCACCACGGCTTCTTGTCTCATTGGTTTCACCTTTAGAATGACATAGTTCTTAGGGATTTTTCTCCGTTTCCACTTTGCTAATAAACTTCTTAACATATTATTCTTCGAATAATTCAACTATAAAGTAACTAACATGAATTTATTTTATCATAACATGATTGTTGGGAATTATGAATTTAGATATTCATAATCATAAATAAATATACCTGTTCGGGTAGGTTTGATATTTCTGAGGTTTGTTCCTCCATAGCTTTTTCCATTGAAATAAATCTGTTTTTTTAACTAAGCAAAATATTTGTTGTGGACAGGAGAGAGTATTTGCTTCAACACATGAAGGCTTTCTTTGCAATGCCTTCGGTTCATTTTATTTATAGACTGAATCTTTACAAGAGTATTCACGTTTTCTAAAATTAGTCTAAAAAATCTCCTAATGAGACAAGAATTATTAATGCCATAGTCAAAAAGCCTAAAAAGTCTAAAAAGGCTAAAAAAGGCGAAAAAGGCTAAAAGTCTAAAAATCTAACCTATACACAAACTTTACGTAAAATGAATTTAATAGTTTGTCTTCTATTATTACTCCGTTGATATCTTCTCATTTTCGTATCTGCTGCTTTTTCATATCTCCATTATTGCTTCTTATCTTGTATCTTCCAGCTGGCATGCTTATCTTCTTGATTCTTTTATTCTAGGTGGACTTCTGGGATAATATTATCTTCTCCATTACATCTCGAACATTGATGGTCTGGATATTTGTGTCCAATTATTTTGCAATATCTTGTCAATAATCCGTCTGAAATAAATCCTCTCTTAATTGCTCTTGCAGTAGATTGTTTTCCTGGGTTAATTAATGTCATTATCAATTGCCTAACATCTTCCATATCTGCTTGTCGTAGTTCTTTTGAATTTGAATAAATCATCTGATGGTCTCTTGAATAATAGCTCCATATTGGATTTCCATTGGTATAATTATTTGCTAATTCTTGAATAATTGTAGCTAGTCCAATGAGTCGTTTATTTGCGTAGAAATCAGGTATCTCAATTCTAGGTATCTCTAGCTGTTGCATAATATCTTTCGGTATAATCATATCTCTGGTTAATCCTATTTTTACAACTTGTATAACTGGTTTTATTTCGTCGTATAATATCTCTGCTGGTGCAGTATAACACTTTATATAAAATAGATTTCCTTTGGTTATTCTTTTATAGGTGGTGAATATTTTATGTAATTCTTCCATAGCTGTTAGTTCTTCTCCGTCTTGGGTGTATATGGTATTTAATAATCCATAGTCAAAACAAGTTTTTATTAAGCTTGGGTTGGTTTTGGGTAGTGCAATTAGCTTGTTGTAACCTTGTAATTTTTGGGTTATATAATTTATGTTTGATTCTTTGATATTTGTAGCTCTGGGGTTAAGGTTTAGGAAAGTTTGTACTCTGTAGATATTTTCTATGTATTTTTGGGCTGTATAGTTGTAAACTTTTTTATCTTGGTTCAGACTATCTCGGTATGTGGTAATTTGTGGGGGTATGAACAAGGGGTCTTTTTGTGTTTTTGGTATAAATGGTTTCTCAAATATCTTATTCATATTCATGTTCTGATATCTTTGTCTACTAATTCCTCTGCTTGTACTTGCAGAAGTAGATTGATAAACGTTATGGGTTTTATGGAGTGTCCCATCGTCTCCTTCTAGCTCTGGAACTTTAATGTCTTCCGATCGACATAGCTCTGCACACTACTGAGTTAGCTGATTTGTAGCTATAGACTTCAGTTTATCTTCATTAGTCTTTAGCTTTTCTATCTCATTACCCATACTGTCCACTTTCATTGAAAGCGTAGTTAGGGTGTTGATTATTTTTTCTAGAGTATCCTCTTCTATTATATCAGTCTGTGTAGCTTTGTCTTGATATGTAATCTGCAATAACATTTTTGTTAGTACTAATTACTTCAATTATAAATGTGAAATTTAATATATTCAAGACTAGTCTCCGAATCTCTTTTGTTGTGACTGAATTTTGTATTTTCTTTGTTAACCACCAGCGTACTTGTGTATTATCTGTTCGTACAATAAACTTGTTATATACAATATATGGCTCAAATGCTAACAAACATTTATATAATGAACATAATTCTTTCCTATTTATTTCCCATTTTATTTCTGTTTCATTGAACGTACCTGAGTAGTATCTACAATGGTGTTCTAATTTTTCTACTTCATATCGGTATTTAAGTACTCCTCCATAACTACATTCACTAGCATCTGCTTCTACTATATATATAAATTTTCTATTTTCATCTGGAAATTGTAGTTTTGGTAATTCTTTACAAAGTAATTTTATTTTCTGAACTTGTTTTTTATCTTCTTCATTATAGTTATATTCTACATCCTTTTTTAATTTTTTCTATAGTGGTTTTAAAGTTTCTGCTAATTTTGGAATATATTCTCTTACTTGGTTTACTAATCCTAAAAATGATTGTAATTTCTTTTTTTGTATCTAATTCTTCTTTCGAATTTATTATTTTTTGCACTATATGTTGTTGCATTTTTACTCCACTCTTATCTATTTGTATTCCTAAAAATTCTATCTGATTTTTCATAATTTCAGCTTTCTTTTCGCTTAGACTTATTCCCGATTTTTCTATTATATCTGTAAATTGTCCTAATAATTTTAAATGTTCCTCTTTAGTTTTCGTATATAATAATATATCATCTATGTATACTATACAATTAGATAATTGTTTAAAATAACTATCCATAAAATGTTGATATCTACCTGGTGCATTTTTATATCCAAATGGTAATACGTTCCATTCATAAAATCCTTGTGGTACCGTAAATGCGGTTAATTCTTTAGATTCTTCTTCTAACTTTAAATGGTAAAATCCTGATTTACAATCTAATTTACTAAAATAATTATATCCCTGTATTTGTCTTATTTTTAATATCTTATTTGGTATTGGATAATTATATGACATAGTCTTTCCATTTAAATTTCTATAGTCAATAACCTTTCTACTTTTTCCTCTTTTTTGTTCACTATGTTTATTTACTATAAATGCTGGACTATTATGTTTACTATTACTTTTTTGTATATATTGTTTTTCTAATAATTCATCTATATGCATTTTAAATTCTTTTAAATCGTCAAAATTATATGTTAATGGTTTCTGGGTTATTATGTTATTTTTATCTATTAATTCAATTTTTATAGTAGTTTTATGTTTTCCTCATCCTTTTAATGGATCTTCACTATATAATTGTTCTAATTTTTTCTTAATTATTTCTATCTTATTTATTAAAAATATAGTTATTTCTGTTTTATTTATCGAAAATACAACTAGTTCTATTGTATCTTTAGTATTTTTTATATTTTCTAACTTTTGTGTAATTTTTTCACTTCCTTTTATCCAATCAGTTTTCTTTCTTATTTTATTATTAACTCTTTTTGCTCTTACTTTCTGTTTACATGGTGTTGTAAACCACCAATCTGTTCTAGTTATTATATGCGGGTATAATTTATCTAAAAACGACATTCCTAAAAGTATATCTTTTGATGTTAGTTCATAATTATAAATTTCTTCTATTGTTAATATCTTATCCCATACTTGTATTTTTACATTACTAGCTTTATAAGTAATTAAGCTTCCTTCATTATTAAATCCTTTAACTATTATTGGTGTTTTTAATTTATCCCATTTGCTTTCTGGTAAGCAATTATATCTACATAAATTAGCTTCTGCTCCTGTATCTATCATAGGCGTATAATATCTACTGTAATATCCTTCTACTACTATCTTCATTAATACATATATTTTCATTTTATTTTAAGCCTCTTCTTAAGAATAATTTCTCTCTGTTATATGTTAAGGTTAATTGTGTATGTTCTATATTATATGGTTTTACTTGTTCTAGCCATTTTATTCCTAATATTATGTCTGCTTTTTGTATTTCTTCCTTTACTTCAAATTCTATTTTTATTTTTCTAATTCCTATTATTATTTCTTTTTTTGCTATATTTTTACTATTTATTAAACTTCTTGGTAGGTCTGGGCATATATCATTATCAGTTTTTATTTCTTCATTTTTTACTAGATATTTTGCTATATAATTTTCTTCTTGTCCTGTATTTAAGAGTATTAAATATTCTTTTTCATTTACCTTTCCTCTTATGTAATATTGGTTTAAATTATTTGTTGAATTTATTTTATAACTTGTTCTTTTTAATGAGCTTGATGATTCTGGTTTTTCATCAGCTATTCTTTTCGTTGTACTTATTCTATCATTTACTATTTCTAAATTTTCTTCTATATCTATGTCTCTATAGCTATAATCATTATAATCTATTGTTTTTACAATTTGTTCGAATGGACTTTCTATTCGTATTTTGTTAATCTTATTTTTTCCTGTTATTTTATGTTTTGTTGTTAATACATATAAATTTTTGCATCTTGCTGTAAATATTTTACTTCCTGGGGTTAATTCTATTCCTGATATTTTCCAATATAATACTAATGATTTATCTATATTTTTATCTGTTATCGCTACTGAATAATTTGCACTTATTATAAATTTAAATTTTTAGTATATTAAATTTCCTTTTATGGCAGATATTATGCTTTTTTCTACAGGTTTTATAATTCTATCATCTGCTAAATATAATTCTATTGGTGTATCTATTCCTTCTCTAAAACATGCTTTTATTAATATCTCTGTACCTCCAAGGTGTACATATTTTATTGGGTCTCTACTTTTTATATCATTTATCTCTTTATTAATTATTCATTTTGTTACTAGTGGTATACTAGCTTTACCTTTTGCATATCTACAGTCTATTACATGTTCCTTTTGGCATACTACATAATATTCTTCTTTTTTCTTAGTAAATAGGTTTCTTATTGTTGGTATTTTAAATATTTTTTCTACACTTAAGTCTAACTCTTTTCCTTTTATTTCATCAAATATGTTACTGTCAAATATTATTTTTTGTTCTGTTCCTTCATCATTTAAATATTCTTCCTTTGTTATTCTTTTTATATCTTCTTCAGTCATTTGATTTATCTATTTCACTATCTATTTCATTATCTGTTTAATTTTCTGAAATTTCATATATACTATCCTCACTTTCTAATTCATAATCTATATAATCTATCTACATATATTCTGTATTATCTATTTTTATTTCTGATATTTGTTTATTTTTTGGATTTTTAGGTAATTTACAATCTCTAGCTAAATGTCCTAATTTTCCACAATTATAACAAGTACATTCTTTTATAGATTTTTTTTTTCTATATGGTCTTTTATATTTATAATTTTTTACATAATATCTTTTTCTTGGTTTATTGTATTTATATTTTGATTTTTTATATTTCTTATATTTCTTATGTCTTTTTCTTTTCTTATAATATCTTTCTTCACATCCGAATTGGGGTGCTATTTTATTTTTGCAACATGCTAAATTTCTTATCAATGTTTTTTCCATTTTTAATTCTTCTCTATATTTTTCACATAAGTTTCTATACCATTGTTGTAAAAATTTTGTTCTTGCTCCTAGAGTATCTACTATTTTTGTTTCTTCCCAACTCTTTATTATCTTTGAACTAAATGGTTCGGTAGTTTATTAAAATATAATTTTCTTATTTCTTTACTTTCTTCTATATTATATGCTCCTTTATAATAATATTCTTTAAATGCGCAAGTATATATATCTATATAACACACATTACATATTGCTAATTTTAACATTAAATTCCTATTTGTATCTTTTTCTTCATCTTGTTCTTCTTCTATTGTTGTCATACTACCAAATTCATCTTTTATAGCTGTTTCATATTTTTTTAATAATTCTATAGGTGTTAGTTTAGTTGTTATTGATGATGTTCCTTCTATAGGTTTATTAGTTCTTAATACCTTCTTGCTATTTCAGTTAAATTTGAAAACCATAATTTCACTGTTCCTATTAGTGTTCTTTCTATATATTCTGGTGCATCTGTTATGTTTATATTATTATCTAATAATTATTTTGTCATATATCCTATCCATAATTGTATTGTTTTTTCTGTATCTATTACACAGTCTAAGTCTAAAAAGTTATAATTTTTATTAACTATTTGTTTTGGTGTCCATTTGTCATATTCATTCTTTAGATTATGTCTTTTAAACTTATTCTTATAATATGTAGGTTTTCTTATTTCTGATGTTCTAGGTATTATATTTTCATCTTCTTTTTTATCAAGAGTATTTATTTCTGTGTTGATATTTTCTAAGTTTTCTTCATTAATTTCTTCTTGTTTTTCATTGATTTCTAAATTTTTTGTATTTGTTAATATTTCTGTATATGTTTCACTATCTGCTGAATCATAATTATCTGTCTCTTCAACATCTATATTATTTATTTCTAATTCCTTGTTTTTTATTTCTTTATTGTTTATTTCTAATTTTTCTTTAAATTGATTTATCTCGTTTAGTAATTTTTGTTCTTTATCTTTTTCTTCCTTTTCCTTTTGTCTTTGTTCATACAAATCTTTTAACATTTGTAGTTCTTTTTCTAATTCAGCAATCCTACTATTTTTAGTTTCTTCTATTTTTCGTATTTCTTCTGTAGTTTGTTGTTTTATTTTTTCTCTTTCTTTTTTCCTATCTATTTCTTCATTTTCTCTTTCTATTCTTACCATAGCTGTCAATTTATCTTCTAATTTTAATTCTTATTTTTCTAACATTAGATATAAATGTTCATCTATTTTCTTATATCTTCTTCCTAGATTAGAAAATAATATTTTTGTTTTTAATCCTTCGTGATTTTCATATATTTTTTCATCTATTATAAATTCTTCTTTCTTCATTTTATTGTGAACAGTTCATGTTGATATATATACTCTAAACTATCTATTTGTGATTCTAATTTTGATATTTCATCTTTTTGTGTATTTATTGAGTTTTCACTAACTCCGGCAAATATATTATAATGTATTCTTTCTATTCTTATTTTTAATTCTTTACGTTTTTCAGAAATAATTTATTTTAGTTCTTTGTATTTTTGTACTTTATTCATTTAAACCATATTTATAATATCTTGGTAGATATCTAAATCTAATTTTATCATAATTAGGTGGTATGTGTCTCATTCTTCTAGATTTTAAATGGATTATTAATTTTGCTTCAATACTAGATATTAAGGTAATTAGGTAGGCTAATCTTTGTGGGTTTTCTTTTGTTTTATTTAGACTTATATATTCTGAATAATTACTAATTAAGGATTCTTTAATTTTTCTAAAAGCTTCTCTATTTTTAAATGGTCTTCTCATAATTAATTCAATCCAATCTAAATTCAAACATATATGATACTACTGTATTTTTTAAATAATTGTGCTCTGATACCATTAGTAGGGGGTGCGGATCTATGCGGATAACTAACTTATGAAATAGATTAGACTTGTGTTAGTCATTGTGGAATTAGCTGCAGATGTTAGACATAGTCGAGACTAGTAAATCTTAGTATAAAATTACTTTTTGACTCGGTATATTGTAATGATGTTCCTCGGATTGTGACTTATGAGTTATATCTATGTTGTTTCTTATAGAAATGATGTGATAAATGGGCCCATAGAGATGTTATTTCCTTTTAGACTTAATACTTGGCCCATAGAGATGTTATTTCCTCTTAGACTTGATACTTGGCACATAGAGATGTTATTTTCTCTAAGACTTGATACTTGACCCATAGAGAAGCCATTTTCTCTTAGACTTGATATTTGTCCCATAGAGATGTTGTTTCCTCTTAGATATGACGTTGGGTCCTTAGAGATGATTTTCCTCTTAGATGCGATATTGGTCCTATAGAGATGCAACCTCTGCTTAGATATGATAGTTTTCCTAGAGAGGTGATATTCCTCACCGTCATGATGAATGATCTTCATATGTGAAATGACTTATAGTCGCATCATGCTTATTGATATTATGCCTTCTATGTGAGAGATGATTACATGTTTATTGATATTATACCTAATATATGCGAGATTCCTCCTAGATATGAGAGGATTAGAGATATGCCATGACTTATAAATATGAATATAGAGATGAGTTTCGGATATATATATATAGGACAAAGGCCGTGATGATGATATTGTGATTATTTCAGATATATTATTGATCCGAGGGTAAATAGATGGTATTGATTGGACATTCAGGAAGTGTTTTTCCTTGTTGAGGATGAGCCTACAATTCATGAATATAAATATATGTGTGTGTGCATATACAAATCTCTCTGGTATAGGCCAGAGAAAGGTATGGTATGACACTTATGATTTCACTAATTGAATACTGGTGATTGCATGAATAGATTCGATACATTCATGATTATTATATCAGTTATTGATGTGATTATAGTTGCATGCGATCTTATGACTGTTCTTCCTAATTATGGTATAAGGTATGTGGTAACTAGTTATCTATTAGGTGACTATAGTACTTGATGCTTAGAATTCTAAATACATTAGTTAATGAGCCTTGCTTAGTAATATGGTAGCTAATAACTAGTGTTGATATATGGATATAAAGTTGGGTTTATCGATGGTAGTGATACGTGGCTATTGATAACAAGTTATAATGTTGATTAGTTGTTAAGTGAGGATAATGTGGTTAACATTGCTAGGTGTTAAGGGATGCTAGATTTAATGATGCCTAGTTAATAATGAAGTCTAGTTACTGATGCTGACAAGCTAATAACGAGGACTAGTTAATAATGAGGTTTAGTTGGTAAACAGTATTAGATATTGATTGGTGTTCGTTAATAAAAGAGGTTTAGTTGATAAATGGTAAATAGTGAATAGATGACGATTATGGTTTAATGGTAAACCTTGACTAGACGTTAGGTTTTGCTCATTATTCATTGATGGCTAATTGTTATTCCATGATTAATGATTATGTGAAGAATCAGTTAGATTGATAACTAGAGATCATATAATGACTAGTAAACTAACAGTATAGTAATGAGTCTTGGACAGTTAATAATGAGCAGATAAAATATAATGATAAGATAGTTATCTTTGCAATATTATAATTACAGTTATGATTATATCAGCTTGCATCTGTATACCTATTAAATGCCTATATTTATTTGTTGATAGTTACGATGATATATTGATACCGGCAAGGCCAAAGGATATTGAGATGATATTGATACCTGGCTAGACCGGAGGATATTATGATGATATTGATACCCGGTTTGAGTCCAGAGAATACTATTGAGATTATACTAATACCTAAAACCGGAGGATATTATGATGATATTAATACCCAGTTCGAGTTTAGAGAATACTATTGAGATGAATGTTGATACCCACAAGGCTAGTGGATATTATGATGATATTGATATTTGGTTAGATCCCATAGGATACTATTAAGATGATATTGATTCCCAGCTAGGTCGGAGGTTAATTACAATGATGATGGTCCTGATGAAGACAATTATTATGAGTTGTGAAATTGATGGTATACTTTGCATTCATTCCTGCATGTGTATTGCCTATCAATAGTATGCATCTATATTTATCAGTCGGTATAGGATGGTTGCATAGATATGGGTGAAGGATATGTCTTGTGTTATTATATGTTAGTTAAACCTTCCGAGCCTGGGGCATTTGGGGTATGCATAGGCTCATCTAGGTATTTAGTTGTCCAGAGTAGTCAGTAATTAATGTTGTTATTTATATTGTTATGATCATTATTATGGCTAGATAGACAGATTGGTCATTGATACGGTATCGGGATTTGAGAAATGTCTTTAGCCTCTCCTATCTTATGATTGCATTATTATGCAATAGTATTTCATGTCTAGCCATGTGGGTCGGAATCCCCGAGTATGATAGTATTTAAATCATGATAGTGTTATAATAAGGTCTTAAAATGAGAACATGATGGTCTAGGTTATGTTTGAGATGACCTCCTATATATATACAATATGGAATATTTTGAATATAGACGGAATAGGATAGTTCACGTTGATATTTCCTTAGTCTTATTATGTTAGACTCTTGGACATGAATAGGATAGTTTTCCCTTTTCATTCTCATTGACTTATTACATGATTTATATACTCTTGGTTGTAGTTTCCATTCTGTTTATATGCTGTATATATCTACTTTATCTTTGGAGCTCAGTTGGCAGTTCCCTACTGAGTACCATTCATTTAGTACTCATACTACACCTCTATAGCCTATAGAGCATAGTAAGGGTTATTATTGTTGATGTGTGCACGTGCGGAGTAGCCTGATTCAGAGACTTAGAGTGAACTTCTTACATTCAGAATATTACTTATATCTCTTTTATGTATTAAACTAGCCTCTAAGTTGTAATTAGAGGTAAGCTGAATTAGTGTATTTCTCTTTGATATATCACTTTTGTACTCTTATTATGTTTAAAAGCCTTTGTACTAATACCACCAGGTTTTTGGATTCGTCTATGTATTGATCTTTATTTCATATATTGCACATTCTTTTCCTTATGTTATTGAGTAGTTCGTTACTAGCTGTTTCAGACTATAGGTTTGGTTAGCTACTGGTGGGTTATGGTAGGCTCTATCATGACCAAAAAAGATGGGTCATAACAAATTGGTATCAGAGTTTAGGTTTCATTGGTGTATTAGTACAAGAGCTAAGTGTTAGTAGAGTCCTATGGATCGGTGCGGAGTCGTCCGAGATGTATCATTGAGAGGCTACAGTAATATTTTTGGAAATTTACTTCATGACTCCTTATCGTGTGTGTGCATTCCTATAAACCTCAAACATATTCTTTAACTCTATTTTATCACTAAAGGACTATGTGATATTTTTAATAGATGCAGACGAGACTCCAACATACATTTCTAAAATTTTTGCATAATATCAAACTAGAGAGTCAGGGATGGATATAGAAGATCTACAGTGGCAACTAAATAGAATTTGGGATGAGTCCCTATTATACTTATGGAATGTGGTATGTTTCTTTGAGCCATGGTGACCATTCTAGATTATGAGGGATAGTATCTCGAAGTATTTTAGATTCTTGGTTTGGTTGTGTTGTGATGGGACACTACTTTAGAGAATGCCCCTGGTATGAGATAGGTGGTTAGATAAAGTTAGCATATATTCCCATCCATCCTAGAGTTCCTAAGATAAAGTATAATTTTGGATGTCTGGACATAAATATGCGGATTTCTCCAAACATTAGTTGGCCATTCATTTGGCCTTAGTTTGTGTTCTCTCCATATTGATGCTTTAGGAATTGCTATGACCATAAAGAGATCGACTACTAGTCTAGGGAGTGTCCCTAACATAAGATTCTAGTAATTCATCTTATTCAAATCAATCCCACGATTTTGTGGCATCTTCAGTAGAGATAGTGAGCTTGGTGCCTTAGTCAATGATTCATTCAGTTGGTCCGAGTTTGACCCATTTAGATTTATTTTCCCTATGCCCATCAGGCAGGTGATTGCGGATGTCACCACGATTAGTGTGCATTTATTTCCCATATTTATATTTTATTATGTGTATGGGTTTTTTTTCATACCCATTGATGATTATATACCTTGATGAGTTCATATTGGTCATTATGTTCCTTATTGTTGAAATCATGATTATGTTACTACTCCGTGATTTATTTTATTTAGTAGTGGATGGAGTAGATATATATTGATGTTTTCCCCTATGGGAGTGTTTTTGGTCTTGAGTCCCATTTATCTTGGCACATTAGCCCTGTTGTGGCTCTTGTGTGGTACATGATATTGATATTTATTTTGGTACCGCCTATTCAGTAAATTGATATTGATATTGTTGTTTCTATTGCTACCACTGTGTGAGGTTATTGATACTACTTGATGTTATTACTAGATATTGTTATATGATGGATTTGATTCTCACTGGGTAGCTATTTAGTCTAGTGTTATCTAGTTAGAATTTCATTTTGTGATCTTATTTGGTGGCTTGAGCAAATATAACCTGATTTGATGATTTTTTTCTCGTGGCGCGGCGAGGTTAATTTTTTCCCCTCTTGGTTAACTGTGCTAGACTGATTTGGGAGCATATTGTGGTATCAATGGAAAGTTGACCTTCCATGGGTCTTTGTGGTTTTTAAGTTTGCAATTTAGTTATATTGCTTGTTATTATGTTTGAAATTCTTAGTTTTGCTTCCGGGATTGTGAAGGCTTTTATTTTGGCTATCCCTTCCAATATAACCCATTTGTAAGATTGATTAGTTTGAGGTCCATTCTTTGGTGTTGACTATTTCATTTCCCGATAGTGGTTTTGACATCGATATTGAGGTTCTGTGGATTTGATGGGTTCGTTCCTTTATGATAGTTTTCCCTTATTATTAGTGTGGTGATTAGATACTCCCTTCTTGGTGTGATATGGTTTTGTCTTAAGTAGAGTTGGAAAGTTTGAGGCAAGTGACCTTTCTTGTGATCCCTTCTTAAGTTGGCAAATTAGAAATTCCTTATCTTAAGTAGTTAATTTTATGGTGGTGGTCTTAACCTTGACCTTAGTTTTGGGACTGGTATATCCTTTGATGATATGATTCTTGGATGAATTCAGAAAATACTCATTTCAGCATTTGTTTGGCTAAGTGAGGCTTGGTAGAGAGATTCTCCTCGATGATATGAGCCTGTGGTTTTTTCTTTGCCTAGATGGAGTATAGCATTGGTTAGTTCCAAGCTTAAGTTGTATTTATTTAAATTGCTAAAGTTTTTTGGATAGTTCATGCCCTCCAGTGGATAAGGAGTGGGTTATATGTATTTTCAGGTAGTGATTTATCCTTTGGCACGACTTCTATTTTTTGGCTCTGTTTTATTCTGTCCAGCTGATATAGAGTTAGTTGCTTGTGTTATCGGTCAGTGTTTATCCCCGTGGTGATTATTGCAATTTTGACCTTGAGTTTCAGTTTTATTTGGAGATTTTGGATGATTTACTCAGTGGGAGTAATATGCTCGAGTTTGATTTAGTGTGCCTTTATCTTTGATTGAAGGGACATCCTGGAGTGAAATATTCGGTCACAAGTAGTTATACCTTGGGCTTTGGGATTTTAGTTTGATTTTCATTTGGATTTATTGTAGTATTGTCATAGATTGCATTCCTTGATTATCTCCATCTATCTGCCAGATAGCATTTTATGAGTTTATTCTCATGTTTCTCGTATGGACTTTCAGCAGATAAGTTTCAGTTCTTTGAGTTCTCCTTGATGAGACTGTTTGGATGAGACTCGCATGATTTTCCTCTTGACTTGGAGTAGATAGTATGTGGAAAATGGTAAAGAAAGGTTATTTTTGGGATTTGGAGTCGATTTTATGACTCATGTCTTGGTTTGCTTTTATCTTAGATGAGCCTTTATTGATTTATGCGGATATAGTGGTGGTGTGTAACGCCTTGATTTTTCTGAACCGGAATGCTACACTGTGCTCATGACCCTGAAGGACCACAAGCTAACCCATGACTGATATTTGTACATGTATACTACATGATATACTATATAAATGCGGAAACATATACTGAAAGAACATAAGGTTCAAGCTGAATAAACATCTGATAACATAATGTCTGAAAATGGAATAACAATACCAAAACAAATATGAAATAATGGTCTGACATACTATAGTCTGAAAGCCTCTAAACTGTCTGAATAAGAAGTTGATGGGACATGTCACCAACTAACTCCAACTACTGAAATAAACTAAAAACTGAAATAGTAATGCAATCATCATGTCCTCGATAGATGAGGATTCACTTCTAACTCTGATTGTTGAGACTGGAATCTCCTGCTGATCTGGAGCTCGTGTCTCTAAACCTATGGTATAAGATACCATAGCGTGAATGCGTCAGTACGACTGAATGTACTGGTATGTATGTAAGGTGACTAAATACATGGGGTTCATATGCATGAATAATAAAAACTGACTGGCTAACATGAACGTGAGAATACATGTATGACTACGTAACTATAACTGAGATCGTGTTGGGATTGAACACCATATTAATGAATACTGAGGAACTGATACTATGCTATGATACATAAATAACTGAGTCTGTTTTGATTTTGAAGAACTTGTTTTGTTGACTATATCTGACAGTCCTAAAGCTGAAGACTGATTACATGAGTTCTTATAACTAACATAAGTGATTATGTCTGACAGTCCTGAATCTGATGGAACTATCTAAGTTTCGTACTGAGTTTGAGTAACTAAATTTGAGATCAGTCCTATCTAGTGGGTGATCTCTGAGTATACTAATAATAAAGATGATTTGACTTAGTGTGAGTTCAGTCCTACCTAGCGGGTGATCTCTGAATCTGATTATACTGCTACTAATTGAATATAGTTGAGATTAATCCTATCTAATGGGTGATCCCAAAGTCTATTTAAATGATAAGGATTGACTGTATCTGACTGTCCTAAATCTATATTTCTAAGCTGAATTGACTGTGTCTGACAGTCTTGATTCTATAACTGAAACTGTGGGATGTATTCATCTAACCGACATGCCCCATACTAAGTTAATTAGGGTCCAACCTGTAACCCAGTTGGAAGGGTATCAACACCGCACCACTAGTAAAGACAATTGCTTTGAAGTCAGTCCTAATCTAGTGAGTGATCCCTGAGATCAGTCCTATACATTTAAATATGCTAACGGGTGATCCCTGATTATGTCAGTCCTATCTAACACGTGATATCTCGTACCTATGCTGACTACGTAGTTCTGGAACTTAGGGATTGTTTCTAGGGATCTCAGTCCTACTTAGTGGGTGAGCCCCTATCCCTAGGTTCGCTCGGTGCTGAATCCTACTCCTATCTGAAAGACACTGCACTGTTTAACTGAACTGAACTGATTAACTGAACTTAGCCGATTAACTAAACTGAGCTGATACTAGAGGTATTGTCTAGCGGAGCTAAACTAAATTTACTGAGTTTCGTTGACTAACAAAATGTACTGAGTTATGAGGACTGACTGAGGATGCTGAAGTTACTGAGTTTGACTGGGAATACTTAGGTTACTGAGGTTACTGAGATTTCTGAGTACTGAGATCACTGAGATTACTGAACTACTGAGATTACTAAGATTTCTGGGTTTTTCTGAGTCACATAACTAACTGAGTTCTATGGATCATGGCTTGACTGAGAGTATCGTGAAAAGATGACATGGCTCTAGGTACACAACTAATATTTTGGGTACAAGTACCCCCAGGACTCGATGAGAAGAAACTAACATAATATGACTTACGTGAACAGATGACCAACAACACTCCTTTCTCAAGGTTTCTCCGATGAAGGAAGTCATGCGATTCGGGAAGAAAGGTAAGCTAATTCCTCGCTATATAGGACCATATCAGATTATGAGAAGGATAGGTGGAGTTGTGTATGAGTTAGAATTTCTAGTTAGTTTGGGTTCGGTTTATTCGGTATTTCATATATCTATGTTGAAGAAGTGTATTGGAGACCACTCTTTTATATTGCCTGTCAAAGAAATCAAAGTGACAGTGTATTGCTTGTCAAAGATATCAAAGTGACAGACTCCTTATCCTATGAAGAAGAGCCTGTAGAGATTTTGGATCGCCAAGTTAGAAAATTGAGGAACAAAGAGATAGCCTTAGTTAAAGTGTTGTGGAGAAACCAGAAAATTAAAGAAGCGACTCGGGAATCAGAAGTTGACATGAGAGCTAGATACCCAAACCTTTTTGATCTAATGGATGACAAAATGGAAGGTACAATCCTTGCCTTATTCTTTCTATGCCTTAGTATGCTTGAAATTAGACTTTTCTGTATCCTGGTCAACATTCGGGGATGAATGTTCCCAAGGGGGGGATATTGAACACGCCGAAGTTTTTCTTAGCTAAATTTTGTCCCTAAAATATCAAGCATTATCTTCTAGAATGGTTTATATTTTTTCCTAGTGAAATCCCTTAGATTTCAACTTTTCATTATGTAGATGACTGAATAAGCTTACCATCGATATAAGATTCGTCCAAAACGTACACTCGGTGAAGAAGTTAAGGCTATTTTATGTGCTAGTAGAAAAACATCATCATCCTGGTGTTTAGCGTGCCGCAGAGAGGGTTTAATTAGCAATTGTCAAATTCCAGTGGGACATCACAATACTGGTGCATCGCGGAGGGTCCTAATTTTCCATTCGTCAATTTCCAGTGAGCCACCGCGATAGTGGCGCGTCGCGGTGGCCCATAAATTTGGGTTCCCAATTTGATTTTTCCAGCTTCATTCAGAAGTTAACAAGGGTAATTTAGACTTTTTCCAAGCCTCTTAAAAAGTTCAAATAGTAGATTAAGACCTCTATAAGCAGAATATATGACATTCTCAAGATTTTCCTCAAAACAAAAACCCTAGTTCATATACTTCTCCTCCAAGAAACTCAAGATTCAACCCTGGGTTTTCAAAACAAATTGAAGATTTGGAATTCCCAAGTCGTGGGCATCAAGAAACATCCTTTAAATTTCTAGATAGAGGTGCGTGGGTTTTATTCTAAAAACTGCATAGACTTAAAACCATTAGAGCATGACTTTTAGATCTTTATGCATGAATTTCAAAGGGGTTTTGGAATCTATGTTCTAAATTACGTTCTCTAAACGTTTTAATATAAATATTATTTTGACCTTGTGGTCCTATTCACTAAATTGATTTACATGTTATGTATATGTATGGAATTTGAGATTTAAGATCGTTGAGAGCATAAATTATGAACTCCCTCTTGTGTATTGAATTAAAGATCATGGTTTTGCAATTTGAAAGATGTTTTTGCAATATTATAGCATTTGAGATGATTTGAAATTGTTGAGAGGGTTTTTCTTGATATAAATGTGTTCTTATGTTTAAGAGAAAGAATTGCATGTGAATTAAGAACTTTGACATGACCACATTGTACTGTACTACTGAAATGCTTGACAAAGATGAGTTCCTTGCATCTGTTTACATGAGGTTTGAGTAAGAGTTTCTGTGAATTGAATTATTAAAATGGTTGTCCCAAAACTTATGTTTTGAAAACATAGATTTATGACAGATTAATAATGGCTTAGAGATGTGACTTGCAAATCAATGGTATAACGATACAATATGTATTTATCCCATAACAGAGTATGTTTTCAGAGTATGTTTTCAGAGCATGTTTTCAGAGTATGTTTTCAGAGACTGCATGTTTTGGTAGAGTTTAAAAAGGGGCTTAAAGAGAGTTAGGTGGTTACCCGAAGAAGGTGCGAGTTCAAGAATCTCTTAGCCCAAAACCTTATTTACCATTATGGGTAGATTATTATTGTACGCTGGCGACGACCTTGTGGCATAGTAGATTCAGAGACTCCGACCCTTGTGGCATACTTGGGTTGGGGCTTCGCTGCCGAGTTAATGGTAGTTTCCATATAGCCCTTGGAATTTTTAAGAGTTGTAGGGTATACCACCTAGCGCAGAAGTAACACAGATTTCTCAGAGTTGAGATGATTTTTACAGTATCTTTAAAATGCCCATGTGAATTCTTACTATATTATATACTTATGAACTATTCTAAATTGCTCTCATATATGTTGATTTATAAATGATTATTTTGGATATGTTCTACGTACCAGTACATCGGTATTGACCCCTCTCCTCCTTACCTCTTAGGTTCTGAGACTAAGTCTAGTGGTCCAGATCAGCAGTAAATAATTCAGACAGCTGATCGATTGTGCAGTGGTGAGCCCTCTCTATTCCAGAAGGCCTATCTTTTTAGATTATGTCACTTATTTCAATTTTGGTCTACTGGGGGCCTTCTCCCAGTTTCAGATAGTTGTCAGATTTTCATGTAGTAGATATTTTGCAGACTAAGTCAGATGTTATTTAGATGTAGTTGATTTACAGTTTCCATACTTATATTGAATTCAGAGTTGACCATGTTTCCATAGCAGATTATGTTTCTGCATCTTTTTTTATTTTATGAATGTTGTGCATGATTATAAGATTGAGATGGGCGTTTTGAGCCTTCATAGTTCGGGATGTCCATCACGGTCAGGCCCTAGTTCGGGTCGTGACACCAACTCATCCATAATGTCATATTAGGGGCATTTAGTTAGATAACTACTTCCCATAGTCACATGTTATAGAATCAAGACTGTCAGATACATTCAATTTGTCTCAATAATAGAACTCAGATAGTTCTTTAGATTTTAGGACTATCAGATACAGTCAACTCAGATTCATTACGGAACTCAGATAGTTTCATCAGATTCAGGGCTGTCAGATAGAGTCACCCATGTTGTCATTTTTGTTCAGATGCATTATTTCATGTTATCAGTCATATCATTTACTAATACATTATGTTATCAGTAAGCAGACTCAAAAATCATGTTATCATATTGTCAGTTGCAGTTACATATTTATGTATGTACTCTCATGTTTATGTTAGACAGTCAGTTAGTATTAATCATTCATGTAAACCCTTACATATAGCCTACCTAACATATATACTCAGTACATTCCATTATACTGACGCATTTCCACTATGGTGCTTTCTATTTATGTTACACCATAAGTTCGGAGACACGAGCTCAAGATTAACTATAGATTCTATTTTTAGCAATCAGAGTAGAAGTGAGTCCTCGTCCTTTGAGGACATGATGATTTAATATTATCTCATTGATTAGTTTATTAGTTGGAGTTAGTTGGGGACATGTCCCATCAACTCCTCACTCAAATAGTTTTAGTCATGTTTACAGGCTTTCAGATTAGATGCAGACTAGATACTGACTATCGTGTTCAGACTTCAGTAATTCAGTTTTGTTTTAGGTAGTCCATTACCCCACACTTATGTTATGTTATTTAGTTATGTTTACGATTGAACCTTATGGCCTTTCAGTGCCTGTTTCTGTATTTTCATGTCACATTATGCAGTGTACAGGTACAGATATCTGTCATGGTTAGCTTGTGGTACTTCGTAGTCATGAGCACCGTGTAGCATTCTGGTTCAGGTAATCGAGGCAAAACATATAGGTAAGGACAAGTTGTGAGTTAACCCTCTCTAACAGGAAGCTCTTTCGTTAACCCACACTGGCAGGATAACTCAGTTGAGAAATATCAACCCTTATAATATATGGCAAGAAGATACCTCAACCTACACTGGCTACGTAGTTTTGTAATGCTGGGACTGCTGATAAGGGTCAAACCCTCAGCTGACAGAAATGCCCCATCCCTAGGTTAACTTGGTGCTGAATCCTACTCTCAATTGATTAGACACTAAATTGATTTCTATTCTGTACTAGGCTAGACTGAACGGTTACTGACATTACTATTTAGCTGGACTGAACTGAGTTTACTGAGTTTCGTTGACTGACGAAATAGTACTGAATCCTATTAGCTGACTGAGTTTACAGAGGTCTAAACTAGATACTAAATTAGACTGGACTAATACTGATTCTACTGAGTTTTCCTGAGTTTTGTAACTGACTGAGAGTACTACTGATCGTGTTGTGACTAATACTATTCTATGACTAACCATGGCTCTAGGTAATCAGCTAAATTGTCGGGTACAAGAACCCCCAGGACTCGATTGCATAAATTAAGAGGCATGGCATAATTTGAAGCATATAAGCTAAGTATTTGATCATTATTCATTTATTGGGGAATTTTGACAAAAACTTGCATAATATTACTTGACATGATTTCATTCTCTCAATAGTTCACATGGACAATTTAGTAAGCACTTGGTTAGCACAATATATGACATAGTATTGAGCAACAAGTGAGCATCATAATTCAACTCTAATTTCACAATTCAAGGGTTTATCATGGATTTACATGAATCTATACACATAATGATTAATTTCACACGAAATATATATAATTATGAATTAGGAACTTAATCCAAATAGCAATCATGGATACACTTTAATTCCAAACATGGAAATTATAAAATCAATTACTAAAAGTTCAAAAGAGGTTCCTAGACTCCAAGGGTGGAAGGAACCCTTGGATAAACACGTTACATACCTTTGTTGAAGAATTTTTGAAAGTTTATGGTTGAATCTTGAGCGTTGGATTTGAAATTAATTCTTTTAGGGTTTTGTTCTTGTGAGATTTTGAGAAAGAATGACTATATTTGCACTATAGGGTATTTAATTTTGTGTTTTGGGGGATGAGGGTTGAGGGAAAATACCCAAATATCCCCCAAAATGTGGTCTTTTATTGACTGAAAACTGGGTTACCAACGTGCAGGTCAACGCACCGTATTGATGGAATCGACGCGATGGCCAACATATCACACCATGTTTGCGTTGGCTCACTGGAATTTGCACTGAAGATGGAGAAAAATTGATGGTCGACGTAACGCATCGAGATCGCGTTGGCCCACTATTTTGTGCACTCAAACGTGTTTCAAACAAGGTCCAAAAAATTTGAAACTCATCTGGGACACCTATGGACCTCGATGATCATGAATCAACCTAAACATCAATGTTTAATGGATGTAAAGTTCACAAAATAAGATTGCCAACCTTCGTAGGCTAAAATAACACTAAGTCTGAGTACTCAACTAAAATATTCTTAATCTGAGACTGCTTGACAAGCCTAAAGGACTAACTTAATCTTAGGATTTTATGAGGTCTTACAGATTTGCTTCTTGGATTGTGAAGGCTTTTGTTTTGGCTATCCCTTCCAATATAACCCATTTGTGAGATTGATTAGTTTAAGGTCCATTCTTTGATTGTGACTATTTTATCGGCCAATAGTGGTTTTGACATCGATTTTAAGGTGTCGTAGATCTCTAAGATTTGATGGGTTTGTTCCTTTGAGATGGTTTGCCCTTACTCTTTGTGTGGATATTAGATACTCCCTTTTTTCTGTAATATGGTATTGTCTTAAGTGGAGATGGAAAGTTTGAGGCAGGTGGCCTTTCTTGTGATCACTTTTTAAGTTTGGAAATAGGAAATTTCTTATCTTGAGTTGTTGATTTTCTGGTGGTGGTCTTAACCTTAACCTTGGTTTTGGGATTGGTATATCCTCTGATGATATAATTTTTAGATGGATTCAGGAAATCCCAGTTCATTGTTTGTTTGGCCTAGTAAGGCTTTATGGAGTGATTCTCCACAATGATATGAGCCTATGGCTATTTCCTTTCCTAGATGGAGTATTGCATTGGTTAGTTCCCAGCTTAAGTTGATTTATTTGAGTTGCTAAAGTTTTTTCCTTCGCTTGTATGGTTTTCAGCCTTGTAAAGTTTTGAGTATGCTTGGATAGTTCATGCCCTCCAGTGGATATGATGTGAGTTATATGCTTTTTCAGCTAGTAATTTATACTTTGGCATGACTCCTATTTTGCAACTCTATTTTATTCCGTCCAGCTGATATAGAGTTGGTTGCTTGTGTCATCAGTTAGTATTTATCCAGTGGTGGTTATTTCAATTTTGACCTTGAGTTTCAATTTTATTTGGAGATTTTGGATTATTTACTCAGTGGGAGTAATATGCTTAAGTTGGATTTAGTATGCTTTTATTCTCGATTGATGGGACATCCTGGAGAGAACTATTCAGTCACAAGTAGTTATACCTTGAGTTTTGGAATTTTAGTTTGATTTTTATTTGGACTGGTTGTAGTATTGGCATAGATTGCATTCCTCGACTATCTCCATTTGTGTGCTAGATAGCATATTATGAGTTTATTCTCTTATTTCGCATATCGACTTTCAGTAGATCAATTTCAATTCATTGAGTTCTCCTTGATGAGACTGTGTGGACGAGACTCACATGATTTTCCTCCTGACTTGGAGTATATAGCATGTGTAAAATGGTAGAGGAAGGTTATTTTTGGGATTTCGAGTAGGTATTATGACTCATGTGTTGATTTTCTTTTATCTTGGATCATCCTATGATGATTTATGCAGATATAATGGTGGTGTACACGTGATGTGGTTCAGATGTGTGTTCATCATCCTTTTCAGTTCATTTGGAGGTCAGTTGTGGTTAAGTTAAGTTGGCTATTTTGGAAGTAGAATGAGAGTGCTTGTTGAAAAAGGGATACTTATAGCAAAATCCTTTAGAAGTTCTTTCTCTCTGTTGAGGTTACCGGGGAAGTCATGCTTGGAGCATGCAGGCCTAAAACCTTATCCTTTTGAGATTTTAATATTCTTTCTACCCATTGACTTTCGGGTATCAAAGTCCTTTTAGTAGTGGATGTTGTAATGACCCTTCAGGTCATTTTCCATATTTATGCTTATCTTCACCGTTTGAGCTTTTCCAAAGCTTCCCAAGTCATTTATGACTTGCTCAGACTGACGGTTCGATTACCGGGCAATTTATTTGGTTTTTAGAGTTAATTTCCCATTTAAAAGTCTTCACTAGTTCCAAATTGACACCGAGTGAAAACTTCAGTGAATGATCTCGGATGCAAATTCTGACTATGCCAGCAGATTCAAAATATCGATTTTACTCTAGGTAGATCTTTGGTTCGTGTCCTAATGTACCCAAGCTCATATTGAGCCATTGAGCACAATTTATGAAAAAGCAAACTATAGGTGTGGGCCCTACTTTTTTGACGAAACGATTTCAAATGAAAGTTTGATGATTCCAATGAATTTGAAATGTGGTTTACACTTGAATTTCACTATTGGATCAAATATTTTTATTCTGAATGAGTTCCGTGGGTCAGAAATAAGTTTTTGACATTATTTGTGGCCCAGACAGCGACTGCGGCATCTCCAAAGCTGGTAAGTGTATTTAAGCACCCTATAGGCTGTGTTTTTCACCATTTTTGACTCATTTTTGAGAGCTTAAAATCCTAAATAGGTATGATAAATCAAAATTGAGTATTGTGGGTATCTAGGGAGCTTGACAAACATCTTTTGTCATGATTATCATCCGGATTAGGTAAGAATTTATCACTTTTTTGGTGAATTTCTTAGTTCTTGATGCAAAACCCCAATTTAGCCTAGGGCTTGATTTATCCCAAAATTTTATTTGCTTTCACCCATTAATTAAGGGTTATCATTTTTTGGTGATGTATGAGCATTGGGTTGACCTCGAAAACATGATTTTCATACGTGGGACCTATTTGGTGTTTTCGTGTTATTTTTTACCCGAAGCACAATAGTGTAATATCGGTATCGTTAGACTATTGAGTAGTAGATAATATTTTTGATAGTGTGATGGTATTTTTGGGATTGTGAAGTGAAGACGAACATGTGGTGCTTGAAGTGTGATTTTGCAGTTTAGCCTTGAGGTAGGCTCCTATCCACTTTCCTTCATAGATGATATATCATATGTATTGCATGTGGATATGAATGTTAGTGTTGATTATGAGTAAGATAGATTAGCCTTGATAATTGATGTTTTGGAAAATTAGATGATGGTTATGGACTAGTAAGATAATATGTTTATAACCTTGTGGACTCCTATTGCCTCCTCCCTAGTTTAGATTGATTTGTAGCATGGATTTGATACATTGCAAGATTATGGATGTGGTTTTAGTGTTGGAAGCATGATTGGTATATTTGTCTTATTGGTCTAGTGTTGTATTCTTGGAATTGCAATTTGGATAGAATTTACTTAAGTGCCCTTATTTCTGGTTGAAGTTCCTATCTTAGGCTTGTAAGTGGCTTACTTTACATCTAGAAGTTGTGCTAGATATCTTAGGCTAGTTTGGGCCATAGTGTACCTAATTATGGAAATAAAGGTTTAGAAATGGGATTATCCAGCCCACTTAGTTCTAGACTTGTGTTAGTCATTGTGGAATTAACTGTAGATGTTAAACATAGTCGAGACTAGTAAACCATACTACAAGGTTACTTTGTGACTTGGTATATTGTAATGATGTTACTCAAATTGTGACTTATGAGTTATAGCTATGTTGTTTCTTATAGAAATGATGTGATAAAATGGGCCCATAGAGATGTTATTTCCTCTTAGACTTGATACTTGACCCACAGAGATGTTATTTCCTCTTAGACTTGATACTTGGCCCATAGAGATGTTATTTCTTCTAAGATTTGATACTTGGCCCATAGAGATGCCAATTCCTCTTACACTAATATTTGTCCCATAGAGATGTTGTTTCCTCTTACACATGGCGTTGGTTCCTTAGAGACAATTTTCCTCTTAGATGCGATGTTGGGCCTATAAAGAAGCAACCTTTGTTTAGATATGATAGTTAGCCAAGAGAGGTGATATTTCTCACCATCATGATGAATGACCTTTATATATGAAATAACTTATAGTTGCATCATGCTTGTTGATATTTTGCCTCCTATGTGAGAGATGATAATATGCTTATTGATAATATACCTCATATATGTGAGATACCTCCTAGATGTGAGAATATTAGTGCAATACCCCATACTCTTCTTAGCTTAGATTCGTTCTCAGAATGTCAAGGGATAGCTTCAAAAATGAATAATATTTGTTCTAGGTGGAATTTTCAAGATTTAGGCTTCCCATTGTGTGGGAAATTTCATAAGTTTTCCATCGATACCAAATAAGCCCAATTCCGACACTCGGTTAAGGAGTTAGAGCATTTTTAAGTTGATAGTGTACCACCTGAGCAGTCACCGCATCGCGGAGGTGATTAATTTCATTATTCTTGCATTCCAGTGGACCTTCACGCTATTGGTGCGTCGCGGAGAGGTCCATTTTCTAATTTTTCAATTTCTAGTAGTCCAACGCTAAAGTGGCGCATCGCGGCGAAGGCCAAAATAGCATTTCTATAGGGCACCGCGATGGTGGCGCGTTGCATAGAAGTTCCAGGTCCCAATTGTCAAAATCCAATAAAAGAACGTGATAACTTCGCATCTTGGAGATCCCCAATTTTCCAGTCATCAATTTCTAGTGAGCCACTGCGATAGTGGTGCGTCGCGGTGGCCCATTAAATTGGAACCTAGGTACATTTTTCCATTATCGTTTAGGAGTTTTAAAAAGGGTATTTTGGATAATTCCCAAGCCCCCAATCCATCCAAAATACAAGATTAACCATATCTCAAGCAGTTTATGCTCATTATTCATCATCCTCTTCAAAAGCAAAACCCTAGAAACCAAAAGCTTCTTCTCCAAGAAATCAAAATCCTGCATAGATTCTCCAAGAAAGCTTCAAATTAAGGATTTCCAAAGCAAGATAGTCAAGAACCCATCATCAAGAAGTTAACAGGAATACAAAATTCAAGGTTTCTTCATGCAAGAATCAATTAAGGCATGTGGGGTTATGAACAAGGATACTCCTTTCATCCTTGTTCCCAAAACTTGTTTTAAATTACAAGGTTATTTGATTTTATATGATTTTCAATGAAATTGAAATTATGGTTCATACCCAATGTTGCCATTTACAAGATTATGAGATTTCAAATGAATTAAAAGTTGAATTGCATGTTTATTTTCATATTTTTATGCTTGTTGTAGTAATTTTCAGATTTTGAGATGATTTATCATTGTTTCTATTATCAAGAATGATTATTATGATATTTTGACATGAGTTTGATACATGGGTTATTAAGTTTGAGAAAGTTGATACTTTAGCATCTTATGAGCTGATTATATCAGATTTAAAGTAAAGTTTGGATCTTTTGATCATCAGATGAGTTTTGGAATCCACTTTACAGATTTCTCACAGATTTCAGAAAGCAAAATAGCCTTATTTATAGATTTATATAGATAAATGCATAACTGGTTTAATAATGAACCCTTATGCACGTTTTAAATTGGATTTCCAGGAGATGAGCATAGCAAATTAAAGGGAGTAGTATTTAGCACTGAGTTGGGTATGATTCCAAGGTCGCATACCCCAGAACTATATGCCACTATAGGATTGAGATAAGTGCCCGTAGTGGGCAGAGTTTGTGATCACTTTATCTGAGGTTATACTCCCTAGCAAGAGTATGGCATCTCTCTCCAACGTGAGGTTTCTTCCTTAGGAGGATGAGACGTTGGACTCCATATAGCTCACATGGTTTATGTATGTTAAGAGAACCTCCCTAATAACATGATTTTCATAATATTTTTATAGTATTTCATTTCAGATAAATGATAGAGTATTCTCCTTAATAGCAAAGAGTAACAGAAAAAGATTTTAGAAAACTAAGTGTAAAGGCTCACAGTCTATTTCAGATTATGCTCTACATAAAAGATAATAGTTATAGATTTTAGATTTCAGTTTTTAGAGTGAGCCGTTCTATATTTAGACAGTATGATTTAAAAAAGAAAGAATACGAGTACAACTTTTAGAACTAAATATTATGGCTCATAAGATTTAAAAAGTATGATTTGTTATTCATGTTTATTATCTTCATTATTTTAGATATTCCAACTTATGTCAGTCATTTACATTTAGCATGCATTATTTTATAAATGAATATTATGAGATGATGTTTTACTTGTTCACCCCCATATACTTAGTACATCCACAAAGTACTGATCCACATATACATCTATGTGCTACATTATCTTATAATGTAGGTTCAGGTGCTCAGTACCAGTAGCGTGAGTAGTTCGAGCATCTCCATCTACATTTGACAGTTGGTGAGTCTTTATAGTTTGGGGACTTATTCATTCAGATTTTCTAGTTTATTTGCTTATGAGATTTAGCATTTCTTTCAGACATTTTGAGTTAGCAGGGGATTTTTACCAGTGACTCACTAGTTATTAGTAGTAGAGGCTTGTTAGACTACTAGTTTTGATGCTGATTATTCATTTTTGATATTTAAGATAACATGTTTGGAAAATCCACAGATTCAATAGACAGTTTCTGTATTCGAGTATGACTTTTATGTCTATATTTTCCATTATAATAAGATGTAGGCTCAATAGTATGCAGATAGGGTTAGCTTAAGGCTACTTGTAGTCTTGAGCACCGTGTAACATATCGGGATCAGATTTTTAGGGGTTACAAACTTCGTATTAGAGCCTAAGGTTTTTAAGAGTCCTAGGGAGTCAGACAAGCCGCATTACATAGAGTGTTGGTCATGGGTGTGCAGCGTGCCACATTTATGAACGATAGGCTATGGGACGTTCTTAGGAAATCATCTCTTTCTTTCATGATCTATCATACTTACAGTATCTCTATCTGTTTTTAACTCATTCTTTCACGTGATAGTTGAAAATGCCTCCTTATCGAGCTAATGCCTACAAAAAAGATAACCATCCACCTCATACTTCTGATTCTTTTAATGAGAATGTGTCACATGCAGAGTTTTGGGCTGCCTTTCAGGTGCCAACCCAAGCTATGACAGTTAATGTTTAGGGAAACCTTCAGGCTAGAGTTCCACCTCAGTAAGATGGGGACCTAGCTGCATCCAGAATTCAATATTTTATGAGAATGAACCCACCGAAATTCTTTGGGTCGAAGGTAGGTGAGGACCCACAGTTTTATTTAGATGAAGTGAAGAAGATCACCTATATTATGCTTGTTTCTGAAGAGAAGAGTGTAGAATTAGTATCCTATAGGTTGAATGATGTTGCATATGACTGGGTAGTGTTATGGAAGAAGAGTAGAGGGGAGAATACAGCTCCCATGACTTGGCAGATATTTCAAGATATATTTTTAGACAAGTTTTTTCCACATGAGATAAGGGAATCTAAGATAGAAAAGGTTATGAACCAGAGACAGATCTCAATGACAGTGAAAGTGTATTACCTCAAGTTTAATTGGTTGTCTAATTATGCCCCTGATCAGATAGCTGACCTTTGGTTAAGCATGAGTAAGTTCATGACTGGAGTAACTAGATTGGTGGTCAAGGAGTGTAGAACTACCATACTTATTGTAGACAAGGATCTTGCTAGATATATGAAACATGATCAGCAAATTAAGGCAGAAAAGTTAAGGGGAAGTGAGAGGAGAAATAAGAAAGCTAGAATAGTGCAGTTTGAGTATGGCCAGACTAGGTCTCAAGGAGGAAATCATTCGCAGTGTTAGAATCATTCATCTATGCCAGCACTATCCTCAACTAGTGCTCCCACTCTAAGAGGTAGACAGGAGTAGTAGGGTAAGTCTTCTATGTCCAGATCTCAGAAGAGTGTAAGTGGGAGGCATCGTTATCCTCTTTGTGCTAAGTATGGTAGGAATTATCTCGGTGAGTGCTTGGGTTGATAGAAGGGTTGTTTTGGTTTTGGTAAGTCGGGTTATTAAATCATAGATTGTCCGCATGCTAAATAGAAAAATAGAGATGTTCGTCCCCAGACTCAAGCTACTAGTGCACCAACTCTTCTAGGTTGCCCAGCACCTCCTCATGACGCATCATCTAGTACTGGTGGCGGTCAGCGCTAGAATTAGTTCTATGCTTTACCATCCCACCAGGAAAAGAAAATTTTACCAGACATTGTTACTAGTATTCTTCATGTCTTTCATCTTGTTATTTATGTATTGCAAGACCCAAGGTCGAGTTTCTCTTATATGACCCCATTAGTTGCAGAAAATTTTGAGATAAATTCTAAAAAGTTTCCTAAGCTCTTCTTGGTTTCTACTCCAGTAGTGAGTCAGTTGTTGCTAAACAAATCTGTAAAAGGTTTTATATAACTTTTCTTCATAAAGTCATGTTAGCAGACTTGATAGATTGAGACATTGTTGACTTTGATCTTATTCTTGGTATGGATTTGCTCCATACCTGTTATGCCTCGATATATTATTGCACTCGTGATATGAAGTTTCAGTTCCGAGATGAGCCAGTCTTTGAGTGGTCAGGTAATTCAGTATCCCCCAAAAGCTATTTCATATCTTATCTTAAGTCCGAAAAGTTGATCTCCAAAGGATGTATTTATCATCTTGTATGAGTTAAGGACTCTAAGTATGATACTTCAACAATTCAGTCAGTCATTATAGTTAATGAGTTTCCTGATGGTTTCCCAAAGGATCTCATAGGGGTAACTCCCGATAGAGAGATAGAATTTGGTATTGACCTTTTTCTCTATACTCAGCCTATTTCTATCCATCCATACCGTTTGGCTCCTGCTAAGATTAAGGAGTTGAAAGAGCAACTCAAAGATCTTCTATATAAAGGTTTCATAAGGCCTAGTGCTTCTCCATGGGGTGCTCCCGTCCTATTCTTGTGAAAGAAAGATGATTTTTTGCGTATGTGCATTGACTATCGTCAGTTGAAAAAAGTTATTGTAAAAAAAAATATCCTCTAACTAGAATTGATGACTAATTTTATCAACTCCAAGGTGCAAGTTATTTCTCAAAGATAGACCTTATATCCGGCTATCATCAGCTTAAAGTAAGAGAGTGTGATATTCTAAAGACAACCTTCAAAACCCATTATGGCCATTTTGAGTTTCTTGTCATGTCCTTTGGGCTAACCAATGCCCCAGAAGCCTTCATAGACCTCATGAATCGAGTGTTCAAATAGTATCTATACATGTTTGTCATAGTTTTTATAGATGATATCCTTGTTTACTCTCGTAGTGAGGATGATCATACCGACCATCTTAGGATTGTGTTGCAAACTCTCAGAGATCATCAGTTGTTCGCCAAATTCAGCAAGTGTAAATTTTAGCTAAGATCAGTAGCCTTTCTCGGTCATATTGTTTCCATCGATGGTATTAGAGTTGATCCCCAAAAGACAGAAGCCATAAAAAATTGGACTAGACCTATCTCTCTGTCAGACATTTAGAGTTTCTTGGGTATAGCTAGTTATTATAGACTTTTTGTTGAGGGTTTATCGTCTATTATGTCTCCTATTTCTATGTTGACCCAAAAAAAAGTTAAGTTTCAGTGGTCAGATTCCAGCAAGAATAGCTTTCTGGATTTAAAGACTTGACTCACTTCAGCCCCAGTCCTCACGTTACCTTATGGTATAGATGATTTTATGGTATATTGTGATGCCTCCAGAGTTAGTTTAGGTTGTGTGTTGATGCAGAGAGGTAAGTTCATAGCCTATGCCTCTAGACAACTTAAGCCTTATTAGAGAAAGTACCTAACCCATGATCTTGAACTAGCTGCTATTGTGTTTGCTTTGAAAATCTGGAGACATTATCTGTATGGTGTGTATGTTGATGTGCTTACAAATCACAAAAGTTTGCAGAATGTTTTTACTAAATGGAGTTAAATCTCCGTCAGAGAAGGTGGTTGGAGTTGTTGAAAGATTATGATATAAGTGTGTTGTATTATCCGAGCAAGGCCAATGTAGTGATAGACGCCCTTAGTAGATTGTCTAAAGGTAGTGTTTCCATGTGGAGGATAATAAGAAAGAGTTGGCTCAAGAGGTTCATCAATTAGCTAGATTGGGTGTTAGATTAGTTGAATCAGCTGAGGGGAATGTTTAGGTTTAGAGTAGCTCTGAATCTTCCATAGTCTCAGAAGTGAAGGAGAAGCAATATATGGATTCTAGTTTGGTCGGAGCTAGTTAAAGACCAAAAGGTAGAGGTTTTCTCTCAAGGGGGAGATGGCGTGTTGATATACCAAAGTATATTGTGTGTGCCATGTGTTGATGAGTTGAGTAAGAATATTATGGCGGAAGCACATGGTGCGTATTATTCCATCCATCCAGGTGATACAAAGATGTACCACGACTTGCTAGAAATATATTGGTGGAGTGGTATGAAGAGAGATATAGCAGAGTTTGTAGCTAAATGTACAACTTATCAACAGGTTAAGGTAGAGTACCAAACACTGGTGGTACATTGTAAGAGTTTGGTATCACCACTTAGAAGTGGGAAGAGGTAAAGGTGGATTTTGTAATTGGTTTTCCCTATTCGTGTCATCATCATGATTTGATTTGGGTTATTTTAGATAGATTGACTAAGTCGGAAAATGTCTTGCTAGTTCATACAACCTATACAACTGAAGATTTTGATTAGTTGTATATCCGAGAGATGGTTAGGTTTCATGGAGTTCCCTTGTATATTATCTAATTTAGGGGTACTCAGTTTGCCTCTTAGTATTGGAGAGTTTTTTAGAAGGGTCTAGGTACCCAAGTTTATCTTAGCAGCCTTTCATCCGTAGACAGATAGTCAGGCAGAAAGGACTATTTAGACTTTAGAGGATATGTTGAGATCTTGTGTTCATGATTTCAAATATAATTGGGATGAACATTTGCCATTGATTGAGTTTGCTTACAATAACAGTTATTATGCTACTATTCAGATGGCTCCGTTAGAAGCTTATTGTTAGCAAGGATGTAGATCGCTATTTGATTAGTTCGAAGTGGGTGAGGTCTCTTTGATTGGGCCATACATGGTGTTTGAAGCTATAGAGAAAGTTCAATTGATTGGAGAGAGATTAAAAGCATCCTAGAGTCATCAAAAATCTTATGCCAACGTGAGAAGAAGGGATCTTGAGTTTGAGGTTGATGATCTAGTGTATTTCAAAGTTTCACCTATAAAAAGGGTGAATAGATTTGGCAAGAAGGGAAACTTAGTCCCTGCTATATTGGTCCCTTCCGTATTTTGAGTCGTGTTGGGAAGATGGCATATGAGCTTGAGCTACCCACATATTTATCCTCAGTTCATCTAGTGTTTAACGTGTCCTTGTTGAAGAAGTGTATGGATGATTTAGTTGTTGTAGTTCCTCTAGAAAGTATAGATATTCAGAATAGCCTTTGTTATGAAAAAGTTCCTGTAGAGATTCTTGATCGTCAGATTCGTAGACTACGGAACAAAGAAGTTCCCTCCTGTGGTGAAATTAGTTCGTTAAGGGTGCTACTTGAGAAGCAGAAGAAGGCACGCATACCAAGTATCCTCATCTCTTCTCCACAAACTCAGATTCAGCTAAAGGTAATGGTTTTCATTCATTTACTTCTTTTCTAGCCCCAGATTCAGCTATATAGTTCTTTTCATGAAAATTCATGCACTTTCAAATCAGTTCAGTAGCTCATTATATTTAAGATTCAGTTATTAAATTTATTTAGTTGTGCATGATAGCTTATAGCTACAGATTCCTCAGTATTTTCATCTTAATTAGCCACCTTTGAGGATGAATGTTCCCAATGGGGAGATATTGTAATACCTCGTACTCTTCGCTTAGATTTATTCATAGAATGTTAAGGGATAGCTTCCAAAATGAATAATATTTGTTGTAGGTGGAATTTTCAAGATTTAGGCTTCCCATTGTGTGGGAATTTCATAAGCTTTCCATGGATACCAAATTTTCCCAATTCAGACACTCGGTTGAGGAGTTAGAGCATTTTTAAGTTGACAGTGTACCACCTGAGTAGTCACCACATTACAGAGGTGATTAATTTCATAATTGTCGTATTTCAGTGGACCTTCGCAATATTGACACATCGTAGAAAGGTTCATTTTCCCATTTGTCAATGTCCAATAGTACAATACTATAGTGGCACATCGCGCCGAAGGACAAAATGGCATTTCTATAGGGCACCCCGATGGTGGCGTGTCGCGTTGAAGTTACAGGTCCCAATTGTCAAAATCCAGAGGGACAACGCGATAGCTTCACATCGCGGAGATCCCCAATTTCCAATCGTCAATTTCTAGTGAGTAACCACAATAGTGGAGCACCGCAGTGACCCATTAAATCGAAACCCAGGTACGTTTTTCCAGTTTAGTTTAGGAGTTTTAAAAGGGGTATTTTGGACAATTCCCAAGTCCCCAATCCATCCAAAACACAAGATTAATCATATCTCAAGAACTTTATGTTCATTATTCATCATCCTCTTCAAAAGAAAAACCCTAGAAACCAAAAGCTTCTTCTCCAAGAAATCAAAATCCTCCATAGATTCTCCAAGAAAGCTTCAAATTAAGGATTTCCAAAGCAAGATAATCAAGAACCCATCATCAAGAACTCAATAGGAATTTAAAATTCAAAGTTTCTACATGTAAGCATCTATTAAGGCATGTGGGGTTATGAACAAGGATACTCCATTCATCCTTGTGTCCAAAACTTGTTTTAAATTACAAAGTTATTAGATTTTATATGATTTTTCATGAAATTGTAATTAGAGTTCTTACCCATTGTTTCCATTTACAATATTATGAGATTTCAAGTAAATTATAAGTTGAATTGCATGTTTATTTTCATATTTTTATGCTTATTGCAGTAATTTCCATATTTTGAGATGATTTATCATTGTTTCTATTATCAAGCATGATTATTATGATATTTTGACATGATTTTGATACATGGGTTATTAAGCCCCATGTTTATATGTTGAGATTTGGAGAAAGATGATGCTTTAAGCATCTTATCAGTTGATTATATCTGATTTAAAGTAAAGTTTTGATCTTTTGATCCTCAGATGAGTTTTGGAATCCACTTTACAGATTTCTCACAAATTTCAGAAGGAAAAATAGCCTCATTTATATATTTATATAGATAAATGCATAGCTGGATCTATAATGAACCCTTTGCTAGTTTTAAAAGGGATTTTCACGAGATGAGCATAGCAAATTAAAGGGAGTAGTATTTAACACCGAGTAGGGTATGATTCCAAGGTCTTATACCCCAGAACTATGTGCCACCGTAGGATTGAGATAAGTGCCCATAGTGGGAAAATTTTGTGATCACTCTGCTGAGGTTATACTCCATGGAAAGAGTATGAAACCTCTCCCCAACGTAAGGTTTGTTCCTTTGGAGGATGAGACGTTGGAATCCCATGTAGCTCGTATGGTTTATGTCAGTTAAGAGAATCTCCCTAATAACAAGCTTTTCAGAATAGTTTTAAAGTATTTTGTTTCAGATAAAAGATAAAGTATTCTCCTTAATAGAAAAGAGTAATAGAAAAAGATTTAAGAAAACTAAGTGTAAAGGCTCATAGTCTATTTTAGATTATGCTTTATGAAAAGATAATAGTTACAGATTTCATCTTTTAGTTTTTAGAGTGACCCCTTCTACATTTAGACAGTATGATTTAAAAAGGGAGAATACGAGTAAAACTTTTAGAACTAAATGTTATGGCTCACTAGATTTATAAAGTACGATTTGTTATTCATGATTATTATCTTCAGTATTTTAGATATTCCATTTTATGTGAGTCATTTACATTTAACATGCATTGTTTTATAAATGATGATTATGAGATTATGTTTTACTTATGCATATCACCCCCATGTACTCATTACTTCCTCAAAATACTGATCCACATATACGTCTATGTGCTATATTGTCTCATAATGTAGGTTCAGGTGCTCAGTACTAGCAGCATGAGTAGTTCGAGCATCTCCATCTATATCCAACAGTTGGTGAATCCTCATAGTTTAGGGACTTATTTATTAAGATTTTCCAGTTTATTAGCTTACGAGATTTGGCATTTCTTGCAGACAGTTCGAGTTAGCTAGGGGTTTTATCCCAGTGACTCTCTAGTTATTAGTAGTAGAGGCTTGTCAGACTACTAGTTTTGATGTAGATTATTCAGTTTTGATATTTTAGATAATATGTTCAGAAAATTCTCAGATGCTATAGACAGGTTTTGCATTTGAGTATGACTTTTATGTCTATATTTTCCATTATAATAAGATGTAGACTCAGTAGTATGAAGACAGGGTTAGCTTAAGGCTACTCGTAGTCTTGATCACTGTGTAACATCTTGGGATCAGATTTTAGGGTGTTACAATTATAGATATGCTATGACTTATAAATATGATTATAGAGATGAGTTTCAAATATGTATATAGGACGAAGGCCGTGGTGATGATATTGTGATTATTTCAAATATATTATTAGGATGTGGGTCGATAAATGATATCGATTGGATATTCAAAAAGTGTTTATCCTTGTTGAGGGTGTGGCTACAGTTCATGAATATATATATGTGTGTGCATATAGATATCTCTCCAGTATGGGACGGAGGAAGGTGTGTCATGACGCTTATGATTTAATTAATTGAATACGTGAGATGGCATGCATAGATTCGATACATTCATGATTATTTATCGGTTATTGATGTGATTCTAGCTTAATGCATTCTTATGACTATTCCTCCTAATTATGGTATAAGTTATGTGGTAACTAGTTTTCTATTAGAATACTATAGTGCTTAATTCTTAGAATTCTAAATACATTATTTAATGAGCCTTTCTTAGTAATAAGGTAGCTAACGACTAGGGTTGATACGTTGCTCTGAAGTTGTGTTTATAAATGGTAGAGATATGTGGCTATTGATAACAATTATAATGTTGATTAGTTGTTAAGTGAGGATAATGTGGTCAATATTGCTAGGTGTTAAGGGATGCTAGTAATAATAATGCCTAGTTAATAATGATGCCTAGCTAATAATGAGGACTAATTAATAATGAGGATTACTTGTTAAAAAGTATTAGATATTGATTGGCGTTAGTTGATAAAAGATGTTTAGTTGATAAATGATGAATGGTGAATAGATGGAGATTATGCATAATGCTAAACCTTGACTAGACATTACGTTTGGCTAATTATGAATTAATGGTTAGTTGTTTTTCCATGATTAATGATTATATGAAAAATCAGTTAGATTGATAACTAGAGATCATGTGATGACTAGTAAACTAGTGGTATAATAATGAGTTTTGTATAGTTAATAATGAGCAGATAGAATATAATGATAAGATATTTATCTTTGTGATATAATGATTACAGTTATGATTATATCGGCTTGCATCTGTACACCTATTATATGTCTATATTTATGTGTTGATAGTTACGATGATATATTGATATCCGACAAGGTCAGAGGATATTGAGATGATATTGATACTCGGCTAGATCGAAGGATATTATGATGATATTGATACCCGATTCAAGTCCATAGAATACTATTGAGGTGATATTGATACCTGATAAGGACGAAGGATATTGTGATGACATATTGATACTCGAAAAGGCTGAAGGATATTATGATAATATTGATACCCGGTTCGAGTCCAAAGAATACTATTGAGATGATATTTATACCCGGCAAGGCCATAGGATATTGTGATGATATTGATAATGAGTTTAAGTTTGGAGGATACTATTGATGTGATATTGATTCGCAGCATGGCCGGAGGTTGATTACAATGATAATAGTCCTAATGAGGACAGTTATTATGAGTTGTGATATTAATGGTATACTTTGCATTCATTTCAGCATGCGCATTGCCTATCATCAGTATGAAACTATATTTATCAATCGGTATGGGACGGTTACATAGATATGGGGGAAGAATATGTATTGTGTTGTTGTATGTTGATTGAACCTTTCGAGCCTTTGGTGGTGGGGGTATGCATAGGCTCATCTAAGTATTTGGTTATCCGTAGTAGTCGGTTATTAATGTTGGTATCGATATTGTTATTATCATTGTTATGATCATTGTTATTGCTAGCTATGACAGATTGGTCATTGATCCGGTATCAGGATTTGAGGTATATCTTTGGCCTCTCCTATCTTATGATTGTATTACTATGCATGAGTATTTCATGTCTAGCCATGTGGGTTAGAATCCCCGAGTATGATAGTATTTAAATCTTGATAGTATTATAATGTTGTCTAAAAATGATAACATGATGATCTAGGTTATGTTTTAGATGACCTCCTATATATATATATATATATTGCTATATGAAGCTATGGTACTATCGGATATCCCTTCCTTCGTTGTTCATATTGTATAGTCCTTCCTTTTCTTTGTATATTACAATATATCTTTCTTTCGCTCTTTATTTGTATATTGATCTGGGATATATGGTATAACATTGGCATATATTGAATATAGCTGAAATAGGATAGTTCACCTTGATACTTCCATAGTCTTATTATGTTAGACTCTTGGACATGAATAGAATAGTTGTCCCTTGTTATTCTCATTGACTTATTACATGATTTATGGACTCTTGGTAGTAGTTTCCATTTTGTTTATATGTTGTATATATCTACTTTATCTTTGGTGTTCAGTTGGTAGTTTCCTACTGAGTACCATTTGTTTGGTACTCATACTACACCTCTGCGGCCTGCATATCATAGTACGGGTTATCATTGTTAATGTGTACATTGTGCGCAGTAGCCTGATTTGGTGACTTACAGTGAGCTCCTAACATTCGGAGTATTACTTATCTCTCACCTCTATATTAGACTAGCCTCTAAGTTGTATCAGAGATAAGGTGAACCAGTGTATTTCTCCTTGATATATCACTTTTATACTCTTTTTATGTTTAGAAGCTCTTGTACCGATACGACCAGGTTTTGGGATTCGTCTATGTATTGATCTTTATTTCATATATTCCAAATTCTTTTCCTTATGTTATTGAGTAGTCCGTTACTAGCCGTTCCAGACAACAGGTTGGCTTGCCTACTAGTGGGTTATGGTAGGCGCCATAATGACCTAAAAAGTTGGGTCGTGACAAGTACAAACTTCCTAGCCTCTAAGTGGTGGTGCTAGGGATAGGGTTTATTTTAAGACTAGCATTCTTCAAGTTGAAAAAGTGTATCTATTTGATCCATAAGCAATTTTTGTCTCCAGTAACAGCCCACATGTGTTTTAGTATTGCTACGCTGTTCCAAGCGATGACATAATGAACATTCAATCCCCCTACTGACTTTGGGAGACAAACTTTCTCCCAAGCTACAAGGACTCTTTTAGATATGTGTATCGACTACAGGCAGTTGAATAAGGTGACTATGAAGAATAAGTATCCTATGTTTCATATCAATGATTTGTTTGATTAGCTTCAAGGTGTGAAGGTGTTTTCTAAGATAGATTTGAGGTTTGGTTACCATTAATTGAGAGTTAGGGCCATAGACATTCCTAACACAGCCTTCAGGACTCGTTATGGTCATTGTGAGTTCTTGGCATTGTCTTTTGGGTTGACCAATACTCCACCAACTTTTATGGAACTGATGAATCGCGTGTTCAGGTCATATTTGGACTCCTTCGTGATAGTATTTATGATGACATTCTAGTATATTCGAAGAGTAAGGAGGAGCACGAGCAACATTTGAGGATTGTACTCTGCACTTTGAGAGACCACGGACCTTATGCTATGTTCTCAAAATGTGAGTTTTGGCTTGAGTCTGTAGCTTTCATGGGGCATGTAGTGTCCAAGGGCGGTATTATGGTAGACCCAGCCAAGATTGAGGCTATTTGTAGTTAGGCCAGGCCTACATCACCTTATGAGGTTCACAGTTTTACTGGGTTAGCAGGTTAGTACAGGCAGTTCATTAAGGGTTTTTATTCTATTGCATCCCCTATGACTCGATTGAGCAGGAAGAAGGTTCCATTTTAATGGTCTATGAGTTGTGAGGCAAGCTTTATGAAGATCAAGGATTTCCTTACTTCAACTCTTATTCTAACTCTTCTCATTGAGGGGGAGTATTTTATTATCGATTATGATGTGTCTGGTGTTGGTTTGGGGTGTGTTCTGATGCAGCGTGGTCGTTTTATTACATATGCATTGAGACAGTTGAAGGTGCATAAGCGCAACTACCCTACTCATGACTTAGAGTTGGCAGGGGTAGTATTTGCACTTAGGATTTAGAGACATTATTTGTATGGGGTTCACTATGAGATATTTACTAATCACCGTAGTCTTCAGTATATTATGACCCAGAAGGAGCCTAATTCAAGGCAGCGTAGGTGGATTGAGTTGCTGAAAGACTATGATATCTCTATTCTCTACCATCTGGGCAATGTGAAAGTAGTAGGGGACTCCTTAAGCCAGAAGTCAGTAAGTATGGGTAACTTAGCTTTCATTTCAGCTTCTCAGCGACCGTTGGCTTTAGACATTCAGTCCTTAGGTCACTTGATAGTTCGTTTGGATATTATTGACCCTTAGAGAATTATTACTAATGTTAAGGCCAGATCTACCTTGTTGGAGCAGATTTAGAGTCATCAGTTTGAGGATAGCGGGCTTCGTAGCATATGAGCGCAGGTGTTGTGGGGTGAGTCTAAGCAGGCTACCCAAGATTCTAAGGGTGTCTTGAGGTTTAACAGTCGTATTTGTGTTCCAAGGATTAGTGATTTGACCTAGTTGATTCATCGTGAGGTTCATAGCTCCAGATACTTTATTCATCCCAGGATAGCTAAGATATTTAGGGATTTGAGGCAACATTACTGGTGAAGTGGTGTGTGGAGATATATCGCAGGGTTTATGGTGCGATGTCTTTGTTTTCAGCATGTAAAGGCCAAGTGTCAGAGAACTAGTGGATTGGTTCAGCGGCTACCCATTCCTGAGTGAAAATGGGAGCGGGTTACTATAGATTTAGTAGGTGGATTGCCTGGCACTTCCTGTGGTTTTGATAGCATTTGGGTCATCTTGACAAGCTTGGTATTAGAGCATGGTTTAGGGTCCCAGGGTGTCTTTGAAGCCTTGTCAAGTAGAGACTTTCTTATGGGTGTGTAGCACTCCATACTTATAAGAGGGAGGCTATGAGGTATTTAGAAATATTTCCCTTCTTTCATGTTCTATTTCACATTATAGATCATGCCTCCCTGAAGATTCAATAGTCATAACACCTCATTTGGACCCTCTGTTTCTGTTGGGACATATGCTGAAGTGGTCCTCCCTATTCAATGGAAGTGCACCTGGTGTAGAGTGAATACTCTTGAATTTTTACTCCTCCGAGGGTTTAACTCATCCCAACTATCCCTCCCTGATCCCCTTAGGTTGGTATCAACCATACAATCTTTATAGAGAGAGGTCTTAACTGCTGATTTCCGTCAGTTTATCTATATGGTTGTTTATCTCTTATGATCATAATCTCGTTAGTCTGGAAAGGTGAGTTCTATCACTGGTTATTCTAAGGTCACTCTGGTTGGTCAATTCATGAGGCTAAACCCACTCACTTTTACAGGTACCAAGGTTGAGGAGGATCCTTAAAAGTTTGTGCATAATATGGAGAAAATATTTAGAGTCATACATGCTAGAGGTATAGAGGTGGAAGAGTATGCAACCCATCTATTGAAATAGGTAGATTACGGTTAGTATTATTAGTGGGAAGAGTTAAGAGTTGATGATTTTGAATTGGTTCTATGGGAAGAGTTTTCATAGCTTTTCCTGGATCACTTCTTTTCTTAGGAACTGAGGGAGGCTAAGGTTGAGGAAATTTTAAATCTAAAGCAGGTTAAGATGAGCATCAAATAATATTCATTGAAATTCACCAACTGTCCTGTTATGCTCTAGACTTGGTATCCAATATGAGGTCTAATATGAGAAATTTTGCATGCAATCTTTTTTATGGTTGGTGTTAGAGAGTAAAGCGGCACTGCTGAATAGTGACATGGATATCTCTAATTTGGTATTGTATATACAATATATGGAGGAAGAGAATAAAAGGAAAGCAGAGGTGGAGAAAAGGTAGGTTGAGAGAGTTAGGTCTACAGATCAGGCTACTAGTCAACAGCAAGGTGGCAAATGTAGCAAAAAATAGTCCAAGAAGAAATTTTGGGGCAATCAACTATCTCCATCCAATGCTCCTTCACCCAAACTTGCTGGTGACTAGTAGTTCCAACCCAGTAACAGATAATAAAGTTAGGTCACCCAGTCTCATGGGAGCGTGACTCAGATCTTTAGGTCACACCTTCGCTATAACACTTATGTAAAGAATCAACCGAGGAAATGCTATCTAGGAAGTAACGTGTGCTTAACTTACAACTAGTAAGTCCATTTCTAGAGAGATTGTCCCTCAAATGAAGGAAAGTTTGGAGGCACTAAGGCCCAATCTACTTCGTCAGTACCTCTGGCTAAGGGCACTAGTTTAGGTATAGATGATGGTCACAATAGTTTGTATACCTGAACTACTTGCTAAGATTCAGAAAAGTCACCAGATGTTATTATGGGTATGTTATAGATCTTCCTCATGATGTCTACGTATTGCTTAATCCTTGGTCCTCTCTATCTTATGTGACCCCTAATATTTCAGTGAGTTTTGGATTTGAGCCTAAAGATATTTCTGAACCCTCCTTCGTCTCCACCCTTGCTAGTGACTCTATTAGTGCTTGACGAGTTTATAGAAACTGTGTAGTGGTTGCTTATCTCTGAGATACTATGGTATACCTCGTAGAGTTAACAAGGTGGACTTTGATACAATTAAAGAGATGGATGGGCTCCATTCGTGTTACACCATATTAGACTGTACAACTAGAATGGTCACCGTCTATTTTCCTAATGAGACAATTATAGAATAGGAGGGTTATTCTAGTTCACCTAAAGGGAAGTCCCCAAAGGTTTTTTATACCATCCTACCTGAGTAAAAAATTCTAGATGCAAACATCTTTCTTTCCAATCAGTCACAGTAGTTTCTGAATTCCTAAAATTTTTTCCTTATGATCCCTAAGGGAACCCAGATACGGAGATAGACTTAGGTATTGACCTATTTCCAAACACTTAACCTATTTCCATTGTGCCATATAGAATAGCTCTTATGGAACTAAAAAAATTAATAGTGAATTTAACGAACCTTCTAGATAAAGGTTTCATTCATCCTAGTGACTCTCCCTGAGGTTCTCCTATACCCTTTGTGCCTAAGAAATATGGTATCCTCCACATGTGTATAGATTACTGACAATTGAATAAACTCACTGTTAAGAATAAGTACCCTCTCGCCAAAATAGATAATATTTTTTACCAGATTCAGGGTGCTAGATATTTCTCCAATATAGACCTTTATTTGGGTTGCCATCAGTTTAAAGTTAGAGAGTCTGGCATTCCCAAAACTACCTTCCAAACTCAATATGAGTAATAAAGAATAAGAATAAACTTTGTGAGCCATACCACTTAGTTTCTAAAAGCTCTATTATTTCTTAGGGAGTTTCTTCTAACCCACATAAACCATTTGAGCTATCATGGAGACCAACGTATTACCCACATTAGGGAGATGTTTTCTACCCTTGCCATAGGAAGAGAACATTAACTTAAATGATCACTATACTTAACCTACAATGGGACATAAACCTATGGTGGCACGTAGTTTTGGGGCATGCGACCTGGTACTCATACCCAACTCAGTGCTAAATATTACTCCCTTATTTCTTATATGTTCATACTTTAGAAAATCCACCTTAAAATAGCATAGGGATTTATAGAATGAAAACCAGTTATGCCTATCTTTCTTTAAATCATATTTAGGATGAACAAATGTAGATTTTATGTCTTAGATTCGGATCAAAAGATCAATCATTGCTTTTAAAGAACTTAACTGTAAGACCCCGTAAAAATCCTAAGTCAAATCCAGCTCTTTAAGGCTTGATAAGGAAATCCAACACTTAGAAGAATTTTGCTAAGTGTTAGAAACACTTAGTTTCAACTTATACCTACGAACTTTGGGGATTTATTTGATGACCTTTCCGACCTCTGTTTTTCAATTTTCAAGTTGTGTTGTGATCAGAGAAGTTAAGAGTACATCTCGAGTGAGTTTAAGAATTTTTGGAATCCATTTAGGGAGTGTTTGGATTTCAAAATAAAAGCACCATGCGATTTGCATGCGTCGCATACTCTATAGCATGTTTCAGAAATTTTTAGCATTTCAGGGTCAACTTCAAATGATCATAACTTCTTGAATATTTTGAACTGTGAGAGCTGATATATATCGATGAAAATATCTTTGAGTCCTCTTACCAATGCATTGGTTTCATCCAATTTAAACATTGGAGCAAAGAGTTATGATCAATTTACTTCAGCCTAAAAACAACATAGGACAGTCCCAAGGGACATAGTGTCCCAAGGGAGAGATACACTCTAATCCCTCAAATTGTTTTGACATAAACATACCGGTCTCTCTTCACGTCATGAATCTAGCTTAGAAGAAGGGTTACATATAATATGGCCTTCTAAATCCAAATCTCAGTCGTAAGCCATGTACTCAATGGCTCAGTTAAGTTCACGATACTCTATCCATGTCATGCACTACAGAATCAATTCATATCATGAAATTTAGTTTATGTATCACGTTCTAGACTCAGTTATGTCCTCATGTTTCCGCTCATGCATATTGAGTAATTAATCTCAAACTCATCGATATTTTAAGTTCAATGTAATAGTCTTCCTTAAACTTACTCATTTTCTTGTTCATATTTCAGTACCAAACATGGTATGTAGTTTCATGCCCAATTTTTAGTTAAACTTGGCATCTTTTACTAATGCATATTCAGTCGCATGTTCATGAGCCAGTTCAGTCATATAATCATGCATCAGATATGCATGGATTCAGTTTATCAGTTATGCACCAGATATGTATTCTCATGTTGAGAAACTCAGTTCATCAGAACACTCAGTCCTTCATTCGTAGATTAGTTACACATGCATCAGATATGTATGTTTAGTTTGATAAAAATTCATCTTATCAGTCATGTAAGTCATGAAATCATGTTTTAGTCATTCATCTTCAGTATATGCCACAGTTGGTCTCGTCTCCCCTTCTTAGTAAGTATCATTCGAGGACGAATGTTCCCAAGGGGGAGATATTGTAAGACCCTGTAAAAATCCTAAGTAAAATTTATCTCCTTAAGGGTTGATAAGGAAATCCAACACTTAGAAGAATTTTGCTAAGTGTTAGAAACACACAGTCATTCATCTTATACCTCCGAACTTCGGGGGTTTATTTGACAACCTTCCCGACCTCTATTTTTGAATTTTCAAATTGCGTTGTGATCGGAGAAGTCAAGAGTACATCTCGAGTGAGTTTCAAAATTTTTGAAATCTGTTTAGGGTGTGTTTGGATTTCAAAACAGAAGCACCATGCGATTTGCATACGTTGCATGCTCTATAGCATGCTCCAAAAATTTTTGGCATTTCAGGGTCAACTTCAAACGATCATAACATCTTGAATATTTTGAACTGTGAGATCTTCTATATATCGATGAAAATCTCTTTGAGTCCTCTTTCTAATGCAATTGGTTTCATCCAATTTAAACATCGGAGCAAAGAGTTATGATCAATTTACTTCAGCCTGAAAACAACATAGGACAGCTGTGTCTTTCTCTCTTTCTCCAGAGGTATTTTAGTCTTTTGTCCATCCTATATATATGCTTAAACACAGAATTAAGCCTAATTTAGAGCAGAATATACTCCCTTTTTCTCAAATTCTCTCAAAAATTATCAAGAACAAGTAAGGGTTCAATTGGGGGTTTCAAGATTCAAGCCAATTTCACCGTTAACTTTCATGTATAATCAATCTAAGGTATGCATAGTGTTCATTCACGGATTCTTTTCATCCATGGAGTTCAAGAATCAAGTTTTAAGTTATGTATCATGAATATTTTGTTGTGGGATGTTTATAATTATCTTGTGATCCATTGGTGATCTAAATAATGAATCCATGTTAATACTACATGATCTAAATGATTTCCATGTTGATGCTATGTCTTGCAAGTGTTTGACAAATGGTTCATGAAAGTTAAGTAATGAAACCCTTCCAATTAGGGGGCAGAGATTGGACCCCAGTTTAGCTATTATAGCATATTTGGGGCATGTCGGTTAGATAACTACTTCCCATAGTTTCAGTATTAGTCTCAATAAAAGAACTCAGATAGTTCTTAAGGATGTTAGGACTGACAAATATAGTACAGAAATCAGCTAGTTCTATCAGATTCAGACTGTCAGATACAGTCATTCATGCTATCAGTTTTCAGAATTCATGTTATCAGATATATCAGTTATCAATATTCAGTTATCAGTCATGATATGTTATTATTAAATACATATCATCAGTATTCATACTCAGTAGTCATGTTATCACGAACTCAATTTCAGGTTTGTTATATACGGTCAATCAGATCAATTCTTCATAATTAGAATTATCAGAAACCACCATTCTCTTTATAAGTAATATAATATCAGTTCCTCTTTATTCAGTAAACTCAGATGTCAGTAAATCAGTACACAGAATTCAGTATCCATTTCTAGTACAGTTTCAGTTACAGTTATTATATATTCGTACATGTATTCTCACGTTCATGTTAGTCAGTATTGTTCATACATATGAACCCCATGCATTCAGCCTACCTTACTTGTATACTAGTATATTCATATTACTAACGCATATGTTTCTCATACTATGGTGTCTGATACCATAGGTTTGGATGCACGGCATCCAGAGCTCCCTTAGCAGTTTCAGAGTCAGCCAGTAGCAGTAATCAACAGTGAGTCGTCATCCTTCGAGAAAAATTATGTTATTATTCATATCATTATTTCAGTTTATTTCAGTAGACAGATTTAGTTGGGAACATGTCCCCTCAACTCCTTATTCAGTTCAATTTAGAGGTTTTTAGACTACAGCATGTCAAACAATTATTTTAGATTTATGTTGGTATTGTTATACCATTTTTAGATATTATTTTATCAGATGTTTATTCAGATTTGAACCTTATGGCCTTACAGTATTATGTTTTTGCATATTTTATAGTATGGTTATTCAGTGCTCAGGTACAGATAGAAGTCTTGGGTTAGCTTGTGGTCCTTCGGGATCATAGGCACCGTGTAGCATTTTGGTTCAGAAAATTGAGGCGTTACAAACTTGGTATCAGAACCTAAGGTTCAATAGTGTCCTAGGAAGTCTGGAAGCTGCATCAAGTAGAGTCTTGTACATGGGCGTGTTGTGTACCACACTTATGTGCAGGAGGCTATGAGATGCTTAGGAACAGTTTCCCTTCTTTCATCTCTCAAGATCGTGCTATAGCAAGGTTCTCTAAGGAACCCATGTAGATTCACATCAGGCTCCCCTCATGTCAACCTTACCTTACTTTCAAGGTAACAGAAACAGTGAAGCTTAAATCCTAAAGATAGGGCTTTCTCATGCAGTCCCTGGAGACAGTTATGGAATTTGCCACATGCTCAGACAATATCCCCTCAGTTCAGTTATGTTCCAAAGTTGTACAGACTTCATTTATCATCATGAGAACTTTGTAAACTAAATCCAATTTTTTATATGCCATTAGATCCTTTCTCAGAATCCTATGACAATATAGACCAAGAATTTTAAGCATGGACCCAAGATTGTAGCAGTAGATGATTTGGGATAGTATTATCCAGTCTGGTTAGATTATGTATTCATGGGTATAAGTGTACCAAGATAAATCAGGAGGCTTGAACAGTGTAAGCCAGAATTTAAGTTTATTTACTTGAAATTAAGCAGAAGGTGTGGATGTGATATTAGTAGTAAATGAGGAAACAGAAGCAGCTGATGTGTTTAGTAGGATGGGCAGGTGTCGAATAGAGTATAAGTATGTGATGATAGATCAAGTGACTAAGTCAGACTCTCAGATTCTAGTAGTAGTGTCAGTATGTATAGAAAAACAGTAAGGGAAGACGATTCCCAACCCATACTCTTCTCAGTACAAAGATTTGTTCTTTAGCTATCATAAAATCCACTCAGGTTTTACATATCAACTCAGGTCACGAACCACGATCATGCACTTTTCCATAAATCATTTTTGGTTTCAGTTCCCAGTATAAAGGATCCCATTTTACCCCACAGTATGAATCAATTCCATGAACACAGCTTATTTTCACACGTTTTCCATAGAATCGTGTGCGCTTTTAGTTCCCAACATAGGGAGTCAGATCTAAATCACCCAGTGTCACGAATCATGTCTCACGAATACAAAAACTCAAAACTTAGGTCATCCAGCTCAGAACTCATGTACACATATCATGCTTTATAGTATACTCAGCTTTCATGACTTATGATATGCCCCTACAGATCAGATAAATTCAGACTACATCATGTATATCCTTAGTTCATAACTTTTTGGTAAATTTATGTTGTTGATATTCTATTCCTCAAGTTTCAGTCATGTGTCAAGTTCAGTTTGTATTGATTCATGCTTTAGGTCCTCCTGATTTAACACTTCAGTCAGCTCTCTTTATGAAAATAGTATAGTGATGAGAGGTTTCTTAGATAGGAGAGAGAAAATATTTCATGTTAAGAGAAGATTGTTGCATGCTTATTTTATACAAGGGTGTAGTATTAATGATAGGATTGAATGTAACTATTCCAAGATAGAGTATCCTAGTAGTTGCGAGTATAACCCAGTTCATGTATCATGCCTCAATTCCAGATATTAGATAATTATGTCACGATTTAGTTCCTACATTCCTTGTGCATCGCCTTAGTTTTCCTCAATATTTCAGCAAAGGCAGTCCAACATTCTTCAAGGGACATAGTGTCCCAAGGGAGAGATACACTCTAATCCCTCAAACTGTTTTGACATAAACATACCGGTCTCTCTTCACATCATGAATCTAGCTTAGAAGAAGGGTTACTTATAATATGGCCTTCTAAATCCAAATCTCAGTCGTAAGCCATGTACTCAATGGCTCAGTTAAGTTCACGATACTCTATCCATGTCACACACTACAGACTCAATTCATATCATGATATTCAGTTTATGTATCACGTTCCAGACTCAATTATGTCCTCATGTTTCCGCTCATGCATATTGAGTAATTAATCTCAGACTCATCGATATTTTAAGTTCAATGTAATAGTCTTCCTTAAACTTACTCGTTTTCTTGTTCATATTTCAGTACCAAACATGGTATGTAGTTTCATGCCCAATTTTTAGTTAAACTTGGCATCTTTTACTAATGTATATTCAGTCGCATGTTCATGAGCCAGTTCAGTCATATAATCATGCATCAGATATGCACGGATTCAACTTATCAGTTATGCACCAGATATGTATTCTCATTTTGAGAAACTCAGTTCATCAGAACACTCAGTCCTTCAGTCATAAATTAGATACACATGCATCAGATATGTATGTTTAGTTTGATACAAATTCGTCTTATCAGTCATGTAAGTCATGAAATTATGTTTTAGTCATTCATCTTCAGTATATGCCACAGTTGGTCTCTTCTCCCCTTCTTAGTAAGTCTCATTCGAGGACGAATATTCCCAAGGGGGAGATATTGTAAGACCCTTTAAGAATCCTACGTAAAATTTATCTCCTTAAGGGTTTATAAGGAAATCCAACACTTAGAAGAATTTTGCTATGTTTTAGAAACACACAGTCATTCATCTTATACCTCCGAACTTCAGGGATTTATTTGACAACCTTCCCGACCTCCATTTTTAAATTTTCAAATTGCGTTGCGATTGGAGAAGTCAAGAGTACATCTCGAGTGAGTTTCAAAATTTTTGAAATCTGTTTAGGGTGTGTTTGGATTTCAAAACAGAAGCACCATGCGATTTGCATGCGTCGCATGCTCTATTGCATGCGCCAAAAATTTTTGGCATTTCAGGGTCAACTTCAAATGATCATAACATCTTGAATATTTTGAACTGTGTGATCTTCTATATATTGATGAAAATCTCTTTGAGTCCTCTTTCCAATGCAATTGGTATCATCCAATTTAAACATCGGAGCAAAGAGTTATGATTAATTTACTTCAGCCTGAAAACAACATAGGACAGTTGTGTCTTTCTCTCTTTCTCCAGAGGTATTTTAGTCTTTTGTCCATCCTATATATATGCTTAAACATAGAATTAAGCCTAATTTAGAGCAGAATATACTCCCTTTTTCTCAAATTCTCTCAAAAATTATCAAGAACAAGTAAGGGTTCAATTGGGGGTTTCAAGATTCAAGTCAATTTCACCATTAACTTTCACGTATAATCAATCTAAGGTATGCATAGTGTTCATTCACGAATTCTTTTCATCCATGGAGTTCAAGAATCAAGTTTTAAGTTATGTATCATGAATATTTTGTTGGGGGATATTTATAATCATGTTGTTGATGTTAAATTGAGTTTTAATTCCATGAGTTATTTCAAGAATCATGAAAACGAATTTATCTATGGTATTATTCATATGAGAGTTATGTTGAGTTCTTGGGATTTGCAAGTTGGATGTTATACCCATAATATTGATATATGTTAATTGATGAATGAAATATCCATGTTTCCCATGTGTGTTGAATCATGACCATCATATGTTCAAAACCTTGAGATGTGAATTGGTGGTTATGGTCATGAATTGGGAGCATGTTATATATGCCTAAGTATAAAATCATGCCTTTCATGTGTTTTGTGAAAATATTCAAGTGAATGAATTGTGCCTTGTGATCCATTGGTGATCTAAATAATGAATCCATGTTAATACTACACAATCTAAATGATTTCCATGTTGATGCTATGTCTTGCAATTGTTTGACAAATGGTTCATGAAAGTTAAGTAATGAAACTACATTATGTTAGCATGTAAACAAGTTCATGTCATGCAAGTGGAATTCAAATTGTGAAATTATGATATGTTAGGATACATTCCTATTCATGTACAAGATTATGATTATCAAGTTCTTTCATGAAATCCCCAACTTATGGTATTATGAATTGCGTACTTTAGTCCTATGATCAAGAATTTTCATGATGTGTCAGTTTCCTTCTATCGAGTCCTGGGGGTACTTGTACCCAAAAAATATAGTTGGGTGCCTAGAGCCATATCATGTTTTCACGATACTCTCATTCAAACCATGTTCAGTAGACTTCATTCAGTTTCATGACTCAGGAAAACTCATGTAAAGGCAGTATTAGTTCAGTTTTACTCGGTACTCTGTATCTACGTAATCTCAGTAATATTCCGTCAGTCTATGGAATTCAATAAATCTCAATATCAGTAGAGTTTAGTTTAGTACTTAGTTCAGACATCAGTAAACTCAGTCAGCTAACAGAACTCAGTAGAATTTAGTCAGTTAATAGAATTCAGTTGTGTTCCGCTAGTTATGGGAACTTAATAAACTCAGCCTATATTCAGTTCAGTTAAACACAACAATCAGTAATAGTTCAGTTAATTATAGTATGAACTAGGAAATCAGTTCAGTATAATCAGTTCAGTGTCATTAAGTTAGGAGTAGGATTCAGCACCGAGAGAACCCAAGGATGGGAACTCACCTGCCAGTAGAGGGTGTGATTCTTAGAAGCAATCCTTTCGTTCCAGAACTATATAGCTAACATAGGTTGAGACATCAATACCTGTCAGTTGAGGGTAGATGAGGTGGCTTAACCTGCCAGATGAGGGTTCCTACCGTTCTCATTAGAGTACCTGCGATATAAGGGTCACTCATAACTTGTCCTTACCAGTAGTGCGGTATTGACACCCTTCCAATTAGGGCAGAGATTGGATCCCAGCTTAGCTATTATAGCATATTTGGGGCATATCGGTTAGTTGGGAACATGTCCTCTCAACTCCTTATTCAGTTCAGTTTAGAGGTTTTCAGACTACAGCATGTCAGACAATTATTTTAAATTTATGTTGGTATTGTTATACCATTTTTAGATATATTTATCAAATGTTTATTCATATTTGAACCTTATAGCCTTACAGTATTATATTTTTCGCATATTTTATAGTATGGTTATTCAGTGATCATGTACAGATATAAGTCATGGGTTAGCTTGTGGTCCTTCGGGGTCATGGGCACCGTGTAGCATTTGGCTTCAGAAAATCGGAGCGTTACATTAACAAAACTTGTCAATAAAACTTGAGAACATAATCTCCTTATAAATTCATCACTGGTATATTAGATTCAAAATATCAATCTTTAATGTATCAATAATCATATTTAAACTTCATGCTCAATAATCCTCTTAAAATATTTCAACAATCCCAATCAAGGTAGTGGAGTATACATCATAATACGAATCTCATGAATTCAAACATTGGATATATGTAAAATTCTTACAGTTGAAGCCTTAAATTCCATGATACTTTCATAAACTAAAAATAAAAAGAATTGGGTATGAACCCTAATTTCAATTCATGCAAAATTCAACTTAAAACCAACTTTTGGAAACAGTGGTGGAAGAAAACCCTTGTTCATCCAAGTATTCCAAATATGGGTTCAATTTTTTGTGCTTCATCTCACTTTGGTTGTTGCATAAGGCATCTTGGAGTTAATATTCGGAACAACTTTCACAATGATAGGGTCATGACCCTTTTTTATCGAGTGGTTTGAGCATATAATAGAGAGGAGTTTTTAGACTATTTCAATCAAATAACAGATATGCATCCAAAGTCAGCAGAACATCTCATACATGTCGGTTTACAGAGATGGAGCCGAGCATTCTGTCTGGCAAATAGGTACATTATTATGAATTTAATTTCTTGTTTGAGTTACAAGCTTAGTATGAAGTCATACTAATCGATTCTTTTTCATACGTACAAAATTATGATGTTAAACATAGTTGAATCGGTGAATTTATTGTTAGATGATGACAGGGAATTTCCCATAGTGGCTCTATTTGATATAATAAACTAGAAGTATGGAAAATTTTTCATGTAACGCATACGAAGTTCGAGAAAGTAGGAACCAAATTTTCTATAGAAGTAGAAAAAATAATATCATTGAACATTGGGGAATAGGTTTTTGCTCGTAAAATAGCAGATTACAAGTTCAGTATCGACGGTCATGGTGATATTGCCACGGTCAATCTTCAAACAAGATGTTTTACGTGAAGAGTTTTTGACATGGATAAAATACTCTTTCCACATGATATTGCAGCGCTTCAAGATCAATACGGTGCACAATATTTAACAAAAATTTATGAGTACTCCTATCCATATTATTCGGTGGAAAATATATAATGGCATATAGTGAGAGTATTAATTCGGTGCCTCCCAAAGAGTCTTGGGTTGTTCCTACAGAGCTTTTGGGGAGATTAATACCTCCTACACATATTGACCCAGGCATTATCAAACTGGGAAGAATCCCTCAAAAGTACAACAAGCGTGGATCGTAATCCACCATGATCGTTGTAATAGCAAAATCTTGTGTTGTTGTTTGTTATGGTATTTTAATATATTTAACTCATTATTCTAAATTAAATGTTATCATTTATTATATAAAATATCTTTTTTATAAACTTACGCATTAATAAAAAGAGCCAAAACAGGAACTAAATACAACAGACCACAAAATTATTTTCAAAACTTGCCCATCTGTTAATACAACAGACCACAAAATTATTTTCAAAACTTGCCCATCTATTGTAACAGATAGACATTTGCTGGAAGAACACAATACAGTTCATTAAATTGGAATGTGTTCCTCTAACAGATGACAAATATGTTGCAACAGATGAACAATTTACTGACAGAAACCTAACTGATGACCAATCTATTTCAACTGATAGTCCATCTGTTGAAACAAATCAAAACTCTTGCTATTGCTACTAGATTCGAAATTGCTCCTTACGTCCAAATGTCGACATGTTTGTTGAGAAGAAGAAATAGACAAAATAAAATTAAATAAGAATTAAAAAGAAAAAGTCGATCAAAAATAAATTTTTCAATAAATAAAAACAAAATACATAAGGTGTAGACCCGATATATTAAAATTAAAATACACACACTAAAAGAAAAAAACCTAAATATTATTATTATTATTATTATTGTCAGCCGGTCAATCGTCTACCAGCAGTAGTAGAGTCCTCCTCATCCTGCGCATCTCTCTAAACATCCTTGCTCTCACGGTGACCAACTCTCTCTGGAGGTTATTAACCTGCCTCTGCAGTTCCCGTACGGTGTAGTTTATAATAGTAATGTCCCAAACAGGATTAGTCATATCTAGAACAAGCATGAATTGACAAAATCTGTTAATATAAAAGTAAAGAAAAGAGTCTGAATGTAATACAACATATACTACCAACTGGTAGATTTACACAAAAAAAAAACTTACCTCAACGAGAAAGGAATATGCTCTTTGAAGAGAAGTGGTTGAATATGTAATACATTTGCATATTGAATATGTAATTTCTAATAGTTGATTTATCATTTGCAATAGATGAGGAGTTTGATTCATCAACTATTTTGAATGTGTTAGACAAAAATTCACGACTGTTCACCTTTTTTTAATAGTCATCACAGACCTTAATCAATCTAAATTGGTGACGGTTTTATTATATAAAATAAAAAAATTATATCTAAAAACAAAAAAGGTGAAAAATCACGATTTGTTGCACTTGGTTTTTCTTGACGGAGATGTAGTCCTCTGACATTGAAGATAGTTACCCTTTGAGCATCCATAGTCTTTTACCCTACTTAACAATGGGAAGAAAAGAATAAACACTAACTGATATCGATGGCGTAGGAAAAATAAGATACGTGCAGATGAATGGATCTACTATTATGCGTGAGAGTTATGTATTATTGATTAGGCTTTCATACTTTCGTGATATACACACATAAAGTACAATAATTTTGTGAAAGTAGTTTTTTACCGATTAGACATTGATCCTTCAAACAAGATCCTGCATTTTACAGTTTTGTTTGACAGGTGTAAACTAATAAGGATGAAAGGTTTCAAGAAGGTGGTGTCGTTACCCTGTTACAATTTAATTATGGTTTTGCTCATGTTTATGCATCAAGTTCTGAGAAGGGATCAATATTTAATGGCATTGTAGACATTCAATAGTGATTGGACCTATTTTAATGGTGGAATAGACTTTGAGATGGCTTTTGAAGCATTCCACCACAGCAAACAAGAATGTAAAACCAATTAAAATTCCCCTAGTCCAAAATTATATGGATGGGTTACTTGAGGAGACTATTATATAGTAGAAGGTGCTTGGGTGAATACCGGTGTGATAAAGGGGAGGTGGAGAAGACCATATATCATCTTAGACCTTATTTAAGAGGAAACATAGGGAAGCAAGTAAGGAACTTCTAACCACTCTTGTAAATGAAATTGACTTGAAAGATGAAAAAACTGAATGAGCTGCAAATATGAAAGTGTGTCCAAATATTAAAATCCGTCAGCCGTTCTTGAAATAGAAAAATGCTAAAGAGGACTGGAGCTGGACAATTTGCGAGGGACTGTGACTAGATAGTGTGGCCTGAATCAACACCCACTAAATGCAGGACCAGAACTCTAAGGAATCATCTTGGTGAGCACAGAGGATTGGTAAGATTTTCAATCAAGAATGAAACCTTAACAAACAAATCTAGAAGTAAAAATAAGGGAAGCCAAGGCGTCAATTTCTGACGTCTAACTTGCATCCTATGCCTTTTATTTGTGGTTTTGATCAAGTCAAAGGTAGTAGAAACAAGAAAGTCTGAAATTGGGTAGAAATCCCATGCCTTTTTGTTTCCACTACCTTTGACCAGATCAGAACCGCAAGTAGAAGTCCTAGGATGCATGTTTACCTTCAGAAATTAACACCTTAGCTTGATCCTATATTTTTACTTCAGGAGTTGTTAGTTCATGTTTCGTTCCTTACCGACAACCTTACAACTATCAGTGCTCGCAAAGCTGCAACATTACACTTTTGGTCTTTCATTTTATGGGTCTTCATTGACCCCATGCTAGTTGCAGTCCCCTAACAAAATGCACAACTCCAGACCACTTCAGCATTTTTCTTTTCAAAATGTACTGATGGATTTTCCTTTTTGGATACACTTTCACATTTGCAGCTTATTAATTTTTTTTTTCATTTTTCATGTCAATTTCATCATCCAAATTTGCTACACGTTCCTTCCTACCCTATGTTTATTCTTTAAAATGGTGTGAGTTGATATATGGTTTTCTTCACCTCCCCCTTTCCGCATAGGTATTCTCCCAAGCACCTTCTTCTATATAATAGTCTCCTCGAGCAACCCATCGATATAAATTTGGACTAGAGCAATAACTAAATTCATTTCCATTCTTGGTTGCAGTAGTGCGAGGCTTCGGAGGCCTTTCAAAAGTCCATTATACCCTTAAAATTAATCCAATCAATATTGAATATTTACACTGACACCAAAAACTTGAAACCTTCTCCAAACTTGACACATAAACATTACCAAAATCTTCATTAAATCATAATAGGGTATCGACACCACCTACTAGGTCCCTCAGCCTTATCAATTTGAACCTAGCAATTTTAACTATAAAATGCAATATCCTGTGTGAATGATTAATGCCTAATATAGGTAAAGAATCAACATTCACAAAATCAGTGTAATGTATGTGTGTTTTCACGATAGGTTGATTAGTAACACATACCTCCCACATATGAAGTGGTTCCATCTTCAAGTAGCTTATTCCTCTGAACCCATCTTTTCTCTAGCCTTTAATGTTGGTTGGGCAAAAGTTAATCTACTTTCACTTCCTTTTATCTGCAAACAAGAGAAAAACATTTGATATCAAATAGTGAAGAACAAAAAGAACATTACCAAAATATAACCTAAAATTGAATTTGTGACGCCCCGTGAGTACACCCTTGGCATCACAAGGTGCTTACAATCCCAAAGGGAAAGAAACTAACCCATGAACAGGTACCTACTGTGAGCACTGAATAATAGTAATAAAGAACATATGCGAAATTAACTGAAATTACCATAAGGTTCTAAATGCGGAAAATAATACTTAATACAACTGTCTAAAGAATGATAACAACTAAAATTAACTAAGTGACTGAATGTGTCCAAAAGCCTCTAAAACAACTGAAATAAAATAGTTGATGGGATAGGCCCCAACTAACTCCAAAACTATCTAATAATAAGGGAAGTACTGAAATACTTTAAGAATTGAATGGAACCCATGCCCTCGATAGATAAGGACAAACCACGATAGTTGCTGCTGATAGGATGATCTTTTTAAGTACAGTGAGGAGCCCTTGTATCCGAACCTAAGACATTAAACATTATAGCGCAAGAAACGAGTATGCAATCAATACTATAAATATATTGGTATGCTAGATGAGGTTAGGCTAATATGTAAAGGTTCATGTGCATGCAATGATAACAGAAAAATGGCATAGAGTAACTATATGAGAGTTCATGCAAAACAGTGACTATGGAAAAGTACTGACCATGCAAGACAAAACATATATCGTGTATCTGGGATACACTGGAACTGGGGCACTGAATTCGCTAACACGATAATTGATAATTGAAAATTACGGTCACGAAGAACCAGACTGAGCTTTGTACTGAATGCTGAAACTTAGACTGTGGGAGCTATCATTTAACTGACATGCCCCAATAAGAACTGATTGGGGTCCAACCTGTAACCCCAATTTAAAGGGTGTTAATACCATGCCACGGGTACTAATAATGGTTGGGTCAAACCTCATCTGGCAATAAGACTCACGGAATATAAGTGTATGTCAACCATAATCTAGCAGGAAGATATTTCAAACTATGCTAGCTACATAGTTCTGTAACTCAGGGACTGCTACTAAGGGTCATACCTTAACCCGAAAGGAATACCCTCTTCCCTGGGTTCGCGCGGTGTTGAATCCTTCTCCCAACTGAATCGAAACTTATCATTAGACTAGGATAAGCTTGATAGAACTCCCATTGACCATGTTAACTAACCGAATACTACCTCTCATAATACAACTAGTACCATTCTATAACTACCAAAAAACTATATAAACAACTAAATTTAGGGTATTTATTACCCCCAGGACTCGATAACATTGACAATAGAACCATACTACAACTTTAAAATCAGAACAAGAGTCATTATTCAAAACTCATTCATCTAGACATTTTGTCAAGTACGTGGTAGGCATAATCTTGGGAATGAACAACATACTAACATACCTTGACTATAATATTAACTTCACAATTTAAAGGTTTGACATGAGATTTATATCAATCAACATACACATTAGTTTATTCTACTTGAAACTCATATATTTTTAACTTCTATATTCAAACAACAATACATTCATGGATGTAATACAATTCAAATCATGTAAAACTCATACTTAAATTTAAGAAGAGGTTCTTGGACTCCAAGGGTGGAAAGGTACCCAAGGATGAACACCCAGCATACCTTAGTTGGCGAATTAGAGAAAGTTCTTGATGAATTCTTGAGGATTGATCTTGAATGTTTAAGAGTTAGGGCTTGTTCTTGAAAGGGAATACTTTCAATTAGGGGAATTTTTTAGAATAAAATAGTAACTTATGCTTTTGGGACCATAATTCCCGTGTGTTAAATCAGTTATGTGATGGGAAAAGACTGAAAATGCCCTTGAAAAAATGTTACTGAAAGATGGAAAGTTTGGGAGCATGCTATGAAGCGTGCATTGTATTCTCTGGAGCACCAGAATGGAGCGTGCATCATATGCTACATCGCATGCTCCCTCAGGGGTGAAATGAAGCGTGCGTCATATGCTTATCGCGTGAAACTACTGTTTTAGACTCCCAAACATGACCATACGCTCATCCAAAATTTCAAAACTCATCTGGTATGTACTATCATCAACCCCGATAATGAATCAACCTAAAAATTAACGTTCCATTACTGGGAAGGTCAAAAGTAAAATCATCAAAGTTTGGGAGCTTTAAGAATGACTAAGTCCCAATACTTAGTGAGATTTTTCTAAGTCTTGGACCCTCTTTAACATGCTATAGTATGTTGAAAGGAGCTAGGATTTTATAGGGTCTTACAATATCTCCTCTTTGGGAATAGTCATCCTCGAATAAAGTTGATTAAGCTGAGAATGCTGAATATACTGAGGAAACTGAGATTACCTTCAGATTATGCATACTAAAACATGATTACATAACTGAACTAGTTTATGAATGCATGAAATCATGTGAGAGTTATTATATCGCTGCACTTAAAATGAAAAGAGTCAATTCTGGAGAAAATCTTTACGTTAGGCTGAGTTTGAGTTTGCAGAGAAAAGTTAAGGGTACTTGGTTCGCATATCTGCTACTTCTTCCCAAGTGGCCCCCTCAACGGATTAGTTTCGGAAAAGAACATTAACCAAGTGAACTTCTTTGATCCTTAGTTTGTGAATCTGACAATCAAGGATTTTGACCAAAACTTCTTTGTAAAAGAGACTATTCTGAACATCTACACCTTCTAAGGGGACTAAGACCGTTGGGTCACCAGTATATGTCTTTAGAAAAGAGATATGAAATATTGGGTGCACTGATGCTCAGTCTGCATGCAACTCAAGCTCATAGGCCACCTTTCCAAAGTGGCTCAGAATTCTGTAAGGGACAACATACTGGGGACTAAGCTTCCCCGTCTTACCTAACTACTTTACTCTCTTCATGGGAGAGATTTTCAAGTAAACTAAGTCGCTAATCTCAAACTCAAGGTTTCTCCTCCTCACATCTACAAAGGACTTTTATCAGATTTGGGTTATTTTAAGCCTCTCCGTGCTAAACTAGACTTTTTCTAAAGCTTCAAACACTGAATCAAGACATACTAAAATGGTATCACGAATCTCAAACCAACCAATTGGATATCAACATCTTTTCCCATAAAGAGATTCAAACAGATCTATCTGAATATTGGTATGATAGTTGTTATTATATACGAACTCAATCAAAGATGAATGATCATCCAAACTATCCTAAAAATTGAGGACTCATGCTCTTCACATGTCTTATAGGGTCCGAATGATCCTCTCTGTCTGTCCTTTCGTTTGAGGGTGAAAGGTTGCACTGAGGTGAACTTTAGTACCAAGTTACCTCAAGAAGGCTTTCCCAAAGTGAGAGGTAAACTGAGTACCTTTATCTGAAATAATGGACAATGGAACTCTATGCAACCTAATCAACTCACTAATATAGAACTTAGCATAGTCCTCAGCTAAATAAGAAGTATGAACTAGCAAGAAATGAGTTGATTTTGTTATCCTGTCTACAATGACCCAAATTGAATCATGAAGACAACGAGTATGAGACAAACCCATCACAAAGTCCATATTCACCTCTTCCCACTTCTAAGTGGGAATTCTGAACTCCTGCACAAAACCACTTAGCCTTTGGTGCTCAACCTTAACCTGCTGACAATTAGAGCACTATGCTACAAAATTTGCAATATCCATCTTAATCTCACTCCACCAATAGATTTACTACAAGTCATGATACATCTTAGTGGCCCCTGGTGGAATAGAATGACGTGTGACATGTGCCTTAGCAAGGATCCCCCATCTTGAATCGACTATACCTAGCACACATAGTCTATCCTGGCAAAGCAACACACCATCTCCCCCTTGGGGGAAAACCTCTACTTTTTTATATTTGAATGACTCCTTTAATTTAACTAGACTGGGATCTCTATCCTACTTTTTTTTACTTTGGTAACCAAGGATGATTCCAAACTATTCTACACCTATACACTACCCTCGGCTGAATCAACCAATTGGACACCTAATTTGGCAAGCTGATTAACTTCCTGAACTAGCTTCATATTACCATTTTCAACATGAGCAACACTACCCATGGAAAACTTACTGAGGGCATCTACCACTTCATTGGCCTTTCCCAGATGATATAGAACACTTATGTCATAGTCTTTAAACAACTCTAACCACCTCCTCTAGCACAAGTTTAAATCTTTCCGTGAGAATACATACTATAAGATTTCGTGGTCTATGAACACATCAACATACACCTCATACAAATAATGCCTCCAAATCCTAAAGACGAACACAAAGGCTGCTAGTTCTATATCATAGGTAGGGTAATTCTTTTTGTGGGGATTAAGCTGTCTAGAGGCATAGACTATAACCTTGCCCTTCTACATTAAAACATACACCAAACCAACTCTGGAAGCATCATAGTACACAACAAACCCATCTAAACCATCTGGTAGTGTTAAAATTAGGTCTGTGGTGAGTCGAGTCTTCAACTCACGAAAACTCTTCTAACAAGAATTCGACCACTGGAAATTGACTCTCTTCTGAGTCAATCTAGACATTGGGGATGCAATAAAAGAAAACCCTTCAACAAAACATTGTTAATAGCCGGCCAAACTAAAGAAACTCTTGATATGTGACAGAGAGATGGGTCTAGGCTAGTTTCTTACTGGTTCAGTCTTTTAAGGAACAACTCTAATACCATGACCAAAATTTTTTGTTAAAATAATGGTAGTCGATGCACGTCCTAAGTGAATCATATTTCTTACGCATGAATAGGACTAGTGCGCCCCACGGTGAAATAGTGGGCCTGATGAATCCCTTATCTAAGAGGTCTTTTAACTGTTCTTTCAACTCTTTGAGTTTGACTAGAGACATTTTGTATTTCAGAATAGAAATAGGCTCAGTATCTAAAAAAAGTGCATTCCAATGTCAATTTCCCTTTCGGGAGGCACTTCGAGAAGATCTCCAAGGATGATATTTAGAAATTCCCTTTCTATTGGAACTGACTCAATATTGGTCGTCTCGAAACTAGAGTCTTTGACTCACACAAGATGATAAACAAACCCCTTGGATATCATTTTTCTCACGAAAAAAAATTAACTCCGAAGCGCTGAGGCACTACCGCTCCATTCAAGGACTGGTTTATTTGGAAACTGGAAATAGACAATTCTACTCCAACAATCAACTGAAGCATAACATTAATGGAGCCAATCCATGCGAAGAATGACGTCAAAATCCATCATCTCTAACTATACAAGGTCTACTGAGGTAAATTTTTGGGACACTATAACCGGGCAGTTTCTGTATACCCGCCTGGCTATGATAGACTTACCCATAGGGGTAGCTACTAAGAAAGACTCTATTAAGATTTTGGGACTAATTCCTAAGTTGACAGCTATGTAAGGGGTTACAAAAGAAAGAGAATCTCGAGGATCTAACAAAGCATAAACATGTAAATGAAAGACTTGCAACGTACCAGTAACCACAACATGAGAATGTTCTTGATCTTGTCGGGACTGAAGTGAATGGAGCCTATTTAGGCATTGTCCACTGGTGGCACGGGAAGTTGCACCCTTATGAGACTGGCAACCTAACTGAGCTGGGGATGATAGTGCTGACTCTGCGAACATATCTAGGGACATTTTCTGATTCTATGGCCTGACTTGCCATACCCAAAGCATACATTGATGATAGCTCTACAAACACTCTAATGGTTCCTACAACATTTCTGGATAAGAGGATTTGTCGAAGCACTATTCACACTACCCTAAGACTTACAGCTTGGCGCCCAATCATTATTGTTATTCATGAATTTTGGCATTGGTGCACTAGCCGAGGATGGGGCTAGGACTGAATATTTCTAGCCGAACTGAGAATGATTTCAAACCTCTGATCTCGGCTGAGTAAAATTAAAACCTGTTCTAGCCATCTTGTTCTCCATCACTCTTTCCTTAATCTTTTCCTCCTCTATTTGCTGTACATGAACCATTAACCTAGCTAAGTTCATATCTTTGATCAACATTACGGTCCTACACTCTTTGACCACATTATCAGATACTCCAGACATGAACCTGCTCATCTTAGACCTATTATCAGCTACTATGTGAGGAGAATACCTGGATAGCTGAGTAAACTTGAAGGATACTCCTTGATACTCATGTTACCCTGAATCAAGTTAATGAACTTCAATACCTTAGCTTTCCTTAAATCCAAAGCGAAAAAATCTATCTAAGGAGGTTGAAGCGAACTCCTCCCATTTTACAGGCCCTGAATTTATGCCCCTATCCCCTTTCCACTACTTAAAATAGGTGTGATATATATCATGCAACTAGTAAGCATACAGTTCAGCACTCTTACTAAAAGTCATACCCATAATGTCAGTCACCTGCTGAATCATGTGAAGGAATTCCTACGGATCCTCATCATACTTGCATCCTGAAAATAAAGGAGGATTCATTTGGGTGAAGTCTCGAATCCTAGCTACGACGACATTAGCCTTTGAGTTGGTTGGGATAGAAGTTAGCTGATTGTTCTGAGCTACAACAGAGTTAGCTAGAGTGGTGAATACAACTCTGAACTTTGCATGAGAAAAATGCCCATTCAGGGGATCTTCCTGAATAGGCAGTGGTGCTGGTTGATTTCCATTTATTCTTCCGTTAGTCTTACTAGGAGGCATATTCTGTAAATGGAAGGAATATTGGATTGGATAGAGAGTTTAACATGAGAGCATACTCATTTGCACGATATGGTCACTAAACGAAGGGAAACTTTTCCTAAAACGTCTGGTAGCCTCTTATGCATAAGTGTGGTGCACTTTATAGCCATGCACAAGACTCCACTCAACGCGGCTTTCAGACACCCTAGGAAACATTAAAACCTTAGGCTATGAATCAGGTTTGTAATGCCCTAAGAGTACACCCTGGGCATCATATGGTACTTACAACCCTGAAGGACTACAAGTTAACCCATGAATTGGTACCTGTTGTAAGCACTGAATAATAGTAATAAAGAACATATGAAGAATTAACCAAAATCACCATAAGGTTCCGAATGCAAAAAAAATATAGAATACGACTGTCTGAAGAATGATAACAACTAAATTCAACTAACTAACTAAAAGTGTCTAAAATTCTCTAAAACAACTGAAATAAAAGAGTTGATTGGATAGTCCCCAACTAACTCCAAAACTGTCTAATAATAAGGTAAGTACTAAAATATAATAAGGACGGAATGGAACCCATGTCCTCAATAGATAAGTACTCACCATGATAGTTGTTGTTGAAAGGTCGATCTGTCTAAGTAAAGTTACGAGCTTGTATGTTCGAACCTATGACATTAAACAACATAGCGCAAAAATGAGTATGTGATCAGTACTTTGAATGTATTGGTCTGCTAGATGAGGTTTGGCTAATATGCAGAGATTTATGTGCATGAAATTATATCTGACTGAATGACATAGAGTAACCATATGAGAGTTCATGCGAAACTAATACTACTTAAAAGTACTGACCGTGCAAGACCAAACATATATCGTGTATCTGAGGTATGCTGAAACTGGGGTACTGAATTTTCTAACAGATAACTGAAAGTTGCAGTTATACAGAACTATAATGAACTCTATCTAAATATCGAAACTAAGACTGTGGGAGCTATCATCTAACCGACATCTCCCAATAAAGAATGATTGGGGACCAACCTATAACTCGTGTTGGAAGGGTGTTAATACCATGCCACGAGTACTAACAATGGATGGGTCAACCCTAATCTGGTAGAAAGACTCATGGAATATAAGTGTATGGCACCCTAAAATGGCAGAAAAACATTTCAATCTATGTTGGCTACGTAGTTTTGTAACTCAGGGACTGCTAATTAGGGTCACACCGTACCCTAGCAGGAATGCTCCCATCCTTGGATTCACTCGGTGCTGAATCCTACTCCATACAGAACCAACACTGATCATTACATTGGGATAATCTTGACTGAACTCACACTCACCATGTTAACTGACTGAATACTACTGCTCAGAATACAACTGGGACCATTCTATAACTATGAGAAAAGATAAGTAAACAACTAAAATTTGGGTATTCATTACCCCCAGACTCGATAACATTGAAAATATAACCATACTACCACTTTCGAATCAAAACAAGTAGTCACTATTAAAAACTCATTCATCTATATATTTTGTCAAAATATAGTAGGCATAATCATGAACATCGTAACGCCCAGATTTTCTATATCGAAACGTCACACGATGCTTATAATCCCGAACGACCACAAGCTAACCCTCTTATGATATCTGCACCTGATCACTACATAATATAATAAAATACATGCGGAAAACTGGCAAAAACATGCCATATTGTTCAAACATCTCAATTACACAATCTGAAAACTGAATACTTATACATCTGTCTGAAAATCCTCTAAATGTCTGAGTTGTGGAGTTGATGGGACATGCCCCAACTTACTCCAACTACTATAATAAATTGAGTCAAAATGCAATAAAGAAATAATGAGCTTCTTCGACTGATGAGGACTCACTGTTATGTCTACTGCTACTGATTGGAACTGATCTGCTATGGATACTCTGGATCTCGTGCCTCTGAACCTATGGTGTAAAAGAAAACAAATACACCATAGCGCAAATGGGTCAGTATATTTGAATGTATTGAGTATACAAGTGGGGTAAGGCTGAATGTAATGGCTTATACATGAACATAACTTAACTGAATGATATGCAATAGCTGGATTAGCATACATAGAGAATATATAACTACTGATCGTACTGCAGATACTGTCACTGAGCATACTAGGACTAAATATGATTACTGGTACTGAATATTCTGAAAATCTAAAATTTCTAAAGATATTGAGATTCAGAGAATCTAAAGCTACTGTAACTGATATCTGTAATTACTGATACTGCTTGACTTCTTTCGGAATCCACCCTGTCTAACAGGTGATCTCGGAATATGAAATGAATTCTCTGAATCCATCCTATCTAACAGGTGGTATCGAAATATATATATATATATATATATATATATATATATATATATATATTCATACTTGATAATGAATGATTGCTTTTGAGCTCAACCTTATCTAGCAGGTTGCTTCTGAATAGAATTGATTATCTTGGTCCACCCTATCTAGCAGGTGATCTCTGAATATATAATGATTTATCTAAATCCACCCTATCTAACAGGTGATCTCTGAATTTTTGGAACTATTCGAGTTACTCACTGACCCAGATGACCGCATTTGACGGTCCTAAATCTGAAAACTTTCTGATATCTTAACTGAGACTAAATCTGAAACTCAACTGTAATTGTGGGAAGTAGTCATCTAACCGACATGCCCCTACTATCTCTTAGGGGTCCAACCTCTACCCCCGGTTGGGAGGGTGTCAATATCGTGCCACGGGTAAAAACATTATCTTTATATGACCTTCATCTATGAGGGATTCAAACGAGAACGGTGGAGCCCTCATCTAACAGGTCAAGCTACCTCATCTACCCTCAACTATCAGGTATGATGTCTCAACCTACGCTGGCTACATAGTTCTGGAGCGTAAGGATTGCTGCTAAGAATCACACCCTCTACTAATAGGTGAGTTCCCATCCTCAAGCTCACTCGGTGCTAAATCCTACTCCAAACTGAAAGACTCTGAACTAATTCTTAGCTGAACTTATACTGAGCTGAATTTTTTTACTAATTATCTCATTTGCCTTATTTGACTGAGTTTGCTTGGTTCCATATCTGACGGAATACTACTAAATACTGCTGAGATATGAACTAAGTATTGAGCTTGATTATACTGAATTTACTGAGTGTTCTTACTGTTCAGTCATTCACTGAGTTCTACTAATCATAGCACGACTGAGATTATCTTGAGACCGACTCGACTCTGCTCACAGAGCTATATTTTTCGGGTACAAATACCCCAGGACTCGATAGAATGAAATTGACTAGCCATATTGCTTCTTGAATACATAACCAACATCAACAATTTATATTTCAATAGTTGGGGATATTTCCCGAAGCTCATAACTATCAAAATCTTATTCACCAATGGAAAAGCGTATAAACACATAATACTTTCACCAATCTCATTTCATGAACATCTCCTCAATCATTCATAATATACATAATACCATGAAAGTCATTTTTGGCCATAAGTAAAACATACATTTACCACTTGGGTCATAAATAAGCTATAATGCATAATATTTATTCTCGTAGGCATTTTATCCACATAAAGAAGTATACTTTGGTCATACGACCAGCATCACCTCTAATTAGCATTATTTAATCAATCAACCAACTTTCAAAACATAATCTCTTTCTCATTTAATTCACACCAACCATTCATCCAATACTTCGAAGACGTGGTATTGGACCATAATACCAATCAATACAAGGATATCAAAATTCCAATATCAAGTTCACCTTCTCAGATCTTCAACATGGGTTTATATCATACTTCACACATAATGATTTGTTTGACATAATTCTTTCACATTATCACGAATTAAAAACTCAACCCAAATTATAATCATGAATACACCTACACCCAAATGATGAATAATACACCCATCTTATAATTCAAGAACACAATATGACATGAGCATGATTCAACACACATGGAAAAATATAATTGTTTTCAATATCAATTAACATAACACAACATCACAACATCACACTTCACTCATCTTGACCTTACAACAATTCATTACACCAATTGACATAATTATATAATTCAACATGCTTCTTAAAGTGACTTTATCATGAACACAATAAGGTCAACACAAAGTATGGTCTAAACTTGAGCCTTTGTCATCAAATCATAACACACAACATATCATAATTCATTTACTAAGGTCGTTCAACAACATGCAATGATGACCCTATTTATTTGCTTAGGCATTTTAACAAACACATGGGAAGCAAGATCTTATACTTGGATAGGAACACATATTATTTTCTTCTTTACCATAACAATCAACTTCAACATATTACTTCTTCTTTACCACAACAATCAACTTCCATTCAAAGACTACAACACCAAATTCACCATTACAAGGCCTCAACATGAATTTCTACGTTACTACTCATATAATCAATAATTACATACCAATCTTGCACTTAATCATGTATTAGAAACATAATCAACAATTTAATCATAAATACACTTAAATCAATTAATGGTTAACACATACATCTTGTAGATCAAGAACTCAACATAAGGTTCATTTACATCATCCCACAATTAACTAGCTTCTTATGGATCTTGAGTCAACTCATGTAACTACAACTTAATCTAACATCAACATAAGATTTCACTAAGATCTAACATATGATCTATAAAGTCAACTACTTGAAATGTTCATCAATAATAGAATTAAAACTTGGAATTTTGTAACCAAATCATGTATTAAAACTTAACAACAACAACATCTTCAACTTCACTTCACATAAATCATGAAAATCTCATAATCAAAAATCTTTCAATTTTAGTAAAGGATTCTTGAGCTTCTTGGGTGAAAGGAACCCAAGAATCAACACTTGCATACCTTAGTTCTTGATTCTATGAAGATTTACGATTGAATTTTCTAGAACTTGAATCTTCAATTGGAAGAACTTCACTTGTTCTTGAGAGAAATGGAGGAAAAGGAGTATAATCTGATTGAAATGATGAATAATTTCGTGGTTGGGGACTTATATAGGGGTGAAAAAGACTAAAATACCCCTAATGAAACAAATAAAGTCAAATTTGTCCCTAAGTTACTGGTTTGACAGGCTGAAGTAAATTGGTCATAACTTTTTACTTAGATGTGCAAATTGGATGAAACCAATTTCATAGGAAAGAGGACTCAAATCGATTTTTATTGATATATTACAGCTCTCACAGTTCAAAATACACAAGAAGTTATGATCCTTTGAAGTTGACCCTAAAATGCTGGAAAAAAAACTGGGCAAGCACTGGAGTAAGCAGGCTTCGCCTGCTAATCGTCTGGAGCTACTGTTTGGGGCATCCAAACGTGCCCTTACACCATTCTAAAAATTCAGAAACTCACCCGAGATGTACTACGAGCTTTCCTTATCGCAACGCAATAAGAAAATCTAAAATCAGAGGTTGGGAAGGTCACAAAATAATTCATCAAAGTTGACAAGTTTATGGAATGGAAAAAATTTCAACACTTAGCCAAATTTTTGAGGGATAAGCTTCTCTTGACAAGCTTAAGAAGGCTTTATCGACTCGAAAAATTTACGGGTCATTACATTATCTCCACCTTGGGAACATTCGTCCTCGAATGTGGCTTACTAGGCTAAGAGTACTGATCAACTGAACTTATTTAAGGGATGAGAACATCAAACACACATCTATACGACGGGAACTACCGATATACTGAATCTTATTCTGAATATGCATAGAATACACAGCTGAAGCTATTAATAAGCTGAATTGTCATAACGAGCATGCATATCTGATGCATGGATACTTGACTGAGTTGTTCTCATGAACGCTTGACTGAATACACTTATAATCTGAACTTTTCTACTGAACATGCATATCTAATGCAGGGATATCTGACTGAACTGGCTCTTGAAAGCATGGCTGATTATGCAATGATAACTGATGCAAAGCTTGTAATGAAAATCTTAGTATGAAACTGAATGGGTTTAAGAACATGAAGGCTTTGGGGAATCTTCGGGTATCTCCCCTTTGGGACTCTATGTCCCTCTATGAATACTTGCATACATTGATTCAAGCATATATACTTATCAACTTTTACACAACTAACCCCATGAAACATGCTCTGCTCAAATTTAGAGAACACTATCCCGAAACAATCTGCGAGGACTGTTTGCGAAAGCTCTCTCTGAAGGACTTTGGGCTTCACTACTTTTGTTAACTTGAAAGTAAGGTAAAGCTGACATGAATAGATCATGACAAGAGTCTATGTAAGTCTCTTAGCAAACCTTTCTATAGCACGATCTGAGACATGAAAGAAGAGGAAACTTTTTCTAAAACATCTTATAGTCTCCTGTACATAAATGTGGCGCGCAACACACCTATGTACAAGACTCGACTAGATGCAGCTTTTCAGACTCCTAAGACACCATTGAACCTTAGACTCTGATACCAAGTTCATAACGCCCCGATTTACTATAATCGAAACGTCACACGGTGATTATAATCACGAAGGACCATAAGCTAACCCTCTTATGATATCTGCACCTAATCACTACATAATATAATAAAATACATGCGGAAAACTAGCGAAAACTTGCCATAAGGTTCAAACATCTCAATTACACAATCTGAAAACTGAATACTTTTACATCTGTCCGAAAAGCCTCTAACTGTCTGAGCTGCGGAGTTGATGGGACATGCCCCAACTTACTCCAACTACTATAATAAATTGAGTCAAAATGCAATAAAGAAATAATGAGCTTCTTCGACTGATGAGGACTCACTGTTATGTCTACTGCTGCTGACTGGAACTGATCTGCTATGGATACTCTGTATCTCATGCCTCTGAACCTATGGTGTAAAAGAAAACAAATACACCATAGCGCAAATGGGTCAGTATATTTGAATGTATTGAGTATACAAGTGGGGTAAGGCTGAATGTAATGGCTTATGCATGAACATAACTTAACTGAATGATATGCAATAACTGGATTAGCATACATAGAGAATATATAACTACTGATCGTACTGCAGATACTGTCACTGAGCATACTAGGACTAAATATGATTACTGGTACTGAATATTCTGAAAATCTAAAATTTCTAAAGATATTGAGATTCTGAGAATCTAAAGCTACTGTAACTGATATTTGTAATTATAGATACTGCTTGACTTCTTTCGGAATCCACCCTATCTAACAGGTGATCTCGAAATATGAAACGAATTATCTTAATCCACCCTATCTAACAGGTGATCTCGAAATATATGTATATATATATATATATATATATATATTCATACTTGATAACAAATGATTGCTTTTGAGCTCAACCCTATCTAGCAGGTTGCTTCTAAATTGAATTTATTATCTTGGTCCACCCTATCTAAAAAGTGATCTCTGAATATATAATGATTTATCTGAATCTATCCTATCTAGCAGGTGATCTCTAAATCTTTGAAACTATTCGAGTTTCTCACTGAGCTAGATGACCGTATTTGATGGTCCTAAATCTGAAGACTTTCTGATATCTTAACTGAGACTGAATCTGAAACTCAACTGTAACTGTGGGAAGTAGTCATCTAACCGACATACCCCTATTATCTCTTAGGGGTCCAACCTCTACCCCCGGTTGGGAGAATGCCAATACTGTGCCACGGGTAAAGACATTATCTTTACGTGACCCTTATCTATTAGGTACTCAAACGAGAACAGTGGACCCCTCATCTAACAGGTCAAGCTCCCTCATCTACCCTCAACTATCAGGTATGATGTCTCAACCTATGCTGGCTACGTAGTTCTGGTGCGTAAGGATTGCTGCCAAGAATCACACCCTCTATTAGTAGGTAGGTTCCCATCCTCGAACTCACACAGTGATGAATCCTACTCCCAACTGAAAAACTCTGATTGTTAGCTGAACTTATACTGAGCTGAATCTTGTTACTGACTATCTCATTTGCCTTATCTGACTGAGTTTGCTTATTTTCGTATCAGACGAAATACTTACTGAATACTATTGAGATATGAACTAAGTATTGAGCTTGATTATACTGAATTTACTGAGTGTTCTTACTGTTCAGTCATTGACTGAGTTCTACTAATCATAGCACGACTGAGATTATCGTGAGACTGACTCGGCTCTACGCACACAGCTATATTTTGAGTACAAGTACCCCCAAGACTTGATAGAATGAAATTGACAAGCCATATTGCTTCTTGAATACATAACCAACATCAACAATTTATATTTCAATAGTTGGGGATATTTCCCGAAGCTCATAACCATCAAAATCTTATTCACCAATGGAAAAGAGTATAAACACAAAATACTTTCACCAATCTCATTTCATGAACATCTCCTCAATCATTCATAATATACATAATACCATGAAAGTCATTTTTGGCCATAAGTAAAACATACATTTACCACTTGGGTCATAAATAAGCTATAATGCATAATATTTATTCTCGTAGGCATTTTATCCACATAAAGAAGTATACTTTGGTCATACGACCAGCATCACCTCTAATTAGCATTATTTAATCAATCAACCAACTTTCAAAACATAATCTCTTTCTCATTTAATTCACACCAACCATTCATCCAATACTTGGAAGACGTGGTATTGGACCATAATACCAATCAATACAAGGATATCAAAATTCCAATATCAAGTTCACCTTCTCAGATCTTCAACATGGGTTTATATCATACTTCACACATAATGATTTGTTTGACATAATTCTTTCACATTATCATGAATTAAAAACTCAACCCAAATTATAATCATGAATACACCTACACCCAAATGATGAATAATACACCCATCTTATAATTCAAGAACACAATATGACATGAGCATGATTCAACACACATGGAAAAATATAATTGTTTTCAATATCAATTAACATAACACAACATCACAACATCACACTTCACTCATCTTGACCTTACAACAATTCATTACACCAATTGACATAATTACATAATTCAACATGCTTCTTGAAGCGACTTTATCATGAACACAATAAGGTCAACACACACTATGGTCTAAACTTGAGCCTTTGTCATCAAATCATAATACACACCATATCATAATTTATTTACTAAGGTCTTTCAACAACATGCTATGATGACTCTATTTCTTCACTTAGACATTTTCACAAACACATGGAAAGCCAGATCTTATACTTGGATAGGAACACATTATTTTCTTCTTTACCACAACAATCAACTTCAACATATTACTTCATCTTTACCACAACAATCAACTTCAACATATTAATTCTTCTTTACCACAACAATCAACTTCCATTCAAAGACTACAACACCAAATTCACCATCACATTCACCATCACAAGGCCTTAACAAGAATTGTTACGTTACTACTCATATAATCAATAATTTCATACCAATCTTGCACTTAATCATTTATTAGAAACTTAATCAACAATTTAATCATAAATACACTTAAATCAATTCATGGTTAATACATAAATCTTGTAGATCAAGAACTCAACATAAGGTACATTTACATCATCCCACAATTAACTAGCTTTTTATGAATCTTGAGTCAACTCATGTAACTACAACTTAATCTAACATCAAAATCAAGATTTAACTAAGATCTAACATATGATCTATAAAGTCAACTAAATGTTCATCAATAATAGAATCAAAACTTGGAATTTTGTAACCAAATCATGTATTAAAACTTAACAACAACAAGATCTTCAACTTCACTTCACATAAATCATGAAAATCACATAATCAAAAATCTTTGAATTTTAGAAAAGGATTCTTGAGCTTCTTGGGTGAAAGGAACCCAAGAATCAACACTTGCATTCCTTAGTTCTTGATTCTATGAAGATTTACGGTTGAATTTTCTTGAACTTGAATCTTCAATTGGAAGAACTTCACTTGTTCTTGAGAGAAATGGAGGAAAAGAAGTATAATATGATTGAAATGATGAATAATTTCGTGGTTGGGGACTCATATAGGGGTGAAAAGGACTAAAATACCCCTAATGAAACAAATAAAGTCAAATTTGTCCCTAAGTTACTGGTTTGACAGGCTGAAGTAAATTGGTCATAACTTTTTACTTAGATGTGCAAATTGGATGAAACCAATTTCATAGGAAAGAGGACTCAAATAGATTTTTATTGATATATTACAGCTCTCAAAGTTCAAAATACATAAGAAGTTATGATCGTTTGAAGTTGACCCTGAAATGCTGGAAAAAAAAACTGGGCAAGCACTGGAGTAAGCAGGCTTCGCCTGCTAATCACCTGGAGCTACTGTTTTGGGCACCCAAACGTGCCCTTACGCCATTCTAAAAATTCAGAAACTCACCCGGGATGTACAACGAGTTTTCCCGATCGCAACGCAATAAGAAAATCTAAAATCGGAGGTCGGGAAGGTCAGAAATAATTCATCAAAGTTGACATGTTTATGGAATGGAAAAAATTTCAACACTTAGCCAAATTTTTGAGTGATAAGTTTCTCTTGACAAGCTTAAGAAGGCTTCATCAACTCGAAAAACTTACAGGGTATTACATTATCTCCCCTTTGGGAACATTCGTCCTCGAATGTCGCTTGTTAGGCTAAGAGTACTGATCGACAGAACTTATTTAAGGGACGAGAACATCAAACACATCTATACGACGGGAACTACCGATATACTGAATCTTATTCTAAATATGCATTGAATACACAGCTGAAGCTATTAATAAGCTGAATTCACATAACGAACATGTACATCTGATGTATAGATACTTGACTGAGTTGTTCTCATGAACGCTTGACTGAATACACTTATAATCTGAACTTTTCTACTGAACATCATAATGCAGGGATATCTGACTGAACTGACTCTTGAAAGCATGGCTGATTATGCAATGATAACTGATGCAAAGCTTGTAATGAAAATCTTAGTATGAAACTGAATGTGTTTAAGAACACGAAGGTTTTGGGGAATCATGGGGTATCTCCCCCTTGGGACTCTATGTCCCTCTATGAATACTTGCATACAATGTTTCAAGTATATATACTTATCTACTTTGACACAACGAACCCCATGAAACATACTCTGCTCAAATTTAAAGAACACTATCCCGAAACTATCTACGGGGACTGTCTGCGAAAGCTCTATCTGAAGGACTTTGGGCTTCACTACTTTTGTTACCTTGAAAGTAAGGTAAAGCTGACATGAATAGATCATGAAAAGAGTCTACGTAAGTCTCTTAGCAAACCTTTCTATAGCACGATCTGAGATATGAAAGAAGGAAAAACTTTTTCTAAAACATCTTATAGCCTCCTGTACATAAATGTGGCGCGCAACACACCCATGTACAAGACTCTACTAGATGCAGCTCTTTAGACTCCTAGGAAACCATTACACAATCTGAAAACTGAATACTTATACATCTGTCCGAAAAGCCTCTAACTGTCTGAGTTGTGGAGTTGATGGGACATGCCCTAACTTACTCCACTACTATAATAAACTGAGTCAAACTGCTATAAAGAAATAATGAGCTTCTTCGACTGATGAGGACTCACTGTTATGTCTACTGCTGCTTACTCGAACTGATCTGTTATGGATACTCTGGATCTCATGCCTCTAAACCTATGGTGTAAAAGAAAACAAATACACCACAGTGCAAATGCGTCAGTACCTTTGAATGTACTGAGTATACAAGTAGGGTAAGGCTGAATGCAATGGCTTATCCATGAACATAACTTAACTGAATGATATGCAATAGCTGGATTAGCATACATAGAGAATCTATAACTACTGATCGTAATGCACATACTGTCACTGAGCATACTAGGACTAAATATGATTACTGGTACTGAATATTCTGAAAATCTAAAATTTCTGAACATATTGAGATTCTGAGAATCGAAGCTACTGTAACTGATATCTATAATTATTGATACTGCTTGACTTCTTTCGGAATCCATCCTATCTAGCAGGTAATCTTAGAATATGAAATGAATTATCTGAATCCACCTTATCACACAGGTGATCTTGAAATATATATATATATTCATACTTGATAATGAATGACTGCTTTTGAGCTCAACCCTATCTAGCAGGTTGTTTCTGAATAGAATTGATTATCTTGGTCCACTCTATCTAGCAGGTGATCTCTGAATATATAATGATTTATCTGAATCCACCCTATCTAACAGGTGATCTCTGAATCTTTGGAACAATTCGAGTTCCTCACTGAGCTAGATGACTGTATTTGACGATCCTAAATCTGAAGACTTACTGATATCTTAACTAAGACTAAATCTGAAACTCAACTGTAACTGTGGGAAGTAGTCATCTAGGGGTCCAACCTCTACCCCCAGTTGGGAGAGTGCCAATACCGTGCCACCGGTAAAGACATTATCTTTATGTGACCCTCATCTATTAGGTACTCAAACCAGAACGGTGGAGCCCTCATCTAATAGGACAAGCCACCTCATCTACCCTCAAATATCAGGTATGATATCTCAACTTACGCTGGCTACATAGTTCTAGAGTGTAAGGATTGCTGCTAAGAATCACACCCTCTACTAGTAGGTGAGTTCCCATCCTCGAACTCATTCGGTGCTGAATCCTACTCCCAACTTAAAGACTTTGAACTGATTCTTAGCTGAACTTATACTGAGCTGAATCTTGTTACTGATTATCTCATTTGCCTTATATGATTGAGTTTGCTTGGTTCCGTATCTGACTAAATACAACTGAATACTGCTGAGATATGAACTGAGTACTGAGCTTGATTATACTGAATTTACTCTTACTATTCAGTCATTGACTGAGTTCAACTGATCATAGCACGACTGAGATTATCTTGAGACTGACTCGGCTCTACGCACACATCTATATTTTTTGGGTACAAGTACCCCCAAGACTCGATAGAAAGAACCTGATAAGGCATATTGCTTCTTGAATACATAACCAACATCAACAATTTATATTTCAATAGTTGGGGATATTTCTCGAAGCTCATAACCATCAAAATCTTATTCACCAATGGAAAAGCGTATAAACACATAATACTTTCATCAATCTCATTTCATGAACATCTCCTCAATCATTCATAATATACATAATACCATGAAAGTCATTTTTGGCCATAAGTAAAACATACATTTACCACTTGGGTCATAAATAAGGCTATAATGCATAATATTTATTCTCGTAAGCATTTTACCCACATAAAGAAGTATACTTTGGTCATACGACCATCATTACCTCTAATTAGCATTATTTAATCAATCAACAAACTTTCATAACATAATCTCTTTCTCATTTAATTCACACCAACCATTCATCCAATACTTGGAAGACGTGGTATTGGACCATAATACCAATCAATCAATACAAGGATATCAAAATTCCAATATCAAGTTTACCATCTCAAATCTTCAACATGGGTTTATATAATACTTCACACATAATGATTTGTTTCACATAATTCTTTAACATTATCATGAATTAGAAACTCAACCCAAATTATAATCATGAATACACCTACACCCAAATCATGAATAATACACCCATCTTATAATTCAAGAACTCAATATGACATGATCATGATTCAACACACATGGAAAAATATAATTATTTCCAACATCAATTAACATAACACAATATCACAACATCACACTTCACTCATCTTGACCTTACAACAATTCATTACATCAATTGACATAATTACATAATTCAACATGCTTCTTGAAGTGACTTTATCATGAACACACTAAGGTCAACACAAAGTACGGTCTAAACTTGAGCCTTTGTCATCAAATCATAATACACAACATATCATAATTCATTTGCGAAGGTCTTTCAACAACATGCTATGATGACCCTATTTCTTCACTTAGGCATTTTCACAAACACATGGGAAGCAAGATCTTATACTTGGATAGGAACACATTATTTTCTTCTTTACCACAACAATCAACATATTACTTCTTCTTTACCACAACAATCAACTTCAACATATTACTTCTTCTTTACCACAACAATCAACTTCCATTCAAAGACTACAACACCAAATTCACCATTACAAGGCCTCAACATGAATTTCTACGTTACTACTCATATAATCAATAATTTCATACCAATCTTGCACTTAATCATTTATTAGAAACTTAATCAACAATTTAATCATAAATACACTTAAATCAATTCATGGTTAATACATACATCTTGCAGATCAAGAACTCAACATAAGGTTCATTTACATCATCCCACAATTAACTAGCTTTTTATGAATATTGAGTCAGCTCATGTAACTACAACTTAATCTAACATCAAAATCAAGATTTAACTAAGAATTGTGTAACCAAATCATGTATTAGAACTTAACAACAAGATCTTCAACTTCACTTCACATAAATCATGAAAATCTCACAATCAAAAATCTTTGAATTTTAGAAAAGGATTCTTGAGCTTCTTGGGTGAAAGGAACCCAAGAATCAACACTTGCATTCCTTAGTTCTTGATTCTATGAAGATTTACGGTTGAATTTTCTTCAACTGGAATCTTCAATTGAAAGAACTTCACTTGTTCTTGAGAGAAATGGAGGAAAAGAAGTATAAGATGATTGAAATGATGAATAATTTCGTGGTTGGGGACTTATATAGGGGTGAAAAAGACTAAAATACCCCTAATGAAATAAATAAAGTCAAATATGTCCCTAAGTTACTGGTTTGACAAGCTGAAGTAAATTGGTCATTACTTTTTACTTAGATGTGCAAATTGGATGAAACCAATTTCATAGGAAAGAGGACTCAAATAGATTTTTATTGATATATTACAGCTCTCACAGTTCAAAATACACAAGTTATGATCATTTGAAGTTCACCCTGAAATGCTGGAAATAAAACTGGGCACACTGGAGCCTGCTAATCGCCTGGAGCTACTGTTTTGGGCACCCAAACGTGCCCTTACGCCATTCTAAAAATTCCAAAACTCACCCGGAATGTACTACGAGCTTTCCCGATCGCAACGCAATAAGAAAATCTAAAACCGAAGATCGGGAAGGTCATGAAATAATTCATCAAAGTTGACAAGTTTATGGAATGGAAAAAAATTCAACACTTAGCCAAATTCTTGAGTGATAAGTTTCTCTTGACAAGCTTAAGAAGGCTTTATCGACTAGGAAAACTTACGGGGTATTACAAACATGGGAATGAACATACTAACATACCATGACTATAATATTAACTTCAAAATTTAAATGTTTGACATGAGATTTACATCAATCAACATACACATTAGTTTATTCTACTTGAATCTCGTATATTCTTAACTTGAATATTCAAACAACAATACATTTATGGATGTAATTCATTTAAACCATGTAAAAATCATAACTTAAATTTAAAAAGAGGTTATTGGACTCCAAGGGTGGAAATGGACCTAAGGATGAACATCTAGCATACCTTAGTTTGCCAATTTGAAAAAGTTCTTAATGAAATCTTGGGGATTAATCTTGAATATTTAAGAGATAAAACTTGTTCTTGAAAGGGAATGGTTTCGAATAGGGGAAATTTTGAGAATAAAGTAGTAAGTTATGCTTTTAGGACACTAAATCCCATGTTTTAGATTAGTTGGGTTAAGCGAAAGGACTGAAATGCCCTTGAAAAAATATGACTGAAAGCTGTAAATTTTGGGAGCATGCTTTGGAGAGTGCGTTGCATACTCTGGAGTGCTGGAATGGAGCATGCACTGCATACTACATGTCAGGCTCTCTCAGGGGTAAAATGGAGCGTGCATCTCATGCTAATCGCGTGCAGCTACTATTTTGGACTCCCAAACATGCCCTGACGCTTGTTCAGAAATTTTAAAACTCAATCAGGATGTACTATCATAAAACCAGATCATGAATCAACTTCAACATGTTATAGTAAGCTGAAATGAGCTAGGATTTCACGGGGTCTTACAAAATGAATACAAAACATTGCAATAAGAGTTCCAATAGATAAGTCATCTATTGGAACATGCGACACATCTGTGGAAACAGATGGCTGACATGTTGCAATACATGGGTCATCTGTTGGAATAAATAAAACCAGCATTGATACTGGTTTTATTTCTTTCTACAGTTGCTCCGTTCGTTCCAATAGCTGATTCATCAGTTACAACAATATAGGAAACTGTTGCAACACCACCAAAGACACCAACAACAACATCAAAAATGAAGAAACAACACCATATGTTCCAAAACCATCAACAACATAAACACCAGATGTTCCAACAAGACAAACACCCCCAACAACAACAACACCAGTAAAGAAACAAATGAAAGACATAAAATAAATATACTGACAACAAGACTTTTTAAGTTCTCCCAACAAATGACTTTTTTCGAATATTGTAATAAAAACAATGGTTTATTTATTCAAGAATTAAAAGTCACCTTTCCTTCAATTTTCTTAATAAATAGGATATTGATAATGGAAATGATCAATAAAAACAACAGATGCAAATATCTAATTTAGATAACATACAAAGAAAAAAAGGAGAAGGAAAGAATAATAGTGAACCATACCTGCAATGTTAAAAAACAAAGGGATCAGAACACCCATTTAAGTCGAGAAAATATATAGATCGGTTCTAAAAGAGAGAAAGTTAATTTATGGATGAAGGAGAGAGAATTTGAGAGATGGGTTTTTAATGTTCATTAATAACTTTGAGGGGCACGAGGAGATGGTGACATTGAATAGACAAGATAAGACTACTCAAGGAGGAGATTTTTGAATTATCCAAGAAATACTTTTTACAACCTTACTATTTTATTTTTTTTATCTCGAACAAGAAATTGCTTTAAATAAAAGAACTTAAAATACATAAGTCATATGTTGCAACAGATGTCAATTTTAGTTTGAAAATTTCCAATGGTCCAGTCACCAGTAGAATTAGATGATAACATCTATTTGATAATTTATAACAGATAGGTAATCTGTTGTAATAGATTCATTAATCTATTTGGTAAATTCCAAAGATATGCCATCTGTTGCAATAGTTTGAACATTTATTTTTATACAATTTCAATTGACTTCATATGTTCAATTACAACTTCAATTGATTTAGCTCCAACTAAGAATAATTTGATAGGGTTAACTATATTGCATGATGTTGGTATTGCGTTCTTCCTGACATGAGTCTTCAATTTTTTCATCTCAGTTGAAATGATTTATATTAGCTTATTATTTGAAATACCTAAATCATTTAGCTAAAACTAGGGATGAGTTGATAGGGTCAACTATATAGCATAATGTTGGTATTGTGTTCCTCCCGACCCGAGTTGTCAATCAACCAATATGAGTGGAAATGATTCATATTAGCTTATTATTTTAAATTTCTAAATTTATTTATCTACAACTAGGGATGAGTTAATAGGGTCAACTATATTATATGATGTTGGTATTGTGTTTCTCCATACCAGAGTCATCAATTGATCAATCTGAGTTGAAACAATTCATATTAGCTTATTATTTGAAATACCTAAATTGATTTAGCTAAAACAAGGGATGAGTTGATAAGGTCAACTATATTCCATGAAGTCAGTATTGTGCTCCTCCTAACCCGAGTAGTCAATCAACCAATTTGAGTTGAAATGATTTATATTATCTTATTATTTTAAATACATACATTGATTTAACTACAACTACGGATGAGTTGATAGGATCAACTATATTGCATGATGTTGGTATTGCGCTCCTCCTGACCCGAGTCGTCAATCGACCAATCTGAGTTGAAATGATTCATATTAGCTAATTATTTGAAATACCTAAATTGATTTAGGGATAATTTTATATGGTCAACTATATTGCATAATGTTAGTATTACGCTCCCCCTGATCTGAGTCGTCAGTCGACCCATCTGAATTGAAGTGATTCATGTTATCTTATAATTTGAAATACCTAAATTTATTTAGCTACAACTAGGGATGAGTTGATAGGGTCAACTATATTGTATGATGTTGGTATTGCGCTCCTCTGACCAGAGTCGTCAATTAACCAGTCTGAGTTGAAGCCATTCACATTAGCTAATTATTGAAAATACCTAAATTTATTTATCTATAACTATGGATGAGTTGATAGGGTCAACTATATTGCATGATGTTGGTATTGTGCTCCTCTTGACTCGAGTCATCAATTGATTAATTAGAGTTGAAACGATTCATATTAGCTTATTATTTAAAGTACCTAAATTTATTTAGCTACAACTAGGGATTAGTTGATAGGTTCAACTATATTGCATAATGTTCATATTGTGCTCCTCTTGTCCCAAGTCATCAATCGACCAATCTGAGTTGAAATGATTCATATTATATTATTATTTAAAATACCTAAATTTATTTAGCTATAACTAGGTATGAGATGATAGGGTTAACTAAATTGCAGGATGTTAGTATTGCACTCCTCCTAACCTGATTCGTCAATCAACAAATCTGACCTGAAATGATTAATATTAGCTTATTATTTGAAATATCTGTAATACCCCGTACTTCTACCTAGCTTGAAATCGCCCCAAGAATGTTAGAAACTTGTGTTGAAATATGAATCTACTTTTGTACACGTGGTATTTTCAAGATTCACTTTTTTTCATGTGGGAAATCATATAAGATTTTCATCGATACCAATTTCATCAATATCCGATATCGAACGAGAGAGTTATGCCCGAAATACGGAAGGCAGAAAAACCGCCCAGGTGCGACAGTGAAGGCTGACGGACCGTAAGACAAGCGACGGACCATCGATCAAGACTGTCGCATCGAGGCAGTGACTCAGCTCTCTGGCTGAGTACGACGGAGAGGTCCGATGGACCGTCAACCCATAGACGGACCGTCACACCCCACCGTCGCACCAAGGCAGTAGGTCCCAGTTCTGTTCAAAGTCTGACGGTGAGTCCGACGGACCGTTGGCCCAGCGATGGACCGTCGCACCCCACTGTCGCATGTTCTGTTCAGTTATTTTATGTTCTTTCAAAAAGGGCATTTTGGTATTTTACCACCCATTTATATATACCCAGTTATATTTGACCTCAGCTTATTTGTTCATTATTCTTTCACAATAACAAAATTAGGATTTTCTCTCTAAAATTAATCCCTAATAACAAAATCCAAATCTTCTTCAAGAACTAAGAGATTCCAATCCTTAAAGTTCAAGAACTTCAAGAAACTCAACCCAGGTATGCATAGTGTTCATTCATGAACTCCTTTCGTCCATGAAGCCCAAGGATCTCTTTTCTAAGTTCAAGTTTATGAATTTTCTTTATGAATTTCATGTTGGGTTGTTGTTGTTCATGTTGATAATGACTAACTGAATTCTAATCCATGTTTGGTGATAAATTTTATGTGAAATTGATTAGTAAAGATGTAGGTTCATGTAAACCTAAGATTAAAACCCTCGGATAATGAAACTAGAGATGAATCATGATGTTTGACTGTTGTATAATGTTGTTTACACATACTATGCCTATCATGTGTTTGATTAAATGTCTTTGTAAAGAAAAGTGTCTAACTTGCATGATATCATGAAATCCCTAATTATGTACAAGTTTATGCATATCATATGTTTGATGAAGTGCTTCAATAAATGAATTGTGGATTATGATGTTGATCATGTGTTCATGTAAGTCATGTTAAGTCAGTTTCTTTCCATCAGGGTACTTATACCCAAAACATTAGTTGTGTGCCTAGAGCCATCTCATGTTTTCGTGATACTCTCAGTCAAGCCATGATCCTTAGACTTTAGACAGTCTTATGACTCAGGAAATCTCAGAAATCTCAGTAACTTCAGTACTCTCAGTCAGTCCTCAAAACTCAGTAGCATTCTGTCATTCTACAAAACTCAGTAAACTCAGTTTAGCTCCGCTAAATAATACCACTAGTATCAGTTCAGCTCAGTTAATCATTTTAGTGTCTTCATATGGGAGTAGTATTCAGCACCGAGCGAGCCTAGGGATGCGGACTCACCCGCTAGATAGGACTGAGATCCCTAGAAGCAATCCCTAAGTTCCAGAACTACGTGGCCAGTGTACATACGAGATGTCACCCGTTAGATAGGACTAACCCCACAACAGTTGTCTTTATCAGTGGTGCGGTACTGACACCATTCAAACTGGGATTACAGATTGAACCCCAATTAGCTTAGTATGGGGCATGTCAGTTAGATGACCACTTCCCACCGTCTCAGTTTCAATCTCAATCTCAGTCTCAGTAAAGGAACTCAGATAGTTCTTCATATTTCAGGATTGTCAGATAGAGTCAACTCAGCTAGTTCTATCAGATTTAGGACTGTCAGATACAGTCACTTATGTTATCATATATATAAGTTATCAGAACTCATGTTATCAGCATTAAGCTTCAGGACTGTCAGATACAGTGAACCAGAACAGTTCTTCATAATTAGAACTATCAGACACAGTTATTCATGTATCAATAACATAGTATCAGTCCCTCAATATTTAGTATTTAGTATTTAGTAATACAGTATCAGTCTTTCTCAGTATCAGTTAACTCAGATGACCGTAATTCAGTACTCAGACTTAGTACCAAGTGTTAGTATTATCTCAGTTTCAGTTACATAGTCATGCATATATTCTCACAATCATGATAGTTAGCCTGTTATTATTGTTCATGCATATGAACCCTATGCATTTAGCCTACCTCACAAGCATATCAGTACATTTAATCGTACTGACGCATTCGCACTATGGTGTTTTATACCATAGGTTTAGAGACACGAGTTCCAAAGAACTAGTAGCATTCCAATCTCAGCAGTCAGAGTATGAAGTGAGCCCTTATCATTCGAGGACATGATCATTACTTTATTATTTCATTAATTAATTTATTAATTGGAGTTAGTTGGGGACATGTCCCATCAACTCCTTATTCAGACAGTTTAGAGGCTTTCAGACTATCATGTTCAGTTAGTTATTTCAGTTGTTTTAGGTATTTCATACCCCACACAGATGTTATATTTTTATCTGATATTATGTCGCAGTTTTGAAACTTATGGCCTTTCAATTCATTTTTGCGCATTATACAGTATATTATGTAGTATACAGGTACAAATATCAGTCATGGGTTAGCTTGTGGTCCTTCGGGGTCATGAGCACCGTGTAGCATTTTGAGTACCAGATTCAGGGCGTTACAAATTTGGTATCAGAGTCTAAGGTTCAACAATGTCCTAGGAAGTCTGAAAAGTCACATCTAGTAGACTCTTGTACATAAGTGTGGCGTGCACCACAATTATGTGCATGAGGCTATGAGATGTTTTAGGAACAATTTTCTTTCTTTCATGTCTCAGATCATGCTATAGAAAGGTTCCCTAAGAAACTCATGTAGATTTTCATCATGCTTCACGCATGTCAACTTTACCTTACTTCCAAGGTAACAAAAACAAAGAAGCTCAAAGTCCTAGAGATAAGGATTTCTCAGACAGTCCCCATAGATAGCTATGGGATTTCCCACAAACTCAACAGTACCCCTTCGATTCAGTTATGTTCCAAAGTTGTACAGATTTCATTCATGAACATGAGAGCTTATTCTTGAACCCAAATTTAGATATGCCACCAAATCCCTTCTCAGAACCCTATGATAGCATAGACCTAGAGTTAGAAGCATGAACCCAAGAGTTTAGCAGTAGTAGAGTTGGGATAACGTTATCCAGGTTGAACAAATTATGGATTCATGGGGATAGTTTAGTTGTACACCAAAGCAAATCAATAGGCTTTAACAGTGCTAGCAAGAATTTAAGTTTATCGATTTGAAATTTGGCATGAAGGTGTGGATGTGATATTAGTAGTATATAAGGAAACAGGAGCAGGTAATATGTTTATTAAGGCAAGCATGTGTCGAACAGAGTGTAAGTATGTGGTGATGATTGTGGTTTACTTCAGAGCTTAGTAATCGGTGTTCATACTCAGAATTCAGTATTTTTGTATCAGTCTGAACCTCAATTATCAGCATTCAATTATCAGAAACCAGCATTCAGTTCCAGTAAGAATCTCAGTTATAGTCTAAGTTATAATGCAAACTTCAGTTCAGTAATCGGATCAAGAACTCAGTTCAGTTCCAGACTTACTTGACCAACATTACAACTATCATTTAGTCGATCAGTGGTATTTTAGTACCTCAGTCTACAGAATGTTTCCAAATCATGTTAGATGCCTAGCCTTGCATTCTTGAGGTGATACAGTTTTGCTCATTCATGCTCAGTTACCTCATGTTATCCAGCCAATCATTACCTCCCATGCATAATATTTTACAGTCTTAGTCCAGTTATTCAGACTAAGTACAGACAGTCTCACATGCCCAGTATTTAGCTATCAGTTATTTAGTTAATCAGATAAGTTAGTATATTTATGCATTCGTGCTCAGCACCTCATAAATCTTTCAGTAGTCTCGATTGTAGTGCATGAAGCTTAGTTACTTCATCTTAGATGATGTTCATATGCCTTAACTCATCTTACCGAATCTCAATCAGCTTATGATTTTCTTACTCGGATGTCTTATACAGATAAATGCATACATTTTGGTTTCCATGTCCCCCCTATGCACCCTAACCAACAACTCATAAAAGAATGTAATCATTCTAAGATGAACCAATCAGATAGGTGCAAGCTCAGCTCAGTTCATATATCATATATCATGGCTCAATCTTAGATCTCAGATAATTATTTACGATTTAGTTCCTAGGTATCTTGCGCATCGCCTCAATTTCCCTCAGTAGCTCAGCCAAGACAGTATTCCTAGGGGACCTAGTGTCCCAAGGAGGAGATATGCTATGATCCCCCGAGCTTTCATAACATAAGCGTCCCATTCTCTCTTCACATGATGAATCCAGTTGGAGTAGGGATACTCATAAGTTATCCCTCTAATTCAGATCTCAGTCGTGAGCCATGAATGTAGGTGCTCAATTCAGTTCACGAAATTCAATTTATATGTCAGGTTTCAACCTCAGTCATGTTCTCAGGTTCTGTTCATGCATACTTCTAGATTAATCCCCAAGAACAAAATCCAAATTTTCTTCAAGAACTAAGAGATTCCAATGCTTCAAGTTCAAGAACTTCAAGAAACTCAACTCAGGTATGCATAGTGTTCATTCATGAACTCCTTTCGTCCATGAAGCCCAAGGATCTCTTTTTTAAGTTCAAGTTTATGGATTTTCGTTATGAATTTCAAGTTGGGTCGTTGTTGTTCATGATGAATTCTAATCCATGTTTGGTGATAAATTTCATGTGGAATTGATTAGTAAAGATGTAGGTTCATGATAACCTAGGATTAAAAGCCTTGGATGATGAAATTAAAGATGAATCATGATGTTTGATTGTTGTATAATGTTGTTTAACCATACTATGCCTATCATGTGTTTGATTAAATGCCTTTGTAAAGAAAAAGTGCCCAACTAGCATGATATCATTAAATCCCCAATTATGTACAAGTTTATGCATATCACATGTTTGATGAAGTGCTTCAATAAATTAATTGTGGATTATGCTGTTGATCATGTGTTCAAGTAAGTCATGTTATGTCAGTTTCATTCCACTGAGTCCTGGGGGTCCTTGTACCCGAAACATTAGTTGTGTGCCTAGAGTCATGGCATGTTTTCGCGATACTCTCAATCAAGCAATGATCCTTAGACTTCAAACAGTCTTATGACTTAGTAAATCACAAAAATCTCAGTAACTTTAGTACTCTCAATCAGTCCTCAGAACTCAGTAGCATTCCGTCAATCAACAAAACTCAGTAAACTCAGTTTAGCTTCACTAAACAAAACCAATAGTATCAGTTCAGTTCAGTTAATCAGTTCAGCGTCTTAAGATGGGAGTAGGATTCAGCACCGAGCGAGCCTAGGGATGGGGACTCACCCGCTAGATAGGACTGAGATCCCTAAAAGCAATCACTAAGCTCCAGAACTACGTAGCCAGCGTAGATACGAGATGTCAGCAATCACCCATTAGCAAATTTAAATGTATAGGACTGATCCCAGGGGTCACCCGTTAGATTAGAACTGACCCCACAACAGTTGTCTTTATCAGTGGTGCGACACCCTTCCAACTGGGGTTACAGGTTGGACCTCAGTTTGGGGCATGTCGGTTAGATGATCACTATCGACAGTCTTAGTTTCAGTTTCAGTGTCAATCTCAGTAAAAGAACTTAGATAGTTCTTCAGATTTCAGGATTGTCAGATACAGTCAACTCAGATACAGTACGGAACTCAGCTAGTTCCATCAGATTTAGGACTCTCAGATACAGTCATTCATGTTATCAGTTATCAGAACTCATGTTATCAGTATTTAGCTTCAGGACTGTCAGATATAGTCAACCAGACCAGTTCTTCATAATCAAAAATGTCAGACACAGTTATTCATGTATCAGTAACATAGTATCAGTCCCTCAGTATTCTGTAATACAGTATATTATGCAGTATATAAGTACAGATATCAATCATGGGTTAGCTTGTGATCCTTCGGGGTCATGAGCACCATGTAGCATTTCGGGTACCAGATTCGGGGCGTTATAATATCTAAATTGATTTTTCTACAATTAGGGATGAGTTAATAAGGTCAACTATATTGCATGATGTTGGTATTGTGTTCCACCTGACCCAGGTCGTCAATCGACCAATCTGAGTTGAAACGATTCATATTAGCTTATTATTTAAAATACCTAAATTGATTTAGCTTCAACTAGGGAGGAATTTATAGGGTCAACTATATTGCATGATGTTGGTATTGCGTTCGTCCTGACCTGAGTCATTCATCAATCAATCTGAGTTGAAACGATTCATATTAGCTTATTATTTGAAATACCTAAATTCATTTAGCTACACTAGTGATGAGTTGATAGGGTCAACTATTTAGCATGATGTTGGTATTATGTTCCTCCTGACTCGAGTCGTCAATCGATCAATCTGAGTTGAAACAATTCATATTAGCTTATTATTTGAAATACCTAAATTGATTTTTCTACAACTAGGGATGAGCAAATTATTCGGACCAAATTAATATTTTCAAAACTTTTCATTCTTATCCAAAATACATACCAACCCACGCAAATCATTCATTTGCGGGAAAAATGTTACATCCTTTCAAATCTCGAGTTCTCGCTTTCTTCTTTCTCTCTCAACAATTCAGATATCAACTACTCAACATATTTCTCAACCTTTCCCAACAGATCGATTTTCTTCCCATTTTCGACGACATAATTGTTATTTTCGACTTCATTCTTACTTGTATCCGTCGTTTTCTCTATCTTTGCAGGTAACATAGTTCAAGAAGAGCTCTACATTTGTTTTTTTTTTTCTAAAAATTAGGGATTTTTAGTTAATGATGAAAAAGAAGACATTTAGTTGTATTATCTTTGAGAATGGGTTAACAATTTTGAGTTTTGTTGATAAAATCGTAGGAAGAACAGAGAAAACCCTAATTTTTATTGCATTGTTCCCTTCACAACCCTACTCTGCAACATACTATCGTCCCCAGACCCCACTTGTTGTTGTTGTTGAAGCATGTTGTTCTTTGTACTGGGATACTAACCCAAGAATGGAAAGAGGCCTAATAATATGCTCTCTTAGTATAAATCTGAGTACTAAATTGCAGAGAAGTCCAGGAATCCGTTGGATAAGCATAAAAGGAGAAGTATATGGGTAATGTGAACTTAAAAATACTTAAGACAATGTGGGTGGAACATAATGGATCTCTGGATAAACTTTTCAATCTTAGTGGTGGGCATTATAGTACAAGGTTCGAGTGCCTTCCAAACTTCGAAGATGGGCCATGCAAGATTTATTTTGAGGGAAGATCTGCAATGATGCAAAAAGTCTATAACACCATTTAAAATATTCATTTATCTCATACTCAACTTCTTTTCTCTTCTACTATCGATGTGATACTTTATGTGCAACCCAACATTATAATGATATTTCATTTATAAGATTTATCATTTAATTTCTGGAAGAGAAAACTTACATCCTTCTCCTCCCCTTGCCCACGGATGACATAGTGTGAGAGCTTGTATTTATCATAGGCTAGCTTCGGCGATAAATGTACACTCTTCCAAAAATGTACATTTACTACAATTGTTCAAAGCACCCATCCAATTTCAACTTAATGAGATACAAGATAAAAACTTGATGAACAAATGATAGTAATTACAGTACCACAAAAAAAAAAATCAGCATTTTAGGCGTTTTGGCTGGCGTTCTATGTAGAGGAAGCAAGGGGGGTCGATCTCATGATATCAAGATCGAGTTAAAACTCGCCTCTCCAATAGTGTGCATTGAGCAAGTGGGATTCAAACCTGTGGCATCAAGGTTGAGTTCAAACTCGCCTCTCACATAGTGAGTGCTATGCAATTGGGAATTGATCCTGTGACATCAACATCTAGTTAAAACTTGCCTCTTAAGAAGTACGTGTTGAGCAATTGGGATTCGATCCCGTGACATAAAGATCGAGTTAGAACTTGCCTCTCAACCAGTGCATCACTCCACCTCTTTTGACGATGAATGCATTTAGTATTTAAATAATGCTAAATATATTTTAAAAATATAGAAATAATAAATTGAGTTTAGTCAGATGACTACGGATTTATGTGAGTCGTTGTTCACACTTTATTGAATTTAGTCAGATGACTAAACTTAATATACTATTTGTATATAAATTTGTAGTCATCTGAATCAACTCAATATATTATTTGTATATTTTAAATATATATTTTGCAGTATTTAAAGAATAAATTCATTCATCGTCAAAAGAGATGGAGTGACACATCGGTTGAGAGGCAAGTTTTAACTCGATCTTGTTGTCACAGGATCGAATCCCAATTGCACAACACGCACTTCTTGAGAGGCAAGTTTAACTCGATGTTGATGTCACAGGATCAAATCCCAATTGTATAACATGGACTGTTTGAGGGGCGAGTTTTAACTCGATCATGATGCCACTGGATCGAATCCAACTTGCTCAACACGCACTATTTTAGAGGCGAGTTTTAACTTAATCTTGATCTTGATATCACAGTATCAAACCCCCTAGCTTCATCTACACATAGAACACCAGCCAAAACGCCTAAGATGATTTTTTTGGTGATAGTGTAATTAATTATCGTTTGCTTATCAAGTTGCTATCTTATAAACCAGATATCTCATCTTATTAACAATTGTTCAAAGCACCCCTCCACTTTAAACTTTTACGTGTCTGACATTAGGGTTTACTTCTAATGTTTTGTTTAAACATTCCAGATTCACCCACCCCAGAAGAAACAAAAAAGTAATGATTGTGGTCGGAAGTCATGAAATTGAAAAAGTTTATAATAGAAAAAGAATCTAAAAAGATGAAAACCTAGAGAATTATTCTAAGCTGTAAAGTACTCTCCACTTTTCGCCACCTTTTCATAAAAACTAAAAAAGTGGTATGTGTTGCATCCATGTTAATTGTTACTACTACAAGATGTTTAATTGTGCAGGAAAAGTATTAGTGTACATCACAAGTTCGCATGTATACAAACACATAGGAGAAACCATATTCCTCTATTATTTTTGCTTTCTTGAGTGCAAATACAACCTCAAAATTTATTGAATAACTCAACTCGGTTCTCTTCCAAATTAGTACCATTTCCCATAAATGTCACACTGCTATTAATGATAAGGACAAGAAAATCACCCAAGGAAGTTCCAGGAAAGGATTCGTGTGAGTAAAAGGTGGCCAGAAAATTCTAGCTACACCTACAAAGGTGTGTGCCAACGTACACAGGAAATAGGTTGCCGAAATCCGTGAGCCCAATCGTGGCCCTTACCTCTGGCTTTGTACACTTGAGACTTCTTATGATGCTGTTGTGGATTATGATGCTATTGCACATAAATTTTATGTACCACCCATTTCCCCATGTACGTTGGCAAACACTCTTGTACGTTGGTGCAACTAGAATTTTCAAGATCACCGTTGCCTCTTGTGAAGCCTTTACTGGAATTTATTTTGCTGACTATGTTGGCCTTCTTCTTGTTATAGCAGTGAGACACTCACTTCAGGGAAATGGGATTGATTCGGAGGAGAACTGAGTTGAGTTGTTAAGTATGTTTTAAGGCCCGTATTTGTAGTTAAGAAAGCAGAAAATAGAGAAACTTTGTTTCTCGTACGTGTATGTGGACTTGTGAAGTTCACTGATACTTGTCAAGCGCAATTGGACATCTTGGTAGTAGGAGCAATTAATATGGATGCTATGATTTCGCATGAATATTTTTTTAAAAAGGACATTATGTAACTCTGTACCACTCCCAACATGCTATAAGTCATGGAGAGCATCTACTTAAGTTAGATCATTCCAAAGATCTAATTCTGATTTTTTTTCTAGCCTCAAAAGTCGAGGAAATTGAAAGAAAACAAGAAACTGTTTACAAATAGAATGTGTAATCCATCAAGTACACAGATATGGGAAGTCAAAGGTTTTCACAAACTCTTTAAATTAAACATACAACCACTATTTAGCATAAAAGTAAAGCAGGTCATATCATCATTGTGATACAATACTATAATAAAATATTACAAATAGTGATATCAAACTTTCATTAAATTAGTAAATTTCAGAAACAGGAGTACTTAATATTGTACGATATTCTTGATTTTAGGCACCTAATGTTACAAGATCAAAATATGTAAATAAAACTATACAAATCACTGGTGAGATATTCTGAAATTAGGCACCTAATTTCTGGAACGAGAGGCTAGGGTGCAGATATGAAAGATTTTTAATCTATGTTCAATAAATTTATATGTTTCAATATGGGTGTGAAAATATTCGGAATCAAGTTTCTTTTTCTTAAAATTAAGTGTACTTTTGAGGAATTTGCATAAAGTATTCGTACTCGTATGACCCGTTATGTACAAAGAGTCATTGCAAACAAAGTATTCATATTCAATATCAAGCATAATGAAGCAGGGGGTGATGTGGAGGAAGACCAAAAGCAGGATACAATGCAACAACAACAGCAACATAACCAGTATACAGTCTATACCACATCTTCAAAGGTGAGATAGATAGGCTGGTATTAAGATACAAGGTAGATTGGTGAAACTACTAACCTCTAAAGTGTGTCCAAATTCAGACAACTGTGTATCCAAGAATAGTGCTAACTATATCCTGCGCTCAAGCATGGCATTTACCTGCGATACAGAATTACAGATGAATAGGAGAATTAGCACCCCTTGTCAAAGTTACTGACAAAAAATTGCATAAATGGAGGATTGACTGCATTCCATTTGTGCAGAATGAGAAATTTATGACTAGTTTCACTTGCGTTCAACAAGGCCTTAAGAAGTCCACATACTATTATCACTGGGAAACTCAATATCCATAGATGAAAAGTCCAAAGATGTCAGACCTGCAATAACCAGTTAACAAGGAAATAGTTGAGATATTTGATCAATAGGTAAAATGACAGACGTAGGAAAAAAGTTCGATAGTTGCCAGGTAATCGACAAAAGGGAAGATGAGAACATAAAAAATATGCATGTTACTCGAATTTTTAAGAACTGACATTCTCAATCTCTGTTCTGATGCACTACATTGGCAATGAAAATCAAACGCAATAGAAACAATTATCTTATACTCTAGTATCCGTGTGTGATGCACAATTACAACCATTTCACTTTAACTGAACGCTTGTTTATCACCATCTCATTAAAACTTCCAACAACATATCCTTTTTATTTCTCTCTTGTTTTGTAAGTCCTCCAACAACATCCCTCTAGATAAACCTGGTTTACCTTCAAATGATCATCACGTCATAAATCATCCAAATCCCTGAACTTTTCTCCAAGAAAAACTATGACAATTACGGAAAAAACAAGGAGACAACAAGCCAAATATCATAAATTTATGTAGTATACATATTCAACGAGGGGAACCAACATGAAAAACCATCAATCAATGTGAATAATGAGGGACACCAACATAAACATCATCCACAAACTAGTTGGGGTCAGCTAAAAGAATACTCTACATCATCTTCACAATCTAAAGGACCATTTGGACATTATTCTGAGCGTCAATTCTTGTAAATGCTAAACTTAATTCGATGTCAGCAAAAACTAGTTTGATCACAAGTATTTGCAAATACATGACTGCACTAGTTAAACTTCAAGTAAAATATCGAGATTCTAGTTTAATTTGAAGGTGTATTTCAAGTAATATAATGGGGCTCACTCGCAAATATTTAGCTTTTACTGTTTTTTTGTCAAGAAAAGCTCATACAGAAATGCAACTTCAATTTCCAAACTTGTTTTTCAAACGTCAGATACCTTTTGTTCAACTTCAACTATAAAATGGTTAAGTGGAGAAATCAAGTAAACCCTAAACCTTATCCTTGATGGCGATGACTACTAACTCATCCGGTGGGGCATACACTAAGCAACAGTCAATTTCTTTGAGGAGAGTGGTACACCCATATAGTTAAATGAGAAACCTCCTTCTGCATACTCCAGTTGTGATAGTATTGAGGCTTTTACTTGGGGTTTGACACCTGACATGTAAATGCTGCTCTTTTCTATATTTTCCCGAAGGCCTGAAAACTTTTGAAAATCTTTGGAATGCTTCTTGCAAGAAAGTGATGGATTAAATATAAGCTCTACAGAACATTAGGAGGTCATCTGCAAAACAAATATGCATCACACCTAACTTTTTGCATCTTGGGTGATATTAAAACTTCTTATTCCTGGCCATAACATAAAGCTTTCGTTGAAGGTACTTCATTGAAATAACAAATAGATAATGTGACATCGAGTCCGCTAGTCTTATACTCTTCTTCCCTTGAAAAGGTTTTGAGAGTCCATCATTAATAAAAAGAAAGTAGGCCACCGTAGAGATGCATTCCATAACCCAACTGATGTAGGGGATGCAAAGTTTGGACATCATCATCTTGATAAAACTCCATTCTATGGAGTCGTAGTCCTTTCTCAAGTCCACTTTCTTTAGATCTCTTGGGGATAAATCTTTCCTAGTATACCACTTTAAGAGTTCACGACTAAACAGTATATTGTCCATGACACTTCTACCCTCTATAAATGCAGTCTGGGATGGTCCAATAATATCATTGATTACCAGTTTCAATCTTGTAGTGAGGATTTTTTGATGATTTTGTAAAGGGTTGTACAACAAGCTATTGGTTTGTAGTCCTTTACAGTAGTGGGGTTATTGATTTTTGGTATGAGGGTAATAGTACAACTCATATTTTTCAACATTTTTCCTGTCTAAAGAAACTCTTGTACATCCCCTACTACATCTTTTTTGACTACATCCCAATGTGTACTAAAAAATTCTATAGGAAATCCATCTATACCTGGTGATTTTCCCAGTGGCATGCGCTTCATCGCTTCCAGGATCTCTGCATCAGTAATTGGTTTGATGAGAAGGTGTTTTTGAGTGGAGGATAAATGGGGCCCTGCTGGATAATTGTAACATCTCTGTAGTAGTTCCCATCAAACTAGCAAAGAATGATACAAACTTCTCTTCTACCTGTATAGGATTTGTATGCTTTGTGCCTAGAGCATTATAAACTGAATTAATATAATTTGTGTTAGTTCTCATCTTCCATTGTGCATGGAAGTAGCTGGTGTTTGCATCTCCACTTTTGATCCAATTAGCTCTAGATTTCTGTCTTACTGCCTCCTACTCAACCTTGCTCCATTTTTGAATATCAACTAGTATTTTCTTTTCCTGCTCTATCAATGTTTTTTTCATGGGATTGTTAGCAATTCAGCTTTGTACTACTTCCAAATCTTGTCTTAAATTCATAGGTTTGTGTTCATAAGAAGCCATGTAGGAATTAAGACACTTCAATGCATGTTTTAGTTCCTTTAGCTTGAACCACAATTGGAACATGTTAGTACCCTCATATTTTTTTCCCAGACCACAACTAGAACTCTTTTGAACTCCGGATGGTCCATAACGGTCTTGAACAGTTTAAAATATTTCTTAATAATTATTCATAAAAGAATGAAAATAGTCTTGCCAAGAATAATTTAATTGAACAAACAGGTTTTGTTTAAGAGAGGAGTATAGCAGGGAATGTGCTTCTGGTGTAGGAAATTATTACTGAAATCAGGAAGAGAGGTAATCCACCAAATCTGGTCATAAAACTAGATATGATGAAAGCATATTATATAGTTGAATGAATATTTTTGCTTAATGTGCTAACAAAAATTAGGTTCAGTGAGAAATTGATAGATATGGTATATAGGTTGGTGGAGAACAACTGGAACTTAGTACTATTGAATGGACAACATAAAGGATTTTTCAAATCTACTAGAGGTCTTAAGCAAGGGAATCCCCTGTCCCCTACTTTATTCATACTAGTTGCCGAAGTGACGTCAAGATCATTGAAAGCTTTAACAAATATAAAGTAATTTAAAAGATTTGTGTTCCAAGAGGCATCCCCAAGATATATCATCTTGCATTTGTTGATGACATGATCATTTTATGTAAAGCTGACAAAAGAACAATGCAAATGATTTCTCACACACTGGAAAAGTATAAGCATGCATCTGGACAGAAAGTTAATAAGGAAAAGAGTGCAGACTATGTGTATCATAATGTGCCGGGGATGATGTCTCTGCAAAGATAGTAACAGGTATTCCAAGGAAAAATTTTCCTTTTACATATATAGGGTGCCTTATCTTCTATAGAATGAAGAAAAAAAGACTATCAACAATTGTTTCACAGGATATGTTCTGAACTTCAGGACTGGAAAGGGAAGCTACTATCCTATGGGGGAAGATGTCACGACCCAATTTCTCAGGTCATGATGACACCTACTATGACCCACCAGTAGGCAAGCCAAATTCGTAGTCCAGAACGGCTAGTAATGAACTACTAAATAGAATAAGGAAAGAATGCGGAATAAGTATAATGAAAGTGCAAATACATGAATAAATCCCAAAACCTGGTGTTATCAGTACAAGATCTTCTAATTTAATAAGAGTACAAAAATGAAATATCAAGGGAAATACAATGATACAACTTATAGCTAAATATATATGTATATATATACGTATATTTATGAGGTCAACTTATATATATACACTGATACAAAAATATAGCTAAATATACGTATATATACACTGATACATAAATATACATATATACACTGATACAACTTATAGATAAATATATATGTATATATATATGTATATTTATGAGGTCAACTCCAAGCACAACCAAATCATCACGTGCTCATTTTAAGACCTCATTATGATCCTATCAGGATTTAATACTATCATACTCAAAGTTTCTAATTCACATGGCTAGACGTGAAATAATCACACCTTATAATGCAACCATAAGATAAAAGAGTCCAAAAACATACCTCAAAGATCGATACCAAATCAATGAACAACCAATCATAAACTAACCATAATAATAATCATAACAATGATAATAACAATATCAACAACAACGCGAATAAGAAACTATTTCGGACAACCAAATATCTAGTCGAGCCTATGCGTATCCCCACCACCACAGACTTGAAAGGTTAAATCAACATACAACAACACAAGGCGCATTCACCACCCGCATCTATGCAATCGTCCCATACAGGCTAATAGACATAGGCACATACTGGTAATAGGCAATGTGCATGCTAGAGGCAATGTGCATGCTAGAATGAATGCCAAGGTATACAATCAACATCACAATATCATATCATCATAACCTTCTCCGTCATCATACTCAACATCTGTCCTTGCCAGGTATCAACATATCATCATAGAAATATCCTCCAGCCTTGCTAGGTATCAATATCATCGTAACAGTAATCTATGGCTTTGCCAGGTATCAATATCATCAAAACAACATCATTCAGCCTTGCCCGGTATTAATATCATCATAACTGTATCCTCCAGCCTTGCCGAGTCTCAATATTATCACAACAACACCCTCCGGCATTAGCGGGTATCAATATCAGCATAACTATCAATACATATAAATAGATATATAATAGGTGCAAGAACTCAAGTCGTGGTTAAAAGAGATTAAATCTATAAATCTGTTTTCCGAAATGATCTTCGGGACTAAATCATTGTATAAATATAGAAAGGGTTGGAATATCTCTCATCCAGAGTAAATAATAGTGTCGAGTCATGGACCGTAATCTGTCTTACACAAATCTTTAAAACAATATTTTTAACCTCTTTTATACGTATAGATATACCATTAATTTAGGCAATTATTATAGTAAAGAAATCCATTGTTAAGATGAAAATTAGTTTTTAACCCTTATTTAGAAAAATAGTGATAAGGTCATATTTCAGCTAGGATAACATCAATACCGATATAATAATCATGAGTGTACTAAATTTATGCATACCGTCACCTGTATTCAGTCAATGAAATCATACGCAACATAAACATATATGTTTCAACCAATGTCATAAAACGACCCTCGACCCAATAATATATCCAAAATAATCACGACATCATAATAACATCCTTAGCCACATATACATAACTGGAACTCATATCGACAATCATATTTATAAGACGTAGCATATCTATTATCATCTCACATCTACGAGGCATAATATCAATGCATATCACCTTTATTTGACATCTCATATATATACGTCATACATCATGACCAAGAGGAAAATCATCTCTATAAGCCCAATAATTATAACTAAGAGGAATATCATCTCGATAGACCAAATATCATAACTAAGAGGAAAATACATCTCTATGGGTTGAATATCATAACTAAGTGGAAATGCATCTCTATGGGCCAAAAATCATGACTAAGAGGAAAATGCATCTCTATGGGCCAAATATCATGACTAAGAGGAAAATGCATCTCTAAGGGCCAAATATCATGACTAAGAGGAAAACACATCTCTATGGGCCAAATATCATAACTAAGAGGAGAATGCATCTCAATGGGACAAATATCATAACTAAGAGGAAAATGCAGATCTATGGTCCAAATATCATAACTAAGAGAAAAATTCATCTCTATAGGCCAACTCTCATAACTTAGAGAAAAATGTGCATCTATGGGTCAAATATCAGAATTAAGAGAAAAATGTGTCTATGGGTCACATATCATAACTAAGAGGAAAGTGCATATCTATGGGCCAAATATCATAATTAAGAAGAAATAACATCACTAAAGGCCCAAGATCACATCTAAGGAAAATTAACATCTATATAGTCCCCATTAATCATAATCCGGCAAAAATAATCACAATTTATCAATTCACCAAGTAAATCTCATAAATAAGGCTCATTAGTCTCAACTAGGCGTATTATCCGCAATTAAGTCCACAAGGCTAACACAAGTTTTGGCCTAAGTGGTCCGGATGATCCCACTTTTAATTTGGACCACATCCCAAACACAGCCTCATAATATTTCCATACTACAAAGCAATTCAATCTAGGGAGAAGGCCATAGAATTCTAAAAGGGTCATAAATATACTACCGTACAAGTCCAAAATACTCATCCAATTACCCAAACATCAATAATCAATAGTAGGTTATTTATTCATAATCAAGCCTATCATTCATATTCACATGCCATGCATGACACTCATCATCTTCGAAGAAGAGTAGGTAGAATTCTACCTCAAGGTCAAACCGCAAAACCTCACATCATGCAACACATGTTCATCTTCACATCACAATCCCCAAAATTCCATCATCCTATCAAAAACAATCTACTAATCAATACGAGTCTATCAATACCATATTGCACTATTGTGCTTTGGTTCCAAAAACAACACCAAGAATCCCAAGTGGGTCCCACATACAAAAATCACATTTTGATGTCAACCCAATGCTCATACATTACCAAGGAATCATAACCCTCAGTTAATGGGTGCAAACAAACCAAATTTTTTGCTAAATCAAGTCCTAAGCTAAATTGAGGTTTTGGGTCAAGAACTAAGAAATTCACCAACAAAATGATGAAATCATACCTTAATCTGAATGATAATAATGATAAAAGATGTTTGCCAAGCTTCCTAGACACCCACAAGACTTAATTTTGAGCTATCATACCCAGTTAGGGTTTTAGGCTCTCATAGATGAAGGAAAAATGTAAAATTTGTGATCTTGGGGTCTATTTATAGACTCCCTCAGTGAAGAGATGAGGTATCCCCAAGCAAAACTACATTTGAAATGCATTTGAAAAATCAAAACATTCATCCAAGATCATTTAGGCAAAAAGTAGAGCCCACGCCGATTGTTCCGTTTTTCATAAAATCCGTTGAATAGCCCAAAATAAGTTCAGAAGCTTTAGGAGCTGAACCAAGGGTCCACCTAGCCTAAAATCGATGTTTCAAACGTGATGGAGAAGTTAAATTTTTAATCCAAGTTCATTTTGACTAAATGTGGGACCCACACCAATATTTTAATTTTTCAACTTTCCGACCAATAGGACAGAATAACCTCGGGTGCATTGGAACCCGGATCAAAGGTCTACCCAGAGTAAAATTGTTATTTTGGAACTGTTGTCGCAGTTGAAATTTGTATACAAAATTGTTTCACTTATGTTTTCGCCTGATGGCCATTTGGAACCAACAAAGACATCAAAATAGAGCATTGACTCTAAAAATCAAATGAATTGTCCGGTAACCAAACCGTCGGCCCCAACAAGTCATAAATGACTTGGAAATCTATGGATAAGCCCTAATGGCGAAGATAAGTGGAAACATGAACACTGATCGAAAAGGTCATTATATAAGAGTAATTTTGATAAAACATGTATTGCAGACTATTCCTATCCATTGCTTATCACTGATGAACCCTCCAATTAATGGACTAAATTAGATAAAAAGTTATGGATCAATTTTTCTGAAGCAGCTGTATAGGTGGAAGAGGCAAACATTGGACTAAATAGAGGAACTTGCGTCTACCTGAGCAAAAAAGAGGATTGGGGTTCAAACTTATACAAGATGTGTCAACTAATTTGTTTTGCAAGTTAAGGTGGACTTTCAGAACCAAACATTCAATTTTGAGTGAGTATATGCAAAATAAGTACCGTAGAAATATGCATTGCAATTTGGTCAAGTGGAAAGTTGGAGGGGACTCATAGGTTTGGACAAAAATGTAACAAGCCAGGGATTTAATTAAACGTAAAATTTGGTGGAATGTTTGGAAAGGGGATGCTTCTTTTTTTCATGATAACTGGATTGTTTTAGGTGATTTGTACACCATTATAGGGAAAATGAAAAATGGGATGATGATTATACCACTATTAAGCAGGTGATTAAGAATAATGAATGGGATGCTGATACTCTACAACACTTACTTTCAAATGAGTTAGTGCAATATATTTTTCTGAATGTTAAACCTCCAAATTCGGAGATCAATACTTACAAAGCATTCTAGATTAGACTCTAACGGGACTTTCACAGTTAAATTTGCCTAGCAATATGTAAGAAATAAAGAGGAGCCAAATAAAATATATAAGTGGATACGGGTGCAATGTTTACCCTTTAAAATGTACTTTCTTATGTGGAAACTATGGAAGTTTAATCTTCCCGTGGATGGAGTTAGAAGATGGATTTTGGAAGGTCCTTCAAATAGGAGACAATGGCTCATGTTTTTATGAGGAGTACCACTACTAGCAGAACTTGGTCCTATTTTTGTTAATTTGCATCTTTCAATATAGCAGGTCTGTCTTTGAGAAAAGTTATAATGCTATGGTTGGGAGAAAGCATCAAAAAAGGTGCCAGTCCATATAAGAAGGCATTACCAAGCATTATTGTATGGGAGCTATGGATGAGAAGGAATATCAACAAGCGTGAAGGAAAGATAATACCTACTCAGAGGGTTATTCATAATGTGGTCAGAATAATGCATATGTTACTGAAGGTTAGGAAACCTAAAAGGACATTCCAAGGAAGTTGACTGGCTATATTGTCAAATTGGAAAGTCACAAAGCTTGAGTTAAGGTTGCAAAGATGGTATGAGAATTCCCATCCCCAGGTTGGGTAAAGTATATCACTGATTGTGCAACAATAGAAAATTCAGGTCTTAATCTTATGCATTCTGTCCAAGGAATGAGGTGGGTGATTTAAATTATGCCGAGGCAGCTAAAATGGATAACAAAACAAATACTTTAGCAGAGGCAACCACAATGTTGAAAGGTAGTAGACATTGTAACCACAGGTTATTTTTCAAATTGATTCTCTGCTAATTCATAAGTATTAACAGGGGAATGGGGTATCCATGGTGCATAACAAGTTTTATTGATGAAATAAAAGCAAACATTCAAGGTAGGCGGGCAATGATACAATATATATATATATATATATATATATATATATATATATATATATATATATATATATATATATATTGGGAAAGAAATAAATTAGCTGATTACCTAGCAAATGAAGCAATAAATGCAGGTAATTGCGGCTATGAATATTTCAAGATCATGGAAACACAAGGAAGGAAGATCATTAATAGTGTTAAATTACAGATCCCATATTTAGGATTTTCACCTATTATGGGATGGAGGGGCTAGGAAGGCTAAAGTATAAACTTTTTCACATAGAACATATTTACAAAGGCCTTTTTCACAACAAAAATGTTAAATGCTATGTATCCTAGGAGAGTTCATCCTTCAAAAACAACTTGGTAAAATGAGAGGGGCTAGGTTCAACCCAGACTATTTAACCTGAATGAGGACCTCATCACTATATGGAAGAAGTGTGAAGTTTGCCCTACACTTCACCATAGTTCCACCTGATAAAAAGAAGAATTATAGAATGAAGTATGAAAAGAATCTCGAGGTTGTATTTTTCTTACCTAGTAATTGATCTCAACATTCTTGAATGAGTACCCTCAGCAAAAAGACAATACCACAACCATCAACAACATAGCAGACTGAAAAAGGGATTATGTAAGTATAAAGAACATAATTCTTTACTTAGGATAACAAGGAGGGGAGCTTACTCCTGAAAGCTGATAACGCGAAAATGGAAGACAAATGAGGCATAGTGTTGCGAACCCACTAGAGAATGAGGACCAAGTTGAAGTTGAAATGCGGCAGTAACATTGCTCAGGTGTTGGAGAGATTAGTAAACAACGGAGTTAGGTGGAAGTGGAAACCCTACACAACTTTAATATGTAATAACAGGGTAATGGGCTTGGTCTAGGCAGATTTGGGTTGCCGGATAGGTTTTTATTTTTGTTTGTGATGTTTTTGTTTGGGACTTTCGGTCTTGTATATTTGATAAGTAATCAATAAAATCCCAAAAATTTATCTTTTAAAAATAGTTCAACTTCAACTCAAATATTTCATGAATATACCTAGTAGTTAATTTATCTTTTCAAGTTAAATTACTGGACATTGGTGGGGGTAAAAATATCACATCAGTAAGATAACATATTATGACTTAAAACTTGCAATGGAACTTGAGTAATGGTGAAAGAATCTAAATTACTTAATTGCACTAAAAACTGCACAAACGCACCATCTCCAATTGAATCATCCTAGAAAAGAATCAAATTCAAATTTAAAGAAAAATCAATTATCATTTTTTCACAAGAGAATGCACATATGCAATCAATCTACGAACAATTCATAAAGAAAGTGTCAAACCTAGTGGTTTGGAGCCTGAACTCCTCACCTTATTGGTGGGACTCTAAAAAATTAAAATTCTGAATTATATTATCATGAAATTATGAGATTTTAGAATAGTTTTACCTTTGAAAGAAGATATTAGTCATAGGAAAAATAGAATTTCCCTAGAAAATGTAAAATGCACATTAATGTGTTTAAGACATCGATTAGGCCAGATTTTTAATGCATTTTTAAGATTTAGTGAGAAGGTAAGATTTTATTCTATTCTATCATTTTATCGTAGACTCTAGCGGATTTTGATAATTTAATTAGTGTTTTGGGGTTAGAAAATCCAATTGAAATCCCTGTGTTTGAATTTGGATAAATTACTAATTTGTAGGTTGATTTGTGATTGGATTTCGATGATTTTGAGCTCTAGCATCATTAGGTTATGGTGAACCATTTTAGAAATAAAATTATTATTTTTGACCTTAGGGGCCTAGGTTGACATTTTGGACTACCGAAGTTAGCAATATGGGTGTCTATGAACTCAAATATTCTTATATAGATTTCTTATTTGTCTAGATTAGGATTGTTCGGAGGCATTGCGAAAAAAAAAAGTCCATAATCTAAACATTTGAGCTTAGAATATGGCAAATTGTGACTTATGTTGACTCTTGTGTGAAGTATTTGTGCTGGTAATTGCTTAATTGAGAGGTAATGGGTAGTGGGAATCTTTTATAAATGAGATGATGAGCATTTATGTAGAACCAATGCTATGATTAAGAAAAAAGTGGTGATTATCTAATTGTTTGAGGACTGAAATTATGTGAGCATGGTTATTGATGTATAATTGACTAAATTGTGGTTAAATAGATCACTTGATTTATATTTCATCCCTTACTCTCTTTAATGGATTTGCAGCTAAGGTTTGGTCAGGAATGGGACGGACCAGTGCCACGGTGACCGGTTCCATGGCCAGAAACTGCTATACTAGTACTGGGACCATTGATAATTTTCTATGTGATTCTATCCCATCTCAATTTTTGCTTGTAATAGGGTCAAATCAGCTAATGACCCGTGGTTAAACTTGAATTAGGAATAGTCGAAGTCTTAAAGTTATCAAGAAGAATCTAAATAAGTGATATCAACCGCAACTACTAACTCGAGAAAACCAATAGATGAATCGATTTAATAATAAAACATAATTGTTAGAATATCTACAATACTAGATCGATTTCATTGATCGATAACATAAAATTAGTTTTTCATTTTGTTAATTGTTAGTTAGCCCAAGGCCTAAACCTCACAATTTGTAATTATCATGGATATCACATTCAAGCATTCCTTCAACTTCACCTTTTCTAAATCTTTCGTCTTTTGAGTAAAACCCTCCCCATTCACCTGTAATACCAAAAATGATCTCATCCTAATCTTCCACATAGTCAACCTCGTCATATTTTGTTTAAGATGATGAAGAGATATTAACCCATGATTATGCATAAAAACCTAGCCTTGCTTTGATGTTAATTATTGTAGAAATATTGTTGGTTAACTAGCACACAATTACACACAAAGAAAGTAGAGAGAAAACTAAAATAGCGATCTAACGAGGTTTGGTTGAGCCTAATCCTATAAGCATGAGAAGCAGCGAAAGATTTTTGCCATAAAATACAAGTGTACAATACTTATGAATCCCTAACAAATATATAATGCCAGATCCAAATGGTCTCAAACTGATAAGACAAAAGAAATTCAATCTGACAAGAATAAAACGTGTTCCTTTCTCTAATAGTCAATAAAATGGATTTTCTTAATATAAAAATTAAAATTTCAAGACATAATTAACACTAGCGTTACTTTGCTATAAAATTTGGGTAGAGGGACAAGAAGACAATGCCTTTTTGATGTTGTTGTTCTGTCTCATTTACGAATATATTATTCTTCTAAGTTGCCAATGAATTGCTATGTTTATTAAAAAAATTAAGAAAAAATAGCATGCTTAATTTATTAAACAAAAGATATATTACAAGATATGAATTACAAAACTTTTAGTTTTTTTTATCAGGAATAATCAATTAATTAACTGAATTATACAAAATGAATTAAAATTTAAAATATAAGTGTGATATCATAAATTACAAGGAAAGTTAGTATACCTAGTTAAACATGAGTAGAGGTTTATGATATTGTTTATTTAATTTTTTTGTCGGTATAGTGACTTGATGAGTAAAAGCAGCACAATCTTCTCTACTTCTGCTTCAGCTGCAAAAAAGACTTTTCTTAGAAGGATGGAGGAGATGAAGTGAAAAAATGTCAAACAAGGGGTACTTGCAAAGAACTACGTAGCTGGACTGCAGGGTTCAAACCCTTTTTCGAGTTTCACATAAACTCTTAATCTCCATCTAATTACATACCTGAAATGGAAGATAATGAGATGTCAGAGGTTAGATAAGTAGGGAGAAAAAAAAATGCAAATCTTACTTCAGCAAGTTGAGCAAGAGGAATATGCATCTAAGAAGTGGAAGAATGTTCACAATTCATATAAAAAGAGGCAGAGACCATAATTTGAGAGGAACAACAGAGACATCCTCAACTGGGGAAAACGAGGATATTAGAAAAGAGAGCAGCTGAAAGTATGATTAGGAAACCCTACATTTTTGGGTCATGTTTTTATATACCTAGACTTGTTCACTTTTGGGCCTTTTTGGGTTGTAAATATTTTGTTTTCATTTTTATTTTCGAGCTTCTTATGAGCCTGAGTTTTGATTACCAATAAAAAAAGGAACACAAATCCACAATTTAATTTTTTTAAAAAGTTCGTTAATAAATTGATTTAAATTTTTTAATATAACTAAACATAAGTGATTTTAGTAGATAATTTGCTATTCTTGAATGATTATTTTAGTTTTTCACTCATAATCTAGCAGAAGATTTCCGTTGTATAGAAAACAAATATTTAGGAGTAACCTAAAAATTTTTAGTGGCAGTGGTTGAAAAATCAAATGTAAAATATGAAATTCCAAATATCATGGCAAGTTATTAATACCCTTTATATTTATGGCCAATCAACTATAGGATTCGATATGTTTATCATACTACAACTTCTTGATTAATATACCAATTTAGCAAAATGTTTTCGGTAATTTAAATATGAAACCTACCTATTTAAAGATCTCTTCTATCCATCATTCGATGCAACAACTGTTAGAATTAATGCTTCGTTAAAAAACTAGCTTTCAATTTTTTTAAACTAGCTTCTTGTTGATCCTTTTAATTATGAAAATATAAACGAGGGACAAAACAATGATAAATCTCCAAATCACAATCAATTAACACATCCAAATGAAAGTACTCAATAAGATGAAAAGCATGGAAGCATCTCTGAAGTTCAAGCTACACTGCTTCGCTATACTTCTGATCAAATTTAGTTACTTGAAACATGAGTTCTAAAAAATTATGCAATTAGTGCGTGCATTTTGTCTTATTTTCTAGTTATGTTGTGTCTTATAGTTATTTATTTACCCACTTTTAGAATTTTTTGAACCATCCAGGGACAATATCTTTTTGACACCATGTTTTCCATAATAAATGTGAATACATTTTATTCGAAATTTGTTCTTCTTTTGGCAAAGATTCAAAAATAATCTGCACATAGCTGCTCTGTTCCATACAAAAAGATCCAAGATATTTAGTCTACCTGCTGACTTCGGCAGACATAGTCTATCCCAAGCTATAAGTGGAGTCTTGGTCAGTTCGATCCCACCGGTTCGTATAAATCACTTACAAGTGCTATCCACCAGCTGGACTATCTTCTTTAGTAAAGTAAAAATATGGGACCAAAATATTTATAAAAAAAATTGAACACGTTTGATAAGGTGTAGTCACCCAGGATAGGATAGAAACTTTGAGGTCAATTTTATAATTCCCCGAATGATTTTTTTCCAAATGGGGCTTGCATTTTAGGATGAAAGTCTTTTGGTGTTCAATGGTACTCCACGGTATCAGTTAGGCAAATCCCCTTACACAAACTCCAAAGTTTGTAAAATTTCAGGTTTAACCTCCTAGGTGACCTCACCAAAGAAAACAAAGCTCTTTGAAGTATTAGCCCCCAAATCAGAAGCCTTTGAGAAATTCAAGAATATATCAACTAGAATTTGAACACATTACTTGTCACCTCTGCAAAATAGTAAAAAGTCATCAGCAAATACCAATTGTACTAGGTTCAACGTAGTACATCTTAGATGAAACTGGAATTCCTTAAGGTGTTTTGGTCTTTTACAGCTTCTTGTAAGAAACTGCATAGTCAAACCATAAGGAAAATTGAGTGACAAAGGATCTACTTGTCCTTTCTTAGTTGGAAATGGGATAGTCAAAATCCACATGTTTATTGATTATGACACCATTTGCACACTTTGCATGATCCAGTGGATAAGCTTTTCAGGAAATTTCATTTGCCCTAACACGTGTTTTAGAAAATCCTATTCTAAGAATCTTATGTTTCCCTCAGGTCTATCTTGCACATACACCTTGCGAAGATGTTCTTCCTACTATAACCTTTTTACTAACACTTGGTAAAGTATGATATTGTCTTATATCACACTTCCTGGGATAAAATCTGGCTAGCTATCATTAACAAGGTGATCCATCACTTGTTGCATCCTTAAGTTAATATTAACTTGAAAAACATAGTACAACATGCTATTGGTCGGAACTCAAAATTAATCTTTGGGGTATTATAAAATGTAGGGATTAATGTAGTGATGATAAAATTGATTGGATCATAGCATTTTTGTATCTCCCCAAAATCTAATTCTTGGGATGCCATATGGTGCTCCGAACTACAAGTAGTCTTGAACTAACCCTGGCTGCTTTCTACTTAATTTGAATATCAAAATAGGAGAATATGAATATAAAATCATAATAAATGCAGAAATCTTATTTGAAACATACTAATCTCATAAGTCTTGGTAAAACAATATTGCAAAATCTGAATACTGAATCAAAAGACTCAAACTATTTGAAATGACACTGAAACATCTACTAAGAAACTGGGAATCTGAATAACTAAGTCCCCAAACTATGAGGATTCACCAACTACAGGGATGTAGATGAGATGCTCTAAAATCACTCATGCTGCTGAGAATGAGCACCTGATCCTACATTATAAGATAATATAGGACATAGACATATATATGGATCAGTACTTTGATGATGTAATGAGTATATGGGGTGAATGTAATAAGTAATCAATGTCATCATAGTTTATAAAATCATGCATGCTAAATGTGAATGGCTCACATAAGCTTGAGCAATATGAAATTTGAAGATAAAAAATCATGAATAGTAAAGCATATAATACAATTTTTGTGAGTCACAATACTTAGTTCAGAAATCTGTATTCTGTTCTTATTCTCATATCATAGAGGCTAAGTGAAAAAGGCTCATCTTTTTATGTCTGAAAACTAAAAGATGTAATTCTGTAGCTAAAATCTTAAGTAAAATAATATCTGATTAAGTTTATGAACCTTTACACTTAGTTTCTAAAATATAGAAAATATTTTATCTTTATGAACCTTTACACTTAGTTTCTAAAATCTAGAAAATACTTTATGTTAAGAAGGTTCTCTTAACAGACACAAACCATGTGAGCATTCATGGAGTCCAACGTCTCATCTTTTTAAGAAAAAATCCTCACGTTGGGGAGAGGATTCATACCCTTGAAAGGGAGTATAACCTATCTAGGTGATCACATATCTGTTATCCACATAGAAGTGGGAATAATCTAAATCTTACATTGACACGTAGTTCTGGGGTATGAAACCGTAGTGACATACCCATCCCAGTGCTAAATACTACTTTCATTAAATATGTATGCTCATTCTAATGGAAATCCACTTTTAAAATAGTCTAATGGTTTATAAAGAAAACCAACTGTATATCTGTAAAGCTAAATTCGTAATCTGAATCTGTAAAGTGGGTTTCATATCTATTCTGAAACCCAAAAGTTCAAATCTTTATCAATAATCTAAAAATAACCTTATCATGGATCGCTCATAGCACGAATAATCTTGAAATAACAATTTGTGATTAGGGCTTAATGGCCCATGCATCAATTTTAAGTTAAAACCTCATAATATTCAAGCTTTGTAATGTAAACATTGATAAATCAACTCCAAATCTAGAAATTTCTGTAACATGCATGAAGATATGAATAAAATCATGTAATTCAACTTCTAAAGCATTAAAAGTCTTATAAACTTGTAATTAACAATAATAGGTGTAAACCCTAACTTCAATTTCATGAGAAATCACATAAATTCAGCAAAAATTTTATTAAAAGTAAGTTTTAGGCACAAGGATGAAAGGATTATCCTTGTTCATACTCCACATACCTCAATTGATGATCTTAGATGCTAAAACTTTAATCTTGGATCTCCATTGATGCTTTGGAGATGGAATCTTAGAGTACTTTTATTGGGAATCCTTAATCTTGAATTTTTTTTGGAGAATTAATGGAGGAATTTGGTTTTCTTAGGGAGAAAGTTTGAGCCTTAGAGTTTTGCTTGAGAGAGAATTGATGAAAAGTGTGTGTATAGTGGTTTGAAGGGGTTTAATTCTTTTTTTAAGATTGATTTGGTGCTTGGAAAATGACCAAAGTACCCATTTTTTAAAAGTTTAATCGAAACTGGGAAAAAGAAGAAATTCCCCGATTTTACCAGCCACCGTGACACACCACTATCACGGTGGCTTACTGGAAATCGATGGCTAGGACCTAGAAATTCTTCGTGATATGGAGATTTCACGATGCAAGTCTAAATTACCATTTGGACCATCCTCCATCGAGGTGAGCCACTGGAAATGGACAAATGGGAGATAAGGTTTCTCCGTGATGCAGGAAAATCATGGAGGACTATTGGATTTTGAGGAATGGGAAACTGGACCTCTCCATGACGCGCCAATATTGCGGTGTCCTGCTGGATTTTGAAAATTGTCATTTAAACCGTCGCCGCGACACGCTAGGGACCCAAATACGGTGTTTTACAACTGAAACTTAAAATAGCCATAACTTCTTCACCGAGTGTCTAATTTGGGTGAATCTTATATTGATGAAAAACTTATTAAAATTTCCACACAATGGGAAGTTTAAATCTATAAGATTCCACATAGAATAAATATTATTCATTTATGAAGCTATCTCTTAACATTCTAGGAAGATTCTAAGCTAAGAAAGTTTAGGGTATTACAATTTCCCTATCTGAAAGAACTGTCGTACAATAGTTACTACTACTTGCCAATAACAATCCAAACTTTCATGAAAGAGACTGCATTATAATCATTGCACATAGAACCCTAGAATCATCAATACCATGTTGAGCCTCATAATCATGTTTCTTTGTCACTGGTCTAATCAACAATATTTGTTTCTCATGATTTAAGATAATACCAATCTGCATAATTGTAACTTCTTCTTGGGCTTCTTCACTGGGAGAGTGTTTGTCGATGTGCCTATCTATTCTTTGCGGAAATTGTAAGTTCTTCTTGTGCCTCTTCTTCATTTCTAGTTGCAGTACCTATAGTAGTAATAAGAAAATTTATTCTATTATGTGACTATTTATTCTTGATATTTCAAAGAAGCTGAATTTGAATCCCCTAATCTCAACCACTGCACACTTGACGTTTACTTTATAAATACTCTCCTCTATTATTAGCCAATATTCAAGTATCTATTACAACTCTTTCTGTGTATCATTCAGTGTTTCTGGAAAATTAGAATTGTTCATGTCTTCTTTGATAGTTTGAAGTTACTTATTTGTAAGTGAGATTTTCTCAGTGACATTCTTGTATTCTGATAACGCTCAAACTACAGCTTTCGTAAGAGTGTAAGCGGTCGTTGTCAAAATATAGAACCCAACTAGGTTGGGTGTCGAATCCCACAGAGAATACTTGGTCACTAAGTAAGCAAAGATTATTAGACTTTTGGTGAAAGTTTCGTAAAAGGGGGGATTGTAGCGTGAGTAACAAAATAATAACGTAAGAACAAGAGTAATACGGATTGTTTGGTAGGTTTTAATCAATGAGAATTGAGAGCTGGGGTTATGTCCACCTTCTGAGTTGTACGTATCTATTGACTATGAGTTATGCGGAATTCAGACATGCATGTGCTTATAGAGAATTGTATTCTATGGTAAATCCAGGCGTCTTTCGACCATCAAGGATTATTTCACTTTTAACTCTTTCGAGCTTAAAGCGTATCTAACGGTACAAATTCTCCAAGAGGTTAATCCAGTTACGGCACTAACTTTTTAACAGGGGTTGGTGCCCTATTACCTTGACATTATCTCTTTTCCAGACATATAACTTTTCTTTCGAACAAGTTAATGCTATACTGGCGTATTCTATATGTTTGCAACCACAAGAATTTAAATTAAGATGAAGAGAATAATGATATAAGCAGCATAGATGTCACGAATTCACAAACTCATAGCAATAGATAGTAGCTCATAAGGCTTCCATAACCCCAACCGAGAAGTTTAGCTACTTATGGGTGCAATGGAAATCACAATAGTCATTATCATTATACCAATATAAGGATCTCACGTGTAGTATATGTTGGTAGGGCTTTGTGGCGTGAAGACCTTGGAAGTAGCGGTTCTCGTGTTGTGGAAATTTTAAGTCGAATAGATTAAGAGAAAGTAAATAAGAATTAATTGAAAGCAAATTGTTTATAGTTGTAGATGAATGAATTAGAATGTGAATGATGAGAATAATGAGAATAATCAGAATCATTAAAAGCTTCAGCAAAATAGGGTATTTATATTACCCATATCCTATTCCTACTAGGCTACTGCGTACTTATCCTAATCCTAATAAATTACTGCATCATTATCCTAATCCTAATAAATTACTGCATCATTATCCTAATCCTAATAAGTTACTGCTGATCCCCAAAGTCTTGAGAAATGTTGTTTTTGCCCGGGACAGGTTTCCCATGCGTCACTTTTAGTCCTAGGCGTCCAAGCTCTGCTCTCCTTCTTTCGTGAAGCTTCCTTTGGCGTCAAGTTATCCATAAAATGCTGAAATCTTCATTATTTATACCTGAAAACTAGCTAATCATGTTTGTTAGCTCACTTACAGGAAAAAGGACTAAAAGTGCATGAATTATATATTTTGTCCTCAAAACTTAGCTAAAATATGGGTAAATTATAGCACTTTAGGCGTGTAAATACGCCTATCATCATATTCCTTGATATTGAGATTGTTGAATTCACCTTTGCGTAACTTCTGTTTCTTCCAAACACACTTTATAGGTGGCATATGCCAATTCTTAGTCTATCCATTTCATACAATTGGCAGAAATAATTGTGATCAGCAATGTGGTTTATGAACATGAAAGGCTTGGCATTCGTCAGTCGTTGGTTTTCAATAACTAGCCATATGGTAGTATGAATAGAAAATAATATCTCCCTAAGCAGTAGCTATAACTGCATTATTCTACTTACTTAGGCTAAATTAACTACAACTCTATCAATCTTACTATAGAATTAACTTTCTACAGTTCGGAAGTTAGTTCAGATTTGCTTGACTATGCATTCAGTTTAGTTGCAAAATTAGTACTCAGACTTCAGTATTTGAGTTTATAGACTATTCCAATATCATGTTATATGCTTGGTCATGAATTCTAAGATCTTACACCTTTCACGCATGCTATGCATCAATTATCTCGTGCTATTCATTCAGTCAGTTATTATTCATGCACACGAGCCCATGAATATCAGCCTAACCAAATCTAGCATACTAGTTCATTAAAAGTACTGACCATATACTTGTTTCTTGTGCTATGTGTCTCATAATATTGGTTCGAACGCTCAGGTTTCCAACTGTACTTAGACATTTAAGCACATCGGCAACAATATAAGTGGTGAGCCCTTATACTTAGAGGACCGATTATGTTTATTTTAGTATTTGGTTTTAGTTAGACAGTTCGATTTAGTTGGGGCCTGTCCCATTAACTCTTATTCAGTCAGTTTTAGAGGCTTCAAACACTTTCAGACAAATCAGTAAGTTGTCAGTTTTATCAGTCATTTTTTAAAATTTTCTCTTACGTTTGAGACTTGTGGATTTCAGTTGTATTGTTTTTTGTATTTAAAACCTTAATACATATTCAGTTGTTTCCACATATATTTATTATCAGTATATTATTCAGTGCTCATAACAAGTATAAGCTCATGGGTTAGCTTGTTGTCACTTGTGACCGTAAGCAGCGTGTGGCGTCCAGGGTGCACTCCTGGAGCATTACACGAACAAAAGTCAAATAAGGGGCACTTACAAAGAACTACGACACTAGAATGAACGACTCTAACACTCTTTCGAGTTTTAAAAAACTCTTACATAATCATTTGATTACATACTTGAAATGGAGGAAGATAAAGAGATATCAGAGGTTAGATAAGCAGGGAGAAAGAACGGAAATACAACACTTACATACAACACTTACTTCTGCAATTTGATCAATAAGAGTCTGAATCTAAGACGAGGAAGAATTTTCAAAACCCACAACAAAAAGAGACGGTGACCAAAATTTGAAAGGGACAATAGAGACATCCTCAACGGTGGAAAGAGAGGATTTAAGAAGAATGAGCGACTGATAGTATGATTAGGAAACCCTACATTTTAGGGTCATGCTTTTATATACCTGGACGTGGTCATTTTTAGGCCTGTTTGGGCTGTGAATATTTCATTTTCATTTTTGTTTTTTGGGCTTGTTATGAGCCTGACTTTTTCTCATCAATAAAATAGAACCACGGGTCCACAATTTAATTTTGTAAAAACTTTGTTGAATAAACTACTTTAACTTTATTCATATAACAAAACTTCGTTGATTTTTGTAGATAATTTGCTATTCTTGAATGGCTATATAAGTTTTCCACTCATAATCTGAGGATTTCCATTGCATAGCATGAAAATAAGAATCATTTATGAGAAACCTAAAATTTTATGGTGACAAGGGTTGAAAAATCAAATATATAATATGAAACTCCAAATATTTTTGCAAGTTATTAATACCCTTTACATTTATGACCAATCAACCGTAGAATTCTATTTGTGTATCTTACTACAACTTCTTTAATAATATACTTATTTAGAAAATCTTTTTAGGTAATTAATATATAAAATCTTCCTTTTTAAAAAGCACTTATCCAGTAGATGCAACAAGTGTTAGAATTATTGTTTCCTTAAAAAAAATAGCTTTCAATTTCTTTAAACTAGCTTTTTATTGATTCTTTTAATTCTAAATATGTTTATAATAGACAAAACAATGACGAATCTCAAAATCACAATCAAGTAACATATCCAAATGAAAGTGCCCAAAAAGATGAAAAGGGAGCAAGCATCTTTGAAGTTCCGGCAACACTGCTTCACTATACTTCTGATCAAATTGAGTTAGTTGAAGCTTGAGTTCTAGAAAATTACACAATGAGTGCATGTATTTTATCTTTTTTTTTTCTAGTTATGTTATGTTTCATAGTTATTTATTTACCCGCTTTTAGAATTTTTTGAACAATCTAGGATGCATGTGTAATCTATATCTTTCTGACACTATCTTTTCAACAGTAAATGTGAATCCATTTTATCCACAATTTTTCCTTATTTTGGAAAGGATTACAAAACAACATGCACATAGTTGCTCTATTCCATACAAAAAGATCCAAGATATTTAGTCCACTTGCTGACTTCTCCGGGCAAAGTCTATCCTAAGATATAAGTGTAGTTTGGTTAGATCAATCCCACTGGTCTATAGAAATCTCGTAGAAGTTCTCTCCACTAGCTGGATAATATTCTTTGTATATTAAAATTTGAGACCCAAAGATTTGTACAGAAAATAGGATACGTTTGATAAGTTGTAGTAGCCCATAGGATAGAAACTTTGATGTCCAATTTGTAATTCCCCCAAGAAGTTTATCCAAATGAGACTTGCATTGTAGGATAAAAGTCTTTTGTTACTCAATGGTACTCCAAGGTACCTGATAGGAAAATCCACTTACACAAACTCTAAAATTTGTAAAATCTCCTATTTATCCTCCTAGGTAACCCCTCAAAAGAAAACAAAGATCTTTTCACTATTAGCCCCCAAATCAGAAGCCTTTAAGAAATTCAGGAATATATTATATAGAATTTGAAGACACTACTTGTCAACCTTGCAAAATAGTAAAAGGACATAAGCAAATCATAGTTTTAATAGATTCAACTTAGTACATTGAGATGAAAATGGAATTCCTTATTGTGCTTTAGCCTTTTTAGGCTTAAAAAGAGAATAAATTATGTGACAAGGGATCTCCTTGTCCTTTCTTAGTAGGAAATTATTAGCCTCCCATATTGACATAATATCTTTTAATAATGACAAACTAATAATGGAAAACATGCATGATACAATGAAGGTGTAATTAAGGCAAGAAGGATAGTTCCCAGAATTAAACATGGAGTAGCATCTCGCAAGATCCATAACTACAAGGAAGATAGAGCCGGATATGGAATATGATCAAGAAAAGATCTCATTATATCAAAGTTGCAATGAAGCCAATCAGCAATCAAAGTGCAATAGGTAAATCAGATCAAGGAACCATAGAAGGAAGGAAGACCACACCCTTTACATGAAAATATTTGATATGGGCATGTATATCTATGAGTCGATGTTCGAGAAAGTAAGGATATATTATACGTACGGCATATCTTATATGGACGTAGCATATGATGTGAATCCTTAATAAAGGAATCAATACAAAACCTTGATTAAGAAGAAATTCCTTGGATTTTCCTTATAGAGAAAAGAAGCCAGATTAGCTAAAGTTTATAAACAGGAGGATTGAAGATCGAAGACAATAATCCACATAAGTATAAATTCTTAGTGTGTCTAAATCTTGAGTCTTAAGAAAGCTTGGTAATTTTCAAATTCAATAGTTACTAAAAGTTAAAGATTGAGTCAACTTGGTTACACCAGTTGATGTTGTGTCACAAGATCTAAATAACAAATAAGAATTAGAATTGTCCATCCCACCTGTAATCCAATTCTCACATTGAAAGATCTAATGAAAGCCCTTGTAACCCAAGGGTACTTGAGTAGGCACCGTATCGGTGATCCGAACCACAGGATAAATCTTTGTATCTTTAGCTTACTTGTTTACTTGCGTATTTTAATTCTATTCTATTTTATTTAGTATACTAACTTGCAGGTGAGTTGACTATCAAGGCTTATTAGTTGACTTAGAAAATGTTTTAAATTCACACCCTCTTGAATTTTAGAAATGACTTAGTGGGATGTCTATTAATGTTTATTGAGTATGATTACTATTTGCACACATTGCATAATCCAGTGATTAAGCTTTCCAGGAAAGTTCATTTTCTCTACCAAATGTTTAGAAAACCCCATGCTTAGGAATCATAAGTTTTTCACTAGTATATCTTGAGCATACACCTATGGCAAATGTTCTTCCTACTATAACCTTTTTACTAACACGTGGAAGTGCACGATATTGTTTGAAATTACCCTTCCTGGCAGAAAAGCTGATTAGGTACCATCAACAAGGTTAAACATGATGAATGGTGAGTTTACCACTTAATCACACTCATTAATCATGCACATTACCTTGTTATGGATGAATAAATGAGACATAATTGCGATTAGATGCACTAATATCCACTTCTTGCACGCATACAGTTAAAAGGATATAAAGATGTGGATTGGATCTCAAATTGATCAAAATGGGATAAAGAAAGTGTAGTTGAAGACCTGAAATAGATCGACCTCAGGTATTGTGGTCGCGATCTGCTGACTGCGGTCACGGTAGTCAATAATTGTCAATTGATTGCAGTAGAGAAGGTAAACCATGGTCACGTAGCCATGGTCGCAGCCAGACCTGTGCGATCACAGCCTAGCGGAGGAGTTCAACCCAAGGTAAAAATTATAATTTCACATGCTAATCCCAACATGATAAAAATGACTCAAACCATATCATTAGAAAAACAATTGCCATCTTCCCTAATTTTTAGGTTTAGCTTTAGACTTTATAGCCTCCATTTTTTGGAGAAGAAAACATTGTAGAAATTTTGGCTGAAGATTACATTGGAGACTTTGTAAGTGGAAGATTTGCTCACTTCCATTGTTTATATCATGGGAGAGCCAAGTTTGAAGTAACATTCTCTTAATTCTTCCACAATTTATTTCAATGGAGATTATGTGTATATTTATGCTTATTTATCTTATTGTAGCTAAATCTCCCTCTTAGGGTTATGTGTAAATAAGGGTTTAAGTGTGTGTTGGTTGTTATTTTTTTCATCTATTTGGTAGTTCATGTTTATGGGTTTTATCATTTCTATGCTATTTTTTTGGGGATTTGATGGATGGAAGCCCCGATTACTCATATGGGTTTGATGAGTGAAAGTTCCAAGCTATAGAAAGTTCAAAGATATCTTTGAAATAAGGGTTTTGGGTTGTGTATAGGAATCCATATCACCCTCGAAAGAGGGAAGTTGAGACCAAAATAATGGTACACAATTATGTGTATAGTTTGCTAATTTTTCACTATCTTAGACATAAGGGTGAATGTGAGTTTACTATGCCATTGGTATCATCCTAGAAATAGGGATGGCTTGATTGAGGTTGTAGTTACCAATTGTTGAACCCACCCATTATGTATTCGAAAGGAACAATGGGTAAAAGTTTGGTGTTTTGTTGAAAGACTAGCATCAAAATCCATATCCAAGCCTACCTATATTTTATTTACTAATTTGATGAAGATGACTAACTCCCACATGTCACTCCCTTAATAATGCATAATCCTGAGATTTATGCATAATTGTTAAAACTCTAATTATTCGTAGCCCGGATTCATACTAGAAGAACCAAAAAGAATCATTAATGTAGGATCCTATCCTCCATTTTACCTTTTTGTACCATTTTCTTGAATTTAACTTACATCTATCATTTCAAATTAATTTGTGCACCACTCACATTGTTTTTCATGGATTCGACCCTAACTCCAATGTTGTATAAATATATTGGTAATTACTACTTTGCACTTAAATTGACGTGTAAGCTGAGCATTAACAAAAATGGTGCCGTTTTTGGGGAACAATCTGGCGTATTAAGTTAGTTTAGAATTTTAGTTACTTACTTGAATTCAAGTTTGTATATATTTGATTGTGATTTCCTTTTGTAGGTAGCTTTTAATTATATTATATTTTAATTTTCTCTATGGAATCTTTCAACAAATATCATGTTGATAGTTGTAAGTCCTATCTTGACCTTCCATGTCCATTTTACGATGTACCAAAGTTTTTGAGAGATTGTGACTATGCTGACAGAGAGAGATGAATTCACAATCTAAATCCTATAGAGAGTATAGGTGCTATGTATGTAGTGGTCGAGATGGACATTAGAGTGATTGTCCACGTGCCCCCTGCCATCATTAAACAAACCAAGTTTCTAGTTCTTCTTGTGAGATTGATGGGTATCATGAAGAGAAGAAAGAAGAGCAAGTACCGAGTCCAATAGCTATGACTTAAGGTTAAAAGCAATCTTGGACCAGTTAGATATAATGAGGGTGAACCAAGATAACATACATCAAGATTGGACAAGTTTCAAGAAGAAGATAATAGGCGAAGACGAAAAAATTGAAACTATCATTAACATGCCCACTACCCAAGAGAAGATTGGGCTAGAAGAGAAACCAAGATATGATGATGAGATTGGGATAGAAAATTCCCCAGTAGCTTCCCAATCGTCCATATCATATGAGGAAGGAGAAGCAAAAATAAAAGAAATGATGCTAAAGTTAAAAGAAGAATCAACACAAAACTCTTATAATTACTCTAGTTCCTTTTGTGGTGAATATGCTTCGGCAAAACCTAACCCAAACATAGGTGTTCGACCTCAGTAAACCCACTTTTCAACATTATGCTAAGAGGATGTGATGAGGATCCATGCCTCCGAACAAATGATGGATTGTGGGGAGAAGAAGTCTGACAGTTATATTTTAGAGTTTGACATTCCGAAAGAGTACATGGGACCCCATCCATCAAAGGCCAATATGCTCAACTCCAAAAGTAGAAGGAATGGCCCATTGACAAAAAATCCTTTACCCACTGAGCCAAATTAGAAGATCGATGTGAATTTGGGTAAAAGGTTCAAGTCTTCAAAATGGCGAGATTGAAGCATGCATGCCATTTTACCACCTCTTTTAAGTTTCCTCTTAGAATATTTGAATTTTATGTCCTCTGCCGCTCATTACATTTTGAATGAAAGTTGAGATGGAGATTAATATTTTCTAAATGGAGATACAAAAGGGACAAGTGGAGACATCGTGCTACGACGTTAAACTAAGCGCTCGATGGGAGTCAACTCATCATGCCACAAAAAGTGTCACATATCCTTTTATTTATGCATGCTAGGGTGGATTTTGTTTTTTTGTTTTATTTTTGTGCATGCATAATACCTACAATGTGTTGCCACGAGGACTTTTGATCGCTGGTGAGAAAGAAACATATGAAATTGGCAACGTTGGACTGAGCAGGAATTAAAGAAAACCATATTGTTTGGTCTCAATTATCGTAACTACAGTTCGCACCACTGTGATCACGGAAGCCGTATGACTGCGATCATTGAACACGGACTGTGACTGTGGTTAATTCAATTTAAAAGACCATCCGCATACCCATTTTTCCCACGACCCTCTCTCAATATCTCTCAAAATACTCTCCAATTTTTGGCATTGCATTGCATTTCCAAGTGTTATATCATTCCAATAGCATCATCTAACTTGGTAAGTTGTCTCAACTTTTACGATTTTGATATAATTGCATGCTTTGAACTCGTACTGTATAAAAAGAGCTTTGAATAATTTTCTGTTACCAAATTCGTGCTTAGTTGTCATGTGTTGTGGTTAGCTATTGTAGTTAGTGTTCATACTATTGGGGAAGTCTTGAGTACCCAAAATTATGCCTTAAACCCCTTAAATTGAAGTGTACACCATGTGTATGATTAAAAAGCCCCTACGAAATTAATGTTCAATTTTTTTAAGTTCAGGGTTGTGAACACACACTCTAGGCTTGAAATTTTCTATTTATAATGTTGTTATGCTATTCGAAATAGGGGATTAGGGTTAAAATTGCATTTTAAAGAAATGAGCAGACACTGTCAACTCGATCTCAGGTATGACGATCGTGGTCTCGATAATCGTGATCGCATCACTGTGATTACAGTCAAAGCTCCACGATCTCCATACCTAATGGCTGGTTCTGGCAGACATTAAATTTTTTGCAGACCCTTGGCTGCCCCCAAAACCTTCTATAGCTCTACCTCATGAGCTTATTTGTTTGTTCTAAAATTGATTTGGTTTGAGAATTCTAATATTGGCATGTAATAAATTACTTATAGGTTTAAAGTTTCTTTAAAATGGGAGACTTCGATAACATCTGATTTATGTTCGCAGAATGCCAACGCCAATAGGATGCAGATTTCCATAGAACAAAGCTACTCTTTGAAAGGGGTATCAACCTATACAAGGTACAAGAGAAGTTCCCAAAATTCACTGCCTTACTCACTGCAACCTGGTGGATATGTTTTTCCCCTTAACCATGCCTTGCTAATGACCAATAGGTGCGTGAGATCTATGCGAACCTCTGCATAGACTTCCTCACAAACCAAGTAATGAAAACCCAGGGTAAACAGGTGAACTTCGGAGATGAGCAGGTCAATGCAGTGTATGGGCTCTCAAATATTGACATGGGGGAGTTTCATGCCAAGGCATGTGAGCCAGGGACTTGGATAGCTGATATCTGATTTCCTAGAAAAGAAGTCCCATGGGCTACCACCAAGCGAGATATTTTGATGAAGGACTTCAAGGCTGAAGCCAGGGTGTGGCTAAACATCATCTATAGCAGAGTCTCAACATGCACTCACATGACTATTGTCATAGACATAAGAGCTCAGATAGTAGCCTACATCATAGCTTGAATTATTCTACATATAGGTGAGATTGATCTCTACTAGTGGCGGTACTTTAAGAACCAGGGAAGTACTCATCTTCTCCTTCCTTTCATTATCACTGAATTATAATGGAGAGCAAAACTGGAGGAGTACGACACTGACACGGGTGTGATGTGGCACCCTTATTTATCCACTCAAATTTAGAGGCCTAGGCGCAATAGGTCAGAGTAAGAAGAGGAAGATAGACTCGGAAAAATCAGTCCAAGAGATTACAAACTCTTGCCGACCTTCATCAGCCACTGTTTTTGATGATATATCTATTTAGATATAAGGGGTGGGGGAAATATTGTCCAGACTACCTCAGGGACCAGGAGAGGCTTAAAGCTTAAGTTTGGGGGTGTTCAAAGTGATAGAAGGAATTTTAGATCCATGAATTGTTAACAAAATGTCCATTGTGCCTAAGTGATGAAAACAAATCTTTAGAAAAGAAAGGATCCAACAAAGGAATGAAATGCATGTAAGTTGCAATAAAAAGAGATGAAGAAAAGTGATGAACAATGAAAGAAAAGTGTAGGCAAAAGAAAAGAAAGAAAACAAAGAAAAGTGGCCTTTAGTTGAAGAAGGATATAAAACCCCACGTTTTCGAACTAGAAATTTAATCTTCATTGTAACATCCCGCAAGAATCCTCTACATGTTAGCTCCTAGTAGTATGCTCATAGAATCGAAAAGAGTAGAAATTTTTCTAAGTGTAAAAAGGGACTTAGAATCATTTTGAGTTACCAAACTTCGAGGATTTTATTTTTGACCTTTCCAATCTCCGTTTCTTGTTTTATTTTTTTAATTTACGATGGGGCAAGTTGGTAGTACATCTTGGGTGCATTTTAGGGGTATACCACACTGGTTTGAAATGCCTTGGAAATGATCCAGTATTCCGGGCGCATTTCAAACCACAATTTTAAGGTCAACTTCAAACGATCAAATCTTCCTGTATGTAATGAACTGGGAGAGATTCTATATATCAAATTAAAGATACTTGAGTTTTATTTCTAATACCGCTTATTTTATCAAAATCCAACATTTGAGTAAAAAGTTATGGCCCATTTACTGCAGCCTGTCAGCCCGTTAACTGGCAGAAATTTCTGCGACATTTTTTTATTTCATTGGGGGCAAAATTTACATTTACCATCCCCAATTATACACTAACACGAGAATTAAGCCTATATTGACCAAAATATGGTCATTTTATTCTAATTTCTCAAGAACCAAACCCCTTAGTCCCAAAATAAAAATCAAGATCCCTCAAAATTCAACCATAAAATTTCAAAATTTATTCAAGATTTGGAATCCCCATTGCGAGGGCTACAAGAAGCACCCATCAATTATTAGTATAGCATTCCTAATGTGAGAGCTCATTAGAAAGCTCCTAATTTAAGGTACGTGGGGTTTAACCTAAAAACTTCTTGGGCTTGTAAACACTAGAACATGATTTAAGGATTATCAAGCATAAATATAGAAAGGGGTTTTGAAATACATGATTTTATTATGCATTTTGAATGTTCAATTGTATTGTTGATTTGGTCTTTAGGCCTTTCCCTCTTAAATTGGTTTACATGCATATGTATATGTATGAAAATTCAGATTGAAGATTGTTTGAGAGCATAACTTATGAAATCCCTCTCTTGTACTTTAAGTTTATGAACTTAATGTGAAGGATTAGAAATTCATAATTTATGTCTTGAAAATAGCTTACTCAAATACCATAGTACTTTGAGCATGATTTAGAGATTTATAAGAGGGAGTTTCTTAATATAAATATATTTTGTTTAAGAGAGAAAGATTTGCATGAGATTAAGAATTTTAACATGACCACTTTGTATCATTGAAATGTTGACAAAGAAATTTTCTCGCATGTGTTTACATGAGTTTTAAAGAAAGAGTTTTCTTGAATTGTTTTATTGATATGGTGGTCCCAAACTACATGTTTTGAAAGAAGAGATGATAATATGCTATAAATGGCTCAGAGATATGACTTGCAAGTTAATGGTATGATGACACCATATAAATGTATGCCATGACAGAGTTAGAATTTAATTTAAGAGAATACATATTTTAAAAAATTTAAAACTGGGTTGTGTGACTTAGGTGGTTGCCTGAAGAAAGCATGAGTCAAATGACTCTATGCTGGAAATCGTGATTTGTCGAAACGGGAACTTGGTACCCTGCTATGTGATCTTGTGTACCTAGTACTTTTTCATCCCTAATCGGGACTTATGGTTTGGAGCCCTACTTTGTGATCTTGAGCCCAACCATGACAAAATGACTTGATTGGGGTTGTGGCACCCTGCTGTGTGATCTTGTGTGCTCTTCCCTCACTAGTACTCCTATCTTGATGGCAATCGAGATAAGGTAGTTGGTGAAAATGTGAAATTGTAGGGTGTACCACCTAGTGCAGAAGTATAACAAAGAGCGTCACAGAGTTCAGAAGTGTTTACAGAGTCTTTCAAAAATACCCATGTGATTTCTTACCATATGACTTATTTATGAACTATTTTAAATTTCTCTCATATATGTTGAATATAAATTATAATTTTGGATTTGCTCTACGTACCAGTACAATTGTATTGACCCTCCACCTCCTAGGGTTTAAAGCTCAGTTCAAAAGTCCTGCTATTTCAGACAGTAGTGATATGTGCAATTGGTGAGCCTTCTTTATTCTAGAAGGTCTATGTCTTTCAGATTATGTTATCATTTTTGTTTAGGTCCACTAGGGGCCTTGTCCCAGTTTCAGACAGTTGTTATTTTTAGATGTAGTAGAGATTTCGCAGACTGATTTAGACATTGTCTAGTTGTTAATGGGATTTACTTTCTATAATATAAATTGAGTTTAGATTCATGTCTATGATTCTATTCATTATTATTTTCTGCATTTCCTATTTGTATTTGAATGCTGTATATGATTACAAGTTAGAAGGGCTCTCGAGCCTTCATGGTTTGGGATATCCATCACGGCCAGGGCCCCGATTTGGATCGTGATAAACTTGGTATCAGAGCATGGTTTATGGTCCTAGGGTGTCTGCAAAATTATATCAGGTAGAGTCTTATTTATGGGTGTGTAGCGCATCATATTTATAAGCAGGAAGCTACTAGGGGTTTAGGAATATCTCTCTTTCTTCATGTTTTAGTTCATGCTATGGAGTCAGAATATTTCTCTTTCATACTATAATTCGTTTTGCGGTGTTGCCCATACGAAAGTAAAGTTATCCTAATTTTTTCCTTACTTTGATGTGCTCAGATGTGTCTCATTGTTGAGGTGTATCAAGTGCAAAAATTCAAAATTTAAATTGTATGGTCCTTTCTGATTAAATCATACAAGATTTTAAAAATTGTGCAAGGACTTGATAATAGTCTATTAATGCTTCAGAGTGTATTGATTCTAGTATGAAATTCAGTTCTGATAAACTCATGCTTTTCAGCCTACGATATTAAGTGTATTATGTCCTTTTAAAAAAAATTATGTTGTAGATGTCATGCCTAAAAAGGGAAATGATGTGTAGCAGAATGTTGGAACTGTATTTCCACCCGAATAGTAGTATGAGTTAAAGTGTTGTTGTCATGACCTATTAGTAGTGATATTGGACCAAGAAGTTGGTGATGTGAAGTCACAAGGTTAGAAGTCAGAGTGAGGGTGACTTTTGTGTAGATAAATCTGTTTAGTTGAATAACCGATGTTCGAGGATGATTTACCACTTTATAGTGATAGACTAATATGGTAGCTAATAGCATGTGTGGATTGTATGGTAGCCTGTGGGGGAAATATTTGACTCAGATTTTTATTAATATAGAGTAAGATGTGTATTCTTAGATCATTGATTATTGTGTGTCAAGTTTCTATCTCTTTTAAATCTTGATATCATTGTGTTATTGAAATAAAAAGTCTAGTGAAGCCGTGTGGGGCTCTTTCGATTCACTACCATAGTTGCTTTGTTATGCATCTCATTTTCTTGTTCAAAACGCAAAATCAAAATCTAGTGGAGCCGTGTGAGGCCTATTTCGATTCACTAGCAACTTGTTGTTCATCTTGTTGTTCTTGTGTTGGTTGGAACTGGGGGTTTAGAGGCGTAATGGCAAGAAAAGTGGTAAGGGCGATTAATTGAATATATGTATAGCCAAATCTTTTTGCATGAGATTAAGTTGGTAATACAGTGATACGCCCTTGTGCGCTAGTTCAGTAGAAGGTAGAGAAGAAGTTATTAGTTAAGGTTAATTTTTGTTTGCTTGAAGTATAAAAAAATGGCTAGATTAGCTAGTAAGTTATAATTATAGACTCATGGTTGTTTGTGGAATTTGAAGGAAGTCTAAATGTAGGTTTGGGTAAGTAAGTATGATGTGAGAAAACCGTATAAGTAGGTAAGATTATATGAGGTATTTAGGTATCATGTCCCAATTTGATGGACTTGTATATTATGTTGCATTCTTCATTGGTGGTAGATGATAGATGCTAGACTATAGATTTGAATCTACATATAGAATTTGGTTGTAAGAATAGTGGCTTTAGATTAATGATGTATGTATTGTGAGAATTGTGTGTAAGGTTGGGTTGTAAAGCATGTTTAGCACTAGACATTAAGTTTGAACAGTTATGTCTATAAAGGTGAATGTGATGATTTCTTGGTTAATGATACTAATTTTATGGAAGTGATCTAATGGGCTTAAACGGTGTATACAAGAGCTTAAGTTTATTTTATTTGGTCATAAAGTATGATGTGGTATGTATGAGGTAGAGTTTTGCCCAGGATGATATAAGGTTGGGGTATTTTTCTAAGGCTATTACAGGTAATGTGTGGCTAGTGGTACTGTTGAGTTGCTAGATGGAATATGATGTTCTAAATAGCCAAGTTAAGGAGTTTTGATTGATAGTGTTGAGCCTTTTTATATGATCTTCATTCTTATAGTAAAGAGATGTAAGTTTGTAGTCGCGAGATTGGTAGTCTATGTCGGAAGTAGTATAATTCATCAAAGGCTTGGTGATATCTATGTTAAGTGTTATAATCTAAGTTTGAATTCTTTTAGGTTGAACCGCCAGAATTAAGAGTTGAAGCACTAGAGGGTGTGCACTCCGACTATGGGAATACTCACGAGGATTCAAACTTAATAAGAGTTCAAGTATTATATGATTGACTACTGGGGCTATAAAAAGAAAGAGTATGTCTTAGAAGGTAGGATTAGCAGTGGGTTTTCCACTTCCAGGTGTAGCCATTCTGTTAAGTTCTATTAATTGCGTTTATTGTCATATTCCAGACTCCATGGTGTAGTGAGTGTAGTTCAGTTTAGAGTTTAGTAAGGGATTTCTCAAACTTAAGATGATGGCTTAAAACTAAGGGGGAGATCATAAAATAAGTGACCATGAAAGGCTCTCAGATTCGAGTAGTAATGTCAGTATGATATAGAACATCAGGAAGTGAGGGTGAGGCTCAACCCATTCTTATATTAGTATTTTTTTTAGTTATCCCTATGCTTACTCATGCCTTACATTTCAGTTCCATGATCATAGTTCATGTTCATGTATATGATTAAGAATCACGTGGTCTTCCAGTTCCTAAAATGAGGAATTCTAATTCATTCAGTAGTCGGGATTACATTTCATAAGTTATGAACTCTAAATTGTGGTCATGCAACTCATGACTTATGTACTCATGCTTTATAGTTTGCTCAATTCCCATAACTTATGCTACATGCCAAATTATTGGCTAGATTCAGCTTATAGACTGGTATATTCTCGATTCAGATCACTTTGATAATCCTTGATATTGATTTGCTATTCCTTAGGCATCAGTTAAGTGTCAAGTATCATATAATATCCTTCCATTCTTCAAGGTCTTATGTTCTAACCTTTTTGTGACTCTTCCTTATGTAAAGATAGTGATGATGAGTAAATGTTTCTTGTTGATAAAAGATCATTGTATGCTTGTTTTGGACAAGGCAATAAGTATAAAGTAAGATTTGGGGCCAAGTCTTTGATACTTGTGATGGTTAGTGAAAATTTGTGTGTGTATGTTCTTCGGGTAGCGCGTGGTAGTTATATGATAGTGGTTTAGTGAGTGTGTGAAGTATATCTTTATGGGTGTTTGCCTTGAAGTTCATATGTGGTTATAAAGATAGGATTGAATCACATGTTGGGGTTTAAGTGGAGGGATGCAATATGTGCTAGTGAATCCATAGTAAGAGTTCAGAGTTAGTCATTGAAGTTGTAAGACACGTTATGCTTAGGGTGTGAACTTTAAAAAGATATAAAAGGTTGAATTATATGGTTTAGACTAGTATCGCGTTGTGGCAGGTTGTTTTTGGTGATTTAGAGTTAGGCTCGATCATGGTGAAGGGATTTAAGCTACTTTAGACATTAGTAGAAATAGTTGTCAATAACATATTAGAATTATAAGTTGAATCGAATGTATATGGTATTTGAAGGGGATAGTATAGTTAAGGGAGCATTCTAGAAGTGTGCTAAGCTTGAAAGTAAGAAGTTGCATTGCTAAGGGCCTAGAAATTCTATCTTAGCTTATGAGTTAAATGTCTATATTCCATGCAATAGAGTAGTGCCAAGGTTGTGATTCCTTAGTTGGATGTCTTGTGTAAATCATGCCTAAGATTCTTTGCTCCCTAATGCTGCTGGAACTTCTTTAGAAAAAGTGTTGAAGAGATAATCTATTCCATCCATGTAAATTGCGAATCAAGTTCAGTCCAAGCATCATGTTTCAGATTCAGCTATTTAGTCATGACATAGTTCAAAAGAATTCAGCGCATAGTCTGAAATCTTTCCAAGTATTTTAGCTCAGACAATGTAATGCCTTTGTATGATCTAAATCTTGTTTCCTCATGATTCGTACTTGCATAAGCTAGTACTTCTCAATTCAATATGTATGATGGGATCAGGAAGACTTCAAGAAAATCCTAAACTCTCAACATGAATCAGCTCCTTGAAGCAAGTAAAATCAAGTCAGCTCAGAATTCAGTTTTATGATAGAAGTTTAAACGTTTTAGATCAGTTATATCATTTCTTAGAAGACACATCATGTCTGCGTTATTCCATACCTTTAAGATTCAATAAGTTCCTACCTATCATTCAGGGACGAATGATTCCAAGGGGGAGATAATGTAACACACCGCATTTTCGAACTAGAAATTGAATCGTCGTTGTAACACCCCGAAAGAATCCTCTACGTTTTAGCTCCAAGTAGTATGCTCATAGAATTGAAAAGAGTAGAAATTTTTCTAAGTGTAAAAAGGGACTTAGTATCATTTTGAGTTTCCAAACTTTGGAGATTTTATTTTTAACCTTCTCGATATCCGTTTCTTATTTTTATGTTTATATACGATGGGGCAACTCAATAGTATGTCTTGGGTGCATTTTAGGGGCATACGACACTGGTTTGAAATGCCTTGGAAATGCTCAAGCATTCCGGGCGCATTTCAAACCACAATTTCAGGGTTAACTTCAAACAATCATAACTTCATGTATCTAATGAACTGGGAGAGCTTCTACAAATCAAATGAAAGATCTTTGAGTCTTTTTTCCAATGCCACTGATTTCATTCAAATCCAACATTTGAGTAGGAAGTTATGGCCCATTACTTCAGCCTATCAGCCTGCTAACTGGCAGAAATTTCTGCGTCATTTTTGATTTTCTTAGGGGTAAAACGGACATTTTCCATCCCTATTATACACTAACTCGAGAATTAAGCCTATATTTAAACAAAAAATGGTCATTTTCTTCCAATTTCTGAAGAACCAAACCCCGTAGTCCTAAAATAAAAATCAAGATCCCTCAAAATTCAATCGTAAAATTTTAAAATTTATTCAAGATTCAGATTCCCCATTGCAAGGGCTACAAGAAGCACCCATCAATTATTTGTATAGCATCCCTAATGCGAGAATTCATTTGAAAGCTCCTAATTTAAGGTACGTGGGGTTTATCCTAAAAACTACATGGGCTTGTAAACACTAGAACATGATTTACAGATTGTCAAGAATGAATTTAGAAAGGGGTTTTGAAATACATGATTTTATTATGCTTTGTGAATGTTCAATTGTATTGTTGATTTGGTCATTAGGCCTTTCCCCCTTAAATTGATTTACATGTATATGTATATGTATGAAAATTCAGATTGAAGATTGTTTGAGAGCATAACTTATGAAATCCCTCTCTTGTGATAACTTTAAGTTTATGACCATAATATGAAGGATTTGAAATGCATGATTTATGGATTGAAAATAGCTTACTCAAATACCATAGTATTTTGAGCATTATTTAGAGATTTATGAGAGGAATTTTCTTGTTATACATATGTTTTGTTAAAGAGAGAAAGATTTGCATGAGATTAAGAATTTTAACATGACCACCTTGTATCATTGAAATGTTGACAAAGAGATTTTCTGGCATGTGTTTACATGAGTTTTAAAGAAAGAGTTTTCTTGAATTGTTTTATTGATATGGTGGTCCCAAACTACACGTTTTGAAAGAAGAGATGATAATATGCTATAAATGGCTCAGAGATGTGACTTGCAAGTTAATGGTGTATGACACCATATAAATGTATACCATGACAAAGTTAGAATTTGATTTCAGAGAATAAATGTTTTAAAAAGTTAAAAACTGGGTTGATGTGTGTTAGGTGGTGGTCCGAAGAAAGCACGAGTCAAATGACTCTATGATGGAAACCATGATTTTCCAACACGAGAACTTGGTACCCTGCTATGTGATCTAGTATGCCTATTACTTCTATATTGATGGCAAACAAGATAAGGTAGTCGGTGAAACTGTGAAATTGTAGGGTGTACCACCTAGTACAGAAGTATAACAATGAGCGTCACAGAGTTTAGATATTTCTACAGTCTTTCAAAAATGCCCATGTGATTTCTTACCATATGACATATTTATGAACTGTTTTAAATTTCTCTCATGTATGTTGAATATAAATTATTATTTTGGATTTGCTCTGTGTACTAGTACAATTATATTGACCTCCTACCTCCCAGGGTCTAAAGCTCAGTTCAGAAGTCCTGCTAAGCAGTAAAGTTTTCAGACAGCAGTGATACGTGCAATTGGTGAGTCTTTTTTATTCCAGAAGGTCTATGTTTTTCAGATTATGTTATCATTTTTGTTTCGATCCACTAGCAGCCTTGTCCCAGTTTCAAACAGTTGTTATTTTCAAATGTAGTAGAGATTTCGCAGACTGGTTCAGACATTGTCTAGTTGTTGATAGGCTTTACTTTTTGTATTATAAATTGAGTTCATATTCATGACCATGATTCCATTCATTATTATTTTTTACATTTCCTATTTGTATATGAATGATGTATATGATTACAAGTTAGAAGGGCTCTCGGGCCTTCATGGTTCGGGATGTCTGTCATGGCCAGGGCTCCGATTTGGGTCGTGACAAAGGAAGAATTATAAAGAGTGATGTAGATGTTAAAATAAGGGTGTAGCAATGTTCTTCCTAAATGGTATCCTACCCTAACCCAAACCTACATTACAAGCTTAGAAAGTCCATTGAGATACTTTCTTTATTGTGGCAATTGAATAGAGGGGCAAGACTATGGTATGACACTTGTTGCATTGAGATTTCTTTTGTAAGGAGGAGAGTTTTGCACATAAAATTTCTTATTGCACGTTTGTTAGTTTGGTGTGTGGAATTCTCTTTCTTGTGAGGTCAATATGTAAAATAAGTTGAGATGGGTGGTTCTTTTTACCTCTCTAGCAATGAGGCAAATAGAGTATAACATAATTGTGCTAAAAAGGGAGCCACCTCTAGAGTATTGATTGCTATTGCTTAGTCTCTATTTAAAGTCTTATCCATCTTTTGATAGTGCACCTTATGATGAGGGGTGTAGTGAAACTATCTTAGCATAGGTGCAATGAGCTACTTGGGGTTGCGATTAAAGTTGAGATCATTGTGATCTTTAAGGCATAAAGGTTGGGCTTAAATGTTCGTGTTTCATGATAAGAGGTTGTTTTTCTTGAGGATAAGAGAAAGTTTAAGTTGGGGTGTAGATGAGTGGTGAGTTTACCACTTAATCGCACTCATTATTCATGCAGTTTACCTTTTTATGGGTGAACAAATGAGACATAATTGCAATTAGATGCACTAATATCCACTTTTTACAGGCATAGTGTTAAAGTGATTGAAAAATGTGGATTGAAGCTCAAAATGATCAAAAAAGGAGTAAGCACGTGCAACTGAAAACCTGAAATTTAAGGGCCTCAAGTACTGCACTCGCGATCTACTGACCTCGGTCCCAGTTGTCTAGGATGGTCAATCGAGTACTATCGCATAGCTACAGTCACAGTAAGACCTTCGTGATCGCGGCCTAGCAGAGGAGTACATCCCAAGGTCAAAACTATAGTTGCACGTGCTGATCCCAACTTGACTAAAATGACTCAAACCCTATAATTCAAAAAGCAATTGCCATATTCCCCAATTCTTAGGTTTAGCTTTAGACTTCATAGCCTCTATTTTTTGGGGAAGAAAATATTTTATAAATTTTGGGTGAAGAATACATTGGACAATCTCTAAGATGATGATTTGCTCACTTCCATTATATTGTAGGAGATCCATGTTTTAAGTAACATTCATTTACATCTTCAACAATTCATTTAAATGGAGATTATGAGTATATCTATGCTTGTTTATCTTGTGTGTAACTAAAATCTCCCTCTTGGGGTTATGTGTGAGTAGGGGTTTAAGTGTGTGTGGGTTGTTATTGTTAACATCTATTTTGTAGTTCATGTTTATGGATTTTACCATAGCTATGCTTTTTTCGTGGGGATTTGATGGGAGAAAGCCCCAAATAACCACATGGATTTGATGAGTGAAACTCCAAGGTCTAGAAAGTTCAAATCTATCTTTGAAAGAAGGGTTTTAGGAGAAGTGTAGGAATCCATATCTTCCTCGAATGAGGGGTATGGAGACAAAAGCAATGGTAGGCAATTATGTGTGTAGTTTGCTAAATTTTCACTATCTTAGACATAAAGGTGAATGTGAGGTTGACTATGTCATGGGTATCATCATAAATATAGGGATGCCTAGATTGAGGCTATGGTTAGCAATTGTTAAACACACCTATTTGATATTCAAAGGACCAATGAGTGAAAGGGGGAAGAAGAAGATGGACTTTCGTTATGTGAAATAGTTAGGAAGGAGATATGTTGAGAAAATCTTTGTGAGAATGATTGAAGTTTTTGAATTTAGTGGGGAGATCTATAAAATGGATGTTGTAGAGATAGACTTAAATGTTGTGATTGATGGATTCTCAAATCGATGTACTATGTAGTTAGTATTCCGCAATTTAGGACCTGAAAGTTGGTTGATTATAGTAAGAAGGTGAAGTAATGTTCCAAAAGGGATATAGAGTATAGGGTCCAATAGCTTAAGCTAGCATCTTTTTACTCCTAGTTAGGCTTCAACATGGAAGTACGATGCAGTTAGGCTCAAGATCTTGTAGTTATGTATTTAGTGGTGAAATTATAATATTGAGATGTTGAAATGTGGTATTCATAACTTAAAGCATAGTTGAAGAGCATTGCAAAATTTAAAGGATTTTAGACATATCAATTAAGGTGGAGAATCTTTCAATTCTATTATAAATTCTGCGAGAATCTCAGTACATGTCTTGTACCATTCTTAATCAGGCAGAGGATTTATAGGAAAACTCATGCCTTACAACGTTATAATTTTTTGACCATAAAACACATGCCAAGATCAAGTCGATGTCAAGTTTCGTTATCTAATGATTTGTGCTTACGCAATTTACATGGTGATGTCATGAAGATCTTCTTTAATGTTTGTGTATGTTTCATTGAGGAGAAATAAAATTTCCTTATGTGAGATTACGTCCATTATTCCATACTTCTATAGCTTTAATAAAATCCTACCCCATAATTCGACAATGAATGATTCCAAGGAGGAGATAATGTAACACCTCACATTTTTTTCAGGCTAGATTTCAAACTGTCATTCAAACCTGTATAGACCCAACCCAATGTTTCTTTGTTAATAAATGTGTCATGATTAATCCTCTAGGGTGTGAATACCTTTGAATATGAATTGAGGTCATAAACATTTCCTAACTCAAAGACGAGTTGAAAACTTTCCAATCGCTTAAGTTTTAGTGAACGTCTAAACTTGGGTCAATATCCATAGACCATAACTTCTTTTATATAATGGGTTAGAGGAATTACTAAATAAAAAATGAATGGTCTTCGAGTCTTCTTTCCAACTTGACCAATTTCACCTTAATCTGATGTCGGAGTAGAACGTAATGCTCATTTAACTTCGGAGTGTCTGACTGCCAAAAAGTGACGACGATGTTTACGAAATTGACGACTTGTCAACTAGGTGACGACTAAGTTAATGAGTCATCAACTATGTGAATACCCATCAGCCCTAATTGTTATCCTAGGACAGTAAGGGGAAATTTCCATCACGAAAGTGATGACATAGGTGACGAGCCGTCACCTAAGTGACGGCCTGTCAACCTTGGTCGTCGACTGAAGAATTTTTGTGATTTCTTTTGTTTCTTTAGGGGTATTTTGGTACTTTCTCTTCCCGAACTCCTTCTCCATGAATATTAATCCTACCCTAAACGTTATAATACACATTTTATCATTTTTAAAAATATTTTAATCCTCTCTACTCTCAAGAATAAAAGAAATTAGTGTTTTTCTTCAAGGCAAGAATTCAAGCCTTTCAATCCAAGATTTCCAAGAAAAAAATAAAGATTTGGGTTATACTCTTTAAACTAAGTAATATAAGGTACGTGGGGTTTTCCAAAAGTACATGGACATGATGAAATCATTTTGACGAGGTTTTAAATGTTGTGAAATCATATATTAGGAAGGGTTTTGAATTACATTAAGAAGTACACATTGCGAACGTTTTGGTCTACAGGCATTCGCCTAAACTTGAATTAGTTACTCGTGTATATGTATATTTGGGTTTACAACTTTTAAATATGAATTTAGAGAATAAATAGTGTATTTCCCTCTCCCATTGTGTTATTTCTTGATTTACAGGTTTTAGGTTACTCAATTGCATGTCTTAAAGCATGAACCAAGGGTTTTACAATCATTTATGAACTTTATGTTGGTTATGAAATCAAGAGAGGGAAATTCTTGTTTGTACATGTTAGATATGATTATTAAAAGAATCACATGGTTTGCTACAAGGTAATTGACCACCATATGTTTGTGAATTGAAAAAGAGAATCTTTGCATAAGTTTTTTCATGAATTTCGTCATACGAATCGTCTAGTACTGTTTGAATGATTTGGTGGTCAAAACATGTTGTTTTGAATTAAAGAATTGTATCAGGATATTGTATTGCCTAGATATATTACTTGCAAGTCTTGGTATGATGATACCAAAATAGCTGATGCCATAATAAACTACGAACATAATATAAGTCAAACTTCATTCATATTTTCACAATTAATTTAAGAAAGATGCATGTTTAGAAAAGGCTAAAAATGGGCTTATGGTATGATAGGTGATTATACGAAGAATGCACGTGTTTAGATAACTCATATCCAAAAATAGTGTTTTGCCAATACTAGTTATTATGTCCCAAGAGAGATTATACGCTGGCGTAGTGCTTTGTGGTGTATCAGAATTAGAAGCTCCAACCCTTGAGGCAAGATTTTGTTAGGGACTTGGCTGACGTGTCAAGGGAGGATTTCGTATATCCCGTGAGATCGTAGAATTGTACTGTGTACCACCTAGCTCAGAAGTAAGACAAAGAGTGAGTCGTGGTTTGAAAGAAATGTTTCAAAGTCTTTGAAGCGTGCCCATGAGTTTTCACATATTATATGTACAAAATTTTATGAATTGTTATCACATATGTTAATATAAATATATTATTTTTGATTACTCTAAGTACCAGTACATCTGTATTGACCCCTTTTATTTCAGTTTCTAAGACACAGTCCTAGGGCCTCGATAAGTAGTAGATTGGTTTGTCAGAAGTTTGCAGTTGGTGAGCTTCCCTTATTTCATAAGGCCTGGTTTATTTGACTTTGATATTTCATTTTGGTTTATAGCCCAACTGGGGGCCTTGTCCTAGTATTAAGACAATAGTGTTTTTGTGTTGTTAGAGATTTTCTAGAGTAGTGTTAGGTGTTTTTGAATGTTTCATGAGCTCCTTTTCGTATTGTTCAGTTGAAGTAAAAGAATGACCATGTTTCCATCATGTTATGTTTTTTCGCATTTTCCTTAGAGTATTTGAATTGTGTATATGATTTCATGTTAGAGAAGGGCACTTAGGCCTTCACGGTTTGGGATGTCCGACGTGGCCAAGCCTTCAGTTCGGGTTGTGATAGAAGAAATAATGATTGAGATATTGGATATGCAATTTCTAAAATTGGGGACTCAGGAAATATATTTAGTGAATGTTCTCTTGGTGGAATCAAAAGGTAGAAGAGGTTACTTGGGAATCAGAAGAGGATACGAAGGCCAAGTACTCATTCTTGTTGCCGATGTTGGATGAAACTGTTTAAGGTATGAGTTTTATTTCCTCTCTTACAACATTTCTAATTTGTTATTGAATTCTTTCTATATTATCCGTATTATCGTGCTGAGGGAGTCCCAGCTTCCTATTCAAGGACGAATCATCGAAAGGGGTTATGTAAAACCCTATATATTTTTGATGAATTTATTTTTTACCCTCCTTCATGTGTAATGATGATTCTTGACTTAAATCATTCTAAGAGAGGCTAAAGGAGTGTCTTGGAAAAGTTTTGGGATTTTTGAAAAGGTTCAAGTTCATTTTGGGACACGAACCAATTAGCCTCCACGATAAGGCTGTGGCATCCTGCCCAGCCTCTATGATAGTTGTGTGCTACATTGCAGGGCAAAAATCACCCATCTTCATTTTTTTTCAAATTGGGCATGGGATTTTTGGTCCTTAATACCCTTAAACGACATAAAAATTACTTTTATCCTATTTACCCACATGTTATCAACTATTTCTCATCGCTTTTGTCCTCTACAACTCCCAAGTCAAGAAGAAAAGGGGTTTACAAGAATTCACTACTCTAGGATCTAAACTTCAATTCCTCTCCGTGTTCTTCTATTTTATGGCATGTTGTTCGCTCCCTATATTAATTATGGTATTATTGCACTAATTACATGTTATTAGGGAATTTTTGAATCATTCAATCAACTAGGTTTAAGGGCTTTTGCTTGGCAAAACATACATTATTTTTTTCTTGTTTTAATGGCTTATTTATCCTTTAATTAATTGTTTTTGGAACAGAATTTTATGCATTGTTATAACGGTGAATTTTGTGATTTGGGTTTTTAAAATATGAATGAATTTTGGCCTAATAATGACATTAACTTCATCCCAGATTTTTTATTTGGTTTTGAACAAGGATTAGACGTGATTTAATTATCTTTTGAACACATTACACTGCATTAAAGGGAAAATGGATAAAAATATGCCTTTGGTCGCGTTGATTTTGGATTTTAAATCGGATATTGTAGTCTAAATGATTAAATGAATCATGGTAATGGTTTGGCATACACTGAATAGCTTGCAAGCCTATTGGTATGACGATACCTGGAAATTCCTATAGAAATGACTCCCTGGTTATTTGTTGGCCTATGTGTAAATTGTTTTAATTTAGGCATAAAGGAATTTTTTTAGCTTACCGAGAAGGTGTAGTGCCGGGGGGACCAACACTGAAATCCACATTTGCCGATGTTGGGGCTCAATAGCCATTGTGGCTAATGCACACATTATATTTTGGATGGCTATCGCCTTGGTGTCTTTAGCCATTCCTAAATACATTAGGTTAACATGGACATGGGCCCTTTCGGTAACAGAAACCGGACCCATATATCCTATGGGCTCCTTTAGGTTGTACAAGCTACACAATTTAGAATTATGTTTTCGAACAACCATGTTTCATTCCCCAATCTTATCATCCTTTATTTATTTATAATTGGTGTGTATGCGATCCTTGGCTGGTTTTGTTAAATGCATATATGTTATTCCATTCCATGGGTTGCATGCCATTCATCACCGTAGTGACTGTCCCCATACTTTACATCATGATTTGAGGACTATTCTTGTGACCCTATGTAGCGTTAGACGGTTCGGTACTCCGATAGATTAGTTATGAAGTGGTGAGCCTCCATCATTTAAAAGGCTTGATCCCTTTCTTAGCTTCGGTTATTATTATTATTATTACTTAGTATTTTTGGATTTCAATGTTATAGTTAGGGCATGTCCCGGCTAAGGTTGTAATATATTTGATTAAAGGCTTTTGTGGACAGTATTGTGATCCTATGTTTGTTTTGTTTGACTATGAAACTTCCTTCCTCATTTTGATTCTATCTCATTAATTTGCTTGGCTTCCACTATTTATTTTTATTGTACTCTTGAGATAAGGCTAAAGGGGATTTTCTCGTGCTTTGGTTTGCTTGAGATACCCATCACGGCCAGGATTTCGTTCGGGTTGTGACAATACTAAAGGGGGTAAAAATAACATATCAGTAAGATAATGCATTTTGACTTGAGACTTGCAATAGAACTTGAGTAACGATGAAAGAATCTAAAATACCTAATTGCACTAAAAACTGCACATAAGTTGTAGCAAAACTACTATGTCCAGCTTAATCATCATAGATAAGAATCAAATCCAAATTTAATTAAATTAATTGTCATATTTTCATAAAAAGATGCCCATGTGCAATCAATCTACGAACAACTCATACAGAAAAAGTGTCAAACCTAGTTGACTGGCTACCTGAACTCCTCACTTTATTGGTGGGACTTTAAAAAAAAGGGAATGTTGAATTATCTTGTCGTATATTATGAGATTTTAAAATCTTTTTACCTTCAAAAGAAGATATTAATCATAGAGAAAATGGAATTGCCATTGAGAATGCAAATACACATGAGTACATTTTAGACTTCAACTTGGGAAGATTTTTGATGGATTTTTTAAGATTCAACATAAGGATAAGATTCTATCCTATTTTTATCATTTTATCCTAGGATCTAGTGGATTTTGATAGTTTAATTAGTGTTTTGGGATTAGAAATTTATATTGAAATACGTAAGTCTGAAATTGGGTAAATTACCAATTAGAAGGTTGATTCGTGATTGAGTTTTGATGATTTTGAGCACTAGAATCATTAGGTTATGGGTAAATTGTTTTCGACATAAAATTATCATTTTTGACCATAGGGGCCTAGGTTGACATTTTGGGCTCCGAACAAAAGTATAGCAATAAGCTGTCTATGAACTCAAATATGTGTATGTAGATTTCATATTTTACTAGATTAGGATTGTTTGGAGAGAAGTGGAAGGAAATGTCTATAATTTATGAATTTTAGCTTCGGTTAAGGCACATTGTGACTCTTTTTGACTCTTATGTGAAGAATGTGTTGGTAATTGTTTAATTGATAGTTAATGGGTAGTGGGGATGTTGTAAAAATGAGATAACGAGAATTTATCTAAAACGATGCTATGATTACAAAAAATTGGTGATTGTCTACTTATTTGAGGACTGTGTAATTGTGTGAGCATGATTATTGATATATAAATGCCTAAACAGTTGTTGAATTGATCACTTGATTATATTTAATCCCTTACTCTCTTTTATGGATTTGTAGCTAGATAGGGTTTGGCCAGGAATAGGATGGAATGGTGCCTCAGTGAATGGTTCCATGGACTGAGACAGGTCTACAAGTATTAGGACCACCAATAATTTACTATGTGTCATGACCCGACTAGAACCAAGGTCCTGAACATGACGAGCATCCCAAAAAATCAAGGCCCGAGAGATTCCTTGGCATGTGATCATAAGCATAAGCCATGAGAGATAAAGTGTGGAGGATAAATGAAACATAGTAATTCTATTATTCAAACATAACAATTCTGGACATAAGCCCATGAGAAAACCCAAATCCATTTAGGACATGTCTACGAAGTATCTACTGAACTGAAAATAATAATCTGTCCAAAACCGAGACAAGCCCCCTGGTCGAACCATATAATAAAATCAAAAGAAACAACACATGGGTAAATATGACTTCCAATGTACGGGAGGCTTACCAACTCCGAATGTCTTATAACAATCTACTAATTAGCAGGACCATGGGACTGGGCCTCAGAACCTTAAATATAGGGGGTCAATACTCAAAAGTACTGGTACATAGAACAATCCAAAAATAACACACACTTTATATAAAATAAGTGAGAGAATTTTGCAATTAGTATATCATAATATATCTAGAAATACATAGGCATAATCAATAAGCTTCAAATATTTCTGCAAATCACGACTAAGCCATTTGTATTACTTCTGAGTTAGGTGATACACCCTATATTTTTTAAAAGTACCCCACGGGCTATATGGGATCCACCCTTGATTCGATGGCTAAGCCTCCAACCCAAGTTTACCACGTGGTTTGGAGTGTTTGATTCTGATACACAAAAGGTACACAAGGCCAGTGTATAATCCCTATCTCGGGACATATTAAAAGCCGCATCGGCAAAACGTAATTTCAGGAAATGAGTTACCTGACTTTATGCCTTCTTTTGGTAACCACCTAACTCTCTTAGATCCTACTTTTAACCTTTTTAAACAACACATCTTACTGAAATCATGATTTGAGGTCTAAAAGGTATGTAGTTTGTTCTATTCTGAATCTATCATGGCATTCATCTATTTTTGTATCGGCATACAAAGACTTGAAATCATATATAAGCCATATCATATCATGCCTTGGTCCTTTCAATTAAAACTTGTTATTTGACCACAAAAGCATTTAATACTCCAAGAGAGTTCTTATTTCAAGACATATGAAATTCATGCAAAATAATTATCTTTCCAGTATTATGACAAAGTGTGCTCAACTCTTTTATTAGTCATATGCAAGTACTTTATTAGGAAACACGAGCTTTTATAAATTAAGGAATAACCCCTCTTAATTCATTCATAAGACAATATCAATCCATAAACATTGGAAAAACATTTAAACTCAACTTTTAACCATCTGTGTAAACAATCCAAAACATTGTCAAGACAATTGGTTTCATAACAAGGGAGGGAATTACAAAACCATTGATCTCATATAACTTCTAAAACTGATAGCAGATGTACACATGAAAACAAACAACATTTTTTAAAACAAATTCATAGTTGATATAAGATTTTATCATAAACAGGTTTACAATACATGCAATTCAACCAATTCAAAACCCACCTCATGTACGAAACTATATACATTATAAGATTTTTGACCCATGGAGTTTAGGATATCCCTCATACCTTTTTGTTGAGCAAGAATTTGAAATAGCTTGAAATATATTCATGGGAGTATGAGCCTTGGAGAAAATCCTAAACTTTCTTTCTCTTGAGAGTGGTGAGGATAACCTATGTTTGAAACTGATTTGTGATATGCAACAATGCATATTGGTTGATTTAAGTCGTGGGGTAGGGTTTGAGTTGAGGAAAAGACCAAAATATCCCTAAGGAACTAAATATAATTATGGAAATTTCTTTAGTTGACGACTTGGTTGATGGCTTGACAACTATTTGACAGCTTGTCAACCAATTTGTCAACTCCTCTTCATGTTCAGGTTATGGTTGATGACTTGGTTGATGGATTTTCCTCTAGTTGACAACTTTTAAACCTAGTCGTCAACTCCTTTAGTGATGCTGCTGCTTCTGGTAACGCTGACAACGAGGTTGATAGTTGATGGCTTGTCATTTTGTTGATAGCATTTAAACCTAGTCATCAACTCCTTTAGTGATACTGCTGCTTCTGGTTAATGCTAACTACGAGGTTGATAGCTCATCACTTAATTTAGGGTTTATCACCTCAAGTCATCACCTGGATAACAGATAGTCACGTTGAGGTAAAATGGGCATACCATTCCACTCTGATATCAGATTAAGGTAAGACAAGATGCATTAGAAAGACGACTCAAATACCTTTCATTTGATATACAGTAGGACACCTCAATAGATATATTATAGGATATACATGCATCTAATGTGGACCCTGGTTGAGCATCCATCAAAACTCAATCGATAGAAAAATCCTCTTCTTGTCCTTGAGTTAGGAGATTTTGATGACCTTGATTCATATACAAAGATATTCCCATACTATAGGTTTGATAATCACACATATATATACATATAATAATTGAGTTCAAGTCTGTATACATAGGAACAACGGTTAAATTTATTGCTTGAAAACATGGGGTGTTACATTATCCCCCCTTTGGATCATTCCTCCTCGAATGATGGTTAGAAATAAATTAAGCATGATTTATTGAATTACATGAAATAAATTAAGTAATTTAGGATTGAGTCCATCCATATCATCATCCGCGAATTCAAAGAGTGATGTGTATCTTGCACGCATGTTGTTCTCTGACACCTAAGTAGCCTCCTCAACTCTATGATTCATCCACAACACTTTAACTGAAGCAATATCCTTACTCCTCAACTTCTAAACTTGCCGATATAGTAGATATGGGTTCCTCTTCATACAATAAAGTTCTTCACACTGATTTCCTCAACAGGAAACACAAGCAAATGATCTCCAATACATTTCTTCAGTATTGATACATAAAATATAGGATGAACTGAAGATAAACTCGCGAGCAATTCTAATACATAATAAATTTCACTAATCCTTCTCATAATTTGATAAGAGCCTATATAACGTGGACTGAGTTTCTCTTTCTTTCTGAACCTTATGACTCCCTTCCTAGGGGAGACCTTCAGAAATACCCAATCACTAACCTCAAACTCTAACTCTCTTCTTCTAATATCGGTGTTTGCCTTCTTGCCACTTTGAGCTATATTAAGTCGTTCTATAATGACTTTCACCTTATCCATCGCCTGATGTACAAGGTCATGCCAAAGAAAATAGGTTTCACCCACTTCATACCACCCAATTAGTGGCCTACACCTCCTCCCATAAGGAGCTTCATAAGGGGACATCTGGATGCTGGAGAGGTAGCTATTATTATAGGCTAAGTTTATTGAATGCAATTGATCCGCCCAATCACCCTTAAATTCAATCACGTAAGCCCTCAATATATCTTCTAAGGTCTAAATGGAGCACTCTGCTTGCCCATCCATTTGAGGGTGGAAGACGGTTCTAAGGTTTATGTGGATACCTAAACCCTTTGAAAAGATAGCCAAAACTAAGAAGAGAATTGCGTAACTCAATTGAATATAATAGATACTAGAGCCCCATTGAAACAAAATATTTCCTGAATGTACAACTTAGCATAATAATCTGCCAAATAATTAGTCCTCATAGGCAAAAAGTGAACTGACTTTCATCTGGTCTACAATCACCCAAATAGAGTCGTACTGGTTTCGAGATCTCAAAAGTCCTTTAATAAAGACCATGCTGATCATCTTCAGATTCCACAAAGGCAAAGCTTTCTCTTGGGAAGTGCCACCTAGTTTCAAGTGTTCCACCTTGACTTGTTGACAGTTTAGACACTTTTCCACAAAGTTAGCAACAGATGTTTTCATGCTAGTCAATCAATAAATTTCTTTGAGATCATGGTACATTTTAGGTGAACCTGGGTGAACAACATACCTAGAAGTATGAGCTTCATCAAGGATCCTTTCTTGCAACCCAATCACATCTGACACATATAACCTACCTTGGTATTTCAAGATACCTTCACCACCAATTTCAAAAGCCATGAATTTTTGTTGACCAATAACTTTCTTAATCTACGTCAAAATGGGATCTCTGGTCTTATTATCCTTAAATTCTGTACATAAGGAAGATTTATCTACCTCTTGTATAAATACCCCTCTATCCTCAAAATCTAGAAGTCGGACTCCCAAATTAGCAAGCTAATTAATATCCTTCACCATATTCCTCTTTCTATCCTCTACATTAGAAGGAATACTCTTGGACAACCTACTGAGGGCGTCATCCACCACATTGGCCTTACCCGGGTGATAATGCAGACTTATGTTATAATACTTCAACAACTACAACCTCCGCCTCTATCTGAGATTTAATTATTTCTACATGATGGCATATAGTAATCTTATATGATTAGTAAATATATCTACAATCACTTAATAAAATAATTATGCCAAATTTTTAGTGCAAACACCACAACCACTAACTCTAAATCATGGGTGGGATAGTTCTTCTCATATACGTTTAACTGTCTAGATGAATAACCTTACAATGCTGCATAAGTACACACCTAAGTCCCACCCGGGATTCATCACAATAAACCTCAAATCACTATGTACCCCAAGGAAGGATCTTGTCAACTTGTCTTTCAGTTTCTCAAAACTATTCTCACAAGTATCAGACCACAAGATCATCACCTTTTTTCTGAGTCAATCTAGTAAGTAGAGCAGCAATAGATAAAAACTTTCTACAATTATCTTGTAATACCTCGCCAAACCTAAGAAGCTCCAGATATCGGTTGGAGTCATGGCTCATGGACTTTTTCTCATTTCCTCAACCTTTTGCGAGATCTACCTTCATCCCCTTACTAGAAATAATATGTCCTAGAAAGTCAATATCACTAATAAAGAATTCCCACTTTGAAAACTTTGCATACAATTCATGGTCCTAGAGAGTCTGAAGGACAATGCAAAGGTGATTGGCATGATCCTAGTAACCCTTTGAGTAAATCAAGACGTCATTGACGAAAACCATGATGAACAGGTCTAGAAACTGATGAAACACCCTATTGATAAGATCCATAAATACTTGGGCGGAATTAATTAGTCCATAGGATATGACCAGGAATTCATAGTAAGCATAACAGGTTTGAAAAGTGGTTTTGAGAATATCTACCTTCTTAACATTTAACTGATGATAACCCAATCGAAAGTCTATCTTCAAGAAATATTTGGCACCCTAAAGTTAGTCAAAATAATCATCGATTCTAGGAAGAGGGTACTTATTCTTAAGTGTGAACTTGTTCAGCTGACGATAATCTATGCACATACAGAGGGAGTCGTCTTTCTTACGAACAAAAAGTACTAGAAAGAGACTTGGATAGATAAAGCCTTTATTAAGAAGGTCTTTTAACTTTTATTTTAACTCTTTCAATTCAGTAATAGCTATTCTGTAAGGCGGAATAGAAATAGTTTGGGTCTCTGGCAATAGGTTAATACTGAAATTTTATCTCCCTATCTGGTGGCATCCTGAGAAGGTCATTAAGAAAGACTTTCAGTAATTCATTAACTACAGGGATAGACTTGAGGGAAGGACTTTCCATGCTAGAATCTTTGACCTGAACTAGATGATACATATAACCCCTTGATATGAGATTACGGGCTCTGAGGTAAGATATAAATTTCCCCTAGGTGCATAAGAATATCCCCCCACTCTGTAATTGTCTTATTTGAAAAAGATAAGCTAACATTTATGGCCCTACAATCTAGTATAGCATAACATGAATGGAGCCAATTCATTCCTAGAATAACATCAAAATCAATCATCTCTAGTTCTATAAGATCAACCACAATATCATGATGAAAAATAGATACTATACAATAAATATAAACCCTCTTAGACACAATAGAATTACCAATAGGGGTAGAGACAGAGAAAAGTTTTGGATTATTTTTGGGCTCAAAACCAAAGCTAAATACCGCGTAAGGTGTCATATAAGACAAGGTTGACCCTGGATAAAGTAACAGTTACACATTATAGGAGAAAATCCGAAATACTCATAACAACATCTAGTGAGGCCTCTGATTCCTGGCGAGTAAACAAATCATACAATTGATTAAGATAAACTCTAGTAGCTGAAGTATTACCCTTAGGTGGTAAAGAAGTAGGTGTGGCTTGGAACATAGCACCCCCGATACATCCTCTAGCTAAAGGTAGCCTCTCTGAATATGACCTTATGGAACATAAGAATAGCACACAGCCTAACAAACTGATATTTCCTAGGGTAATACTTATTACAAGACCCACATAATGGGAATAACCATTATGGCAGGGCCACATTACCTTGGTACTGAGTATCCTGCACCCCCGACCCATTGCTTGGATGGGAATTATAAAACCACCAATCGACTAAAGGTCATGGCATCCGGGTACTAGCTGATGATTGAATATTTCTGTAAAATTACTTCTTAAGAAACCTCTTATCCCTTTTTCAACCTTGATACTAACTAACATTCTGTTCTATAGTTCTAGGTATCTTAGCCTGTCTTTTGTTTGCCCTTTTACCTTTGCCAGCCTTCTTTTCTCCTCTTCTACCTGCTGCATACGCATGTATAACCTGGAGATATCTATGTACTTATTCAATAATTACCTCTTAAATTATAAAACCAAATCATTGTAGATACCATATGAAAACTTTCTCATATAAGCCCTCATATTGCCTACCAATTCTAGAGCATAATAGGAAAACTGGGTAAATTTTGGTGCATATTTTTTTACGGTCATTTTTTCTTGCTTCAAATTAACAAATTCTTTAGATTTTTCTTCCCTTATCTCCATGTGAAAGAAATGGTCCAGGAAGACCTCTACAAGCCCACCTTGTATAGTAGGTTATGCATCCTCACCCCTCAAATCTTTCGACTCATTGTACCACTTGTTATATACTTCTTTCAACTGATAAGAGGCCAGCTAAACCCCCTCAACCTCACTAGCATGCATGACTCTAAAAATTTTCTCTATCTCATCCACGAATCCTTGTGGGTCTACCAAAACCTTGGTACTCGTAAATATTAGTGGATTAAGACTCATGAACTAGCCAACCCAAGTAATTTAAGAGAGACTAGACAAAAAACTCATATCTCTGGAACAATGGTACTGAGAAGCCATAAGCTTAGCAATCATATAGATGGACCTATGCAACTCAACATTTGAAACATCCCTTTGAGGAGATTGGGTGCGGCTAACACCGAACAAAGGAGCTCGAGGTAGACTAATTAGGACTTAAGGAACTCTTGGAGTAGTAATAAATTCTTGAGTATGATCTCTATAATGGGTCTGCATCCTATGAGTATGGTGGACATCATCAGAATGAGTGTTTTGTTCGGTGGATCTACGGAGAGGCATGATCAATCATTGAAATATAAGAAATCATGCGTTAGGGAACATTTAATATCTGTAGAAAAAACTAGATCATTAAGAAAAGATAAACATTCCTATGTTCCTAGTAGACTCCTACTTATAAGTGTGGCATGCTGCACACCCAAAAAAAGAGTCTACTCTACTCGACATTGTAGACACCCTGGGACCTTGAACCGTGCTCCGATATGAAGCTTGTCATTACCCGAACTGAGGCCCTATCTGCCATTGGCATCCTAAATAATCAAGGACCTACAAATCCCTTATCATATGATCATAAGCTTAAGTCATAAGAGTTATAGTGCAAAAGATGTAACACCCCACATTTTCAAGCTAGTATTCAAATCATTATTTCTATGCGTATAGACTTGAACCCATTATTATATGTATATACTTATGTGATTATCAAAAGTATGATGTGGTAATGTCTTTGTATATTGAACGAGGACATAAAGCCCTCCTAACTTAATGACAAGTTGAGGACCTTTCCATAGATAGAGTTTTAATAAATGCTACAGCTAGTGTCCATTATAGATGAGTGTATCTCCTAGAATATATTGATTCAGGTTTCCTACTTTACATGTCAAATTAAAGTTCTTAGAGTATTCTTTCCAATGATCTTTATTTCACCTTAATCTAATATTGGAGTTAAATATTATGCTTATTTTACCTCAGCATGTCCGTCTATCAACAAGGTGACGACTTGAGGTGATAAGCCACCAACAAAGTGATGACTTATAAACCAAGTCTTAAGTATTAACCAGAATGTGATCATCTTTAGATAAAAAGTGATGACATGAGGTGATAGGTTGTCTCCTATGTGATGACTTATCAACCAAGTCATTACCCATAGCAAGAATATGATCAATCTCATATACAAAGTGACGACTTGAGGTGATAAGCCGTCAATTAAGTGATGACTTATCAACCAAGTCATCACCCTTAAATAAAAAGGGTCAAAATCAAACTATGGGTTGACAACTTATATTGATTAGCCATCGACTAGTTTATGAGCTATCAACTAAGTCATCAACTAAAAAATTTCAGCAATTCTTATTTAGCTTTAGAGGGGTATTTTGGTCTTTTCCTCACCTCAAACCTTATCCACCGCCAATGAATTAAATAACCTCATAAGCATATTTAGTCATTATCAATCAGTTTTTAATAGCCATTAACCCTCTTTATTCCCAAGAACAATATTATGGTATCCTTTAAAGATCATCTCTTAAGAAAAAAATCAAACCTGTCTTCAAGAAAAGAAAGAAGTTGTGTTTCTCAATCCAAGAACGTTCAAGAAAAGTTATTTTTCTTTCAATATTAAAGATTTTAAGGTATGTTTGATGTACATCCTTGGGTCCTTTTCCCACGGACCCCAAAAATCCTTTTTTAATATTTAAAATCATGAATTTACATGTTTGCAATAAACTATCTCCATGAATCCTTATGAATCTCTATTTTACATGGTCTTTACATGTAATTGTTGTTGAAGTTAAACCTTTCAAGTTGTAATGATGATGTTTTCATGTTAAATCTCAAATTTATAGTTAGAATTATAGCCACGTGATTAATTACATGTTTTAAGCTATTTAAATGCTTTAAATTTATGACCCTCATGTGTTTAATGAAATGACTAAGAGATGAGTATTTTTGCAAAATGGTTCCTATCATGATTTTAAAGTGCTCATGTGTTCCTATAGTTATTTCTCTCAAGTGCTAGGGGTTATGAATACCCAAAATCTTAGCTAGCTAATTAGTCTTGGTAGTTTTAGAATGGTTTGGATATGTAAAGAACATTAACAATCATTCAAATATCATATTCAGTTAAACATAGAATAGTTTAAAAAATAGTCTCATTCAGTTGGGAGTAAAACTTAGCACCAAGGGAACATAGGGATGGCATCTCCCCCATTTGTAGGCATGAGGAACTTGTATCCCCCATCAGTAGGCATGATAGATTTGTAGCAGTCCCTAGGTTCAAAACCTAGATGCCATTATAGACTTTGAGGGGTCCCCCGTCAGTTAGGCATGCCGCCCTCGTCCTTTGGGATTTCAGATTAGTAGATTCATACAACCAATGTTAGTAATCGTGGAACGATACTAACACCCTTCAATCAGGGGTTACAGGGTAGAAACTGATAGTATATTAGGGCATGTCGATACTAGCTAGCTCCCACTGTCTTAGTCCAGTCTAGGTTCGAAAGATAGTACAGGTTTGCTTGACCATAGCATACAGTTATAAGTTATTCAGTTATCAAACTTCAATATTTCAGTTTATAGACTACTTTAGTATTATGTTATATGCTTGGTCGTGCATTCATAGATTTTATAGCTTTCACGCATACTATGCACTTGTGCCCATGCATATCAGCCTAACCCCATATAGCTTACTAGTATATTCAAAGAACTGACTGGATACTTATTTCATATGTGATGATTTATCATATAATAGGTTTGGACTCTAAGGTTCTCGATCTCACTTAGACACTCTAGCACAACAGCAGCAACAACAGCAGTGAGTCCTTATATTTTGAGGACTGATTATGTTTATTTCAGTGTTTATGGTGTAGTATTCACTTGGATTTAGTCTGGGTCTATCCCATCAACTCATATTCATTCATTTTTAAAGTCTTTCAAACACTTCAAACAGTCAGTTAGTTTGTCATTATTTTTGTTAGTTTTCTGATAGTTATTTTCTGGCAGTAGTTTTTAGGCTTATGATTCAGAAACGTTTAAGTATTTTAAAACTTATGGTGTATTCATTTATTCCAAACATATGTAATTTATTATAATTATCTAGTTCTCACAGCGGGTACCAGCTCATGGGTTAGCTTGTGGTATTTCAGAACCGTAAGCGTGTTGCATCTAATATGTACTTCCATAATGTTACAAACTTTTTACAAGAGTCTAAGGTTTTAAAGTGTCCTAGAAAATCTCAAAGCCGTATTGAGTAGAGTCTTGTGCATAGGTGTGAAGTACACCACACTTATGGACACGAATCTATAAGATGTTTTAGGAAAAGTTTCCCCTCTTTCAGTATTCATGTTATGTGAAAGAGCATGAGCTCTATTTCAACTCTCTTCTCAACTCATCCATCCATCTATGTAAAGAAAAAAACTCCTAGAAAGAAAAATGGAAGAAGAAATAGGATTCATCTCGCACCGCCGCTTGTTCAGGTTGATCCCCTGAATGAGCATGACTCTCACACCAAATTCAGAGCTTCTTTCACTACCTTAGCTTATTCAGTAGTTTCTCAAAACATTCCGCAGGTTGTTTTCCTATCAAGGCTTTTTATTCATGCTTATCAGAGTAAGGGGGAGCATAAAAAGTAAAAGAGGAAGAATAAGAGTGCCAGAATAAGTGGTTTCAAGCCAAGGTCAGAGAGTTGTAACCACTTCTAACTCCATTTGAAATTCTCAGCCCCAGCTCTATATTCAGCCAGTGCACTAGTGCCTAAGTTTAAGGATGATAGTTAAGATGGAGCACAGTCTCTAAGTCACATGTTATTGGAAGGGTGCTCCTACTAATCTACTTTATGGAGAATATGGTAGGAATCATAAGGGTATAAGTAGAGATAAAACTAGTATGTGTTTTGGATGTGGCAAGCCAAGCCACAGAATCAGAGATTGCCCAAAGAGCATTCTGCAGGGCTTTTCCAATTGTCCCCAATTCTATCCGATCACCTAAATAAGTAGGGTGCTACTTCCAGTGCATCTAATAGCTTGTAGTAGAATAGGTTATATGTACATCAGTCCCGACAGACTCAGGAAAGTTTTCCTAATGTGGTTACGGGTACGTTATAGGTTTTTCATTCACATGTTTATTCTTTGTTATACCCTGGAGCTTTTATTTCTCTTGTAGCCCTCTATATGTTTATCGAGTTTAGTGTCAGTCCCGAAACCTTAACAGGTATCTTCTCAATGTCTACCTCATTGAATAAATCTATCCTATCCATATGGGTATACAAAACCTACCCGATTTTTATATCTTATAAAATTACTTTAGTTGATTTTTAGAAATTGAGCCATTTAGTTTTAGTTTTCGAATAAATTAGTCAATGAATAGAGAGGTAGTACCTCAGTGCTTAAGGGTCACCTGATTTTTTAAAACCTTTCCTAGAATCTTGTGATAGTAGATGGCCTATAATTAGAAGCATGAACCCAGAAGTTTATTAGCAATAGAGTAGGGATAGTATTACCTAAATTTGGTGGATTTAGATCCATGGGTCTAGTTGTATTAATGGTGAACCAATAGGCTTGAAATAGTGTATGCAAGAAGTTGATCTAAGTATTATGGTATGGGTGTGCTTATATAGAATCCTTGAACATTATGTTTGAATAGGGCTAGTAATATAGTAATTGATGTTCTTACCAGCTATGTTATGGGCTATACATATTGATGTCTTATGTCCAGGTATAATGGTAAATCTCATAATTTAGGGAAACAATAAGTATAGAGATGTGATATTAAATGGCTATAAAGGATGTTAGTATGGTTCACTAAGAGGTTGAGAATATCTATGTTAACTGATAGAATTTAATCTTGAATATCTGAAGATTAAGCTAATGGAAAGTAGAGTTGAAGTACTAGATGGTGTGAACTCATGGTATGGTGATACTCTTGGAACTTCTAAGATAGTCAGTGCTTTAGTTATTGCATGATGATTGTTGAGACTATAGAAAACAAAGAATAATGTATCATAAGGAAGTTCTATCAGCGAGCCTTACATCATCAGGTATAGTCTTTTAGGGTAAGTATAGTATTTATGTGCATTATTCTACCCTAGATTTAGAGTAAGGTGGTAATAGTTCAGTTTAGAGTTGTTGATTAACTAGTTCAGAGACTTAGAATGATGGCTTTAAGCTAAAGGGGAGATTATAGGACAAGTAACCAAGCCACTCTCTCAGATCTTAGTAGTGGTGCCGGTATGTGTAGAAAAGCAGTACGAGAGGAAGGTGCCCGACCCATTTTTATTTCACTCTTTGTGATACATTTATCACGATTTCTACTCATTCCTTACTTGTCAGCTCTATGATTATAGCTCATATGCGTGCACCATGTAGAAAATTGTGTACTCTCCCAATTCTGAGTATGAGGAGTTCAATTTCACACATCTGTATGAATTATGTTCAATGAATTTATGAACTCCAAATATAGGTCGTGTATCTCATTACTCATGTACTAATGCTTTAGTGTATTTGAAGTTTCAGGAACTTATGCTACATTCTTAATGATTAGCGACATTCAGATTATGTCATATTATCTGCAGTTTTAATCTGGTTAATGAATCAATGTCATGAATACTCTATTTATCAGGCCTTAATTAAGTGTTAAAGTTATGCATAGTATCCATTCATGCTTTAGGATCTCATGTTTTGAATTTTCAGTGACCTACCTTTTATGAAATAATGGTGATGATGAGTAATTTGTTTAGATATTAGAGAGTAAATGTTTCATGTTAAGGAAACATTGTTGCATGATTGTTTTACATAAGGATATAGGCTTGAAGAATGATTAAGGCAAGGATTTTGATACACATCATGGTTAGTTGAAACATTGTGTGTTTTCTTGGGGAAGGCGCCCGGAAGTTTTACTGATAGAGGTATTAAAGAATATTAGAAAGATGTTTTTATGGGTGTCGTTTAGAAGTTCATAAGTAGTTATGACGATAGGATTGAATGTCATGTTGGTGTGTAAGTGGATAAATGCATTGTACCTTAGTGAATGGCTAGTAAGATGGTAAATATAGTTGATGAAGAGGTAATATGAATTGTTATTGAGATGAGAAGTTATGAAAGCACAGGGTGTATTGAATTCATGACTTTGACTAGTATTATAGTGTTATGTGTACACTTGGTAGATTCATGTAAGCTTGAGCATAAAGAGAGAATTTAGTTCAGCCCAGATTTCAGTTGGTAGAATTATCTATGCTCATGTGAGTATCTTCTGTAGCCTCGAGTATAGTGCAGTATTGATGTAGAGTGTATAGTTGAGGGAGACTTTGGGGAGTATGTATAATCATGAAAATGGATGTTGCATTATTTAAGGCATAGTAATTCTATCCTAGCTTATGTTTGGTGGGTCTATATTTGATGTCCCAGAATTATAGCCATTTTGGGACTCCTTATTCAGATGTCTTGTTCAAATCATGCCAAATATTCTATGCTTCCTAATGTTATTTTTACTTACTAGAAAGAGCATTGAAGAGATACTCTAGTTGATTATAGGCTTTAAGTATGAGGTAGATCATAAAGCAAGCAATTCAATCTAGCAGTTAGACAGACAAGTTCAAATAGTTTTTCATCTTTCCATCTAGTCATACTATCTGAAGTCTCATGAGTATGGCTATTCCAAGAGGTAAATATATTTGCATCATGGTAATTTGTGAATTCATCTTAGTTCGTACATCATGCATCAGTTTCATCCCGTAAGTGTCCCATGCATTATCTTAATCTTTCCTTACTATTTCAGCCAAGTCAATATCATTCGGGGGACGAACTATCCTAAGAGGGGAGATGTTGAAATACCCCCGAGTTATCATGTACTAAATCTTTCAACTTTTATTCATGGAACAAAATGCAGCTTGAAGTAATGGGTACTCGTAAGTTGACTCTCTCATTTCTATCTCAGCCATAACCATTCTCATGTCATTGCATATATTTACGAAATTTAGTTAAGTTTTGTATTATGTTTAATACTCAGTCATGTAATCATGTTTAAAGTCATTCATGTTCAATATATGATCACAATTCTAACAGTACTCTCAACTAATAAGTGTCATTCGAGGATTAATGTTCCTAAGGAGGGAGATAATAGAACACCCCATATTTTCTGGCTAGAATTGAAATCATTGTCCCTATACGCACTGACTTGAACCTAATTGTTCTATGTATATATATGTGTGATGATAAAAAATATGATGTGGGGATATCTTTGTATATTGATCGAGGTCATAAAACCCTCCTAACTCAAAGACGAGTTGAGGACTTTTTCATCGATAGAGTTTTGACAAATGGTTTTACCAGGGTCCAATTTATATAAGTGTATTTCCTAGAATATATTGATTCAGGTGTCCTACTTTATATCAAATGAATGGCGTTGGATTTTTCTTAACAATTCACTTTATTTTACCTTAATCCTATTTCAGAAGTTATGCTCATTTTGCCTCAGCATGTCCGTCTATCAACAAGGTAACGACTTAAGGTGTTAAGCAATAAACTAAGTGATGACATATCAACCAAGTCATCAGGCTTAAATAGAATGTGATCCACTATAGATACAAAGTGATGACTAAAGGTGATTGGCTGTCACCTAAGTGACGACTTATCAACCAAGTCGTCACCCATAGAGAAAATATGATCAACCTCAGCTACAAAGTGACTACTTGAGGTGATAATCCATAAACTAAATAACAAAATATCAACCAAGTTGTCACCCTTATACATAAAGGGCCCAAGTCAATCTATGGGTTGATGAATTAGGTTGATAAGCCATCAGCTAAGTCATCAATTTTAAAATTTCAGCAATGCTTATTTAGCTTCGGAGGGTCGTTCTAGTCATTTCCTTACCTCAAACCTTACCCCTCCCCCCATGACTTAAATTACCTTATATGTGTATTTAGTCATTATCAATCAGTTTTCAAAAGCCTATAACCCTCTTTATTTCAAGAACAATATTAGGGTTTCGTTTCAAGATCATATCCAAAGAACAAGAATAAAACCATTCTTTAAGAAAACCAAGAAGTTGTGTTTCCCAATCAAAGAACGTTCAAGAAAAGTAAATTTTCTTTCAATATTAACTTTCAAGGTATGTTTGATGTTTATGATTGGGTCCTTTTCACACATGGAGTCAAAGAATCCATTTTCAAGATTTAAAATCATTAATTTACATGTTTGCAATAATCTATCTCGATGAGTCCTAATGGATATCAATTTTACATGGTGTTTACATGTAATTGTTGTTGAAGCTAAACCTTACAAGTTGGAATGATGATGTTTTCATGTTAAATCCTAAATTTATGGTTTAGTATTATAGCTATGTGATTAATTATATGTTTTAAACTATTTCGATGCTTTCAATTCATGAACCTCATGTGTTTGATGAAATGTTTTAGGGATGAGTTTTTGAAAAATAGTTCCTATCATGGTTTTAAAGTGTTCATGTGTTTGTATTGTTATTGCTATCGAGTCATGGGGGTTATGAATACTCAAAAACTTTGCTATTTACTTAATCTTAGTATTATCATAATGGTTCAAGATATGTAAATAACATTAACAGTCAATCAACTATTATATTCAGTAAACTTAGAGCAGTTCAAAAATCCATGTCATTTAATTGGGGGTAAAACTTAGCACCGAGTGAACGTAGGGATAGCGTCTCCCCCATCAGTAGGCATAAGTCACTTGTCTCCCCCATTAGTAGGCATGAGAAACTTGTCTCCCCCATCAGTAGGCATGACATGTTAGTAGCAATCCCTAGGTTCCATACCTATGGCGCAATAGTAAACTTAGAGGGGTCCCCCGTCAGTTAGGCATGACACCCTCGTCCTTTGGGATTTCAGATTAGTGGATCGACATAGCTAATATTAGTACCCGTGGAACAATGCTAACACCCTTATAGCTGGGATTACAGGTTAGACACTAATAGTACATTAGGGCATGCCGTTTATAGCTAGCTCCCACAATCTCAGTCAAGTCTAGGTTCAAAAGTCAGTTCAGGTTAGCTTTATCATAGCATACAGTTATCAGTTATCAGACTTTAGTATTTCAGTCTATAGACTACTTCAATGTCATGTTATATGTTTGGTCATGCATTCTCTATTTTTACAGCTTCCACACATACTATGCATTAGTTATTTCATGTTATTTATTCAGTCAGTTATTATTCATGCACATGAGCCCATGCATATTAGCCTAACCCCATCAAGCATAATAGTACATTAAAATAATTGGCCGCATACTCATTTCTTATGATATGATGTCTCATATCATAGGTTCAGTTTCTTAGCTTCCCAACCACAGTTAGACACTCTAGCACATCAACAGTTGCAGAAATAGTGGTGAGTCCTCATATTTCGAGGACTGCTTATGTTTATTTTAGTGTTTTAGGTTTAGTAGTCTCTTTGAGTTAGTTGAGTTCTATTCCATCAACTCTTATTTTGTTAGTTTTAGAGGCTTTTGTACACTTTAGGTAGTCAAACAATTTGTTATTACCTTTGTTAGTTTTCTAATAGTTGTTTTTCAGCAGATGTTTTTAGACTTATTATTCAAAAATGTTTTAGTATTTGAAACCTTATGGCATATTCATTTATTCCGTATAAGTGTATTTTATTATAATTATTTAGTGATCAGAGCGGGTACCATCTCATGGATTAGCTTTTGGTCTTTCAGGACCGTAAGCATCGTGTGGCATTCAGGGTGTACTTTTGGGGTGTTATAAACTTGCTATCAGAGCCTAAGGTTTTAAAGTGTCCTAGAAAGTCTTAAAGTCGCATTGAATAGAGTCTTGTGCATGGGTGTGAAGTGCGCCACACTTATGGACAAGAGGCTACAAGACGTTTTACAAAAAGTTTCCCCTCTTTCATAATTCATGTTATGTGAAAAAACATGATCTCTATTTCAAATTTCTTCTTAACTCATCCCTCCTTCTGTATGTAGAAAAAACCTCCCAGAAAGAATAACAGAAAAAGAAATGGGGAACCAGCCCGCACCTCCACTTGTTCGGGAAGATCCCCTGAATGAGAATGACTCTTATGTTGAATTCAAAGCTGCTTTCACTACTTTATCTTATTTAGTAGTTGCTCAGAATAATCTGCAGTCTATTGTCCTATCCAAGCTTTTGATTCACACTCAGCATAGTGAAGGGGAGCATAGAAAGAAAAAGAGAAAGAATAAAAGTACCAGAAGAAGTTTTTTAAGCCAAGGTAAAGGGTAGTAACTGCTCCTAAATCCATTAGAAATTCTCAGTCCTACCTCAGCCTTCAACCAATGAACTAGTGACTATGTTTAAGAATGATTGTTGAGATGGAGTACCAGTCTCTAAGACATAGTGTAGTGGGAAGGGTGTTCGTATTAATCTGCTTTGCAAAGAATATGGTAGGAATCATAATGGTATGTGTAGAGCAAGTAGTGATATGTGTTTTGGGTATGGAAAGTCAGGCCCTAAGTCAGACATTGCCCAAAGAGTGGTCTGTAGGGCCATTCCAACCATCCTTAGTTCTATCCAGTCACCTGACTCAGTAGGATGCCTCTTTCAGCATATTTAGTAGCTAGAATTAGAGTAGGCTATATGCACATCAGTCCAACAGGATTAGGAAAGTTCTCCTGATGTGGTTATGGGTATGTTACAGGTCTTTCATTTACATGTTTATGCTTTGTTAAACCCTGGAGCATCTCTTTCTTTTGTAACCCCCTAAATGGCTGTCGAGTTCATTGTTACTCCCAAAACCATAGCAGGGCCCTTCTCAGTGTCTACCTCAGTGAATAAATCTATCCTAGCCATACAAGTATACAGAAATTATCCGATTTTGGTATCCCATAAAATCACTTCGGTTGATTTTTAGAAATAGAGTCGTTCGGTTTTAGTTTTTTGAATGAATCGATCATTGAATGGAGGAAAAGTACCTTAGTGCTTAGGGGTCACCTGTGTTTTCAGAACCCTTCACAAAATCTTATGACAGTATATAGCCTAGCATTTGAAGTATGAACCCCGATGTTTAGTGGCAATAAAATAGAGATAGTATTGTCTGAATTTAGTGGATTACGATCTATGGGGCTAGTTGTGTGAAAGGTGAACCTGTAGGCTTAAAACACTGTATGCAAAAATTTGAGCTAATTATTATAGTGTGGGTGTACTTCTGTAGCATACGTAGCGCTATGTGTGAATGGTGATAGTAATATAGTAGATTATGTTCTTAGAAACTACGTTATGGGCTATAGCATGTTGATGTTGGATGTCCATGTGTAATGGTAATTCTCATGGTTTTGGGAAAAAAAATAAGTATAGAGATGTGATATTAGTAGTCTATAAAGGATTTTAGTATGGTTCATTAAGAGGTTTAGAATATATGTGTTAAGTTATAGAATTTAATCTTGAATCTCTAAAGTTTGAGCCAATGGAAAGTAGTGTTAAAGAACTAGATGGTGTGAACTCATAGTATGGTGATACTCTTGGAAATTCTATGTTAGTTAGTGTTGAAGTTATTCTACAATTATTGTCAAGACTATAGAAAGCTAAGAATAGTGTATCAGAATGAAGTACTCGCAACGGGACTTACATTATCAGGTATAGTGTTTCAACGTAAGTATTGTGTTTTTGTGCATTATTCTACCACATACTCTAGACTACGGTGGTGACAGTTCAGTTTAGATTTGTTGATTAAGTGGTTAACAAACATTGAATGATGGCGTTAAGCTAAGAGGGAGATGGTAGGACAAGTAACAAAGATGGGCTCTCAAATCCTAGTAGTGGTGCCAGTATGTGTAGAAAAACAGCAGGAGGGGAAGATGCTCGACCCATTTTTATTTTAGTCTTTGTTCTTCAGTTATTATGATATCTACTCATGCCTTACATGCCAACTCTGTGATCATAGCTTAGATTTGCGCACTATATATGATATCATGTACTCTCACAGTTCCTATTATGAGGAGTTCTAGTTCACTCATAAGTATGAATTATGTTCCACGAATATATGAACTCCAAACATGGGTCATGAATCTCATGACTCATGTACTCATGCTTACAATATGTTCAGTTTCAGACACTCTTGCTAAACTCTTAACGATCAGCGAAATTCAGACTATTTTATATTATCCTCAATTTTTATCTCTGTAATGAATCGATGTCGTGGATACTATATTTCTCAAACCTTAGTTATGTGTTAAATTTTTGCATAGTATTCTTTCATGCCTCAGGATCTCATGTTCTAACCTTTCAGTGACCTTCCCTTTATGATTTAATTTTGAGGATAATTAATATCTTTAGATATGAGAGAGTAAATGTTTCATGTTAAGGAAAGATTATTTCATGCTTGTTTTACACGAGGCTATAATCTTGAAGAATGATTGAGGCAAGGCCTTTGATACACGTCATGGTTAGTTGAAACATTGTGTGTGTGTTCTCTCGGGGACAATGCCTAGAAGTTTTATGTATAGAGGTATTAAAGAATTTTAGAAATATGTTTTTATGGGTGTTGTTTAGAAGTTCATATGTAGTTATAAAGATAGTCTTTAATGTCATGTTGGTGTGTAAGTTAATAACTGTATTGTGTGTTAGTTAATGTCTAGTAAGAAGTTCAAGGTAGTTGTTGAAGAGTTAATCAGAATTATGCATGAGATGAGAAGTTTTGAAAGCGTAGGGTGTATTGAATTCATGACTCATACTACTGTTACAATGTTATTTGTACACTTGGTAGATTCGAGTAAGCTTGAACATAGAAAGAGAATTCAGTTTAGCCCAGATTTCAGTAGGTAGAATTATCAGTTCTCATGTATGCATCTTCTGTAGCCTCAAGTATAGTGTAGTATAAAAGAAGAGTCTATAGTTGAGGGAGATTTCGGGGAGTATATCTAAGCTTGAAAAAGGCAGTTGCATTACTTAAGGCTTTGTAATTCTATCCTAGCTTATATTCCATAGGTTTATCTTTCATGTCCGAGAATTATAGCCATGTTGGGATTCCTTATACAGATGTCTTGTTTAAATATTGCCAAAGATTTTTTGCTTCCTAATGTTATTAGGACTTTTTAGAAATTGCATTGAAGAAATACTCCAGTTGGGTATAACCTTTAAGCAACAATTCAGTCTAGCTGTCTAGCAGTCAGACAGACAAGTTCCAATGGTTTTCCATATTTCCATCTAGTCATACTATCTAAGGTCTCATGAATATGGCTATTCCAAGAGGTAAAAATGTTTGCATCCTGGTAATTTGCAAATTCAGATTAGTTCTTACATCTTGCATCAGTTTCAAATTCAAGATATTCAATCATGAGTCAGCCCATAAATGTCATGTGCATCATCTCAATCTTTCCTTACTATTTCAGCCAAGTCAGTATCATTCGAGGGAGGAACTATCCTGAGATTGGAAATGTTGAAATAAACTCGAGTTTTCATGCACTAAATTGCAAAACTTTTATTCACGAAACAAGATACAGCTTTAAGTAATGGGTACTCATAAGTTGACTCTTTCATTTCTAACTCAGCCTTATAATCATTCTCATATCATTGCCTATATTCACGAAATTCAGTTCACTTATGTATTATGTGACAGACTCAGTCATGTAATCATGTTTCAAGTCATTCATGTTTAGTATATGATCACAACTCTGTCATTATTCTCATCTAACCAATGTAACGCCCCAAAATCTGATTCTCGAGATGCCACATGATGCTCTGAACTACAAGTAGTCCTGAGCTAACCCTTGCTTCTTTCTACTAAATCTAAATCTCAAAATAGGATAAATATGGGTATGAAAACATAATAAATGCAGAAGTCTTATCTAAAACATAGAAATCAAATAAATATTGGTAAGACAAATATTGAGAATCTGAATACTGAATCAAAAGTCTAACACTGAAACTAGTAGTCTAACAAGCCTCTACTATCTGAATTTGGAGTCACTGGACAGGCCCCATCTGACTCAAACTGTCTAAAAGGAGTAAAGAAATATCTAATAATAAACCAGAAGTAAGAATAACAGTCACCAAACTATGAGGACTCACCAACTACAAGAATGTAGATGAGATGCTCGAAGATTACTTGCACTGCGAAGACTGAGCACTTGAACCTACATTATGAGACAATGTAGCACATAGACATATATATAGATCAGTACTTTGATGATGTACTGTTTATATGGGGGTGCATGCAATATGTAAGCAATATCATCACAGTTTATAAAAATTATGCATGCAAAATGTAAATGTCTCACACAATCTTGAGTAATCTGAAATCTAAAGATCATAAAAAATAAATAATAGAGCATGTAGTATAAATCTTACGAGCCATAACGTTTAGTTCTAAAATCTGTTCTTCTTGAAAGTTGCTGCATTATCTTGTCAATTTGTGAAGGAGATACTTCATCTCAAGAATTAAACAATCCTAAGGTCATATCTTTCAAAACATAGGTTTTTATCTTAAGGCTTTGTGAAAATAGGTTGTTTTAAGAGTAGGGGACATCTTATTGGGATGTTCTTCTAAGCGACATACACCATGTGAGCATTCATGGAGTCCCACATATGGCCCCCATTAGGTGGGACTATTCTATCGTTGCTATCGGATTAGAACTTCTATCCTAAGTGATCACAATCTGAGTCATCCACCTAGAAGTGGGAATAATCTTAATCCTACGTTGGCACGTAGTTCTAGGGTATGAAACCGTAGTAACTTACCCATCTCAGTGCTAAATACTACTCCCATTCTTATGCTCAAAATCTAAAGAAATCCACTTCAAAAATATCACAAGGATTTACAAGAAAAAACCAATTATGCTTTTCTTTCTTAAAGTCATAAGTCATACAAACAATCTTAGCTTAGGAACAAAAGGTCAAATCTTTATCAAAATCTGAGAATAATCTTGTCTGAGGGTGCTCATGGAACAAATAATCTCATAATAGCAGATCTTAATTAGGGCGTAATAACCCAAGCATTAATATCATGTTAAAACATCTAAAATTGCATGCTTGATAATATAAACACTTATAATTCATCGTAAAATCTGAAAATTTCAGCAACATGCATAAAAATATGAACAAAATCATGGAGTTCAACTTCTAAATAATTGGATATATCATAAGCTTGTAAATAATAATAATGGGCAAAAAACCTAAATTTAAATCATGGGAAATATCTTAAACTTCAGTAAAAGTTGAATTTAATACAAGTTTTGGGCACAAGAATGAAAGGATTATCCTTATTCATAACCCCACATACCTCAATTGATGATCTAGATGCTAGAACTTGAATCTTGGATCTTTATTGATGTTTTGGAGATGACTTCTTAGAGTTCTTGAATTGGGGATTCTCAATGTTGAATTGCCTTAGAGAATTAATGGGAATTTTTTGATTTCTTGGGGATAAAGTTTGATGAACTAGGGTTTCTCTTTGAAGAGAATGATGAATAAATGATAAAGTTCTTTCAAATATGATTAATCTTTTGTTTTTGGACGGATTGGGGGTTGGAGATTTACAAAAATACCCCCTTTAAACTTTTAAACAGAACTGGAAAACATACATTTTCCCTTTCTGGGTGACCACCACGACGCACAACAATCACGAATGCTCACTAAAAATTGATAAATAGAAACTGAGCAGACTCCGCGATGCGTAGACATTGTGATTCCCCTTTTGAATACCATTTTGGCACATGACGTGACTTGCCATTAATGTACTGGACCTCTAGAAATTGACAAAAGAGAAATCTACCCTCTCCATGATGCACTAATATCATGGGGGGCAACTAGAATGGGACAATTGGAAATTTACACTGCTCCGCGACGCATTAATGGTCCAAATGACAGTGTTTTGAGACAGGTACTTAAAATAGCCATAACTTCTTACACAATTATCGAATTTGGGTGAATCTTATATCATTGTAAAGCTAATTCAATTTCCTACTGAATGAAAAATCTAAATCTATGGAATTTCACACGAAATAAATAGTATTCATTTTGGAAGATATCCCTTAATATTTTATCGATGGATTTTTATCTAGAAAAGGTACGGGGTATTACAATATCTCCCCCTTGGGAACATTCGTCCTCGAATATAGATCGATAAGCTAAGAATGCTGAAGAATCAGAGGCTATAAGCTATTATGCACAATTAAAATAAATTGCGAATCTAAATCTAAATCATTCTGAGCTTCTGAGTAATTCTGTGAGTGCATGAACTTACATGAGGACAACTATATAGCTGGATGTACGATTAGAAAAGAACTTAATTTAGGAAGAGTATTACTTTCAGCTAAATCTAAGTTTATGGAGAAAAGGTAAGGGTACTTGGCGCACATATCTGCTTCTGCTTCCCAAGTAACGCCCTCAACAGACAGATTTTGCCAAAGAATTTTAACCAAGAGAACTTCTTTGTTCCTTAGTCTACGGATTTGATGATCTAAAATCTAAACTGGAATCTCTTCGTATGAAAGACTATCCTAAATATGTGAGCTTTCTACAAGAACTACAATAGTGGAGTCATCGATACTCTTCTTAAGCATAGAGAAATGGAATACAGGATGAACAATCGATAATTCTGCGGCCAAATCAAGCTCATAAGCTACTCTTCCAACTTGACTCAGAATAATGAAATGGCTAATAGACCGAGGACTAAGCTTCCCCTTCTTCCCAAACATCTTTACCCCTTTCATGGGTGAAATCTTCAAATACACTAAATTACCAACCTCAAACTTAAGGTCTCTTGTTCTCATATCTACATAGGATTTCTGACGACTGTGGGCTGTTTTCAATCTTTCTCTAATCAACTTATCTTTCTCCATAGGTTCATACACTGCATTGGGCCCAAGCAAAGCGGCCTCACCCATCTCAAACCAACCTATGGGTAATCTACATCTCCTTCCATAAAGATCCTCAAATGGAGCCATCTAAATGCTAGCATGATAAATGTTATTAAATGTGAACTCAATCAACGACAAATGATCATCCCAACTACCCTTGAAATTGAAAACGTATGCCCTCAACATATCTTCTAGAGTTTGGATGGTCCTCTCTGCTTGACCATCTATCTAAGGCTGGAAAGCTAAACTAAGATGGACTTGGGTACCAAGACCCTCTGAAAGGCTTTCCAAAACTGGGAAGTAAATTGAGTACCCCTATCTAAAATAATAAACAAGGGAACTCCATGCAATCTGACTAACTCTCAGATATACAACTTTGCATAATCTTTATCTGTATAGGACGTGTGAACTGGAAAAAAATGGGCTGACTTTGTTAATCTGTCTACAATAACCCAAATCGAATCATGCTGATGACGTGAATGGGGTAAACCAGTCACAAAATCCATATTCACCTCTTCCCACTTCCAATTGGGGATACCAAACTCTTGAAACGTACCACCAGGTCTTTGGTGCTCTACCTTAACCTGATGACAAGATGTACATTTAGCTATAAACCCCACTATATCTTTCTTTATACTACTCCACCAATAGATTTCCCACAATTTGCGGTAAATCTTGGTAGCACCTAGATGAATAGAAAATATGCACCATTCGCTTCCGCCATAATTCTCTATCTGAACTCATCAACATACGGCATCCACAATCTACTTTGGTATATAAACATGCCATCTTCCCCTTGGGAGAAAACGTCTACCTTTTGGTCTCTCACTGACTCTTTTAGTTTGACCAAACTAGAATCCATGTCTTGTTTCTCCTTTACCTCCGAAACCAGGGAAGATTCAGAACTACTCTAAACCCAAACATTCCCTTCAAGTGAGTCAACCAACCTAACACCCAATCAAGCTAAACGATGAACTTCTCAATCTAACTCTTTCTTATCATTCTCCAAATGAGAAACACTGCCCATAGACCATCTACTAAGGGAGTTTGCCAATATATTGGCCTTACCCAGATAATACAACACACTTTTATCATAATCCTTCAACAACTCTAACCACCTTCTTTGATGAAGATTTAACTCCCTCTGAGTAAACACATACTGCAAAATTTTTTGGTTCATGAATAGATAAATATGAACACTATACAAATAGTGTCTCTAGATTTTCAAAGCAACCACACAACAGCTAATTCCAGATCGTAGGTTGGGTAATTCATTTTGTGAGGCTTCAGTTGTCCAGAGGCATAAGCTATGACCTTACCTTTCTGCATAAAAGCACAACCCAAACCAACTTTGGAGGCATCATAATAAACAACAAAGCCGTCTATACTGTCAGGTTATGCTAGAACTGGGGCTGAAGTGAGTCGAGTCTTCAACTCATGAAAACTCTTCTTGTAAGAATCTGACCATAAGAACTTAACTTTCATTTGGGCTTATCTAGACATAGGAGATGCGATTGAAGAGAAATCTTTAATGAAATTGTGGTGATAACAAACTAGACCCAAGAAACTCCTAATGTTTGATGGAGAGATAGGTCTAGGACAATTCCTTACGGCTTCTGTCTTTTAGAGATCAACTTTAATGCCATCGGAGAAAACAATATGACCGAGAAAAGCTACTAATCTTAGCCAAAATTCACAATTTCTAAATTTGGCAAATAATTGATGATCTCTAAGAGTTTACAAGACTATTCTAAGATGATATTCATGGGCATCCTCACTACGGGAGTACACATGGATGTCATCTATGAATACTATGACAAACATGTCTAGATACTGTTTGAACACTCGATTCATAAGGTCCATAAAAGTTTTTGGAGCATTGGTTAGCCCAAAAGACATGACTAGAAACTCAAAATGACCATAATGGGTTCTAAAGGCAGTCTTTAGAATATCACATTCCCTTACTTTAAGTAGATGATAGCAGGATCTAAGGTCTATCTTTGAGAAATGACTTGCACCTTGGAGTTGATCAAACAAGTCATCAATTCTAGGAAGAGGACTGTAACCTTATTCAATTGACGATAGTTAATGTACATACACAAAGAACCATCTTTCTTTTGCACGAATAGGATGGGACCCCTCTATGGAGAAACACTAGGCCTTATGAAACCTTTATCTAAAATATCTTTGAGTTTCTCCTTCAACTCCTTAAGCTCTGCGGGAGCCATACGGTAAGGAGGTATTAAAATAGGTTGAATATCTTAGAGAAGGTCAATACCAAATTTTATCTCCCTATCAGGAGGTACCCCTGGGAGATCTTCTGGAAAAACTTCAGGAAACTCATTGACTATTCGGATAGACTGAATTATTGGAGTCTCAGAATTAGTGTCTTTAACTCGAACTAGATGGTAAATGCAATCTTTGGATATCAACTTTCTGCCCTTAAGATAGGATATGAAATGACTCTTGGGAGACAATAAATTTCTTGACCCCTAAAAATCTGGCTAATCTAGAAACTGAAACTTCACCACTCTGGTGCGATAATCTATAGAGGCATAATAGGAATGAAGCCAATCCATACCCAAAATAATATCAAAATCAACCATGTCTAACCGTATCGGGTCTAATAATATGAATTTATGAATAATGTTGATTGAACACTTTTTATAAACCCGTTTGGCAATAACTGACTCATATAATAGAGTAGAAACCAAGAAAGGCTCAGGTATCTTTTCAGAATTAATCTCATAATTTTCTGCAACTAATGGGTCATATAAGAGAAGCTTGACCCAGGGTCTAACAACACATAAACATCTAAATGAAAGACACAAAGCATACGAGTCATGAATCCTTCTACTCCTGACGATATGGTAAAGCATAAAACCGATTCTGGTGCTAACCGCCACCGATACTGGATGAGGCACCCTGAGGAGTGGTTGGTCGACCTAGAGTAGCTAGTGCATTATTAGCCTGAGTTTAAGGATGAACATCTCTATTCGCCCATCTAGCATATGGACACTCTTTGATTCCGTGACCCAGCTGGCCACAGCCATAAAAACCATTTTGGCCCCATAAAAATTTACCTCCATAATTCTTACTATACTTAGCACATGGGGGATGATTAGGTCGCCCACTCATACTATTTTGAGATTTGGACATAGAAGACTTACCCCGCTGTTCTTGCCAATTTCAGGGTGTAGGAGCACTGGATGAAGAAGGTGTAGGCATATATGAAAGATTCTAAAATTACAAACCATTTCATCCTCCAGACCTATTTAGACTATAATCAAACTGCCCTATTCTAGCCTTCTTATTTACTCTCTCTCTTTCCTTTACCTTTTATACAATAATATACTGAGCGTGCATCATCAATCTTAGAAGATCCATGTCTGTAATAAGCATAGAAGTCCTACACTTCTTAACCACTAACCTGGACACACCAGTCACAGATATACTCATGCTTAACCTAGGGTCAACCATCTGTTAGGGGCATACTTAAACACTTGTTTAAACTTGAGGAAATACTCTTTCACTGTCATTGAGCCTTGCCTTATTTCATATACTCTTCTATCATAGCTTCGCTCATCTTATGTGGGAAGAACTTGTCTAAGAACACATCCTATAAAATTTGCAAAGTCATGGGAGCTGCATTCTCCCCTCTACTCTTCTTCCACATCACTACCCCATCATATGCAACATCCTTCAGTCCATAGGATGCTAATTATACACTCTCTTCTTCTAAAACATGCATAATTCGGGTGATATTATTCACCTTATCTAGATAAAGTAGGGGGCCCTTATCTACTTTTGACCCAAAGAATTTTGGTGGATTCATCCTCATAAAATCTAGGATTCTAGCTGCGGCTAATCCCCATCTTTTTAAGGTGGGGCTGCAGCCTGACAGTTGCCCTGAACACTAGTTGTCACAGCTTGGGCTATCGCCTAAAAGGCTGCCCAAAACTCTGCATGTGACACATTCTCATTCATAGTATTTATGGGCTAAGTTGGCTGGTTATTAATTCTATAGGCATTAGCTCGATGACGAGGCATTTTTTTCCATGTGAAAGAATGAGTTAGAAGCATATAGAGACACTAAATACACGATAGATCATGGAAGAAGAGTTGACTTTCTAAAATACCTCATAGCCTCTTGGTCATACAAGTGGTGCACTTCACACCTATGATAAAGACTCTGCGTAACGCGGCTTGTCTGGCTCCCTAGGACTCTCTAAACTTTAGGTTCTAATACCAAGTTTTTAACTCCCCAAAATCTAGTTCCCAAGATGCCACACTATGCTCCTAACTAATATTAGTCCTGAGCAAACCCTGCCTGCTTACTACTAAATCTAAATCTCAAAATAGGGGAAATATGGGTATGAAAACATAATAAATATGGGAGTCTAAATAAAACATAGAAATCTCTTGAATCTTGGTATGACAAATGCTAAGAATATGAATACTGAATCATAAGTCTAACACTGAAACTAGTAGTCTAACAAAGCCTCTACTATCTGAATCTGGAGAGTCACTAGAGAGGCCCCAACTAACTCAAACTGTCAAAAATGAATAAAGAAATATATTCTAATAAACCTAAAGAATGAATAACTAAGTCCTCGAACAATGAGGACTCACCAACTACAGGAATGCAGATGAGATGCTCGAAGATCACTCGCATTGATAACACTGAGCACCTAAACCTACATTATGAGATAATGTAGCACATCAACGTATATGTGGATCAGTACTTTGATGATGTACTGAGTATATGGAGGTGCATGCAATATGTAAGAAATATCAACACAGTTTATAAAAATCATACATGCAAACTGTAAATGACTCACACAAGCTTTAGTAATCTAAAAAACTGAAACCTGAAGGTCATAAATCATAAATAATAGAGCATGTAGTATAAATCTTTTGAGCCAAAACATTTAGTTCTAAAATTTTTTCTTTCTGAAAGATGCTATATTATCTTATCAATTTGTGAGGGAGATACTTCATTTCAAGACTTAAACAATCTTAAAACATATGCTTTTATCTTAAAGCTTTACGCAAATAGGTTGTTTTAAGAGTAAGGGACATCTTATTTGGAGATTCTTCTAACCGACATACACCATGTGAACATCCATGGAGTCCCACGTCTGGTCCCCATTAGGTAGGGTTGTTCTACCCTTTCCATTAGAATAGAACTTCTATCTTAAGTGATTACAATCTGAGTCATCCACGTAGAAGTGGGAATAATCTTAATCCTACATTGGCACGTAGTTCGTGGGTATGAAATCATAGTAACTTACCCATCTCGGTGCTAAATACTACTCCCATTTCTATTCTCAAAATCTTAAGAAATCCACTTCAAAAATAGCACAAGGGTTTACAAAAAAAAATAAATTATGCTTTTCTTTATTTAAATCTTAAGTCATACGAACAAGGTGGATTCTTTATATTAGCTTAGGACCAAAAGGTCAAATCTTTATCAAAATCTGAGAATAATCTTTTCTGAGGGTGCTCATGGCACAAATAATCTTAAAATAGCAAATCTTAATTAGGGAGTAATGACCCATGCATTAATATCATGGTAAAACATCTAATAATTCATGCTTGATAATGTAAACACTTATAATTCATCATAAAATCAGGAAATTTTAGAAACATGCTTGAAAATATGATCAAAATCATGGAATTCAACTTCTAAATAAATGGACATATCTTAAGTTTGTAAATAACAATAATGGGCATAAACCCTAACTTTAATTTCATGGGAAATCTCATAAACTTTAGTAAAAGTTGAATTTGAAACAAGTAATAGGCACAAGAATGAAAGGATTACCTTTGTTCATAAACTCATATACCTCAATTGATGATCTAAATTCTAGAACTTGAATCTTAGATCTTTATTGATATTTTGGAGATGACTTCTTAGAGTTCTTGAATTGGGAATTCTTAATCATGAATTACCTTGGAGAATTAATGGGGAAATTTTGGATTTGTTGGGGAGGAAGTTTGATGAACTAGGATTTTGCTTTGAAGAGAATGATGAATAAAGCATAAAGATCTTTTAAATATGATTAATATTTTTTGGACAGATTGGGGGCTGGAGATTTACCAAAATACCCCATTTAAACTTTTAAACAAAACTAGAAAACGTACATTTTCCTGATCTGGGTGGCGATCGTGACGCACCACTATCATGGTGGCTCACTGAAAATTGACAAATAGAAACTGTACAGGCTCCGCAGCATGGAGACATTGTGGTGCCCCTTTGGAATAACATTTTGGCACATGACACGTCGCATTATTATCGAGCTGGACCTTTGGAAATTGACAAATGGGAAATTGACCCTCTCCACAATGCGCCAATATCGCGGGGGGCCACTAGAATGGGACAATTGGAAATTTACACTGCTTCACGAAGCTCTAAAGGTCCAAATGTTGGTGTTGTGCGACAAGAACTTAAAATATCCATAACTTCTTACTCGGTTATCGAATTTGGCCGAATCATATATCGTTGGAAAGCTAATTCAATTTCCTACGAAATAAAAAGTATTTATTTTGGAAACTATCCCATAACATTCTATCAACTAATTTTTAGTTAGAAAAGGTATGGGGTATGGCAACTAGTCTCATTTGAGGATGAATGTTCCCAAGAGGGAGATACTGTAACACCCTATATTTTTGGGCTATAATTCAAATCATTATTCCTATGCGTATAGACTTTAACCTAATTATTATATGAATATACATGTGTGATGATAAAAACTAAGATGTGGAAATATCTTTGTATATTGATCGAGGTAGTAAAACCCTTCTAACTCAAAGATGAGTTGAGGTCTTTTTCATCGATAGAGTTTTGAGAAATGATCTAGTATGGGTCCACTTTAGATGAGCGTATATTCTAGAATATATTGATTCATGTGTCCTTTATATAAAATGAAAGGTGTTGGATTCTTCTTTCCAGCGCACTTTATTTCACCTTAATTCGAAATCAGAGTGGAAAGTTATGCTCATTTTACCTCAGCATGTCCATCTATCAACAAGGTAACGACTTGAGGTGATACGCCATCAACTATGTGATGACTTATTGTAATGCCCAGATTTTCTGAACCAGAATGATACATGGTACGTACGACCTCGAAGGTCCACAAGCTAACCCGTGACTGATATCTTTACCTGTACAGTGCATAATATACTTGTAAAATGTAGAAAACATAAATAATAGGCCATAAGGTTCAATTGAATAAAGAAACTGTCAAAACATGGCATCCACGTGGGTAGCAAATACCCAAAACAACTGAATCTGGACTCAATCTGAATACTAAATCTGAAAACTTCTAAGTACTGTCTGAATAAGGAGTTGAAGGAACATGTCTCCAACTAACTTCGTAAACTGAAAACTAACTAAATTAATAAATAAATAAATCAAGTAATATCTTGTGCTGAATGCGACTGCTACTGCTGTTTTGGAACTCATGTCTTTGAACGTATGGTGTAACATAAAAAGAAAGCACCATAGCGCAAATGCGTCAGCACAACTAGAGTATTGAGTATACGAGTGAGGTAGGCTAATATGAAGGGTTTACATGCATGAATAATGCTAACTGACTGACTGATGTGAACGTAAGAGTGAAAACATATACACATAGTAACTAAAATTGTGAGTACGTGATAGCTAAATCTGTATGCTAATACAAGGCTAAAAATGTAATTTTGATAGCATGAGAGACAATATTTGACAGTCCTGAATTTGATGGAACTGTCTGAGTTCAGTACTATAATTGAGATTTGACTATATCTAACAGTCCTAGTTTATGGATATATCGTAAGAACTGTCTGAGTTCTTTTATTGAGACTGAGTCTAAAACTGTGGGAGGTAGTTGTTTAACCGACATGCCCCATGTACGCTAAAGTAGCTAAACTGGGGCCCAATCGCTGCCCTAATTGGAAGGGTGTCAATACCATGCCACGGATAAAGATATGTTGTGAGTGACCCTCAAATCTGGCAGTGTCCCCAAAAGAGAACGGCGGATGCCCACCCCATCAACCCTCAAGCTGGCAGTGTTGATCGCTCAACCTATGCTGGCTACATAGTTCTGGAATGCAAAGGATTGCTTCTAAGAATCATACCTTCATCTGAAGCAGGTGAGTTCCCACCCTTGGGTTCGCTCGGTGCTAACTCCTACTCCCATATGAAGAGACTGAACATGACAAAACTAATTATACATGAACTGGGTTTACTGAATTTCCATTGACTAACAGAATAATACTGATAACTAACTGAGATTATAAGGTTTCTGAGGTTTCCTGAGTCACATGACTGACAGAATTCTATGGAACATGGCTTGACTGAATATATCGCGACAACATAACATGGATCTAGGCACACAGCTATAGTTTCAAGTATGAATACCCCCAGGACTCGATAGAAGGAAACTGACACATATGACATGACTTGATCACAAGATTTGAGTCCACAATTCATAATATCATAAGTAAGGGATATTGTACTTCATGAGTCTATTCAATATCTCAAACATGGTAGGGAAAGAATGGATATATTTCGTGTACATGTTCTATAATTCCATTATCACATATTCTTAACACCACAACAATAGCAACACATAAATAACATAGAATTCATATTGAGTGTATAGCTAATATGGACTTGTCATTTAGGTATCATAAAATCATATAAATATGGACTTCTAGCATCCTAGGCATTTTAACAAACACCTTACATGCACACCTTAGGCATAGGTTTTCTCAACAAATGTTAATCATCTTGAACCACCCAATTTCATGGGTTTTAACCACAAACATGCATACTTTATGGAAATCATCTTAAAATAATATTTTGAAGTTTAAAAAATGGTCATTGACATGAAAAACATCCCATAGAAACAAGGAAATCAAAGTTTCTCCTTTAAAATCATGGTTCTTGAACTCTATGAACGAAAGGGGTCCATAGATAAACACTACGCATACCTGACTCAAGGTTCTTGATGTTTTTTGAACTGGAAGGATTTGAAATCCTTTGATTCTTGAAGAAGATTGAGTCTTGGTTTTGAATATTTAATTTAAGGATAAACCCTAGTTGTTGTTTATGAAATAAAAGTGAGCAAAATGGCTGAATTCAGACTTATCTGGGTATATATAGGCTGGTGATAAGTGATCAAAATACCCCTGTTAAAATGACCTGGAAATAAGTTGAACATGGCGTGTGATGGTTCGACTGACGCTTCGTCAGACTCCTAGTGGAACGTCATTCAGCCCGTCAGATGTGGACCAGAAATAGGCTTCACTAGATAAGGGTTGACGGCCTGTCTAACGGTACGTCACAACTTTGATGGTCCGTCAACTCATCCGTCAGTCCTTATCAAGAACATGGCTTAAATGGTATGGTTTTGATGGTCCAAGTGGTGGTCCGTCTCTATGTTGACGGTCTATCAACTTTGCCGTCGTACTTGGGTAATTCTGACCGTTCCAAGTAAAACATCCATAACTCTTTCGTCTAATGTCGGATTTGGACAAAATTGGTATCGTTGGTAAGCCAACTCAATTTCCCACATGATAGAAATTGAAAATCTCAAAAATACTGCATGTACAAAAATAGATTTACATTTCAAAGTAAGTTCTAGCATTCTTGAGATGATTTCTAGCTAGGAAAAAGACATGGGTATTACAATATCTCCCCCTTGAGAAAATTCATCCTCGAATGAAACTGACTGGGAGTGGAAACAATGATCTGAGCATGAATAGCTGGAACATGATCTCACGACTGATAAACTGTACATAGCATACTGATCATGTATATCTGATTCATGGATAACTAATACATGAATACGTAACTGAGCAATCTGATAAACTGAATTTCTCAAGGTGAGAATGCATAGCTGATGCATGATTAAATATTGTACCAACAGATGAACGCATGTCTGAGTATGTAATGGAAATAGATACCAAGTTTGCACTGAATGATGAACGTGAAACTGAATAACCTTAAGAAGGACTGTTACCTTGAGCTTGATCTGAATTAGCGGAGAAAAGGTGAGGGAACTTGGTATGCATATCTGCTTCAGTTTCCCAAGTATCTCCCTTATGAGACTGATTTTTCCAAAGAACTTTGACTAGAGGGACTTCTTTGTTCCTCAATCGACGAGTCTGATAGTCTAAAATTTTAACTTGAGTCTTTTCATAAGAGAGGTTGTTCTGAATGTCAATGCTCTGAATAGGGACTATAACTATTGGGTGACCTATGCACTTCTTGAGCAAAGAGACATGGAAGAATGGATGGACTAAGCCTAGATCTAAAGGAAATTCTAGCTCATAAGCTACTTTGCCGAAGCGACTGAGAATCCTGAAGGGACCGACATAGCGAGGACTGAGTTTCCCTTTCTTGCCAAACCTCTTCACTTCCTACATGGGAGAGATCTTAATATTGACATAGTTGTTGACCTGGAACTCAAGATCCTTTCTACGAATATCTGCATAAGACTTCTGTTAGCTCTGAGCAGCCTGGAGTCTCTCTCGGATCTACTGAACTTTCTCTAAGGCATCGAATACCCAGTTAGGACCTATGACTGAGGCCTCATTAACTTCAAACCAACCGATTGGAGATCTACACCTCCTACCATAGAGAGCTTTGAATGGATCCATCTGAATACTGGAATGATAGCTATTGTTGTATCCAAATTCAACCAAAGGCAAGTGGTCATCCCAACTTCCTTTGAAATCAACTGTAGACTCCCTTAGCATATCTTCGAGAGTCTTAATGGTCCTTTCTTCTTGACTATCTTTCTGAGGATGAAATGCTGTAATGAGATAGACTTGGGTACCAATACCTTTTTAGAATGCTTTCCAGAAGTGAGAGGTGAACTGGGTACCTCTATCTGAGATAATAGATAAGGGAACACCATGTAATTTGAACAACTCCCTGATGTAGAGCTTGGCATAATCCTCGACTTAGTGAGAAGTACGAACTGGAAGGAAATGAGCTAATTTGTTCATTCTGTCTACAATGACCCAAATTGAATCATGCTGACAACGAGTACGAGGCAAACCTATCCGAAGTTCATGTTCACTTCCTCCCACTTCCAAGTAGGAATGATGAACTCCTGCATAGAACCACTAGGTTTTTTATGCTCTATCTTAACCTGCTGACATGTAGAGCACTTAGCCACAAACTCTGCAACATCTCTCTTCATCCCACTCCACCAATAGATCTCCTGCAAGTCGTGGTAAATCTTAGTGGCCCCTGGATGAATAGAGTATCGCGCATCATGCGCTTCTGCAATAATTCATTGCCTCAAGTCATCTACAGCTAGAACACACAAACGAACCTGACAATGAAGAACACCATCTCCCCCTTGGGAGAAAACCTCAATCTTCTGATTCTGAACTGACTCTTTTAGCTTGACAAGGCTAGAATCCCTGTCTTGCTTTTCTTTTACCTCGAAAACTAGAGATGACTCTGAACTATTCTAAACATATACCCCACCCTTTGAAGAGTCGACCAAGAAAATGCCTAGTCTGGCAAGCTGATGGATTTACTGAGCTATTTGCTTCCTGCTATCCTCAATATGAGAAATACTACCCATGGAGAGTCTACTGAGAGCATCGGCCACAATGTTGGCCTTGCCCGGATGGTAAAGGACACTCATTTCATAATTCTTCAAGAGTTCTAACCACCTTTTCTGATAAAGATTGAAATCTTTCTAAGAAAAGACATATTGGAGACTCTTATGATCTATGAAAACGTCTATATGAAATCCGTAAAGATAATGCCTCCAAATCATTAAGGCAAAGACTACGACTGCTAACTCAAGATCATGAGTAGCATAATTCTTCTCATGTGGCTTTAACTATCTAGAGGCATAGGCTATGACCTTAACATGCTGCATGAGGACACAACCTAAACCTACTCTGGATGCATCACAATATACCATGAAACCATCTAAACTATCTGGAAGGGTTAGAACTGGAGCTGAGGTGAGTCTAGTCTTCAATTCCTGAAAACTCTTCTTGCATGAATCTGACCACTGAAACTTGACATTCTTCTGAGTCAATCTGGACATAGGAGATGCAATAGAATAAAATTCCTCGACAAACCATCTGTAATAGCCAGCCAAACCCAATAAACTCTTGATATCTGATAGAGAGATAGGGCGAGGCCAATTCCTTACTGCTTTGATTCTTTGAGGATCCACTCTAATGCCATCACTGGAGACAATATGGCCAAGGAATGCTACTGATCTTAGCCAAAATTCACACTTGCTGAACTTGGCGAATAGCTGATGCTCTCTGAGAGTCTGAATAGCAATTCTGAGATTGTCTGAATGATCACCCTCTATGTAAGAGTAGACCAAAATATCATCTATGAAGACTACAATGAATATGTCCAAGTATTGCTTAAACACCCAGTTCATCAAGCCCATGAAAGCTGCAGGTGCATTGGTAAAACCAAAGGAAATGACTAAAAATTTGAAGAGACCATACCAAGTATGGAAAGTTATCTTTGAAATGTCACATTCTCTAACTTTGAGCTGATGATATCCTGATCTAAGGTCTATCTTGGAGAATTGAATGGTGCCCTAAAGTTGGTCGAACAAATCATCTATTCTGGGAAGTGGATACCTGTTCTTGATCATAACTTTATTGAGCTGACGGTAATCGATACATATTCTGAGAGAACCGTCTTTCTTGCGTAAGAATAAGACTGGTGCACCCCATGGGGATACACTTGTCCTGATGAATCCCTTATCTGAGAGATCCTTCAACTGATCTTTTAGTTCCTTAAGCTCTACTGGTGCCATTCTGTATAGCGAAATAGAGATAGGCTGAGTATTTGGGAGAAGGTCTATGCCGAAATCTATTTCCTTTTTAGGAGGAATGCCTGAAGATCTTCGATAAAGACATCAAAATATTTATTAGCCACTGGGACTGATTTGAAAGTGGGAGATTTAGAGCTAAAATCCTTAATGCACGAGATGATAAACACATCCCTTAGATATCATTCTCCTTGCCCGAAGGTACAAAATAAGCTGATCCCTGAAAGATGAAGTACTACCCTGCCACTCTAAGATAGGTTCATTCAGAAACTGGAACTGAACTATTCTTTTTCTATAGTCGACTGTGGCATAGTAGGAATGAATCCAATCCATGCCGAGAATGGCATCGAAATCAATCATCTCTAATTTAACTAAGTCTGCGGAGGTGACTTTTTGAAATATCATAACCGGGCAGTTCCTGTATACCCACCAGGCTCTGATGGTTTTACCCACTGGGGTAGAGACTAAAAAAGGCTCTGCTAGAATTTCAGGACTGATTCCAAAATCTCCTTCTATAAAAGGAGTAACAAATGATAAGGATGCACCTGGATCTAGCAAAGCGTAAACATGAACATGGAAAATATGTACCATACCAGTAACGACATTAGGAGAATTTTCCTAATCCTGTCGGGTCTGAAAAGCATATAGTTTGTTTAGGTGTTACCCACTATAAGCACTGGAAATGGCACCCTGCTGATTCAAGCGACTAGATTGAGCTGGGGAATGGAGATGTTTCTTCTGACCTTATCGAGGACAATCCTTGATCCTGTGGCCTAGCTTGCCACATCCAAAACAAATATCACTACCGTCTCTGCAAATACCCTTGTAGTTCTTACTACAAGTCTGACATAGGGGATTAGTTCGGGTACTGCTAACACTGCCCTGAGACTTAGAGCCTGGGGATCTATCTTGGTTACCCTCTCTAAAATTAGGAACTGAAGCACTGGCTTTAGAATGATATGGAGTTGATGACTTGGGATGAAACTATGAACGGTTTCCTCTCTCAAATTTAGGTGGAGCAAAACTAAAACTGCTTGATCTTGCTCTCTTATTCTGCCTCTCTCTAGTCTTAACCTTTTGCTCCTCTATCTGCTGAGCATAGGTCATGAGTCGGGATAAGGTCATATCACTATTCAGAATCGCAGACCTACACTCATTTACCACATTGTCGTTCACCCTTGACACGAACTTGCTCATCTTAGCCCTATTGTCTGCAACCACATGAGGGGCATATCTGGCTAGCTGAGTAAATCTAAGAGAATACTCCCTAACCATCATGTTTCCCTGCCTGAGGTTGATGAATTCAAGAACTCTAGATTCCCTTAGCTCTTGGGAAAAGAATCTGTCTAAGAAATCCATGACAAATTCCTCCCACTCAATAGGACCTGCACCATCTACCCTCATAGATTTCCACTGTTTGTACCAAATGTGAGCCATATCTTACAACTGATATGATGCTAACTCAGCACTCTGAATAGAAGTAACACCCATGATGTCAATGACCTTCTAGACTTGGTCAATAAACTCCTGAGGGTCTTCATTAGACTTTGACGCAAAGAAAGATGGAGGGTTCATCTGGGTGAAGTACTGAATCCTAGATGCTGCAGAATTTGCCACTAGATTGGACGGAATAGGTGGTGGCCATTCATTGTGGGCAGCCATAGACTGAGCAAGTGTGGTGAATACGGCCCTAAACTCCGCATGGGAAACATGTTCTCCCAAAGGATGTTCGGGCTGAGGAGCTGGCTGGTTTCTTCTCTTTAGAGGCACATTCTGAAATAACAGAAGAATGGATTAGACTGAGAGTTTAACTTAAGATATGCTCACTAGCACGACATGAGTACTGAAAGAAGGGAAACTGTTCCTAAAATATCTTATAGCCTCCTGCATATAAATGTGGCGCACAACACACCCATGTACAAGACACTACTAGATGTAGCTTTCAGACTTCCTAGGACTCTATTGAACCTTAGGCTCTGATACCAAGTTTGTAACACCCTAATTTTCTAAACCAGAATGCTACATGGTGCTTATGACCCCGAAGGACCACAAGATAACCCATGACTATATCTGTACCTGTACACTGCATAATAAACTTGTAAAATGCGGAAAACATGAACAATAGGACATAAGTTTCAACTGAATAAACAAACTGTCAAAACATTACATCCATGTAGGTAGAAAATACCCAAAACAACTGAATCTGAATTGAATCTGAATACTAAATCTGAAAATCTCTAAGTACTGTTTGAATAAGGAATTGAAGGAACATGTCTCCAACTAACTTTGTAAACTGAAAACTAACTGAATTTATAAATGAATAAATAAAGTAATATCATCCTTGAATAAAGAGGACTCACTGCAACTCTGTGTGCTGAATGTGACTGCTACTACTAGTCTCGAACTCGTGTCTTTGAACTTATGGTGTAATATGAAAAAAAACACCATAGCGCAAATGCATCAGTACAACTGGAGTACTGAGTATACAAGTGAGGTAGGCTAATGCGAAGGGTTTACATGCATGAATAATGCTAGCTAACTGACTGATATGAACGTAAGAGTGCAAACATACATACATAGTAACTGAGATCGTGATTACGTGATAGCTAAATTTGTACGCTAATACATGGCTGAAAATATAGTTTTGATAGCATGAGGGACTGTATCTGACAGTCCTGAATCTGGTAGAACTTTCTGAGTTTCGTACTATAATTGAGATTTAACTATATCTAATAGTCCTGGTATATGGATATCTAAAGAACTGTCTAAGTTCTTTTACTGAGACTGAGTCTGAAACTGTGGGAGGTAGTTATTTAACCGACGTGCCCCATATATGCTAAATTAGCTGAACTGGGTCCCAATCACTGCCCTAATTGGAGGGGTGTCAATATAGTGCCATGGTTAAAGACATGCTGTGAGTGACCCTTTAATCTAGCAATTTCCTCGAAAGAGAATGGCGGATGCCCGCCCCATCAATCCTCAAGCTGGAAATATTGATGTCTTAACCTATGCTGGCTACATAGTTCTGGAACGCAAGGATTACATCTAAGAATCATACCTTTATCTGAAGCAGGTGATTTCCCACCCTTGGGTTCGCTCGGTGCTAACTCCTACTCCTATCTGAAAAGACTAAACATAACTTAACTGACTATACATGAACTGGGTTTACTGAATTTCCGTTGACTGACGGAATAATACTGATAACTGACTAAGATCATGAGGTTTCTAAGGTTTCCTGAGTCACATGAATGACTGAATTCTATGGAACGTGGCTTGACTGAAGATATCATGACAACATGACATGGATCTAGGCATACAGCTATAGTTTCGGGTACGAATACCCTCAGGACTCGATAGAAGGAAACTGACACACATGACATGACTTGATCACAAGATTTGAGTCCACAATTCATAATATCATAAGTAAGGGATAGTGTACTTCATGAGTCCATTCAACATCTCAAACATGGTAGGGAAAGGATGGATACATTTCGTGTACATGTTCTATAATTCCATTATCACACATGCTTAACACCACAACAATAGCAACACATAAATAGTGTGGAATTCATATTGAGTGTATAGCTAATATGGACTTGTCATTTAGGTATCATAAAATCATGTAAATATGGACTTCTAGCATCCTAGGCATTTTAACAAACACCTTGCATGCACACCTTGGGCATAGTTTTTCTAAACAAATGTTAATCATCTTGAACAACCCAACTTCATGGGTTTTAACCACAAACATGCATACTTTATGGAAATCATCTTAAAATAATATTCTGAAGTTTAAAAAATGGTCATTGACATGAACAACATCACATAGCAACAGGGAAATCAAAGTTTCTCATTTAAAATCATGGTTCTTAAACTCTATGAACGAAAGGGGTCCATAGATGAACACTACGCATACCTGACTCAAGGTTCTTGATGTTTTTTGAACTGGAAGGATTTGAAATCCTTTGATTCTTGAAGAAGATTGAGTCTTGGTCTTGAAGATTTAATTTAGGGTGAAACCCTAGTTATTGTTTGTGAAATAAAAGTGAGCAAAATAGCAGAATTCGAACTTATCTGAGTATATATAGGCAGGTGATAAGTGACCAAAATACCTCTATTAAAAAGACATGGAAATAAGATGAACGCGGCATATGACGGTCCGATTGACGGTTCGTCAGACTCATGGTGGACCGTCATTCAGCCCGTCAGATGTGGACCAGAAATAGGCTTCACTGGATAAGGGTTGACGGCCTGGCTGATGGTACGTCACAACTTTGATGGTCCGTTAACTCGTCCGTCAGTCCTTATCCATAACATGGCTTAACTGGCATGGCTTTGATGGTCCAAGTGGTGGTCCGTCAACTTTGCCGTCGCACCTGGGCGATTCTGACCATTTCGAGTAAAACATCCATAACTCCTTCGTCTGATGTCGGATTTGGATGAAATTGGTATCGTTGGAAAGCCAACTCAATTTCCCACGTTATAGAAAGTGAAAATCTACAAAATAATGCATGTAAAAAAAGATTTGCATTTCAAAGTAAGTCCTAGCATTCTTGAGATGATTTCTATCTTGGAAAAAGACACGGGTATTACACTTATCAACCAAGTAGTCAACCTTAACTAGAATGTGATCAAATATTGATACAAAGTTATGACTATAGGTGATCTTCTATCACCTAAGTGATGACTTATCAACCAAGTCGTCACCCATAGAGAGAATATGACCAGCCTCAGTTACAAAGTAATGACTTGAGGTGATAAGCCGTCAACTAAGTGATAACTTATCACCCAATTCATCACCCTTAAATAGAAGGGGTCCAAATCAAACTGTGGGTTGACAACTTACATTGATAAGGTATCAACTAGTTGATAATCTATCAACTAAAGAAATTCAACAATTTTTATTTATCTTAGGAGGGGTATTTTGGTTTTTTCCTCACCTCAAACCTTACCCCCCCTCCATGACTAAAATCACCTCATAAGTGTATTTAGTCATTATCAATCAGATTTTAAAAGCCATTAACCTCTTTATTGCAAAGAATAATATTAGGTTTTCCTCTCAAGATTATCTCCAAAGAACAAAATTCAAGCCCTTCTTCAAGAAAACTAAGAAGTTGTGTTTCCCAATCTAAGAACGTTCAAGAAAAGTTAATTTTCTTTCAATATTAAAGCTTTTAAGGTATGTTTGATGTTCATACTTCGGTACTTTTCACCCATGGAGTACAACAATCCATTTTCAAGATTTGAAATAATGAATTTATATGTTTGCAATAAACTATCTCCTCAAACCTTATGAATCTCAATTTTACATGGTGTTTATAAGTAATTGTTGTTGAAGCTAAACCAAACAAGTTGGAATGATGAAATTTTATGTTAAATCCCAAATTTATGGTTTAGTATTGTATCCATCTAATTAATTATATGTTTTAAACTATTTCCATGCTTTAAATTCATGACCCACATGTGTTTTATGAAATGTATAAGTGATAAATACTCGAAAACATAGTTGGTTACTTAGTCTTAGTAGTTTTAGAATGGTTCTAGATATGTAAAGAACATTAACAATTAGTTAGATATCATATTCAGTTAAACTTTGAATAGTTAAGAAGTCAACGTCTTTCATTTGGGAGTAAAACTTAGCACCGAGTGACGTATGGATAACTTTGCCCCCATTAGTAGGCATGAGGCACTTTTCTCCCCCATCAATAGGCATGAGGCACTTGTTTCCCCCATCAGTAGGCATGAGATGTTATTAACAGTCCCTAGGTTCCAGACCTACGACACCACCGTAGACTTTGATGGGTCCCCCATCAGTTAGGTAGGACACCCTCATCCTTTGAGATATTAGATTAGTGGATCCACATAGAAAATATTATTAGTCATGGTACCGTACAAATAACCTTCCAGCTGGGGTTACAAGTTTGACCCTGATAGTAAATTGGGGTATGTCCATTATAGGTAGCTCCTACAGTCTCAGTCTAGTCAAGGTTCGAAAGTCAATTTAGGTTTTGGTCACCATGGCATATAGTTATCATTTATTTAGTTGTAAGACTTAAGTATTTATGTTTACAAACTACTTCAGTATCATGTTATATGCTTGGTCATGCATTCTCATATTTCACAGCTTCCACACATACTATGCATCAATTATTTTATATTATTCATTCAATCAATTATTGTTCATGTACATGAGCCGATGCATATTATACTAACCCTATCTAGCATACCAGTAAATTTAAAGAACTAACCACATACTCATTTCTTGAGCTATGATTGTCATGACCCAAGCCAAGGCCCTAGCCGTGATGGGCATCCCAAACCATCAAGGCTCATGAGACTCCTGTAACTCCCCAACCTACTAGTGATATTATCTGCTTTGGTCCCAGGCCCATATAGCTTTAAAAGACATCACTAGGGAGTAAGGTTTGCTTACTTATATACCCAACATCCCTCCTGTGTTTTGCTAATATGCGACTATTTCCTAAGTTAGGGCGTTACATATACCCCCTTATGGAATCAGCGTCCTCACTGAGGTTTGCCCTATCGAATGGGATTTGCCTATACTTAGGACTGAGGTTTTCCCTACCCGACTTGGATTTTCCTATACTTAATTTAAAAGTTGGTCCACATTGATAGCGACAATAAATAAACGGATCTGATACTATTCTGTCACGACCCGAGCCGAGGCCTAGATTGCGAAGGGCATACTAAACCATCAAGGACAGAGATACCCCTGTAACTCCCCAAACCACTAGTGATATTGTCCACTTTAGGCCCACGCCCGCACAGCTTTAGAATGCGTCACTAGGGAGTAAGGCTTGCTTACTTATATCCGCTGCATCCCTCCTGTGTTTTGCCGATGTGGGAATCCTTCCTAAGTTGGGGTGTTACAATGATATATCATTTCATAGGTTTGGACTCTCAGGTTCCCAACTGCACTTAGACACTCCAGCGCATCGCAAGCAATAATAGTGGTGTGTCATCATATTTCGAGGATCGATTATGTTTATTTCACTATTTTTAGTTTAGTAGTCGCTTGCAGTTAGCTGGGGCCTATCCCATAAACTCTTATTCAGTTAGTTTTTGAGGATTTTGGATGCTTTAGACAGTCAGTTAGTTTGTCATTACCTTTGTTAGTTTTCTGGCTATTATTTTTTGACAAATACTTCAAGTCTTATGATTCAGAAATGTTTTAGTATTATAAACCTTATGGAATATTCAGTTATTCTGCACATGTGTTATATTATAATTATTCAGTTCTTAGAATAGGTACCAGCTCATGGGTTAGCTTGTGGTCTTTTTTGATCGAAAGCACCGTGTGGCATCCAGGGTGTACTTCTGGGGCGTTACATAAAAGAAACAAAACATAGTAATTCTATTATTCAAACTTAACAATTCGGGTCACATGCCCATAAGAAAACCCAAATCCACTTACAACAAGTCTACGAAGTCTCTACCGAATGAAAAATAATAATCTGTCTAAAACCTAAAAAAGGCCCCCAGTCGGACGATATACCAAAATCAAAAGACACCAACACATGTGAAAAGATGACTTCCAAAGTAAGGTGGGCTCACCAACTTTGAATGTCAAATAACAATCTACTGTTTAGCGGGACTAGGGGACAGGGCCTCAGAACCTGAAATATAGGGGGCCAATACTCGAAAGTACTGGTAAATAGAAAAATCAAAAAATAACACATACTTTATATAAAATAAGTGAGTGCATTTTTTAATGAATTTATCTGAATATATCAAGAAATACATGGGCATAATCAATAAGCTTCAACACATTTCTATAAATCATGACACAACATTTTGTCTTACTTCTAAGCTAGGTGGAACACCATATATTTCTGAAAAGTAACCCACGGGATATATGGGATCCGTCCTTTACTCGGCGGCCAAGCCCCTAACCCTTGTTTTCTGCAAGGGTTGGAGTTTTTGATTCTGATATGCCAATGGGGCATAGGGCCAGCGTATACTCCCTATCTTAGGAGATAAGAAAACCCGTATCGACAAAACACGATTTTGGGCAATAAGTTACTGGAACTCGTGCCTTCCACGAGTATCCACCTAACTCTTTTAGAGCCTAAATTTTACCTTTTTATAACATGTATCTCACTGAAATCATGATCTGAAGTTTGAAAAGTATGTAGTCTATTCTATTTTGAGTATGTCATGGAATTCATCTATTTTTATATGGTCATACCAAGACTTTCAAGCTATATATAAGGCATATTATATCACGTCTTAGTCATTTTAATCAAAACATGTAATTTTACCACCAAAACATTTGATACTGCAAGAGAGTTTTTGTTTCAAAACATATGAAACTCACGCAAAATACTATTCTTTCCCATATTTTGACAAAGTGTGGTCATCTCATTCATCAATCACATGCAAGTCCTTTATTAGGAAACATGAGCATTTATAAAACAAGGAATAAACCCTCTCAATTTGTTCATATGACTATAACAATCCAAAAACATTGGCAAAACATTCAAATAATTCAAACATTGCCAAATAATTCAGATGGGTTTGTTGCGTATTGTGATGCCTCCAGAGTAGGTTTGGGTTGTTTCCTCATGCATAGAGTTAAGGTCATAGTCTATGCCTCTAGACATCTTAAGACCCATGAGAAGAATTACCCTACCCATGACCTTGAGTTAGAAGCTGTAGTGTTTGCCTTAAAGATTTAGAGGCACTACTTGTCTGGGGTGCATGTGGATGTGTTCACAGATCAAAAAGCTTGCAGTATGTGTTCTCTCTGAAAAATTTCAACTTCCGTCAGAGAAAGTGGTTAGTGTTATTGAAATATTATGACAAGAGTGTTCTGTACCATTCGAGAAAGGCCAAGTAGTGTCACACGCCCTAAGTAGACTATCTATAGGTAGTAGTGTTTATGTTGAGAATGATAAGAAGAAGTTAGTGCAGGAAGTTCATCAGCTTGGCCAATTAAGAGTGTGTTTAGTTGATTCAGTAGAAGGTAGTGTGTGGGTGCAAAATAGTTTAGAATCATCTCTAGTTTCTGAGGTGAAGGAAAAGCAAGATAGAGATGCCAATCTAGTGAAGTTGAAAGAGTCAGTCAGAGATCAGAAAGTGGATGTTTTCTCCAAAGGAGGAGATGGTGTATTGCATTGTTAGGGAAAATTATGTGTTATGTGTTGATGAGTTGAAATAGCAAATTCTTGCAGAAGTGCATGGTGTGCATTACTCATTCATCCAGGGGTCACTAAGATGTACCAAAACTTGCGATAGATTTATTGGTGGAGTGTGATAAAGAAAGATATCGCAGAGTTTGTAGCTAAGTGTACTACATTTCAGCAGGTAAAGATTGAGCACCAAAAACCTCGTGGATCCATACAGGAGTTTAGTATTCCCACATGGAAATGGGAGAAAGTTAACATGGACTTTGTGATGGAATTTCCTCATACTCATCGTCAACATGATTTGGTTTGGGTTATCATAGACAAGATAACCAAATCAGATCATTTTCTCCCAGTCCATACCTCTAACTTAGCCAAGGACTATGCTAAAATCTACCTTATTGATTTGGTTAAGTTTCTTAGTGTTCCCTTATCTATTATCTTAGATAGAGGTACTCAGTTTACCTCTCAATTCTGGAAAGCATTCCAAAAGGGTATTAGTAACTAAGTTCACCTAAGTACAGCCTTTCACCCTCAGACAGATGGTCAAGCAAAAAGGACCATTTAGACTCTAAAAGATATGTTAAGAGCCTACATTGTTGATTTTAAAGGTATTTGGGATGACCACTTGCCTTTGATCGAATTCACATATAATAACAGTTATCATTCCATTATTCAAATGGCTCTATTTTAGTCTCTCTATGGTAGGAGATGTATATCTCTAATTGGTTGGTTTAAGGTCAGTGAGGCCGCTTTTTTAGGTCCTGGATTAGTGTTTGATGCCTTAGAGAAGGTTCAGTTGATCAGAGAAATGCTTAGGGCAGCGCAGAACAGACAGAAATCATGCGCAGATGTGAGGAGAAAAGACCTCAAGTTTGAGATCGGTGATTTTGTGTTCCTGAAAATCTCTCCCATGATGGGGATGAAGAGATTCGACAAGAATGGAAAGATAAATTCCCGATATGTTAGTCTTTATAGAATTTTCAGCTACTTTAAAAAGGTAGCTTATGAGCTCGAGTTTCCTTCAGATCGTCTCCACAAACTCAGATTTAGCTTAAGGTAACAGTCTTCCTTAGCTTTATTTAGTTCCATGTTCAATTATAGTTATAAACTTGGTATTATTTACTGTTGCCTATTCAGTCATGCATTCATGAATTAGTTCAGTAATGCATTCCATGCATTAGATATGCATGTTTAGTGTATAAACTTAGTCTATCAATTTATCTCACCTTAATCAGTCTCATTCGAGGACGAATATTCCTAAGAGAGAGATATTGTAATACCCCTATTTGTCAAGATTAATTTAGCTCTAAGTGCATGAGCATTCCTACCTAAAATTTTTAGAATACTCAGTAATTTTTAGTTTAGATCTTAACAATGCATAGAAAATATAGTCAGTTTTCCAATGATATAAAGTTAGCCCAAATCCGATACTTCGGTGAAGAGTTGGAGCGCCTTTTGTAAGAAAGTGTACCAAACTAGCACCCAGCACGTCACAGAGACCAGCCAACTGGAAATGGTCATTTTCAAGTAGGCCAAAAAAATACCACCGCATCGTGACACCAGCCAAATTCCCAATTGTCATTTTCCAGTATTCCGTCATGATTATGGAGTGTTTGCAACAAGAGGTAAATTCACATGCATTGAGCTGGCGCGATGGCACCACTTCACGCCAAACCTCTAGTTCCCAGTTGTCCATCTTCCAGTGAGCTGGCGTGATTCCACCACATCACACTAGCATAAAAAATCAGGATTTTTATTTTTTCGTGATTTTAATTCAGGGATTGTTTGGTAAATTTATAAAATCCCTAATCAGCCTAAACACGACATTAAAGACATAAATACCCTAATATATCATTATTTCCTCACTTTCTCTCAAGATTAAATGCTCTCTCTAAAGGGGGCAAAACCCTAGCTTCAAGAAATCAAGAACAAACTCAAGAATTTCTCAAATAACCTTCAAAAACGAATATTCCCAGGTATATTAGGTGTTCATCTATGTGTTCCTTTCACCCACAGAGTCCAAGAATCTATTATTTTTTAAAACCGCAAGATTATTGATTCATGATTTACATGCTTAAAATTGGATTGTATTAATGTTCATGACATTAATTGAGTTTCAATCCATTGTTATTATGATTTCCATGAAATTCAAATGGCATGTATATTGAATTATGAAAATTTCCATGTTATAAGCCTTGAATTTGCAAGTTTGTGCATTGTATTTGCAATGTGTATATGATATCCATTATTATTTGTATTATGTTGTGCTTCCCAAGTGTTTGATAGAATGCGTATGTGAATTAAATGGTGAAATCATGATATGCTACTACATGTACAAGCTTATGCCCTACAAGTGTTTGAGAAAATGTCGCTATGATTGAATTATGAACAAGCATACATTATTATTCTTTTCAAGATCATGCTATGCTTTAATTTTCATGCTATCAACTCCTAGGGGCATTCAACACCTGACAATCTAGCTGTTTACCTAAAGATACAGTAGTTATAGAATAGTCTCAGTCAGGTCACAATTAGTAGTACTCAGTCAATTACATAAATCAGTGAAACTAAGTATAAGTCAAGTTCAGCTCAGTCAAGTAATCAGTCCATGGTCTATTTAGTTAAGAGTAGGATTTAGCACCAAGTGAACCCAAGGATGGTGTAACGCCCTACATTTTGGGCTAGAATAAAAACCATGATTTCGATGCGTTGCTAATCCCGAAGCCATAAAAATCCTATGCTACTATGGCATATTAATTATTGTGTAGTATGTGAATCCGCTCCAGCTTGAATTTAGACCATAGAGGTCCTTCAACTCAAGGATGAGTTGGAACTATTTTGATCGACTAAGTTTTAGTAGATGTTGTAAAATGTGTCAATTTCCATCGACCATAACTCTCTGTGTATGTTGAAATAGGAATCCTACTATGTCTCAAATGATAGGTATTCGAGTTAGCTTTCCAATGATACTAATTTGCCTAAAATCTGACACCCAAGAAAGAAGTTATGACCTTTCAAAGTGATAAGCGACGCCTAACCAATCTCCCATGGCTACTGGAAAACATTGGCGATAGCCTAGGCAGCGCCTATGTGAGGATAGGCGATAGCCTAGGCGGCGCCTATGTGAACATAGGCGATAGCCTAGGCGGCGCCTATGTAAACATAGGCGATAGCCTAGGCGACGCCTATGTGAAGATAGGCGATGGGATGGGCCGCGCCTATGTAAGAATTCTGGTGAATTAAACACTCCGTGTTAAGGATAAAGTGGTCCTTTTCCACCCTTACTTAGCCCTAAAACATGAGATTTAGTTCCAAGGACCCCAAAATACATATTCTTTCATCAAAAGTGATCAAGATTCTCCTTAGGGTTTCAAAATAAAAACCCAAATAGTTCAAGATTCGACCGTAGGTTTTCGAAGATAATTACATATTTGGAATCACCAATCCGCAAGCTTCATGAAACATCTATTATCCTTAGAAATAGAGGTATGTGGGGTTATCCAAAAATCTCATGGGTGTAGTTTTTATGAACATGCATGCTTTTAAATGGGGGTTTCAATCAAATGCTAATATCTTGCTTTCAATGTGATTTCTAAGTCGTTTTCCTTATGTCATGGGAATTGTTTGCCTATATACTTCAATGGTTGAAACCATGCATATGTGATTTGAGATTTTCCATGGAAGTTTGATAAATATGAATGATAAATTGTTTTCAAATTCCCATGATAATGTTTTGATACTCCATATTATATTGTGATCAACAAAAGAGAGCATGAATTTGAAATAAATATTGTTCACCACTTGTAAATGATGAAACACCTTGGTTTTACATGATTATGCATATGTGGATGTGATATTGATGACTTGCAAGTCGGGTATGACGATACCTTATAGAATACGATATGCGATTGAATAAGATGGAATTGGAATGCATTGATTTTTCATAAGAAAGGTGAATGCCCAAAGAAGGCATTTGAGACACAAGCAGCTCATCGCTGGAAGAACGTGTTTGCCGACACGTAATATCGGTACCATGCTTTGTGGCCTTGCGTACCTGATATTATATTATCCCAAATTGGGATTATGGTTAGGTGCCATGCTTTGTGGTCTTGTGCACTACCATATTTGATTTGGGTCGAGACACCATGCTTTGTGGTCTTGTGTGTCTCTCCCTCACTTATACTCTAATCTCGGCGGAAACCGAGGTTTGACAATTGGTGTAAATTATGTAGGGTATTCCATCTAGCTCAGTTCCATTTCATTATTGTTGAGAAAAACTATTGTATTACACCCATGTGTTTTCAAACGATTTGATACGAAATTGCTTTATAATGGCTGTCAACTATATTTTGTAAAAATATTATATTTTGCTTTGATATCTCTGTGTCCCAGTACTTTTGTGCTGACCCCCTTCCCTCTCCAACTTCTCAGATTCATAGGCCCAGTCTAGGGGTCAAGAGATTCAGTAGAACTTTTAAACAGAGTTGTAGAGAAAAGTGGTGAGCCTTCTATGCTTTGGAAGGTCTTATGTCCTGTAGTCCTTTTTATCTTATATTCAGTTTTTGGGTCTACTGGGGGCCTTGTCCCAGTTTTTAGATAGACATTGTTTCAGTCATGTAGTAGAGATTTCATAGACGGTTTTAGAGATGTTGATTTAGATATTATCCAAAATAGGTTGAGACATTAGCCAACCAGTTGAGTGTTGATGGGTGTTTTAACCTGCCAATTGAGGGTACCACTGTTCTTATTAAAGTTCCTTCCAGATAAGGGTAACTCTTTATCTTGTCTTAACTCGTGGTATGATACTGATATTATTCCAGTTGGCATTATAGGTTGGACCCTAATTACCTTATTTGGTGCATGTCGATTAGATAATTACGTCCCATAGTTTCAGTTTCAGTCTTAGTATAGGGCTCAGTTCAGCCCTACAAAATCAAAACTGTCAGACACAGTCACTCAGTATTAGTAAATCAGTTATCAGAAATATCAGATATCTATTATTCAGTTATCAAAACTCAGTACTCAGCTTTAGAAAAGCTCAAATAATGTATACACGTGTCAATATTGCATACTTAGTATTTACTGTAGTTTCAGTTACTCTATACCATATCATTCAGTCAGTTGTTGTTCATACATATGAACCCTTGCATTCAGCCTTACCTCATCTATCACACTAGTATATTTCATATACTAATGCATACTCTTTCTTTGCACTATGATGTCTCATATCATATGTTAAGATGCTGAGGATCCTGACCGCATATAGACAGACTTTGATTCAGTCATAGTATTAGACTTACTAATGACTCCTCATATATTGAGCATATGCTTTTATTTTAATATTTTTAGTAGCTTTAGTATTTCAGTAGTTGGAGTTAGTTGGGGGCTTGTTCCATCAACTCCACTTTTAGATAGTTTAGTTAGAGGTTTTTCAGACTAGACTTTTAGACTGTATTTCAAATTTTTTATTAGATATTATTATAGTTGTTAATATTTATCAATATTAAGATTTTGAACCTTATAGCATTTTAGCTAATTTTATGCATTTATTACATTACTATTATTCAGTGCTCACAGCAGATATCAATCATAGGTTAGATTGTGGTCCTTTGGGGTCATAAGCATTAGCATCTGGGGTACAAACTCGGGGTGTTAAAGTGAGCCTCCATTACATCAAAAGGCATCTATCCCATGTGTTATTTCTTTCTTTAGGGTGTTAAGGTCCAGTCGGGGGCCTTGTCTGACTATTGTTTTTAGTTCAATTAAGACTTCAAAAACTTGTACAGAATGGATTATGATTTTCTTATGGATTATGTCCTAAATTGTTAAGTATTAAATAATGATATTTTTATGTTTCATTTATCATCTGCTTTTTATCTCTTTTGACTTATGATTATGATTATATGTTTAGGGGTTCCTCGGACCTTGATGGTTCGGGATGGCCATCGCAGCCAAGGTATCGACTTGGGTCATGACAAGATTTGTATCAGAGATAGGTTATGGGTTCCAGTGTGTATACAAAGTTGCGTTGAGTAGAGTCCTTTTATGGGGGTGTAGCGCACCGAACTTGTAAGGTGGAAGCTACTAGGCGTTTAGGAATGTTTCTCATTTCAAAATGTAATAGTCCGTGCTATAAAGTCTAAATGTTCCCTAACTAGGAATATCTATATTTCAGATTATGAATCCCCATAGATCTAATGAGAAGAATACCCATGATAGGGATGTCCTCCCTACTCATGGGACATAAATCCATTAAGAGCTCGTACCCCAGAATGTGTTGCAACTCTAGGAGTTCCTCTGGTAAAAACTAGCCTACCCCAGGCTCCTCGGTCCGGTGTTAACCATACCCATTATCTAAAAATAGATGTCTCAAATGTCGAGTACTATCAGTCCATATATATAAGATCTCATCTTGGCTTCCCTGTCCTTTTGATTTGGAGATATGAGTAATATAACTGGTTCCTCTTTAATTACTCGGGTTAGACAATCAATGAGGCTGAATCCATCCACCTTTATGGGTACCAAGGTTGAGGATGACCCCTAAGGGCTCATAGATAAAATGGATAAAATATTAAGAGTCATGCATGCTAGTGTCATAGAGTGGGGTAAATTGGCAGCCTATAAACTGAAGGACGTAGCCAACCAGTGGTACGAGGAATAGGATGAGTTGAGGGGTGAGAGTGTTGTACAATCTAAGGGGTAGGTGTTTTTTATAGCCTTCCTGGATCACTTCTTCCTCAAGAATTATTGGAAGCTAAGGGTGAAGAATTTTTCAATCTAAAATAAAGAAAGATGAGCGTCAAAAAATACTCATTGAAATTTACCCAACTATCTCGTTATGCTCCAGAGTTAGTGGGAAAAAATAAGGGCTCATATTAGAATATTTGTTGCTGGTCCCTCGAATTATTTGGTGTTAGAATATTAGGGGCAATGCTGAACAAGGACATGGATATCTTGAGGTTATCTGTGCATATACAGTAGGTAGAATAAAAGAAGAAGAGGTTAATAGAAGTAAGGGAAAAATAAAGACAGGCTAAGAGAGCTTGGTCTGCAGATCCGAATATGAGTTAGTAGCAAGGTGGAAATGGGATAAAAAGTTGTCTAAGAACAAATTTTGGAGCAATGCTCAATCTTTAGTTAGTTCCCGATGCCCAGGCCTCCAGTCAATCAGCATTCCATAACTCCTAGCATAACAGTGGGGCAGGGATGCAGGGTACTCAATCTTAGTGGACTATAGCCAGTCATTCAGGCAATACCATCATAGTATTAATTATGGGGAGAATCACCTATGAATGTGTATATATGGTTAGCGTGTGTGCTATAATTGTGGTCATCCATGCCATTTCAAGAGGGGTTGCCCCTCATCTAGAGGATACATTAGGTGTCCTAAGTCCAATGTTAATTCCACAGCCCTTCCAAGTAAGGGTATTGTTTCTGCTACTTGAGGTGGTTGCAACTGGTTGTACGCTTTGTCTATGGGTATGTTACAAATTTTCTTTAGTGATGTGTATGTGTTATTTGATTCTGGGTCAACCTTGTTTTATGTGACCCCTTATATGGTGGTCAGCTTTGGTTTTGAACCCTAAAATATTTTTGAAACATGTTTCATTTCAACACCTGATATAAAATCTATTGTGGCAAGGAGAATGTATTGAAATTATGTGGCATCTATTTTTAATCGTGATACTATGGCTGATCTGGTAGAACTTGACACAATTGATTTTGATGCTATTTTGGCAATGTATTATCTCTATTCATGTTATTCTACATTATACTGTAAAACGTAAAAGGTCACCTTCTCTTTTCCTAATGAGTCAGTGATAGAGTGGGAGAGATATTCTCTTGAACCTAGAGGTGAATTGATATATTATCTTAGAGCCCGTAAGGTAAGAGCTAAGCGTTGTTTGCATCATCTTGTCTAAATCAAGAATTCTAGATCTAAAAGTCCTTCCCTCCAGTCTGTTCTTGTATTTAATGAATTCCTAAAAGTCTTTCCTGATGACCTCCCTAGAATACCCCCGGATAGGGAAATTGATTTTAGCAGTGACTTATTGCAAAACACCCAACCTATTTCTATAATTTAATATAGAATGATTCCTGCTGAATTGAAGAAGTTAAAAGAGAAGTTAAAAGTCCTTCTTGAAAAATGCATTATTCATCCTAGTGTCTTTCCCTTGTGTGCTCGGTGCACTTTGTGCCTAAAAAAGACAACTACCTCCGTATGTGCATAGATTACCGCCAGTCAAACAAAGTCATAGTTAAAAATAAATAACCTCTTCCCAGAATTGATGACCTATTTGACCAACTCTAAGGTGCTAAATGTTTCTCCAAAATAGAACTTCTTTCAGGGTACCTTTAACTAAAGGTTAGGGAGGCTGACATTCCCAAAATAGCCTTTTAAAGCTAAAATGGTCACTATGAATTCTTAGTTATGTCTTTTAGAAGATTAAATCCCTCGAAGCATTTATGGTTCTAATGAATAGGGTGTTTAATTAGTTTCAAAATCTATTCGTCATAGTCAATATTGATGACATCTTGATTTACTCTAAGAGTGAGAAGGAGCATCCCAATCACATTCGAATCACCCTTGAGACTCTTAAGGACCATGAGTTTTATGTGAAGTTTTCCAAGAGTGAATTCAGGCTTAGAGCTATTAATTTTCTGGGGCATATTTTTTCTAGTGATGGAATTAAGGTTGATTGCCTAAAAGGGTTAGGCAGTAAGAAAGTGCCCCAGACCTACGACTCAAACCGACATCTGGAGCTTCTTGTATTGGGCATGGTATTATAGGAGATTTGTAGACATCTTTTTATCTATAAATGCTCCTCTTACTAGATTGACTCAAAAAAAGGTGAAATTCTTTTGGTATGAATCTTGTGAGAATAGTTTTGAAAAACTAAAATACAAGTTGACTAATGCACCACTTTTGACCATTCCTGAGGGTACATAGGGATTTTTGGTTTACTGTGAGTCTGTGATGCATCCCAGGTAGGACATGGGTTTGTACTTCTGCATCATAGTAAGGTGGTGGCTTATGCATCTAGACAGTTAAGGGTGCATGAGAAAAACTATCCTACCCATAATTTAGAGTTAGCAGTTGAGGTGCTTGCACTTAAAATTTAGTGTCATTATCATTATAGGGTGTATGTTGACATCTTTACTGATCACAAAAGTTTGAAGTATGTCTTCACACAAAAAGATCTAAATCTTAGGTAGAGATGCTGGTTGAAGTTGTTGATGTATTATGACATGAGCCAACATTATCACCCAAGTTAGGCCAGTGTGGCGGCTGACGCCCATAGCATGTTGTCCATGGGCAGACTTTCTCATATGGAGATAGAAAAGAGGGCTACGGTGAAGGATATTCATCGACTTACTAATTTGGGAGTTTGACTCCTGAATTCTAATGATAGAGAAGTGTTCGTACAAAAGGTAGCTAAATCTTCCTTATATGCATAAATTAAGAAAAAGCAGACCAAAAATCCTAATTCGATGCAGATTAATGAAGATGTTGGTCAACAAAATATCATGGCTATTTAAATTGGAAGTGATGGTATCTTGATATACTAAGGTAGGTTATGTGTGTCGGATATGAATGGGATGCGAGGAAGGATCCTTGCTGAAGCTTATACTTCCAGGTATGTTGTTCACCTAGCTCTACTAAAATATATCATTATCTCAAGGAGATTTACTCGTGGAATAATATGAAAAGAGATGTTTCAAGCATTGTGGTTAAGTTCTTGAATTAACAACAAGTTAAGGTGGAACATTTGAGACCATGTGGCATTTCCCAAGAGATAGCATTTCCTTTAGGTAAATGGGAGATAATCAACATGGACTTTATTAGAGGACATCTGAGATCCCGAAACCAATACGACTCTATTTGGGTAATTGTACACAAGAAGACCAAGTTTTCCCATTTTCTTCTAGTACAGATAAATTATCCGGATATGATTGTGCAAAGCTGTACATTCTGATAACGCTCAATCTACAGCTCTCGTAGGAGTGTAAAGCGGTCGTTGTCAAATATATAACCCAAATGGGTTGGGTATCAATCCCACAGGAAATAGCTTGGTCAACAAGTAAGCAAAGATTACTAGACTTTTAGTGCAAGTCTCGTAAAGAGGGGGGATTGTAATGTGCAGGTACTGTAAACAAAATAGTAAAGTAAAAACAGAAATAGCAAGGTAAACAGAAAGAATGTTTAGTAAGATGTAAAACAATGAGAATTGAGAAGTTGGGGTTATGTCCACCTTATGAGTTGTACGTCTCTATTGGCTATGAGTTGTGCGAAATTCAGACATGCATGTGCTTATAGAGAATTGTATTCGATGGTAAATCCAAGCGTCTTTCGACCTCAACAAGGACTATTTCACTTTAAAGCATATCTAATGGTACAAATTCTCCAAGAGGTTAATCCAGTTACGGCACTAACTTTTTAATAGGGGATGGGACCCTATTACCTTGACATTATCTCTTTTCCAGACATATAACTTTTCTTTCGAACAAGTTAATGCTATACTGGCGTATTCTAAGCGTTTGCAACCACAAAGAATTTAGATTAAGATGAAGAGAATAATGATATAAGCAGCATACGTGTCACGAATTCACAAAATCATAGCAATAGATAGTATCTCATACGGCTTCCATAACCCCAACAGAGAAGTTTAGTTACCCATGAGTGCGAAGGAAATCACAATAGACATTATTATTATACCACAATAAAGATTTCGTGTAGCAAAGTGTGGTAGGCGTTTAGGCGTGACTTTCTTTGCAAGTAACGTTTCTCTTGTTGCGGAAATTAAGAATTGAATAGCTGAATAGAAGAAGAATAAAGAGTAGAATTAATGGAAGGATTAGAAGAAGAGTTGTAGAGTAATAGAATAATAGAAGAGTTGTAGAAGAGTGTATGCTGAATGATAAAAATCTCTAGCATGATAGGCTATTTCTAATTCCCATATCCTATTCCTACTAAGCTAATGAATTACTTAACTTACTCCTACTAGGTTAATGTATCATTGTCCTAATCCTACTAAATTACTGCTAGTCCCTGAAGTCTTCAGAAATGCTGTTTTTTGCCCGGGACAGGTTTTCCGTACGCCACTTTTGGTCCTTGGCGTCCAAGCTTTGCTCTCCTCCTTTCGTGAAGCTTTCTTTGGCGTCAAGTTATCCATAAAATGCTGAATTCTGCATCATTTATACCTGAAAACTTGCTAATCATGTTCGTTAGCTCACTTGCAGGAAAAAGGACTAAAAGTGCATGAAATATATAATTTGTCCTCAAAACATGGCTAAAATATGGGTAAAATATAGCACTATAGGCGTGTAAATTCGCCTATCATCAACACCCCACACTTAAAGCTTTGTTCGTCCTCGAACAAACTATCATGTCCATCTAAACATCATCTTAGGGTTTCACAGTAACAACACAAAATATTCGTCAAGACAGGCATAACAATTATCAACAAAGAGTAGTTTTCCGATCATTAGTAGAAACGATTCAGCCTCTAAGATAGACTCGTGATGGTAGTTAATTCGTATCCAAAAGTTAAGGTACAAAGAATCATACACCACTACCCAAAACTCATCAACCATGTGTGTCTCACAATATATTACCCATAATCACTCACAAGCATAGTATATTTATCAAACATGGGTATAGAAATATCCTTGATCTTACTCTCACAAAGAATTCATATGCTGCAACTGATGACCATAAGCTTGCCCTTAGTGTAATGCTCCACTAAATATCAAAATGCTAAGCTTAGGATCAAATTGGTCTTTTGATGGTTGTAATGTAGGCTAAGGGACGGGTAGGACTATTTTGGCCAGAAATAGTGACTATGTTCCTAAGCGCTTTAATACATCACACTGTATCCTTAACACTTTTTCTTTCAAACAACCTTTCTACGTTCTTTTATTCTACCACCCTTTTTCTCCTCTTTTGTTTTTCAATTTTGAACATAACTAACTTTTCAGTTTTATTTTTTTCTTTCCTTTTTCTTTTCATAACATACCTCTTATGATAGCACTTCTTTTTCATAACAAATTCAAGCACCAATACATTCTAAAGCATCATACTCACCCATTTTCCTCTTATTTCGTCACATAACTTTACAATTTAAAGCACTTAGGAATTTGGATCAAATTATGGTCTTGAATAAAATGGATTAGGCTTACATATGAGGTTGTCAAAGAAAATAGGCTAAAGGCTCAAAAGGGTTTAACTAGGATAATGTCCACGGGTAGGTAAAAAGAAGGTAATCAAGTGTAGGTTGCCAAAGGAATGCCTAAATCATCTCCTAGACTTGCACTCTTTATTTTCGCTTTACATACATACCAGGCAAGTTCTAGCATCAGCCACAAACACAGAATACACTATATCCTCACACACACAAGGCACATGATCGACTTTATTGGAAGTAGCATAGACTCTTGACCCAACAGATGAAGGAATTGAACCACACAATATCACATAGTGAGTCACAATTAGAGCCTAAACGTCTCAATAGTCATGATTTTAGCACAAACTCTTGTTACAATCTCATGCTGCCTATTGGAATAATTTCATGCAATGCTAAGTAAAAAAAAAATTTAACTACTAAAAAACGATTAACTACTAAAAAAACGAACAAACATAGATAGATGTAAATGCGGATAGAGAAGTATAGTATGCAAATACCACCACCCCACACTTAGACGGGACATACTGCCCTCAGTGGAAAATAAATACGAAGAACCTGGTCAGTCAGACTCCTCCTCTATGTCGGGGGTCATACCCCCTTCGTCGAAATCATCATAGGAGTCGTCGTCATCAGAATTCTCCTCCACGTCGGAGTCTGGTATTCGTCGATCATCATCGGTTGGCACATCGTCATCAAGAGGTTCCTCAAAATATGTACCTACTCCACACATCTCCCTTGCATGCACATTCATTGGATAGTCATGATCCAGCTGTTGGAGCTCTGCAGCAGTTGGAACACGACCTCCGCTCATCAGTGTAAACCGAGTCATGCCATAAAGATGGCGAAAGAAACTCTCATCTCGAGCATGTCTCTCTGCCGTAGTAAGGTTGACGCCATGTGTTGATTCAGCATCTTTGACCTTTGTGAGGTAAACCTTCTTCGGGTTGTGTGGGATTGTATGATCAGCTGGTTCCTCTTCGATGTCTTCCTTCCTCAAGATTGCAGTCAACAGATTGCCGAAGCTGAAGTGGGACCGCTTGTGTAGCCTAGTTTTCCGCATTGTGGAGAGAATGATTGCCCCGATGTTGATAGGGACATTCGTCATCAATGCATATACCAGGCATACTCTATCTCTTGTTATCTTGGTGTATTGCGTCCCTGGAATAAGACAAGAGTTGACTATACGCAACCATATCCTTGCTTCCCTATTCAAAGGAGCATATGGGAAGGTGTTGTGTCGTCCGGTGTCTTTATGTCTGCTCCACCTTGCCATGGATCTAGTTCCACAAAGTGTGTGTCGAATTGCTCACTATGGAGGTCTACTGTACAGCTCTTTGAATGGTGATGGATCGACTGAAGGCAAGCCAAGAAAGGAGTTGAAGAAATCCGCATTGAGTTGTAAAACTTGGCCCCGAATCTTGTCCTCGCTTCCTGTGGTTTTCGGTGAATAGTTGGCATAGAATTCTCATGTTAAATCGAGATTGCATTCTCCCATGTCGCGGAAGATGAAATCAAGATGTAACGCCATGATCTTGGCCAACATGCGCGGTTCTTTCTTTGCTAAGCTTTCCTTGTTTATCAAGTCCACATGAACATATTTCTTCTCTTTGTTGTTCCTATACCATTCCTTTGCTTCCTCCTCTAAAACCCATTTAATTCTGAACATGCGGTGTGGTACTTGCATCGAGGATGGCTCTCCTTGCTCTTGTCGGCCTCTTTTCTTGCCCTTTTGGGAAGTGGTTGTCTTATCTTTGCCTTGTCTTGCTTTGGGTGCCATTGTACCTGAGATTAAAACAATATTCATGTTAGCGTCATCTTGATGGATACAATCTATGGCACCACCCCACACTTAATTTATTGGTACAAGCTAGTGAAGGGAACGATGTCGATTACTCAGACTTCAACGATATACGTTTATGTGATATGTTCCAACCATAAAATCAGTGCAGTCATACTTCTTGTAATCTTGGCAATACTTTCATGTTTGATGTATCAAGACTACTACATAAGGATTAAATTAAGGTATCGCATCTAGAATAATCACAACCTCATATGTTGGTAGTCAACCATAACTCTCATCTCGATGAACAAGTCATTCCAACATCTAAGCTTTCAAGTGACAAGATTATGCAATTTTTGTGACCATATCAATTCCACAGAAGTATGATAGTGCATCAAAATTGAATTTAAATTGGAAATAAGTTAAGATCATCCTTACGTATTCATTCACCCACTTGGTTGTATCACAATAATTCAATCACATTCAAATAATCAATACTACTTTCAAGATTCAGCAATTCATAATGGGCGTAGTAGTGTAGTACTTACGGAATATAAAATGAAGAACAAAGTAGTATTTACTTGATTGATGCCTTTGGATGATGTTCTTGTGAAGTAAGAGAGCAAAAGGAAAATTTTTGAGAGGATTTGGGGACTATAGGTGGCGCTTAAGCTAGGTTTCCAATGTGTTTTTGGTTCAAGACTAAGTCTCATATTTATAGGAGAAGGTTGGGTCGGGTTTTGACCCATTTAAAATCGGATTTGGAGACAAGAAGTGACCATAGGCGGCGCCTTTTGCTTTGCCTATGCTTGGCATAGGCGGAGCCTTTTGCAAAGCATTGTCTAGCATAGGCGGCGCCTATGCCATGGCATTCTTAGGCATAGGCGGCGCCTTTTGCATGGCATATGAGATTCAGAGACAAAAGGCATTGGCATAGGCGGCGCCTATGCTATGACATACTTGGGCATGGGTGGCGCCTATGCTATGGCACACTAGATTCCGAGACCTTAGGCCATAGTATAGGCCTTGCCTTATTTGTGGCCTAGTTTCACCTAGGCCTAGCCTTGTTCGATGCCTATATTTTCATGAGCAATGCTCAATCCATAGCCTTTTGCTTCTTCATTCCTAACTTACCACCTTTAACATACAATACATCCAAATCAAAATTTGAAACCGACCTCCTCGTTTTACAGCTCTTTGCACCTACATTTACTCAAAAACAATAAAGACGATTAGAACGATGGGTTGCCTCCCATCAAGCGCCTTAGTTTTGGTCGTGGCACGAATCTTCTTTTTGGATTTTTATTTATCAGAAGAAAACACGTAATAAGAAAAAAATGAAAAACGATGGGTTGCCTCCCATCTAGCGCTTGATTTATTGTCGCGGAACGACATGGCTATCTCGATTACTTAGACTTCGTCGAGATAAGTGATGGCCATATAGTTTATCGAATCAATAGGACCGATATAAGGTTTAACTCATTGGCTATTCACCTTGAAGACAACACCATTAGTGTCTTCCAACTCAACTACTCCAGACGGTAGACTTGGTTAACTTTGTATGGACCAGACCACTTGGACTTTAACTTACCTGGGAATAACTTCAGTCTGGAATTGAAGAGAAGTACCATATCATCCTTTTGAAAGTTTCATTGAACAATCCGCTGATCATGATATTTTTTCATCCGCTCCTTGTAGAGATCCGATCTTTCATAAGCATGTAGACGGAATTCATCCATCTCGTTCAGTTTCTCCAATCTCAGATTCATTGCATCATCCCAGTTCAAATTTAATCGTTTCAAAGCCCACAATGCCTTATGCTCAAGCTCGATGGGTAAGTGACAAGCCTTCCCATAAACTAGTTGGTACGGGGATATGCCAATTGGTGTTTTGAATACAGTCCTATAAGCCCATAGTGCATCGTCCAACTTCCGAGACCAATCTTTCCTATTAGTATTTACCGTCTTAGCAAGGATTTGCTTGATCTCTCGGTTGGAAACCTCTACCTGGCCGCTAGTTTGTGGGTGATAAGGCGTGGCTACCTTATGTTGCTTGACACCATATTTTGCCAACACGGATTTGAATAGCTTGTTGCAGAAGTGAGATCCTCCATCGCTTATGATAGTACGTGGTACTCCAAAGCGAGAGAAGATATTTCTCTTTACGAATGCTACAACACGCTTTCCCTCATTGTCGGCCAACGCTACAGCTTCAACCAATTTCGAGACATAATCTACAGTAACTAGGATGTAATTCATTCCAAACGAATTTACGAATGGACCCATGAAATCAATGCCCCATACGTCGAAGAGCTCTACTTCAAGGATTTTCGACATGGGCATCTCATGGTGTTTCGAAATAGAACCTTGTCGCTGACACTGGTCGCATCTTCTCACAAAGTCGTAGGCATCTCTGAATATCGAAGGCCAATAATATCCACTTTGCAATACCTTCCTCGCTGTCCGATTACCTGCGTGATGTCCCCCAACTTGGGAAGTATGGCATGCTTCCAAGATATCAGGCACCTCTACATGGGATATACATCGTCGGATAACACCATCCGCGCATCGTCGAAACAAATATGGCTCATCCCAAAAGTAGTGTTTTATATCATGCATAAACTTCCTCTTTTGATGGGAAGATAAGTTTGCAGGTATCACATTACTCACCACAAAATTTGCAAAGTCGGCATACCATGTTAGTCCTTCCGTTATTGTCGCTAAGATCTCCTCATCAGGGAATGCATCATCAATCTCGATTTCAGGCTGCGCCACATGCTCGTTCTCGAGTCTAGATAGATGATCAGCCACTTGGTTCTCGCAACCTCTTCTATCTTTAACTTCGAAATCAAATTCTTGCAGCAGCAAAACCCATCGAATTAGTCTTGGTTTTGCATCCTTCTTTGTCATTAGATACCTCAGAGCTGCGTGGTCTGTATGAACGATCACTTTGTTTCCCAACAAATAAGCACGGAACTTCTCAAACGCATACACAACCGCTAGGAGCTCTTGTTCTGTGATAGTATAGTTCTTTTGGGCTTCGTTTAGGACCTTGCTCGCATAATAGATAGGATGGAATAATTTCTCCTTCCTCTGGCCAAGTACAGCGCCAACGGCTACCCTACTAGCATCACACATGACTTCGAGCGGTAAAGACCAATCTGGTGCTACCATGATAGGAGCTTCAATTAGCTTTTCTTTGAGGTATTCAAATGCCTTCAAACACTCTTCATTGAAGTCAAACTTTGCATCTTTCTCCAAGAGTTTGCACAATGGACTAGTAATTTTGGAGAAGTCTTTGATAAACCGTCGATAGAAACCTGCATGACCGAGGAAACTATGAACTCCCTTCACAGAAATTGGGGGAGGTAGCTTCTTAATAACTTTTATTTTCGCTCGATCAACTTCAATTCCTATTTCAGAAATTTTGTGCCCAAGAACGATTCCTTATTTTACCATGAAGTGGCACTTTTCCCAATTCAGCACTAGGTTGAATTCTACACATCTTTGCAACGCCATACTTAGATTTGCCAAGCACGCTTCAAACAATTCGCCAATAACTGAAAATTCGTCCATGAATACCTCCAAAGTATCTTCAACCATATCAGAAAAAATGGACATCATACAATGCTGAAAAGTGGTTGGTGCGTTACATAGCCCGAATGGCATACGTTTGAAGGCAAACGTGCCATATGGACATGTGAATGTTGTCTTCTCTTTGTCTTTGGGGGCAATGAAAATCTGATTATAGCCTGAATAACCGTCTAAGAAATAAAACCATCCTTTCCCTGCTAGTCAATCTAACATTTGGTCCATGAATGGCATTGGAAAGTGATCTTTGAGCGTCCATGAACTCAGCTTTTGGTAGTCCATGCATGCTCTCCATCCGGTGACGGGTCTGAGTGGAATAAGCTCATTCTTTTCATTCGCGACCACCGTCATTCCTCCTTTCTTGGGAACACATTGTACCGGGCTCACCCATGTACTGTCAGAGATTGGACACATAACTCCTGCGTGTAACCACTTAATTATTTCTTTCTTGACTACTTCTTGCATAGGTGGATTGAGACGTTTTTGGTGTTCAATGGTGGGTGTGCAATTTTCTTCAAGCTGAATCTTGTGTGTACAAATCCCAGGTGGAATACCAATAATATCAGCAATGGTCCAACCAATGGCTCTTATATACTTCCGTAGAATAGCAATGAGAGCTGCAACTTGTTGCTCACCCAAATCTGCTACCACAATGACTGGAAGTGTGTTTTCGTTTCTAAGAAAGCATACTTTAAATGACTAGGCAGCTCTTTCAATTCTAAAGTGGGTGGCTCTTCAATAGATGGCTTTGCTGGTGGTGTAGGTCGATTTTTGAGATCAAGGTCCAGCTTCTTGGGAGCATGGCGATATGTCCCTAATCCTGATAGAGCACAAATAGCTTCTTCGCAATTTTCAGCATCCTTACTTTCTCCATTCATGAGCACAATCGCCAATGGGTCATCAATAATTTGATCTTCTTCAAGTAATTCTTTCTCATCATCAAAGTAAACATCAGCCACTGAAAAGACGTTCAGATCTTTGGGTTGCTTCATTGATTTGCAAACATCAAAGCGAACTACTTCGTTATTTATTCGGAACGAAAGCTCATTAGCTCTCAAATCAATGAGCATACTTCCTGTAGAAAGGAAAGGGCGCCCCAAGATTATGGGGACTTCTGAGTCTGCCTCGCAATCCAAAATAACGAAGTCTGCTGGAAAGATGAATGAAGAAACCTTTACCAATACATCACATAGAATACCAACAGGTCGTTTTACCGACCTATCCGCCATTACGAGCCTTATATTGGTTGGAGTAGGATCTTCCAACCCCAACTTTTTATAGATAGATAATGGCATAAAATTGATGCTGGCTCCTAAATCACATAATGCCTTGGCAAAATTCAAAGATCCAACGGTGCAAGGAATAGTGAAAGCACCGGGGTCAGCCTTCTTCTGAACTAGTGATCGGGTAGTGATTGCGCTGCAGTGATGAACGTCATCTTTCAACTCATAGCTGGCTGCCCACTTCTTTGTCAAAAGATCCTTCATAAATTTCGCATACCCAGGCATTTGTTCAAGTGCCTCTACCAATGGAACATTAATGGTCAGCTGCTTTAGCATAGTCATGAATTTGCTGAACTTTGTATCATCCGCCACTTTCTTCAATCTTTGAGGAAAAGGTGGTGGTGGATAAGGAATTGTTTTCTCCACGGCTTTCTTCTCCTCTTGCTTCCGTTTTTCAGTCTTTTCAGGCTGCAACAAACTCGGTGTGACGTCATGGACGTCGTGGGTAGCTTCTGCAAAATCTTCTCCTTTTGCCTTGTCATCGACATCCACTACTTCGTCAACCACTTGCTTGCCTTTTGATGAAGTTTCCAGCACCTTACCACTTCGGGTAGTAACAGCCATGCATGACCCATCATTCCTTGGGTTTTGCACAGTGTCGCTAGGTAAAGTGCCAGCCTTTCTTTGATTCAATGCTGCTGAAAGTTGGCTCAATTTCTGCTCTATTTGTTTGATTAAAGTGGAATGAGAATCAACTAATTGCTTCATAGAGGACAAATCATTTATTACCTCCGTTACTCCAGCGCTCGTTGCTTTCACTCCTTTCAATAGTTTAGCCATCATCTCTTCCATATTTCTAGAACCGGATGTAGTGGTGTTGAGTGTCTTCTTGGGGGGATGTATAAACCACTCTTTTCATTCTTGTTCTTCCAACTACCTTGGTCCTTGTTTCCAGATTTATCATAATAGTTCCGACCTTGGTTTCCTTGGGTATTACCTCAGAACCCCCCCTGATTGTTCATGTAATTGGCCTCTTCTTCCGAATCAGATTCGTCTCTTCCTTTTGATGCAATAGATTTGACTTTTTTGGTCTTCCCTGATAATAGATGATTTGTAAGAAGATCCACTTGTGTTTTCATGTGCGCCATATCTTGATCACGTTCTTCTTCTCTTCTCCTTTGGTCTGCAGTCATGCCAATAGATAAAGTGGGGCTTGCTACCTCAGAATCCCTGGTATGCCAAGCTCTACTTTGTTTCGTCATACGATCTAGCATATTGATTGCTTGACCAAAGGTGAGGTCCATAAAAGATCCTCCAGCCGCATTATCCACCACTGGTTTAGTTATTGAATTCAAGGCTCTATATAGTATCTCCATTAGGTGAACATTAGTCATATGATGGTTTGGGCACCGCATTACCTTCGTCTTGAACCTCTCCCATGTTTCATGAAGGGCTTCAGTTGGAAGCTGACAAAAGTTGCTGATTTCGTCTCTCAATTGTGCCCTTTTGGATGGCGGAAAGAATCTTTCCAGGAAAGCGTCTCTCAATTCCCTCCAATTTGTAATAGAATCAGGAGTCAGCCCATTCAACCATAGAGTTGCCTCCCCAGATAGAGACAATGGAAATAGATGTAATCGAATTGCATTCTGACCAACGCCAGGATTGTCAAACGACTTGCATGTAGAAATAAAGTTGATGAGATGCATATCCGGATCATCGCCTGCTAGTCCACCAAATAATCCTTTGAGTTGTAATAACTGAATCATGGTGCTTGTGATATTGAACTTGGCTCCGGGCGCTAATGGTGGAGGAATTATGGCTCCCATGGCTCCGGCTCTGTCAAGATCATCATCATCATCGTCGAAAGCTGGTTGCATAGCTCGGCGTTCAGGCCTAAACCTATCTTGACGATCTCTTCTGTTAGCAAGTGTTGCGATCTCAGCGGCATGCCTAGGGTTTAGCAACTCATCATCACCTAGGTCCTCGTTGTCAGGATTTATTGCTCGCCCAGGGTTATCAATATTTTGTTGATGTACTTGAGCGGCGGCTAGAGCAGCTAGTCTCGCCTGTTCCTGTTGAGCAGTCATCCTTTCAATTTTGTGTTGTGCCTCCATTCTGCTAATACGTTGTGGTTCAGGATTGATAGGTAATAACGGTTGACCAGAACTTCGAGTATGGGGCATGCACTGAATAAAAACCTGCAGAAAACAAAAACAAAAACTGAAAGTAAAAGTACGAGAATCTTTGACCAAAGGGTCTAGTAATTATCACAAACTTAATTGACACTCGTATTCCCCGGCAACGGCGCCAATTTTTGATAACGCTCAATCTACAGCTCTCGTAGGAGTGTAAAGCGGTCGTTGTCAAATATATAACCCAACTGGGTTGGGTATCGATCCCACAGGGAATAACTTGGTCAACAAGTAAGCAAATATTACTAGACTTTTAGTGCAAGTCTCGTAAAGAGGGGGGATTGTAATGTGCAAGTACTGTAAACAAAATAGTAAAGTAAAAACAGAAATAGCAAGGTAAACAGAAAGAATGTTTAGTAAGATGTAAAACAATGAGAATTGAGAAGTTGGGGTTATGTCCACCTTATGAGTTGTACGTCTCTATTGGCTATGAGTTGTGCGGAATTCAGACATGCATGTGCTTATAGAGAATTGTATTCGATGGTAAATCCAAGCGTCTTTCGACCTCAACAAGGACTTTTTCACTTTAACTCTTTCGAGCTTAAAGCGTATCTAACGGTACAAATTCTCCAAGAGGTTAATCCAGTTACGGCACTAACTTTTTAATAGGGGATGGGACCCTATTACCTTGACATTATCTCTTTTCCAGACATATAACTTTTCTTTCGAACAAGTTAATGCTATACTGGCGTATTCTAAGCGTTTGCAACCACAAAGAATTTAGATTATGATGAAGAGAATAATGATATAAGCAGCATACGTGTCACGAATTCACAAAATCATAGCAATAGATAGTATCTCATACGGCTTCCATAACCCCAACAGAGAAGTTTAGTTACCCATGAGTGCGAAGGAAATCACAATAGACATTATTATTATACCACAATAAAGATTTCGTGTAGCAAAGTGTGGTAGGCGTTTAGGCGTGACTTTCTTTGCAAGTAACGTTTCTCTTGTTGCGGAAATTAAGAATTGAATAGCTGAATAGAAGAAGAATAAAGAGTAGAATTAATGGAAGGATTAGAAGAAGAGTTGTAGAGTAATAAAATAATAGAAGAGTTGTAGAAGAGTGTATGCTGAATGATAAAAATCTCTAGCATGATAGGGTATTTATAATAACCATATCCTATTCCTACTAAGCTAATGAATTACTTAACCTACTCCTACTAGGTTAATGTATCATTGTCCTAATCCTACTAAATTACTGCTAGTCCCTGAAGTCTTCAGAAATGCTGTTTTTTGCCCGGGACAGGTTTTCCATGCGCCATTTTTGGTCCTTGGCGTCCAAGCTTTGCTCTCCTCCTTTCGTGAAGCTTTCTTTGGCGTCAAGTTATCCATAAAATGCTGAATTCTGCATCATTTATACCTGAAAACTTGCTAATCATGTTCGTTAGCTCACTTACAGGAAAAAGGACTAAAAGTGCATGAAATATATAATTTGTCCTCAAAACATGGCTAAAATATAGGTAAAATATAGCACTATAGGCGTGTAAATTCTCCTATCATCACATTCATGAAATAGTCCCATTTGCATGGGGATCTAGTATCTATTATATTCGATTGAGTTATGAAAATTTCATCCCAGTTTTGGCGGTCTTTTCAGAGGGTTTTTTTTACCTAAGTAAACCTTACCACAACATTCTACCCTCAAACATATGGGCAAGCAGAGCGCACCATTCAGACCTTGGAGGGTATATTGAGGGCTTATGTGATTGACTCCAAGGGTATTTAGGTGGATCATTTGTCGTTAATAGAGTTCTCCTATAACAATACTACCACTCAAGCATACAGATGGCCCTTCTAGAGGTGCTTTATGGGTAGAGGTGTAGGTCACCAATTGGTTGGTATGAGGTTGGTTAAACACATTTTCTTGGAACTGACCTTGGTCATCTGGTGATGGAGAAAGTGAAAGTAATTAGTAAGTGAATTAAGACAGCTCAAAGTCTCCCAAAGTCTTAGGAAGATATTATAAGAAGAGATCTAGAGTTTGAGGTTAATGATTGGGTGTTCCTTATGGTCTCCCCTATGAAGGGGGTTATGAGATTCGGGAAGAAAGGGAAGCTCAGTCCTCTGTACATATGTCCCTATGAAATTATAAAGAGGATTGGTGGATTTGTGTTTGAGTTAGATTTTTTGGCAAGTTTAACTTCTGTTCATTTGGTAATCCAAGTACCAATACATAAGAAATGTATTGGAGATTATTCACTTATTGTTTCCTGATTCTATAGCTTATAAAGAAGAATCCATGGCTATACTATATTAGCAACTTAGGAAGTTGAGGAGAAAAGAGATAGCTTCAGTTAAAATACTATGGAAGAATTATAGAGTAGAGGAAGCTACTTGGGAGACAGATAATGATATTCGTGCAAGATACCAAACACTCTTTGAATTCACAAAATAAGATATGGAAGGAATTGATGTTATCTTACTCATATTAGTTCATACACTACTTTAAATCATTCTTAATGTGTTTGGAACAATCATTCGGGGACAAATGATCCCAAGAAGAGGGATAATGTAACAATCCGCACTTGAACTAAAGCCGTTATTCCTACTCGTATAGACCTGAAAGACAATGACTCCTATGTAAATATAAGTATGTTGACCAATTATATAGCGCGGGAATCTATTCGTTCATAAATCGAGATCATAAAGGTTTCCTAACTCAAAGATGAGCGTATTCTTTTCAACTGATAGATTTTGAATGAATGTTTCAACTTAGGTTAAGTTCCTACAACCATTACTCCTTTAATACACTGATTTACGTGTACTTCTATATACCAAATTAAAAATCTTTGAGTTTTTTTTTCAAACGCAATTGGTTTCACCTAAATCCAACATTGAAGTAGAATGCTATGATCATTTTACTTTGGAGTCTTTACCGATCAAAAGGTGATGACTAAGTTGATGATTTGTCCACTAGGTGATGACAAAGTTGACAAGCTATCAACCCTAGTCATCAAAATTAATCGAAAGATATAAAAATCCATCTATAATTGACAACTAGGGTGATGATACGTGACCAAGTTGACGGCTTGTCAACCTAGTAGTCATTTGAGAAAGCACCACCATTTTGGTTGGTTTCTTTAGGGGTGTTTTGATCTTTTACTTACCCCAAAATCCTCCCCCACGACTTAAACCATCCAATAAGTATTATTATCCATCTCTAATCAGTTTTAAAGCACTTATAATCCTCTCCACTCTCAAGAACAAGAAAAATTAGGGTTTCTTCCAAGGCTCATACTTGCAGGATTAGATTTCAAGTTGTTTCAAATTCTTGTACATCTAAAAGGTGTGTGGGACTATCCTAAACACCATAAGAATAAATTTATCATTTTAACAATACTTTAAGGTATATAATTTCATACATTAGATAAGTTTTGAAATTGTTGAACGACATGCATTGTAAACCACATTTTATGCTGAAATCTTGTATTAACTGTGAGGTTGTTTCCCTAAAAATGAAATTTTTTCATGTTTATATGTTTTAATAGTTTGAGAAGTTATATGAGAGAATGATTTGCATAATTTCCTCTCTTGTTATGAAACCCATTATCTTAACAATGTTGTGGATTTTTTTACACGGATGGCTAAAAATTGTGTTTAATAATTTCGATAATGTTTATGGATTTTTATTGTTTTATGAACCAATGAGATGGGTTTTTCCTTGATTTAAAAATTCTCAAATTTCCTAATAAAGAATCTGCACGTGATTAATGAAAGAAGAGACCATCATATATAAAAGTCTTGCTACGAGAGTGTGTTTGCATAATTTTCTTATGCTTTTGATTATAAAAGCTTTCATTTGATTTGATAAATCTTTTGGTGGTCATTGTCATTTTTGAATAAGAAGGGATATGGATTTGATATGATATGAATGACTTGCAATTCTGGGTATGACGATACCCTGTGAGTATATGCCCTTAACCGAATAAGCACTGAAAGTTGTAAGCATGAAGCATGATTTGAAATGACAAAAATTAGGCTTAAAGAGAGTTAGATGGTTACCCGAAGAAGAAATTTTGAGTGTAAGGGCTTATTACTAGAAATCGAGTTTTGCCGATTTGGGAGAGAAGATTGGAAATAGGCAATGTATACTATTCCTCGAGGCACTCGTATACTAGAATAATATTTAGGACCCCAATAATTGTGGCAAACATTGATTTGGGGGCTTGGCTGATGAATTAATGCTGGACCCATATAGCTCAGGGGTACTAGAAATGTTGGGTGTACCATCTAGCTCAAAAGTAAAATAAAGAGTGGAGTCATGATTACTAGAAAATATTTTGAATCTCATCAAATTATGACCATGTGTTTACATTTACCTTATTCTATATTTCTTTATGAAATGCTCTCACATATGTTGTATATAAATACATGTTATTTTGTTATTATTCTACGTACCAATACTTTCGAGTATTGAGCCCCTATATTTTAGGTTCGGAGGCCTAGTCCTATGGTCCTTCAAACCAGTAGATTGTTTCCAGACTTTTAGATATTGGTGAGCCTCCCATACATCGGAAGGCTTATTTCACATATGTTATTTACTTGTTATGGTTGTTATGGTCTAGCCGGGGGCCTTGTCCCAGCCTAGTCTGACTATTATTTTTAGTTCATTAAGAACTTCGTAGACTTGTTCAGAATGGATTTGGGTTTTGTTATGTATTATGTCACAAATTGTTAAGTTTAAATCAACGGGATTCCAATGTTTAATTTATCTTCTGCATTTTATCTCTTATGATGTATGCTTATGATTACATGTCGAGGGGTCTCTCGGGATTTTATGGTTTAGAATGGATGTCACCGCTATGGCCTCGCCTCGGGTCGTGATAACATGATTGTTAGATTATCTACAATCCTAGATTAATTTCCTTCATCGAAATCATAAAATTAGCTTTTCATTTGGTTATTCTTCGATAGTCCAAGCCCTAATTCTCACAATTTGTAATTATCATGAAGCATATTGCACTCAAACTTTCCTTTAACTTCACCTTCTTTGAATCATTCATTTTTTAAGTAGAAACATCCTTACTTGCCTAAAACAAAATATGATCTCATCATAATCTTCCACATTCTAAAGCTAGATGAACCTGTTGAGTTTCTTCACTTTATATTTTGTTGAAAATGATGAAGAGATCTTAACCTGTGATTATGTATAAGAACCTAGCTTCGCTTTGATGTCTATATTGTAGAAATATTGTTGGTTAACCAACACACAATCATACATAGAGAAGAAAAATAAAATAGGGATCTAATGAGGTGTGGTTGAGCCTAATCCTCCAAGAATCACAAGCAACAAGTGATTTTCTCCATAAAATAGAAGTGTACAACACTTATAAATTCCAAACTAACATCAACCTAGATCCAAATAGTCTCTAACCAATTAGACAAAAAAAATCAATCTGACAAGAATAAAATGTTTTCCTTTCTCAAATTTTTAGGAAAGTGCACTTTCTAAATATACAAATTAAAATTTCAAAACATAATTCACACCATTGTTACTTTACGATAAAATTTTGGTGGAGGGACATGAATAAAATGCCTTTATTTGTCTCATTTACGAGTATATTATTCTTCTAAGCCGCCCATGAATTGCTATGTTCGTAAAAAAATCACAAAAAATAGCATGCTTAATTTATTAAACAAAAAGATATATTATAAAATATGAATTACTAAAAATTTCATTTTTTAGGTAAAATATAATTAATTAGTTAATGAAATTTACTATGATTCTTAAATAATTCAACGACTAGTAATTCACCTACTATGTTGGTTGATTAGTGCTTGAGTTCGTTTGTTTCTTCGCCCTTTTATTTTGGCGTATTCTAGTTTTTAATTGGTCGTAGCTTCTTGACTCACATCCGTATATATTTTCATTGAGTATTTCCAAACATGTATCCATTCTGTCCACCCTTATGACCACAAAAGTATAATCAAATAAAAAATTCGTTAATCTAATTGTGAGGTGTACAAAGGAGAGCACGTATTTATTATCTAGCAAACTTACTGTGTCTAATCCGCAACCCTCCTAAAATTGGTATCAGAGCCCAGTTATTTAAAAATAATACGGAAGTAGCATATATGTTTAAATTTAGATTAGATTTACTTGAGATTAATTTATATTGATTAATTATGAGAACACCATTTAAAAAAAGAGAAGCTTTTAGAAAAATTAAAGAATCTTTAATTATTAATTATTCAGAATATATAAGTCTAAATAAAACAAAAGAAAACCCACAAAGATTAGTCTACCTAATTATCTTAATATCTAGTATTGAAGCAAAATTAATAATCCATTTAAAATCTAGAAGAATGAGATACATACCACCTAATTATGATAAAATCAAATTTAGATACCCACCAAAATATTATAAATATGGTTTAAATGAATAAAGTACAAAAATACAAAGAATTAAAATAAATTATTTCTAAAAAACGTAAAGAATTAAAAATAAGATTAGAAAGACTACATTATAATATATTTGCCGGAGTTAGTAAAAACTCAATAAATGCACAAAAAGATGAAATATCAAATTTAGAATCACAAATAGATAGTTTAGAATATATATATATATATATATATATATATATATATATATATATATATATATATCAACATGAACTATTTACAATAAAATGAACAAAGGAGAATTTATAATAGATGAAAAAATATATGAAAATCACGAAGGATTAAAAATAAAAATAGTATTTTCTAATCTAGGAAGAAGATATAAGAAAATAGGTGAACATTTATATTTAATGCTAGAAAAAGAAGAATTAAAATTAGAAGATAAATTGACAGCTATGGTGAGAATAGAAAAAGAAAACGAAGAAATAGATAGAAAAAAGGAAATAGACAAAATAAAACAACAAACTACAGAAGAAATACAAAAAATAGAAGAAACTAAAAATAGTAGGATTGCTGAATTAGAAAAAGAACTACAAATGCTAAAAAATCTGTATGAAAAAAGACAGAAAGAAAAAGAAAAAAAAGATAAAGAACAAAAATTATTAAATGAGATAAATCAATTTAAAGAAAAATTAGAAATAGACAATAAAGAAATAGAAACCAAGGAATTAGAAATTAATACAATATACGTTGAAGAAATAGATAATTATGATTCGGAAGATAGTGAAACATATACAGAAATCTTAACAAATACAAAAAATTTAGGAATCAGTGGAAAACAAGAAGTAATTAATGAAGAAAACTTAGAAAATATAAACACGGAAATAAACACTCTTGATAAAAAAGAAGATGAAAATATAATATCTAGAACATCAGAAATAAGAAAACCTACATATTATAAGAATAAGTTTAAAAGATATAATCTAAAGAATGAATATGATAAGTAGACACCAAAACAAATAGTTAATAAAAATTATAACTTTTTAGACTTAGATTGTGTAATAGATACAGAATAAACAATAAAACTATGGATAGGATATATGACAAAACAATTATTAGATAATAATATAAATGTAACAGATGCACCAGAATATATAGAAGAACACTAATAGGAACAGTGAAATTATGGTTTTCAAATTTAACTAAAAATAACAAGAAGGTATTAAGAACTAATAAACCTACAGAAGGAACATCATCAACAACTACAACTAAACTAACACCTATAGAATTATTAAAAAAATATGAAACAGCTATAAAAGACGAATTTAGTAGCATGACAACAACAGAAGAAGAACAACATGAAGAGAAAGATACAAATAGGAAATTAATGTTAAAATTAGCAATATGTAATATGTGTTACATAAATGAATATACTTGCGCATTTAAAGAATATTATTATAAAGGAGCATATAATATAGAAGAAAGTAAAGAAATAAGAAAATTATATTTTAATAAATTACCTGAACCATTTAGTTCAAAAATAATAAAACGTTGGGATGAACCAAAAATAGTAGATACTCTAGGAGCAAGAATAAACTTTTTACAACAATGGTATAGAAACCTATGTGAAAAATATAGAGAAGAAATAAAAATGGAAAAAACATTAATAAGTAATTTAGCATGTTGCAAAGATAAAATAACACCTCTATTTGGATGCGAAGAAAGATATTATAAGAAAAGAAAAAGACATAAGAAATACAAAAAATCAAAATATAAGTATAAGAAACCAAGAAAAAGATATTATGTAAAAAATTATAAACATAAAAGACCATATAAAAAAAGAAATCTATAAAGGAATGTACTTGTTATAATTGTGGAAAATTAGGACATTTAGCTAGAAATTGTAAATTACCTAAAAACCCAAAAAATAAACAAATATCAGAAATAAAAATAGAAAATATAGAATATATGCAGATAGATTATATAGATTACGAATTAGAAAGTGAAGACAGTATATATGAGATTTCAGAGAATGAAATAGAAGATAAAGAAATAGATAGTGAATTAGACGAATTAAATGACTGAAGGAGCTATAAAAATAATAACAAAAGAAGAATATTTAAATGACGAACGAACAGATCAAAAAATAATATTTGATAACAATATATTTGATGAAATAAAAGGAAAAGAGTTAGACTTAAGTGTAGAAAAAATATTTAAAATACCAACAATAAAAAATATATTTACTAGGAAAAAGAAAGAATATTACGTAGTAAGTCAAAAGGAACATGTAATAGACTGCAGATATGCAAAAGGTAAAACTAGTATACCACTAGTAACAAAAAGGTTAATTAATAAAGAAATAAACGATATAAAAAGTAGAGGAGACCCAATAAAATATGTACACCTTGAAGGTAGAGAGATATTAATAAAAGCATGTTTTAGAGAAGGAATAGATACACCAATAGAATTATATTTAACAGATAATAGGATTATAAGACGTATTGAAAAAAGCATAATAACTACGATTAAAGGAAATTTAATATACCAAAAATTTAAATTTATAATAAGTGCAAATTATTCAGTAGCAATAACAGATAAAAATATAGATAAATCATTAGTGTTATATTGGAAAATATTAAGAATTAAATGGCTAGAACAAGTAAAACCATACAATATAGAACATACACAATTATCTATAACATATAATAGGGAAAGATTATTCCTAAGAAGAGCTCTAACATGATATGAAAATATATGTATTAATGAAGATAGTAGTAGAAGGATATTATAGTAGGTATTATACGTCTATGATAGATACAAGAGCAGAAGCTAATTTATGTAGATATAATTGTTTACTAGAAAGTAAATGGGATAAATTAAAAACACCAATAATAGTTAAAGGATTTAATAACGAAGGAAGCTTAATTACTTATGAAGCTAAGAATGTAAAAACGCAAGTATGAGATAAAATATTAACAATAGAAGAAATCTATAATTATGAGCTAACATCAAAAGATATACTCTTAAGAATGACGTTTTTAGATAAATTATACCCACATATAATAACTAGAATAGATTGGTGGTTTACAACACCATGTAAACAGAAAGTAAGAGCAAAAAGAGTTATTTATAAAATAAGAAAGAAAACTGATTGGATAAAAGGAATTAAAAAAATTACACAAAAATTAGAAAATACAAAAAATACTGAAGATACAATAAAACTGGTCGTATTTTCAATAAATAAAAAGGAAATAACTATATTTTCAATAAATAAGATAGAAATAATTAAGAAAAAATTAGAACAATTATATAGTGAAGATCCATTAAAAGGATAGGAAAAACATAAAACCACTTTAAAAATTGAATTAATAGATAAACATAGCATAATAACCCAGAAACCATTAACATATAATTTTGATGATTTTAAAGAATTTAAAATGCATATAGAAGAATTATTAGAAAAACAATATATACAAAAATCTAATAGTAAACATAATAGCCCAGCATTTATAGTAAACAAATATAGTGAACAAACAAGAGGAAAAAGTAGGATGGTTATTGATTATAGAAATTTAAATGCAAAAACAATGACTTATAATTACCCAATACCAAATAAGATATTAAAAATAGGACAAATACAAGGATATAATTATTTTAGTAGATTTGATTGTAAATTAGGTTTTACCATTTAAAGTTAGAAGAAGAATGTAAGGAATTAACCGCATTTACGGTACCACAAGGATTTTATGAATGAAATGTACTACCATTTGGATATAAAAATGCACCAAGTAGATATCAACATTTTATGGATAGTTATTTTAAACAACTAACTAATTGTATAGTATACATAGATGATATACTATTATATACAAAAACTAAAGAAGAACATTTAAAATTATTAGAACAGTTTACAGATATAATAGAAAAATCAGGAATAAGTTTAAGTGAAAAGAAAGCGAAAGCAAAAATTATGAAAAACCAAATAGAATTTTTAGAAATACAAATAGATAAAAGTGGAGTCAAAATGCAACAACATATAGTACAAAAAATAATAAATTCAAAAGAAGTATTAGATACAAAAAAGAAATTACAATCATTTTTAGGATTAGTAAACCAAGTAAGAGAATGTATTACAAAATTAGCCAAAAACTTAAAACCATTACAGAAAAAATAAAAAAGGATGTAGAATATAACTATAACGAAGAAGATGAAAAACAAGTTCAGAAAATAAAAATACTTTGTAAAGAATTACCAAAATTACAATTTCCAGATGAAAATAGAAAATTTATATATATAGTAGAAGCAGATGCTAGTGAATATAGTTATGGAGAAGTACTTAAATATAGATATGAAGGAGAAAAATTAGAACACCATTGTAGATACTACCCAGGTACGTTTAATTAAACAGAAATAAAATGGGAAATAAATAGAAAATAATTATGCTCATTATATAAATTTTTATTAGCATTTGAGCCATATATTGTATATAACAAGTTTATAGTACGAACAGATAATACACAGGTACGTTGGTGGCTAACAAAGAAAATACAAAATTCAGTTACAACAAAAGAGATTCGGAGACTAGTCTTGAATATATTAAATTCCACATTTATAATTGAAGTAATTAGTACTAACAAAAATGTTATTGCAGACTACATATCAAGACAAAGCTACATAGACTGATATAATAGAAGATGATGCTTTAGAAAAGATATTCAACACCCTAACTACTCTTTCAATGAAAATGGACAGTATGGGTAATGAAATAGAAAAGCTAAAGACTAATGAAGATAAACTGAAGTCTATAGCTACAAATCAGATAACTCAGCAGTGCGCAGAGCTATGTCGATCGGAAGACATTAAAATTCCATAGCTAGAAAGAGACGTTGGGGCACTCCTTAAAACCCATAACGTTTACCAATCTACTTTTGCAGGTACAAGCAAAAGAGTTAGGAAAAACACAAATATGAACCTAAACAAGCTATTTGATAAATCATATGTTCCAAATACATCAAAAGATCCCCTGTTTATACCCCCACAAATTACCACATACCGAGATAGTTTAAACCAAGATAAAAAGACCTATAACTACACAACCCGAACATATATAAAAAATATCTACAATGTTCAAACCTTTTTAAATACTAACCCCAGAGCTATAAACATCCAAGAACCAAATACAAACTATATAACCCAAAGATTGACCGGATACAATAAGCTAATTGCTTTACCTAAAACCAAACCAAGTCTAGTTAAAACTTGTTATGAATATGGACTACTCAGTACTGTATATACCTCTGACGAAAATAAGATATCCACTATACCGAAAATATATGAAGCATTTAGAATTTTTAAAAGAATAACCAAAGGTACCCTATTTTTTATAAAAATTTACACGGCACCAGCAGAGATATTATATGATGAAGTTAAAAAACCCATACAAGTTGTAAAGATAGGAATGACATGAGATATGATTATACCATAAGATATTATTCCACAACCAGAAATACCTAGAATTGAGATACCAAAATTTTATGTGAATAAGAGGATTATCGGACTATCTACAATTTTGCAAGAGCTAGCAAACACATACCGCAACCAAAATCCCATATGGAGTTATTATTCAAGAAATCATGTACTAATATAGTCAAATTCAAAGGAATTATGAGAAACAGATATGGAAACTATTAGGCAATGGATTATGACGTTGCTCAAAACAGAGACGGAACCTATCGCCAGAGCTATCAAAGAAAAATTTATTTCAGAAGAATTATTAACCAGATATTGTAAGACAATTGGACATAAATATCCAGATCATAAATGTTCAAAATATAATAGAGGAGATAATAATATCCCAGAAGTACAGCTAGAATAGAAGAAAAATCAACCAAGAAGATAAGAACGCCAGCTGGAAGATACAAGATAAGAAGCAATAATGGAGATATGAAAAAACAACAGATACGACAAAGAGAAGATATCAACGGAGTAATAATAGAAGACAAGCTATTAAATTGTGAAAGCGACATGTAAACTTTCACAATTTGCTTTACGTAAATTATTGGAATTTTTTGTATAGGTTTTTGACTATTATTAGTCTAGGAATTAATAACTTTTGTCTTATTAGAAGACTTTTGTAAAGTAAAGTAGATTAGGTAGATAATTTTTTAAAAGACTTTTGAGAAACGTGTAAAAATAGGAATACTCTTGTAAAGTTTCAGTCTATAAATAAGATGAACCGAAGGCATTGCAAGGCAAGCCTTCATGAGTTGAAGCACAAATACTCTCTCTTGTGCACAACAAATATTTTTCTTAGTTATTAAAAAACAGGTATATTTCAATGAAAAAAGCTATGGAGGAACAAAGCTTAGAAATATCAAACCTACCCGAACAGGTATATTTATTTATGATTATGAATAGTTAAATTCATAATTCCCAACAATCATGGTATGATAAAATAAATTCATGTTAGTTACTTTATAGTAGAATTATTCGAAGAATAATATGTTAAGAAGTTTATTAGCAAAGTAGAAAAGGAGAAAAATTCCTAAGAACTATGTCATCCTAAAGGTGAAACCAATGAGGCAAGAAGCCGTGGTGGGGAGTAACCAGAGTAGAGGCGTTGTTTAAGGGAAAAGTATCCAGATTACCATACTAATAGTGACCAAAGAACATGTTATTTAAGAATAATCTAGTATATAGTAATCTAAGATGACCATATTTTGTTATGTATATGATTGAAGAGAATATTTTGAAAATAGCAATTTTATGAAAATGAATAATTATTTATCTGATGTAATGGTAGATAAATTTAAAATACTTATTTTGTATGTGATTAAGGATATATGAATAATAGATATAAGAAAAATCATATTAGAAAAAATATTCGGTAAAGATTATATAGCTAGAATAAATTACATACCACATGTACCCAATTACTCTCATAAATACTTACATACACATCAACTATGATAAATCACACATATCTAGAATTTTGGAAAAAAGATATGAAAAATATACAATTAGTAGAAAAATAAATGAAAACAAATTCAGACAAATACATGGAAACCAACGATATAAAATATATAGTATTCCTTAATGAAAATATGCAAGAATTACTTAGACTAAAACAAACAACTAGAAAATATTATGAAAAAGCATTTAATCGAACTTAAATGACAGATGATATTAAAATACTTGTTTTATATATACGTAGAAATATAGAAATTATAGACATAAAGAAAATAATATGGAAAAAATTACCAGATTATGAAGTGGAAGAATTATTAAACAGTATAGAAAACTTACACATATATTATGAATATCAGTATTACTTAGATTCAGATGGATACTATTCAGAATAAATAAATGTTAGAATATATATAAAAAAAAATTAGAGAAAGGCAAAATTGGATATATGAAGAAGTTAATTACAGAAATCAACTTGAAATAGAAAAAAGACAACTAGAAGAAAAATTACTTAAAATGAAATTAACCTTAGAAAAAGAAGATACAAATAATGATTTATTTAATACATATGAAAAATTATTTAATACAGATGGAAAATTACCTATACATGAACAACAAATACTAGTTAATCAGATAAAAAACATAAACCTACGCATTGAATATAGCAATGTTAGAATAAAATACTACACAGAAATTGCTAAAATTTCAATAGGATAAAATAATAAACTACACAAATTAATGAATACATCTTACGAAAAGAATAAATCATTAAAAGAAATAGAAACCCAACTATATATTTTATTCCTAGAATACAAAAGGTTACATAATACTAACGAGGATCCTAAAACACTAGATAATTTAATTACGATAATATCTAATCTAGAATATGAATTAATAAAACATCTTAAGTCAAGAAGATAAAAATGAAAATTATTCCAATCAATAATATTCACAAAATACATTATAGAAAAATAAATGCATACGTATTTATTATCTAGTAAACTTACCGTGTATTTATTATCTAGTAAACTTACCGTGCCTAATCCGCAACCGCCCTACAAATGGTATCAGAGTAATTTAAAAATAATACGGAAGTAGCATATATGTTTATATTTATATTACGTATTTATTATCTAGTAAACTTACCGTGCCTAATCCGCAACCCCCTACAAATGGTATCAAAGCCTATGCTGTTTAAAGTTACAAAAGTAGTATATATTGGGATTGGATTTATATTAGAAAGAAGAATTTATAATAGATGAAAAAAATATATGAAAACCATGAAGGATTAAAAATAAAAATAGTATTTTCTAATCTAGGAAGAAGGTATAAGAAAATAGGTGAACATTTATATTTAATATTAGAAAAAGAAGAATTAAAATTAAAAGATAAATTGACCGCTATAGTAAGAATAGAAAAAGGAAATAGAAAAAATAAAACAACAAACTACAGAAGAAATACGAAAAATAGAAGAAACTAAAAATAGTAGGATTGCTGAATTAGAAAAAGAACTAAAAATGCTAATAGATTTGTATGAAAAAAGATAGGAAGAAAAAGATAAAGAACAAAAATTATTATATGAGATAAATCAATTTAAATAAAAATTAGAAATAAGCAATAAAGAAATAGAAACCAGGGAATTAGAAATAAATACAATAGATGTTAAAGAAATAGATAATTATGATTCGGAAGATAGTGAAACATATACAGAAATCTTAACAAATACAAAAAATTTAGGAATCAGTGGAAAACAAGAAGTAATTAATGAAGAAAACTTAGAAAATATAAACACGGAAATAAACACTCTTGATAAAAAAGAAGATGAAAATATAATATCTAGAACATCAGAAATAAGAAAACCTACATATTATAAGAATAAGTTTAAAAGATATAATCTAAAGAATGAATATGATAAGTAGACACCAAAACAAATAGTTAATAAAAATTATAACTTTTTAGACTTAGATTGTGTAATAGATACAGAATAAACAATAAAACTATGGATAGGATATATGACAAAACAATTATTAGATAATAATATAAATGTAACAGATGCACCAGAATATATAGAAGAACACTAATAGGAACAGTGAAATTATGGTTTTCAAATTTAACTAAAAATAACAAGAAGGTATTAAGAACTAATAAACCTACAGAAGGAACATCATCAACAACTACAACTAAATTAACACCTATAGAATTATTAAAAAAAATATGAAATAGCTATAAAAGATGAATTTAGCAGCATGACAACAACAGAAGAAGAAAAAAATGAAGAGAAAGATACAAATAGGAATTTAATATTAAAATTAGCAATATGTAATATGTGTTACATAGATGAGTATACTTGCGCATTTAAAGAATATTATTAAAAAGGAACATATAATACAGAAGAAAGTAAAGAAATAAGAAAATTATATTTTAATAAATTACCTGAACCATTTAGTTCAAAAATAATAAAAAATTGGGATGAAGCAAAAATAGTAGATACTTTAGGAGCAAGAATAAAATTTTTACAACAATGGTATAGAAACCTATGTGAAAAATATAGAGAAGAAATAAAAATGGAAAAACATTAATAAGAAATTTAGCATGTTACAAAGATAAAATAGCACCTCAATTTGGATGCAAAGAAGGATATTATAAGAAAAGAAAAAGACATAAGAAATACAAAAAATCAAAATATAAATATAAGAAACCAAGAAAAAGATATTATGTAAAAAATTATAAACATAAAAGACCATATAGGAAAAATAAATCTATAAAAGAATGCACTTGTTATAATTGCGAAAAATTAGGACATTTAGCTAGAGATTGTAAATTACCTAAAAACCTAAAAAATAAACGAATATCATAAATAAAAATAGAAAATACAGAATATATGCAGATAGATTATATAGATTACGAATTAGAAAGTGAAGACAATATATATAAAATTTCAGAGAATGAAACAGATAATGAAATAGATAGTGAATTAGATAAATTAAATGACTGAAAAAGATATAAAAATAATAACAAAGGAAGAATATTTAAGTGAAGAAGGAACAGATCAAAAAATAATATTTGATAGTCACATATTTGATGAAATAAAAGGAAAAGAATTAGATCTAAGTGTAGAAAAAATATTTAAAATACCAACAATAAAAAACATATTTTATAAAAGAAAAGAAGAATACTATGTAGTAAGCCAAAAAGAACATGTAATAGACTGTAGATATGCAAAAGGTAAAGCTAATATACCACTAGTAACAAAAAGGTTAATTAATAAAGAAATAAACGATATAAAAATTAGAGACCCAATAAAATACGTACACCTAGGAGGTACAGAGATATTAATAAAAGCATGTTTCAAAGAAGGAATAGATACACCAATAGAATTATACCTAGCAGATGATAGAATTATAAAATCTATAGAAAAAAGTATAATAACTGTCATAAAAGGAAATTTAATATACCAAAAATTCTAATTTATAATAAGTGCAAATTATTCAGTAGCAATAACAGATAAAAATATAGATAAATCATTAGTATTATATTGGAAAATATCAGAAATAGAACTAACCCCAGGAAGTAAAATATTGACAGCAAGATGTAAAAATCTATATGTATTAACAACAAAACATAAATAACGGGAAAAAATAAAATTAACAAAATACAAATAGAAAGTCCTTTCGAACAATTTGTAAAAATAATTGATAATAATGATTATAGTTATAGAGACATAGATATAGAAGAAAATTTAGAAATAATAAATGATAGAATAAGTACAACAAAAAGAATAGCTTATGAAAAACCAGAACCATCAAGTTCATAAAAAAGAACAAGTTATGAAACAAGTTCAACAACTAATTTAAACCAATATTACATAACAGGAACAATAAATGAAAAAGAATATTTAATACTCTTAAATACAGGACAAGAAGAAAATTATATAGCAAGATATCTAATAAAAAATGAGGAAATAAAATCTGACAATAATATAGGCCCAGATCTACCAAGAAGCTTAATAAACACTAAAAATATAGTAGAAAAAGAAATAACAATAGGAGTTAGAAAAATAAAAATGGAATTTGAAATAAAGGAAGAAATGCAAAAAGTAGACATAATATTAGGAATAAAATGGCTAGAACAAGTAAAACCATATAATATAGAGCATACACAATTAACTATAACATATAATAGAGAGAAATTATTCTTAAGAATAGCTTTATCATGATATGAAAATATATGTATTAATGAAGATAGTAGTAGAAGGGTATTACAGTAGATATTAAACGCCTATAATAGATACAGGAGCAGAAGCTAATTTATATAGATATAATTGTTTACCAAAAAGTAAATGGGATAAATTAAAGACACCAATAATAGTTAAAGGATTTAATAACGAAGGAAGCTTAGTTACCTATAAAGCTAAGAAGGTAAAAACACAAGTATGGGATAAAATATTAACAATAGAAGAAATCTATAATTATGAACTAACATCAAAAGATATACTTTTAGGAATGCCGTTTTTAGATAAATTATACCCACATATAATAATTAGAACAGATTGGTGGTTTACAATACCATGTAAACAGAAAGTAAGAGCAAAAAAAGTTACTAATAAAATAAGAAAGAAAACTGATTGGATAGAAAAAAGTGAAAAAATTACACAAAAATTAGACAATATAAAAAAATACTGAAGATACAATAGAATTGGTCGTATTTTCAATAAATAAAAAAGAAATAACTATATTTTCAATATGTAAGATAGAAATAATTAAGAAAAAATTAGAACAATCATATAGTGAAGATCCATTAAAAGGATGGGAAATAATAAAACCACTATAAAAATTGAATTAAAAGATAAAAATAGCATAATAACCCAAAAACCATTAACATATAATTTTGACGATTTAAATGAATTTAAAATGCACATAGAAGAATTATTAGAAAAACAATACATACAAAAAAGTAATAGTAAACATAATAGTGATGATAGGCGAATTTACACACCTATATCAATATATTTTGCCCATATTTTAGCCTAGTTTTGAGAACAAATTATATATTTCATGCACTTTTAGTCCTTTTTCCTATAAATGAGCTAACAAACATGATTAGTAAAGTTTCAGGTATAAATGATGCAAAATACAGCATTTTATGGCTTACTTGACGCAAAAGAAAGCTCATGAACAAAGGAGAAGGAAGTGGGACGCCTAAAGGACCAAAACTGCTGCATGGAAAATCTTTCCCGGGCTAAAACAGCATTTCTGAAAACTTTGGGGACTTATAGACACAAAGCTGGATTTTGACAATGATACATTAACCTAGTACAATTGGGTTATGTATTTCATTAGTTTATTTGGATTATGATAATGTTACATTAACCTAGTACATTTGGGTTAAGTATTACATTAGCCTAGTAGGATTTGGTTATTTATTTCATTAGCTTAGTAGGAGTAGGATATGGGTATTATAAATACCCTATCATGCTAGAGATTTTTAATTAAGTCCTCCCTTAGTGGAGAGAGACATTCTACTTCTCAATTACAACTCTTCTAATCTTTCCATTAATTCTATTCTTCTTCTATTCTTAAATTCCACAACAAGAGAATCGTTACCAAGCCAAGGAAACACGCCACACTCCTATCACTTGACCTACACGCCATTACTCAATATTGTGATATAATAACAATGTCAATCGTGATCTCCTTCGCATTCATGGGTAACTAAACTTCTCTGTTGGGGTTATGGAAGCCGAATGAGATACTATCTATTGCTGTGAGTTTGTGAGTTCGAGACACGTATATTGCTTATATCATTATTCTCTTCATCTTAATCTACATTCTTTGCGGTTGCAAACGCAAGAATACGCCAGTCTAACATTTAACTTGTTCGAGAGAAAGGTTATTTGTCTGAAAAAGAGATAGTGTCAAGGTAGTAGGACACCCTTTCCTATTAAAAAGCTAGTGCCGTAACTGGACTAACCTCTTGGAGAATTCGTACCGTTAGACACGCTTTAAGCTCGAGAGAGTTAAAGTGAAATAGTCCTTGTTTAGGTCGAGAGACGCTTGGATTTACCATCGAATACAATTCTCTATAAGCAATTGCATGTCAGAATTCTACACACTCATAGCCAATAGAGACGTATACCTCAGAAGGTGGACATAACCCCAACGCTTCAATTCTCATTGTTTACAACTTACGTAACAATCTTTCTCTCTTTACTTTGCTATTTTCAGCTTTTACTTTATTGTTTTCGTTACACATTACAATCCCCCCTTTTACGAGACTTGCACCAAAAGTTTAGTAATTTTGCTTACTTGTTGGCCAAGCTATTCCCTGTGGGATCGATACCCAACCCAGGTTGGGTTCTATATTTGCGAACGACCGCTTTACACTCCCATGAGAGCTGTAGATTGAGCGTTATCAAAAATTGGCGTCATTGCCGGGGAATACGAGTGTCAATTAAGTTTGTGATAGTTACTAGACCCTTTGGTCAAAGATTCTCGTACTTTTACTTTTAGTTGTTGTTTTTGTTTTATTTAGGTTTATTCAGTGCATCAATGGAGGCACAATGTGAAATTGAAAGGATGGCTGCTCAAGTGCATCAACAGAATATTGATAACCGTAGGCGAGCAACAAATCCTGACGATGAGGATCTGGGCGATGAAGAGCTACTAAACCCACGGCATACTGCTGAGATGGCGGCACCCATGCAGAGGAGAGATCATCAAACGCGATTGAGACCTGATCGCCGAGCTATGCAGATTTCTTTTGATGACGATGATGAGGATTTGGATGAAGCTGGTGCCACAGGAGCCATTATTCTGCCACCCTTGGAACCTGGAGCAAAGTTCAATATCACTAGCACCATGATTCAGTTATTGCAACTCAAGGGATTATTTGGTGGACTAGCAGGCGATGATCCGAATATGCATCTCATCAACTTTATTTCTACATGCAAGTCCTTTGACAATCCTGGTGTTGGTCAGAATGCTATTTGATTACGTCTATTTCCATTGTCTCTGTCTGGGGAGACAACACTATGGTTGAATGGGCTGACTCCTGATTCAATTACAAATTGGAGGCAATTGAGAGACGCTTTCCTAGAAAAATTCTTTCCGCCATCCAAAAGGGCTCAATTGAGAGATGAAATCAGCAACTTTCGTCAGCTTCCCTCTGAAGCTCTTCATGAAACATGGGAGAGGTTCAAGACAAAGCTAGCGAGATGCCCAAACCATCACATGACTAATGTTCACCTCATGGAGATCTTGTATAGAGCCTTGAATTCAATAACTAAACCAGTGGTGGACAACGCAGCTGGAGGTTCTTTCATGGACCTCACCTTTGGTCAAGCAAGCAATATGCTAGATCGTATGTCAAAACAAAGTAGATCTTGGCATACCAGGGATTCTGAGGAAGCAAGCCCCACTTTATCTATTGGCATGACTGCAGACCAACGAAGAAGAGAAGAAGAACGTGATCAAGATATGGCGCACATGAAAACCCAAATGGATCTTCTTACAAAGCATCTATTAGGGAAGACTGAAAAAGTGAAAGCGATTGCGTCAAAAGCAAGAGACGAATCTGATTCGGAAGAGGAGGCCAACTACTTGAATAATCAGGGGGGTTTCCGAGGAAATACCCAAGGAAACCAAGGTCGGAACTATTATGATAAATCTGGAAAGAAAGACCAAGGTAGTTGGAAGAACAAGAATGAAAAGAGTGGTTTGTACGTTCCCCCTGGCAGACGTGATACCACCATATCTAATTCTGGAAGTATGGAAGACATGATGGCTAAATTATTGAAAGGAGTGGAAGCAATGAGAGCGGGAGTTACGGAGGTAATTAATGATTTGTCCGCCATGAAACAATTAGTAGATTCACATTCCACTTCAATTAGACAACTAGAGCAGCAATTCAGTCAACTTTCAGCAGCACTCAACTAAAGAAAGGCTGGCACTTTACCTAACGATACTGTGCAAAACCCAAGGAATGATGGGTTATGCATGGCCATCACTACCAGAAGTGGTAAGGTGCTGGAAACTCTAGAAAAAGGCAAGGAAGTGATTGACGAAGTTGCGGACATGGATGACAACGCAAAAGGAGAAGATGCCGCAGCTACTACTCCTGACTCAACAACACCATATCCAGCACTGTGCAGCCTGAAAAATTGAGAAAACGGAAGCAATAGGAGAAGCAAACCGTGGAGAGAACACTTCCATACCCACCACCACCTTTTCCCTAAAGATTGAAGAAGGTGGCGGATGACACTAAGTTCAGCAAATTTATGACTATGCTCAAGCAGCTGACCATTAATGTTCCATTGGTGGAGGCACTTGAACAAATGCCTGGATATGCGAAGTTTATGAAAGACCTATTGACAAAGAAGCGGGCAGCAAGTTATGAGTTAGCAGATAATGTTCATCATTGTAGTGCAATCGCTACAAGGTCGTTAGTTCAAAAGAAGGCAGATCCTGGAGCTTTCACTATTCCTTGCACAATTGGATCATTGGATTTTGCCAAGGCATTGTGCGATCTAGGTGCTAGCATCAATTTGATGCCACTATCCATCTACAAGAAGTTGGGGCTAGGCGATCCGACACCAACCAATATGAGGCTCGTGATGGCTGATAGGTCGGTAAAACAACCTGTGGGTTGATGTGCTGGTGAAAGTTTCTCCATTCACCTTTCCTGCAGACTTCGTTATTCTGGATTGTAAGGAGGATTCTGAAGTTCCCATAATCTTGGGACGTCCTTTCCTTGCAACTGGAAGTGTGCTTATTGACATGAAAGATAATGAGCTTTTGTTTCGAATTAATGACGAAGTGGTATGGTTTGATATATGCAAAGCAATGAAGCAGCCCAGCTATATGAATGAGTTATCTGTAGCTGATGTTCATCATGAGGATATGAAAGCATTATCTATAGAGAAACAGCCTACTGTTGAGCCATTGTCTGCTGCGCCACTGAATGTTGAGCATGAGGACAATGAAGAACTTATGGGTGATCTAACAAAAACAGAGCCTTATACTCCTAAGCAACCAGATTGTGATCTCAAGAATCAACTAAAAGCGAAGACTCCCTTTGACGAGCCACCAATGCTAGAATCGCAAGAGCTTCCCGATTATCTAAGGTATGTGTTCTTGGAAAGTAGAAATATACTTCCGGAGAGTACAGATGATTTAAGTGAACAGCACGTAGAAGCTCTCATCTCTGCTCTAAAGAGATACAAGAGAGCTATGGGTTGGACTATTGATGATATAATTGGTGACTCTCCGGAGAAACGTAGGAGCCATCTTGAAAAAGATCGCATGCCCACAGGTAAGCCTCATTGTCGTCTAAATCCTTTCAGAAAATGATCCATCACTTATCTCGACGAAGTCTAAGTACTCGAGATTACTATGTCGAGCCACGACAATAAATAAGGCGCTAGATGGGAGGCAACCCATCATTTTTTCATTTATTGTTTATCGTTTTTTCTTTCGTTCTAGTACTTGTTTTGTTTTGCTAAATGAAAAATCCAAAAATAAGAGTCGTGCCACGACCAAAACTAAGGTGCTTGGTGGGAGGCAACCCATCGTACTAATCGTTTTCGTTTGGTTTTGAGCAAACATAGGTGCAAGAAGTATTCAACCAGGAGATTGATTTCAATTGACGATTTGGACGCATTGTATGGTAAAGTTGGTAAGTTAGGAATGGTGATGCACAAGGCTATGGATTGAGCATTTCTCACACCAAAATAGTCTTCAAGGAAGGCTAGGCCTTGGTAAAACCAGGCCACGAACGATGCACAACCTATCCTATAGCCTAAGGTCTCGGAATCTAGTGTGCTATACACTATGCGTCGCCTATTCCTAGGTATGCTTTTGACTATGCGCCGCCTATGCTATGGCATTTGGTCTCAGTATCTCATATGCCATAGACTATGCGGCGCATATGTCTACAAATGCCATAGACTATGCGGCGCATATGTCCCATTATACTATAGACAATGCGCCGCATATGTCATGTCTATGCTGAGCATTATGTGCCGCATATGTGGTACTTTTGTCTCCAAAACCGATTGTAAATGGGGCATAACCCGACCCATTCTCTTCCTATATAAAGGGGACTTAGTTTTACAACACAACCACACTAAAAATTGACCTAAGGGTGCCGCATATACATCCAAATCCTCTCAAAAGTTTCTTCTTTTGCTCTTCCAATTCACAAAACCATCTCCTTAAGCTTCAATCACGTAAGTACTCTCTTATTCTTCATTTATTTCTCGTAAGTACTACGTTGCTATGTCTATTATGAATTGCTAAATCGTATAAGATTGTTGGTGATGTTCATGTGTTTGGATTGTTGATACAAAATCATGTGAGTGAACATGTACGTAGAAAAATCTTGACTTGTTTCCGACTTGAAATTGGTTTTAATAGCATTGTTATACTATTTGTGGAATTACTATGGATATGAATAGTGCTTAAGATTGTTGTTTGGATACTTACATGTTAGACTATCCCGGCCATCGGGATAAGACTTATAGTGCCTACCGACATAAGAGGTTGTGATTGTTGTAAGAATAACTATTCCATGTGGTAACCCCTATGTAGTAGTGTTGCTATATCTACCATGAAAGTAGTCCAATGGCTGCAAGTAAGTGATGCATTGCTGATTTTCTTGTCGGAATACAATCCTGAAACGTATGTCGACGAAATCTGAGTAATCGACCACTTTCACTTCACTGATTTGTGTTAACAAAACTAAGTGTGGGGTGGTACCCGTACTGCTTATGTATAGATTGTATCCATTGAGATTGTGCTACCATTAACACTATTTCAAGTCTCAGGTACAATGGCACCCAAAGCAAGACAAGGCAAAGAAAAGGCTACCACTTCCCAAAAGAGCAAGAAAAGAAGCCGCAAGGAGCAAGGAGAACCCTCCTCGCTGCAAACACCTTGACTCACGCTTGGAATTAAGTGGGATACTTATGAGGAACTTCTAAGGATGACGACTCTGATGATAATTCCAATGCAAGGGGTATGACCCCAGACGTAGAGGATAAGTCCGACCAACAAGGTTCCTCGTATTTATTTTCCACTGAGGACAGTGTCCCGACTAAGTGTGGGGTGGTGGTATTGCATGCTATACTTCTCTATTCGCATCTATGTTTGTTTGCTTTTGTTTCATTTTTGTTTCGTTTTGTTTTTTTTAGTAGTTAAAAATTTTCTAGCTTCGCATGAAATTATTTTGACAGGTAGCATGAGATTATAACATGAGTATGTGTTACAATTGTGACTATTGAGACGTTTAGACTCTAGTTGTGACTCATTATGTGATATTTTGTGGTTCAATTCCTTCATTTGTTGGGTTGAGAGTCTATATTACTTTCAATCAAGTCGACCATGTGCCTTGTGTGTGTGAGATTAATAGTATCTTCTATGTATGTGGCTGATGCTAGAACTTGCCTGGTATGTATGCAAAACGAAAATAAGGAGTGTAAGTTTAGGATATGATTTAGGCATTTCTTTGGAAACCTATATTTGTTTACCTTCAGTTTTACCTACCCATGAACATCATCCTCGTTAAACCCTTTTGAGCCTTTAGCCTATTTCTTTGACAACCTTGTATGTAAGCCTAATCCATTTCTTTCAAGACCGTAATTTGATCCAAATTTCTAAGTGCTTTAAAGTGAAAAAGTCATGTGACAACATAAGAGGAAATTGGGTGAGTATGATGCTATAAATTGTAATGGTTCTTGAATGTGTTATGAAAAAGAAAGTGCTATCATAAGAGGTATGTTGCGAAAAGAAAAAGGAAAAGAAAGCTGAAAAGAGAGTTGTTCTTAAAATTGAAAAACAAAAGAGGAGAACAAGGGTGGTAGAATAAAAGAAAGAAGAAAGGTTGAAAGAAAAAAGTGTCAATGATACAATGTGATGTATTAAAGCACTTAGGAGCTTAGTCACTATTCCTGGCCAAACTAGTACTACCCGTCCCTTAGCCTACATTACAACCATCCAAAGACCTACTTGATCCTAATCTTAACATTCTGACATTTAGTGGAGTACTACACTAAGGGCAAGCCTATGGTCATCAGTTGCTACATATGAATTCTTTGTGAGAGCGAGAGCAAGGATATTGTTGATACCCATGTTTGAAAAATATGCTATATTTGTGAGTGATTATGGGTACTATATGGTGAGACACACATGGTTGATGAGTTTTGGATAGTTGTATATGATTCTATGCACTTTAACGTTTGCATGCGAGTTGATCACCATCACGAGTCTATACTTGAGGTTAAATTGTTTCTACTTATAATCGGAAAGCTACTCTTGGTTGATAATCGTTGTGCTTGTCTTGATAAATGTTTTGTGTTGTTGCTGTAAAAACCTTAAGTCGACGCTTAGAAGGACATGATATTTCGTTCGAGGACGAACAAAGCTTCAAGTGTGGGGTGTTGATGATAGGCGAATTTACACGCCTATATCAATATATTTTGCCCATATTTTCGCGTAGTTTTGAGAACAAATTATATATTTCATGCACTTTTAGTCCTTTTTCCTATAAATGAGCTAACAAACATGATTAGTAAAGTTTCAGGTATAAATGATGCAAAATACAGCATTTTATGGCTTACTTGACGCAAAAGAAAGCTCACGAACGAAGGAGAAGGAAGTGGGACGCCTAAAGGACCAAAACTGCTGCATGGAAAATCTTTCCCGGGCTAAAACAACATTTCTGAAGACTTTGGGGACTTACAGACACAAAGCTGGATTTTGACAATGATACATTAACCTAGTACAATTGGGTTATGTATTTCATTAGTTTATTTGGATTATGATAATGTTACATTAACCTAGTACATTTGGGTTAAGTATTACATTAGCCTAGTAGGATTTGGTTATTTATTTCATTAGCTTAGTAGGAGTAGGATATGGGTATTATAAATACCCTATCATGCTAGAGATTTTTAATTAAGTCCTCCCTTAGTGGAGAGACACATTCTACTTCTCAATTACAACTCTTCTAATCTTTCCATTAATTCTATTCTTCTTCTATTCTTAAATTCCACAACAAGAGAATCGTTACCAAGCCAAGGAAACACGCCACATGCCTATCACTTGACCTACACGCCATTACTCAATATCGTGATATAATAACAATGTCAATCGTGATCTCCTTCGCATTCATGGGTAACTAAACCTCTCTGTTGGGGTTATGGAAGCCGAATGAGATACTATCTATTTCTGTGAGTTTGTGAGTTCGAGACACGTATATTGCTTATATCATTATTCTCTTCATCTTAATCTATATTCTTTACGGTTGCAAACGCAAGAATACTCCAGTCTAACATTTAACTTGTTCGAGAGAAAGGTTATTTGTCTGGAAAAGAGATAGTGTCAAGGTAGTAGGACACCCTTTCCTATTAAAAAGCAAGTGCCATAACTGGACTAACCTCTTGGAGAATTCGTACCGTTAGACACGCTTTAAGCTCGAGAGAGTTAAAGTGAAATAGTCCTTGTTTAGGTCGAGAGACGCTTGGATTTACCATCGAATACAATTCTCTATAAGCAATTGCATGTCAGAATTCTACACACTCATAGCCAATAGAGACGTATACCTCAGAAGGTGGACATAACCCCAACGCTTCAATTCTCATTGTTTACAACTTACGTAACAATCTTTCTCTCTTTACTTTGCTATTTTCAGCTTTTACTTTATTGTTTTCGTTACACATTACAATCCCCCCTTTTACGAGACTTGCACCAAAAGTTTAGTAATTTTGCTTACTTGTTGGCCAAGCTATTCCCTGTGGGATCGACACCCAACCCAGGTTGGGTTCTATATTTGCGAACGACCGCTTTACACTCCCACGAGAGCTGTAGATTGAGCGTTATCAAATAGCCCAACATTTATAGTAAATAAACATAGTGAACCAAAAAGAGGAAAAAGTAGAATGGTTATTGATTATAGAAATTTAAATGCAAAAACCATGGCATATAATTACCCAATACCAAATAAGATATTAAAAATAAGACAAATACAAGGATATAATTACTTTAGTAAATTTGATTGTAAATCAGGATTTTACCATTTAAAGTTAGAAGAAGAATCTAAGGAATTAACCGCATTTACGGTACCATAAGGATTTTATGAATGGAATGTACTACCATTTGGATATAAAAATGCACCAGGTAGATGTCAACATTTTATGGATAGTTATTTTAAACAATTGCCTAATTGTATAGTATATATAGATGATATACTATTATATACAAAAACTAAAGAAGAACATTTAAAATTATTAGAACAATTTAGGATATAATAGAAAAATCGGGAATAAGTTTAACTAAAAAGAAAGCTGAAATTATGAACAATCAGATAGTATTTTTAGAAATACAAATAGATAAAAGTGGAGTAAAAATGCAACAACATATAGTACAAAAAATAATAAATTCAAAAGAAGAATTAGATACAAAAAAGAAATTACAATCATTTTTAGGATTAGTAAACTAAGTAAGAGAATATATACCAAAATTAGCAGAAAATCTAAAGCCCTTACAGAAAAATTAAAAAAGGATGTAGAATATAATTATAACGAAAAAGATAAAAAACAAGTTCAGAAAATAAAAATACTTTGTAAAGAATTACCAAAATTATATTTTTCAGATGAAAATAGAAAATTTGTATATATAGTAGAAGCAGATGCTAGTGAATATAGTTATGGAGGAGTACTTAAATATAGATATGAAGAAGAAAAATTAGAACACCATTGTAGATACTACTCAAGTACGTTTAATGAAACAGAAATAAAATGGGAAATAAATAGAAAAGAATTATGCTCATTATATAAATGTTTATTAGCATTTGAGCCATATATTGTATATAACAAGTTTATTGTACGAACAGATAATACAAGGTACGTTGGTGGCTAACAAAGAAAATACAAAATTCAGTTACAACAAAAGAGATTCGGAGACTAGTCTTGAAAATATTAAATTTCACATTTATAATTGAAGTAATTAGTACTAACAAAAATGTTATTGCAGACTACACATCAAGACAAAGCTGCACAGATTGATATAATAGAAGAAGATACTCTAGAAAAGATATTCAACACCCTAACTACTCTTTCAATGAAAGTGGACAGTATGGGTAATGAAATAGAAAAGCTAAAGACTAATGAAGTTAAACTGAAGTCTATAGCTATAAATCAGCTAACTCAGCAGTGTGCGGAGCTATAAAACCCATAACGTTTATCAATCTATAATTTCAGGTACAAGCAAAAGAGTTATTAGACAAAGATACCAGAATATGAACTTAAATAAGACATTTGAAAAACCATTTACACCAAAAATACAAAAAGACCTCTTGAACATACCCCCACAAATTATCACATATCGAGATAGTCTGAACCAAGATAAAAAAGTTTATAACTATACAACCCAAAAATACATAGAAAATATCTACCGAGTACAAACTTTTCTAAACCTTAACCCCAGAGCTACAGATATCAAAGAACCCAACACAAACTATATAACCCAAAGATTATAAGGTCACAACAAGCTAATTGCACTACCCAAAACTAACCCAAGCCTAATAAAAACTTGTTTCGACTATGGATTATTAAATAACATATATACCCAAGATGGAGAAGAACTATCAGCTATGGAAGAATTACAAAAAATATTAAACACCAATAAAAGAGTAACCAAAGGAAATCTATTTTATATAAAGTGTTATACTGCACCAGTAGAGATATTATATGACGAGATAAAACCAGTTATACAAGTTGTAAAAATAGGATTAACCAGAGATATGATTATACCAGAAGATATTGTGCAGTAGCCAGAGATACCCAGAATCGAGATACCTGATTTTTATGCAAACAAACGACTTATTGGACTAGCTACAATTATTCAAGAACTAGCAAACAATTATACCAATGGAAACCGAATATAGAGCTATTATTCAAGAGATCATCAGATGATTTATTCAAATTCAAAAGAACTATGACAAGCAGATATGGAAGATGTTAGACAATGGATAATGACATTATTAAACCCAGAAAAACAATCTACTGCAAGAGCAATTAAGAGAGGATTTATTTCAGACGGATTATTGACAAGATATTGCAAGATAATTGGACACAAATATCCAGATCATCAATGTTCGAGATTTAATGGAGAAGATAATACTATCCCAGAAGTTTGGCTAGAATAAAATAAAAAATCAAGAAGATAAACATGCCAGCTGGAAAGAAGATAAAAAAGCAGTAGATACGACAAGAAGAAGATATCAGCGAAAACAATAATGGAGATAAAAAACAAGCTATTAAATTGGGAAAGCGACATGTAACAAACTTTCACAAATTTCTTTACATAAATTATTAGAATTGTATAGGTTTTTGACTATTATTAGTCTAGGCTTTAATTAGTTTTTGTATTTTATGAAGATATTTGTAAACTATAGTAAATGAGGTTAGGTAGATGTAGATAATTTCTGAAGACTTTTTGTAAAGTTTTAGAAACGTGTAAAATAAGGAAGGAAAACTTTTGTAAAGTTTCAGATTATAAATAAAAGGCATCGAAGGTAGAAAGAAAAATAAGCCTTCATGCGTTGAAGCAAAAAACTCTCTCTCGTTTACAACAAATATTTTGCTTATTTATTAAAAAACAGGTATATTTTAATGGAAAAATCTATGGAGGAACAAAGCTTAGAATTATCAAAACTACCAGAACAAGTATATTCATTTACTATTATGAATAGCTAAATTCATAAATTCCTAACAATCATAATATGATAAAATAAGTTCATGTTAGTTATTTTATAGTAGAATTATTCAAAAAATAGCATGTTAAGAAGTTTATTAGCAAAGTGGAAAAGGAGAAAAATCTCTAAGAACTATGCCATCCTAAAGGTGAAACCGGTGAGGCAAGAAAGCCGTGATAGGGGAGTAACCAAAGTAGAGGCGCTGTTTAAGGGAAAAGTATCCAGATTACCATGCTAATAGTGACAGAAGAATATGTTATTTAAGAATAATCTAGTATATAGCAATCTAAAGTGATCATATTTTGTTATGTGCATGATTAAAAGGAATATTTTGAAAATAGCAATTTTATGAAAAATGGATAATTATTTATCTGACGAAATGGTAGATAAATTTAAAATACTCGTTTTATATGTACTTAAGGATATAGAAATAGTGGATATAAGAAAAATCATATTGGAAAAAATATTTGATAGATATTTTATGACTAGAATTAATTATATACCAAACCTACCGAACTACGCTTATAAATATTTACATGCCAAACCCACACACTAACTATGATAAATTATATATATTTAGAATTTTGGAAAAAAGATATGAGAAACATACAATTAGTAGAAAAACAAATAAAAGCAAATTTAGACAAATACATGGAAACCAAATATGTAAAATATATAGAATTCCTTAATGAAAATATGCAAGAACTACTTAGACTAAAACAATGTAATACCCCAGGAAATTTTTCGTTGAAATTTTGTGCGTAAACGTGTTGGGTTCTATCTTCTAGAATGAATTATAAATTTTTCGTGCGGAATGTCTTAGATTATGATCCACCATTGCATAGAGTATCGAACAAGATTTCCAACGATATGTGGATCATCCAAAACGGACACCCGAGCGATGAGTTATGAACATTCCGATCGAACTGTGAATAGTAGTGAACAGTAAAACGTGCAGGAAAAAGTACTGAGGCCTGGTGTATTTTTTCTCCAACATTAAATGATCATAACTCCTTGTACATAATGATCTGGGTGATCTACTATATATCAACGGAAAGCTCTGCAAGTCCTCTTTCCAATGAAATTGGTTTCATCCAATTTGTCTATCGGAGCAAAAAGTTATGGTCGATCTACTTCAGCCTATCAAAAGTGAATTTTCTGATCAATTTCAAATGATCATAACTCCTCGTACACAATTATCTGGGTGAGATACTATATGTCAACAGAAAGATATGAGAGTCCTCTTTCTAATGAAATTGATTTCATCCAATTTGGATAGCGGAGTAAAACGTTATGGTTGATCTACTTCTGACTATCAAAACAATCCACCAAAAGACAGATTCGAGAATTACTTAATTTTTAGGGGCGTTTTGATCATTCTCCCTCACCCAAAATCCGTCCAAACCCTATATTAAAGCCTATTAGAAGCATTATATGTTATATTTCATCAAATTCCCTCAAAAAGAAAACCCTAAGCTCCTACATCCAACTTCAAGAACCTCCAAAGTTCACCATTAATTCTGCAAATTTATTCAAGATTTCATGTTCCTAGTTCAGGAACTCCAAGAACCATCATTCAGAGGCACGATTAACATCTCAAAAATGAGTATCGATCTAAAGTTCATCATTCAAGGTATGTGGGATTTTTCAACAAGAACTCTCTTTCGTTCTTGTGCCCAAAAGTAATTTTCTTTACAAAGGCATGATTTCTATTTGATTTTTACGAATTTGAAGCATAAACCCATATCTTATGATGATTATTATGAAATCTTGATGTTTATGATTTTGAAAGATGAATTTACATGTGTGGAGATATAAAGCATGAATCTTGAATGATATTTATCATGATTTTGATATTTGGGTCGTGAATCCCCATTGGAAATTGTGTTTTTTTTTTGAGAAAGTGTGTGTTATAAGCACATTGATGTTGAATATTTGAGATATTTTAAATGATTTGACCTTTTGGTCTTAATGGAGTTGTTTTGAACTAGAGTGTGAAAGAAATCCTCAACGTGGTTGACTTTGATAGATGGGAAGCATGATGGCTCCCGATGTATATTTATATAGTACTAAAATTGTTTTGTTGTGGATTGTCTATGAAATGATCTGAGCTAAGTCCGAGAGAAATCTTTAGTACCGAGAGGGAGGTATAAAGCGACCTTACTTTCCTAGAACTACGTGCCCCCGTAGGAGTGAGCCTGAGGCTGATTTATATAGTGATCACTAGTTTGCGTGGATTTGATATCGATAGTCCTACTCCGATGGCAAGGATCGGACGACTCTCCCCAACGTGGGTTGTACGTTGAACTCTATGTAGCTCACATGGTTTATGTCGGTTATAGGATCTCCTAGTGTGTATGTGTTTCCTTGTGTCTATGGTGAACGGTGAAGTGATTTGAAAGTGGAATTGTAAAAGTTACTCTTTCGAAAGATTTAAATGATATTTACAGCAAGATGTAAAAATCTATATGTATTAACAACAAAACATAAAATAACGGGAAAAAATAAAATTAATAAAATACAAATAGAAAGTCCTTTTGGACAATTCGTAAAAACAATTGATAATAATGATTATAGTTACAGAAATATAGACATAGAAGAAGATTTAGAAATAATAAGTGATAGAATAAGTACAAGAAAAAGAATAGCTTATGAAAAAACAGAATCATCAAATTCATCAAAAAGAACAAGCTATGAAACAAGTTCAATAGTTAATTTAAATCAATATTACATAACAGGAACAATAAACGAAAAAGAATATTTAATACTCTTAAATACAGGATAAGAAGAAAATTATAGAGCAAAATATCTAGTAAAAAAATGAGGAAATAAAATCTGACAATAATATATGCCCAGATCTACCAAGAAGCTTAATAAACACAAAAAATATAGCGGAAAAAGAAATAATAATAGGAGTTAGAAAAATGAAAATTGAATTTGAAATAAAGGAAGAAATGCAAAAAGCAGACATAATATTAGGAATTAAATGGATAGCACAAGTAAAACCATACAATATAGAACATACACAATTATCTATAACATATAATAGGGAAAGATTATTCCTAAGAAGAGCTCTAACATGATATGAAAATATATGTATTAATGAAGATAGTAGTAGAAAGATATTATAGTAGGTATTATACGCCTATGATAGATACAAGAGCAGAAGCTAATTTATGTAGATATAATTGTTTATAAGAAAGTAAATGGGATAAATTAAAAACACTAATAATAGTTAAAGGATTTAATATCGAAGGAAGCTTAATTACTTATAAAGCTAAGAATGTAAAAACACAAGTATGAGATAAAATATTAACAATAGAAGAAATCTATAATTATGAGCTAACATCAAAAGATATACTCTTAGGAATGCCGTTTTTAGATAAACTATACCCACATATAATAACTAGAACAGATTGGTGGTTTACAACACCATGTAAACATAAAGTAAGAGCAAAAAGAGTTATTAATAAAATAAGAAAGAAAACTAATCGGATAAAAGGAATTAAAAAAATTACACAAAAATTAGAAAATATAAAAAATACTGAAGATACAATAGAACTGGTCGTATTTTCAATAAATAAAAAGGAAATAACTATATTTTCAATAAATAAGGTAGAAATAATTAAGAAAAAAATAGAACAATTATATAGTGAAGATCCATTAAAAGGATGGAAAAAACATAAAACCACTATAAAAATTGAATTAATAGATAAAAATAGCATAATAACCCAGAAACTATTAACATATAGTTTTGCTGATTTAAAAGAATTTAAAATGCATATAGAAGAATTATTAGAAAAACAATATATACAAAAAACTAATAGTAAACATAATAGCCCAGCATTTATAGTAAACAAACATAGTGAACCAAAAAGAGGAAAAAGTAGAATGGTTATTGATTATAGAAATTTAAATGCAAAAACCATGGCATATAATTACCCAATACCAAATAAGATATTAAAAATAAGACAAATACAAGGATATAATTACTTTAGTAAATTTGATTGTAAATCAGGATTTTACCATTTAAAGTTAGAAGAAGAATCTAAGGAATTAACCGCATTTACGGTACCATAAGGATTTTATGAATGGAATGTACTACCATTTGGATATAAAAATGCACCAGGTAGATATCAACATTTTATGGATAGTTATTTTAAACAACTACCTAATTGTATAGTATACATATATGATATACTATTATATACAAAAACTAAAGAAGAACATTTAAAATTATTAGAACAGTTTACACATATAATAGAAGAATCAAGAATAAGTTTAAGTGAGAAGAAAGCAGAAATTATAAAAAATCAGATAGAATTTTTGGGAATACAAATAGATAAAAGAGGAGTCAAAATGCAACAACATATAGTACAAAAAATAATAAATTCAAAAGAAGAATTAGATACAAAAAAGAAATTGCAATCATTTTTAGGATTAGTAAACCAAGTAAGAGAATATATTCCAAAATTAGCAGAAAACTTAAAACCATTACAGAAAAAATTAAAAAAGGATGTAGAATATAACTATAACGAAGAAGATAAAAAACAAGTTCACAAAATAAAAATACTTTGTAAAGAATTACCAAATTACAATTTCCAGATGAAAATAGAAAATTTATATATATAGCAGAAGCAAATTCTAGTGAATACTTAAATATAGATATGAAGAAGAAGAATTAGGACACCATTGTAGATACTACTCAGGTACATTTAATGAAACAGAAATAAAATGAGAAATAAATAGAAAAGAATTATGCTCATTATATAAATGTTTATAAGAATTTGAGCCATATATTGTATATAACAAGTTTATTGTACGAACAGATAATACACAGGTACGTTGGTGGTTAACAAAGAAAATACAAAATTGAGTTACAATAAAAGAGATTCGGAGAATAGTCTTAAATATATTAAATTTTACATTTACAATTGAAGTAATTAGTACTAACAAAAATGTTATTGCAGACTACATATCAAGACAAAGCTACACAGACTGATATAGTAGAAGCTGATGCTTTAGAAAAGATATTCAAAACCCTAACTATGCTTTCAATGAAAGTGGACAGTATGGGTAATAAAATACAAAAACTAAAGACTAATGAAGATAAACTGAAGTCTATAGCTACAAATCAGATAACTCAGCAGTGCGCAGAGCTATGTCGATCGGAAGACATTAAAATTCCAGAGCTAGATGAGACGTTGGGTCACTCCTTAAAACCCATAACGTTTACCAATCTACTTTTGCAGGTACAAGCAAAAGAGTTAGGAAAAACACAAATATGAACCTAAACAAGCTATTTGATAAATCATATATTCCAAATACATCAAAAGATCCCATGTTTATACCCCCACAAATTACCACATACCGAGATAGTTTAAACCAAGACAAAAAGACCTACAACTACACAGCCCGAACATATATAGAAAATATCTACAATGTACAAGCCTTTTTAAATACTAATCCCAGAGCTATAAACATCCAAGAACCAGATACAAACTATATAACCCAAAGATTGACCGGATACAATAAGCTAATTGCTTTACCTAAAACCAAACCAAGTCTAGTTAAAACTTGTATGAATATGGACTACTCAGTACTGTATATACCTCTGACGGAAATGAGATATCCACTATACCGGAAATATATGAAGCATTTAGCATTTTTAAAAGAATAACCAAAGGTACCCTATTTTTTATAAAAATTTACACGGCACCAGCAGAGATATTATATGATGAAGTTAATAAACGCATACAAGTTGTAAAGATAGGAATGACACGAGATATGATTATACCACAAGATATTATTCCACAACCAGAAATACCTAGAATTGAGATACCAAAATTTTATGCGAATAAAAGGATTATAGGACTATCTACAATTTTGCAAGAACTAGCAAACACTTACCGCAACCAAAATCCCATATGGAGTTATTATTCAAGAAATCATGTACTAATATAGTCAAATTCAAAGGAATTACGAGAAACAGATATGGAAACTATTAGGCAATGGATTATGACGTTGCTCAAAACAGAGACGGAACCTATCGCCAGAGCTATCATAGAAAAATTTATTTCAGAAGAATTATTAACCAGATATTGTAAGACAATTGGACATAAATATCCAAATCATAAATGTTCAAAATATAATAGAGGAGATAATAATATCCCAGAAGTACAGCTAGAATAGAAGAAAAATCAACCAAGAAGATAAGAACGCCAGCTGGAAGATACAAGATAAGAAGCAATAATGGAGATATGGAAAAGAAGCAGATACGACAAAGAGAAGATATCAACGGAGTAATAATAGAAGACAAGCTATTAAATTTGAAAGCGACATGTAAACTTTCACAATTTGCTTTACGTAAATTATTGGAATCTTTTGTATAGGTTTTTGACTATTATTAGTCTAGGAATTAATCACTTTTGTCTTATTAGAAGACTTTTGTAAAGTAAAGTAGATTAGGTAGATAATTTTTTAAAAGACTTTTGAGAAATGTGTAAAAATAGGAATACTCTGGTAAAGTTTCAGTCTATAAATAAGATGCACCGAAGGCATTGCAAGGCAAGCCTTCATGCGTTGAAGCAAAAAAATTTCTCTCATCTACAACAAATATTTTGCTTATTTATTAAAAAATAGGTATATTTTAATGGAAAAATCTATAAAGGAACAAAGCTTAGAATTATCAAAACTACCAGAACAGGTATATTTATTTACTATTATGAATAGCTAAATTCATAAATTCCTAACAATCATGATATAATAAAATAAGTTCATGTTAGTTGCTTTATAGTAGAATTATTCGAAAAATAGCATGTTAAGAAGTTTATTAACAAAGTGGAAAAGGAGAAAAATCTCTAAGAACTATGCCATCCTAAAGGTGAAACTGGTGAGGCAAGAAAGCCGTGATAGGGGAGTAACCAAAGTAGAGGCGTTGTTTAAAGGAAAAGTATCCAGATTACCATGCTAATAGTGGCCGAAGAATATGTTATTTAAGAATAATCTAGTATATAACAATCTAAAGTGATCATATTTTGTTATGTGAATGATTGAAGGGAATATTTTGAAAATAACAATTTTATGAAAAATGGATAATTATTTATCTGACGAAATGGTAGATAAATTTAAAATACTCGTTTTATATGTACTTAAGGATATAGAAATAGTGGATATAAGAAAAATCATATTGGAAAAAATATTTGATAGATATTTTATGACTAGAATTAATTATATACCAAACCTACCGAACTACTCTTATAAATATTTACATACCAAACCCACACACTAACTATGATAAATTATGTATATGTAGAATTTTGGAAAAAAGATATGAAAAATATACAATTAGTAGAAAAATAAATGAAAACAAATTTAGGCAAATACATGGAAACCAACGATATAAAATATATAGTATTCCTTAATGAAAATATGCAAGAACTACTTAGACTAAAACAAACAACTGAGAAGTATTTTGAAAAAGCATTTAATCAAGCCTAAATGACAGAAGATATTAAAATACTTGTTTTATATATACTTAGAGATATAGAAATTATGGACATAAAGAAAATAATATGTGAAAAATTACAAGATTATGAAGAGGAAGAATTATTAAACAGTATAGAAAACTTACACATATATTATGAACAACAATATTATTTAGATTCAGATGGATATTATACAGACTAAAAATGTCAAGATATATTAAGAAAATTAGAGCAAACCAAGAAGACCTACATAAAGAAATTAATTATAGAAAACAAATAATAGAAATAATGGAAAATCTAATAGAAAAATTAAAATGGATAGACAAAACCTTAAAAAATCTAGAAAAAAGCAAAGATAAAAGTTTAGATAGTTTAAAAAATTCATCAAAAAGAGAACATGAAGAAATAGTTAGTAGCATAAATAACCTTAAACAAGATATTAAATATAATACAAATAGAATAGATTATTATACATTTACTTTAGAATAAAATAATAAACTACGAATATCTAAAATATTGGAAACAAGAAATAGAAGAAATAAGATTAACAGAAAACCTTATAAAAACAAATTTAATTGAATACTTTAAAACAAAAGATACAGAATATTTAGAATATATTAAAAATAATATAGAAGATTTACAAAAAATAAGAGAAAAAACTAAAGAATATTAAGCAAGACGTTTAATCAACTACCATTTAATCATCCCCCAAAATATGAATATCAGTAAAATTGAATATATTAATAAAATATATGAAAATAAAAAATACAAGAACGAAGAAAAATAGTTAATGAATATTACTATAAAGAATTTAACAATTACATAAATTAATGGATACATCTTACGAAAAGAATAAATCATTAAAAGAAATCGAAACCCAACTATATAGTTTATACCTAGAATACAAAAGGTTACATAATACTAACGAAGATTCTAAAACACTAGATAATTTAATTACGATAATATCTAATCTAGAATATGAATTAATAAAACATCTTAAGTCAAGAAGATAAAAATAAAAATTATTTCAATCAATAATATTCACAAAATACATTACATAAAGATAAATACATACGTACTTATTATCTAGTAAACTTACCGCGCCTAATCCGCAACCCCCTATAAAGAAGAATTTATAATAGATGAAAAAATATACGAAAACCATGAAGGATTAAAAATAAAAATAGTATTTTTGGTGAGGAGCTTTTACTACAAATTATGTTTGTTCATTTTCTATGTAGAAGGAGTTAGCTGGAAGTATGTCTTTAGTAGCCTCTGGAACATGTGACTATGACATAGGAGGCGATGATTGTGGTGAAGAAAGTTAAGGCTATTACGAAGATGGACAATATGGAAGCTATGAATTTAACCATGATCAAGAGTTGTGTAAGAATGGGGGCTATTATTCTTAAAAAGAATATAAGATGATTCTGATCATAGTTCCTATAGAGAGTATGGAGATAATGATGAGCTTTGTGATGGTTCTTATAAGAAAGAGGGGGCATGTGAGAGTGTTACACTTATCCGAGCATGAAGATGATGTAGAGTATAACCTTCTTTCTTATGCACCTTCTAATGGTTATGGTGAGAGTGCATATGTGAGTTAAGAAGATTAATATTCCTATATTATGGTACTTCTTATAAAGGTCGAATTGGTGGGATTGGTTATACTACTAATAGTAGAGGTCGCTCCATAGGAATAAAAGAGTGTGCATATCTAATGCCTTGAGATAATACATCTCATCCTTCCCGTTCTAGTGCCCAAATGTTTGGAAATCGGAACTAAGTTAAATATCGATGGTATAGTAGTAGTCATGATCTTCATACTCTTTCTATTTTATGAAGAAAGTGAGACCTAAACGATTATCCTTATTGGGAATAGAAGTTTTAAAGGATCTTCAAGGATTATGATATGAGTGATGTCGTACAAGCTACATATTCCCATAAACACATTCAATGGTTGGCATAAAGATGGTGGGAACTGGTAAGAAATTCTGGTCAAACATGGAGTACCTTAACAGGGTTCAGGAGGAATACCCATGTACCTAAGGGAAAGGTATACACTTATGGTGTCTTAGGATGCATCCTTGTGATTAATGATTTTAACGCCCTGGGAGTACACCTTAGACGCCACATGGTGCTTACGATAACTAGTTACCCCAAGCTAACCCATGAGCTTGTACCTGATGAGAGCACTGTTAATAAATGATACACATGTGTGGAATAACTAGATATGCCATAAGGTTTTAAAACAATAAAACATCACTGAACTTTTATGTCAGAAATAACTTTCTTAAAACAATACGGTAAAGACTATCAATAACAATTGAAAAACTGACTAACTGTCTGAAAATATCTTAAATCCTCTAACAGACTGACTATGGAGTTGATGATACAAGTCCCCAACTAAATCTGGCTGACTGTAAAACTGAAATGGGGAAATGAACATAATCGACACTTGGAATATCAGGACTCACCACTGCTACTGTTGTTGGTGCACAAGAATATCAAAGTATGGTTGGGAACCTAAGTGTATGAAGGTATTGTATGAAACATCATAGTATAAGAAAGGAGTACGCGGTTAGCACTTTGAATGTATTGGTATGCTAAATGAGGTTTGGCTAATATGCATAGAATCATGTACATGAATAATAACTGACTGAATGAATAGCACAAGATAATTGATGCATAGTATACATGAAATCTATAAAATCTGATGATGCATGACCAAGCATATTACATGAGAGTGAAATAGTCTTTAAACTGAAGTACTGAAATATTGATACTAAAAAATTAATAATTGTATGCTATGGTCAAGAAAACATAAAACTGTACTCTTTAGTAAATACTGAACTGAGACTGTGGGAGCTAGCTATAACTGACATACCCTAATACACTATAAGGGTCCAACCTGTGACCCCAGTTGGAAGGGCGTTAGTACTGTGCCACAGATTCTAGCAATGGTTGTGTAGATCTACTAATATGATGTTCCAAAGGACAAGGATGTCATGCCTAACTAACGGGGGATTTCAAAGTCTACGGTGGCGTCGTAGGTCTGGAACCTAGTTACTTCTACTAACATCTTATGCATACTGACTGGGGAGACAAGTGACTCTTGCCTACTGATGGGGGAGACGCCATCTCTATGTTCACTCGGTGCTAAGGTTTACTCCAGCTGAAAGACACTAAATTCTGGACTAATCTAAGTTTAACTGCACCTGATAAAAGACTGGACACTAACACTATGTATACAACTAAATTTTTGGGTATTCATAACCCCAAGGAATCGATAGCAATAACAACAAGAACACATGAGAGCATTTGAAACCATAATAAGTAAGCATTAGTCCAAAATCATTACTTAGGCATTTCATCAAAAACTTGAGGGTCATGAATTAAAGCATGGAAAAGTTAAAACGTGATGGTAGCATAATTTCAATTCTAAGACGATGAATTAATGGTTTTACATGACAAATTCCATCACTCAAATGTGTAAGGTTAATTTAATAAAAAATCACTAGCACACATCATGTATTTTCGAAATTTGAAAGAGTTTCATGAAGATAATCCATGTAAACATGAGAATTCATGATTTAAAACATAAAAATAGGTTCTTGGACTCCATGGGTAAGAAAGGCGCGTGGATGAATATTTAACATACCTTAAAGCTTTAATCTTGTAAGAGAATTAACTTTCTTGAATGTTCTTGGGGGGGGGGGTGAAACTTGGATTCTTGAGCTTTCTTGAAGGAATAATGATTGAACTTGATGAATGTGGGTGGTGTCTAGGGTTTATTTTAGAGAGGAAAATTGGCATATAATTCCTTAACTGGTGATAAATCCCATGTTTTCATGGATTAGGACATTAGGATAAGACAAGACTACCCCTATAGGATTTTAAATTATTACTGGAATGCCGATTAAGATTCCACTATGGCGTAATGAACCCGTCATCTCTATACTTACTGCGATGCGATGCAATTATGTTGAGGTTCTAGAAATGAGATCCAAACGTGCCTTAATCCTCGTCAGAAAAATCCAAATCTTCCCCAAGACAAGCTACTTACACTCCTTAACATGAATTAACATAGAAGTCATCGTATGGAGGTTGGGAAGGTCACTTTAAAAATCATCAAAGTTAAGAGGTCAAAAATAAAACTAAGTCCCAAACACTTAGCTAAATTTTCAGGTTCTAAGCCTCTTGTACATGCTCTACAGGGTGAACTGAGCTAAGACTAATATGGGGTATTACAATGTCTCCCCATTGGGAATATTCATCCTCGAATAAGATTGATTAATCTAAGAAAAATATTGAGGTACTGGGATTACATGCTGAGTATGAATAACTGAAAACATGAGTACATGACTGAGTCTGAAACATGGTTTCTGACTGAACTGATTCGTGAATGCATATGATGACATGGAGATGATTATATGGCTAGAACTAAGAATGGAGAATAGATAATCTAAGGAAAACTATTAACTTAAACTAAGTCTGAGTTGGCAGAGAAAAGATGAGGGTACTTGGTAAGCATTTCTTCTTCTACTTCCCTAGTGGCTCCCTCAACAGACTGATCCCTATCACAAAATCTATGTTCACCTCTTCCCACATCCAGGTGGGTATGCTGAACTCCTGCATAGTGCCACTAGGCCTTTTGTTCTCAACCTTAACCTACTGACAACTAGTACTCTTAGCTACAAACTCTGTAATATCTCTTTTCATACCACTCCACCGATAGATTTCATGCAGATCACGATATATCTTAGTGGCCACTAGATGAATCAAACAACGTGCACCATGGGCTTCTATAAGAATCCACTGCCTTAAATCATGAACAACTGGAACACACAGTCTACCCTGATAATACAACATACCATCTCCTCCTTGAGAGAAAACCTCAACTTTTTGATCTCTTACTAACCCTTTTAGCTTAAGTAAACTGGGATCCCTATCCTGTTACTCCTTTACTTCGGAAACCAATGAAGATTTTGAATAACTGTGAACCCGAACACTACCCTCAGCTTAATTAACCAACTGAATACCTAATCTAACAAGATGATGAACCTCCTAAAATAAAATCTTCTAAAAATTCTCAACATGAGCAACACTGCACATCAATAATCTAATAAAGGCATCTTCCACTATATTGTCCTTACTCGGATGATACAATACACTTATATCATAGTTCTTTAATAATTCAAACCACCTTCTCTGATAAAGATTAAACTCTTTCTATTAAAACACATACTATAAATATTTATGATCCGTAAGAACATCAATATGCACCCCATACAGATAATTCCTCCAAATCTTTGAGGCAAACACCACAACTTCTAACTGAAGATCATGGGTATGATAATTATTTTCATAGGGCTTAAGGTATCTAGAGTCATAGGCTATGAACTTACCTCTCTACATCAAAACAAAACCCAAACAAACTCTATAAGCATCACAATAAACAACAAACCCATCTAAGCAATCAAGCAATGTTAAAACTAGGTCTGAGGTGAGTCGAGTCTTGAACTTCTAAAAACTCTTCTAACAAGAATCTGAAAACTAAAACTTCAATTTCTCCTGAGTCAATCTGGACAAGGGGGAAGCAATAGATGAAAATCCTTAAAAAAAACTATCGGTTATAGCCAGCAAAACCCAAGAAATCCTATTTTTATGGAGAAATAGGCCTGGGCCAGTTTCTCACTACTTCAGTCTTTGAGGTTCAACTCTAATGCCATCATCGGAGATAATGTGGCCAAGAAAAGCTACTAATATTATCCAAAATTTGCACATACAAAATTTGGTGAACAACTGATGGGCTCTAAGAGTCTGCAATACTATTCTAAGGTGGTATGCATGATCATTTTCATTACGGGATAGACAAGAATATCATCTATGAAGATAATGATGAGCTTATCCAAGTACTGCTTCAACACTCTGTACATCATGTCCATGAAGGCTGCTGGGGCATTTTTTATTCCAAAAGACATAACTAGTAACTCAAAGTGACCATACCAGGTTCTGAATGTTGTTTTTAGAATTTCATATTCTCTGACTCTGGGTTGATGATAGCCGGATCTAATGTCTATTTTAGAGAAATTACAGGCACCCAAAAGATGGTTAACATGTCATCAATTTTTAGGAGAGAATACTTATTCTTGAATGTGACTTTGTGTAATTGATGGTAATTGATGCACATTTAGAGAGAACCATCTTTCTTTCACATGAAAAGGAATAGCGCACCCCATGGGGAAATACTAGGCCTGATGAACCCCTTATCAAAGAGATCTTTCAACTATTCTCTTAACACCCTATGCTCAGCTAGAGCCATTTTGAAAGGTGGAACAGAGATAGGCTGGGTGTGTGGAAAAAGGTCTATTCTGAATTCAATTTCCATTTTGGGAGGAACTCCGAAAAGATCTTCGGGAAACATATCTTGAAATTCCCTTACTACTGAAACTGACTCAAGGCTAGGAGTCTCTAAACTGGAGTCTTTAACTTAAACAAGATGGTAGCCACACCCCTTGGAGATTGTTTTACTCACTCTGAGGTACGACATAAGATAACCCATAATTACTTAAATACTACCCCTCCATTCAAGGACTGATTCATTCAAAAATTGAAAATGAACAACTCTATTTCTACCATCAACTAAATCATAGCAAGAGTGGAACCAATCTATGCTAAGAATGACATAAAAATTCATTATCTCGAACTACAAAAGATCAACTGAAGAGAATTTCTAGTATATCATGACCAGACAGTTCCTGTATACCTTCTTGGCTACAATAAAGACATTCATAGGAGTGAAAAATAAGAAGGGTTCTGCTAAATTCTAAGGACTGACACAAAAATTAATAGCTATATAAGAGGTTACAAAAGTAAGAGAAGCTTTGGGATATGATAAAGAGTAAACATGTAAATGAAATACCTACAACATACCTGTAATAATATCAGGAGAGCTTTTTTGATCATGACGGGACTGGAGTGCATATAGTCTATTTTAGGCTGACCTCTGGTAGCACTAGAAGTTGTACCCTATTGAATTGGGTGACCTGTTGTTGCTGCTGAAGAATTAGTCTTACCTTGCTGGCGATCACTCCTACCCTTCTATATACCGGTTGGAAATTTGCTTGACCTATGGCATAGCTTGCCACATCCCAAGCACACATCAATTCCATCCCTGCATAAGCCTTGATAATTCTTACCATACTTTTGGATTAGGGGATTAGTCTAACTACTATTAAAACTACCCTAAGTCTTAGAACCTAACACCCTATCCCGATTACCATTTCTATACCTTAGGACCGTAGCACTAGATGAAGACGAAGCTGGGGCTAAAGTTTTTTGGTGGAATTGAAGGTGGTTACCACCATCCGACCTCGTCTCAGCAAACCTGAAGCCACCTGTTCTAGCCTTTTTGTTCTCCGTTTCTCTTTTCATAAAAATTTTACTCCTCAATTTTTTTAGCATGTACCATCAACATAGACAAGTTTATCGCCTTAATCAGTATTGCGATCCTAAAAACCTTAACCACACTATCATCCACACTAGAGACAAACTTACTCATCCTAGACCTATTATCAAACACCACATTAGGATCATACCTGGATAGCTGAGTACGCTTTAGAGAATTCTCTTTTAAACTCATGTTCCCCTACTTCAAATTGATAAACTCCTGAACCTTGGCTTCCCTTAACTCCAAGGGAAAGAACCTATTGAAAAAGGTCATAACAAACTCCTCCCATTCAACTAGTCGTGTATCTGTTCCTCTATCTCCCTTCCACTACTTATACTAGCTATGACCAATATCCTGTAACTAGTAAGCACCCAACTCTACACTCTTAATAGAAGTCATACCCATAATGTTTGTTACCTTCTAGACTATGTCAAGGAACTTCTATATATCCTCATCAAACTTGGATCTTAAAAACATAAAATAGTTTATTCAGATAAAGTCCCAAATCCTGGCTGCAGCAGTATTAGGCACTGGAATGGCTAGTATAGCAGCCTTTTAATTATTCTGATATACTATTGAGTAATCCACGTGGTGAATGCAGCTCTAAACTCAGGATGAGAGACATGATCATTCAAGTGATCTTCCTAAATGGGTGGAGGTGTGGACTGAATCCTGTATATACTTTTTTTATTCTTTCTAGAAGGCATTCTTAGTAAATAGAAAGAAGATTAAATTAGAAAGAGATTTTGAATTGAGCTCATACTCATTCGCATAACCTGAATACTAAAAGAAAGGAAACTTTTCCTAAAATGTCTTGTAGCCTCTTGTCCATAAGTGTGGCACGCTTCACACCCATGAACATTACACTATACAATGCGGATTTTAGACTCTCTTGGACACTTTAAAATCATATTCTCTTATAAAAAGTTTGTAATGCCTTGAGAGTACACCCTGCATGCCACACAGTACTTACGATCACAAGTGACCCCAAGCTAACCCTTGAGCTTGTACCTGTTGTGAGCACTGAATTAAACTGATAATAAAATATACACATATGTGGAATAACTAAATGTGCCATAAGGTTTTAAAACACAAAAAGATCAATGAAATTTTTAGTCTAAAAAAACTATCTAAAAATAATACGGTAAAGACAATCAATAAAAAATGAAACACTGACTAACTATCTGAAAATATCTGAAAGCCTCTAACAAACTACTGTGGATTTGATTGGATAAGTCCTCAACAAACATTGACTGACTAATAAACTGAAATGTTAAAATCAACATAATCGACCCTAAAAAATAAGAGAACTCACTACTGCTACAGATGTTGATGTGTTGGAATGCCTAAGTTCAGTAGGGAACCTGGGTATATGAACCTATGATATGAGACATCATAGCACAAGAAATGAGTATGTGGTCATTACTTTGAATGTACTAGTATGCTAAATGAGATTAGGCTGATATACATGGGCTTATGTACATGAATAATAACTGATTGAATGAATAACATGAGATAACTAATGCATAGTATCGGTGAAAGCTATAAAACCTGAGGATGCATGACAAAGCATAAAACATAATACTAACACTGTCTACAAAAACTGATGTACTAAAATAATGGTATTGGATACCTGATAATTATGTTCTATGGTAAAGAAAATCTAAAACTATACTCTGCACTGAATAATAAACTGAGACTGTAGGAGGTAGCTATAACTGACATGCCCTAATATACTATTAGGGTCAAACCTATAACCCTGTTGGATAGACATAAGTATCATGACATGGGTACTACTTATGGCTGTATGTATCCACTAATATGATGTCTCGAAGGACTAAGGTGTCATTTCAAACTGACGGGGGACCACTTAAAGTCTACAGTGGGGACATATCTCTAGAACCTAGGGACTGCTACTAACTTCACCTGCCTACTAAAGGAGAAGACAAGTGACTCGTGCCTACTGAATGCGGAGACTCCATCTCTATATTCACTCGGTGCTAAGGTTTACTCAAAACTGAATGACACTGAATTCTGGACTGATATAAGTTTAACTAAATCCTATAACTGACTGTACTGATGACTCTTATGGTTTATCTTAAACTATTCAGAAAATACTTCTACTTTATAAAAAATTAAGTTTTTGAGTATTCATAACCCCCGGGATTCGATAATAATGACAATAAGAACCCATGAGAGCATTTGAAATAAAAATAAGCAAGCATTACTCTAAAATATTTACTTAGGCATTTCATCAAACACTTAAGGGTCATCAACTAAAGCATGAAATAGTTAAAACTAAAGCATGAAATAGTTAAAACATGTGATGGTAGCATAACTTCAATACAAAGACAATGAATTAATTATTTAACAGGACAAATTCAATTATTCAAATGTGTAAGGTTAGTTCAATCGAAAATCACTTGTACACATTATGTATATTCAAAATTCATAAAATTTCATGAAGATAATTCATGTAAACAAGTGAATTCATGATTTAAAATATGAAAATAGGTTGTTACACTCCATGGATGAAAAGGGCTCGTGGATGAACATTTAACATACCTTAAAGCCTTAATCTTGTAAGAGAATCAACTTTCTTGAACTTTTTTTGCGGGGTGGGGGGTGGGGGGGTGAAGCTTGAATGCTTGAGTTTTCTTCAAGGAATAATGATTAAAGTTGATGAATGTGGGTGGTGGCTATGTGATGTGTGAGCCCATGCTAATACATTTACAGCTTTTAACTATAAATAATTGTAAAGTCTTGAGCAACTTTAGTCATTTTTGATTAGTTTATTTGATTTTGCAGTATAAGTAGAGAATAAGGGGAACCAAAAATAAAGAAAGCAAAAAGCATGAAATCAAAAAAAAATAAAGAATAAAGTATGGTTGATGACATCCATGACATGTCGTTAGCCTGGTGATAGGCTATCAAGGATGCTGTCAACCTTAAACAGAAAACTGAAGTTGCAGAAAGTTTTGTAACGACATTCATGACATGCCATCAAGATGATAATAAGGCATCACCGATGTCATCAACCTTAGGCAGCAAAAGCAAAACTTCCAGAGAAGCTGACGACGTTCATGATATGCCGTCAAACTCCTGATAGGCCGCCACGAGCACCGTCATCAATTTCGAAGAAAATTTGAACTTTAATTTTATTTTCTTCTCTAGGGTTATTATTTAAAGCCTTGTTTTAGGTTTTTTGATGCATTCGATCATTAAGGATTGACATATCCCACAAGATAGCATATACAATTTTTCTCTCTCTCTCTGTGACTAATATTTTGGATCTTTGCCTTGTGATTCAATTCAAAGTATACTTTTGATTTTATTTATCATTGTAAGTTAATCATTTCAGTTATGAATTCAATTTGTATACTTGTTTCTGGCATTATGAGGGGCTAAACACCTGTAACCTGGATTATGGGATCTAGGGTTAGGTTATGATAAGGTGTTAAATACTCAAGATATAATAGGTGTTAGGATTTCTTTGTAATTTTGAGATTATAATTGACGTCTATTGAATGCAAACAGTAGGTGTACCTACTTTGGTTTGCTTGAGAAAGAAATTATAAATAGTAGGAAGTGAATTATCAACAGGGACTAGGAAAGCTTCGTTTAATAATTAGCGTTGTAACAAGGTTTATTAACTTGAGGTAAAATCTTGACAGTGCATAGCGATTTCCTAAGTCTGAGAGGGAGCATATCGATAAAGATAGATTGTGATCGTAACCACCGTGGGAGTCTTGAGTAAATTTTTGTATCTGTCATGTACCCTAAGCCCTAGTGAACATAATCCTGGTTATTTCATAAACTTTTGATTGACAAACACTGAAATTAAAGTGACCAAAAATTGTTTGATAATCTCCAAAAACCCCCATTTTATCTTTTTATATCGTTTGTTTGAAAATAACTTGTAGCTTTAGTTTCAAACTAGATTAATCGCCACTTACATTGTTCCCTATGGGATTTGACCCCAACATAGTTTGGTTTTATATTGACAACGATCGCTTACACCCATTCAAGAGTATAATTTGAGCGTTATCAAAAATGGCATCGTTGTCGGGGAACAATTTGGCGTATTGTGTTTGTTTGGAATTTTAGCCTACTAGCTTTAATTCAAACTTGTAAATATTTATTTTTAGTTTTCTTTTATTTCTTGATTTAGGTAGATTTTTATTTTTGTTTACTTAGTACTATGGCATCGAGGAATGAACATGAGCTTGGTGGTTGGAAATCTTATCTTGATGATCCATGTACATATTGTGATGGACCTCACTTTTAGCAAGATTGTAGATATGCTCTCCGGAGAGAGATATGTGCGTCCTCTCCATCCTATTGAGAGTTTGATTGTTCTTTATGTGGTGGTTGATATGAACATTAGAGTGATTGCCCAAATGCCCCCTCCCCTTATTGCACTAACCCCAATTCTAGTTCTTCTTATGAGTTTGATAGGTCTTATGGTCAATAAAAGGAAGAACAAAGCACCGGTAAGAGTGGTATTGAAGCTATGTTTCAACGAATATTGGATCCCCAAAAAGAAACATATGATATCGTATGTGATATACGTCAAGACATGAAGCCGATCATTCATGAGGAGATAGATATACAGGTCAATTATTCAAAGCATTCTTTTATATTATGTTTAGATGATATCTTATCTGGGAAATCATTTAACATAATGGAAGAGTGTGAGGATGAGGAACAAGAATCCTATATTGATGATGTTCTTGATGTTAATCTTCCATTGGAGATTTCCCAACCAACCGGTCCATTCATAAACAAAGATGCCAAATATGAGGAAATGGTACTAGAATTGAAAGAAGAAATCAAGAACAAGCCTTGTAAAGGCTCTAGTCCATTTCGAGGTAAAGATACTAATAGAGACGCTAATCTAGAATTGAGAGTCAGTCCTCATTCGAACCACTTTTCAAAATTATGCTTGGTGGATATGATAAAAGTCAAAACACACAAGTAAATGATTAATTGTTAAAATGAGGAGGAAAATTCTTACAATTTGGAGTTTATATTTCTAAAAAGGTATACTACAACCCCAGTCTTGAAGGCCAAGAAGCTTAAAGATCGATATCCATTTAGTGGAATTTTAAGATCCTCATCGTTGCCCAATGAGCCCACATAAAAGTTTAATGCAAAATTGGGCAAGCGGTTCAAGTGTTTGAAGTGGCATGATAGAACATTCCTTATCATGCCCTCATATTTTCCCAAAGAACCTAAAACATGTAAAGATCAAAAGATGGACTGACTATTTAAATCATCAAAGTGGAAGGATAAAGGATTCCTAGATATTGTCGTGTCGTGACATTAATAGGCGCTTCTTGTGAGGTAACACAAGGTATTTTGTTGTTTGTATTTGTATTATATGATTCACATCAGAACTTCGCATCCATGGTGCCACAGGTATGTTTCTAACTCTCTTGTTTTGATTTGACGCATTGGGGACATTGCATGATTTTAAGTTAAGGGTGTTGGGGCTACTTGTAGGTGTTGATTTCCTCCTGGGATTTTTATTGTCGTGCCTCTTTTTCCCAGAGTCTTGTTCCTAGTAGAGCCAAGACGTTTAAGCATATTGTGGTTGTTTTGTGATGTTTTGTAGTTGACTAGGAGAAATAAAAGTAACTAAGGTAGTTAACTTGTCTTTGTGATTTTTGAGCACATCTCCATTGATCTGATATATTACTATATGAATTGCATCTATTTGTGACCACGGTGTATTTTTTTGTGGCATTAGTCTGACAACTAAATAACCTTTGTTAAACAAACACATGAACTGGATAAGTAGTCATATGCGAGATACTTATGTGCCTTATGTGTGTAAGGTTTTACTCAGTTCCCGTTGTGTGTTGAATCTAGAACTTTCTCTGTTAGTCTTGCCATGGTTATAGGATAGGAATTAGGAAAAGATCATAGGTCGTTTTTTTATTTTAGCCAAAATGATCTTCCCTATGTGCATAATATCTCTTGATCCCTGTTTTGAGCCTAATTAGTCTTTTTTCTTTCTATGAAACCTCTCACATTCCTGTTTACATCACAATGAACTTGTTTTGACCCTGGTCCTCCTTGGACACTGCCCACCTTGACTTAGGCAAACAACCTAAGTTGATGGTGGCTATCATAGGGGTGCATGATACAAAATGAGTATGAAGAGAGGAAGAATAAAAGAAAAGAATAAAAAGTTGGGTGCGGTGAAAAAGGAATAAGAAATGAGAAAGTTGTGTAAAAGATGATAAAAAGATAATGTGATAATTGAAAAGACCACATCCATCTTGAGCATGTGTGATCTATAAAAGAGAGAAAGAAAATAAGGTTGGGAGTTGAAAGCCCTAGAGTTTAGTGTAGTGTCAAGGAGACATAGTCACTCTGAAATATCCATGAATATTATACCAGCCCCTAGCCTACGTTACAAGCTTAAGAAAAGATCTATAGTGATCCTAACTGACCTGTCTGACAACTTAGGTACAGACTATAAGGGCAAGCCTATGGCATTTGATGCGCAATGTTGGAACTTCATTTTGAGAGTGAGTTTTTTGTTTATCCCTATGTTTAAGTATGTAAATTCTGACATAAGTGAAAAAGGATTTCTTTGTTGTGAGGGCACACTAGGTATGTTGCTAATGACATCCTTATTCGGATAGTGTGATTTGGGTATGTGATGGGTTGTTATTGCTAAAATTCTTTCCATATCTTGATCTTCGTGAGTTGCATGGGTGTTTTCAATAATAGACACAATTTCTCTTAATTTGACTGACCTTTGAGATGGTGCATGTATTCTGAACTGATATAAGTAGTTAGCTGCCAACTAGTACTTTTTATACTCTTGGTTATGTTCTGGTTGCTTGAGGACAAGCAATTGTTTAAGTTGAGGGTGTTTATGTGTGAGCCCATGCAAACACATTTACAACTTTTAACTCTAAATAATTGAAAATTCTTCAGAAACTTTAGTCGTTTTTGATTAGTTTACTTTGATTTTGCAGCATAAATAGAAAAGAAGGGGAACCACAAATAAAGGAAGAAAAAATCATGAAATCGGAAGAAAATAAAGAACAAAGTGTGGCTGACGACATCCATGATACGTCGTCAGCCTGGTGAAAGGCTGTCAAGGATGCCGTCAACCTTAAATAGAAGATGGAAGTTGCAGAAAGTTTTGTGACGACATTGATAACTCACCATCAAGATGATGATAAGGCGTCACCTTCGTCGTTAACCTTAGGCAGCAGAAGCTAAACTTCCAGAGAAGCTGACGACATCCGTGATAGCCCCTCAAACTCCTGATAAGCCATCACGAGCGCCGTCATTTATTTCAAAGAAAATCTAACTTTAATTTTATTTCCTTATTTAGGGTTAACTATTTAAAGCCTTGTTTTAGTTTTTTTATGCATTCGATCATTAAGGATTGCCATATCCCACAAGATAGCATATATGATTTGTTTCTCTCTCTCTAAGGCTAATATTTTGGAGCTTTGCCTTGTGATTCAATTCAAAGTATACTTTTAATTTTATTCATCAATGTAAGTTAATAATTTCAGTTATGAATTCAATTTGCATACTTGTTTCTTGCATCATGAGTGGATAAACACCTGTAACCTGGATCTTGGGATCTAGGGATAGGTCATGATAAGGTGTTAAATACTCAATATTTAATAGGTGTTAGGATTTCTTGGTAATTCTGAGATTATAATTGACGTCTGTTGGTTGCAAATAGTAGGTAGACCTACTTTGATTTTCTTGATAAAGGAATCATAAACTGTAGGAAGTGAATTATCAATAGGGACTTGGAAAGGCTTCGTTTAATAATCAGCGCTGTAACAAGGTTGATTAACCTGAGGTAAAATCTGGATAGTGCATAGCAATTCCCTAAGTCCAAGAGGATTAGGAAATTAGATGCTTGAATAGGTCGAGAGACATTTGAGCATATCATCGATAAAGATAGCTTGTGATCCTAACCACCGTGAGAGTCTTGAGTAAATTTTAGAATTCGTAGTGTACCATAAGCCCTAGTGAACATAATACTGGTTATTTCATAAACTCTTGATTGACAAATAGTGAAATTAAAGTGACCAAAAATTATTTGCTAATCTCCAAAACCCCCATTTTATCTTTTTATATCATTTATTTTAATTTAACTTGTTGCTTTAGTTTCAAATTAGTTTAATCGCCACTCACATTGTTCCCTGTGGGATTCGACCCCAACCTAGTTGGATTTTATATTGACAACGATCGCTTACACCAATTCAAGAGTGTAATTTGAGCGTTATCACTAGGGTTTTTTTAGTAAGGAAATTGAGGAAATTTGTCATATAACCGTAGGCTTTGAGAGGTCCCCCATCAGTTAGGCATGACACCTAGTCCTTTGGGATATCATATTAGTGGATCCACACAGCCAAGGTTAGTACCCATGGCATGGTACTTACACCATTCCAACTGGGGTTACAGATTGGAACCTGATAGTAAATTAGGCATGTTGGTTATAGCTAGCTCCCATAGTCTCAATTCAGTATTCAGTTATCAGTTATTCAGTATCAGCATTTAAGTAATTTAGTTTACATACTTTTTCAGTATCATGATATATGCTTGGTCATGCATCCTTATTTTTTACAACTTTTACGTAAACTGTGCATCAGTTATCTCATGCTATTCATTCAGTCAATTGTTATTCTTATACAAGAGCCAAAGAATATTAGACTAACCTCATTTAGCATACCAGTACATTTAAAGTACTGACGCATACCCGTTTATTATGTTATGATGTCTCATATCATAGGTTCGGGCGCTCAGGTAATCAACCTCCCTTAGATATTCTAGCATATTATCATCGGTAGCAGTGGTGAGTCCTCACATTCAAAGGTCTGATTATGTTTATTTGAGTAAGTTAGTTCAGTAGGAGTTAGTTGTGTAATTTTCCCATTAACTCCACAATCAGTTAGAGAGGCTTTCAGATACTTTTAGATAGATAGTTAGTTTTTTAGCTGTTGACAGTCTTTACCATATTATTTTCAAATAGTTTCAAACTTAAAAGTTTAATGATGTTTTAGTGTTTTAAAAACTTATGGCATATTCAGATATTCTGCACATGTGTATCTTGTATTGTAAGTTTCATTCAGTTCTCACCGCAGGTACCAACTCATGGGTTAGCTTGTGGTCACTTGTGACCATATGCACCGTGTGGTATCCAGGGGGTACTCCCAAGGTGTTACAATTATTGGTGTTAAGAAAACTACACCACTCATTCTATGGTTGACTATCTAGAATACTTCAAGATTACCAGTTTTTCACATACATCTTGGAAGGCTATATAGTTTCTAAGATATTTAAGGTTTCCTTCCCCAAGGTGGGTACTACGAGGACTTTTAGTGTTACATACTTGACTTGGAACATGGACATTTATGGTTTGGTTCCAATTGGTTTGCATGACAAAGAGTTCTAAATGAGATAAATTGGCTTAAGATTATAATTGAAAAATAGGAAATCATCTTTTTCCACCTATACTTCCCAAATTGCAAAGAGATATTACAACTTTCTCCAAGTCTAGTGAAAATAAGAGACAATATTGAAAGGGGTAAGGGACTGAAAATCCAAGAGAGGATTAGAAGAGTGAAGTGAAGGGGTTTCCACTAACCCAATCTAATTTTGTTTGTCCTTCTCCTAGAAAGGACATATGTGTAGGTATCAACATGGAAAGCGAAGAGAACATGAACCAAAAAAGGATACTACCTTTGAACATTTGATTAGTGAAATATTAGATACTTCAAAAACATGTAAAGAACTTTCACCTTAAGGTAACGAAGAATCTTCTAAAGAACTTAAAGGTAAAATAGATAAATCTTGCACTTTAGTAATTATGAATGATCATTGTGAGACTACTAGACAATTGGGTGTATGTGATAGCATGCCTATATAAAACTCTAATGATTTTGTACCTTTAATTGATGATGTACATTTTGAGAGTATGGATACATTAGTTTATCATATTGATGACCGAATTGACTCTTTATGTAAGATCAATTTGTATCCACTTAGTGTTGAAGCCATTATGTTGAATGATAGTACATTGTCTTGTGGAAATTATGTTGATCAACTTTTGTGTAAAAATAAAACACCACTTGAGGATATTTATTATGTAATCAATGAAACTTAAGTGAGTGATGATATTTAAATATTGGTCAATTAAATAGGAGTGATCCTTTGAGCATACCCCTTGAGGAAGATCCTATTATTTGTTTCACTCATAGGAATGACCTAGTGTTCAAAACTTCTTTCAAAATTTATAGTTTTCCTTTTGACAATTATATTTATATATAATTTCACCTTATGGTCCATACTTCTATCTTTAAGTACAATATGTTGTTTGAAGATGATGAAATCACTCCTAGTGAATTACATAATAGTGTGGATATTGTTGATACTGTCGTCCTTCTTGAGATCTATACTCTATTTAAAAACCCACTTTGGTGTGATGACACTCCTAAAAAGGATGGAAATCTCTTCTTGGAAGATAAGAGTACACATTTGGAAAGGAATGATCATTCAGGTATTGATAAATTTAATTTACTTGAATATTTGAGAAACCCAATTAGTGGTTGTTTTTGTGAAAATGATTTTGCCTGTGATCCTTTTTATGACACCTCTCCCTTGTTTGATAAATATGGGGATGAATTTCTTGATCTTTTTGTAAACTTGAGTCATGATACCTTTGATCTTAGTTGTGGTATGTGACTACTTGAGGAATGTTTCGTTGAAAGAGAAAGTGTTAATTGTTTAGAAATTGATTTTTCTTTGTGTTCCTCTATTGACGAGAGTACTCATGGTCATGATCTTGAATCTAATAGTGAGTACATGCATTAGGACACTTTAGTAGAAGTTAATTTGTATGATTCCTTTCTCTACCCTTACTTTGCTTATGAAATTGAATGTAACACCCCACATTGTTGAGCTAAAAATCTGAACTATCATTTCTATGTGTATAAGCTCTAATTCCATGGTTTATATTTAATTTCATGTGTCATGATAATTCTCCTAGTAAATTAAGTGATTATGAGGTGAAAAGTATTCATAGAAATCACCTAGAATAAAATTGAAATAAGAATCATTCATTCATCCAAAATTGGATATTCGATTCCATAAGGGTCTACTTGGAACGTGTATAAATTTTGATACACATAGAATTTTGCAGCTCAAGACCCGCCAAATTGTATATAATTTAATTAGCTTTCCAACGATATGAATTTCCTGATAATCGAGTGAAAAATTATGCCATTTTTGTGTGAGGCAGTAAGGGGCACGATATCCAGCAACGCGAGGGCTGCTTGACCTAAATATGGGTCTCATCGATAGGATGCTTGACCCAACTAGGGTCCACGATGCGGGATTCTATTGCACCATAATTTTAGTTTCTTAAGGGTCAAGGGTCACTTTGGTCCTTCCCCTTTACCCCAAACGTCCAAAACATAGAATTTCAGCCCCACGAAGCCAAAATTTGCCTATTATTCACTCTTTCACTAAAAAATCCAAACCCTAAATCCTCCCCTAAAGGTCAAGAACTTATCTCCATGATCAAGAATTCTAAGAAACGGATCAAGATTTGGGTTCCATCCATCATAATTCGGGTTCCACCTTTCAAATTAAACAACCTAAGGTATGTGGGACTGCTCTAAAAACCATAGGCGTAAGTTTAAATGTTTTATAAAGATTAAAGAACCCAATTTCATAATGAATTGTTCGATATTGTTTTCGAAAAATATTCATCATGGGATTGTTTTGATGAAAATATATATTGTCTTGAACAACATTTCATGGAAGTTGAACTATAACTATGCATATTTGATCTCGTATGTTTTATAAAGTTTGAATGAGAGAATGAATGATCAAAACTCCCTCTTTTATCATGATATTTTTGATTTTGATTGATATGGGTTGTTTAAAGACATGAACTTTCTAAATGAAAAACTAATGAGTGAATGCTTGTTAAATGATGATGGTTTAGTACTATTTATGCCATGTTGAGTACATGTTTTCACATGTTAAATGTTCATTGTGTAAAATTAACAACTTCCTTAGATTTCAAGAAATTACAAATATGAGGCGACCACCTATTTATTCTGCAATTGGGAGGAGAATGTTTTGATGAAGATTTTGAATGAAAGATTAATTGCATAACTCGCTCTCATCTGATATTTAAAAATTAGGGTGGTCACTAATATGATAATAAGTGAAAAGGGCTACCGATTGATATGATGTGATTTGATTGACTTGCAAGTTTGGGTATGACGATACCCGGTGATTACATGCCCTTAACAAGCTAAGTATTGAATGTTTTGAAAATATGAAGCATATTTTTTTAAAAGAACTAAAAGTTAGGCTTAAGAGAGATAGTAGGTTACCTGAAGAAGGTGTTTAAGTGCAAGGGATCATCTCTAGAAATCGTAGTTACTGATGCAGGACTTATGATATTGTATCCTACAAGGGAGGATAATAAAATAATTAGGACATCTCATATGGGGGAATTCCTGCGGTATGCTCACATGGGGGGTATCACATGGCCGCCGAGTCAAGGACGAGTTCCACATAGCCAGTGGAATTTTAAATTTGTAGGGTGTACCGACTAGCTCAGAAGAATAATAAAGAGTGAGTAAAGGTTGTCATGAACTATTTTGAAATTATTAAAGTATGCCCATGTATTTTACTTACTAATATAATCATTGTTTTTATGCTCTCATCTATTTTGTACAAAAATATATTATTTTGAGTTGTTTCAGATACCAGTACATTTGTATTGACCCCTTATATTTTAGGATTTTAAAACATAGTCCTAGGGTCCTATTAAAAGTAGATTGCCTTTCAGAAGTTTGCAGCTGGTGAGCCTCCCTTACTTCAGAAGGCCTGGTTATGAAACTTGTTTTTGTTATTTTATTTTTATTAATAGTCCATTTTGGGGCTTTGTCCTAGATTTTAGAAAAATGTCATTTCCAGCTGTTAGAGATTTCACAGACTGATGTTAGGCATTGTTAGAGGTTTATGGTTTCCATTCCAGATTGTTCAATTGAATTGTGATGTTGACCATGATTTCGTATTGTCTTATATATCCATATTTTTCCTTCATATTATATGAAAGTGTGTATGATTTCCAGATAGATAAGGGCGCTCAGGCCTTCACGGCTCGGGATCCCCATGATGGCTATGGCCCCGGCTTGAGTCGTGACAAACTTGGTATCAGAGCATGGTTTATGGTCCTAGATTGTCTTCAAAATCGAGTCGGGTAGAGTCCTGTTTATGGGTGTGCAGCGCGCCATACTTATAAGTAGGAGGCTATAAGGCATTTAGGAATATTTCTCTTTTTTTCATGTTTTAGTTCATGCTATGGAGTAGAATGTTCCTTTTTTATACCCTAGTTTGCTCTATGGTGTCGTTCATATGAAAGTAAAGTTACCCTAATTCTTTTCTTACTTGTATGTTCTTAGATATGTCTCATTTTTTAGCTGATTAAGTATAAAAGCTTAGAATCTATATGATGTGGTCCTTTTATGATTGTGATATAAAAGATTATAAAATTGTGCAAGGACTTGTGAAGAGTTCATTAGTTCTTTAATGTGTATTGATTCTAGTGTAAACTTTGATTCAGATAAAATTGTGCTTTTCAGCCTGAGGTATTAAGTTTATTCAGTCCTTTTCACAATTTATGTTGCAAATGTCATGCATAAGGGGAATGATGTATAGCAGAATATTGAAGCTATATTTCCACTCGAGCTGTAGTATAAGTAAAATTATCAGTGTCATAACCTATTGATAGTGAGATTGGACCAAAAAGTTGGTGATATGAAGTCACAAGGTTAGAAGTCAAAGTTAGGGTGACTTTTGTGTAAATAAATATTTTTAGTTGTATAACCATTGATTGAGTGATGATTTGCCATTTTATAATGATAGACTAATGTGGTAGTAATATTTGTAGATTGGAAGGTATTTGATAAAGAAAGTGTTTGGCTGTGATTATTATGTATTCAAGAATAGGGAAGGAGCCTAGAGTGGATGGTTATAGTGGTTATAGAAATCCTTTTTAAGTTGTGAACAGAAATGTTTAGATTTAACAATAAGTAATAAGTATAGACTCATTGTTGTTTGTGTAGTTTGAAGGTAGTCTAAATGTATTCTTGGGTAAGTAAGTATGATGTGAGAAAGTAAAATATGTAGATAAGATTGTATAGGATTATAATATAAGATTAAGGCTGACTATGTCTATTATGTGACCTTACCCCCTTGACCTTCTTTTATTTAGTAGTTGAAAACTAGTATTACTTGTGAGAAGGTATGTAGTAGGTTTTGAGGTGTAGTGGTAATGTCATGGAGGTGATTTGGTTATAGGTAGTATCTAGGAGAAATGAGGTGTTTCGGTAGAATTTCCTAATTTGAGGGACTAGCATATTATGTTGCACTCTTAATTGTTGGTTGATGATTATTGCTAGACTATAGGCTTGAATTTTTGATGTAGAATGTGGTGGTAAGAATAGTACCTTAAGATTAATGATGTATGTTTTATGGGAATGAATTAGTAGTCTTGATGTGATTTGTGAAAGAGACTGGGTTGATAATTGATGAAAAGTTCAAGTGGTAATTGTGAGGTATACATGTATATACGGACTAGTGTTAAAATGATGAATTGTGGGTGAGTTATTAAGTGGATAAGGGCATAAGTATATAAGAATAAGTTGCACCCCATGGTAGTATGATGTTACTTGTTAGGTAAGATTTTATGATATAAGTTATGTGATTAATGGTCTAATATTAGAAGGTTAAGTAGTGGAGAGTGGATTTTTTTATGATAAGGAGTGAGGTTGTGTATGCTCATGAGACTGCGTGTTGTAGGTTGATAATGATAGAGGATAACAAAAATTACGAGTAGCGTTCTGGGAAAGTAATTCCTTTAGAGTACACCTAAAAAGGGAAAGTTTAGCGTTTATATGTATAAGTGTTTTATGTACCTAGTTTGTGTTCTTAAAATTATAGTATGGAGAAGTCTGGTGAGTTGCTGTTCGGTGTTCATTAGAGTTGAATTGCGGAAAAACTTGTAGGAAATATAAGCCTTGGGTATGATTTTATAAATTTTGTTAAGTTGTAAGTTATGTGATTAGAGGGGTAATGCGAGTATTCTAAGGAGTTAAGGTAGAGTGTTAAGTGTTTAGAAGCGTGGATGTCCATGCCCATAATAATGTTAGTCACAAGTTGGTTACTTTGGGTGTTGGAGAAAGTTATGATTAGTGTTCTTGAATGGATGTCCTAGAAAGAATTTAGTGGCATTGTACTAGAAATAAATGAGAAGAGTTATATTAATGTGTATATTGATACCCCTTTTGGATAAGGAGTGTGGATGGGTACGCTCATGTGAGTGGGAGTTGTAGAGTGATGGATATAGTGGTTAGCAAAATTTAAGAGTTTTATTTTTTGAAAGCAAGGCCTTTAGAGTATAGTTATTTAGGAAGAGTTTAGAGTTTAAGTATGTGGTGATGTCTCTTTTATGTTGAGAGTTGTGGCTATTAAAATTGATAAGAGAATATGTCCGTAAGTCTAGGATTGTGACATTGATCTAAGGGGGAGATGGGGAATTAAGTTAGTTCCCGAATTTTTCTCAGTGAGGCTAGTTACGAGGAAGATTCATGAAAATAGTTTTCCTACTCAAGCATACTCCTCCTACTTCCATTTCGGAGATTATTCTGCTACTGTCATACGTCATATTTTAAATTCATGCCTATGACTATGGTTCGAGTACTATATGGATTTATGTTTATGATCAGGCCTCCAAACTAGAAGCAATTATGTCTCTCAGTAATTCAGTCATTCATGTATTCTAGTCATATGTTATGTTGTTCGTGATCCATGAAAATCTATGTCTCTCAGTATGTTTTGTCCCAAGAAAATATGTTTCTATATGTTGCGGAATCATTTTATGCCGGAATCAGACAAAGTGATAAAGTTTATGCTAACTCATGGAAAAATTTCAGCTCTTTGAATGAGAAGCAATCACTTTAAGTGAAATCCTCATCTTAGTTGTTAACTACATAAATTTCAGCTTTATGCCATATAGCTCATGATATGTGCATCTATGTTTCTCATTTTGGTATGTCCTAAGGAAACCATGATGTGTTGTGTTCGTGTTGAATGACTCTTTACTTATGATCCAAACAAGTTGATATATGAAGCACTTTGAGTCTATTCTATCGCATCTTCACCTCTTGTCCCTCCTTGAGTATTGAAATAAGTATAAGTTATGGTCTAATAGTGTTACTTCCTTTTATGACATTTATGCTCGGGTCCCTTAATGATCCTCCGTATGATAGTATGATGGTGGTTGTGAAAGAGTGGTGATGTGTTAGGTAGGGGAGTAGATGTTCTTGAAGGTGGAAAAATTTGATGTGAATTCTCCAGCTAAAATTTTAGGAGAGAGGGGGAAAGAAGGAGATGAACTTTTGTTATGTGAAAAAGTTAAGAAGGAGATATGTGGCGAAAGCCTATGTGAGAGTGATTGAAATTGTGGGTCTTAGTGGCATATCCTTGGAGTGGGTGTAGAAACGGTAGGCTTAAATATTGTGATTGATAAAAATACAAACCTATATGTTGTGTGGTTAGTAATCTCTAAATTAAATAATGGGTGTGTTTGACAATAGTGATAAGATAAAGTATTTTCTTAATGGGATGTAATGTATAGGGTCCCACAGCTATAGTACCTTTTAACTCTGAGCTAGGCTTCAACATAACTGTACTAAGTAGTAGGACTCAAATTCTTATGGGTGGATATGTGATTGGAAAATTGTAAGTTGGAGACTGTGAAGTATGCCATTTATTGTTTGGGGTGTAGACGATTAGTGTCTCTAAGTTTAAGTCTGTTCGTGGCACTTTGTAAGATGGAGAATGCTTCTAAATCCTATGTCCCATGAAAACCTTATTCCTGATTAGTACCATTGTAAGTCAGTCCTTTTGTCACCAAATTAACTCAGTCCTCATGTTTTGATGATTATGGTTTATAAAACTCATGTTTAAGATCATCCCTATATGAAAGTCTCGTTACCTCATGCTTTGTCCTTACGTGTTTCACAAGGAGTTATCATTAAGCTCGTTTGACGCTCTTGTATATTTTGTTGGGGAAAAATGTTCAATGCGAGGTTTCATTCTTTATTCTACACTTTTAGAGCTTCAACAAGTCCCTACCCATCATTCGGGGATGAATCATCTTAAGTGGCAGATTATGTAACACCCCGCATTTTTGAGCTAGAAATCTAAATCGTTGTTTCTACGTGTATAAGCTCTAATTATATGGTTTATATTTAATTTCACGTGTCATGATCTTTCTCCTAGTATATTAAGTGATTATGAGGTGAATAGTGTTCATAGAAATTAGTTAGAACAAAATTGAACTAAGAATCATTCATTCGTTCTAAATTGGGTATTCAATTCTACAAGGGTCTACTTGGAACATGTATAAATTTTGATACACAAAGAATTTTGCAGCTAAATACCCACCAAATTGTATATAATTGAATTAGCTTTTCAACGATACCAATTTTGCCAAAATTCGATAACCGAGTGAAAAGTTATGTCATTTTTCATGTGATGTTGTAAGGGGTTGCGATAGCCCCGCAACGCGAGGGATGCTAGATCCAAATAGGGGTTGCATCAAGAGGGCTTCTTGACCCAACTAGGGGTCACGACGCGGGGGGCTATTCCCCTACAGTTTTAGTTTTTTAAGGGTTAAGGGTCACTTTGGTCCTTTTTCTCGAGCCCAAACGTCCAAAACATAGAATTTCAGCCCCAAGAAGCAGCCTACTATTCACTCTTCCTCTCAAAAATGAAAACGCTTACTCCTCCCCTAAAGGTCAAGAATTCATCCCTAATATCAAGAATTCCAAGAAACGGATCTAGATTTGAGTTCCATCTATCAAGATTCTAGTTTCACTTTTCAAATTAAACAACCTATGGTATGTGGGACTACTCTAAAAACCATGGGGTAAGTTTAAACGTTTTATCAAGATTAAAGATCCTAATTTATGTTTCATAATGACTTGTTCGATATTGTTTTCGAAAAATATGTATCATGGGGTTGTTTTGATGAACATATGTTGTATTGTACCACTTTTCATGGAAGTTAAACTATAACTATTTATATTTGATCTCGTATGTTTTGTAAAGTTTGAATGAGACCATGAATGATCAAAAATCCCTCTTTTATCATGATATTGTCAATTTTTATTTTTATGGATTGTTTAAAGGCTTGAACTTTCTAAATGAAAATCTAATGGGTGAATGCTTGTTTAATGATCATGGTTTGGTACTGTTTATGACATGTTGAGTATATGTTTTCACATGTTAAATGTTCATTGTGTCAAATTAACAACTTCCTTGGATTTTAAGAAACTACAAAATGAGGTAACAACCTATTGATTCTGCAATTGTGAGGAGAATGTTTTGAATGAAAGATTTATTGCATAACTCTCTCTCATCTGAAGTTTAAAAGTTAGTGCGGTTACTAATATGATAGTAAGTGAAAAGGGCTACAAATTGATATGATGTGATTTGATTAACTTGCAAGTCCAGCTATGACGATACCGAGGGATTACATGCCCTTAGTAAGATAAGTGTTGAATGATTTGAAAATATGAAGCATGTTTGTTTTAAAGAACTAAAAGTTGGGCTTAAGTGAGCTAGTAGGTTACCCGAAGAAGGCGTTTGAGTGCAAGGGCTCATCGCTTGAAACCGTAGTTACTGATGTAGGACTTATGATATTATATATTACATAGGAGGATAATAAAATAATTAGGACATCACATATAAGGGGATTCCTGTGGTGTGCCCACATGGGGGGTATCACCAGCTCCAATCCTGGTGGCTACATAGATTGGAGGCTTGGTCGCCGAGTCAATTGTTGGTTCCATATAGCCCGTGGAATTTCAAATTTGTAGGGTGTACCGACTAGTTCAGAAGAATAATAAAGAGTGAGTAAAGGTTGTCATGAACTATTTTGAAATTATTAAAGTATGCCTATGCATTTTACTTATGTATATTTTCATTGTTTCTATGAAATTCTCTCATCTATTTTGTATAAAAACATGTTATTTTGAGTTGTTTCGAATACAAGTACATCTGTATTGACCCCCTATATTTCAGAATTATGAGACATAGGGTCCTATTAAGCAGTAGTTGTCTTGTCAGAAGTTTGAAGCTGGTGAGCCTCCCTTACTTCGAAGGCCTAGCTATGAAAAGTGTTATTGTTATTTTATTTTGATTCATGGTCCATCTGGGGACTGTTTCCTAGATTTCAGACAAATGTTATTTCCAGTTGTTAGAGATTTCACAGACTAATGTAGGCATTGTTAGAGGTTTATGGTTTCCATTCCAAATTGTTCAATTGAATTGTGATATTGACCATGATTCCATATTGTTTTATATTTTTGCATTTTTCCTTCATTTTATATGAAAATGTGTATGATTGCCAGATAGATAACGACGCTCGAACCTTCACGGCTCAGGATGCCCGTTATGGATAGGGATCCATCTTGGGTAGTGACATTGACAATGGACATATAGAGGGTAAGTCTTATTGTGAAGATGGCTCCTTTGGGAAAGTAAGTAATGCCTTGACCCATGTTCTTGGCTACTTCTCCCGTTTGAGCTTAGTGACCTATTTTGATGTGGTGATTTCTATATACCCGACTTATTTCTTGGTCAATATGACAAACAATGTTTTAATGAGGGTGTTGGTATCCTTCCCTATGATTGAAAGTCATTCTTAGGGATTTGCGATCCACTTGATGAACCAATATTATGCAGGGGAAATCTTAAATGAAGATGATGTTTTAAATGGTTATGTTCTTATTGAGACATGGATCCAATATGAGACCTCATGAGTAGTTTATTAATTACCATGGTTCCTTTAGCTTTATCCATTTTCCAAGTCTTTAAAGTGCCCAAGTAGTTCTTATCTTGTATGGTTACATGCCCTTATTTCAACATTTTTATACTTGGTTATATGTTAAGCGTGTTTCTCTATGGATTGGTGAAGAGTTTTTCATTGGTAATCCTAACTTTCATTCCATGAGGATATTGTCTTTGATTGTTGCCCCTATGGTTTTCGAGGTTCGAATTCAAGGTCGAATCCTTTTCTAGAATGGGAGAATGAAAGAAGAAAAATAGGCATTAAACTTTCAAGGACTATAATCCAAGGCCGACATGAAGGTACTCAAGCCATGGTAATCTATTGGAGGAAAGGATATGTTTGGGTACCATTTTCAAGCTCTCAATAGCTCGACACCATGTGTGGTGGATAGCTTGGAGCCGGGAGCAGAGGACTACAAAAACTACCATGATAGCGAAGAATTTAGATGTATTATAATCCATATAGATACCATTTATGGAGTGTTTTAGAGTGCCTACATCATACAAACAGGACCAAAGGGCCTTGGAGGGGTTAAAGAAGCGAAACGAGGATAAAAAGCCACCTTTAATTGACTTACATCTCACGTGCACCCATGGTGCACCTGACCTGCTTAAGAAGGTCAAAACAATAGCATCCACTCCCAAGGTGTGCCCCATCTGCTTAAGCAGATGCCAAAGAGGCAGAATTGAGTTTTTGGTTAATTTGGGTCACTTTTGGGACCACTTATGTACTACAGAGTCCAAGGCGATAAATACTAGATATCTTAGGAAATTTCCTTAGTTTTTTTTATGATTATTAATGATGAAAACTCTTGAGAGAGCATTTGACTGCTTGGAAAAGCTTATGTTGCATTTTGCTTAGAAACGGTTAAGGTTATCTCGATTCCCTTACTGTTAAGGTAAGATTATTGGTATTTGTTTATAGTAGAATTTGGGGTTTAAGAATTTAATAGACATTTTAGTTGTTAATTTTCTTATCTTATTTGTGTCTATCTATCTATCTTTATCAATTTATTCTTTATCCCTTTACTTTCTATATTTCAATTTTATCGATTATTTAGTGTTTGTGATTGTTTCTATTTTCCGTGGTTCGATCTTGGTAAAATTTTTTGGAGGATAGTATTTCCCTGTCTCAAAGAGTTGTTGTACCATATATACTACTTCTGGGCAATAATACTCCACGCTATCTCGAAAAAGGCAGCATTGTAGACATTGCACATGGGACCCTGGAATAATCAATAGCATGTAGAGCCTCATACATATTTCATTGTCACTGGTCTATTCAACAACATTTGTTGCTCATGATGTAAGATACTGCCAATCTACATAATAGATGGATTTATCATTGGGATGCTACATGTCGATATGCTCAACAATTTCTTCTAGAAACTGTTTCTTATTCTTGAACCTCTTATCCATTTCTAGTTGTTGTTCCTGTAGTAGTAGTAAGTTATTTTACTCTATAATGTGTCTGTTTATTCCTGATGTTTTCACAGAAGCTGAATTCGAATCCCTTAATTTCAACCACTGGACCCTTGACTTCTTTAGAAATACTCTCCTCTATCATCAGCCATTTTTGAAGGGTCTATAACAGCTCTTTCTCTGTATCATTCAGTGTTTCTGGAAAATTAGGATTGTTCATATCTTCTTGGATAGTTTGAAATTGGATCTTTGTGAGATTTTCTCTGTAACATTCTTGTATTCTTTGATATTGAGCTTTTTGAATTCACCTTTGAGTAACTTTAGTTTCTTCCAAACACATTTTATAGGTGGCATATTCCAATTCTTAGTCTAGCTATTACTTACAATTGGAAAAAAATCAGTGTGAACAGCAAGGTGTTTTGCAAAGATGAAAGGCTTGGCTTTCATCGGTATTTGTTTTTCAAAAACTAGCTATATGGCAGTATGAACACATAATAATAGCTCTTTAAGCACTACCTACAATTGCGTTATTCGATTTACCCAGGTTGAATTCACTATTTCTCTATCAATTTTACTATGAATTATTTTATAGTTCCACGTATACTCTCTTGCTATTGCTAATCAATCCAGTGTTCACTAAAAAGTCAAAAGTAATCCCTTGCTTCATCTTCAAATATTGGTCTTCCATTAAATCTATCTTCTGTAATGATACGAGCACTATTAACTTGGGGTTTATTAGGAGAGGCTTCAGCATATAGATGATATCTTGGTGTCTAGAGGAAGCCATTGAGCAATAAATACAGAAATCCATGGGTGATTAAGATGTTGAATAATCAAGAAGGGCCCATTTCCTAAGTTGACACTTTTGGGATATTTTTGCATCATGCTATATATGTTGAAGGCAATAACAATAAATAGTTTCCTTAGCCATTTTTAGTTTAAGCCTTTGGTAATTTGAAAATTCAACTCCTTTGAGAGTGTAGGACAGAATTCCTTTAGTCTAGTTTAGAGTAGCTAAAACTAGGTAAGTGATGGGTGAATTTCCATTGTAGAGTTAAAAATCTTTTGCTTGGTTTTCATATTGTATCACCTATTTGTGGATTTAAATTTTTTTTCTCAATTTTTAGATAGTTAAGTTCTTTTCTCCTTTGATTGATTCGATAACTTCAATCGAAACCTTCTTTCTTCACTTCTCATCGTTTATTTCTCAACTATCTTTTAATTTTGTTGTTTAATTCCACATTTTTTATATCTATTTTAGATGTCCGATTAGGATCCTTATCACCCTGGTATCAAATCATAGCCTAGAGACACAAACCTATGAATTTTAATATTAGCTCTAGAAATTTGAAAATTCCAATTTGAAAACAATCGAAAAATCAAAAGTTGTTCAATTCAAGTTTTTGTTTGAGTTTACAACACTAGATTTGTGTTTCTCTAGTGTTTAGGGGTCTGATCAAAATTTAGAATTGATTTGGAGGTGTTCCATAATTTCACCATTGTTGAGCTTAAAAAAACTTGAAGAAGGTGAAGTGGGATTGTCATTTGAGGCCAAATTGGATCTTGGAAAACATCAAGGTTTGTTATCCATAGCAAGGGAAATCGTAATCTTGAGTTTAGTGGAATTTTGTGCTAAAACAAAGATATCATGAACTTTTGAAATTCATCAATATTTATGATGTGGTGTTCTTCATAGATTGAAGAAGGTGGTAATGATTTTATTTTAGACTTTGAATTGAGGGCTAAAGATTAGTGGAGTTTGTTCTTGGCGTTGAAAGTTTAATGACCAGAATTTATAAATTTTTCATTTGATTTGTTTTGTTCATTTTGCCCTTTTCCATAGTTGCTAGATGTTGATTTTTGAAACATTTAAAATAGTTCCCGATGCGATCGGGACGAAGTTATGCAAGTTTGTGGGTTTTAGAGGTTTGAGAAAGCATATTGTTGACTTCGGTCAGCATTGGTTGGACTAATTGTCCAATGGAAAAACGGGTTGTGCCAACAGATCCAGAATGTTGAATTTAGGCTAGTAGCAGGGTTGGTTAGATTTTGAGGTTTTTATATGTCATTTCGATCCTTCATTTGAAAAATAGTGAAATAGGGTCTCAAGGTTTAATATATTGATAATGACTTTTTTCAAAAATTCAACTTTGTCATTTAGCCGAAATTAACCTAGTACCATATATGATTCATTGTTGTCGGGTTTCGAGGGTCCATTCAAAGAGTTCTTAAATCATGCAAATCAGCTAATTGTCGATATATGGTCCTTGAATTAATGCATGCCGATTGAAATTAATGCCACACAAATGGCCAAGGTATTTAAATTCCAATTTCAATCCATTTGGCGGAGGTAGGCAACTGACGTCTGTCCCTTTAATTTGTTACTTTTTTGTTGTCTCCTAATTCTTTTTTTCTTTTTTCTTTTTGGAGACTGCATGCTTCTTTATTTTTGTTAAAAAAAAAACACAACTAGTCATTTTTTTTCAATTCTACAAAAAATATATAGTGAAATAAAATTTTATAATTATTTTCTTAACAATATAATATGTTTTTTATTATTTAATTTTTTTCTTTTATAAATCAAATTAAAAAAAGTGTGTATATTTAATATGATACATAGACATTTAATACAAAAATGATGCAGTTTCTATACATATTGTATACAATTACATAGTCTATGAAACAATGATATCATATCTATACACATTCTATACACATACATTTTGTATACAATAATTATATAGTTTGTATACACATCATATACAGTCTAGAGTTGTTATAATTATTCATATACAATACTGTCTCTATTTCGTCTTAGTTTGCCCTCTTGCTAAAAATAGTAGTTTCAATATACGTCCCATTTATGAAATCCAGAGAATTTTATAATGTTCTTCTAAGATTACCTCTATTATTAAATAACAATATAAAGTGTATATACTCACATTTATACTTTCAAAGCATAATTAAAAAGGCTAATTTGATAAAATCACCACCTAATTAATATTTTCTTTAAGGGAGTGCCAAGTCAATAATAGCAAACTATTTTGAAATGGGGTGAGTAATTATAAAATTTTCTATACACATGTTATACAATTTCTATACAAATATTACATAATACATATTCTATACAACAATCATACTGTTTTTAATCACATTGTATACAAACTTATTTTCTCCAATTATTGAGGATGAAATTAGAAATTAAAGCGTAAGAAAAATTAGTTTGTCATTATTAATTATCTCCATATTACGGGAAAAATAAAAAAGATAAAAAATTATTTAATTGTTAAAAAGAAAGGAACAATTAAAAGAGTGGAGGATAGTCTAATGGTAAAGCTTTCTCTCCTGCGCACGTTAGCATAACGTACACACTCCGTGGGAAGGCGAGGAAAAGCTTCGAGTTCGGCTGTAATTTTGGTGGGGGGGCGGGGCGGGGGGGGGGGGGGCGGGGCGGGGAGGGGGGAGATACAGGGGAAGGTCACAACAACAATGAGTAGAGCTGGAGGTAATGGAAATCCAACAGAGAAAGAGGTTGAAAATGAAACATTAACTGCAAGTTCAGTGGCGCCGAAAGGAATAACTGGAAGTTCAACACTAGGGTTAGGGAAAACGGTAGGCAGTGTTAGTAAGATTATCGATGATTGTGATAGCTCCAATCCCCAAAGTAATTTGGGAATTCGTTAATTGAGGGTTGTGAACCCGATGGGCCTGGTTTGAAGCAAAGAATAGTGAATATGCAATTGAAAACTCAAAATGCAAAGGTAAATGTTCAGGAATGGTTAAAATTTACTTCAACGCCATACCCATGGGCCGATAAAGTCGAACTTATGTCGAACAAAGCTCAAACGATCAAAGGCTCAAGGCTGAAAGTAGAAGCACCTAAGGCTTTGATTTTGGATAAATTTGATATTAGCAAAGTGACGAGTGCTGGATTTAAGAATGTTTGATTTAAAATTGAATACATGGCCCCCATTTATAGTAGATGTAGGTTTGATGGTTGAAATCAATAATGAAGATATCAATCCTTAGATTGAACACTTGAAGAATTCGATAGTGTGCTATGTGCTTGGTGCACATCCACCATTCAATGTTTTGAATGGATACATTCAAAGAAAGTGGGGGAAGCTTCGTATAACTAAAGTAGCTATGATGAAGAATGGCATACTCATGGTGAGGTTCAACATAGATGAAGGTAAAGTGGAGGCCCTGCAGGGAGGCATACACCATTTTAACAAAAAGCGTTTAATTGTAAGGGCATGAGCACCAGAAATGGCCTTCTCAAAAGAAGAATTATCATCTGTACCAATACAGATCAGGTGCCTGGCTTAGAATTCAAGCACTGGAGTGTAAAGAATCTGAGCAAGATTGGCAGATTAGTTGGCAAACTACTCATGGTCGACAAGAACACTGAACAAAAGATTGGACTAAGATTGGCAAAGTTGCTGGTGGCGGTTCAGATTGGAGAAGCTCTTCCTGATAGTGTCCATTTAAGGAATGAGAAGGGCCAGATGATTGAGCAATATATCAATTACGATCAGAAACCAACCATATGAGTAAAGTGTCATAAATATGGTCACGATACGGAAATATGCAGGAGGAATAAAGCAAAGGAGGTTGATGTAACAAAGTCTGAGCCAAATGGAGTAGGGGCAAAGGTAGAAGTCACAAATGCATACCCAAATGTAGCAGGGGCAAAGGTATATGGGAAATCAAATCATATTCCTAAATCTACCCATGTCACAGTGGTCAAACAGAGTGAAGGCATTAAGAATATCGGAAGTGGTCAAACTACTGGTAACAACCACTGACTCTCACAAATAGTTTCCAACAGCTAGGAGAAAGTACACAATAAGAAGGCCTGCAAACAACTAAAGTTAGTAATAGGGGAAATAATATTTCCCCAAGTGGTTACGGTTAGATTATTATGTTGGAATACAACAGGCCTCAATAAGAAGGAGGTACAGCTCCTCTACAGTAGCCTAGGTACAGGAATGGTATGTTTCCTGGAAACCGCAATAAAAATCTATAAACTGAAAAACATAGTAGACAACATGTATAGTGGATGAACTTATTATAGTAATCATGAGCCACATTACAATGGGAGAATTGTTATTATATGGAGGAAAGACTTGTTCATGGTATAGGTGAAAACTGCATGTGCACAGGCAGTAACCTGTTCAATCAAATACATTCCCCTTAGCTTGGAATTTGGTATCACCTATGTAAATGTATTTAACCAGAGGGATAAAAGAATGGCACTATGGGAGTACCTATGGAGTCATAAACAACGGTGCACTTCTCCATGATTGATCTTAGGGGATTATAATTTCATCCTACACAAGGAAGATAGACTGGTTGGTACTGAAGTGACATATGTTGAAGTAGCTGACTTCTAGAATTTCATAGAACACAGTTAGGTGGAGAAAATGCCTAGCACTAGGGCCAAATATAAGTAGTAGAAGAAAAGAGATCAAGGGCAGCATTCAAGTATTGCTATGTCTAGGGTAGTCATCAATCCTTTTTGCCTTTACCTCAGGAAGCCTGGAGCACACACGTTGAGAGGTTCCAAATGTTCAAGTTTATGCAGAAATTAAAGGACCTAAAGGGAGGTTTAAGGAGGCTGCACAAACATGATTTCTAGAATCTGACAGTGTAGGTAGACAAATCTAGAGATGAACTCGATAGTATTCAGATTAGATTCAAAGTATCCCAATGGTTAGAAACATAGAACAAGAGGAAAAGAGACTCAGCTAGCAATTTCAAAAGATTTCCTATTTAGCAAAGATCATATTGATGCAAAGAAGTAAAGTAACATAGTTAAGATTAGGGGATGGCAACACAATGTAATACTTATCAATACTAAAGAGAATGAAGCTTCAACAATCAATCACACAACTAACAGATGAAGCAACCAAGATACAACATGACCAATGGCAAATATCTAAAATTCTGGTAGCATATTATCAAACTTTACTAGGCAATGCAGATGGGATAAGGACTAAATCTAGTAAGCTAATTTATGAGCAAGGCCCTAATTGAGTGAGGAGCAACAAATGCAACTATTGGAATTGGTTACTAATGAAGAAATCAAGAAGGTTATGTGGAACATGAACATAAACAAGAGTCCTGGATTTGATGGTTATGGAGGAGGATTTTATAGAGCTGCTTGGGAAGTAATAGGTAAATCTGTATGTTCCTCCGTCCTAGAATTCTTTCTGAAAGGGAAGTTGTTGAAACAACTTAATGCCACTATGATTACTTTAATCTTTAAAGTTGACAAACCAAAAGTAGCAAGTCAGTTCAAGCCTATCTCATGCAATAACACACTGTACAAGTGTATTTCAAAGTTGATATGTAATAAGATTTAAGAGGGTTCTGCCAGAGCTAGTGAACACAACATAGGCTGCTTTTGTCTAGGGATGATCACTCATTAAGAATGTGCTAATATGTCATGACATGATGAGACAATAATAGGAAAACATCTCCTACGTGTCTCATGAAGATAGGCCTGAGAAAGGCATATGACATGGTGAGATGGGAATTTGTGAAAAAAACGTTACATGGTTATGGATTTCCCCCCAAGTTTATCCACTTAATCATGACATGTGTCACAACTACCATTCATATTATTAAGATCAATGGTGTGGGATGTGGTTTTTTCAAGGTAAGATAGGATTGAGGCAAGGGGCCCCATTTACCCTTTGTTGTTTGTAATGGCCATGGAATAATTCACAAGAATAATGAAAAGATTAAGCAAACTACCTGATTTTCAATTTGACCCTATGTGGAAGAGTCAATAGATAACCCGCCATACATTTGCATATGACCTTATGATCTTCTGTAAAGGAAATAAAACTCCTATACAGAGAATTATGGAGACTATAAAGCATTTTTCTGATACTACTGAGTTGTAAGCAAATTCAGATAAGTCTAACCTCTTCATAGCTGGTATGAATCAAGAGGGGCAGAAAAGATTACTTGAGCTCACAGGTTTCCAATTGGGAACACTCACTATTAGATACCTTGGCTTGCTATTATCCCATAGGAAATGGTCCAAAATGGACTGTCAGCAGTTAAGCTTCAGGATCATAGAAAAACTAAGAGAAAAAGAATGGATTACACTACAGAATTTTCTGGGGTTTTGCATTAATCCTTCCCCAAAGTGTGGTCAAACTTGCAGATGCATAATGTAGGAAGTTCCTATGGGCGGAACTGAGGAAAAAAAAGAAAGTGCACTAGTGCAATGGTGGCATGTCTGTAGCTCAAAGGCTAAGGGAAGCTTTAATATCAAAAGTTGTAGATTATGGAATGTTGCTGCGTGGGCAAATTGATATGGTGGAGCTATTTTTGTTGTGACCCGTATTTTATTTGTCCGACCTTAAAAGTTTGGCGGTCCAACCTATGTTTGTGATTTCTAATGGGATATGTGGTGGTAACGTAGAGATGAGGCCTATACGTCTAATCCCTGAGCCCACCACTAATGATGGGGTGCGGGGGTGAAGCTCCCCGGTATGGAAGTTCATTTGTTTCGTCCTAGGACATATTTGTATGCACGATTATATAAGTGCATTTAGTGGATTGTTTTGGGTATTCATAAGTTGTGTTATTCTCAACATTGTATTGATCTCCTTTCATAGTAAAATTTCTCTACCTTTGCCCGTGGTTTTTCCCTCAAGGGTTTGCACGTAAATCTTATGTGTTGTTCTTTTTTTATTTTACTTGTGGTTTGCTCATTCTGTCCAAATCATAAAAAAATAGTATCAGAGCCTATTCGATTATTTTCTCGGGAATGGCAACCATGAAGTATGATATTCCGTTGTTGGATCACAACACCATATTTTTACTATGGCAGGTTGAGATGCGGTTTGTGCTCGCGCAGATGGATTTGGATGATGGTCTATTAAGGTTTGATAAGATGCCCTCATCATGGATGAACGAGGACAAACAACGTAAGGATTGGATGGCTCTATCTTAGATCCACCTTCATTTATCCAATCAAATTCTATAAGATGTTTTGAAGGATACCTATGTCGCTGCATTATGGTTGAAACTAGAATCATAATGTATGAAGAAGAGCCTAACAAGTATGTTGCATCTCAAACACTGACTCTATTCCCATCGTATATCTGAGGGTACGTCCTTGGAGGATCACCTATTTGTCCTTAAAGAAATTATCTCTGATTTAGAGACTATAGAGGTTAAGTATGATGAGGAATATCTAGGGTTGATTTTATTGTGTTCGCTTTCTGTATCATATACGCCCTTTAGGGATACGATTTTGTATTGTCATGATACCCAGACCATAGGTGAAGTCTATGATGCGTTGCGCTCTAAGGAGAAGATGGAAGATCTTGTGAATGGGTCAGAGACTCAAGTAGATGGTCATTTTTTGAGGAAGGAATCTTTAGAGGAACTCTGGGGCTGATGATAAAAATAGATCAAAATCTAAAATCAAAAACCAAACCTATAATTACTGTAAGAAAGAAGGGTCATATCAAATTCGAGTGTTAGAAGTTACACAGTACAAAGAAAAGAGAAGCTCCAAAACCAAAGGACAACCAACTAGAGAAGTCCGGTGAATCCAGTTTTGTAGAAGATGGTGGTAGTGATAGAGAACTCTTAGTAGTTTCTGATAGTGTCTCAAAACCCTGTGAGGATTAGATTCTTGATTCAGGTTGCACGTTGTGTCGCAATTAGTATTGGTTTACAACATATGAAACAATTTCTAAAGGTGTTGTGTTGACGAGAAATAATACAACTTGTAAGATAGATGGTGTTGGAATAATAAGAATTAAGATATTTGATGGGGTTGTGAGGACACTTGGTGATGTATGGTATGTCCCAAACCTAAAGAAAAATCATATTTTCCGTAGTACCCTTGATTCAAAGGGATACAGGTACACTGGTGATGGTGGATTCTTGAAGTATACTAAAGGTGCTTTTGTTAAGACGATGGGATAGAGAAAGTCTGCAAATATGTATGACTTGCGAAGCTCTACGATTACAGGTGATGTAGTTGTTTCTACCTCCCCCTCTATCAGAAAGTGATGTTTCTAAACTTTAGCATATGCGCCTAGGGCATATGAGTGAAAATGGGATGGATGAACTAAGAAGGAGAGGACTTCTTGATGGGTAGAGTATTACCAAATTAGAGTTTTGTGGGCACTGTATTTTTGGGAAGTAAAAGTGTGTCAGATTCACTAAAGCATCCACTCAACTAAAGGCAGACTTGATTAAATTCATTCTGATCTCTGGGTTCCTTCTAGAGTACCTTCTAGAGGAGGTGTGAATTACTTGTTGACTATTATTGATGAATATTCCAGAATAGTTTGGGTATTCTTCCTAAAGCGAAAGAATGATGCGTTGCCTACTTTCAAGAAGTGAGGGGTTATGATTGAAAAGTAAACAAGGAAGTAGGTAAAACACCTTCAGACTGATAATGGTTTATAGTTCTGTTCTAATAAATTTAATGCTCTGTGCAAGTCAGAATGAATTATGAGGCACTTGACAGTTTGTCATACTCCGCAACAGAATGGTGTGGCCAAAAGAATGAATAAAAATATAATAGATAAAGTGCGTTGTGTTCTCTCTAATGAAGGTTTACCCAAGTTTATTTGGGATAATGATGCTTCCATAGATTTGCTTCTTATTAACCGCTCTCCTCTAGTCGCGATTGATAAAAAAACTCCACAAGAGGTATGGTCTGGTACTTTTGCTAGTGGTTCTGATTTGAGGAAATTTGAATGTCCTTCGTATGCTCATGTTGATAATGGAAAGTGGGAACCTAGATATGTCAAGTGCTTACTTATAGGTTATAAACTTAGTGTTAAAAGATATAAGCTTTGGTGTCCAAAAAGAAGAAAGGTTATAATTAGCAGATATGTTGTGTTCGATGAAATTGCCACGCTACGGACATCCTCCGAATCTAGTTCTTCGCCCCTAGATGATCTTAGTGACATGAATCAACAAAAATCAACCACCTATGTGGAAGTGAATATTGAAGCAGAGTCTACATCAGTGCCTACTTCCCAGTCTAGCCCAAAGATACAGAATGATACTATTTCTTTTTCACCACCAGTGGTGCCACAGTATTCTATGGCTATAGACAGGCCTAGGAGAGATATTAAACCTCCTCAGAAGTATGTTGAGGCTGATTTGGTTGCTTATACATTGAATGTAGAAGAAGGTATTTATTCAGGTAAAGAACTTTCTTCTTACTCAGAGGTTGTTAGTTATGATCAGTACAATTAATAGATGATTGATATGCAGGAGGAGATTGAATCACTTCATAAGAATATCATATGGGATTTGGGTTGATTGCCTAAAGTTAAGAATGTTCTATTGAAAGTGGGTATTTAAAAAGAAAGAAGCAACATCTGGAGTTGAAGATGCTAGATACAAAGAAAAACTAGTCGCTAAAAGATTTAGATAGGTTGCAGGTATTTTTTTCATGGTTGTATTTTCTCCAGTTGTTAAGAATTGCTTGATTCGAGCCTTGCTTGGTATTGTGGTTATGCATAATCTTGACCTTGAGCAGTTAGATGTCAAAACTACATTCTTACCTGGAGAACTTGAGGAGGACATCTATATGGAGAAACCAGAGGGTTTTGTAGTCTCAGGATAGAAGGCCTATGTATGCTTGCTGAAAAAGACTCTTTATGGCTTAAAATAGTCCCCCAGGCAGTGGTATAGGAGGTTTGACTCTTTTATTTCTTATAGGTTTCAAATGAGTAGTTATGATAGTTGTGTCTACTTTAAGAAGGTAAGTGATGGTTCGTTCGTGTAGCTTCTCTTTTATATTGATGATATGTTTACTGCAGCAAAGAATATGAGAGAATAATAAAAGTCAAAGCCCATCTGAAGAAAGAGTTTGAGATGAAGGATCTAGGTGCAGCAAGGAAGATTCTTTGCATGGAAATTATGAGGGACAGAAAGAAGTGTAAGTTATACTTGAGTCAGAAAAGGTATATTCAGAAAGTGCTTCATAAGTTAAAAATGCAAAATGCCAAACCCGTCTGTACTCCATTGACAACTCACTTTAAATTCTCGACCACTTTATCTCCAAAGACAAATGATGAGCGTGACTATATGTCTCGAGTTTATACTATAGTGACGTTAGGTCTCTTATGAATGCAATGGTGTGTTCCCAACCAGATTTATCTTATGCAGTCAGTGAATTTAGCAGATACATGAAAAATCCCGGGAAAGAACATTTGAAAGAAGTTCAGTGGATTTTCTGATACTTGCATGGATCTGCTGATGTTTGTTTGCATTTTTTGAGAAATGGAGATAAATTAATCGGCTATGTTGATTCTGATTTTGCAGGAGGCCATGATAATAGGAGATCCCTTACAGGCTATGTTTTCACCATAGGTGGTTGGGCTATCAGTTGGAAATCTACCTTAAGACTATGATTTCTTTGACAATTACTGAGGTAGAGTACATGTCTATTACGAAGGCTTTCAAGCAAGATATTTGGTTGAAGGGTCTGTTTGGCGAGCTTAGCAAAGTATTACAGATTGCTACGGTCTTTTGTGATAGTCATAGTGCTATCTTACTAACAAAATATCAGATGTTTCACGAGAGGACTAAGCACATCTATGTTAGGTATAATTTTGTGCATGAAGTTATTGCTCGTGGTGATATTGTGGTAAGAAAGAATAGTACCCATGATAACCCTACTGATATAATGACCAAGACACTACCAAGTACCAAGTTTGAGAATTGCTTGGACTGAGTTGGTGTTAGCTGTTAAGATGTGCCCTTAGGGGCTTTTGTGGAAGAGGTGTTTGTTTTCAAATGGATTTGCGTTTTGAATTAGAAATTGTTTCAAGGTGGGAATTGTTAGAGTTATGACCTGAATTGTTAGTAGTGTAGGGATCGGGCCAATAGGACTTACTTGTATGCATGTATTATATTAGTGCATTTAGTGGGTTGTTTTGGGTATTAAGAAATTACATCATTCTCCACATCGTACTCCTCTCCTTTTAGAGTAAAATTCCTCTGCCTCTACCCGTGTTTTTCCCACAGGAGTTTCCACGTAAATCTTGTGTGTTATTTTTATTTTTATTTTACTTGTGGTTTTCTTATTCTTTTTGAATCATAATAGATGCATTAGAGAAAAGATATGTTATGGGTGCAATGGATTCATAGTATATATATATACATATATATAGGAAGGAGATGATATATGGACACACTCCCCCCTCCCCAATATTGTAGTTGGTATTGGAAACAACTCAACGGAGTAAAGAGAGATATGCAGGCCTGGTATGGCTCAAACAAATACAAACTTATAGAATCAGGTAAATATTCCATCTCTATGAGGTACTATGCACTATTAGGATAGAGACCAGTCTGGAGAGGTCATGACATGGTCTGGAGTAAAGTAGTACTACCAAAACACAGGTTCCTTTTGTGGCTGGCAATGCAAGGTAAGTTGCTTACCAAAGAAAGAAATGCTCAGATTTGGTTGGCAATGCGATAAGGCAGAATGTGGGTTATGTGATCAACCCTAAATAAAGAACACCACACAGTTATTTGCAGAATGCAACACTGTAAATACTATATGGGCTCAAACTTCTAGTTGGCTAGGAGTGAATGTGTAGCTAGAGGAAGTTCAGACTATTACCTTGAAGATAAGAAGATTACAATGGACCAAATTTCAAAAGAAAACAATGGCTGCAGCTTATAGAGCTATGGTTTACAATATATGGTTAGCCAGGGATGGGAAAATCTTAAAGAATCACCAAGTAAATACAAGCTTCATGGTACAACAAGTGTATGTAGTGATTAGGAAAAGAGTGATCATGTTAGCAGGATCATAAATGGTGAGAACTAGTGTGAAATTGATCGAGAGAATATGTAAATAGAGACAATTTCGAGGTTCACCATGCCTGGCTAGCGCAATGGCAGCTAAATGCTCTTTAGGTGTAAATAATTTGTCGGTATGGTAATATTTACATATTATTGCAAAAATTAAAAAAATTGAAAGAGAAGAATAAAGAAAAAAAGTTCTGAAGTAGATGGAACAAAGGCAAATTTGGAGTAGAAAGGGTCAATTTACATTCCACAGCTTTTTTCCAATAGGTAAATCCACCGAATTCCAGATGTCGTTTTCTTTTAAGGCATGTATTTTCGTCAAGCATTGCTTCATACTATTTAGGATGATTCAAAGCCTTTTTAATAGTTTTGGGTTGATAAATAACGTCTAGCGATGCAGTCAAAGATCTAGTTACACGAGATTATTGATCTTAAAAAATAAAATTACCAATTGAATAGATGGATTTGCAAGTGCATGTACATTTGTGAAGGGAAATAGGAAGCTCAGTATTATCTATACGATCACTTAGAGACGGATCCTATGATGAAGGAACTGGTGCATGACTTGTATCACTAATCTACTGCCTCCCAAAGTAAGCCTGAACAATCGACGACCTTGTCGGGACAGATAGAACTGTTGTTGAAAGAAGAATAGCTAATTGCTTCTCAATTGAAGAATCGGAAAACATATAACAAACAACATCATTTGATATTTCTGCAATGACTTTGGTAACTTGGTATGCTAACTAATCATCTTCCTCCTGACTCATAGACATGGGAGTGCTATCCAATCATCTTCCACCTTCTGAATTATAGATGTGAGAGGTGCTAACAAATCATCTTCCTTCTCCTGACTCGTAGACGTGGGAGGCTTCCAAAAAAATGGTGTAACATCTTAAAAGGCCACATTAGTTGACAGAGATATTTTCCATGTTTAGGAGAGTAACAACAATACCTATTTTTAAAGGTGAAATATCCCATAAAACACACTTCAAGGCTGTAGGATCCATCTTGGTATCTAATAGTCGAACATAATGAGTGTTTCAAAACACCTTAGGTTCCACCAAAAATAGGGACGTATTTGGGCAAATAATGCTATAAGGTAGATTACCTTCGAGCATAGTAGATGGCATACAATTAATCAGAAAACAAGTTGTAGAGATTGAATTAACCGAAAACTTTTTAGGAACCTTTATTAGGAAAAATAGTTCCCGAGCAGCCTCAAGCAGATGCTTTTTCTTTCTTTCAACAACTTCATCTTGAGAAGGAATTTCAGCACAGGTTGACTAGTTGAGAATCCCATGTTGCCTCATTTAAGACTTAAATGACTCAGCCATATATTCTTTTAGTGTTATCACTCCTTAGTTTGAACTTAGTATTGTTAAACTGACTCCTGACTTCAGTAGAAAATACACACAAACAGGATAACATTTTAGATCTATTCTTCATAAGAAATATCCATGTCATTCTAGTAAAATCATCTACAAAAGTAAAAAAGTATTTATATCCAGTTTTGGAAACAACAGGACAAGGTCACCAAAACATCATATTGAACTAACTCAAAAATTGACTCTGGTCGGTTATTAATCCTGGGACGTAACAAGGTGCAAAGGTGTTTTGCAAATTGAAATGATTTACAATCCAATGAAGATATATTCTAAAATTGAGTATACAGTTTCTTTAACAAAGAAAGATAAGGATTTCCCAATTTACAATGTGCTTCAGATGGAGACAAAATACCTAAACATGCAATAGGTTTAGACTCTCATCCATCAAAATAGTAAAACCCCATATATTTTACACTAGAACCATCGTTATTATGAGTATAAGCTCCAATCCAAATGATTTACCAAATGAATACAAGTTCCATGATCATTATCCTAGTGTGTAAAGTGTTTTTGAGGTGAAATAGGTTCATAGGAACCACTTAGAGCAAAATGAACTAAGAACCTTTGATTCGCCAAATTCTTGGTGTTAGATTACGTAAGAGTCATCTTTGAATGAGTATAACTTTTTGTGTATGTTGAATTTGGCAGATTAAGATCCACCAAATTGTAGATAATCAAAATAGCTTTTCAACAATAACAACTTCGCCTCAATCTGATACCCGAGCAAAAAGTTATGACTTTGCAAAGTGGAGTTCGTCGCCTAGAAATCGCCTAAGGCTACTGGAATTGTTGTGCCATGGGCAATGCATCGCCCATCCTATTTTAGGCTATGGGAAATGAAACGCCCAGCCTATTTTAGGCTATAGGCAATACGTCATATTCCTTATGGCTTAAGAGAGTAAAAACTTCGTAACGGCAACAAAGTCTTTTTACATTCCAACATCGCCCCTAAACATCCTTAAAAGAAATTAGGGTCACTAATAACGTTTTGACTCTCTTATATCCCTAAATCATCTTTCAAGAATACAATTGGAGAAAAATAACTTAGGGTTAAGCATTCAAGCTCAAGGGATCAATTCTTCCCGAATTCTACACCGATTAAGGTACGTAGGGCTTTCCTAACTACATGGGCATTGCTAAATCATTATTTTATGTTTTGACTATAGGGGAATCATGTTTTCATGAAAATCTTGAATTACAATGAAATTAAGTATTCAAATCCTTCATATGATGTATGAGTTTTGTCTTGAGGCTTTATCTTAAATCGAACTTTAGTCGTGTATATGCATAAATGTGTTTTCAGTTTCGAAGTAAGAATTGAGAGCATGAAGAACGAATTTACTCTCTCATTATGTTACCTTTTGAATTAGATGTTAAGAGTTAATCAATTTCATGATTTTTTGAGAAATTGATCACCACTTGTTGCAATGTTTAAAAGAAAGAATCTTTGCGTGGTTTGGCATATGTTTTGAAATATGAATCCTCTTGTACTGTTTGAATGATTTGGTGGTCCAAAAATATTGTTGTGAATGAAAGGACTATAACATGATACTGTATGGCTTAGACATAAGACTTTCAAGTCTTGGTTTGATGATACCAAAATAAGATAATGCCATAACAGACTTACAACAAAATAAAAGTCAGAGTTAAATTAGAATTTCAGAATTTAAGTTTTGAAATATCCATGTTCGGAAAAGGTTAAAAATGGGATTAAGAGATATTTTGTGGTTAATATAAGGTGTTTTACCTGCGTCCCTGTTTGCTTTTAAATCATAGTCTTCCACTCCATGAAAGTAGGCAACACATTATCCTTTTGCTTCAGGAAGAACCTCCAAACTTTTCTGGAATAATCATCAATAATAGTCATCATATAATATGCACCTCCTATAGAAGGTACTCCAAAATGAATATAATCAAGTGTACCTTTAGAAGAACGCATACCTTTAGGGAATCGACTCTTTTCTGCATCCCAAAAACACAGTTCTCTCCTTCTTAGTTTATCCATCCCGTTTTCACTCATATGCCCTAGGCACATATGCTAAAGTTTTGCAACGACACTTTCGGATGGAGAGGAGGTAGAAATAGCTGCATCACCTGTAACCGTAGAGCTTGCAAGAATTACAAGTTTGTTATCTTTCTCTGTCTCTTAATCATAACAAGATCACCTTTAGAAACCTTTAGGACTCTACCTTTACCAGTGTACCTCTATTCATTTGAATCAAGGGTACTGTAACGCCCCGCAATTCGGGCTATAATATAGACCATGATTTCTATGCATTGCTAATCCCGAAGCCATAAAATCCTATGCCAATACGGCATGTTAATTATGGTGTAGCATATGAATCCGCTCCTTCTTGAATTTAGACCATAGAGGTCCTTCAACTCAAGGATGAGTTGGAACAATTTCGATCGACTAAGTTTTAGTAGACGTTGTAAAATATGTCAGCTTCCATTGACCATAACTCTCAGTATATGTTGAATTAGGAAGCCTACTGCATGTCAAATGATAGGTATTTGAGTTAGCTTTCCAATGATACCAATTTACCTAAAATCCAACACCCGAGCAAGAAGTTATGACCTTTCAAAGTGATAAGCGACGCCTAACCAATCGCCCATGGCCACTGGAAAGCATAGGCGATGGCCTAGGCGGCGCCTATGCCTATGTGAACATAGGCGATAGCCTAGGAGGCGCCTATGTGAATATAGGCAATGGGATGGGCGGCGCCTATGTAAGGAATTCTGGTGAATTAAACACTCTGTGTTAAGGACAAAGTGGTCCTTTTCCACCCTTACTTAGCCTTAAAACACGAGATTTAGTTCCAAGGACCCCAAAATACATATTCTTTCATCAAAAGTGCTCAAGATTCTCCTTAGGATTTCAAAAAAATAAAAATCCAAATAGTTCAAGACTTGACCGTAGGTTTTCAAAGATAATTACATATTTGGATTCATCAATCCGCAAGCTTAAAAAAACACCTATTATACTTGGAAATAGAGGTACGTGGGGTTATCCAAAAATCTCATGGGTGTATTCTTTATGAACATGCATGCTTTTAAATGGGGGGTTTCAATAAAATGCTAATATCTTCCTTTCAATATGATTTCTAAGTCATTTTCTTTATGTCATGGGAATTGTTTACCTATATACTTCAATGGTTGAAACCATGCATATGTGATTTGAGATTTTCCATGGAAGTTGATAAATCTGAATGATAAATTGTTTTCAAATTCCCATGATAATATTTCGATACTCCATATTATATTTTGATCAACAAAAGAGAGCATGAATTTGAAATAAATATTGTTCACCACTTGTAAATGATGAAGCACCTTGGTTTTTACATGATTATGCATATGTGGATGTGATATTGATGACTTGCAAGTCGGGTATGACGATACCCTACAGAATACGATACGTTATTGAATTAAATAAAATTTGAATGCATTGATTTTACATGAGAAAGGTGGATGCCCGGAGAAGGCGTTTGAGATACAAGGGCTTATCGCTGGAATAACGTGTTTGCCGACACGGAATATTGGCACTAGGCTAAGCGAACTGTGTACTTGACTTCATGTCATTCCCAAAATGGGACTATAGGTAGGAGCCCGAGCCAAGTGATCTTGGGCACTACCATTGGGTTGAGACACCATGCTGTGTGGTCTTGAGTGTCTCTCCCTCACTTATACTCTAATCTCCGCGGCAACCGAGATTTGACAGTTGGTGTAAATTATGTAGGGTATTCCACCTAGCTCAGTTGCATTTCATTATTGTTGAGAAAAACTATTGCATTACACCCATGTGTTTTCAAATGATTTGATATGAAATCTTTTTATCATGGCTCTCAACTATACTTTGTAAAAATTTTATGTTTTGTTTTGATATCTCTGCATGCCAGTACTTTTGTGCTGGACCCCTCCCCTCTCCAACCTCTCAGGTTCAGAGGCCCAGTCTAGGGGTCAAGAGATTCAGTAGAACTTTCAGATAGAGCTGTAGAGACAAGTAGTGAGCCTTCTATATTTCGGAAGGTCTTATGTCCTACAGTCCTTTTATCTTATATTTAGTTTTTGGGTCTATTGGGGGCCTTGTCCCAGTTTTCAGATAGAAATTGTTTCAGTCATGTAGTAGAGATTTCGCTGATGGTTTTAGAGATGTTGATTTAGATTATTGGAAACTATTCCCCATTTTTATTTTCCTATGATTCTTGACCATGTTTTCGTTATATTGTGTTTTTTATGCATTACTTTGATCATATGAATTAGATGCATGATTACCCTAGTTTGGGTCGTGACAAACTTGGTATCAAAGCACGGTTCATGGTCCCAGAATGTCTGCAACATCGCGTCGGGTAGATTCTTGTTTATGGGTGTGTAGTGCACCACACTTTTAGGTAGGACACTAGTAGGCGTTTAGGAAATATTTCCCTTCTTTGTGATTTAGTTCGTGCTTCAGAGTTTGAACTGTCCCCTAATCAATGATCACTTGTGTTTTAGAAACATAGTTATGCCTCCACATTGTATCATCGATCAGAATGCTCAGGCAGATGAAGTCTGTCCTACCCATGGGATGCAGACCCGTAATAGGGCTCATACTCTAAAATTTGTCCCTACTACAGGAGTCCCTCCAGTCCCAACCAGTTCACCTCAGGCTCCGCGGATTAATGTCAACCGTCCCTCAACTGCTCAGGTAGATATTTCAAATGTAGAATTCAGACGGTCTATTCATATGCTGACACAGTTGGTAGCCAACCAAGCTCAACGATCGGAAGATTTTGGGTCTACATCTATTACATCTGATGCTACTAGAGTCGGACATTTCATGAAGATGAACCCACCTAAGTTCACTGGCACCAAGGTGGAGGAAGATCCATAGGAGTTCATGGATGAGATGGAAAAGATCTTTAAGGTGATGCATGTGGATGAGGTTGAAGGAGTGGAGTTAGCAACCTATCAGCTCAAAGATGTTGCGAGTCAGTGGTATGCTGACTGGAAGATGAAAAAGGTGAAAGTGCTGAGCCCATAGTTTGGGTCGAATTTGTGGAAGCCTTCCTTGATCGATTCTTTCCTCTGGAGTTGAGGGAGGACAAAGCGGAAGAGTTTATGAATCTGAAGCAGGGAAGTATGAGTTTCTAGGAGTACATTTTGAAGTTTAATAAAATAGCCCGCTATGCACCTGAGTTGACTAGTAATATGAGGGCCCGGATAAGGAAATTTGCATCTGGCCTTTCTGATGACCTAGTACTTGAGTGTCAGGGGGCTATGTTGAATAAGGAGTTAGACTTCGCTCAACTGATTGTTCATATATATCAAGTGAAAGAGAAGAAGAAAAAGATTGCTGAATCTAGAGAGAAAGATGGATAGGCTAAGAGAGCTAGATCTGCGGACTAGCACCAGAGTCAGCCGCAGAGTAGTGAGTGGGGTAATAAATGGTCAAAGAAGAAGAATTTTGGAATAATGCATAGTCAGCAGCCAGCGCCCCAACACCCAGACCACCGACAGACAGATAAACTTCGAATTTTCAGACTCCTTATGGGTCCAAAGCTCTAGGTACATAGTCTCAGGGCAGTGTGGCCCAGCAGTGTCATACTCATCTGTGGTGTGAGGTTTGCGGAAGGAATCATCTAGGGAAGTGCTGGTTTGAGGGGAGAAACTGCTATACTTGTGGTTAAGTGGGTCACCTTCAAAGAGATTGTCCTTCTGTTGGACAAAATACGGGGGGGGGGGGGGGAGGGGGGGCTAAGTCCCAAGCCGCCTCCACAGATCCTTTTCCTAAGGGTGCCCCTTCAGTTACCCAAAGCGGTCGCAACCGGTTATATTCTTTGACTAACCGCCAGGAGGCGGAAGCTTCACCGGATGTTGTCACTGGTATGTTATGAATATTTTCTCATGATGTTTATGTATTGCTTGATCCTGGGTCTACTTTATCTTATATGACCCCTTATGTGGCTGTTGGTTTCGGGTTTGAGCCCGAAGTTATTGTAGAACCCTTCTCTATTTCTACTCCTTTAGGTGATTCTATTATTGCAAAAAGGGTATATAGAAATTGTGTCGTGTCTATTCATAGTAGGGAAATGGTGGCAGACCTTATAGAACTAGCTATGATTGACTTTGATACCATCCTTGGGATGTACTGGCTCCATTCATGTCATGCCACCCTTGATTGCAGAACCCAAAAGGTCACTTTTTCTTTCCCGAATGAGACTCCAATTGTATGGGTAGGGAGTTTCGTGAAACCTAGAGGTCATTTTATCTCTTATCTTAGAGCCCGAAAGATTATCTCCAAAGGCTGTGTGTACTATCTAATCCGAGTAAAAGATTCAAAGGTTGTAAACCTTCCTCTGCAGTCAGTCCCTGTAGTGAATGAATTCCCAAAAGTCTTTCCCAAAGATCTCCCAGGGATACCCCCTGATAGGGAGATATATTTTGGCATTGATGTGTTGCCAGACACTCGTTCTATTTCTATTCCGCCATATAGAATGGCTCCCGCAGAACTAAAGGAGTTATAGGAACAGTTTGCAGACCTCCTAGACAAAGGTTTTATTCGTCCTAGTGTTTCCCCATGGGGTGCACCCGTGCTCTTCGTGCGAAAGAAGGATGGGTCCCTTCGTATGTGCATAGACTACCGCCAGTTGAATAAGGTCACAATTAAAAATAAATATCCTCTTCTTAGGATTGACGACCTTTTTGACCAGCTTCAGGGTGCCAAGTGTTTTTCAAAAATAGATCTTCATTCGGGTTATCATCAGTTGAAAGTTAGGGAGTCAGACATACCCAAGACAGCCTTCTGAACCCGATATGGTCACTACAAATTTTTAGTCATGTCCTTCGGGTAGACTAACGCCCCTACAGCCTTCATGGATCTTATGAATAGAGTGTTCCCTCATTTTCTTGACTTTTTCGTCATTGTATTTATTGATGATATTCTGATCTATTCTAAGAGTAAAGAGGATCACGCCAATCACCTTCGAATTATTCTTCAGACCCTTAAGGATCATCAGCTGTATGCCAAATTTTCTAAGTGTGAATTCTGGTTAGACGCTATTGCCTTCTTGGGGCATATTGTGTCCAGTGACGGGATAAGAGTGGATCCCCAAAAAGTTGAAGCAGTGAGAAAATGGCCCAGACCCACGACTCCAACCGATATTCAGAGCTTCTTGGGTTTGGCGGGGTATTACAGAAGGTTCGTAGAGAGTTTTTCTTCCATAGCTGCTCCACTTACTAAACTGACTCAGAAAAAAATAAGTTTGTGTGGTCTGACTTGTGTGAAAATAGTTTTGAGAAATTAAAGGACAAGCTGACTAGTGCTCCTGTTTTGACCCTTCCCGAGGGTATAGATGATTTTATGGTTTATTGTGATACAACTCGTGTAGGACTTGGTTGTGTATTGATGCAGCGTGGTAAGGTGATAGCTTATGTATCTAGGCAGTAAAAGGTGCATGAGCGCAATTACCCTACTCATGACTTGCAGTTAGCGGCCGTGGTGTTTGCACTTAAAATCTGGAGGCACTATCTCTATGGAGTGCATGTTGATATTTATAAAGACCATAAGAGTTTACAGTATGTTTTCTCACAGAAAGAATTAAACCTCAGGCATAGGCGTTGAATGGAGATTTTGAAAGACTATGATATGAGTCTGTATTACCATCTGGGAAAGGTAAATGTTGTAGCCGACGCCCTCAGTAGGTTGTCTATGGGCAGCCTTTCTCATGTAGAAGAAGGAAAGAAAGAGATGGTGAAGGATATTCACCGCCTTGCAAATCTGGGAGTGCGACTCTTAGATTTTGAAGATGGAGGGGTGATTGTTCATGAGTTATCTAAGCTATCTCTTTGTGCTGAAGTTAAGGAGAAGCAGGTTGAAGAACCCATCTTGATGCAAATCAAGAAAGATGTAGGTCAACAAAAGGTTATGTCATTTGAACTTAGTGGCGATGGTATTCTGAGATTTCAGGGTAGGTTGTGCATTTTGAATGTCGATGGACTATGGGATAGAATCCTTAATGAGGTGCACACTTCGAGGTATGTCATTCACGCAGGCTCTACTAAGATGTACCATGATCTGAAAACCTTATATTGGTGGAAGGTAGAACACATGAGGCCGGGTGGTACTTCCCAAGAGATAGCCCTGCCTTTATGGAAGTGGGAGATGATAAACATGAACTTTATTACAGGACTTTCGAGATCCCAAAACCAGTATGATTCTATATGGGTGATTGTAGATCGGTTGACCAAGTCAGCCCACTTTTTGCCTGTGAGGACTAATTATTCGGGAGAGGTTTATGCTAAGATTTACATTAAGGAGATAGTTCGATTGCATGGGGCACCAGTGTCTATTATATCCGATAGAGGTATGCAGTTTTCATCTCAGTTTTGGAGATCCTTTTAGAAGGGTTTAGGTACACAAGTGAATTTGAGCACAGCTTTCTACCCTCAGACGGATGGGCAAGCTGAGTGTACTATTCATACCCTCAAAGATATGCTAAGGGAATGCATCATTGATTTCAAAGGTAGTTGGGTAGATCACCTGCCACTGGTTGAATTTGCTTACAATAATAGCTACCATGCCAGCATCAAGATGGCCCCTTTTGAGGCTTTGTATGGGAGGAGATGTAGGTCTCTAATAGGATGGTATGAAGTGGGTGAGACTCAGTTGTATGGGCCTGATCTTGTTCATCAGGCGATGGAGAAAGTGAAAATTATTAGAGAACGACTCAAGACTGCTCAGAGTCGTCAAAAGTCTTATGCCAATATTCAGAGAAGAGAACTAGAGTTTGAAATTAGTGATTGGGTATTTCTCAAGGTTTCTCATATGAAAGGAGTTATGCAGTTTGGAAAAAGAGGTAAATTGAGCCCTCGTTATGTAGGGCCATATAATATTTTAAAAATGTATTGGTACAGTTGCCTATGAGTTGGAATTTCCTGCAAGTTTGGGTTCCGTTCATCCGGTATTCCATGTATCTATGTTGCAGAAATGCATTGGAGATCATCTATGGTATTACCAGTAGAAGGTATCAAAGTGACAGACTCCTTGTCTTACAAAGAAGAGCCCATTGAAATTTTAGATCGCCAAGTTTGAAAGCTATTGTGGAGGAATCAGAAAGTCGAAGAAGCAACTTGGGAGTCAGAAGATGACATGAGAATTAGATATCCTAATTTGTTTGCTTCGATGGAGGAGGAGACAAAAGGTACTATTTCTATCGTATCTTTCCTAGTCCTTTATTATGCTTGAAATCGTGTCTATCTGTGTCCCGCATCATCATTCATGGATGAATAATCCTAAGGGGGGGATAGTGTAATACCCCACAATTTGGGCTACAATATAGACCATGATTTCGATGTGTTTTTAATCCCGAATCCATAAAATCCTATGCCAATACGGTATGTTAATTATGGTGTAGCATGTGAATCCGCTTCAGCTTGAATTTTGACAATAGAGGTCCTTCAACTCAAGGACGAGTTGGAACTATTTGATCGACTAAGTTTTAGTAGATGTTGTAAAATGTTTAAGCTTCCATCTACCATAACTCTCAGTATATGTCGAATTAGGAAGCCTACTGCGTATCAAATGATAGGTATTCGAGTTAGCTTTCCAACAATATCAATTTGCCTAAAATCCGACACCCAAGAAAGAAGTTATGACCTTTCAAAGTGATAAGCGACGCCTAACCAATCGCCCATGGTCACTGGAAAGTATAGGCGATGGCCTAGGCGGCGCCTATGTGAAGATAGGTGATGGGATGGGCGGTGCCTATGTAAAGAATTCTGGTGAATTAAACACTCCGTGTTAAGGACAAAGTGGTCCTTTTCCACCCTTACTTAGCCCTAAAACACGAGATTTAGTTCCAAGGACCCCCAAATACATATTATTTCATCAAAAGTCCTCAAGATTCTCCTTAGGATTTCAAAAAAATAAAAACCCAAATAGTTCAAGACTTGACCGTAGGTTTTCAAAGATAATTACATATTTGGATTCAACAATCCGCAAGCTTAAAAAAAACACCTATTATCCTTGGAAATAGAGGTACGTGGGGTTATCCAAAAATCTCATGGGTGTATTCTTTATGAACATGCATGATTTTAAATGGGGGTTTTCAATCAAATTCTAATATCTTGCTTTCAATATGATTTCTAAGTCATTTTCTTTATGTCATGGGAATTGTTTGCCTATATACTTCAATGGTTGAAACCATGCATATGTGATTTAAGATTTTCCATGGAAGTTGATAAATATGAATGATAAATTGTTTCCAAATTCCCATGATAATGTTTCGATACTCCATATTATATTGTGATAAAAAAAAGAGAGCATGAATTTGAAATAATTATTGTTCACCACTTTTAAATGATGAAGCAACTTGGTTTTTACATGATTATGCATATGTGGATGTGGTATTGATGACATGCAAGTTGGGTATGAGGATACCCTACAGAATACGATACGTGATTGAATTAAATAAAATTTGAATGCATTGATTTTACATGAGAAAGGTGGATGCCCGAAGAAGGCGTTTGAGACACAAGGGCTCATCACTAGAATAACGTGTTTGCCGACACGGAATATTGTTACCAGGATACGCGATCTGTGTAATTGACTTCATGTCATTCCCAAATTAGGACTATAGGTAGGAGCTTGAGCCAAGTGATCTTGGGCACTACCATTGGGTCGAGACACCATGCTGTGTGATCTTGAGTGTCTCTCCCTTACTTATACTCTAATATCGGTGGCAACCCAGGTTTGACAGTTGGTGTAAATTATGTAGGTTATTCTACCTAGCTCAGTTGCATTTCATTATTGTTGAGAAAAACTATTGCATTACACCCATGTGTTTTCAAATGATTTGATACGAAATTGTTTTATCATGGCTCTCAACTATACTTTGTAAAAATATTATGTTTTGTTTTGATATCTCTGTGTGCCAATACTTTTGTGCTGACCCCCTCCCCTCTCCAACCTCTTAGGTTCAGAGGTCCAGTCTAGGGGTCAAGAGATTCAGTAGAACTTTCAGACAGAGCTGTAGAGACAAGTTGTGAGCCTTCTATGTTTCGGAAGGTCTTATGTCCTGCAGTCCTTTTATCTTATATTTAGTTTTTGGGTCTACTGGGGGCCTTGTCCCAGTTTTCAGATAGACATTGTTTTAGTCATGTAGTAGAGATTTCGCAGACGGTTTTAGAGATGTTGATTTAGATTGTAGGACACTATTCCCCATTTTTATTTTCCTATGATTATTGACCATGTTTCCATTATATTGTGTTTCTTCTGCATTACTTTGATCATATGAATTATATGCATGATTACTAGAAAGATAGGGGTGTTTCAGGTCTCCATGGTTCGAAATGCTCGTCACAGCCAGGCCCTAGTCCAGGTCGTGACAGGTACTCAATGAAATAAGATTTGTCTTCAGGTCTGGGACATACCGCCTATCACAAAGTGTCCTTACAACCCCATCAAATACCCTAATTTTGATTGTTCCAGTACCAACTATCTTATAAGGTGTGTTATTTCCCATGAACACAACACCTTTAGAGACTGTTTCATATGTTGTAAACAAATACTGATTGCAACATATATGGAGCGTGCAAGCTGAACTAAGAATCCAATCGTCACAAGGTTTGGAGTTACAATCAGAAACTACCTAGAGTTCTCCCTAACGACCGCCATCTTTAATACCAAACTTCTCTAGTTGGTTTCCCTTCAGTTTTGGAGCTTCTTTTTTATCTCTATGCTATAACATATAACACTCGCATTTGATATGACCCTTCTTCTTGCAGTAATTACAGGTTTTGTTTCTATTTTTTGATTTTGAAGAATGTTCACAATTCACAACAAAAGGAGGTGGAGACCAAAATTTCAAAGGGACAACAGAGACATCCTTAGCTGCTGAAAGAGAGGATATTAGAAGAGAGAATGGTTATAGTTATGATTAGCAAACCCTAAAATTTAGCGTCATGCTTTTATATACATGAACTTGGTCACTTTTGGGCTTGTTTGGGCTATAATTATTTCATTTTTATTTTTTGGGCTTTTAATGAGACTGATTTTTGATGATCAATAAAAAAGGATCATGGGTCCACAATTTAGCTTTTTGAAAAAACTTTGTGAATACACTGATATAGCCAAACTTAAGTGATTTTAGCAGATAATTTGCTATTCTTGAATTACTATATAAGTTTTTCTCTTAGAATATAACTTAAGATTTCTGTTGTATAGCAGGAAAATAAAAACCATTAATTAGAGTAACCTAAAAATTTTTGGTGAGAAGGGTTGAAAAATCAAATGTATATTATGAAATTCCAAATATCTCAACAAGTTATTAATACCCTTAATATTTATGACCAATCAACTATAGTATTCTATTTGTTAGTCATACTACAACTTCTTGATTAATATAACAATTAGAAAATCTTTTTATTTAGTTAATAAATGTAATCTACATATTTAAAAAGCTCATTTATTCATCATTTGATGCAACAGGTGTTAGAATTAATGTTTCATTACAAACTAGCTTTCAATTTTTTTAAACTAGCTTTTTATTCATCCTTTTAATTATGAAAAGGTTAATAATGTAAGAAACAATGAAAAATCTCAAAATCACAATCAAGTAATAGATCCAAATGAAAGTACTCAAAAAGATGAAAAAGGATGCAAGCATCCCTGAAGTTCAGGAATCACTACTTCGCTATACTTCTGATCAAATTGAGTTACTTGAAACTTGAGTTCTAAAATATTACACAATTAGTGCATGCATTTAGTCTTATGTTCTAGCTATGTTGTGTTTCATTGTTATTTATTTACCTGCTTTTAGAATTTTCTAAACCATCTAGGGTGCCTGCGCATGCTATGTCTTTCTGACACCATCTTTTCCATAATAAATGTTAATCCATTTTATCCATAACATGTCCTTCTATTGGCAAAGATTCCAAAACAATCTGCACATAGGTTCTCTGTTCCATACAATAAGGTCCAAGATATTTAGTCCACCAACTAACTTCAGTACACATAGTTTATCCCAAGTTATAAGTGCAGTCTTTGTCAGTAAAATCCTACCATTCCATAGAAATCGGTTACAAATGCTATCCACTAGTTGGAAAAATATTATTTGGTAAAGTAAAAATAAAAGAACAAAAGATTTGTACTGAAAATTGGACTCTTTTGATAAGTTGTAGTTTGATGCAAGCCAACATGAAGGTACCCAATCCATAGTCATCTATGGGAGGGAAGGATATATTTGGGAAAGTATTTTCAAGCACTCAATAGCTTAACACAATGTGTGGAGGTTAGATTAGAGTCAGTAGATGAATTCATCCCAAGACCTCAATTATGAAAGCAAGCCCGAGGATTACAAACACTCCCATGATATTGAAGAACTTAGATGTTTTCCAAAAAACCTAGATTCCATTTATGGAGTGTTTCATAGTGCCCAATTAATGAAACATGGATGAAAGGGCCTTTGATGTGTCAAAGGAGTGAAAAATGGGGCTACAAAGCTCCTTTTCAGTATCATTTTCTCCCACAATGTAGGTCAAACAATAGAGAATTGAGGTTTTGGTTAATTTGGGTAATTTTTGAGCCCACTTATGTACTGAATAGCCAAGGGATAAATACTTGCTATCTTTGGTTATTTCATTAATTTTTTGATTTGATTAAACATGAAAACTCCTGAGAGAGTTTTTGAGAGTTTGAAAAAGCTTATGTTGCATTTTTCTTAGAAACGGTGGTTGTAAGGGCATTTTAATTCTCTTGCAGTCAAAGTAAGAGATTAGTGTTAGTTTATAGTTGAATTAGGAGTTTAAAAGTTGAATACACTCTTTAAATCTTAATTATTGTGTCTATATATCATTCTTTATCAATCTATCCTTTTATCCCTTTTCTTTCGGTATTTCAACTTCTTCAATTCTTTAGTATTCATGTTTGTTCTAGGTTTTTTGGTTTAATATTGTTTGATTTGGTGTCAGAGCCGAGCTTAATTTTTTTCCAACGAATTCAATCTTGGGTCTTGTGGTCTTTAAAATCGAAAATTACAAAAAATAAATTTACTAGTCACTTTTTTTATAGTAAGGTCTAAAGTTGAGTCCTTTATTTTATTATTTTTCTTGTATTTCTAGTGCTATATTTGAGTTCTGTATCACTATAGGAGTCTAGAAGTCAAATTTGAGCTAAATAAGAGCAATATTGGGTATTCTATCATTGTTGAAGGCTTGAGTTTGAAGAAAGGAAAGTGAGTTGAAAAATCTAAAAATTTTGGTGAAGAATTTGAGCTAAATTATTATTGGAATGAGTTTATAAGGTTAAAATGTGCTTATATACAAAATTTCAACTCATTTCGAGCTTAGTAGAAGAAGTTAGAAAAGTTTGTGTTCTTGGAGAAATTGTTATCTTCAAGGTGGATTTTCAGCTAATAGTGATTGTTTGATCCATAATTAAAAAATATAAAATCTTGTAAAAGTGTTAGTGCTATAGAATCTCGACAGGTTCCAATAATATTCAAAGAGAAGAGGACAAAGAGGGACCATTGGAGGGGCAAAAACGCCATTCCAAGTGGCTTTGAATTTGCCCTTGGTATTCAGTTGAACTGCTGCAGCAGCCGAAGGGTAGCTCAAAATAGTGTGTGTTGTATTGGGAGTGTTCCTAGCCTTTTCAAGGGCTAAAGCAGGTCAAAAAAACCTCAAATGCGCTTGTCATGGGCTAGGGATGCGCCCAAGCTTCCTTGGCTCTTCTCAAACCCACTTCTATTCCAAGTAACCCACATAATTCAATACTTCAACATTCCCATTTTCTCAGGATTATGCTAGTTTCAATTCATGATTCTTTTATTCTTACTTTGATTCTTAAATAATTCAACAACTAGTAATTCACCAACTATGTTGGTTGATTAGTGCTTGTGTCTATTTTTTTTCGTCCTATTTATTTTTCCTAGTTTTTAATTTGCTATATATTCTTGACTTACGTTTTTATATATTTTCTTTGAGTTGTTTTAAACAAGAATCTATTTCATCCATATGTCGAGATTGACACCTTACGGACCACCGAAGTATATAATTTTCAACATATGCTAATTCAATTGTGAGGTTTAGAAAGGTGAGCATCGTACGATTGTTGGTGAGGAGATTTTACTACTAATCTTGTTTGTTCATTTTATATGTACAAGGAGTTATGAGGAAGTATTTCTTCAGTAACGTTGGATGCATGTGACTACGACATAGGAGACTATAATTATGGGAAGTTAATGCTATGATCAAGATGGCGAATATAGAGGCTATAAATATAGACATGATCAAGTGTTGTGTGAGAATGAGGGATCATATTACAAAGGAGAACATTAGATGAATGATGATCCTAGTTCCTATAGAGATTATGGACATGATAATGAGCCTTGTGATAGTTCTAATGAGAAAGAAGGGTCATGTTAGGAGTATTACACTTTGTGCTCCGAGCATGAAGATTATGTAGAGTATAACCTTGCTTCTTATGCACATTCTAATGGTTATGGTTAGAGTGAACATATGAGTTATGGAGGTTCAAAATCCTCTTCTTGTGGCACTTGTTATCACGGTCAGATTGGTGTATAGTAGATGTTTTCCCAAGGGAATAAAAGAGTGTTCATCTGAAAAGCCAAGAGATACAATATCCTATCCTTATTCTTCTAGTTCCCAAATATTTGAAAGTGGGAACCAAGGTAGACATAAAGGGTATAGTAGGATTCATGATCTTTATATACTTTTTATCTTTAAAAGAGAGTCAGATCCCAAAGATTATCTAGATTATGAGTGGATGAGTGAATGGAACTTCAAGGATTATGATATGAAAAAAATTTAACAAGATAAATATGCTCTTAAAAACATTCAAGGTCAGGCTTCGAGATGGTGGAACTTGTAAGAAAGTTCTGTCAAACATGGAGTTCCTTGAAATAGTTCATGAGGAATACCCATGTACCCAAGGAGTCTACGAAGCTTTACAATATTTTGATCCAAGAATAGAAACATTTGGTCAAGAAATTGAAATATTTGTTGGGTTATGGGATGCATCCTTGTGCTTGATGATTTGTTTTATTGAAACTACATCACTCCTTCTATTGCTGACTATCTAGGAATACCTCGAGAGTCCTTTTTTTCCAGAAATTTTGGAAGGCTATAGAGTTTCCAAGAGAGTGAAGGTTTCCTTCACCCAAGGTGGGAACTATGAGGATGTTTGGTGTGACATAATTCTCCCAAAACATGGATATTTATTCTTGGGTGTTAATTGTTTTGAATGAAATAGAGTTCCAAACGATCAAAATTTGATTAAGATTGTAATGGACCAATGGGAAAATCATCTCTTTCTACCTATCCTTCCTAAATTGCAATGAAATGTGACAACTTACTCCGAGTCTAACAAAAATTAGAGACAAAAGATTGAGAGAAGAAAGGATGTGCAAGGATGTAATCCGAAAGAGAAAAAAAGAGACGTTGAGAAGAGTGAAATAAAGGGTTTTTAAAAAATCCAATCTAACTTTGTTTGTTCTTTTCTTATTAAGAACATGTCTTTAGATATCAACTTTTCAAATGGAGCATAACATGCACCCAAAAAGAATACTACCTTTGAAGATTTGATGAGGGAAATCTTAGATGATTCCAAAGCTTGTAAAAGACCTTCACCCTTAGGTAAAGAAGAATCTTCTCAATAACTTAAAGGTAATATAGCTAACTCATGCATTTTAGTAAATGTGAATGATCATTATGAGGCAAGTAGCCAACTGAGTGTTAGTGATAACTTTCCTACATGACTCTAATGATTCTTTTCCTCTTATTGACGATGTACATGTTGAGAGTGTGGATAAAAAAGTTGATCGTATTGATAATCGAATTCAATTTTCTTGTAAGATTAATTTTTGTCCACCTAGTGTTGAAGTTGTTATGTTGAATAATAGTACATTATCTTGTGGAAATTGTGTTGATCAAATTTTGTGAGAAGCTTTCCCAATACTTGAGGATATTGATGATGTGATTAATAAACCTCAAGTGGGTGATGATGTTGAAAATATTGGTTAATAAAATAGGTGTGATGCTTTGAGCATACTCGTTGAAGTTCCTATTGTTTGTTTAGCTAATAGGGATGACCTTGTGTTTGAAACTTCTTTAAAACTTTATAGTTGTCTTTTTGAGAGTTATAATACATGTTCCAATTCCACCTCATGGATTGATCCATCTCTCTTTTAGTACAATATCTTGTATGAAGATGATGAATTCACTCCTAATGAATTACATAGTGGTGTGAATAATTTTGATAATATAGTCCTTCTCGAGGGCTATACTCTATTTAACAACTCATTTTGATGTTATGACACTTCTCCAAAGGATGAAAATCTCTTCTTCGAAGATGTGAGTACTATTTTTGAAAGAAATTATTAGTAAGGTATTGATAACTTTGATTTAAGTAAATGCTTGAGAAACCCTATTAGTGGTTGTTCTTGTGAAAATGATTTTTCCTGTGATCCTTTGTAGGACACCCCACCCTTATTTGATAAATATAGGGTTGAAGTGGTTGATACTTGTGGTAACTTGAGTCATGATCCCTTTGATGTTAATGGTTGTATATGTCTACTTGAGGATTCTTCCATTCAAAGAGAAAGTGTTAATTGTTTAGAAATTGTTTCTTCTTCTATGTTGTCCTCTATTGATTAGAGTACTCATGATGATGATCTTTAATCTAATAGTGAGTATATGCAGGAGGACACTTTAGGTGAAGTTAATTTGCATGATACATTTATCTACACTCTCTTTGCTTATGAAATTGTCAATGCTTATATAGAGGGTAAGTCTAATTGTGAAGACGGAACCTTTGGTGAAAATAAGTATTTCCTTGACCCATTTTCTTGGATACTTTTCCAATTTAACCTTATTGACCTATTGGGATGTGGTGATTTCTATGCACCTGCTTGGTGCTTGGTCAAGATGACAAGAAAGGTTTGAATGAGGATGTTGCTATCCTTCCCTTTTATGGAAAGTAATTCTTGGGGATTCACAATCCACTTGATGAACCAATATTGTACAAGGGAAATATCTCTAATGAATATGAGTGTTTTTAAAGGGTTATGTACTTATTGAGGAATGGAACCAATGTGAGATTTCATGAGTGGTTAATTTATTACAATGATTCCTTTCGTTTTCACCATTGTCCAAGTCTATTGAGTGTACTTATATGTTTAGTGTGTTCCTCCTAGGATTGTTCAAGAATTTGTTATCACTAATCCTAAATCTTATGACATTCATCTATTTTCTTTGCTTGTTACACCTATTGTTTTTGAAGGTTCAGATTCAAGGTCGAATAATTTTTAAGAAGGGAGGATGAAATAACCCAAATCGGCATCAAACTTTCAAGGACTACAAGTCAAGGTGACAAGATGGTAATCTAACCATGGTTATATATGGGAGGCATGGATTTTTTTGGGTAGCCATATTCAAAATCTTAAGAGCTCAACACCAAGTCTGGAAGGTAGCTTAGAGCTGGGATCCCAATTCATCCCAAGACCTCAACAAGGAAGCAAGCTCGAAGAATACAATCACTTCCATGATATTAAAGAAGTTATATGTATTCCAATCCAAGTAAATACCATTTATGGAATGTTTTAATGTGTTCAAATCATACAACAAGGACTAATGGCCTTTTGACGGGTCAAAAGAACGTGAAAAGGGGCTAAGAACTCCTTTTAGGGGACCTATGTACCATTTGCACCCTAGATTCTCCCAGGGTGCGCTTATCCTGCTTGGGAAGGTAAAACAAATAGCATCCACTTCCAAGGTGCACCCAATGTGTGCCCCATCAGCTTAAACAAATGCTAGAGAGGACAAAATTGAGTTTTTGGTTTATTTGGGAAACTTTTGGGCCCATTTATGTACTAGATGGTCCAAGGTGATAAATAGTATCTATATTATTTTATTTCCTTTGATTTTTTATGTTTAATGAATATTAAAAATCTTGAGAAAGTGTTCGGGATCTTGAAAAAGATAATGTTCATTTTTCTTAGAAATGATAGTTGTATTGGCGTTTTGATTCTCTTGCGGTCAACATAATAGATTGGTGCTTATTGATAGTTGAATTGGGTGTTTAAGAGTTCACTATACTCTATAGTTCTTAATTATCTTATTTTTTGTATTTATCTATCTATCTCTAACAATCTATTATTTCACCCCTTTACTTTTTGTATTTCAATTTTTTTTATTCTTCAGTGTTTGTGATTGTTTGTAGTTTCCATGGTTTGATCTTGTATTATAGTCACCCAAAATAGGATAAAAAATGGGTCTTGCATTATAGGATGAAAGTATTTTATTGCTCAATGGTACTCCATGGTATGTTGTAGGTAAATACCCTATCACAAAATCCAGAGTTTGTAAAAGTTAACAAAGATCTCTTCACTACTAGCCCCCAAATCAGAAGACTTTGAGAAGTTTAGGAATATATAAAATAAAATTTGTATTGGGTTATAGGTCTTTTTCCCTTTCTTATATGGATAAATAATGCCCGATTTGGGCCAACCCACTGTGGACCATGGGCCTATTACTATGAGGCTTATTTATATTACTTTTTAGGTATTATTTCACCATCCACAAAAGTGTTTTTAGCAGCAAGGAAGAGAAAGATAGCAGATTTTCTTAGCAATGAAATTCAAATTGTGATTCCCACATCGTTTCTTGTCTGATTGAGCTGATTTTTGAACAACTTGTCTCTCTAATATCAATATTTTATTAGAAGATGGATTTTTTGGGCTATAAATCATGTTTTTCATCCATGAATAGAAGCTGCATTTTGGTGTTTTTTGCCCCCTTTTCTTCTATAGTTTTGGTGCCATCTTGTTATGTTATTGCTCATTGTTTAACACTTTTTTTGTGTCAACTTTTGTAGAATATTATTGTAACTCTTGGTGGTGGAGGTTTGGTGCCATGATTTTTTACTCTTTACATCGAAAGGTTTTTCCACGTAAATTTTAGTGTGTCATGTGATTGTTTTTATTCTTATTTTATTATATTTGTGTAGTTGATATATTTGTTGTCTCTTCCTTTTTGGTTGGGTTTGGTTATTTCCTACTTTTTCAATCCATGACAGATTATGAATCAAAGTTTGAGCACCTACAAGTTTGTGGCTATATCAAACAATGGTTAAAGACAATGTTACAAATCATATTGTGAATGAGACACATGTCAAAAGTTTGTCGGACAAGCTTGAGACACTTTATGCTTCGAAGACAGGCAGTAACAAGTTGTTCCTGCTTAAGCGATTGATGAATATAAGGTATAAAGAGGGCAGCCCTATTTCTGATCATATAAAAGATATTTAGGGTTTCCTCGTGTAGCTGTTCAGAATGGGTGCTAAATTTCAAATGATCTTGTTTTATTACATTTTCCCCTATCCTGACATCTAATATTTACGTATAATTTTTTCCTATGTTATTTGTGATTGGTTTTAGTAAATTCATGTATTATCCCTTTTCATGGGTTGCATGCCAGTGCTCATCGTACCGACCATACCCAGACACGATATCATTTCTTTATGTATGTTCAGAGGGCTGTTATTGTGACCCTATGTAGCATTAGGTTGTTCGGTACTCTGGTTCATCATTGGTGAAGTGGTGATCCTCCATCATTGCGATGGATTTGTCCCTCTCTTAGCTTTGATTATTATTGTTAATCAGTACTTTTGGATTTTTTTTGTTATAGTTGGGGGTATATCCCCAATCAGCTGGTATTATTTTTAATAGAGGGGTTTGTGGACGGTATTGTTGTAACACCCGGTAAATTTTGCACTAAAACCATTGTTCTTATTCGTATAAGCTCCAATAAAAATGATTTCCCTTGTGAATACAAGTTTCATGATCATTATCCTAGTGTGTGAAGTGTTTTTGAGGTGAAATAGGTTCATAGGAACCACTTAGAGCAAAATGAACTAACAACCTTTGATTCGACAAATTCTTGGTGTTAGAATACCTAAGGGTCATCTTTGAATGAGTATGATATTTTTTGTATGTTGAATTTTGCAGATTAAGACACAACAAATTGTAGATAATCAAAGTAGCTTTCAAATGATACCACTTTCGCCTCAATACGATACCCGAACAAAAAGTTATAACCTTGCAAATTGGAGTGCGTCACCTAGCAATCGCCTAAGGCTACTGGAATTGTTGTGCCATGGTCAATGCATTACCTAGCCTATTTTAGGTGATGAGGAATGCGAAACCCATCCTATTTTAGGCGATGGGTAATGTGTGGAACAACTTAGCTTAGGCTATAGGCAATGCATTGCATGCCCTATGTCCCAAGGGCGTAAAAACTTCGTTTTTAAGTCATTTTAAAGGAAACGAAGTCTTTTTACATTCCAAAACTGTCCCCTAAACATCCTTAAATGAAATTAGGGTCACTAATAACGTTTTGAGTCTCTTAGATCACTAATTCATCTTTCTAGAACACAATTGGAGAAAAACAACTTATGGTTAAGTATTCAAGCTCAAGGGATCAATTCTTAGCAAATTCTTCATCGAATAAGGTACGTAGGGATTTCCTAACTACATGAGCATGGCTAAATCATTATTTTATGTTTTGAATGTAGAGAAATCATATTTTCATGAAAATCTTAAATTACAATGAAATTAAAGCATTTCAAATCCTTCAAATGATGTATGATTTTTATCTTGATGCCTTATATTAAATTGAACTTTACTCGTGTATGTGTATAAATGTGTTTTCAGTTTTGAAGTATTAAATGAGGGAATGAAGAATGAATTTCCTCTATCATTATGTTACCTTTTGAATTACATGTTAAGAGTTATTTGATTTCATGATTGTTTGAGTAATTGACCACTACTTTTTAAAATATTGAAAAGAAGGAATATTTGCGTGGTTTGGCATATATTTTGAAATATTAATCTTCTTGTACCATTTGAAAATTTTTGTGGCTCAAACACATTTTTTTGAATGAAAGGATTGTAACATTATACTATATGGCTTAGGAATATGACTTGCAAGTCTTGGTATAATGGTACCAAAATCAGACAATGCCATAACAGACTTAGAAAAGAATAGTAGTAAGAGTTCACTTAGATTTTCTGAATTTGAGTTTTGAAAGATGTATGTTCAGAAAAGGTTAAAAATGGGTTTAAGAGATGTTAAGTGGTTACTCAAAGAAGGCACAAGTTCAAAAAAGTCATTGCCCAAATTGTGTTTTGCCGATATGGGATTTTATGTCCCCCTGAGGGATTATACGCTTGCCTAGCGCGTTGTAACGTATCAAACTCAGACACTCCAACCCTTGCGGCAAACATGGGTTGGGGGCATATCCGCTGAGTCACTGGTGGATTCCATATAGCCTGTAGAATATCAGACTTGCAGGGTGTACAACCAAGCTCAGAACTAAGACAAGGATAATGAGTTTATTTTCAAAACTATTTTTAAAAACCTATTTATTATGCCCATAGATTTTCAAATGGTTTATGATAACGTACTTTACATGGAATTCTCTCACTTTATAATTAGTATTTTATTTTTTGAGGGTTCTGCGTACCTGTATATTCGTATTAACCCCTATATTTCAGGATATGAGGCACAATCCCGTGGTCCATCTAAGCAGTAGATTGGTGATTCCGAGATTCACAGTTGGTGAGCCTTCTCTATTCCGGAAGGCCTGGTTATAGAACATTATTATTTTCTTGATTCATTATCGGACTAGGGGCCTTATCCTATATTTGTTTTTAGACACATGTTGAATTTTTTAATGTTATCCATTTCGTAGACGGGTGTTGTAGGTTCTAACATTAAAGATTTTCTTTTAAATGGTTTAGTTGAATAATGTCAAGGACCATGTTTTCGTATGATTAAATTTTTGCATTTATTTATATTGTATGACCGTGTGTATGATTACCAGTTTGAAGAAGGCCGCTCGCGCCTTCATGGTTCAAGAAGATCATCGTGGCTAGGGTCTCAGCTCGGGTCATGACAAACTTGGTATCAGAGAACAGTTCAGGGTCCCAGGGTGTCTATGAAATTGCATCGGGTAGAGTCCTATATTTGAGTGTGTAGCACACCACACTTATAAAAAGGAGGCTACTAGGTGTTTAGGAAAGTCTCTCTTTCTTTGATGATTTAGTTTATTCTATTCTATAGAGTCTGAATGTCCTCTAATCAATGATCTTGTCTATTTCAGAAAGTGACCATGCCTCCCTGTAGAGCTAATGAACAAAATGCTCAGGCTGAGGATGCGAGTCCCACTTATGGGATGCGGACCCATAATAGAGCTCGCACCCAAGAGTTTGTTCCTACTTCGGGAGTACCTCCAGTTCCTACCAGTCCACCTCGAGCTTCCTGAACTGGTGTTAATCATCCCTATCCTCCTTTGTGGGAAGTTTAAAATTCTGAATTCCCATTCATATGATAGCTAAGCTGGTGGCCTCTTAGACTCGTCGGTCTGAGGATATGGGTTCTGTGACATGTTCATCTGAGGTCACACGGGTAGGTAAATTCATGAGGATGAACCGACCTATGTTTACTGGCATAGAGGTTGAGGAGGACCCCCAAGGGTTTAATGATGAGCTAGAGAAAAGTTTTAGAGTTGTGCACGTGAATGAGTTTGAAGGGGTTGAATTAGCAACCTATCAGCTGAAGGATGTGGCCAATCAGTGGTATAATGAATGGGAGGATTCGAAGGGTAGTGATGATGATCCTTCTGTGTGGCCTGTGTTTGTCGAGGATTTTTTTGGATCATTTCTTTACTCTGGAATTAAGGAAATCAAAGGCTGAAGAGTTTATTAATTTGAAACAAGAGAGAATGAGTGTGAAGGAGTACACATTGAATTTCAACAAGTTATCCTGTTACACTCCAGAATTAGCTGGTAACATGAGAGCTCATATGAGGAAGTTTGAATTCGATCTCTTAAATGATCTGGTATAGGAATGTAAAGGAGCAATGCTAAATAGAGATAGGGATTTCTAAAATTTTTCCATTCATATACAACAAATGGAAGAGTATAAAAAGTGGATGGCAGAGGCAAGGGAGAAGGATAGGTAGGCCAAGAGGGCCAGATCTATATACCAGAATAACAGCCAATACCATTGTGGTAATTGGGGAAACAGGTTGTCTAAAAAATGGTTTTGGAGAAACACTCAATCATCCACCTACGCCTCAACGCCCAGACCTTCAAACGATCTGCGGTCCTTCAACCCTCAGTATAGCAGTGGATGGAGGGCAGAGGGTACTCAATCCTAAGGCAGTGTAGCTACGCCCCTTCAGTCATTTCTGCGATGTTGGACTTGTGGTAAATATCACTCGGGAAAGTGTCATTTAGGTAGCTTGGTATGCTATACTTGTGATCTGTCAAGCCATTTTTATAGAGATTATCCTTCTGCTAGTAGGAACTTCAGTGGCGCCAAGTCTCAAGCAAATTCCACAGCCTCACCACCTAAGGGTACTACTTCAGCTATAGGAGGCGGTCATAACCGATTGTATGCTTTTTCCAATCGCCAGGAAGTAGAGGATTCACCAGATGTAGACACGGGTACTTTGTAAATTTCTCCCATGCTGTGTATGTGTAATATGATCTCAGTTATACATTGTCTTATGTGACCCCGCATGTGGCAGTTAGTTTTGGGTTCGATCTTAAGGTTATTCCAGAACCTTTCTCTATTTCCACCCCTATTGGTAACTCAATTGTGTCTAGGAGGGTGTATAGAAATTGTATTGTGTCTATTTGTAATTGTAATACTATGGCAGACCTTGTAGAGCTTCATATTATTGAATTTGATGCTATATTGGGGATGGATTGGGTCTATTCGTGTTCTGCCACACTAGACTGTAGAAATTGAAAAGTCATTTTCTCCTTTCTGAATGTACCAGTGATAGAGTGGGAGGGTTATTCTTTAGCACCTAAGGGGAAGTTCATATCTAATCTCAGATCAAGTGAACTTTTTTAAAAGGGGTGTTTGAATCATCTAATTCAGGTCAACGATTCCATTGCTAAAAGTCCTTCACTCTAGTCCATACCTATGGTTAATGAATTCCAAGAAGTTTTTCCTGTTGACCTGCCAGGGATACCACCCGATAGAGAGATAGATGTTGGTATTTACTTGTTGCCGGACACTCATCCTATTTTCTTTCCTCCGTATAGAATAACTGCTGTAGAGTTAAAAGAATTGAAACAATAGTAGAAAGATCTTCTTTTGAAAGACTTTATCCCTCTTAGTATTTCTCCCTAGGGTGCCCCTGTACTCTTTATTCGTAAAAAATACAGTTCCCTCTGTATGTGTATAGACTACTGTCAACTTAATAAGGTCAGTATCAAGAATAAGTACCCTCTTCCCAGAATTGATGATTTATTTGATCAACTCCAATGTGCCAAATATTTCTTAAAGATAGACCTTCGTTCGGGATATCATCAGTTGAAGGTTTGGGAGGCTGATATTACCAAAATAGATTTCCGAACCCGATATAGCCATTATGAATTCTTGTTTATTTACATCTTTCTGACTAATGCCCCTACATCTTTTATGGATCTAATGTATAGGGTATTCCATGAGTTTCTAGACCTATTTTTCATAGGTTTCATTGATAACATCTTAGTTTACTCTAAGAATGAGGAGGATTATGTCAATCACCTGTGAATCATCCTTCAAACTCTCAAAGGCCATAAACTATATGGAAAGTTTTCCAAATATGAGTTCTGGCTTAGTTCCATTTCTTTCTTGGGGAACATCGTTTCTAGTGAGGGGATTAAGGTTAACCCCCCAAAAGTTGAAACCATGAGAAAATGGGTTGGACCCACGACTCCAACCTATATTCGGAGCTTCTTGGGTTTGGCAGGGTATTACAAAATGTCTGTAGAATGTTTTTCCACTATAGATTCTTCACTTACAAAATTGATGCAGAAAAAGGTGAAATTTATGTGTTCTGAATTTTGTGAGAATAGCTTCGAGAAATTGAAAGACAAATTGACTACCACACATGTTTTGAAAATTCCCGATGGTACTGAAGGTTTTGTTATTTACTATGATGTGTCCTGAGTGGGACTTGGGTGTTCTTATGCAACATGGTAAACTGGTGGCTTATGCATTTGGCAACTAAAGGTGCACGAAAAAAATTATCCCACCCATTACATAGAGTTAGCGGCTATGGTTTTTGAACATAAGATCTAGCCGTATTATCTATATAGGGTACCCAATGATATTTTCACTAATCACAAAAGCTTAAAGTATGTTTTCATGCAAAAATAATTAAATCTCAGGTAGAGGCGATGGTTGGAACTTCTGAAGAACTATGACATGATCCTGCACCATCATCCGGGTAAGGAAAATATGGTGGCTGACGCCCTTAGTAGGTTGTCAATGGGTAGTCTTTCTTAGATGAAGGAAGGAAAAAGGGAGATGATGAAGGTTATTCACCAGCTTGCAAATTTAGGAGATCTACTCCTAGATTCATAAGAAAGAGAAGTAATTGTTCATAAGATAGCTAAATCCTCCTTGTGTGCTGAGTTTAAAGAAAAGTAGGCCAAAGATCCTATCATAATGTAGATTAAGAAGGATGTTGGTCAGTGAAATGTTATGGCATTTGAAATTAGAGGTGATGGAATTTTGAGGTTACAAAGAAGGTTGTGTGTACTGAATGTGGATGGATTGTGGGAGAGTATTCTAGACAAAGCTCGCACATCAAGAAATGTTGTTCACCCAGGCTCTGCAAAAATGTACCATGATCTTAAAATGATTTATTGGTGGAATAACATGAAAAAAGATATTTCTAGCTTTCTGTGCAAGTGTTTCAATTGCCAATAAGTTAAAGTGGAACATTTGAGGCAAAGTGATACTTCTTAGGAGATAGAATTACCTATGTGGAAATTAGAGATAATCAGCATGGACTTTATTACAAGACATCCGCAGTCTCGAGTTTAGAAAGATGCATGTTAAGAAAAAGGTTAAAAATGGGATTAAGAGATGTTAGGTGGTTACCTGAAGAAGGAATAAGTTTAAAAAACTCATTGCCTGAAATCATGTTTTGCTAATACAAGTTATATGTCCCCCAGAGGGATTATACGTTAGACTAGTGCCCTATGGTGCATTAAACTCAGACACTCCAACCCTTGCGGAAAACTTGGGTTGGGGGCTTAATTGTTGAGTCAATGGAGAATTCCATATAGCTCGTGGAATATCAGACTTGTAGGGTGCACTACCTAGCTTAGAACTAAGACAAAGATGATGAGTTGATTTTCAAAACTATTTTTAAAAGACTATTTATTATGCCCATGGATTTTCAAATAATTTATGATGATGTACTCCTCATGAAATATTCTCATTTACATTATATATTAGTATTTTATTTTTGGATGGTTCTTCGTACTAGTACATTCGTATTGACCCCTATATTTATGGATCTAAGGTATAGTCTCGGGGTCCATCTAAGTAGTAGATTGGTGATTTTGTGACTTGAAGTTGGTGAGACATTTCTATTCCAAAATTTTGGGTTATAGAATATTGTTATTTTTTTGATTCATGGTCTTACTAGGGGCATTCTCCTATCTTTGTTTACAGACACATTGAATTTTCTAATGTTAGAGATTTCGCAAACGAGTGTTATAAGGTTTGAACATTAAAGATTTCCTTTTGAATGGTTTATTTGAATTATGTCATGAACTATGTTTCTATATGATTAAACTTCTGCTTTATTATATTGTAAGAACGTGTGTATGATTACCAGTGAGAAGGCGATCAGACCCTCATGGATCGGGATAATTGTCACAGCCAGGATCTCGAGTCGGGTCATGACAAACTTGGTATCATAGCACAGTTCATGATCCTAGGGCATTAGCGAAATCATGTTAGGTAGAGTCCTATTTATAGGTATGTAGTATGTCATACTTATAAATAAGAGGCTACAAGGCATTTTGGAAAGTCTTTCCCACTTCCATGATTTAGTTTGTGCTATACTATGGAGTATGAATATCCTCTAATCAATGATCCTGTGCATTTAAAAAAGTTACCATGCCTCCCGGTAGAACTAATGAACAAAATTCTCAGGTCGGGAGTCCCTTCTGTTCCAACCAGTCCACCTCAGGCTCCCCGAAGTGGTGTTAACCATCCCTATCCTCCTCAGAGAAAAGTTTTAAATGTTGAATTCTGATAGTCCATTCATATGATAGCTCATCTATTGGCATCTCACACTCATCGACCAGAGGATCTGGGTTCTGTGATGGGTTCATTTGAGGTCACACGAGTTAGCCAATTTATGAGGCTGAACCCAACTATGTCACAGGCATAAAGGTTGAGGAGGACACCCAAGAGTTCATTGATGAGATAGAGAAAATTTTTGGAGTTATGCACATAAATGAGGATGAAGGTCTTGAATTAGCAGCCTATCAGCTGAAGGATGTATGGCTAATAGTGGTATAATGAATAGAAGGATTCGAAGGGTAGTGATGTTGAGCCTTCTGTGTGGGATGAGTTTGTAAAGGCTTTTCTAGACTGTTTCTTTCCTAAGGAATTGAGGGAATCAATGGATAAAGATTTTATCAATTTGAAACAAGGGAAAATGAGTGTCAAATAGTACACACCGAAGTTCAACCAGTTATCTCGTTATGCTCCAGAATTGGTGGGTAACATATGAGCTCGCATGAGAAAGTTTGCATCCAATTTCTTGGATGATCTGGTATTGTAATATAAAGGAGCAATGCGTAATAGAGACATGGATTTCTTCTGCTTGTCCGTTCATATACAACAAATGGTAGAGCAGATGAACTGGTTGGCAAAGGCAAGAAAGTAGGACAGGTAGGCCAAGAGGGCCATATCTATAGAACAGAATAGCAGTCAACACCATAGTGGTAATTGGAGAATAGGTGGTCTAAAAAGATGTTTTCGAGCAATGCTCAATTATCCGCCAGCGCCCCAGCTCCCAAATCTTTAAATTGAGGGCCCAAGGTACTCAGTCCCATAGAAGTTTAGCTCCACCCCCTCGGTTATTTTCAGGATATGCGACTTGTGGTAAATATCACCCGACAAAATGTCAGCTAAGCATCTTGGTGTTCTATACTTATGGTTAGTCAATCCAGTTTAAGAGGGATTGTCCTTTTGTAGGTAGTAACTTTGGTGGTTCCAGGTCTTAAGCAAATTCCACAGACCCAAAACAACCACCACTATGTAAGATTACTACTTTATCTGCTAAAGGCGGTCGCAATCATTTGTATGCTTTGTCCAATCGCCAGGATGCATAGGGTTCACTAGATGTAGTCATGGGTATGTTAAAAATTTTCTCCCATGATGTATATGTGTTACTTGATCCCGGTTCTACCTTGTCTTAGGTGATCTCATATGTGGCAGTCAGTTTTGGGTTTTAGACTAAAGTTATTCCATAACCTTTCTCTATTTCCACCCCTGTTGGTGACTACATAGTGTCTATGAGGGTGTATAAAAATTATGTTGTATCCATTTGTAATCATGATACTATGGCAGACCTTGTAGAGCTTGATATGATTGACTTTGATGCCATATTAGGGATGGATTGGCTTAATTCGTGTTATGCCACAATAGATTATATAACCAAAAAAGTAACTTTCTCCTTTTAGAATTAGCCAGTGATAGAGTGGGAGGGGTATTCTTTGTCACCTAAAGGGAAGTTCATATCTTCTCTTAAAGCCCATAAACTTATTTCAAAGAGGTGTTTGTATTATCTAATTTAGGTTAAAGATTCCAATGCTGGAAGTCCTTCACTCAAGTCTGTACCTGTGGTTAATAAATTCTCGAAAGTTTTTCCTAATGACCTTCCGAGGATACCACCTAACAGGGAGATAGAGTTTGGTATTTACTTGTTGTCAGACACTCATCCCATTTTAATTCCTCCATACAGAATGGCTCCCGTAGATTTGAAATAATTGAAAGAATAGTTGAAAGATCATCTTGTAAGGGCTTTATCTGTCCTAGTGTTTCTCCTTGGGGTGAACTTGTACTCTTCGTGCATAATAAAGATAGCTCCCTTTGTATGTGTATAGACTACCATCAACTTAATAAGGTCACTGTTAAGAATAAGTACCCTCTTCCAAGAATTAATGATCTATTTTATCAACTCAAAGGTGCCAAATATTTCTCAAAGATAGACCTTCATTCAGGATAAAATCAGTTGAAGGTTAGGGAGGCTAATATTACTAAAACAACTTTTTAAACCTGATAAGACCATTTTGAATTCTTTGTTATGTCCTTCGGACTGACTAATGCCCATGTATCTTTAATGGATCTAATGAATAGGGTACTCTGTCAGTTTCTAGACCTATTTGTCCTAGTTTCATGGACGACATCTTAATCTACTCTAAGAATGAGGAAGATCATGCCAATCATCTCCCAATAATCCTTTAAACTCTCAAAGACCATAAATTATATGCAATATTTTCTAAATGTGAGTTCTGTCTTGGTACAATTGCTTTCTTAGGGTACATAGTGTCTAGTGAGGGGATTCAGGTTGACCCCCAAAATGTTGAGGCAGTGAGAAAATGTCCCAGATCCACAACTCTAACCGATATTCGGAGCTTCTTTGGTTTGGAGAGGTATTACAAAAGGTTTATAGAATTTTTTTCCTCTATAGTTGCTCTACTTACAAAATTGATATAGAAAAAGGTGAAATTTGTGTGGCCTGACTCTCGTGAGAATATATTCAAATAATTGAAAAACAAATTGACTACCACAATTGTTTTGACCCTTCTCGAAGGTACTGAAGGTTTAGTTGTGTACTGTGATGCGTCCTGGGTGGGACTTCGGTGTGTGCTTATGTAGCATGGTACGATGGTGGCTTATGAATCTAGGCAACTAAAGGTGCACCAAAAAAATTATCCCACCAATTACTTAGAGTTAGCGGCTGTGGTATTTGTACTTAAGATCTGGCGGTATTATATGTATGGGGTACAAGTTGATATTTTCACTTATCACAAAAGTTTGCAGTTTGTTTTCATGTAGAAAGATTTGAATCTCGGGCAGAGGCCATGGTTGGAACTATTGAAGAACTATGACTTGAGCCTGCACTATCATCCAGGCAAGGCAAATATGGTGGTTGACGCCCTTAGTAGGTTGTCAATAGGCAGTCTTTCTTAAGTGGAGGATGGAAAAAGAGAGATGGACCGGTTTTCAAATTTATAAGATTTACTCCTAGATTCAAAAGATGGAGGTGTAATTATTGATGAGATAACTAAATCCTCCTTGTGTGCTGAGCTTAAAGAAAAGGAGGCCGAGGATCTTATCCTGATGCAAATTAAGAAGGATATTTTTCAGTAGAAGGATCTTCGAGAGAGAATTCTTGATGAAGCTCACACATCGAGGTATTTTGTTTGCCCAGTCTCTAAAATAATGTACCATGATCTTTAAATAATTTATTAGTGGATTGGTATGAAAAGAGATGTTTCTAAATTAGTGTCTAAGTGTTGAATTGCCAACAAGTTAAAGTGGAACATTTAAGGCTAGATGGTACTTCTCAGAAGATAGAATTTCCTGTGTGAAATGGGGGATGATCAACATGGACTTCATTATAGGAATTCCGCGGTCCTAAAATCAATATGACTCTATCTGTGTGATTGTTTACAGGATGACCAAGTTTTCCTATTTTCTTCCAGTGCGCATAAATTATTCGTGGGTTGAGTATGCTATCTTGTACATTCGTGAGATTGTTCGTTTGCATGGTGCACTAGTATCCATTATATCTGATCGAGGTACACATTTTTCTTCTCTATTTTGGTGATCTATTCAGAGGGATTTAAGCACCCAAGTGAACTTGAGTACTGCTTTCCACCCTCAAAATGATGGGCAAGATGAGCACACTACTCAGAACCCTAAGGATATGTTGAGGTCTTGCATAATTGATTTCAAGGGTAGTTGGGTGGACAACTTGCCGTTAATAGGATTCTCCTACAATAATAGCCAGTATACAGATGGCTCCCTTTGAAGAACTTTATGAAAGAAGATACATTTCACCAATCGGGTGGTATGAAGTAGGTGAGACTCGTTTGTATGGGCCTAAACTTATTCACCAGGCAATGGAGAAGTTGAAGATCATTAGGGATAGTCTTAAGAAAGCTCAGAGAGACCTAAAGACTTATTCTAATGTTAGAAGGAGACAGTTAGAATTCGAGGTTAATGATTGGGTATTGCTAAAGGTCTCTCCTATGAAGGGAGTCACGTGTTTCACGAAGAAAGGAAAGCTTAGACCTCACTATATAGGACCATATCGGATTGTGACAGGGATAGGAGGGGTATCTTATGAACTAGAATTGCCCACAAGTCTGGCTTTGGAACATCTGACATTTTATGTTTCAAAGTTGAAAAAGTGTGTTAGGGATCACTCTCTTGTTTTGGCGGTGGAGGAGATTAATTAAAAAAACTCATATTTAAACGAAGAAGAGGCCATTTCTATTTTTGATTGTCACGTTCGAAAGTTAAGAAGTAATGAGATAGCTTCAGTGAAAGTGTTATGAAGGAATAAAAAACTGAGGAAGCAACATGAGAGTCAGAGAGTGACATGCGTACTGGATATCCTACCCTTTTTGACACTGTGGACGGAGATATAGAAGGTACATATATTATTTTGCAAATTCCTTTCCACTTAGTGTTGAAATCAGGCTTGGTATGTTCCAAGTCATTATTTGGGGACGAATGATCCCAAAGGGGGGATAATGTAACACCCCATAAATTTTGTATTGGGACCATCGTTCTTATGCATATAAGCTCCAATCCAAATGATTTCCCACATGAATACAAGTTTTACAATCATTATCCTAGTGCGTGATGTATTTTTGAGGTGAACTAGGTTTATAGGAACTACTTAGAGAAAAATTAACTAAGAACCATTTATTCGGCAAATTCTTGGGGTTAGATTATGTAAGGGTCATCTTTGAATTATAATAACTTTTTGTGTATGTGGAATTTGGCAAATTATGACCCACCAAATTGTAGATAATCGAAGTATCTTTCCAACGATACTAATTTCGCCTCAATCCGATACCCAAGTGAAAGTTATGACCTTGCAAAGTGGAGTACGTCACCTAGCAATCGCCTAAGGATAATGGAATTGTTGTCCCATGGGAAATGCATCGCCCAACCTATTTTAGGCGATGGACAATGCGACGCCCAACCTATTTTAGGCGATGGGCAATGTGCGACACAACCTAGCTCAGGCTATAGGCAATGCGTCGCATGCCCTATGGCCCAAGGGCATAAAAACTTCGTTTTAAGTCATTTTAAGGGAAACCATGTATTTTTACATTCCAAAATTGTCCCTAAACATCCTTAAATGGAATTAGGGTCACTAATAATGTTTTGACTCTCTTATATTCCTAATTCATCTTTCAAGAACACAATACAAGAAAAACAACTTTGGGATAAGCATTCAAGTTCAAGGGATCAATTCTTCATGAATTCTTCATTGATTAAGGTACGTAGGGCATTTCTAACAACATGGGCAAGGCTAAATCGTTATTTTATGTTTTGAATGTATAGGAATCATGTTTTCATGAAAAGTTTGAATTACAATAAAAAGTAAGTATTTCAAATCCTTCATATGATGTATGATTTTTGTCTTGAGGCCTTATGTTAAATCGAACTTTACTCGTGTATAACCATAAATGTCTTTTCAGTTTTGACGTATGAATTGAGAGCATGAAGAACGAATTTACTCTCACATTATCTTACCTTTTGAATTACAAGTTTAGAGTTATTCGATTTCATGATTGTTTGAGTAATTGACCATCACTTTTTGAAATGTTGAAAAGAAAGAATCTTTGCGTTCTTTGGTGTATGTTTTGAAAAATGAATCCTCTTATACCATTTGAATGATTTGGTGGTCCAAACACATTTTTTTGAATGAAAGGATTGTAACATGATACTATATGGCTTAGGAATATGACTTGCAAGTCTTGGTATGACGATACAAAAATCAGAAAATGCCATAAAAGATTTAGAACAGAATAGAAGTTAGAGTTCAATAAGATTTTTAGAATTTGAGTTTCGAAAGATGTATGTTCAGAAAATTTTAAAAATGGTCTTATGAGATGTTAGGTGGTTACTCGAAGAAGGCATGAGTTCAGAAAACTCATTTCCTAAAATCGTGTTTGTCCGATACGAGTTATTATGTCCCCTAGAGGGAGTATACGCTGTCCTAGTGCCCCGTGGCGTATCAGACTCAGACACTTGAACCCTTGCGACAAACTTTGGTTGGGGGCTTACCAGCCGAGTCAATGGAAGACTTCATATAGCCCGTGGAATATCAGACTTGTAGGATGTACCACTTAGCTCAGAACTAAGAGAAAGATGATGAGTTGATTTTCAGAACTATTTTTTAAAGACTAGTTATTATGCCCATGGATTTTCAAATGGTTTATGATGAAATACTTTTCATGAAATGCTCTCACTTTATATATTAGTATTTTATTTTTTGATGGTTCTGCATACCAGTGCATTCGTATTGAACCCTATATTTTAGGATATGAGGCACAGTCCCAGGTTCAGCTAAGAAGTAGATTGGTGATTCTTATATTCGCAGTTGGTGAGCCTTCTCTATTCCGGAAGACTAGGTTATACAACATTGTTATTTGTTTGATTCATGGTTTGACTGGGGGCTTTTTCCCAACTTTGTTTTTAGGCACACGTTTAATTTTTTAATGTTAGAGATTTCGCAGATGGGTGTTATAGGTTTGAACATTAATGATTTCCTTTCAAATGGTTTAGTTGAATTATGACATAGACCATATTTCCATATGATTAAATTTATGCTTTTCTTTCTATTGTATTAACGTGTTTATTGCCAATTAGAAGGTCACTCGGGCCTTCATGGTTCTAAATCCTCGTCATGGCCAGGGTCTCGGCTCGGGTCGTGACAAATATAGAGAGATAATAAGATATATGTGTTTTTCCAGCAATGTAATTCGTCAAAAGATCACAAAATAGACAAGGATCGCGTATGAACTCTGATGAGTTTACCAACTGAAATCAAATTGAATGTAAATTTTTTGATACTTAATATAAATGATAGGTTAATAACTGTTTTATATCCAACACTGTTACCTATCATGTGATTTATCGTGCCTGAATCAATCACCATCTATTTGAAGGGGTGATAAGACATAATTTCCCTGACTCAGCAAAAGTAGTAACAAAATTAAATCTAACATGTTTTCCCATTTTCATGCCTTTTCTACTTAAATAGGGACTAAATTTAACACTATTGTGGCATATAAAGGAGTGATGATGCTAAAGAATATATGTAAGAATAATTTCAATTTTTATACGAGGCAACATGGAATTTTCCACCTATTATTCTGGGTTGATACGCCGTCTCAGAAAGGAGATGCCGAGAGAAAAAAAGGGATTTACTTAAGATAATTTGGGAACGATTGGCCCAATCAATGTTTCCTACAGATGTGGGATGATGTAATCTCTAAGACATATTTTTTGAGTAATTGCATGCCATCTACTACCTTATAACATTTTTTTCCTAAATAAGTCTATTTTTGGCGAAAACTAAAGTGTTTGGAGGAATTTGTTATGTTCATGATGTTTAACCATACGTTAACAAATTGGATCCCAAGACCTTGAAGTGTGTTTTCTGGTGATATTATCGTCTTTAGAAGGGTATATTTGTTACTCTCCTGAACCTAGAAAATATCTGGTATCAGTTGATGTTGCCTTTCAAGAGCCTAAACCATTCTTCTATTCACATCCCATTTCTATGAGTCATGGGGGAGGAAGATGAGTGGTCAATGTATCAGGTTACCAAAGTCATGCCGTAATGGGTAGAGACAAGAATGTGAACTATACAAGTTCTGAATAATATTAATTAGTTGATTAAATTTATATTAAGTTAAAGTTCAAAGTAAAGACTCTGGTGTAAAGAGAAGAACACACCGTATAAGAAGTAACCAGGTCAATTTTTTTTCAAAAACACGCCTGAGCCCTGGGCCCACCCCAGAACCATTGGTTATAGAACATTGATTTGGTTCGAAAAAGGCGCGTTCATGTAGTTTTGCCCATTTGACCAACCAAACTGCCCCGCCAATCCTGCCGTCCCATACTAGATGATGTTGTTTCATCTATATTGCTTTGTTGTTGAATTGATCACCTATAGGCTATTGTGCCTTCAACACTATTTCTATCTGCTCCAACAAGGCCGATGGTTGTTCAGGTTTACTCTAGGAGGTGGGAGACTCACGATACAAGTTCTATGCAAGTTCCCTCATCATCAGATACTTTTCTAAGTGATCCTCCAGAAAATCTTGATAATTTTTATTTTTCTTCGCAAATGTACACACTCTTGTAAATCCATATATTCCATTGGTAAGTTCATTTCCTGTGATCACTTATCTCCGACATCTAGACTGTTATGGGGGCTTTGATTCATTCAAAATGGTCTGAAGCAATGCTTGGGTCTATACATACCTCAAAGGAAAACCAGACTTGGAATTTGGCAATTTTCCTTGTGGAAAGAAAGTAGTGGGATGAAAATAGAATTTCATGGTCAAAGTCAATCCTATTGGATCTGTGACTAGACTTGAGGACAGAATTGTGGCTAAAGGATATGCTAAGACTTATGGAGTTGATTATTAAAACACCCTATCCCTGATTTCCAAACTCACTTCTGGTCCACTTGTTCATTTCCTTGATTGCTTTCAAATTGGCCTTTCCATCGGTTGGATATTAAGAAGGGATTTCTTCATGGTGATCTCCAAGAGGAGGTCTATATAGAGTAGACAACAGTTTTTTTTTCTCATGGGGAGTATGGAAAGGTCTGTCATTTGAAAAATTTCGTGTATGGCATGAAATAGAGTCCTCGAGCTTGGTTTGGAAAATTTAGTTTTGCATATCAATAGTTTGAACTTCAAAAGAGAAAATGCGATCATTCAATCTTCTGTAGGAAATCTGCAACTATAATTATTCTCCTTATTGTTATGTCGATGACATATTTATTACAGGGAGTGATTATGCGAGTATCTCTTCTCTCAAATCTCTCTTATGTACGAATTTTCAAACAAAACACGGAACAATTGAATTACTTCTTGGGTGTAGAAGTATCTAGAAGCAAGAAGGTTGTACTTCTCTTTATTTTTATTTTATTTATTATTTATTATTTTTGTTTATTTATTTTGTTATTTTTTTAATCTCATAGAAAGAATATTCTTTACCTACTGGCAAAAACTTAAAAGTTCTGTCAAATCTTGTAGTACACCAATGCCTCCTATTGTGCATGTTATGAATGATGATAACAAACAATTTGAAGATCCAAAGCAATATATCAGGTTAGTTGGGAAATTTATCTATCCTATTGTTACTAGATATTGACTTGGTTGTAAGTGTGGTTAGTCAGTTCATGTTTGCACCTACAGTTAGACGTTGGGCAGCTCTAGAACAAATTATATGTTATTCAAAATGAGCCACTAGATTTGGAATATTTTATAGGAATAATGGACATTCTCAAATTGAGTTTTTCGCAAATGCATATCTGGCCGGATCGAAGATTTATTGAAATACTATTACTGCTTGCTTCTTTTATTGGTGGAAATTATGTATCACGGAGAAGTAATGATACAAGTAAAATAGCCGTCTTAGCTTTTGATGACATCTTTGGAGGCTAACACTTAAAGGCTCAAGATTTGGTCACGCCGAGAGCACAAGGTTATGCAAGGAATGCCCATTTTGAGCATGACTTAAAGCAATCCCGCGTGTGAAAGGTTGCTTGGATTATTACATTGTTGTTAACCTGAGAACCACAAGCCTTGAAGTGTAAACCATCCTTGATTTTGAGAGCATTGAAGAGGCACCATTCATTCAAGTCCAACACACCTTGGCCGCCCCTTTATGATACCAAATGGTATCTAAAAGAACACGAAACAGTCCGTAATCACACAAACAGTCCATATGCACAAGACACTAAATTAAAACAACAAACACAAACTTAAACGATAAAGAAGATAGGTAACTTAACACAAGGAGAACTCATAATGCAGGAACTAGAGTGTATATTAAACTATAAAACCTCAACAAAACAAGCTAACAAGGACCAATTTCTTACTGGAACACCAGATGAACTCGGTTCACTCAAGCACTCTCGTTTCTAGCCGATTCACAACACAAGTGGAAACTTTTACTTGTGAAGCTCAAATGTTTGGTGGTATAATCTCTTCTTGAGAGGAAATATGATGTTCAAATGGTACAAGTGTTTTCAAGAAATGACTAACTAAGGAACAAATCTAAAGAAACACCTTATATAGTCTTTACAAAAAGGAAGGCAAAAGGACCCCTTTGCCCTGAATGAAGAGGTGGCGGGTGTGGAGTGTTTGGGGCCGTCTTGGGATGTATTTTGAGCCCCTAAGGTCATCCCCCACATGTCAAGATGTACACTCCCTTGGGTAATTTCTCAACAAGCTCAACCGCGTCTATTTTCATAAACGGGCCTTGTAGTCTTTGTAGTTCCCGAGCTTGGACAAGGCTTTGAAAAAGGCTTCAAAAGGTCTTCAATTCACTTTTAAAATACAAAACTTGGACCTTCAAAAAAAACTTGTAATCCTTGTGCTCCTCATGCTTGTATCATCCTCTCCATCTTGAAAGGAATTTCTCCTCAAATTCGCACCTTGCAAAACCAAAGAGAGGGAAAACAAGCACACAATCCTCATGATAGGAGGGTTAGCATTAGTACCACAAATTATATAGATATTCCAAGTCGGTACACTTTTGGAATACAACCAACAATCCTTTGTTAAGTTCATGAAACATGTACCACAAGCATCACAACGGACATGGCTAAGATAAACATCAAGGAAAGAGAAGTGCAATCCGAAACTATCACATATGTCATCAAGCCAATGTTGTTAATATTTGGAATATACCCATGGATACTTTGTGTGTGACATGAAAAGATTAGCATGAATAGCACAAAGCAAGTGGCTCTGAAAAATATCATTAGATAAAGAAACAACAATGATCTTAATGGCTTTACTATACCCAAAATGTAAGACTACCTTTATCTTAGGAATCATAAGATACATTTTTTTCATTACCTCTACAAAGGATCTCATCAAATATAGTGCCACTATTGATCTTAAGATCCACCTTAACCACATATCACCATCATGAAAACAAGAAAACCAGCCACCAAACTTCCTACCACTACACAATACAAATTCAAAATTAACATGGTTATCATCATAGGTTAAGAGGTAGTATAGAAAGGAATCAAGTGTGAAGACATCTTGCCGAGGGGGTACACTTTTAAAATACAGACATCAATCCTTTCTTTTTAACATGAAATACGTAGTTTGAATATTACAAAGGATAGGGATAAGATAATCATCAAGGAAAGATAAGCATAAGCTGAGACAACTTCTTTCTGAATCCACTAATGTTCCAAGATCAAAGGGATAGTGCAACCAAGGGTATTAGCCAAGATTAACCAATCCTTTTACTAGGCTATTATCCAAGACTATAGAGTTGTGGCCTATAAGTCTTCTCTGAAGAACAAGCACACCTTTACTCAAAAGTTTTCCAAGTATATGATTACTGATGATAGGCGAATTTACACGCCTATAGTGCTATATTTTACCCATATTTTAGCTAAGTTTTGAGGACAAATTATATATTTCATGCACTTTTAGTCCTTTTTCCTGTAAGTGAGCTAACGAACATGATTAACAAAATTTCAGGTGTAAATGATGCAAAATTCAGCATTTTATGGATTACTTGACGCCAAAGAAAGCTTCACGAAAGGAGAAAAAGGAAGCTTGGACGCCTAAGGACCAAAAGTGATGCATGAAAAATCTGTCTCGGGCTAAAACAATATTTCTGAAGACTTTGGGGACTTGCAGTAACTTATTTGGATTAGGATAATAATACATTAACCTAGTACAATTGGGTTAAGTATTTCATTAGTCTATTTGGATTTGGATAATGTTACATTAACCTAGTACAATTGGGTTAAGTATTTCATTAGCTTAGTAGGAATAGGATATGGGTATTATAAATACCCTATCTTGCTAGAGATTTTGAGGCATTCCTCCCTTAGTGGAGATATACATTCTACTTCTAATTCTTCTTCTATTCATCTATTCTTAAATTCCACAACAAGAGAATCGTTACTTTGCCTAGGAATTCACGCCTAAACGCCTACCACTCTTGTGCTACACGAAATTAATCATTATTGTGGTATAATAACAATGTCAATCGTGATCTCCTTCGCACTCATGGGTAACTAAACTTCTCTGTTGGGGTTATGGAAGCCTTATGAGATACTATCTATTGCTATGAGTTTGTGAATTCGTGACACGTATGCTGCTTATATCATTATTCTCTTCATCTTAATCTAAATTCTTTGTGGTTGCAAACAAAAGAATACGCCAGTATAACATTTAACTTGTTCGAAAGAAAGGTTATCTGTCTGGAAAAGAGATAGTGTCAAGGTAGTAGGGTCCTATACCCTATTAAACAGTTAGTGCCGTAACTGGATTAACCTCTTGGAGAATTCGTACCATTAGACACGCTTTAAGCTCGAAAGAGTTAAAGTGAAATAATCCTCGAATAGGTCGAAAGACGCCTGGATTTACCATCGAATACAATTCTCTATAAGCACATGCATATCGGAATTCAACACACTCATAGCCAATAGAGATGTATAACTCAGAAGGTTGACATAACCCCAACTCTTCAATTCTCATTGTTTTACAACCTACTAAACATTCTTTCTTTTTACTTTGCTATTTTCAGTTTTTACTTTAATATTTTGGTTACACATTACAATCCCCCCTTTTTACGAGACTTGCACTAAAAATCTAGTAATCTTTGCTTACTTGCTGACCAAGCTATTCCCTGTGGGATCGATACCCAACCCAGTTAGGTTCTATATTTGCTAACGACCGCTTTACACTCCTACGAGAGCTGTAGATTGAGCGTTATCAATTACCGTGAGCAAAACTAGTAGCACGATTTGCATCACACAAGCTCAAAGTAATATGTCCAATATCATGGTCAATATTACAAGAATGAACACTAAATTGAGGATTTTGAATCACATCACTCACATGATCAAGAAGTGAATTATCCTTAAGGGAAAATTGATTAACATATGCAACAAGAGAACTACCAAGGGAAGATTTTTGCTTTTCTACACTATGTAAACCCGAAGCTACTTAACATTGGCTACTACTATCCTTATCACAAAATTTCAAGCCTAAGGAAGTGTAGATTGTAGAAATGATACCTCGGTTTATGCCATGGAAGTCCACTTGTTTAGTGCTCTCGACCAAGGGTGTCATTAGCTCATTTCTTATGTTATCGTGTGGAACCCCTTTTTCATATTTCTTTGATAGAATATGAACTTGAACCTGTAAATAAGAAGGATGAATTCTAGGAAAAGTTATAGCATTTTTGTTAGTGAGTATCAAAGATCCTTTGTGGGCAAATCCCACAAGCACATTTTTCTTTTCTTTCCTACTTCACTACCCGCAGTTTCCCTTTTCCCTGCCCTTTTTTCTTCATATTCTTCTATTATCTCACCACTAAGTTTCTATCCATTTTGAGGCATGGCCTCATTCTCCTTAGATCCTAACTTTCACTCTTTTTCTACTTGGATAGGGTGTTTTTGGGTTAGTGTAGCTTGGGAAGGAATCATTGGATTTAGTAAAGTGTAGGGTCTTTGAATTAGTGGATTTTGGAGTTGAGGATTAGGGTTTAGGGATGTAATTTGGGTTCCAAGTCCTCCTTATTAAACTTGGTAGAGTGAGGAACGGCTAGGTCCATGTTGTTCTCGGTTTTGGGAGTAAAGATTGACTTGGTCTATAGAACTTGGTGGATACAATCTTTGGTGCAAGGTCTCGGAAGTATTAGTTGGTGAGGTGTTTTGAGGGGTATGAGGTTGAGAACTCCTTTGTCTTTCCACCCTCTCCAAACTCTCACTCGTTGAGGCCACATCCGAACCCAACTTCTCAACATTTGCCTTCATCCTAGCCACGCCTCGAGACAAAGTTTCAAGACTAGCTAAGAGGACATTCATAACATTATTGTCCAAGGTTGGAGAATTGGAATTTTTGGGTTCCATTTGCAATTGTACCTACAAAACAAGCAAATGTTAGTTCAAAATATGTTTACACATTCTTCACACTCCGCTTCCCGACTTGGTTATTAAAGTGTTGTAAGTCGGCTATCAACTTGTGAGAACTTGGGAATGAGTCTACTCTTGAGTTAGAATTGATTTCGGTTTTGAATACTCAATGATGTTTTGTATGTACTTGAACCAAGAACAACTACGGCACCACTAAGAACGTAAACACGAAGACGTACTCGAAAACTAGTTTGCAACTTAGTAGGTTGTTACTTAGTTGCCAACTAGTGTAAGAGTTAATAGAAATAAAACTAATAGAGACAAGGAAATAAACTTGGAAGGTCCTATGACTTGAGTTTTGTTGTTGATGTGGCCCACAATTTTTATTTTGGCCGTTTGGTATTGTTGTTTATTTGAAGTTTGATGTTGTCCAACTTAAATGATTCACTTTTGTTTGTTTGGTGAGGCTTTTTCGATTTTTGGAGTGAATGACAAGGCCTTGGACTCTTTTTTTCAAAGGCCAAAAAGGTGTCTATAAAATTTTCACCAACTAGCACCAAAATGGCAAAACACCTTTTTGCTTTGGCTTTGTCCTTTTACTCTTTTGGCCCTTCTTGAAAAAGGTTTTGACACTCTTTTGGTAAGGGAGATTTTGGGAGGTCTTTTGCTGATTTTCCTCTTTGGTGTTGTATTGAAACTATTTCCAAGACAAACAAAAAACCTAATCTCTCATTTCCCCTTTTCAAATCAAACACCCTTTTTGTTAAACATTCACCCAAAGACCTTTATGAACAAAAATATGAACACTTATGAACAACAACAATATTCAACTCATCCAACCCTTCAACAAAACTAAATAAAAGCTCAAATCTTGGAACTTAGACTCAAGTGTGATAGGGAAACAAAAAGATAACACATGAAACTACTATGACAAGCAAAATAACATCTAAATCTAGACACTAATTCGGCCAAACAATAACAACACTTCAGCCAAGACACCAAAACCATAGAATAACTTCTTTTTGTGAGATTTTCGACCTTGGACACCTTTTATAATGTTAGGAAACAAATATCTAACACTATAACACAAAAAACACAAAAAAATCACAAGAAAACTAGGCTTCAAATTACGGCCTAAACACAAAAACGGGACAGCTTCACTATGTTTGAGTTTTTCAGCTTTTTAACACTTTTTTTTGTTGATTTTTCGAGTGAAAAAGCCCAAGATTGATCTCGTGGGAACGAAATCAATGATGGATCTGATACCAAATGATATTAAATGGTATCTAAAAGAGCACGAAATAGTCCGTAATCACACAAAACAGTCCATACACACAAGACACTAAACGGAAACAACAAACACAAACTTAAACGATAAAGAAGATAGGTAACTTGACACAAGGAGAACTCATAATGAAGAAACTAGAGAGTATATTAAACTCTAAAACCTATACAAAACAAGTTAACAGAAACCAAGTTCTTACGGGAATACAAGAGGAACTCGGTTCACTCAAGCACTCTTATTTCTAGCCGATTCACAACACAAGTGGAACTTTTCACTTGTGAAGCTCAAATGTTTGGTGGTCTACTCTCTTCTTGAGAGGAAATATGATGTTCAAATGTTACAAGTGTTCTCAAGAAATTACTGAGGAACAAATCTAAGGAAACACCTTAAATAGTCTTATAAAAAGGATGGCAAAAGGACTCCTTTGCCATTAATGAAGGGGTGGCAGGTGTGGAGTGTTTTGGGCAGCCTTGGTCTATATTTTGATCCCCTAAGGTCAGCCCCCACATGTCAAGACGTATACTCCCTTGGGTGAGTTCACAACAAGCTTAACCAAATCCATTTTCATAAACGCGCCTTGTAGTCTTTGAAGTTCCCGAGGTTGGGCAAGGCTTTGAAAAAGTCTTCAAAAGGTCTTCAATTCACTTTGCAAATCTGAAACTTTGAACTTCAACAAAAACTTGTAATCCTTGTGCTCCTCATGCTTGTATCACTTCATTAAGGGTATTTTAGACATTGCACATGGTGTATTTACACACTATGGCAGACCCTCTCATTAAGGGCAAAGTGATCTTTTTGTCTTCTTTTGTAATATACTATAAGTAGGATTTTTTAGGTCTTCTCTCATTAGTTGTTTAATGATAAAAATATGATAGATTGAAAATCCTCTCTCTTGAGAGTATACCACCTTAGTATATTTCTTAGTTAGGGATTGGATTATCCATTGTAGTTTAGGGCTTGAAAAAGCCAATATTGTTCGTTGCTTGGAAACGGTGGATCTTGAGGTGAGTTAATTCCCTTGGTGGTCACCGTAAGGACTTTGTTCTTGTTAATGTGTTTTGTAGAGGTTTTAGAGATTAATATACTCTTTAGTTGCTACATTACGTGTTCTCCTTGTGTCAAGTTAACTATCTTCTTTATGGCTTTAAGTTTGTGTTTGTTTCTTGTACGGTTTGTGTCTTGTTGTTGCGGGTGAATGTGGGTTGTTATTGTTTGTCTGTGGATTGATTTGTGCTTGTAGATACCGTGTGGTATCATTTGGTATCAGATCATGGATTGAGCTTGTTACCACAACATCAATCTTGGGTTCATAAACTTGAAAATAAAAAAAAGTGTTAGAAAGCTGAAAAATTATAAAGAGGCAAATCTGTCCATTTTTTGTGTTCTTGGCCGAAATTGTATTCTTCTTCTTGTTGTTTTGGATGAGATTTGTGTCTAGATCTAGGTGTTTTTTTCTTTTAGTAGTTTTTTCTAAGTGTTATTTTTGTCTTCACTAACACCCTTGAGTCTAGATCCAAGTTGAGCTTGAACATTGTTGTTGGTATTGTTGTTGTTGTTTCAAGAGCTTGAACATTGTTGGTGTTGTTGTGTGGACTGAAACTTGAAGGTGTGGTTTGAGCTCGTGTTGTTGATATTTGTTATGGTTTTTAAACTTGAAAAAGGTGTTGTTGATTTTTGGAGGTTTAACGTGAGGCTAGGTTTTCAAACTTCTATTGAAAGTTCTTGTTGTTCTAGACTATCTTCACATCTAGTTGCAAAAAAGCTCTTCAATAGTGTTGTTTGATCCAAAAGCCAAGTAGAAATAAGTGAGGCCTTTGTTAGTCTTGAAAACTAATCCCAAAGACCTACCAAAAGGAAAGGGGGTCAAAAAGATCTACAAAAAACCTGGTACCAAAAGAGGGAAAGAACACTTTTCTAGGTGTCCAAAAGAGGAAAGGGCCACCAACCCTTCAAAAGGTGTCTTTCCCAAAAGGTGTACGACAAGTCAAACCATTTTGAATATGAAAAAGGGCTCCAATCTTGATATTTTTCTTTTCCAAGGCCGAAATACTCTTCAAGAATTGAAAATTGAACAAAAATTTTAAAGTTGGAAAAATAAGAACCTTTCAAAAACCGCAACCAATCCTAGACCACCACATCACCAATTTTTGTACAATACCAAAACTTAGGGCTCAAAATCTTGGATTATTAGTTTCTGTTTGTTGATTCTTAGTTTCATTTTTTTTTATTCTTATCTAATTGGAAATTAGTAAATACCTACCAAGTTGTAAATTAGTTTTTGAATACTTTTTTTCGTGTCTTCGTTATTTGTGTGCTTTTCTCGTTTGTAACTCTTAGTAAATTTTTGTTTCAAGTTCGTATGTGAATTTAGTTTTGTGTCTTGAGTCAATCAAAACAAGAATCCATTCTATCCACCAAGTAGGATTGACATCTTATTGCCTACTGGAGTATAAGCAACTTTCAATATTTGTTGCTCTAATTGTGAGAAACACAAAAGTGAGTGTATACGAGTGTTTGTGAGGAGCTTTTACTACTAATATTGTTTGTTTTATTTTATTTGTTGTTGTCTTTTTTTTTTTGGTTAGGTACCATGGCTGCCCATAATTTCAGGGCTACATGTGATTGCATCACTGATGATCTTGAAGATATGCAACGGGACGTTAAAATTTTATGCCAATTGTTACCCAAACTCTTCCCTCAAAATCCAATTGTCCAAACAACTTGCGATGAGAGCTTCCCGAAGGAACTTGTCGACCAATATTATGACGAACTTTTACACCAAGGTAAAGATGAACATACTCATGAAAGTCAAGGTAAAATAGCTAACTCTTACACTTTGGTGCATGTGAATGATGGTCATGTGGCTAATAAGCCATTGAGTGTGAGTAATATCCTACCTACATGTGAGTATATTGATTCTTTACCACTTGTGGATGATGTACATGTTGTGCGAGTGGATACACTAGTTGATCGTATAGATGACCAAGTTGATTCTTCTTGTAAGATTAACTTGTGTCCACCTGGTGTTGAAGCTATTACGTTGAATGAAAGTACATCGTCGTGCAAAAATTGTGTTGACCAAATTATTTGTGAAACTTTTTCACCACTTGAGTATGTGTGTGATGTGATTAATAGAGATCAAGTGAGATAAATACTTGAAAATGTTGATCAACAAAATGGGAGTGAACTCGAGAGCCATTCTTGGGACAATCTTATGCTTGAAACCTCTTTAAAACATGATATTGATCTTTTAGAGAGTGAGCAATTTTCTAGTTCCAAATCTACCCGTGAGATAGATCATTCTCTCTTTAGGTATAATGTCTTGTATAAAGATGATATACACATTCCTAAGGAACCTAGTAGAGAAAATAATTGTAGAGATTTCGTTGAAGTCTATAGCCAATAAACTAATCCACTATGGTGTGACAACATTCCTCCTAAAGATGGAAATCTCTTTTTGAAAGATGAGAGTACTCTTAAGGGTAAGGAATGTGTAGTCCTTCTTGAAAACCAAAGGACAAAGTTGTCATTGACTCCTTGGGGTAATGTTTTTAAATTTGCATCCTTGCCTGATACACTTGTGCATACATCGCATGAATACCAACTTAAGGATGCCACATTGCCTATTTGCTTGAGGGAAACAATGTGTATGTGCTTAAATGCTTCACTCGTGTATACTTTACACTTAGTTCTTTCCTATACTACCTCTTTGCCTATGATGGCATCCATGCTAGTTTATGTAGAGGTAGGAAACTTGTTGGTTGGTCCACTTGTTCTAATGACTACGCCTTGTGTTTTTTATGGAATTTAATACCAAGAGTGGCACCACATTTGATGAGGTCACTTGAAGGGGAAATGAAAAAAATGTGCTTTATGGTCCCTAAGTTACGGGTAGCCTTACCTTTGGGACTTCGGCATACTATTGAGTCCTTTGAAGTTTCTTTATCTGTTGATACTGGTCATAGCAATGCCCTTTGTGTTGTTTTTCTAAGCTTTCCATGACTAAAACAATGGATTCATGGTTATATTTCAAGTATGTTCCCGGTATGATGATGTTTATTATTGTGCTAACTCTAACTGTAACGCCCCGAATCTGATACCCAGAATGCTACACGGTGATTATGACCCTGAAGGACCACAAGCTAATCCATGACTGATATCTGTACCTGTATACTGCATAAAAGACTCTATAATGCAGAAACATTAACTGAAAGGCCATAAGGTTCACATAACTGACGTAAAACATAACATCTGAATGAGGTATGAAAAACCCAAAACACGAAAATATCTGTCTGAACATAATAGTCTAGAAAGCCTCTAACTGAATGAACTGTCTGAGTAAGGAGTTGATGGGACATGTCCCCAACTAACTCCAACTAATAACTAATCAATGAGATAATAGAAAAATAATCATGTCCTCGAAAGATAAGGACTCACTTCTAACTCTAACTGCTGAGACTAGAATCTACTACTGCTCTGTAGATAATGACTCTGAACCTATGGTATAAGACACCATAGCGTGGAAGAGTCAATACTTTAAATGTACTGGTATGCATATGAGGTAGGATAAATGCATGGGGTTCATATGAATGAACAATAATAACCGAATGGCTATCATGAGCATGAGAGTACATGCATAAGACATAATAACTAACACTAATATCGTGATAATGTGATTACTGATAACTAAATACTGATAACATGACATATTGACAACTGATATAACTGATAATATAAGTGACTATGGCTGACAGTCCTAAATCTAACTGAACTATATGAGTTCCATACTATATCTGGGTTAACTGTATCTGACAGTCCTAAAATCTAAAGAACTATCTGAGTTTTTTTATTGAGACTGCTAAAAAAACTATGGGAAGTAGTTAACTAACAGACATGCCCTTAATACACCATCATGGCTAAGTTGGGGTCCAATCTGTAACCCCAATTGGAAGGTTGTCAATGACGCGCCACTGGTAAGAACAATCTTTGAATAACCCTTATATAATAGGTAACTTTAGTAAGAACGGTGGGAACCCTCATATAACAGGTTAAGACACCTCATCTACCCTCATATATCAGGATATGATGTCTCAACATATGCTGGCTACATAGTATTGGAACACAAGGATTGCTTCTAAGAATCACACCCTCATATAACAGGTGAGTTCCCATCCTTGGGTTCACTCGGTGCTAACTCCTACTCCTATCTAATTAGATTTTGAACATGATTAACTGAATTGAACTGAACATGGACTGATTTACTGAATTTTGTTGACTAGTAGAATAATACTGATATATGTCAACTACTGAGTTCATGAGATCATGGAGATTTCCTGACTCATAAGACTGTCTGAAGTCTAAGGATTCATAGCTTGACTGAGAGTATCGTAAAAACATTACATAGCTCTAGGCACACAACTAATAGTTTGGGTACAAGTACCCCCAGGTCTCTATAGAATAAAATTGATGAAGCATGACTTTATCGAGTACAAGACCCATATCAACAATACATAATTTAATAAGTTGTGGATTTCATGAAGTACAAGGTTATCATACTATCTAACATGGACGAAAATGCTGATAATCATATCATAATCTCATGTTCTAATATCATGGGCATTCTGACAACATACACATTTCACAATGATAGCATGGAAACCATTTAAACATAAGGGGATAACAAGCATGTCACATTTAGTTTATGTCTTGAGCTATAAAGCATGATTTCTACTATTTCAAGCATTTTATCAACCACCTTGCATGCACAACTTAGGGCATAAGTGAATTCATCAAACTACACATCACAAACAACTAAATTCATGGGTTTTATCTTGTATGTTAACATAATATCATGATAAACACACAAAGATTCCAACTTTGAAATCAATCAACGTCAAAAACATGATTACAATTAACCCACAAAATAAATACCATGATTTATAGATAAAACAAGGTTCTTGAGCTTCATGGATGGAAGGAATCCATGAATGATCACAACATATAACTTAGTTCATGATTTCGTGAAGATTGACGGTGAAACTTTCTTGAAATTAAGTCTTATATGAAAACCCTAGGTTGTTCTTTAGTGGTTTTTGAGAGAAACTAGTGTATTTTAGGTGAAAAGTGGTTGATTCACGTGTTAAAGAGATTAAATAGGGGTGGGAAGTAGACCCTTTTAACCCCAGAAGCTTCATTTAATTTCAATAAAATTTCTTGAATTAAACCCCTAGCGCGAAGCGGCGCTATTGCGTTGTGTCACTGGATTTTGAAAATTGGAAAATTGCGGGATGGCGCAACGCTGAGCCATCGTGTTGCCCCTTTTTTTGACCTGGAGCTTTGGCATGAAATGGAGGAAATAGTGCTCAGATACTGGAAAAGGACAATTTCCATTTTAACTTGTGGCGTGGAGCGCTACTAACCAATATGACACTGTTTTACAAAGGGAACTTGAAATAATCATAACTTTTGACTCGGTTATCGAATTTGGGCGAATCTTACATAGATGGAAAGCTTATTAAATTTTCCAATTGAAAAAAAGTAAAAATATTGAAAATTCCTCATGGAATAATCATCATTCAATTCAGAAGATAATACTAGACATTCTTGGGATGAAATTAGCTAGGAAAAATTCAGGGTATTACAATATCTCCCACTTGAGAACATTTGTCCTCAAATGAGACAGAGAGAGGGGATGAAAGTAGCTAACATACATAATGAACATGAATAACTAGAACATGTTCTCATGACTGACATAACTGACAAGTTGAACATAACATACTGAACACGCATATCTGATTCATGAATGCATGACTGAGTGTTCTGAGGAACTAAGTTATGCTCACAATGAGAATGCATGTATGATGCATAATTATATAACTGAGCTGATACATGAATGCATGACTGAATATGCAATGGTACTTGATACCAAGTTTGTGATGAGCACTGAATATGAAAATGAGAAAGCTTAAGGAGAACTGTTAACTTGAGCTTGATCTTAGTTGGCGGAGAAGAGCTTAGGATACTTAGTACACATGTCTGCTTTTGCTTCCCAAGTATCTCCCTCGACGGACTGATTTTGCCAAAGAACTTTGACTAGAGGGACTTCTTTGTTCCTTAATCTACGAGTCTGATAGTCTAGGATTTTAACTGGAATCTCTTCATAAGAGAGGCTATTCTGAACATCTATGCTCTTAATAGGGACTATAACTTCTGGGTCACCTATACGCTTCTTGAGCAAAGAGACATGGAAGAATGGTTAAACGGAGGCCAGATCTGATGGCAATTCGAGCTCATCAGCTACCTTGCCAAAGTGACTGAGAATCTTGAAGGGACCGCGACATATAGAGGACTGAGCTTTCTCTTCTTGCCGAATCTCTTCACTCCCTTCATAGGAGAGAACTTTAGATAGACATAGTCACCAATCTCAAACTCGAGATCTTTTCTATGAACATCTGCATAAGACTTCTGTTGGCTCTGAGCTGCTCGGAGTCATTCTCTAATCAACTGGACTTTTTTTAAGGCGTCGAATACCAAGTCAGGCCTTATGACTGAGGAATCACTAACTTTGAACCAACGATTAGAGATCTACATATCCTATCTTAGAGAGCTTCAAATGGAGCCATCTGAATACTGGAATAATAGCTATCGTTGTATGCAAATTCAATCAAAGGAAAGTGGTCATCCCAACTTATCTTAAAATTAATTACACACACCTTTAGCATATATTCTAAAGTTTGAATGGTCCTTTCTGCTTGACCATCTTTCTGAGGATGGAAGGCTGTACTAAGGTGAACTTGGGTACCAAGACCCTTTTGGAATGCTTTCCAGAAGTGAGAGGTGAACTGGGTACCTCTATCTGAGATAATAGATAACGGACTACCGTTCAATTTAACCAACTCTATGATGTAGAGTCTAGCGTAATCCTCAGCTGAATAAGAGGTATAAACTGGAAGTAAATGGGCTGATTTGGTCATTCTATCTATGATGACCCAAACTGAATCATGCTGATGATGAGTTTAAGGCAAACCCATCACAAAGTCCATATTCACTACTTCCCACTCCAAGTAGGAATAATGAACTCCTGCATTGGTCCACTTGGCTTCTAATGCTTTATCTTAACCTGCTGACATATAGAGCATTTAGCCACAAACTCTGTAACATCTCTTTTCATCCCACTCCACTAATAGATCTCCCATAAGTTGTGGTACATCTTACTGTCCCATGGATGATTAGAGTAGCGCGCACCATGTGCTTTTGCAAGAATTTGCTGCCTTAATTCATCTATACCTGGAATACAGAGATGACCCTGGCAACGAAGAACACCATCTCTCCTTGGGAGAAAACCTCTATTTTCTAATTCTGGACTGACTCTTTCAATTTGAAAAGGCTGAGATCTCTATCTTGCTTTTCTTTCACCTCAAAACTAGAGGTGATTCTGAACTTTTCTGAACCCATACATCACCCTCTTTTGTATCGACTAAGAGAATGCCTAGTATGGCAATCTGATGGACTTCTTGAACTAACTTCTTCTTTCTGTCCACAACATAAGAAACACTACCAATAGACAGTCTACTGAGAGTGTCGGACACTAAGTTGGCCTTGCCCGGATGATAAAGAACACTCATGTCATAATCTTTCTAGAGCTCTAACCACCTCCTATGATGAAGATTGAGATCTTTCTGAGAAAAGACATACTGAAGGCTCTTATGGTCTATGAAGACATCTACATGAACACTGTAGAGATAATACCTCTAAATCTGTATGGAAAAGACTATGGCTGCTAACTCAAGATCATGATTAAGATAATTCTTCTTATGGGGTTTAAGCTGTCTAGAGGCATAGGCTATGACCTTACCATGCTGTATGAGGCACAATCCAAACCTACTATGGATGCATCACAATATTCTACGAACCCATCTGAACTATCTAGAAGAGATAAGACAGGAGCTGAGGTGAGTTGAGTCTTGAACTCCTGAAAACTCTTCTCGCAAGGATCTGACAACTGAAACTTCACTTTCTTCTGAGTCAATATGGACATAGGGGATACAATAAAAGAAAATCCCTCAAGAAATCGTCTGTAATAGCCATCCAAACCAAAGAAACTCCTGTTATCTGATGGAGAGATAGTGCGAGGCCATTTTCTTACTGCTTTGGTATTTTGAGGATCTACTATAATACCATCACTAAAAATTATATGGCCAAGGAATGTTACTGACCTTAGCCAAAATTCGCACTTACTGAATATAGAGAATAGCTAATGATCTCTGAGAGTCTGAAGTACTATTCTGAGATGGTCTTCATGATCGCGCTCACTGCAGAAATAGACTAGAATATCATCTATGAAGAGTATTATGAACATGTCCAAGTATTGCTTGAACACACGATGTATCAAGTCCATGAAAGCGACTTGGGCATTGGTAAGACCAAAAGATATGACTAGAAATTCAACGTGACCATACCGAGTATGGAATGCTGTTTTTTGAATGTAACATTCTATGACTCTGAGCTGATGATAGCTGGACCTAAGGTCTATCTTAGATAAATAGTTAGCACCCTGAAGTTGAAAAAACAAGTCATCGATTTTGGAAAGAGGATACTTGTTCTTGACCATGACCTTATTGAGCTGATGGTAATCAATGCACATTCTAAGAGAACCATCTTTCTTGTGCATGAATAAAAATGCTGCACCCCAAAAGGAAATGCTGGGCCTAATGAATCCTTTAAGAGATCCTTTAACTGTTCTTTCAGTTCTCTGAGTTCTGCTAGTGCCATTCTGTATGGCGAAATAGAGATAGGCTGAGTGCCTGGAAGAAGATCAATGTTGAATTCTATTTCCCTTTCGGAAGGAATTCCAAGAATATCTTAGGGAAAGACGTCTAAATATTCATTTACAAATGGGACTAATTCAAGACTGGGAGTTTTGGAATGAGAGTCTTTAACTCAAACAAGGTGATAGACACATCCCTTAGATATCATTTTCCTTGCCTGATGGTAGAAAACAAGCTAACCTCTGAAAGAGGATACACTACCCTTCCACTCAAGGACGGGTTCATTCGGAAACTAAAACTAGACTATTCTATTTCTGCAGTCGACTATGGCATAGCAGGAGTAAAGCCAATCCATGTTGAGAATTACATCAAAATCAGTCGTCTCTAATTCAACTAAGTCTATTAAAGTGATTTTCTAAAATATCATAATTGGGCAGTTCCTGTATACCCACCGGGCTATGATGGTTTTACCCACTGGGGTAGAAATGGAAAAGGGCTTTGCTAAAATTTTGGGATTGATTCCGAAATCGCTTTCTATGTAGGGAGTAACAAAAGACAAGGAAGCGCCTAGATCAAGCAAAATGTAAACATGCAAATGAAAGATCTATAACGTACCAGTAACCACATTAGGAGAATTTTCCTGATCCTACTAGGATTGGAGAGAATAAAGATGATTTGAGAGCTGACCACTAGTAGTATTAGAGGTTGCACCCTGCTGATTCAGGCGATCGGACTGAGCTGTGGGTTGATTTTGTATACCCTGAGGACCTGGATGAGGAAAGTATCTGACTCTATGGCCTTTCTTGCCACATCCAAAATAGATACCACTACCCGTTCTACTGACACCCTGATGGTGCTCACCGCAAGTCTAGAAAAGAGGATAGGTGAGGGCACTGCTAACACTGTACTGAGACTTAGAGCTTGGAACTCTATTTTTGTTACCCTCTCGGAACTTAGGGACTGGAAAATAGCTGATGAAGGAGCTGGAACTGATGACTTAGGAAAAATTCGAGAATGGTTTCCTCTTTCTGATTTAGGCTGAGTAAAGTTGAAACTACCTGCCTTTACTCTCTTATTCTGTTTCTCCCTTATCTTAATCTTCTGCTCCTCTATCTACTGAGCATGAGTCATGATCCTGGCAAAAGTTATGTCACTATTTAGCATGGCGGATCTATACTCATTAACCACGCTATCATTCACCCTTAAAATGAACTTACTCATCTTTTTCCTGCTATCTAAAACCACATGAGGGGCATATATGGCTAATTGAGTAAACATAATAGAATACTCTTTAACTGTCATGTTCCCCTGCCTAAGGTTGATGAATTTTCGCACCTTATCTTCTTGATGAGCTAGATTTTAGTTAGCACATTTAAGACTTTTTACTTGAAATAATTGAAAGTTCTTAAGCAACTTTTATCATTTTTGATTGTTTTATCTTTGATTTTGCAGTAGAAGCTAATATGTTAGAGAACCAAGCAGGATGGAAGCAAAAGAGTAGAAATCTGAAGTAAAAAGAAGAGAAGTGTGGCTGACGACATTCCTGATAACTCGTCGGCCTTTTGATAAGTTATTAGCTTCATCGTCAGCAGTAGACAGAGAATGGACCTCAGCTGAAAGATGTAACGACATTTCATGATAAGCCATTAAGAAGTTGATAGGACTTCAAAATTATTGTTAGACTAAGGCAGAACATAGGAGGTGAGGTAGATAAGTGATGACATTCATGATAAGTCTTCAAAAATCTGATAGACTCTCACAGTTCATCGTCATGCTAAGGCAACGAATGTCAAAATCAAAGAGGAACTGATGACATTTATGATAAATCATCAGCCTCCTGATAAGGCATCATGAATGGCATCACCTGTCCTAGAAAAATACTGCACTCTATTATTTTATTTCCATAATTAGGCTAAATTACTTAAAGCATAATTAAGGCTTTTCTTATAGAAGGAGGGATCTGCAACTTGAACTGGGGGACGACTTGGTAACTTTTCTCTGTAGTTTTGGCTCTTAACTTTGATTTAAATTTTCAACTCTTTGATTTGGTTGTGGGAATTTTTCTCTTGAACTTAAAAGAGAATCAACTTCATACTTCATCTTTTGTAGGTTTGATTACTTTGAATGATGAATATAATTGTTTCTATCTCTTCCTTTCTCATGTGGAACTAAAACCCACAACTAGGGTTGTGGGATCTATGATTACTCCTTTATTGTCTTAATAGTTTGTTAGGGTTCGAGTGATTGTGGGAACTGATGTGCTAGATTTTTGTACCATATTTAATACTTTTTAACTTGAAATAATTGTAAGTTCTTAAGTAATTATTGGTGTTTTTGATGTTATTTGTTAAGATTTTGTAGGGAAGTCAAGGATGGGAGGAAAACATAGGAAAGATGAATAAAATAAGTAAAATTTGGTACAAGTGAGCTGATATGAGTCTGACGGCATTTCTTGCAAGCCGTCAGAGATGTGGTAAGCTACCAAAAAAAGGCGTCAGGAAGAACAGTGAAGAATTGCTGGATAAAGGTGAAGACATTCTTAATATGTCATTACAAGTGTGGTAAGACGTCAGAAGATGCCCTCAAGTGGGATAAAAGATGGTGAAATAAGCTGAAGGTCTGACGATATTTGCTACACACCATCACTCCTCTGGTAAGCCGTCAGAGGAAATTGTAAGTAGAAAAGGTTAAGAAGGCACGACTTATGATGACATATCTAAGATGCCGTCATAAGCCTGACGATCAACACCAATATGCTGTCACCTAAATCTGAGCCCAGCTGTGATTTTGTTATTTTATTACATTAATTAGGCTTTAGTATAAATAACATATTTTAGGGTTTTTAATTGATTCATAATTCATCTATCAGACAATTAACCTAGGGAAGAGAGGCACGTAACATTGCTTTCTTACATCAATTATTCTTCTTGTTTTTATCAATTATTTTTGGGTTTTTACCTTGTGATTCAATCGAAGAAACTATTTGTTGTTTTCCATCTAATTGTAAGTTATCCTTATCATTATGAATTCAACTTTTGATTTCATTCATCAAATCATGAGCGACTAATTTCATTAGCCAGGGTTATGGGATCCATAGATTAGGGTTTGATATGATACTAGGTGTTTAACGGATTCAAAGAGTAGTGGAACATCTTGAAATTCTGTTGTTTTAACTAAAATATAGTGGTTGCAAACATTAGATTATGCCTTTTATTTGCTTTTAACGGAGAAATAGACTAGAGGATGCGAATCATTAATAGGGACTCGGAAGCTACCAACCTTCTGTTTAACGATTAATGCCGTAACTGGATTAATCTACCTGATATAACATCCTATTAGAAATAGATAAGTTATCTAAGTTTGAGAGAATTAGATAATAAATTGTCTGGTGAGGTCGAGAGTTAAATCAGATAGTATAATCGTCAGGGATATTCTGTTGTTCTAATCATTCTGACAATATCCAGCATTAACTTGTATCTGTCAATTTCTGAAATCCTTGGTGAACATAGCTCTGTTTTACCATTTATATTGATTACAAACATTAATATTGAAGTGACAACATTACTTGATACTTTCAAAACCCCCATATTAATTTTATATTTTCGTACCATTTTTTTGAATGGAACTTGTAGCTATAGATTCAAATTAGCTTAATCGTCACTCACATTGTTCACTGTGGATTCGACCCCAACTCCAAAGTTGGGTAAATATATTGATGATGAAAGCCTTACACTAATTTGAGGTGTAAGTTGAGCGTTATCAAAAATGGCGCCGTTGCCGGGGAACAATTTGGCGTATTGAGTTAGTTTGGAATTTTAGCTTACTTTCTTGAATTCAAACTTGTAAATATTTATTTGTGATTTCCTTTGTTTCGTGTGTTAGGTAGATTCTATTTATTTTTGCTTATTTCTTACTATGGAATCATGGAATGAATGTGAGTTTGATGGTTGGAAATCTTATCTGGATGATCCATTTCCATATTGTGATGGTCCCCATTTTTGGCATAACTATAGATATACTCCCCGGAGAGAGATGTGTGCATAATCTCTATCCTACCGGGAGTATAATTGTTCTTTATATGGTGGTCAAGATGGACATTGGAGTGATTTCTCAAATTCCCCTTCCCTTTATTGCGCTAACCCAAGTTCTACTTCTTCTTGTGAGTATGACAAGTCGTATGGTCAGGAAAGAAAGAATGCAGCACTGGAAAGAGTGACATTGAAGCTATGCTTCAACTAATGTTGGATTATATAGATACAATGAATGATACCATATATGACATATGCCAAGACATTAGGGCATTTAACGAGGGAAGAGAAAGGATAGAAGAGATGGATATCGAGGTCAATTATCCAAAATACTTTTTTACATAATGTTTAGATGATATCTTGTCTGTGGAATCTTTTAAAATAATGGAAAAGTGTGCGATGAAGATCAAGATTCCTATGCTGATGATGAGCTTGATGTTGATCAACCCTTGGAGATTTCCTAACCAATCGAGCCAACCATGAGGGATGATGCCAAGATTGAGGAAATGGTTCAAGAGGCAAAAGAATAAGCCAAGCCAATCTCTTATGAAGACTCTAGCCCAATTCAAAGAAAAAATGTTGAGAAGATGAATAAAAGTGAGTGTGTAGATGATAGTGTAAATTTTGAAGTAGGATTTGTTGGGCCACACTCGAAGCATTTTTTCACATTATGTTTAGATGATATCTTGTCTGTGGAATCATCTAAAATAGTGGAAGAGTGTGAAGATGAGGAACAAGAATCCTTTATTCTTTATTTTACACTTGATAAGCAATACAAAAACACAAGTCACTTTAAAGCTGAGTTGTTTATCATGCATCAGCCATTACTCGGCTTCTTAATATTTGTACCACCTCCCTATGAGCGAGGCAAGAAGATGGACTCTAAGTTGGGGGTGAAGTTCATATCCTCAAGATGGAGGAAAAAGCTGAGTTGGGTCATGCTGCGACACTAAATTAGGAGTTTCTTGGGAGGAAACCCAAGGTACTTTATTGTTTGTATTTATATTGTGTGATTGACATCAGATATTCGCACCCCTAGTGCCACATGTATGTTTCTAACTCTCTTGTTTTGGATTGATGCGTTGGGAACACTACATGATATTAAGTTAAGGGTGGGGCTACTTGTGGGTCTTGTACATATGCATGGTTATTGGTGCTGAATTGATGTCATATCTTGATTCCTTTGGGTCACATTGTTATTTTTCATTGATATGCATAATTGGATTTATAAGTAATTGAACACGGAGAGTGGCATGAGTGTTGATCTAAACTAGATAATCAACTGTGATAGGCATCTTATGTGCCTCTTGGTTAAGCATCGTAGTACGTTGTTATGTAGTTGCTTGAGGACAAGCAATTATTTTAAGTTGAGGGTGTTGATGTGCTAGATTTTTGTAGCACATTTAATACTTCTTAACTTGAAATAATTGTAAGTTATTAAGTAATTATTGGTGTTCTTAACATGCCTCCAAAGGAATCAAGATTTGGCATCAATTCAGCAACAATAACCATATATATGTACAAGTTACACTACCCAAACAAGTAAATAGCTAGCAATGCAACCGATGTGACCTTACAATGAAGAAGTCCCTCCTCACTCATATATGAACTCAAGCATGTCAATACGGGGACGGTCAAAAGACACTCACTCTCAGAAAGAAATTATAATCAGTGTATGTCAAATACCACGTGCTTGCCCTTATTTTCATTACCAAGGTGTCCATACAGGTAAGTTAGGATCACTATAGGTCTTTTCTTCGACTTGTAATGTAGGCTAAGGGCTGGTATAATATTCAATGGCATTTAGAGTGACTAAGCCTCCTTGGCACTACCTTAAATTTTGGGGTTGACTTATTAACCTTTTTCTTCTTTTTCTCCATTTCTTGATCACACATTATTCAGGATGGATGTGGCTTTTCTTTTTCATTCTTTTATTTTCTTATTCTTCTTCCACACCACTCAGCTTTTTATTCTTTTTCACTTCTTTTTTCATTTTATTCTACCTTTCTTCATACCCAATTTACATCACGCACCCCTATGATAGCCACCCTCAACTTAGGTAGTTTTCCTAAGTTAAGGTGCACAGTATCCAAGGAGGACCAGGGCCAAAACAGGTTCATTATGATCTAAATGGGAAGGTAATAGGTGTCATTGAAAGAAATGGTCAATTCAGTCTCAAAATAGGGATCAAGAGATATCATGCATACAGGGAAGGTCATTTAGGCAAAAAAGAGTGACTTAAAAATCAAAACGGCCTATGATCCTTTCCTAACCCTATCTTTCAACCAAGGTAAGACTAATCGGGCAAGTTCTAGATTTTAACACACAAAGGGAACTAAGTAGTATCTCACACACATATGGCACAAATGTGCATTACAAGCTACCACCTATCCGGTTCATTCGATTGTTTAGCAGTTGATATCATGTCACTAGTACTAATGCCATAACAAGATGCACAATAGTCACATATAGATGCACATTCCATAGTTAACAGATAGACAATTGGAGAGGTATTTATCATTCCAAAAAATATCAAAAAAAATATGTCAACTACCGTAGATATTTATTTTTATACCAGTTAACCACAACACATCATAACACAAAAATAATACGCCTAAACATGACAGCTTTACTAGGAACAAGATTCCGGGAAAAAGAAACACGACAACAAAAACCCCAGGAGGACATCACACCCACAAGTAGCCCCACCCTCAACTTAATATCATGCAGTTGTCCTAATGCGTCAATCCAAAACAAGAGAGTTAGAAACATACCTGTGGCACCATGGGTACGAAGATCTGATGTCAATGACACACAAATACAAACAACAAAATACCTTGGGTTGCCTTCCAAGAAGTGCTTAATTTAGTGTCACGGCACGACCCAACTTAGCTTTTTTCTCTATCTTGAGGATATGATCTTCACCCCCAACTTAGAGTCCATCTTCTTGCCTCACTCATAGGGAGGTGGTACAAATATTAAGAAGTAAAGTAATGGCTGATGCATGATAAACAACTCAGCTTTAAAGTGAGGTGTATTTTTGTGTTGCTTATCAAGTGTAAAATAAAGAATATAGGATTCTTGTTCCTTATCTTCACAGTCTTCCACTATTTTAGATGATTCCACAGACAAGTTATCATCTAAACATAATGTGGAAAAATGCTTTGAGTGTGGCCCAACAAATCCTACTTCAAAATTTACACTATCCTCTACACACTCACTTTTATTCACCTTCTCAACATTTTTACTTTGAATTGGGCTAGAGTCTTCATAAGAGATTGGCTTGGCTTTTTATTTTGCCTCTAGCACAATTTTCTCAATCTTGGCATCATCCCTCATGGTTGGCTCGATTGGTTGGTAAATCTCCAAGGGTTGATCAATATCAAGCTCATTATCAATTTAGGAATCTTACTCTTTATCGTCACACTCTTACATTATTTGAAATGATTTCATAGACAAGATATCATCTAGACATAGTGTAGAAAAGTGTTTTGGATGATTGACCTCAATATCCATCTCTTCTATCCTTTCTCTTCCCTTGTTAAATTCCCTAATGTATTGACCTATGTCACGTATGGTATCATTCATTGTACCTATACGATCCAAAATTAGTTGAAGCATAGCTTCAATGTCATTTTGTCTAGTATTGTGTTCTTCCTTTTCTTGACCATAAGACCTATCATACTCATAAGAAGAACTAGAACTTGGGTAATATCAATAAGGGGAGGGGGAATTTGAGAAATCATCCCAATGTCCATCTTGACCACCACATAAATAACAATTATACTCTCGATAGGATGGAGATGGTGCACACATCTTTCTCCGGGGAGCATATCTATAGTTATGCCAAAAGTGGGGTCCATCACAATATGGACATAGATCATCCAGATAAGATTTCCAACCATCAAACTAACATTCATTCCATGATGCCATAGTAAGAAATAAGCAAAAATAAATAGAATCTACCTAGCACACGAAACAAAGGAAATCACAAATAAATATTTACAATTTTGAATTCAAGTAAGTAAGCTAAAATTCCAAACTAACTAAATACGCCAAATTGATCCCCGACAATGGCGCCATTTTTTATAACGCTCAACTTACACTTCAAATTAGCTTAATCGCCACTCACATTGTTCCCTGTGGATTCGACCCCGACTCCAAAGTTGGGTAAATATATTGACGATGACCTCGTTACACTAATTTGAGGTGTAAGTTGAGCGTTATCAGGAACATCTTGATAATTTTTTTGTACTAATTATTTTTTGTTGGTTACAAACAATAGGCTTTGCTTACTGTTGCTTTGCTTAAGATAAGAAATCAACCCTAGTATGAATTGAATTATCAATGAGGATTCGGGAAGTTTAAGCTCTCATCTAATGATTAATGTTGTAACAACATTGATCAACTTGAGATAAAATCAGTATAAATAGAATGACTTCTTAAGTTTGATAGAATTAGGGAGTTTAACATCCAGGTAGGTTGAGAAACATTTAGATGGCCTGTTGAAAATGATAATCTGGTGTTTCCCACAAGTCATAAGAACCCAATGCCACAACTATTATTTAATGGGGATTAGTAATCATAGTGATCACAACCCTAGTTTATTCTTTATCATTGATTGAACTATTGAAATTTTGGCTTTGAGTTCTTAAGCAAGTTACAACTTTAACATCTGTTTGATCTTTGAGAACCCCCATTTATATCTTCGATCCAGTTGTTTGAATTCAACTTGTAGCTTTGGTTTTAAACTAGTTTAATTGACACTCACATTGTTCCCTATGGATTCGACCTCGACTCCAAAGTTGGGTAAATATTTTGACCACGAGCGCCTTGCACTAAATTGACGTGTAAGTTGAGCGTTACCACTTTTCTAAGCTCTAGGGGAAAAAATCTATCAATAAATCCAGAAGAAAAATCTTCCCACTTAACTGACCCTGCATCATTTGCCCTCTTTGACTTTCACTGCTTGAACCAAGTGTAAGCAATACCCTGCAACTGATATGTAGCTAGCTCAGCACTCTCAACAGTAGTCACCCAATGATATATGTCACCTTTTGCACCTGATCTAGGAATTCCTGAGGGTCCTCATTTGTCTTAGACTCGAGAGAAGTTGGAGGATTCATTCAGGTGAAGTCCTAAATCTTAGCTGTAGCTAAATTGTCCACTGGGTTGGCCAAAATGAAAGCTGGTCATTTATTCTGAGTAGAAACTAACTGAGCAAGATTGGTCAATGCAGTCTTAAACTCCGCAAGAGAAACATGATCGCCCAAAGGTTCTTCGGGCTAGGGGGTTGATTGATTTCTTTTATTGGGAGAAATGTTCTGAAATAAAGAGAAAAAGTTGATTAGACTGAGAAATTGACTTGAGGTTATGCTCACTGGCATGACATGAATACTTAAAGAAGGGAAACTGTTCCTAAAATATGTTATAGCCTCATGTACATAAATGTGACACAAAACACACCCATGTACAATACTCTACTAGATGCGGGTTTCAGACTTCCTAGGACCCTATTTTACCTTAAGCCTTGATACCAAGTTTGTAACACCCCAAATCTAATACTCAGAATGCGACATGGTGCTCAAGACCCCGAAAGACTACAAGCTAACCCATGACAGATATCTGTACCTGTATACTGCATAAAAGACTGTATAATGCAGAAAAATGAACTGAAAAGCCATAAGGTTCACATAACTGATGTAAAACATAATATATGAATAAGGTATAAAACACCCCAAACACGGAAATAACTGTCTGAACATAATAGTCTAGAAAGCCTCTAACTGACTGAATTATCTGAGTAAGGAGTTGATGGGACATGTCCCCAACTAACTCCAACTAATAACTAATCAATGAGATACTAAAAAAATAATCATGTCCTCAAAAGATGAGGACTCACTTCTAGCTCTGACTGCTGAGACTAGAATCTACTACTGCTCTAGAGCTCGTGTCTCTAAACCTACAGTATAAGACACCATAGCGTGAATGCGTCAGTACTTTGAATATACTAGTATTTATGTAAGGTAGGCTAAATTCATGAGGTTCATTTGCATGAACAATAATAATAGAATGACTATCATGAGCATGAGAGTACATGCATACGACATAATAACTGATACTAATACCGTGATAACGTGATTACTAATAATTAAATATTGATAACATGACACACTGATAACTAACATAACTGATAACATGAGTGGATGTAGGTAACAATCCTAAATTTGATTGAACTATCTGAGTTTCGTACTATATCTGGGTGGACTGTATTGGACAGTCCTAAAATCTGAAGAACTATCTGAGTTTTTTATTAACACTGATACTGAAACTATGGAAAGTAGTTATCTAACCGACATGCCCCTAATATGCCGTCATGGCTGAGTTGGGGTCCAATCTGTAACCCCAATTAGAAGACTATCAATACCGCACCACTGGTAAGGATAATTTGTGAGTAACCGTTATATAACAGGTAACTCTAGTAAGAACAGTGGGAATCTCATATAACAGGTTAAGCCACCTCATCTACCCTCATATAGTAGGCTATGTTGTCTCAACCTATGCTGGCTTTATAGTTCTGGAATGCAAGGATTTCTTTTGAGAATCGCACCCTCATATAACAGGTGAGTTCCCATCCTTAGGTTCATTCGGTGCTAACTCCTACTCCCATCTAATTAGACTTTGAACATGATTAACTGAACTAAACTGAACATGGACTAAGTTACTGAATTCTGTTGACTAACAAAATAATACTGATATCTGACAACTGATAAAGTTCATGATATCGCAGAGATTTCCTGAGTCATAAGACTATCTGAAGTCTAAGGATTCATTGCTTGATTGAGAGTATCGTGAAAACATGACATGGCTCTAGGAACATAACTAATATTTTAGGTACAATTACCCCCAGGACTCGATAGAAAAAAAATGACAAAGCATGACATTAACGAGTACAAGACCCACATCAACAATACATAATTTAATAAGTGGTGGATTTCACAAAGTACAGGGTTATCATACTATCTAACATGGACAAAAATGCTGATAATCATATCATAATCTTATGTTCTAATATCATAGGTATTTCGACAACATACATATTTCACAATGATAGCATGGAAACTATTTAAACATAGAGGGATAACAAGCATGTTACATTTAGTTTATGTCTTGATCTATAAAGCATGATTTCTACTCTTTCAAGCATTTTATCAACCACATTGCATGCACAACTTAGGGAATAAGTGAATTCATCAAATTACACATAACAAACAACTAAATTCATGGATTTTATTTTTCATGTTAACATAATATCATGATAAACACACAAAGATTCCAACTTTTAAATCAATCAACGTCAACAACATGATTACAATTAACCCACAACATAAATACTATGATTTATAGATAAAACAAGGTTCTTGAGCTTCATGGATGGAAGGAAATCCATAAATGAACACAACGCATACCTTAGTTCATGATTTCATGAAGATTTACGGTGAAACTTTCTTGAAATTGAATCTTCTATGAAAACCCTAGGTTGTTCTTGAGAGGATTTTGAGTGAAATTAGTATATTTTGGGTGAAAAGTGGTTGATTTACATGTTAAAGGGCTTAAATAGGGGTGGGAAGTTGACCCTTTTAACCATGGATGCTTCATTTAATTTTGGTAAAATTTCCCGAATTAAACCCCTGGAACGAGGCGACTTTATCGCTCCGTGTCACTAGATTTTAACAATTGGGAAATTGCGGGATGGCGTGATGCGGAGCCATCACGTTGCCCCTTCTTTTGTAACCTGATACTTTAGAGCGATGTATAGGAAATCACACTGAGACACTGGAAAAGGAAAATTTCCATTTTAACTTGTGGCGTGGTGAGCCACAGACCAATATGGCCCTATTTTACGAAGGGAGCTTGAAATAGTCATAACTTCTGACCTGGTTATCTGATTTGGGCAAATCTTATATTGATGGAAAGCTTATTGAATTTCCCACATGATAAAAAGTGAAGATATTAAAAATTACTCATGGAATGATCATTATTCAATTTAGAAGCTAATACTAGGCATTCTTGGGACCAAATTTGCTAGGAAAAATATGGGGTATTACAGTAACCATCATGCCATGAGGAAGTTGTGCTTGTTTTTTCTTACTCTTGTTTTGCAAGGTATGGATTCAAGCTCTAATCATTTTCAAGGAGGGGAGGATAATACAAGTCAAATGGCCGCCTTAGCTTTTGATGACATCTTTGGTGTCCAACACCTGAAGGCTCAAGACTTGGTCACCCCTAGAGCACAAGGATATGAAAGGAAGGTCTGTTTTGAGCATGAATTAAAGCAATCCCGCATGTGAATGGTTGCTTGTAACACCCCAACTTAGAAAATAGTCCCACATCGACAAAACATAGGAGAGATGCAGGGTATATAAGTAATAAAGCCTTACTCCCTAGTGATGCATTTTAAAGATGTGCGGGCCTGGGACCAGAGTGGAAAATATCACTAATGGGTTGGGATTTGACAGGGGTATCTCGGACCTGTGTGGTTCGGGTTGCCTGTCGCGGCCAGGACCTTGGGTCAGGTCGTGATAGAATAGTATCAGAGCTACTCCTATGTCATCTCTGTTGATGTAAGATGGAGTCCAAACTGAGTGTAGTCAAATCGTGATAAGGCGGGGAAAACCTCAGTCCTGAGTATAGGTGAATCCCATTCGGTAGGGCAAACCTCAGTGAGGATGCTGAGTCCATAAGGGGGTGTATATAAGACCCCAACTTTGGAAGGAGTCCCATATCGACAAAACACGGGAGGGATGCTGGGTATATAAGTAAGAAAGACTTATTCCCTAGTGATGCATTTTAAAGCCGTGCGGGTATCTCGGGCTTGTGTGGTTCGGGATGCCTATCGTAGCGAGGACCTAGGGTCAGGTCGTGACATTGGTTGGATGCTTACATTGTTGTTAACCCAAGAACCACAAGCCTTGAAGTATAAACCATCCTTGATTTTGAGTGCATTGAAGAGGCGCCATTCATTCAAGTCCAACACACCTTGGCTGCTCCTTCATTAAGGGTATTTTGGACATTGCACATGGTTTATTTACATACCATGGCATCCCCTCTCCATAAGGCAAAGTGATGTTTTTGTCTTCTTTTGTAATATACTATAAGTAGGACTTTTTAGGTCTTCTCTCATTAGTTGTTTAATGATGAAAAATATGAGACATTGGAAATCATCTCTCTTGAGTTTAGACCACCTTAGTATCGTTATTAGTTAGGGATTGGATTAGCCATTATAGTTTAGGGGTTGGAAAAGCCAATATTGTTCGTTGCTTGGAAACGGTGGATCTTGAGGTGAGTTGATTCCCTTGGCGGTCACCGTAAGGACTTGGTTCTTGTTAACATGTTTTGTAGAGGTTTTTGAGTTAAATATATTTTTAGTTGCTATATTACGTGTTCCCCCTGAGTCAAGTTAACTATCTTCTTTATCGCTTTAAGTTTGTGTTTGTTTCTTGTACCATTTGTGTCTGGTTTTTGTGGGTGAATGTGGGTTGTTATTGTTTGTGTGTGGACTATTTTGTGCTTGTAGATACCGTATGGTATGAAGTAATAACCAAAAGGTTGTATGTCAGTCCAGTGCAGAATCTGAGTATTAGAACAATGCCATATGCCACATGTAAATCATGTGGATACATCATATTTTAACTAAAATTAGATGAAGCATTCTACTTCATCAAAACTTTGGCGTGATAATCAAGTTGCGCTTCATATTGCCTCAAAACAGTAGAAAGAACTAAACATATTGTGTTTATTCTCCTTTCATTTGCTAGAGTATTCACGAGAACTTCATTTCTATGGGCTACATGAAGATGGGAGAGCAACTAACTGATTTATTCACAAAATCATTGAATGGAACTCGAGTTGATTATGTTTGTAACAAGCAGGTCATGATCGTATACATGCTCCGTCTTGAGGGGGGACGTTACAGAATGTATATAGACTTATTTCCTGATATAGTACAAAATCAGAAAGTGGTAGCAAATCTTTAAGATTTTTCCTTTATTTCTTTTGTTAGATAGTTCCTTGTATTATTATTGTATTTATACCGGTTTACCTACTGAACAATATACAAGTGATTCTCTCCAATTAGTTTACGAGTATTAAATTAAATCAAGTTGTCAACTGTGTCTGTCTCAACATGTATGCACAGCATAGAAAATTTTTAGAAAGAGACATCTAGGTTGCAGATATAAATGACTTCTAGTCTATGTTCAATAAAGTTATATGTTTCACCTGGTTACATGTTAAGGTGGTTCAATAACTTCATAATGTTCCTAAATTACGTAACTGTTATGATTAAGATAACTGTTCCTTCCATAGAATAAAGATCAGATGTATGAAGTTTATAGCTTGCGTCTTACTTTCCATCTTCAAGATGGTTAACTTATTAAAGAATGTCCCTTTTTAGTTCTCATTTTATTGCTATTTGTTTCTTCTCCCCCGAATCCGAAAAAGATCGAAAGCTTGAGAAGCATAAAGCTTCTTCACAGAGAAAACGAAGTCCTATATGAGTACAAAATAATGCATTTTGTAAGTACATGACGTAAAAACTATCAGTACGATTTGACAGGTTTAGAAAAATTGGGTTGCGTTGGAATGGTAACTTTTTGAGATTATAGGAAATTATGGATTTTTTTTTTTGCATTTTAGAAATGAAAGGGTTTTATTTTGTGAGCTAAATCTGAATTTTGAGTTGTTTGATATAATTTATGAATGCATTACTAGTTGGAAGAAGTTACGGGATAGCTCATGATGCTCATACCGATCTATTATGTGTCTCTGCATCTTGGGAACTACTCTGCTTTCGTTTTAGTATCTATTGATGAAAATGAGCTTTAATAGGATAATTACTAAGTTGCTTCTGTTCTGATCATTTTTATAACTTTAGCATGTCAAGTGTTACTTGTGGGGATGGGTGAAACGATTCTCAAATAGATCGAATAAGTTCCGGAAAAGATTGAGTTTTGAAATGTTGTTTTTTCATTAGAATTGACCATGGACAAAATTTAGTCAAGACAACTCTGGATCGATAACTTGATGGTTCCAACCCGTTTGAAACACGTTTTATGATCGATTTACATATTTGGTTTGTATATAGGAGATTCTGAATGAATTATGAGGATTCATTTTATGTTTAGTTTTTGCGGCATTATTGAGTTGCTTCTGTCTTGTGTTGTTGTTATTGGTGTATTTTTGCAAAGTTGGATATGTCATTTCACCCCATAAATTGCCTTTTAAAGACGAAAGGTGTAGGTAGGATTTCTAGAACTCTCAAATTCGGGTAGATGACACATGTATACTTCTTCATTAAGATAACCCTACAAGAAGGCATTGTTAACATCCAGGTGATAAAATGGCCTTTCAAGTTGAGTGGCAATAGTCAATACATGACAGACAGTAGTCAACTGACTTAAGGTGGAATTATAATCAAGTCCTGGACATTGAGTAAATCCCTTGACAACCAAATGAGCCTTGTAACTGTCAACATAACCGTAAGGCTTATGTTTAATGCGAAATAGTAACTTACAATTCACCATGTTTTGGGGAGAATCACTTGTAACAAAATCCCATGTATGGTTACAAGCAAGAGCATCAAATTCAGCTTACATTGCAGAATTCCATGGGGAGTTAGCTTTCCTTGCTTATAGGTTTAGGGGATTTTTGGAGACAGACTAGTGGTTGTGAGAAACTGACTAGGTTTAAGGCTATTAGTCTGTGAGCGAGTGATTATTGGATGTACATTGGTGGATGGCTACATTGGCCGGGGTTAGTTTGGTGGGTCATGTTGGGTAGGAGAAGCTGATTGTTGGGTCGGGGGAGAAGCCATTTGTGGCTGATTTTGTGTCGGAGCAGATGGATTGTGAAGAGGGGATTTGGAGTTTTGCTAGGAATGGGTGGTCTTTCTCATCTACGATACTTGATAAGTGGTCGTGAGGGCAATGATTGAGGTTCTGAAAAAGTAGAAGTAGTCTGTTTTTGTGGAACTTGTGTAGTGGTTGAAGGAGTGGAAGTTGAGATTAGAGGAGAAGGAATGTTACCTAATTGTGGAGAGACGCCATTTGGAGCGACGGAGATAGTTTGCAGTTGTTGAGGGGTCAGACAATGTATTTACTGGTGGGGGGATTGATAGGAGGAATGTGAAATTGAATGTGTGTCCTCCTTGGGTTGTTGTTGAATAGAAATAGTATTCCCTGAAACATTAACTTTATTTTTTAATCTGGAAAATATATTTTGAATAAGAAAATTGCCTTCTAACAAGATTACATCCCTAGATAAATATAATTTGGAGTTAGCTGGATGACTATAATATTTATTAGAAATTCCTAAATAAACGCATGGTGTGGATCAAGGTTCAAATTTATCACAGGAACAAAGTTTGAGTCATGGGTAGCATAAGCATCCGAAAAGCTTGATGGAATTATAATTAGGCTCGGTCTGAGATAGGATTTCAAAAGGTGATTTATTTTGTAGATTAGGTGTAGTTATCCTATTGATCAAATAAACAGTCTGATAACAGGCATAACTCCAAAAGTTTGAAGGTAAGGAGGCTTGGTGTAATAAGGTACAGGTTGTCTCGATGACATGATGTTGTCGGCATTCAATAAAGCTACCCTTTGTGGTGTATGGGGAGGGGGGCACTAACTGTTCAAATCCATGTGTTTTTCTATAGGAATCTAATTTTTTAAATTCACCACCACCATTAGTATGAGAGAATAAAATTTTTGTTTAAATATGTCTTTCAAGCATGGGATGTAAAGTGTTGAAGATTTCAAGGAATTCAGTTTTAGCTTTAAGTGTGAATAACCACATATATCATGAAAATTGATCAACAAATAAAACATAGTATCGGTTTTTGACAATCAATATTACTGAAGACGGCCCCCACAAATCACTGAAAATTAAATTTAATGGCTTATGTGAAAGAATCTTTTGAAAAAGGCATCCTGTGACTTTTATTAGAATAGCATGAACTACACACAATATTAGTTTTGTAACCAACAACTGGAATGGAAAAAACATGCAAAATTTTAGTGAAAATACACAATTACCCCCCTGAACTATACCCAAAAAGTCCATGACACACCTCAACTTAAAAGGGGTCCTATTACCCCCCTGAGCTAATTAAAAGTGTAATTTTTACATCCTTAGTGCCTACTTGGCACACACGTGTGCCACGTGGACAGTTTAATGTGTTGTACCACGTTTGTTCCACATAGGAACTAAGGGTGTCTAGATTACACTTGTAATTAGTTCTGGGGGGGTGGTAATAGAACCCCCTTTAAGTTGAGGTATGTCATAGCCTTTTTGGGTATAGTTCAGGGGGTAATTGGGTATTATCTCAAAATTTTATTCAGAACTTGACGATTAGGATGGCCTAATCATTGATGCCATAGGTTGTATGAAGTAGCGACCTTGCATTTTTGTGGACGATCAAAATACCTCGGTAGCCACTCATACAACCCGTTTTTACTCCATCCGCGAGCCAATGGCACCTCCATAGTCAGATCTTTGAAAATATAAGAGAAAGGAAAAAAATTCACAGATGAGTTATTTTCTTGACAAAACTTGGAAAAAGAGATTACATTATTTTTCATAGCTGGAGAGAAATGGATATGAGAAATAGATATGTTGAAGCTGGAATTGGTGATTTGATGCATTAAAATTTACATTACCTGTTGAGAGATTGGAATGGAATTACCATTACCTATGACGTTCTCCTCCAAACCATGGTAGTTTTTCATAGTGGCTAGACTCTATGTGTCCGAGGCTATATGGTGGGTTGCACCACTTTCAACGATCCATGGAGCTGACTAATTTTTTAGGCTTGCAGTATAATTATCACTCAATTGAAGATTATTCTGAGAGAGTTTCCAACATACATAACAAACATGACCTCTACAATCATAGAGTTATCAGTAGAGGTTGTTGTTGGAAGACTGTTGTTGATTATAACCCCGAGGTTTCCGATTGTTACACCAGGACTAATAATTATTTTGTTGGTTTGGCACATTTTATTGTAGATTATTATTCTGGTGATTGGTGGAGCCCTTATGTGTAGTATTGGAAGAAGTTCCCAGAGCAATGTTTGCATTGATTGGAATAGAAGGTGTATTTTTGTCTTCCTCATGCTGCAGTAAAATATCATGATCAAGGAGGTTTTCATATAGTTCTTCATAGGGGATTGTTCAATCTCGAGCTCGGATAGTGGCCGGAAGTTGTCGAAATTAAGATCCAAGGCCAGTGAGAATCTTGACAATCAATTCTTCACTGGATACGATGATCTAGTAATGGCAAGTTCATCACAATGAGACCGAACATGATGGAGATAGTCTACAATAGGGAGAGAGTATTTGGAAATGTGGGCTAGACGGTCTCTAAGGCTAAAACTACGAGTTAGAGACTTAGCTACATAAGCAGTATGCAAGGCATCCTAAGAGACTTGTATTTGTAGCAAAAACGACTGTACTGTCACTGGTCGTATCCACAATTTCCAAGATAGCATTTTTTTTAAGCTGATATTGTTGAAACTAGGAAACATGATAAGGATTGGGTTCTAGGATGTTTTAAGATATAGTTTTGGAAGGGATTGGTATTGATCCTTTAAGGTTTTAAAAGAGGTTGTGTCCACACATAATCATGGACACCTGTACCTTCCACAACAAAAATTTCTGGCTACCAGTAACTTTGATGGCGAGTTGAGTAACCAGATTGAACTGGACAACAATCTTTGAGTTGAAGATGTCTGCATTGACAATGCTTCCATGTGGGTCCATTTAGGTATGATGTGTTTGGGCTGGGAAAGATAGAAAAGAGAAAAAAGGATCAAGCTTGTTAATGCTATAGAGCTCTTGATACCATAAATAGGAAGAGAAGAACGGGTAGCGGCAGATGAACGATGATTTTATTAAAATGTGATCCTATATATACCAAAGCTTGTAAGGACAAAAATAAAACAAGAGTAATAAACAAAACAAGTGTCCCAAAGATGAATCATCTACCCGTTATTAATTTTTACTTTATTGAGGTATTTTGGTATTAAAATTGATGTCGCAATTGTTGATTTAGTTGAATTTGCGATATACTGGTATACATAGAGATATCACAATCATGGTGATTTTATTGCATTTGTGGAAATATCTGGCAACCCATATATTCTTTTTCTCCAAATGTGATTTGACGTATTTTGAGTTTTATACTTCGATTAGGGGAGATTTTTAATGCAAATTTTTAGGATTCGACATGAGGACAAGATTCTATTCAATTCTAACATTTTATCATAGAATCTAGTGGATTTTGATCATTTTATTAGTGTTTTGGGATTAGAAATTTCAATTGAAATCCCTAATTTTGAAATTTGATAAACTACCAATTTGAAGTTTGATTTGTGATCGGGATGGAATTGAGAATCTATGAGTAGACATATAAAGTTGTTAGATTTAAGATGTTTTCCTAGATGATGAGATCAATTTGTTTGTATTTGAAGATAATCTTTATCAGAAAAGACTCTTTAAATTTTATTATAAAATTATATTTATAAAGCAAACATAACATGTCTCGACATACACGCATGTTCATAAACTAGTTACAAAAAACAACACAAACTTTAATTAAATCTCATGACAAGTACTATTAGTGAGTTTCTCTGGTAAATAAACATATATTATAAACCAATTTTGTTTAGCAATGGGCATTTTGTGCTTTCAGTAAGTACTAATGTACTTTCTATACACATTAAGGGTGGCAGTCGGACTGGAACCGGTGCCACGAGACTGGGTTTGGCGAAAACTGGACAGAACGGTGCCTCGGTGACCAGTTCCATGATCTGAAATGGGTCTTCCGGTATCGGAACCACATACCTGTCTCGACTTTAATCGTAAACTGGTTCAGGTAAGCTAATGACCGGTGGCTAAACTTGAATTAGGGATAGTTGAAGCTTACAGTAATCGGGAAGATTCTCAAAAAGTGATTTCAACATGCAACTACAATCTCGAGAAAATAAATAGATGAATCAATTAAATAATCCAACATGATCGATAGATTATCTACAATCCTACATCAATTTTATTCATTGATAACGTAAAATTAGATCTTTATTTGGTTAACTGTTATATAGATCATGGCCTAATCCTCACAATTTGAAATTATCACGAAGATATCGCAATCAAACATTCCTTAATGTTCACCTTCTCGAAATTGTTCATCTTTTGACTAAAACTTTCTCCATTTACCATTTAATACCAAAGACGATCTCATCCTAATGATCCACATTCTAAAGCCATATCACCCTATCGAGTTTCTTCACTTCATGGTTTCGCTAAACCTAATCCTCTAAGCATCAAAGAAGCTAGAGATTTTCGCCATAAAATAGCAGTGCACAATACTTATGAATCCTCAACGAATATACAACCCTTAGATCCAAATAGTCTTAAACCGATAAGAAAATAAAATCAATCAAACTAGAATAAAATGTTTTCCTTCCTCAAATTTGTTAGAAAAATGGATTTTCCAAATATAAAGTTAAAGTTTCAAGACATAACTAATAGTATCATTACTTTACTATAAAATTTTGGTGGAGGCACAAGAAGACAGTTCCTTTTTTCATTGTTTTGTCTCATGTAAGAGTATGTTATTCTTTTAAGCTGTCCATGTATTGCTATGTAAATTTTTTTGTAAGAAAAAATGGGATGTGTAATTTATTAAACAAAAGGATATATTATAAAATATGAATTACAAAAATTTTAGTTTGTTTTGGTCAGCAATAATCAATTTGTTAACCTAATTATTACAAATAAATAAATAAATAAAAGTGTAATATGATAAATTACAAGAAAAGTTGGTGTAGTTAATTAAACTTGAGGATAGGTTTATAATATTATTTTTTCATTTATTTTTTGGCTATAGTGGCTTGGTGAATAAAAGCAACCCATCTTCTCCCTTCTGCTTCAACTGCAACCAAGAGTTTTCGTTGGAGGGAGAAGGAGAGAAAGTAAACAAAAGTCAAGTAATGGGCATTTACAAAGAACAATGATTTACATTCCTGGCCCCAATATAAATTCACATTATACGCTGCATAAATAAACATGAGCACAAAAGTACATTCGAAACATATACCTTAAATACTCCAACAAACACAAACTCCTATGAGTACAGAATGCACTCCACATATGCACCTTAAATACTCAAAAAATTCCTAATTTGAGTCCTAGTTAAATGTATTCGGTTCACCAACATATGATTGCATCCTAATTTAACCCAGTTTCAAGTTACATCTTCCCTTGACTTAAATAGATCTTCATGCATCTAATTAGGTCATTCTGACAGGTTGCAACTTTTATTCTTCAAAATCTACTTTTAGATGATGTGGGTTTGGATTACATCATTACTACATCGGTAAGATTTTTTTATATAGCCTGAGCTGTATGGAATATTATTGGTGCACTTTCTGAAGAACCTTCATCTAGATTGTTGAAATAAATAATTAGGTGCTATTTTCATCTGTCAGATAATCAAAGGTTAGTTTTCTAGATATCATAATCTAGGTTTTCCTTTCAACTTACTTATCTGTAATGTATCACAATCCTTTTTGGGCTTTCTCATTTATGTGGGGCTAAAGGTGATATTCATGGCTTATGGCAGGTTATGTGATGCACTAAAAACTTATCTTCCTGATATTCTTAGTGATACAACCTTTTGAATTTGTCTTCGTGTAGGAAATAATTTCAATATAATTAGCCGTCTAATGTCTTTTCCCCCCCTCCTCCTTCTCGTGCTTCTCTGATAGTGATCACAAAGCATTCCTTTTCTAGTGTTGCACTTTTTCTGACCACGAGTATTTTTATCGTGTTATGTTATCAGGTGGTCAATGGGAATCCAATGTCTTTACTGGCTAGAGGATTTGATCATACACTGGTGAACTGAATACATTCAATTAGGACATAAATTAGGAACTTTTGGAGTATTTAAGGTGAATATTTGGAGTGCATTCTGTACTCGTAGGAGTTGGTGTTTGTTGGAGTATTTAAGGTGTATGTTTGGAATGTACTTCTGTGCTCATGTTTATTTATGTAGCGCATTATGTGAATGTAGGGTTCAACCGTCTTTTGAGTTTTACACAAACTCTTAGATGTCCACGGGATTAGACACGTAAAATGGAGGAAGATAAAAGAGACGTGAGAGGTTAGATAAGAAGGGAGAAAGAATGGAAATGCAGAACTTACTTATTCGAGTTGAGCAAGAAGAATCCACATTGCAGACCATCAAGAATGTTCACAAGCCACAACAAAAGGAGGTGGAGGCCAAAATTTTATAGTGACAGCGGAGTGCAGCGGAAAGAGAGGATAAGAGAAGAGATAGAGGAAGAAAATCTGACTAGAAACCCTACTTTTTAGGGTCATGCTTTTATCTACAAGGACTTGGTCACTTTTGGGACCATTTGAGCTGTAAATACTTCATTTCAATTTTGTTTTTTGGCTTGTTATAAGTCAGACTTTTGATTATCATTAAAAAGGGACCACAGGTCAACAATTATATTTTTTTTGAAAAGAACATGGGGAATAAATTGTTTTAACTTTATTGATATAATCAAACTTAACTGACTTTAGTAGATAACTTGCTATTCTTGATTGACTATATAAATTTTTTACTCTTAATTTAGCTGAAGATTGCTGATGTATAGAAAGAAGAGAAAAAAATATTTATGAGTAACCTAAACTTTTTTGGTGAGAAAGGTTGAGAAATAAAATGTATTATATGAAATCCCAAATATCTTGGCAAAATATTAATACCTTTTAAATTTATGACCAATGAACTATAGGATTCTATCTCTGCTTAACGTACTAGAACCGCTTGATTAATACACCAATTTATGAGATCCTTTTAGGTAATTAATATATGAAATCTATCTATTTAAAGAGCTCTTCTATCCGTCATTAGATGCAACAAGTGTTCGAATTATAGTTTCATTATATAAATTACCTTTCATATTTTTTAAAACTGGCTTTTTATGGATCCATTTAATAGCAAAAATGTTAGAAATTAACTAATCCCACCACACGTATTAGGAACCTGGTCTTAGAAATTACAGTAAACAACAAATAGTAAAATAAAGTACAATGCAAATTTACCATGGAAAAGTCCTTGCTCAAGGGAGTAAAAAACCAAGACCTATATTGTGTAGGATTTCACCACCAATCTCCACTAATTTCAAAGAGCTTTGTTCAAGATTACAACTCCGCAATTCTACAACCTAACTGTTAACTCACAACTCAATAGTTTACTACAACTGTTCAACCCACTATATGAGCACTCCAAGAAGTCAAACCCACTTTTTGTTACAACACCTCACAAACAAGAAGTCAAAACCCGCTTCTTGTTACTCAGACTCACAACATTCAATAAAAGAAAAGATTACAACTCAGAATCTATCCTATTACAGACTCAAAACTCATCAATTTACTCCACCTAATGTTTATCAACGAAGACTACTAACTCTAGCCTTAAACTTCTCAAACTCCAGCTTTCAGCAGTGTAAATTCTAACAAAAACTGTGAACCAGGTTTCTGTTTTACGGTGATGAGGTCTGGCAGTTTTTAATTTGATGGATTTTTCTCTCAAGATGATATATTTCGTGGATGTTCAATAGGTGCGTCTTTCAATGATCTTCATGGAATATATATAGTGGGGATTTGTCATACCCTACAATATTAGGGACTAGGACTCCTTCTCCAAATGGAACATGGTTCCTGTAAGGAATTAAGTGATTCCTTTCCTTATAAAGAGATTGCATCATATAAGAAAACTTTGAATCCTCTTTAGTCTCTATTTCTTCTTTTAATTTCTTTCCTTCTTTACTCATTTATTTCATTTTTTCTTTGCTCCTTTCTTATCTTATTTGCTCCTTTATTTATTTTCTTCTTTATTTCATCCCTCCAATCTTCCTTATTTTCACTTGATTTCCTTATGTACTCACGTCAACTGCTCTGGGACCTGGTTCACACCGATTCAGGGACCTGGTGCATAGGATACAATATACAGAAGATAGCAAGTAGTAAACTAGGTTCTTATTTATTAATCATCAAAACTACAAACATGTTCTCTTACTTTCCAACAATTTTCCCCTTTTTGATGATGACAAAACAATGCATCATATATTCCTTGCCCACGCCATATAACTTCCCCCTTTTGGCATTATTGAAAATCAATAACCAAAGAACTTAATGAGCATACAATGAGTGCAATATCAATTTAACCCATGGCCACTTGGACCACACTATTCAACACACACTTGTTGACAATAAGGTATGTCAATCTGAGGATATCATCCATCTTACATACACAGTCAAGACATGCAGATAAGAAACATAATTAAGTAGACATTTACCAATTTAAGCCCTTATGACCCTAATCAAAAGCATATCGTATCATGAGTATGTGAAAAAGAATAATCACCACGACAAAAACTTCAGGCAAATGAACTCAAGGATATATACCGGAAGGAGAAGTACTAAGGCTGAGAAGTAGGAGGTGGAATGTTGTCCCATACCATTGTGCAATTTCTTTTTTTTTTTTATTTTGGCATTTTTTTCACAATACTTCATACATGAGGTCCACCTTTAGCTGAGTATTTTCAGCTTCAAGTAACTGTCCCTTTGTATGATGTAGTAGAAACAACAATTAAGTGATCAAACCCTTTTATTTTTTTATTTCTTTATTTTGGAACCTGGTTCAAATACTCAAAGATCTTACTCCATCAATTACTTTTATCAAATAACTTCTTCTTGATGAATTTCAAACCCTGATTTTGGAAGAATAAATATGGTTAAGAAACTTATCAGACTTAGTGTAACAATAATGGATTTAGCAACAACAAGGGAATTGGTCGTAGTTTACTATTAAGAAGGTTGTTCCCTAAGAAATAGTTATTTACACTTGAGAGGTGAATCCATGATTTGGTATTTATCAATCTTGTTCAAATGAATGAGGTGATTAAGACAATGAAGACATTGAAGAAAAGGGACTAGGTTCCTCTTAATTGGAGCTAGAGTAATTTTAAGACTGAGATCCTCTTTATTAAAGTGGTTTAGGATTGAGGGATGTTCAGCATTAAAAAGACAAATGAGGATTCTTGATGCTTTTCTTGAAAGAATTTACTTTTAAAGAATGAATCAGGTTCACTAGTGCTTAAGCTTTACACATACTTAAGAAATACATGCATTGAAAAAGATGGTACATACCTGACTATAAATGAGGAAACAAGTACCACTTTTGTGAGATCCTCTTCAATTTCTTGATACAATTTGAACGAAAGCAGGGGTAATATCCACAAATCTTTTAGCCACTATCAAAGATGTGTCTGAGGTATGCACCTAGCAACAATACGAGACTGAGTTATTAGATATACATTATATGTCCAATCAAGCATAAAATTGTTCATTTACTAGCCAATTATTAAGGAAGTCAAAATGATATGTCAATGCATCATAAAAGACCAAGATCCAGGAAAACGGAAACCAGGTTCACAATATGTTGAACCATTTAATCATCCAATAGTTCACCCTCTTTCTATGTTCACCATACGTTGTCTAAACAATTGTTTCCTTGTCTCATATACCTCCACAATGATATGAGGATTACCACTGAGCTATAAATTTGATCATTTTAGAAACTTCTTAGGAACTAGGTTCTTCTAATATTGTCCATTTATATCCTCATAATCATCTCCAATAATACTAAATCTTTCATTATCAACCTACTCTTCAAGATCACGATCATTAAGATTGCTATTCATAAGGCTATTTTTTTTTTCATCTTTCTTCAAAATTAAACAAACTAGGTTCCTATTGTATAGTTTTCCCAATTGCTATAAGCGAACCTTCAGTATTGAAGTTTGAACATTCTAACATTGTTGTTGATTTTTTGATCATTTTGAGCATTTCTTTACTAAATTTCGTGTTGGGAAACTTATGAAATAGGACTTTCATCACTCCTTCATTTAGAACCAGGTTTTAAAATTTGAGTTTTGATTTTGTCAGGCATTTAAAAGATGCTCAAAAAATTATGTTTCAATCCTTTTCCTTTTCCAAAGTCTACCTTGTAACCTTGGAAATACGTGAGTGAAAGGAAACTTTCTCATATTTCAATCATGTGTATTAAGCATGTATGATTCAGATACAATGATTTGTATTTTCCTCTCATCTTCACCTGAAACACTAGTTAAATATTACTCTTAGGTACTCAGATTAACTTAGGCCCCTTCCTGCGAGTAAAAGGATAAATAAGATCTCTTCTAGTCCAAAAAGGCAAATAATAGGATGGTTTCTTTTGAAAATTTTCATTGTAAGGAGCTGATTTTTTTAAACAAAATTAGAATGACTCATCTGACCAGAACCAGATTGCTTTTTAACAAAATTAATATTTTTATGATTTCCCTGAATTTGACCTTGACATTGATTTCTAAGATAGCCTTCCTTTCCACAGTGAGTACAAAATTTTAATCTAGCAAAGTTGCCTTGTGAGGACTTGTGTTCTTCAACTTTAAAACTGATCCCATGTCTAGAGGTAGTTTGACTATCCTGAATTTGAGTTAACAATGTTGAGGACCTGGTCCATTTTTTATTGTGTTCTAACTCATCTTTAGTCCTTGCAAGATTTTCTTGCAACAACCTATTCTTTTTAGTAGCTCTTGAAGATTTACAATTAATTTCTTGATGTCATCTTCTATAGATTATTGAAAAGTGGTTGCCTGACTTTTTCCTTTAGAAGAAAATTCCTTTAACGAGTTTTTCAAGGAATAGTTTTCTTCATCAAAACTTTGATAGTCCATTCTTAAAGATGCATAATCACACATAAACTGATTCTTGTCAGAACAAGAAGAACAATAGGCATCAATAAGAACGTAAGCCAAATTTTCATGTTTTCTTTTAGAAAATTTTCTGAGTTTAGGTTTAAGATCAGGAAAACATACCTCAGATTCTCCGTGTTCAGTATCACCATCTAAGTCTAAACTTGCCTTGTGTGATAGTATGGCCTCCTTGGAATTTTCTTCCTGTTGTTCACCATCCAAATCAGCAATTGTAACAAGTGCTAGAGTGTCCTCATTATCAGATTCCACCATAGCCACTAATGATAGATTTTTTTGTTTTTCATCTCCAAATTCATCATAAGAGTTTTCCATTTTAGCAAGAGCCCTTTTAAGAACAATATCAACTTTATGTTTTGTCATCATTCTATGTGATGGAAGAACTAGGTCCTTTTTTTGTTCCTTAGATTTTTCTTGTGCTTCACTGTTCATAAAGGACAAAATTTGATTAAGTGTTCAGGACTACCTCACTTGCAACACACTTCATCATGATTTTCCTTCTCATAACTTCTCAGAACCTGATTCTACTTTGTGAATTCAGGCTCTTCCTCAACAACTTTTGAAATCTCCTAGTCATGAGTGCCAAATTCTCAGGTTCAAAATCTACCTTTTTAGCATCTTTTAGAACCAAATTATTCTTCTTTGCGATCCCAATAATTTCATGTTCTTGATTTTTCTTTAGCTCATATGTTTTCATGTTTCTGATAAGCTTATCCATGTTTAATGTGTCCAAGTTATGAGCCTCAAAGATAGCTTCAACCTTACATTCCCATGAATCTAGCAACATACTAAGCAATTATTGGATAGCCTTACCATTGGGAACAACTTCACCTAGAGAGCAGATCTCATTAATGATTGATGTGAACCTGGTATGCAACTTGCAACTCCTGAATAGTCTCTCCTTCTATCATCCTAAATAATTCATATTTTTTGTTTAGTACATCAATATTAGACTTCTTCACTTGACTAGTACCTTCATGAGTTGTTTATAAAGTGTCCGAAATTTCCTTTTTGCAGTGGAACACTCATTAGGGCTAATTTCACAAATTAAGATTTTCTTGGCCTTTGCATTATTTTGAATATTGATCTTGTCATTATTATCAAATTCCAATCTCCCATTAGGAACCAGTATCTTTCCATCTTTACCAAGCTTCATTGGGATTTTTCGTCCATCCAATACAATATTACAGAGACCATGATTTTCTCCAATATTGAAGTCCATCATCCTATTCTTCCACACTACCCATACTATTGTTTGTTAAAGAGACGTGGTCGAATTTTGTAAGAAGCTTCTTAAGATATTGGTGGGGCAGTAATTTGATCATTTTCAAGGTGTTAGACTTTAATTTAACTGAACCAGTGGGACAATGCGATGTCTCCGCGTCGCGGTGACCCTAAGAATCCCATTCGTCAATTTCAAGTGAGCCACCATGATTGTGGCGTGTTGCGGTGGCCCATAAAATCGAGCTCCCAGTTATATTTTTATTCTATCTCATGAAGGGTATATTAGGTATTTTCTACCCCCTTATAGCTTAAACACGGGATTATACTCCCAAGTGACCACATATTCATATTTCCTTCAAAAATTCACAAGAACACTCTCTAGGGTTTCAAACTAAATACTCAAATAACTCAAGATTCAACCGTGGGCTTTCGAAACTAATTGAAGATTTCGAATTCCCAAACCGTAGGCTTCAAGAATCATTCATCAAATTCCTAAATTGAGGTACGTGGGATTTATACTAAAAACTACATGGGCTCTTAAACACTAGAATATGATTTAAAGGTTATCAAGCATAAATTTAGAAAAGGGTTTTGAAATACATGATTTTATTTTGCATTATGAATGTTTAATTGTATTGTTGATTTGGTCATTAGGCCTTTCCCCCTTAAATTTATTTACACGTGTATGTATGAAAATTTAGATTGAAGATTGTTTGAGAGCACAACTTATGAAATCCCTCTCTTGTGATGACTTTGAGTTTATGATCTTAATGTGAAGGATTTGAAATGCATGATTTATGGTTGGAAAATAGTTTACTCAAATGCCTTATTATTTTGAGAATGATTTAGAGATTTAAGAGAGGAATTTTCTTGATGTAATTATATTTTTTAAAAGAGAAAGATTTGCATGAGATTAAGATCTTTGACATGACCACCTTGCATCATTGAAAGTTGGACAAAAAGAGTTGCATACATGTGGTTACATGAGATTTAGAGAAAGAGTTCTTTGAAATGATTTATTTATATGGTTGTCCCAAATTTATGTTTTGAAATACAGAGATAGTAATATGCTAATAATGGCTCGGATATGTGACTTTCAAGTCAATAGTATGACAATATCATAAGTATGTATGCCATAACAAGTATGTTTTCCGAGTTTGATGTCAGAGAATGCATGTTTTAAAGAGTTAAAAATGAGCTTAAAGAGGGTTAGGTGGTTATCCAAAGAAGGTTTGAGTTCAAGTAACTATTAACCTAAAATCGTGACTTGCCGATCCAGGTATATTTTTTACTCTAGCGATGACCGTATGGCGTAGCAGAGTCAGAGACTCCAACCCTTGCAGCCTACTTGGGTTGGGGGCTTCCTCGCCGAGTCTATGGCGAATTCCATATATCCCGTGGAATTTCAGAGCTGTAGGAGGTACCACCTAGCGCAGAAGTAGAACAAAGAGTGTCAAAGAGTTCAACTGATTTTACTGAGTCTTTTAGATATGCCCATGAGATTTCTTACAATATGATATGTTTATGAAATGCTTTAATTTTCTCTCATATATGTTTAATATAAATTGTTATTTTGGATTTGCTCTGCGTACCAGTACATCTGTATTGATCCCCTACCTCCTAAGTTCGAAGGCTCAGTCTAGGGGTCCAGCTAATCAGTACAGTATTCCAGAGAGAAGTGATCCGTGCAGTGGTGAGCTTTCTTTGTTCCAGAAGGCCTTTTATTTCAGATTATGTTATTTCGTTGTTTAGGTCTACTGGGGGCCTTGTCCCAGATTTTCAGACAGTTATTTTTAGATCATGTAGTAGAGATTTCATAGACTGCTCCAGAAGTTGTTTAGTTGATTTTGGATTTCATTCCGTATGGTTAAACTGAATCTAGAGATGACCATGTTTCCATATTAGATTAAAGTTCCGTATTTTTCTTTTATTTCATAAATGTTGTGCATGATTACCAGATCAGATAGAGTTCGAAGTCCAAACCTTCATGCTTCGGGATGTCCATCATGGCTAGGCCCTAGTTCTGTTCGTGACATAGATATATCAAGCCAACCAAGGCCTGAGACAACCCTTATAGCCTTACATCAAGAGCACAATAAAAATAAATAGCAGAAGCCAACCAAAGTAGTGAGATATAATATAAATAAGGAAGGATGTTTGAGAGTCAAACAAAACAACAATGGAATCACAATACTGTCCACAAAAGTCTCTATTGAAAAAATAAAAACTGATTGGTGACATGCCCCCGACTATAACAAAAAAATCTAAAAAGTACTGAATAACAATATAACCTAATCTAAGAGAGGGACCAAGACATCCCAAGGATGGATACTCACCACTTCACAAATGATCAACTAGAGTACGGAACCACTTAACGCTGCATAGGGTCACAAGAATAGCACTCGAAACCTACATCATGTAATAATATAGCATTCGGATACGGTTGGTACGGTGTGTACTGGCATGAAACCCAAGAAAAGTGATAAAGTACATGCATTTACCAAAACAAGTCATAAATTACATACAAATAAATTATACATAAATATCGGATGTCGGGATAGGGGAAAGAGGAATGAAACATTATTATTCAAAAACTTAATCCTAAACTGTGTAGCTCATACAAACCTAAAGGCACCCATGGGATATATGGGTCTAGCTCCCCCTGCCAGAAAGCCCCCGTCCATGTTAGCCACATGTACTGAGGAATGGCTAAGACTACCAAGGCGATACCCGTCAAAAATATAATGTGTGCATTAGACACAATGGTCATAGACCACCAACATTAGAAAATGTGGTTTTGAGTATTAGTTACCATGTGACTAGTCCTTTTCGCTGAGCTACACAACTTATATTAAGCTAAAATTAAAATAAATTACATATAAACGAACCAATAACCAGGGAGTCCTTTATTTAAGAATTTAAACTTGGTATCATCAAACCAATAGCTTGCAAGCAATTCCATTTATGCGAAAAAATTACCATGATCCAGTTAATCAATTAGACTCCAATATGCAATTTAAAATCCAAAACCATAGCCACTATTGAAATTCCAAAACCTTTTTATGTTTTTTCCCTGCAATGTAATGCATTCAAAAAATAATTAAATCATGTACAATCACTGTTCAAAACTAAATTATCAATGTAGGATGAAGTTAATGTCATTACCAGTCCATAATTCATCCATATTGTAAAACCCTAATCACAAAATTCACCGCTATAACAATAATTAAAATTTAGTTCAAAAATCCATCAATTAAAGCATAAATGACCCACTAAAACAAGGAAAAAAATAATGCTAGTGTTACAAAGTGAAAGCCCTCAACCCTAGTTGATTAATTTATTCCAAAACACAAAAATACCAAGCAATTAGTGCAATAATATCATTATTAAAATAGGAGTGTACAACATGCCTAAAATATAAAAAGAATTGGAAAGGACTTGAAGTTTAGAGCACGGAGTAGTGAATTCTTATAAAACCCTTGAGTTCTTGACTGTAAGTTGGAAAGTTATAAAGCAATGAGAAATAATTGATAGTAGGTGGGTAAATAGGATAAAAGGTGTTTTTAAGTTGTTTAATAGTGTTAAGGACCAAAAAGCCCATACCCCAATTGGAAAATGTAAAATGAAGCTTGGTGATATTTTCCTAGTATCATGGTACGCTGCTTATGCGGAGCCTAGATAGCGTGTCATGCCACTATCATGGAGGCTAGGTGGTGTGCCACGGCCTTATCGTTGAGGCTCATTGGTTTGCGGTAGCAAAATGACTCAAAACGCTTTACAAAAATTTTGAAACATACCTAAGACATTCCTTTAGCATCCCTTCTCATGATTCAAGTAATAAATCATCATTAAACACATGGGAGGGTCCAAAATAAATTGATAAAAACATTATGGGGGTCTGATATTACCCCGCCTCCATTTCAGATCATTCGTCCCCGAATAAGATGTTAGGACTCCCTCAGCACGATAATAGAGAGAATATAGAGGGAATTCAAGAACATATTCTCAATTTGATAAGAAAGGAAACAAAATTCATAACTAAAACATGTTCTTCCATCATAGGGAACAAGAATGGGAACTTAGGCTTCATATCCTCTTCAAATTCCCAAGTAGCCTATGCTAACTTTTGACCCTCTAGAGAGCCTTCACCGAAGTTGTTCCCTTGGTCCTTAATTTCTGAAGTTACTTATCCAATATCTGAATCGAGATTTCCTCATAGGATAACGAATCCGTGACACCAATTTCCTCAACAAGCACTATCAAAGAAGGATCATCTACACACTTTTTCAGCATAGCCACATGGAATACAGGGTGAACCAAAGCTAAACTCAACATTTTAGCATAACCACACACTTTTAAGCAAAGTTACAAACACTTTAAAAAATTTGGTACAGACCAATGCTTGAGGATTGATTGTTTCCTTTTTCCAAAATATCATGAATCTTTTAATAGGAGAAACTTTCTAGAAAACCCAGTCATTAACTTCAAATTCCAACTCTTTCAACCTCACTGCTGCAAAATACTTTTGGCGACTTTGAGTAGTCTTAAGTCTTTCTTGGATTACCTTCACCTTCTCCGTGTGAATCAAATAAGGCCCAAACAACCTAGTCTCACCCACCTCAGACCATCCAATCAGAGACCTGCAATATCTACAATAAAAGGGCCTTAAAAGGAGCCATTTGGATGTTTGAATAATAATTGTTGTTACATATGAATTCAATAAGAGGAAGACGTTCAATCAGACTTTATTTAAAATCAATTATGCAATCTATTAGCATATTCTCTATAGTATAAATAGTCCTCTATGCTTGTCCATCCATCTGCAGGTGGAAAGTGGTTCTCAAGTTCATCAAAGTACCCAACCATTCTAAAAAGATAGCTAGAAATGATAAGAGAAATACGTACTAGGTTATTCTATCCACAATGACCCAAATCGATCATACTAATTTTGAGATAGTGGAAGACACTTTATGAAATCTAATGAATCATCTACCACTTCCATATGAGAAATTCTATCTATTGCGAAGTACCACCTGTCCTTAGAGACTCCACCTTGACATGCTGACACACTCTATACTTGGCATAAAAATTTGCCACACTCTTCTTCATATTATTGCACCAATAGATTTCCTTTAAGACGTGATAATTTTTTTTTGAACCTAGATGAACTGCATATCAGGACTCATGAGCCTCAGTTAAGATTCTTTTCTACAACCCATTAATATTAGGAAAACACAACCTACAGTGATATCTTAATATGCCATCTCCGCCAAAATCAAAAGCCATCATATATTGTTAGGCCACACCATTCATGAAATGCATGAGTATGGGATCCAAATCTATTTCTCTTTGACCTTATTCCTAGGAGATAATTTAACCACATTCTAAAAATCCTTAAGCAACTCAAGCCACCTTTACTATCAATTCTTTCTTAGTAAAACATACTTCAAGATCTAATGATCCGATTAAATATCCACATGCATTCCATTAATATAGTGATGAAAAATTAACAAAGTAAAGACCATAGCTTCCAACTCTAGATCTTGAGTTGGATAATTTCTCTTATTAACTTTAAATTGTTGGAAGCATAAACCACAATATTTCCATATAGCAGCATCACACAACCAAATTCCACACAAGACACATCATATTACACAACAATCCCCTCAGTACCCTTAGGAAGGGTCAAAAGGAACAAAAGTCAACATGTCCTTTAACTTCTCAAAGTTATCCTCACAAGCATCAGAACATAAAAATTTACCTTTTTGTGATTCAACCTCATTAGTGTAGCATCAATGGATCACAAATGCTCTACAATCCTTCCATAGTACTCAACCAAGCCAAATATACTCCTAATTAAAGTGGGAGTCATGAGTCTATGCCACTTCACAACTGCCTTAATATTTTTTGGATCCATGTTGATCCCTTTAGAGATTCTTTCACCCTTCCCATCTTTTTAATAATCTTTATTTGCATCTATTACTTGATTGTTATTTTGAGTTTCACTATTTTTTTGTTCGTCATTAATTATTTTTGTTGGAAAGTTAGAAAATATGCTTTTAGTATTGATGATTGACAAATAAGAACCTAATTTACTACTTGTTGTCCTCTGTATGTTGTATCCTGTGAACTAGGTCCCTGAACAGTTGTGAACCAGGTCCCAAAGTAGGTGATGTGAGTACACAAGGAAATCAAGTGCAAATGAAGAAAGGAATTACCTAATTCATTACGGGAAACCATGTTCCATTTGGAGAAGGAGTCCTAGTCCATAATATTCTAGGGTATGACAAATATCCACTATATATATGGAATGAAGATCATTGAGAGTCGAATCTATTGCACATCCACAAAATATAATATTTTAAGAGCAATAGCCATCAAATCAAAAACTGCAGGACCTCATCATAGCAAAGCAGAAACCTAGTTCATAGTTTTTGTTCGAGTTTGCACTACTGAAAGCTGAAGTTTGAGAAGTTTAAGGCTTGAGTTAGTAGTCTTTGTTGATATCATCAGTAGGAGTAAATTGATGAGTTTTAAGTCTGTAATAGGATCTATTCTGATTTGTAATATTTTCTATTATTAAACATTGTGAGTCTGAGTAACAAGAAGCGGGTTTGACTTCTTATTTGTGAGGCATTGTAACAACAAGTGGGTTTTACTTCTTGAGGTGGTCATATAGTGGGTTGAACAGTTGTAGTAAACTGTTGAGTTGTGAGTAAAGAGTTAGGTTCTAGGATTGTAGGGTTGTAATCTTGAAAAAAGCTCTTTGAAATTAGTGGAGATTGGTGGTGAAATCCTACACAGTATAGGTTTTACGTTTTTACTCCTTTGAGCAAGGAGTTTTCAACAATAAATTTGTGTTGCACGTTTTTTTTTACTACTGCAATTTCTTAGACCAGGTTCCTAGTACATGTGTGGGTTTAGTTAATTTCTAACTGTTTTTATCAGAGAAGCACTAAAATGATGGTGTTTTACGACAAGGACTTAAATTAGACATAACTTCTTTCCCGGGTATTAGATTTGGGCGAATATTATATCGACAGAAATCTCATTCAATTTCTCACATGATAAAAATTCGAAATTAGAGAAATTAAATATGGTTTAAACTTTACATACTTTGGAAATAAAAAAATAAGGCTAAGTCTCTTTGACACTAAAAAAAATCTTTAACTCTAAGATTATATTACCAAGAGATAATGCATGGATGATGCGGGTTGTTACATTATCCCCTTTTTGGGATCATTCATCCCCAAATGATGACGCAGAACATAGACAATTACGATTTCAAACATACTAAAGCCATAAAAGAATAAGATTAAGATTGTACCTTCCATTTCGTCATTCACCGAATCAAATAAGTCTATGTATGTATCTATCATGTCATCTTCTGATCCCCGAGTTGCTTCCTCAACTTTTTGATTTTTCCATAACACTTTAACTGAGGCTATTTCTTTGCTCCTCAATTTCCTAACTTGGTGATCTAAGATTGCCACAGGCTCTTCTATATAAGATAAGGAGTCTGTCACTTTGACCTTCTCTGCAGGCAATACCAATGAATGGTATCCAATACATTTCTTCAACATGGATAGGTGAAATACCGGATGAACAGAACCCAAACTTCCTAGGCAACTCTAACTTATACGCAACTCCATCTATCCTTCTCAAAATCTAGTATGGACCTATATAGCGAGGACTAAGATTACTTTGCTTCCTGAATCGCATAACTCCCTTCAAAGGGGAGACTTTGAGAAATACCCAATCATCAACTTCAAATTCTAGCTCCCTTCTCCGAACATTGGCATAGTATTTGTGTCTAGTCTGGGCTGTTTTAAGTCATTCTCTAATAATTTTCACATCCTCCATCGCCTAATGAATAAGATTAGGCCCAAATAATTGAGTCTCACCCATTTCATACCACCCTATTGGTGATCTACATGTTCTCCCATACAGAGCTACTAACGGAGCTATCTTAATACTGACATGGTAACTGTTATTATAAGCGAACTCTATCAATGGATAGTGATATACCCAAGTACCTTTAAAGTCAATCACACAAGCTCTCAACATATCTTCAAGGGTCTAAATAGTACGTTCGGTTTGCCCATCCATCTGAGGGTGGAAAGCCGTACTCAGGTTCACTTGGGTACCTAAACCCCTCTGAAAAGATCTCCTGAACTACAAAGAGAATTGGATACCTCATTTAGATATGATGGATACAGGTGCCACATGAAAATGGACTATCTCTTCAATGTATAACTTGGCATAGTCATCTCCCAAATAGTTGGTTCTCACAGGCAAAAAGTGGGCTGACTTGGTCAGTCGGTCGACAATTACCCAAATAGAATTATACTAGTTTTGGGACCTTAAAAGTCCCTTGATAATGTCCATATTGACCATCTCCCACTTCCTCAAGGGCAAAGCTATCTCTTGGGAGGTACCACCTGGCCTCATATGCTCTGCTTTTACTTGTTGACAATTCAAACACTTGGAAACAAAGTTACCCACATCACGCTTCATATTATTCCACCAGTATATGGTTTTTAGATCAGGGTATATCTTAGTATATCCTGGATGAACAACATACCTCTAAGTGTGATCTCCATCAAGGATCCTCTTTCGTAACCCATCTATATCTTGCACATATAGTCTACCCTAATATCTCAAAATCCCATCACCACCAATTTCGAAAGACATCACCTTCTGTTGACCCATATCCTTCTTGATCTGTATCAAGATGGGATCATCAATCTTCTTCTCTTTAACATAAGCACAAAGGGAAGATTTATCTACCTCATGAGCAACCACTCCCCTATCTTCGAAATCTAAGAGTCGCACTCCTAGATTTGTAAGTTGGTAAATATCCTTCACATCTCCCTCTTCCCCTTTTCAACATGCAAAAGGCTGCCCCTAGATAGCTTGCTGAGGGCGTCGGCTACCACATTGGACTTGCCTGGATGGTAGTGCAGGATCATATCATAATCCTTCAAAAGCTCCAACCATCGTCATTGCTTGAGGTTTAATTCTTTCTATGAGAACACATACTATAAACTCTTGTGGTCAGTAAATATATCAACATAAACCCCATCGAGATAATGTCATCAGATTTTAAGTGCAAACACCATAGACGCTATTTCCAAGTCATGGGTGGGGTAATTTCGCTCATGCACTTTTAACTGCCTAGATGCATAAGCCACCACTTTACTGTGCTATATAAGAACACACCCAAGTCCCACTCGGGATGCATCACAGTACACAACAAAACCCTCTGTACCTTTTGGAAGAGTTAGAACAGGCGCAATTTTCAGCTTGTCTTTTAATTTCTCAAAACTATTCTCATAGGAGTCAAACCAAACAAATTTTACCTTTTTCTGAGTTAACTTAGTAAGTGGAGCTGCTATGGAAGAAAAGATTTATACAAATCTCCGGTAATACCCTGCCAAACCCAAGAATCTTTGAATATCAGTTGGATTTATAGGTTTGAGCCACTTTCTCACAGCCTCAACCTTTTGGGGATCAACCTTAATCCCGTCACTAGACACAATATGCCCCAAGAAAGGAATAGAATTAAGCCAGAATTCACACTTGGAAAACTTTGCATACAACCTATGATCTTTGAGAGTCTGAAGGATGATTCTGAGGTGATTTCCATGATCCTCCTTACTCTTAGAATAAATCAAGATATCATAAATAAAAAAACTATAACAAATAGATCTAGAAACTGACGGAACACCCTATTTATAAGATCCATAAAGGTTGCAGGGGTATTAGTAAATCCAAAGGACATGCTAAAAATTCATAATGACCGTATCGGGTTTCAAAAACTATTTTGGGAATGTTTGACTCTCTAACCTTCAATGGTGGTATCCCAAATGAAGGTCTACTTTTGAAAAGCATCTATCACCTTGAAGATGGTAAAAAAGATCATCGATTCTAGGAAGAGGATATTTATTTTTAACAGTGACCTTAATTAACTAGCGGTAATCTATACACACATGTAGGGAACCATTATTATTTCACATGTAGAGTACAGGTGCACCCCAGGGAGAAATACTATGGCAAATAAAACTTTTTCTAGAAGATCTGCTAATTGCTCTTTCAACTCTTTTAGCTTTGTAGGAGCATTCTATATGGCAGAATAGAGATGAAATATGTATTAGGTAATAAATCAATACCAAATCTATCTCTCCATCAGGTGGTATGCCTAGGATATCATCGGGATAAATTTTGGGAACTCATTTACCACAGGGACAGATTGAAGGAAAGAGTTTTTGGTATTTGAATCTTTAACCCTAATAAGATAATACAAAAATCCCTTGCAAATGAGTTTACGAGATCTGAGGTAACATATAAAGTGCCCTCTAGGTGCTAAAGAATGTCCCTCCCACTCTAGTACTGGTTTATTTGGAAAAGAAAAAGTGACTCCTCAGGTTCTACAATTTAGTGTGACATAGAACGAATGGAGCGAATCCATCCTTAAGATAGCATCAAAGTCAATCATTTCAAGTTCTATGAGATCTGCCACAGTATCCCGGCCACAAATAGTCACCATACAATTTCTATACACCCTCCTAGACACAACAAAATCTCCCACCTAAATAGAATTAAAAAAAGGTTCGACAATCACATCGGGCTCAAACCCAAAACCAATAACCACATAAGGGTTCACATAAGACATGGTAGACCAGGGATCAAGTAACATATATACATCACGTTAAAAGATTTGTAATATACTAGTAACAATATCTGGTGATGCCTCTACCTCCTAGAGATTGGTTAAGGAGTACAAACGGTTTTGGCCATTTATGGTGGCTGAAGTACGGTGGTGTTGGTGCATAAGAATTAACCTGAGATTTCTTTTCTCCAACATTACCCCTTGCTATTGGACAATCCCTCTGAATATAGTCTGGCTGGCCGTACTACTAATATACCATAGCGCCAAACTAACATCTCCCTAGATGGTTTCTCCCACATCTCTCACAGCGTGGGTATGTCCAAGAGGTCTGAGCTATAATTCCTTGAGACTGCAAACCCTATATTCTCGGCCCCTACTTGGATAGAAAATTTTGGGTGCGCTATCTGACTGGGGTCTGGACACCAGAGCACTGGCTGTAAACTGTGCATTACCCCAAAACTTCTTCTTCTGCCATTTGCTACCCCAATTCCCACTCTACTACTGACTGTAGCTCTGGTCAGCTATTTTGGCTCTCTTTGCCTTCCTGTCCTTCTCTTTAGATTCAGAAATTTTTCTTTTTCTTTTCCTCAACATGCTGCATGTGGAATGATAGTCTGACAAAATCCTTGATCCAATTCAATATTGCTCCCTGACATTCAATCACTATGTCATCTGAAAGGTCGAATGCAAATTTCCTCATCTGAGATCTCATGTTACTAGTCATCTCTGGAGCATAACAGGATAGTTGGTTGAACCTCAGAGTGTACTCCTGGACTCTCATCTTTCCCTACTTTAGATTCATAAACTTTACGTCGTTGGCCTCCCTCAGCTCGAGAGGAAAGAACCGATAGAGGAAGGCTTCCACGAACTCAGCCCAAACTGTGGGCTTAGCACTCTCACCCTTTGAATCCTCCCACTCGTTATACCATTGGTTCACTACATCCTTAATCTGGTAAGCTACTAACTCAACCCTCTCTACCTTATCTACATTCATCACCTTAAAGATTTTCTCCATCTCGTCCATAAACTCCTATTGATCCTCTTCTACCTTGATACCAGTAAACTTAGGTGGGTTTATTCTTATGAACTGGCCTACTCTTGTAGCCTCAGACATAATAGATGTAGACCCAATATCTTTCGACCATTGAGTTTGTGTGGCTACCAACTGTAAAATCATGTGAATGAACTATCTAAATTCTGCTTTAGATACCTCTCTCTCGCGAGGTTGAGTGCGGTTAGTCCCTATCCAGGGATATCTGGGTGCCCTAGGTGGGCTATTTAAAGTAGGTGGGACTCTCGAAGTAGCATCAATCTCTGGAGTCTCATCTCTGTTTTGGGTCCTCATCTCATGAGTGGGACGAACCTCATCTATTGGTGCATTCTAATTGATAGTACAATGGGGAGGCATGATTGTTTTTCTGAAACACAAGAGACCATTGATTATGGGACAATTCAGACTCTGAAGCACGAACTAAACCAAAAAGAAGATAAACATCTCTAAATGCCTATTATCCTCCTAATTACAGGTGTGGCGTTCTATACACCCATTAATAAGACTCTACCCGACGTGATTTCATAGAAACCCTGGGACCATGAACCGTGCTCTGATATCAAGTTTGTCATGACCTGAACTAGGGCCTGGCCGTGACGGACATCCCAAAGCATGAAGGCCCGAACGTCCAACTCTATCTGATCTGGTAATCATGCATAACATTCATTAAATAAAAGAAAAATGCAGAATTTTAATCTAATACAGAAACATGGTCATACTCTGAATTCAGTTTAAGCATCTGGAATGAAATCCAAAATCAACTAAACAGCTTCTGGAACAGTCTGCAAAATCTCTACTACATGATCTAAAAATAACTATCTGAAAAGCTGGGATAAGGACCCCAGTAGACCCAAAAAATAGAATAACATAATCTGAAATAACAGGCCTTCTGGAACAAAGAAAGCTTACCACTTCACGAATCACTTCTCTCTGGAATACTATACTGATTAGCCGAACCCCTATACTGAGCCTCTAAACTTGGGAGGTAGGGGTTAATACAGATGTACTGGTACATAGAGCAAATCCAAAGTAACAATTTATATTAAACATATAGGAGAGCAATTTAAAGCATTTCATAAACATATCATATAGTGAGAAATCTAATGGGCATATCTGAAAGACTCTGTAAAATCATCTGAACTCCTTGACACTCTTTGTTTTACTTCTACGCTAGGTGGTACACCTTACAGCTCTAAAATTCTATGGGCTATATGGAATCTGCCATTGACTCGGCAGGAAAGCCCCCAACCCAAGTATGCCGCAAGGGTTGGATTCTCTGACTTTGCTATGCCACATGACCGTCGCCAGTGTATAATAATATACCCGGATTGGCAAATAACGGTTTTAGGTTAATAGTTACTTGAACTCAAACCTTCTTCGGGTAACCACCTAACCCTCTTTAAGCCCAGTTTTAACTCTTTAAAACATGCATTCTCTGAAATTAAACTCTGAAAACATACTCTATTATGGCATACATACTTATGGTATCATCATACCATTTACTTTCAATTCACATCTCCGAGCCATTATTAGGGTGTCCTGACCTTCATGGCTTGGGATGTCTATCACAGCTAGGGCCCCGGTTCGGGTCGTGACAAATATGGTATTAGAGCCTGATTTATGGTCCTAGGGTGTCAGAAAAATTGCATCGAGTAGAGTCTTTTTTATGGGTCTGTAGCGCACCACACTTATAAATAGGAGGCTAGTAGGCGTTTAGGAATGCTTCCCTTTCTCCATGTTTTGGTTCATGCTATAGATTCAGAATGTTTCTCTTTCGTACTCTAATTCATTCTATGGTGTTTCCCATACAGAAGTAAAGTTATCCCGATTCTTTCCTTACCTTGATGTTTTTAGATATGTCTCATCATTGAGGTGAATCAGGTGAAAAAGTCTAGAATCTAAATGGTATAGTCCTTTCTAATTAATCCATATAAGATTTTAAAGATTATGCAAGGACTTGAGAAGAGTCTGTTAGTGCTTCAGGGTGTATTAACTCTTGTGTGAACATTAATTCAGATGAAATCGCGTTTTTCAGCCTGTGATATTAAGTGTATTCATTCCTTTTCACGAATATAGTTTGGTGATGTCATGCTTAAGGGGGGGATGATGTATAGCAGAATGTTGGAACTATATTTCCACTCGAGTAGTAGTGTGATTTAAAGTGCCGGTGTAATGAGCTATTGTTAGTGTGATCGGACCAAGAAGTTGATAATGTGAAGTCAAAAAGTTAGAAGTTAGTGAGGGTAAATTTTGGTGAAATAAACATTTTAGTTGAATAATCGATGTTTGAGGATGATTTACCCCTTTATAGTGATAGACTAATATGGTATCTAGTATCATGTATGGATTGTATGGTAGTTTATGGGGGAGTGTTTGACTTAGATTTTTATTTATATAGAGTAAGATGTGTATTCTTAGATCATTGATTATTATGTGTCAAGTTTCTATCTCTTGTAATCTTTTTATCATTTTGTTGTTGAAGCTGAAAGTCTAGTGAAGCCGTGTGAGGCTTTTTCGATTCAGTAGCATAGTTTCCTTGTCATTCATCTCAATTCTTGTTCAAAACACAAAATCAAAGTCTAGTGGAGCAGTGTGGGGCCTATTTTGGTTCACAAGCAACTTGTTGTTCATCTTGTTATTCTTGTGTTAGTTAGAACTGGGGTTTAGTGGCGTAATAGCAAGAAAAGTGGTAAGGGTGATTTATTCAATATATGTATGGCCGAAACTTTTTGCATATGATTTAGTTGGTAATGAGGTGATATGTCCGTTTGTGTTAGTTTAGTAGAAGGTAAGGTAGAGAAGGAGTTATTAGTTAGGGTGAATTGTTGTTTACTTGAAGTATAAAAAGAGTTGTTGATGGTGTTTTTCGTGCAAGAAAATTATAGTTTATTGATGAAAGTACTTGGTGGATGAGTGGTGTTAATTTTAATGCCCCTGAGGTTGCAAGAGGGATTTTAGTTGGGACTTGTGAAGCCATGAACTAAGTTTAGCTGTATAAAAAGGGTAGATAGTAATGATGTGTAGAAGGAAGATATGTTAATGGATTTTAAATAAGATATATCATAGGATTGTGATTGATGTGTGCAAAAAAGTTGTTGTTGATATAGGTTTAGAGAATATGAGAAGTATGCATTTATGGGTTTTTGCTTTGAAGTTCATATGCGGTGATAATTATAGGCTTGAATGTCATGTTGGGATCTAAGTAGAGGAATGTAATATGCGCTAGTTAATCCACAGTATGAGTTCAGAGTTAGTCATTAAAGTTATGATTAGGGTGTAAGCTCTAAAAGAGACATAGAAGATTTAATCATGTCGTTTTGACTAATATTATGGTGTGGCATGTTGTACCTTGGATTTTCCAGTTAGTAGTCATCATGGTCAGAGAATTTATTTCAGTGTAGACTTTTGTAGATGGATTTATCAATGCTTAAGAGAGAATTATAAGTTAAACCAAATGATGTATGGTATTTAAGGGGAATAGTATAGTTGAGGAAGTATTTGAGAAGTATTTCTAAGCTTCAAAGTAAGAAGATGCATTGCCTAAGGCCTAGTATTTCTATCCTAGATAATGATTTATACGTCTATGTTCCATTCTATTGAGTTGTATTAATGTTGTGATTCCTTATTCAGAGGTTTTGTTCAGATCATGCCCAAAATTCTTTGCTCTCTAATATTATTAGTATTTCTTAGAAGAGTGTTGAAGAAATACTCTAATTGAGTATGAGCTTTGAGTATGGTACAACACATATAGCCTACAATCTAGTTTAGCAGTTAAGCAGATAATCTCCTTTATATTTAAAACATTCCATCTAGGCTTAATATCCAAAGTTTCATGAGTAAGGCCATTCCATGAGGTAAAATATTCACATTCAGGCATAATTATTAATTCAATTCATTTCATGCATAATTAATTTGTTTTAGATTCAGATATTAAGTCATGATTCAGCTTGTAAGTGTTTCTTACCTCATCTCAAATTGTCCTTAGTATTTCTACCGAGTTAGTATCCTTCGGGGAAGAATGATTCCAAGGGGGAGATAATATAACACCCCATATTTTCCCTCTAGAATTCAAACCACTTTCCTATGCCTATAAGTTCTAATCCCAATGAGTCCCATGTGAATATAAGTTTCATGATCATTATCCTAGTGTGTGAAGTGATTTCGAGGTGAAGGATATTCATAGGAATCACTTAGAGTAATGCTGAGCTGAGAGACATTGACCTGCTTAAATCCTTGTATTCGATTCCAAAAAGGAATAATTTGAATGTCTGTAACTTTTTATATCTATATAATTTTAGAGCCCAAGACCCACCAACAGATATGTAATTGAATTCGCTTTCCAACGATACTACTTTCTCTTTAATTTGATAACAAGGTAAGTCTTCCTAGGTGCGATAGTAAGGCTGACGCATTGTCAAGCCAGACCATCAACATTAGGTATAAACGTCGATTTCTGGTCATAAAATGATGGTTGGAGTGACAGTACATCTCCCAGACTATCAATCGAGACCGAGCAAGCACAGTAATGACGTTTTAAATGGGGTTTTTGGTCTTTTTCCACCTATTTAACCCCTCTTTCCATTTACTTAAAAAATATAAAATTTTGTTAACTCTCAACATCAATATTAGGGTTTTCTCTCAAGATCATCTCCCAAGAACAAGATTCAAGCCCTTCTTCAAGAAAACCCTAAACCCCTCCGAAGAACATCAAAACTCCATCACTCCTTATTCAAGATAAGAAAGAATCTACACTCTCTAATCCAATAAGTTTAAGAAAAGCATTCAAGTACATTCCCTAGAATATCACATTAAATTCATCCTCTTCAAGAAAGAAAACAAGAATTAAGTTCCCTAATCAAAGAATCTCAAGAAATCTATCACGATCATTTCTAAGGGTTTCAAAGTCAGGCTTTCTACATCCAACCAAGATAATTAAGGTGTGTGGGGTTATGAACAAGGGTATCCTTTCACCATTGTGCCCACAATTTCATGATTTTAAGATTTTATTTACTTGTTTTCATGTAAGGTTCATACCCAAGTTTCTATATTCTTGAAGCATATGATTATAATGAAATTGAAAGCCTTAAGTATATTAAGAAGTTCTTATGTTTATGACTTTTTAACTTACAAGATTTATATTATGAATGAGATGACTAACTTACAAGATTTATATTATGAATGAGATGACACTATCTTGATTTTTTATTGTTGAAGTATTTCAAGAATCATATTTAGCATAAAGTTGGTTTTTATGAGTCCCTTCTAAGCTTTGGTGTCCAGAAAATAGAAAGGTTATAATTAGTAGGCATGTTGTGTTTGATGAAACTGCCATGCTTTGGTCTCCCTCCGGATCAAGAGCTTCGCCCTGAGATCAAGAGCAACATGATCTTCTCCACTTCTGATTCAGCTGAAAATAAGTCTTCTCTTAGAAGGGAGAAGGAAAGGAAGTGAACAAAAGTCAAATAAGGGTCACTTTCAAAGAACTACGAAGCTAGAAAGCTCGGTTCTACCCCATTTTTGAGTTTCACTCATACTCTTTGATGTCGACCTGATTACAAATGTTAAGTGAAGGAAGATAAAGGGATGTCAGAGGTTAGATAACAACGGAGAATGAAATGAAATGGAACACTTACTTCTGCAAGTTGATCAAGAATAATCTACATCTAAGATAAGGAAGAATGTTCACAATCCACAACAAAAGGAGGTGGAGACCAAAATTTGAAAGGGTCAACAGAGACATCCTTAGCGGCTGAAAGAGAGGATATGAGAAGAGAGAATGGTTGTAATTATGATTAGTAAACCCTAAAATTTATGGTCATGCTTTTATATACATGAACTTGGTCACTTTTGGGCTTGTTTGGGCTATAATTATTTCATTTTCATTTTTGTTTTTCAGGCTTGTTATGAGATTGTCTTTTGATGATCAACAAAAAGAATCATGGGTCCACAATTTAGGTTTTTTTTTAAACTTTGTGAATACATTGATATAGCCAAACTTAAGTGATTTTAGCAGATAATATGCTATTCTTGAATGACTATATAAGTTTTTCACTCATAATATAACGTAAGATTTCCGTTGTGTAGCATGAAAAGAACAAATATTAATTAGAGTAACCTAAAATTTTTTAGTGAGAAGGGTTGAAAAATAAATTGTGTATTATGAAATTCCAAATATCTCAAAAAGTTATTAATACCCTTTATAGTTATGACCAATCAACTATAGGATTCTATTTGTTTGTCATGCTACAACTTCTTGATCAATCTACCAATTAGCAAATATTTTTAGTTAGTTAATAAATGAAATCTACATATTTAAAGAACTCTTTTATCCATCATTTGAAGAAACAGGTGTTAGAATTATTGTTTCATTACAAACTAGCTTTCAATTTTTTTAAACTAGCTTTTTATTCATCCTTTTAATTATGAAAAGTTTAATGATGTAAGAAACAATGAAAAATCTCAAAATCACACTGAAGTAACAGATCCAAATGAAAGTACTCAAAAAGATGAAAAGGGTGCAAGCATCCCTGAAGTTCAGGAATCACTGCTTCGCTATACTTCTGATCAAATTTAGTTACTTGAAACTGGAGTTCGAAAATATTACAATTAGTGCATGTATTTTGTCTTATGTTCTAGTTATGTTGTGTTTCATTGCTATTTATTTACCTGCTTTTAGAATTTTCTAAACCATCTAGGGTGTCTGTCTTTCTGACACAATCTTTTCCATAATACATGTTAATCAATTTATCCATAATATGTTCTTCTATTGGCAAAGATTCCAAAACAATCTGCACATAGGTTCTCTGTTCCATAAAATAAGATCCAAAATATTTGTCCACCTACTGACTTTAGTAGACATAGATTATCTCAAGTTATAACTACAGTCTTTGTCAGTAAAATCCCACCATTCCATAAAAATTGATTAAAAATGCTATCCACTAGCTGGAAAAATCTTATTTAAGTAAAAATATAAGAACAAAAGATATGTACTGAAAATTGAACTCTTTTGATAAGTTGTAGCCTGATGCAAGCCAAATTGGCATCAAACATACAAGGACTATAATCCAAGTCCGACATAAAGGCACCCAATCCATTGTCATCTATGGGAGCGAAGGATATATTTGGGGAACCATTTTCAAGCACTCAATAGCTTAACACAATGTGTGGAGGATAGATTTAAGTCAGTAGCTGAATTCATCCCAAGACATCAATATGGAAGCAATCCCGAGGACTACAAACACTACCATGATATTAAATAAGTTAGATATGTTCCAAAACATCTAGATGCTATTTATGGAGTGTTTCATAATTCCCAATTAATGCAACAATGACCAAAGGGCCTTTGATGTGTCAAAGTAGTGCAAAATGGGGCTACAAAGCTCCTTTCCAGTAGCATTTTCTCTCACAATGTAGGTCAAACAGTAGCATCCGCTTACACAGTGTGCCCAAGGTGAGCCCCATCTGCTTAAGAAGATGTTAAAGGAAAGAGAACCAAGTTTTTTTGGTTAATTTGGGTTATTTTTTATCCCTCTTATGTACTAAATAGCCCAAGGCGATAAATACTAGCTATCTTAGGTTATTTCATTATTTTTTGATTTGCTTAAAGATGAAACTCCAGAGAGTTTTTGAGAGATTGAAAAAGCGTATATTGCATTTTTCTTAGAAACGGTGGTTGTAATGGAGTTTTGATTCTCTTAGAGTCAATGTAAGAGATTGGTGTTAGTTTATAGTTGAATTAGGAATTTAAAAGTTGATTTGGTGTCAGAGCCGAGCTTAATTTTATTTTGACAAATTCAATCATGGGTCTTGTGGTCATTAAAATCGAAAATCATAAAAAATAAATTTACTAGTCACATTTTTTATGGTCAGGTCAAAAGTTGAGTCCTTTATTTTATTATTTTTGTTGTGTTTCTAGTGTTATATTTGTGTTCTTTAACACTATTGGATTCTAGAAGTTAAATTTGAACTAAATCAGAGCAATATTGAGTATTCTATCATTGTTTTGGTGAATAATTTGAGCTAAATTATGATTGGAATGAGTTTTTAAGGTTAAAATGTGCTTATATACAAAATTTCAACTCATTCCGAGCTAAGCAGAAGAAGTTAGGAAAGTTGGTGTTCTTGGAGAAATTGTTATCTTCAAAGTGAATTTTCACCTAAAAGTGATTTTTTGATCCATAAATAAAAAAGATGAAGTGTGTAAAAGTTTTAGTACTAAATAATCTCCATAGGTTCCAAGAATATTCAAAGAGAAGAGGACAAAGAGGGACCAATAGAGGGACAAAAACGACATTCCAAGTGGGTTGTTTGGTTGATCTTCTTTGAATTTGGCCCTTCCATTTAGTTGTACTGCTGCAGAAGCTGAAGGGCAGCTCAAAATAGTGTGTGTTTTATTGGGACTGTTCCTAGCCTGTGCAAGGGCTAAAGCAGGTCAAAACAGCCTCAAATGCATTAGGGATGCACCCAAGCTTCCTTGGCTCTTCTCAAACCCACTTCTATCGTAAGTAACCCACATAATTCAACACTTCAACACTCCTATTTGCATAGGTTTGATTACTCTAGGTTCAATTCATGATTCCTTTATTCTTACTTTGATTCTTAAATAATTCAACAACTAGTAATTAACCCACTATGTTGGTTGATTAGTGCTTGAGTCCGTTTTTTTTTTGTCCTATTTATTTTGAGTTTTTTATAGTTTTTAATTTGCCTTATATTCTTGACTTATGTCTATATATATTTTATTTGAGTTGTTTTAAACAAGAATCCATTTTGTCCATATGTCAAGATTGACAACTTATGGACCACCGAAGTATAAATAATTTTCAACATTCGCTAATTAAATTGTGAGGTTTAGAAAGGTGAGCATCGTATGATTATTAGTGAGGAGATTTTACTACTAATCTTGTATGTTCATTTTATAGGTACAAGGAGTTATGAAGAAGTATGTCTTCGGTAACCTCGGATGCATATGACTACGACATAGGAGACTATAATTGTGGTAAGTTGATGCTATGATGAAGATGGCGAATATGGAGGCTATGAATATTGACATGATCAAGTGTTGTGTGAGAATGAGGGATCATATTCCAAAGGAGAACATTGGATGAATCATGATCCTAGTTCCTATATAGAGTATAGATATGCTGATGAGCCTTGTGATAGTTCTGCTGAGGAAGAAGGGGCATGTGAGGAGTATTACACTTTCCACTCCGAGCATGAAGATGATGTAGAGCATAAACTTTTTTCTTATTCACATCAGAATGGTTATGGTTAGAGTGAAAATGTGAGTTATGAAGGTTCATAATCCTCATATTGTGGCACTTGTTATCAAGGTCGGATTTGCATATAGTATAGGTGTAACACCCCATACTTTTACCTAGCTTAAATTCATTTCAAAAATGTCAAAGACTTTCTTTAAAGATGAATACAGTTGTATACATGTGGAATTTTCAAGATTTTGATCGAGTGAAAAATTGAATAAGATTTTCATCGATACTAAATTCATCCCAAATCCAACACTCGGACGAAGAGTTAGATCCATTTTAGTATAACAGTGTACCACTTGAGCCATCAGTGCATCGCGGAGCAATCCAAAATGGTAATTGTCAATAATCACTAAGCCTCCACGATATTAGAATGTCGCGCCAAGGCTCAATTTTAGAAATGTCATTTTTCAGTGTTCCATTGCGATATCACCGAGTCGCAGTGATCTTCTAGGTCATGTCCAATGTGGCAACATGATTGTACTACGTCGCGCCACCATGCAATTTCAAAGTTATCATTTTCTAGTGGGATGGAGTGATAGTGGCGCGTCGCACCAGGGGTCCAAATTGGAAAAATTTCATGAAAAATTAAAGTTGTGACAAGGGTTAAAATAGTCTTTTCCCGTGATTTTATTCCACCCAGATGTGGGATTTAAGCCCTAAAAATGTGTAAAAACCTTCATTATTCACTTTTCCCCAAAATCAAAAGGTATTTCTCTCTCAAGAAAATAAACCCTAGCTCTCAAGAATCAAGGTCAATCCCAAGAATCTCTCCAAAAACTCCAAGAAACTCACGAATTAAGGTATGATAGATGTTCATTTATGGGTTCCTTTAACCCATGAAGTCCAAGAATCCTTTTTCAAAGTACAAAGATTGAGTATTTATGATTTCCATGCTAGAATTAGATTGAATTCATATTTATAACATTAGTTGAGTTCCGATCCATGATTTAAGTGCAAGTTTCATGAAATTAAAAATCATGTATAACAAATATGTGATTATCTTGAAAAAACCTTGAATTTATAAAGTGATTAATGCATCTATCATTTTGATTTGGTTTTCAATCGATGATTGTGATAAGATTCATGAAAATAGAACAGTAATTAAGGGGAAATTATATGAATTGAATCTTGAATCCATGAAATTGAAAGTTTGGGCAATATAGTTGCCAGGTTTATATGTTATCCATGATTATGTGCATTAATTTGTGCTCCCCATGCATTTGATGGAATGTCATGTGAATTAAATGATGCAATCATGACATGCTAGTATATGTACAATTTAATACATTACAAGTGTTCGATGGAATGTCTCTATGAATGAATTATGACCAAGTGAACATATATACATTGTTCAATGTTATGATTTGCTTTACTTTTTATGTTATCGTGTCCTGGGTGTATTAAATACCCAACAATTTAGCTATTTATCTAGATCTAGTGTCAGTTACAAAATAGTATCAGTCATATCATAATTAGTAGCACTCTCAATCCATTAAAGAACTCAGTCAATTATGGATCTTAGGAAAACTAAGTAATCTCTGTATCAGTCCCGTCTAATTCAGTATACTCAGCTCAGTGTCAACAGTTAGGAGTAGGATTCAGCACTGAACGAGCCTTGGAATGGAGGCACACCTGTTAGTTAGGACTGGGTCCCTAGAAGAAATTCCTAAGTTCAAAAAATACATAGCTGGCATAGGTTATGAGATGTTACCCATTAGATAGGACTAACATATTCAGGGATCACTCACCAGTTTAGGACTGATCTTGGGGGTCACCCATTAGTTAGGACTTACTCCACAATAGTTGTCTTTACCCGTGGAATGGTACTGATAACCTTTTAATTGGGGTTATAGATTAGAACCCAGCTCAGTTATCTTCTCTTATTTAGGGCATATCGGTTAGATGATTACCTGCCACAGTTTTAGTTTCAGTCTTCAGCTCAGAACTCAGCTCAGTTTTATAGAATTAGGACTATCATATACTCTCAATTAGTATCAGTTAATCAATTATCAGAATTCAATACGTAGCTTCATAAAAGCTTAGTCACAATTTATATATATATGTATATGCACAAATTGCATTCTTAGTATTTACAATAGAATCAGATTCTCCACGTACTCTAATATTCAGTTAATCTATATCATTTAGTCAGTTATTGTTCATGCATATGAACCATTGCATTCAGCATTACCTCATCTGAAATACTAGTATATTCCCACATACTGACGTATACTTTTCTGTGCTATGATGTTTCATATCATAGGTTCGGACGCTCAGGTTCCCGACCACGCATATTAGATTCAGATTCAACCACCAACAGTAGATTTAACAGTGAGTCCTCATCATTCAAGGATATTATAGTATTTTATATATTCAGTAGATGTAGTAGTTTAGTAGATGGAGTTAGTTGGGGGATTATCCCATCAACTCCACATTCAGACAGTTTCAGTTAGAGGCTTTTCAGACTAGTTTTCAGACAGTGTTTAATTTTTTAGATATTATATTTTATAAGTATTTTAGATGTTTTGAACCTTATGGCATTTCAGCCTATTTTCACATTTATAACAGTAGATGTCAGTCATGGGTTATATTAAGGTCCTTTGGGGTCATAAGCACCGTGTAGCCTCTAGGGTATAGACTCAGGCATTACAAGAGGTTTTCCCATGTGAATAAACGAGTGTGCATCTCCAAATCCTAGAGATACAATATCCCATCCTTCTTCTTCTAGTGCCCAAATATTTGGAAGTGGGAACCATGGTAGATATCGAGGGTATAGTAAGAGTCATGATCTTTATACTCTTCCTATATTTACAAGAGAGTCAAATCCCAAAGATTATATAGATTTCTTGTGGAAGAGTGAATGGAACTTCAAGGATTATGATATGATTAGAATATAACAAGCTAAATATTCCCTTTAAAATATTCAAGGTCAGGCATAGAGATGGTGGGAACTTGTAAGAAAGTTCGGTCAAAAATAGAGTTCCTTAAAAGAGTTCATGAGGAATACCCATGCACCTAAGGAGTAGACAAATATTTACAATATTTTGATCAAAGAATAGAAATATTTGATCAATAAAGTTAAATATCTTTAGGGTTCTGGGATGCATCGTTGTGCTTGATGATTTGTTTCATTGAAACTACATCACTCCTTCTTTGGTTGACTATGTAGGGGTACCTTGAGAGTCCTTGTTTATCCCATACATCTTGGAAGGTTATAGAGTTTCCAAGAGACTGAAGGTTTCCTTCACCCAAGGTCTGTACTATAAGGATGTTTGGTGTGACATAATTCTCCTGGAGGACATTTATTCTTTGGTGTCAATTGTTTTGCATGAAATAGAGTTCAAATGAGCAAAATTTGCTTAATATTGTAATGGACCAGTGGGGAAATCATCCCTTTCTACCTATCCTTCCCAAAATGCAATTAAATATGACCACTTACTCCATGTCTAACAAAAATTAGAGACAAAAGATTGAGAGAATAAAGGATGTGCAAGGATGTAATCCAAAAGAGGAAAAAATAGACGTTGAGAAGAGTGAAATAAAGGGTCTTCAACAAACCCAATCTAACTTTGTTTATTCTTCTCTTAGTAAGGACATGTCTTTAGATATCAACTTTGCAAGTGGAGGATAACATGCTCCCAAAAAGAATACTACCTTTGAAGATTTGATGAGGGAAATCTTAGATGATTCCAAATCTTGAAAAATACCTTCACCCCTAGGTAAAGAAGAATCTTCTCAATAAATTCAAGGTAATATATCTAACTCGTGCATTTTAGTAAATGTGAATGATCATTATAAGGCAAGTAGCCAATTGAGTGTAAGTGATAACTTGCCTACATATGACTCTAATGAATCCTTTTCTCTTATTGATGATGTACATATTAAGAGTATGGATATACTAGTTGATCATATTTATGACCAAAGTTGTTATGTTGAATAGTAGTACATTGTCTTGTAGAAATTGTGTTGATCAAATTATGTGAGAAGCTTACCCAACACTTGAGGATATTTATGATATGATTAATAAACCTCAAGTGGGTGATGATGTTGAAAATGTCAGTTAATTAAATAGGTGTGATGCTTTGAGAATACCCATTGATAAAGTTCATATTATTTGTTTAGCTCATAGGAATGAACTTATGTTTGAATTTTCTTTGAAACTTTACAGTTTTGTTTTTGATAGTGAGAATACATGTTCCAATTCCATCTCATGGATTGATCCATCTCTCTGTTAGTATAACATCTGGTATGAAAACAATGAACTAACTCCTAGTGAATTACATAGTGGTGTGGATAATTGTGATAATGTAGTTTTTCTCGAGTGCTATACTCTATTCAACAACCCATTTTGGTGTTATGAAACTACTCAAAATAACGGAAATCTCTTCTTTGATGATATGAGTAATCTTCTTGAAAGAAATTATTTGTAAGGTATTGATAACTTTGATTTAATTGAATACTTGAGAAACCCAATTAGTAGTTGTTCTTGTGATTATTAGTATGACACCCCACCATTGTTTGTTAAATATAGGGATGAAGTGCTTGATCCTTTTGGTAACTTGAGTCATGATCCCATTGATGTCATTGGTTGTATATATCTACTTGAGGATTCCTCCATTCAATGAGATAGTGTTAATTGTTTAGAAATTATTTCTTCTTCTATGTTGTCCTCTATTGATTAGAGAACTCATGATTATTATCTTGAATCTTAGTAAGTATATGCACGAGGACAATTTAGTTAACGTTAATTTGTGTGATACATTTATCTACACTCTCTTTGCTTATGATATTGCCAATGCTCATATAAAGGGTAAGTCTAATTGTGAATATGGAACCTTTGGGGAAAATGAGTATTTCCTAGACCCATGTTCTTGGATACTTCTCCAATTTAACCCCATTGACCTATTGAGATGTGGTGATTTCTATGCACCCACCTTGGTGCTTGGTCAAGATGAAAAGAATGGTTTGAATAAGGATGTTGCTACCCTTCCCTATTATGGAAAGTCATTCTTGGGGATTCAAAATCCACTTGATGAATCAATATTGTACAAGGAAAAGATCTCTAATGAAGATGAGTGTTTTAAAAGGGTTATGTACTTATTGAGGAATGAAACCAATGTGAAACTTCATGAGTGGTTAATTTATTACCATGTTTCCTTTAGCTTTCACCATTGTATAAGTCTATTGAGTTTCAAAGTAGCTCTCATCTTGTAGGGTTACATTCCCTTAATTTACTATATTGATACTAGGTTATATGTTTAGTGTGTTCCTCCTGGGATTGGTCAAGAATTTTTTATCACTTATCCAAACCCTCATGACATGCATATATTTTCTTTTCTTGTTACCCCTATGATTTTTGAAGGTTCAAATTCAAGGTCGAATCATTTTCAAGAAGGGATGATAAAACAAGCCAAATGGGCATCAAACTTTCAAGGACTACAATCCAAGGCGACAAGATGGTAATCAAGCCATGGTCACATATGGGAGGGTATATTGGTGTTGGGAGCCTAATTCATCCCAAGAAAGGAAGCAAGCTCGAGGACTACAAACACTTCCATGATATTGAAGAAGTTATATGTATTCCAATCCATGTAGATACTATTTATGGAAGGTTTTAAAGCTCCCAAATTATACTACAAGGACTAAAGGGCCTTGGATGGGTCAAAAGAACGTGAAAACAGTCTAAAAACCCCTTTTAGAGGACCTATGTCCCATCTGCACCCAAGATGCTCCCACAGTGCACTTATCCTGCTTGAGAAGATCAGAAAAATAGCATCCACTTCCAAGTTGCACCCAATGTACGCCCCATCAGCTTAAACAGATGCTAGAGCGGACAAAATTGAGTTTTTGGTTTATTTGGGGAACTTTTGGGCCACTTATGTACTAGATGGTCCAAGGTAATACTAGATATATTATGTTATTTCCTAAGTTTTTTATGTTTATTGAATATTAAAAATCTTGAGAGAGTGTTTGGGATTTTAGAGAAGTTGATGTTTATTTTTCTTAGAAACGATAGTTGTATGGGCATTTTCATTCTCTTGCGGTCAACATAATATATTGGTGCTTATTGATAGTTGAATTGGGTGTTTAAGAGTTCAATATACTCTATAGTTCTTAATTATCTTTTTTTTGTGTCTATCTATCTATCTCTACCAATCTATTCGTTTATCCTATTACATTTGGTATTTTAATTTTGTCAATTCTTCAGTGTTTGTGATTGTTTCTAGTTTCCACGGTTTGATCTTGTATTATAGTCAACAAACATAGGAAAGAAATGGATCTTACATTGTAGGATGAAAGTATTTTGTTGGTCAATGTACCCAATGGTATGTTGTAGGTAAATCCCCTATCACAAATTCAAGAGTTTGTAAAATCTCATGTTTAACCTCCAAGGTAACCACTCAAAATGTAACAAAGATCTTTTCACTATTAGCCCCAAAATTAGAAGTCTTTGAAAATTTTAGGAATATATAAAATAAAATTTGTATTGGGTTATGGGTCTTTTTTCCTTTCTTATGTGGATAAATAATGCCTAATTTGGGCCAACCCACTTTGGACCATGGGCCTATTACTATGAGGCTTATTTATAGAACTTTTTAGGTATTATTTCTCCATCCCCAAAAGTGTTTTTAGCAGCAACTAAGAGAAATATAGCAGATTTCCTTAGCAGCGAACTTCAAATTATGATTCCCACATCGTTTCTTGCCTGATTGAGCTGATTTTTGAACAACCTATCTCTCTCATCTCACTATTTTATTATAAACCGACTGACATGGATTTGTTGGCCGATAAATCATGTTTTTTCATCCATAAATATTAGATGCATTTTAGTGTTTTTTGCTCTTTTTTATTCTATTGTTTTGGTTCCATCTTGTTATGTTATCCCTCATTGTTATTTTGTGTCTATTTTTGTAGAATATTTTTTTAACATTTGGTGGTTATAGTAGAGGTTTGGTCCTATGACTTTTTACTCTTTACATCGAAGGGTTTTTCTACGTAAATTTTTGTGTCTCGTGTGATTGGTTTTATTCTTGTTTTATCATATTTATGTAGTTGATATAGTAGTTTTTTCTTCCTTTTTAGGTTGGGTTTGATTATTTCCTCTTGGTTCAATTTATGACAAATAATGAGTCAAAATTTGAGCACCTACAAGTTTGTGGCTATATCAGACAATGGTTGAAGATAATGTTACAAATCATATTGTGAATGAGACACATGTCAAAAGTTTGTCAAATAAGCATAAGACACTTTATGCTTCAAAGACAGGCAGTTACAAGTTGTTTCTACTTAAGCAATTGATGAATATTAGGTATAAAGAGGGCAGTCCCATTTCTGATCATATAAAAGATATTTAGGGTTTCCTCGTGTAGCTTTTCGGAATGGATGAAATGTTTCAAATGATCTTGTTTTATCACACTTTCCCCTTTCCCAACATCTGATATTTATGTATAATTTTTTTTTGTATGTTATTTGTGACTGTCAGTACCCGAACACTATATTAGTTCTTTATATAGCTTTTGAGGGATATTATTGTTACACTGTGCAGCGTTAGGTGGTTCGTTACTCTGGTTGATCATTTGTGAAGTTGTGATCCTCCATCATTGGGATGGATTCGGTTATTATTGTTATTCAGTACTTTTGGATTTTTTTGTTATAGTCGGGGGCATGTACCCAATCAGCTGGTATTATTTTTAATAGAGGGGTTTGTGGATGGTATTATTGAAACACCTATTAAATTTTATGCTAGAACCATCATTCTTATTTGTATAAGCTCCAATCCAAATGATTTCCCACATGAATATAAGTTTCATGACCATTATCCTAGTTTTTTGAGGTGAAACAGGTTTATAGGAACCACTTAGAGAAAAATGAACTAAGAAGTTTTGATTTGAAAAATTCTTGGTGTTAGATTACGTAAGGGTCATCTTTGAATGAGTATAACCTTTTGTGTATGTGGTATTTTTCAGATTAAGACATACCAAATTCTAGATAATCGAAGTATCTTTCAAACGATACCAATTTCACCTCAACCTGATACCAGAGCGAAAAGTTATGACCTGGAAAATTGGAGTGCGTCTCCTAGCAATCGTTGAAGGCTATTGGAATTTTCGTGCCATGGTCTATGCATCACCCAACCTATTTTAGTCGATGAGCAATGTGACACTCATCCTATTTTAGGTGATGGGCAATGCGCGGCATAGCCTAGCTTAGTCTATAGGCAATGCATCCCATGCCTTATGTCCCAAGGGCGTTAAAACTTCATTTTAAAGTCATTTTAAGGGAAACCAAGTGTTTTTACATTCCAAAACTATCCCCTAAAAATCCTTAAACCAAATTAGGGTCACTAATAACATTTTGAGTCTCTTAGATCAATAATTCATCTTTCTAGAACACAGTTGAAGAAAAATAACTTAGGATTAAGCATTAAAGCTCAAGGGATCAATTCTTTGCAAATTTTTCATCGATTAAGGTGCATAGGGATTTCCTAACTACATGGGCATGGCTAAATCATTATTTTATATTTTTAATGTAGACAAATAATATTTTCATGAAAATCTTGAATTACAATTAAAAGAAAGTATTTCAAATCCTTCAAATGATGTATGATTTTTATATTGAGGCCTTATGTTAAATTGAACTTTACTCATGTATATGTATAAATTTGTTTTAAGTTTTGAAGTATGAATTGATAGCATGAAGAATGAATTTCCTCTCTCATTATATTACCTTTTGAATTATAAGTTAAGAGTTATTCAATTTCATGATTGTTTGAGTAATTGACCACCACTTTTTGAAATGTTGAAAAGAAAGAATCATTGCGTGGCTTGGCATATGTTTTAAAATATGAATCCTCTTGTACCGTTTGAATGATTTGGTTTTCCAAACACATTGTTTTTAATGAAAGGATTGTAACAAGATACTATTTGTCTTAGACATATGACTTGTAATTCTTGGTATTATGATACAAAAATCAGACAATACCATAACAGACTTAGAATAAAATAGAAGTAAGAGTTCAATTAGCTTTTTAGAATTTGAGTTTTGAAAGATGCATGTTCAGAAAAGGTTATAAATGGGTTTAAGATATGTTTGGTGGTTACTCGAAGAAGGCACGAGTTCAGAAAACTCATTGCCCAAAACTGTGTTTTGCCGATACGGGATATTATGTCCCCCAGAGGGACTATACGCTTTCCTAGTGCCCTGTGGCGTATCAAACCCAGACACTCTAACCCTTGAAGCAAACATGGGTTCGGGGCATACCCGCTAAGTCAATGACGGATTCCATATATCCCGTGGAATATCATACTTGTGGGGTGTCCCACCAAGCTCAGAACCAAGACAAGGATGATGAGTTTATGTTCAAAATAGTTTTTAAAAGCCTATATATTATGCTCATGGATTTTAAAATGGTTTATGATGACGTACTTTACATGAAATTCTCTCAATTACTTTGTACATTGGTATTTTATTTTTGGATGGTTTTATGTACCAGTACATTCATATTGACCCCTATATTTTAGGTTCAGAGGCACAATCCCGTGGTCCATCTAAGCAGTGGATTATTGATTCCAAGATTCGCAGTTGGTAATCCTTCTGATAATGCCCAAACTACAACTCTCGTTAGAAAGTGTAAGCGGTCGCTGTCAAATATAGAACCCAACTAGGTTGGGTGTCGAATCCCACAGGGAATACTTGGTCACTAAGTGTTGCAATTATTAGTAGAATGTTGGTCGAAAATTCCACGGAAAAGGGGGGATTTGATTATGCGTGAATTAATAATATCAAAGTAACAAATGAGACGATGTGTTTAGTAAGATTTAATCACAGAGAATAATGAGTTAGGGTTATGTCCACCTTGTAGTTTCTACTTCTCTATTAACTATGAGTAACGCGGAATTTAGACATGCATGCACTTATAGAGAATCGTATCCTGATTCTAAATCCAAGTGTTTCTCAAACATCAAGGATTTATTTAATATTAGCTCTCTCGAGCCTAAAGTGTATACTAATGGTACGAACTCTCCAAGAATGTTAATCCGGTTAAGGCATTAACATGTAAACAGGGGTTGGAAATCCTATTTTCTTGTCACACTCTCTTTTCCAAACATGTAACTTTTCTCTTGAACAAGTTAATGATATACTGGCATACTCCCTATGTTTGCAACCATAAGATTTCAATTAAAACGAAGAGAGTAATGATAGTAATAGATAGTATCTCACAAAGTTTCCATAACCCTAACAGAGAAGTTTAGCTACTCATGAGTACAACGGAAAGCAAAATAAACATCATCATCATACCAAAACTAGAACAATATTGGTGATGGAAGTGGTTTAGTGTCAATAAGAGGAGAACGTTTTTCTCCCTCTAACCGTTCCCAAGTGTAAGCCGTTTTCTCTATCTCAAAACTTACAGATTCTGTAAACTCAATAATGAAAACAACTTGCTGAAAAATTCAGCAATAGGGTTTTTATAATGTCCTTGTCTACTAAATTACTGCTGCATCCCTAAGTATTTAGAAATACTGATTTTTCCCGGGACAAATTCTCCATGCATCACATTCAGTCCACAAGCTTCCAAAAGCTGCCTTCCCTCTAATGTGAAGTTTTCCTTTGCTGCTCACTAGTCCATAAAGTGCTGAAATCTTCATCATTAATACCTGAAAAACATGCTAATCACGTAGGTCAGCTCACTTAAAGGAAAATGGACTAAAAGTGCAAGAATTATATATTTTATCCTCAAAACTTAGCTAAAACATGGGTAAATCATGGCGTTTAGGCATGTAAATACGCCCAACATCAACACCCCACACTTAAAGCTTTGTTCGTCCTCGAACAAAATATAACATCCATGTAAACACCTAACTAGAATTTCACAATAGCAATACAAAGTTTATCCCTAACTAGAATTTCACAATAGCAACACAAAGTTTATCCTCAAGACATGCACGACAATTATTAACAAAGAGTAGGTTTCTTGATCACTACTAGAAACAACTCAACCTCCAACATAGACTCGTGATGATGGTTAATTTGTATCCACAAGTTAAGCCACAAAGAATCATATAACACTACCCAAAAATCATCAACCATGTGTGTCTCACACAAGATATCACCCATAATCGCTCATAGTTTTGCATTTTTTGAAACATGGGTATAAGACTCTCCTTGCTCTCACTCTCACAGAGAATTCTTATATTGCAACTGATGACCATAGGCTTGCTCTTAGTGTAATGCTCCACTAATATCAGAATGCTAAGCTTAGGATCAAATAGGTCTTTACAGGGTTGTAATGTAGGCTAAGGGACAGGTAGGACTATTTTGGCCAGAAATAGTGACTATGTTCCCTAAGCGCTTTAATACACTACAATATGTCATTAACACTCTCTTTTAAAAAACCCCTCTACTTTCCTTTCATCTACCAACCCCTTTTCACCTATTTTGTTATTAAATCATAAACACAAAGATGAGAATATACAACTCTCTTATTTTTATTTTTTTTCTTCTATTATTTTATTTATATTTTTTTTCTTTTTTTTTATATAAAGAACCTCTATGATAGCCACTCTTTTTCACAACAATTTCAAGTACCAATATACTCTGAGGTATCACTCTCACCATTTTCCTCTTATTTTATCACATGACTCTACAATTTTAAGCGCTTAGGAATTTGGATCAAATTATGGTCTTAAAAAAATGGATTAGGCTACATATGATGCTGTCAAAGAAAATAGCTAAAGGCTCAAAGGGGGTTGACTAGGACAATGTACAAAGGTAGGTAAAAAGAAGGTAAACAAATTAGGGCTACCAAAGAAATGCCTAAATCATCTCCTAAACTCACACTCTTTATTTTGCTTTACACACACACCAGGAAAGTTCTAGCATCAGTCACAACACAGAATATACTATAACCTCACCCACACAAGGCACATGGTCGACTTAATTGGGAGCACTATAGACTCTTGACCCAACAGATGAATGGATTAAACCACATAATTACTACACAGTGAGTCACTCTTAGAGCCTAAATGTCTTAGTAGTAATGATTTAGCACAAACTCTTGTTATACTACCATGCCGTCTATCAGAACAATTTCATGCAAACTCTAAAAAAAAAATTTAACTAACTAATTACGACTAATTCAAACAAACAAAAACAAGAATAAATGTAGGCAAAGAAGTACAGCATACAAATACCAGCACCCCACACTTAAATGGGACACACTGCCCTCAGTGGAAAATAAATAAGGAAAACCTGATTAGTCGGACTCCTCCTCTATGTCTGGGGTCATACCCCCTGCGTCGGAATCATCATCAGAGTCGTCATCCTCAGAGTTGTCCTCCACATCTGAGTCTGGCAGTCTGCGATCATCGTCAGTTGGCACATCATCATCGAGAGGTTCCTCAAAATATACCTCCACTCCACACATAGCCCGCACATGCTCATTCATTGGGTAGTCATAGTCCAACTGCTCAAGCTCTGCATCAGTCGAAATACGACCCCCACTCATCATGGTAAACCTAGTCATGCCATATAGATGGCAAAAGAAACTTTCATATCGAGCATGTCTTTCTGCAGTGGTAAGATTGATGCCATGACCAAATTTAGGTTCTTTAACTTTTTTAAGATCAACCTTCTTCGGGTTGTGTGGAAGCTTATGATCTGCAGGTTCCTCTTCAATGTGCTCCTTCCTTAAGATCGTAGTCAACAAATTGCCAAAGCTAAAATGGGACCTTTTGTGCAGCCTTGCCTTATGCATTGATGATCGTATAACCACACCAATATTGATGGGAATATTCGTCATCAGAGCGTACACCAAGCATACTCTATCACGTGTGATCATTGGGTACTGTGTCCCAGGAATCAGGAAAGAGTTGACTATCCTCAACCATATACAAGCTTCTCTGTTCAAGGAAGCATACGGGAAGGTATTGTGCCGACCGTTATCCTTGTGACGAATCCACCGGGCCATGGACCTTGTTTCGCATAGTATATGTCTGATTGCCCTGTAGGGAGGTCTGTGATAAAGCTCCTTGATTGGTGATGGATCCACAGATGGAAGACCTAGAAAAGGGTTGAAGAACTCCGCATTCAGTTGCAAGACTTGGCCCCAAATCTTTACTTCACTTCCGGTAGTCTTTGGGGACCAATTGGCATAAAACTCTCACGTTAGATCAAGATTGCATTCCCCCATATCTCGGAAAATGAAATCAAGATTTAGTGCCATGATTTTAGCCAAAATGCGGGGCTCTCTCTTTGTTGTTCTTGTACCACTCCTTTCCTTCCTCCTCTAGGACCCATTTTATTCCAAAAGTGCGTCGAGGTATTTGCAGCGAGGAGGACTCAACTTGCTCTTTTCTTCCCCTTTTCTGACTTTTCTGTGAGGTGGATACTTTTTTTTTTCCTTGTCATCCTTTTGGTGCCATTCTACCTGAGATCACAATAGAGTCATGTTAGCTTCATCTCGGACGATTCAATTGAAAAACAAACAGTAATGGCACCACCCCACACTTAATTTGTTTGCACAGACTAATTAAGTGAGTGATGTCGATTACTTAGACTTCATCGACATACATTTAGGCGATATGTTCCAACAACATGTTTAGCATAGTCATACTTTCATGTATTCTTGACTATCCTTTACAACTCTTTTTCATGTAATCTTGACTATACTTTCATGTTTGGATGAATGCACTTTCTGAACAAGACCACCACATAGAGATTGTATCATGTTATTGCATAGAAATAATCACAACATCTTATGCTTGTGGTCAATCATGATTGGTATCTCAATGAATGCATCATTCAAACATTCAAGCTTTCAACTTTGAAGATTATGCATTAACTTCACAATTTTGATTCCATAAAAATATGATAGTGTATAACAATCAAACACAAGTCGGAACAAAGTCAAGAACGCCCACACTTATCCTCTCACGCGACGAGATTCATCATAGCAAACCAACCATATTCTTTATCACCAAACACCACTTCAAAATCTAATAAATCATTATACGTATAGCATCGCAACAACCACAAAATATAAAAGAATAACTTACTTAGTGATGGATCCAGAAGATAAGCTTGCAAGATTAGATGAACAAAAAGAAAAACTTTGAGAGAATGAGGAAGCTTGGGAGGCGCCTATATTGAGCAAACAAATGCATTTTGTTCTAAGGTTGAAGTTCTATTTATAGACTAAGCTATGGGTCGGGTTTTATCCATGTAAAATCAGGTTAGGAGACAAAAAGGCATAAGTAGGCGGCGCCTAATGCTTTTCCTATGCTTAGCATAGGCGGCGCCTTTGTCAATGCCTAGTTGGACATAGGCGGCGCCTTTGTCAATGCCTAGTTGGGCATAGGCGGCGCCTATGCTATTGCCTATGTGAGGCAGTGAGCATAGGCAATGACATAGGCCTTGCCTTGTCCATTGCCTAGATTAGCATAGGCCTTGCCTTGTCCGTTGCCTAGATTAGCATAGGCCTTGCCTTGTCCATTGCCTATGTGAGGTAGTGAACATAGGCAATGGCATAGGCATTGCCTTGTCCATTGCCTAGATTGGAATAGGCATTGCCTTGTCCGTTGCTTAGATTAGCATAGGCAATGCCTAGCCGATAGCCTTTGCTCCATCATTCCTAACTTACCACCTTTCGCATGGCTTAATTTAAAATCAAAATTTGGGACCAATCTCCTCCTTTATACGTCTTGCACCTACACTTAATCAAAAATAACAAAAATGATTAGAAGGATGGGTTGCCTCCCACCAAGAACCTTAGTTTTGGTCGTGGCTCGACTCTTCTTTTTGGATTTTTATTTGACAAAAACAAACTCCTAGTAAAACAAAATGAATAAAAATGATGGGTTGCTTGCCATGTAGCGCTTGATTTATTGTCGCGACACGACATAGTTATCTCGATTACTTAGACTTCATCGAGATATATGGACCATCATTTTCTGAATGGATTCAGACGATGTTGATGCTTAATCGTGGGTACGCAATCTTCCTCGAGCTGGATCTTGTGCATACATATTCCAGGAGGGATACCGATTATATCATCAATAGTCCAACCAATAGCTCTCTTGTACCTCTTCAGAACAAAGATGAAAGCCGCTACTTTCTGTTCACCGAAATCAGCCGCAACAATAACCGGAATTGTATTTCCACTTCCCAAGAATGCATACTGTAGATGACTGGGGAGCTCTTTCCATTCTAGCACTGGTGGCTCTTTAATGGATGGTTTCGCTGGTGGTGACGGTCGATTCTTAAGATCAAGGTCCAGCTTCTTAGGAGCATGAGAATAGGACCTTATTCCTGTTAGAGCACAAATAGTTTCTTCATAATCTTCTACATCCTCACGCTCAAAATTCAAAAGCACAGTAGACAATGGCTCAAAAGTAAGCTGCTTCTCTACAGATAATTCTTTCTCATCCTCATAATAAACATCAGCTACAGAGAACACATTCATATCTCTAGGATGCTTCATCGATTTGCATACATCAAAATGGACCACTTCGTCATTCAGCCGAAATAAAATCTCATTAGCTCTTAAATCAATAAGCACACTTCCAGTTGCGAGGAAAGGATGACCCAAGATTATGGGAACTTCAGAATCCACCTCGCAATCCAAAATAACAAAGTCTGCGGGAAATATGAAGCTAGAAACCTTCACCAATACATCATATAAGATACCAACAGGTCGTTTTACCGACCTATCTGCCATCACGAGCCACATATTGGTTGGTGTAGGATCGCCCAACCCCAACTTTCTGTAAATGGATAGCGGCATCAAATTGATGCTAGCTCCCAAATCGCACAATGCCTTAGCAAAATTCATAGATCCCACCATCCAAGGAATAGTGAAAGCACCAGGATCTGCCTTCTTCTGTACTAAAGACCTCGTGGCAATTTCACTGCAATGATGAACATTATCTGCCAGCTCATAGCTTGCTGCCCTCTTCTTCGTCAAAAGGTCCTTCATGAATTTGGCGTACCCAGGCATCTGCTCCAGCGCCTCCACCAAAGGCACATTAATAGTCAGCTGCTTTAACATAGTCATGAATTTACTGAACCTTGTATCATCAACATTCTTCTTTAGTCTCTGAGGAAAAGGTGGTGGTGGAAGGGGAAGAGTTTTCTCCACCACTTCCTTTTTATCTTGCTTCCGATTATCAATCTTTTTAGGAGTGTCATCAGCCTTCTTCTTCAGTCTCTGAGGAAAAGGTGGTGGTGGAAGGGGAAGAGTTTTCTCCACCACTTCCTTTTTATCTTGCTTCCGATTGTCAATCTTTTCAGGATGGTGACATCTAGGAGTAACATCATGAACGTTCTCTTCAGCTTCAACAGCATCATCACAATCTGCTTTACTAACATTCTCTGCTATATCATCAACTACTTGTTTGCCTTTGGATGGATTTTCCAACACCTTACCACTCCTGGTAGTAATAGACATACATGATCCATCATTTCTTGGATTTTGCACAGTGTCGCTAGGTAAGGTGCCACCTTTTCTTTGATTGAATGCCGCTGATAGTTGACTCAATTGTTGCTCCAGCTGTTTTATTGTAGTAGAATGCGAGCAACCAATTGATTTATTAATGACAAATCATTCTTTACCTCAGTTACGCCCATGTTGGTTGCCTCCACTCCTTTCAATAGCTTAGCCATCATATCTTCCATGGACATCTTCCCTAAGCTAGACGCCATAGCCTCACGATTTCCAGGAGGAACATACAAACCACTCCTGTCAGTCTTGTTCTTCCAACTACCTTGATCATGGTCCTTGTATCCGGATTTATCATAATAGTTCCGACCTTGGTTTCCTTGGGCATTGCCTCGGAAACCCTCCTGATTATTTAAGTAGTTCGCTTCCTCCTACGAATCGAATTCATCTCTTCCCTGTGATACAATGGCCTTAACCTTTTTGGTCTTCCCTGATAATAAATGCTTGGTAAGAAGATCCATCTGCGTTTTCATGTGAGCTATATCTTGGTCACGTTTCTCTTATCTTCGCCTCTGTTCTGCTGTCATGCCAATAGATACAGTAGAGCTTGCTACCTCAGAATCCCTGGTATGCCAAGCTCTACTCTGCTTTGTCATATGATCCAGCATATCACTTGCCTCAATAAAAGTAAGGTCCATGAATGACCCTCCTGCAGCATTATCAACCACTGGCTTTGTCACCGAGTTCAAAGCCCTATATAATATTTCCATCAAGTGGATATTGGTCATCTGATGGTTTGGGCACCGCATAAGCTTCTTCTTGAACCTCTCCCATGTTTCGTGAAGAGCTTCAGTTGGAAGCTGTCGAAAATTGCTGATCTCATCTCTTAATTGTACTCTCTTGGATGGCGGAAAGAATCTTTCTAGGAAAGGGTCTTTCAGTTGCCTCCAATTAGTAATAGAGTCAGGAGTTAGCCCTTTTAACCATAAAGTTGCCTCTCCAGATAGAGACAATGGGAAAAAGCGCAGCCGAATTGCATTCTGTCCAACTCCTAGATTGTCAAATGACTTGTATGTTGAGATAAAATTGATCCGATGCATATTCGGATCATCGCTTGCAAGTCCACCAAATAACCTCTTGAGCTGCAATAACTAAATCATGGTGCTAGTGATATTGAACTTGGCTCCGGGTGCCAAGGGCGGAGGAATAATAGCCCCTGTGGCACCATCCCCATCTAGATCGTCATCATCATCATCAAAAGGAGCCTGCACAGCTCAGCGTTCAGGTCTCATTCTAGCTTGACGATCTCTCCTGTTCACAGGCGCTGCTACCTCATCTGCACGCCGTGGATTTAGTAACTCATCATCACCCAGGTCCTCTTCATCAGGATTTGTTGCCCGATCTGGGTTATCAATATTCTGTTGATGCGCTTGAGCGGCTGCCAATGCAGCTAATCTAGTCTGCTCCTATTGAGCAGCCCTTCTTTCAATGTCTCGTTGTGCATCCATTCTGCCAATAAGTTGTAGTTCAGGATTTATGGTTAATAATGGATGACCAGAACTTCGTGTATTTGGCATGCACTTTACCAAACCTGAACAAAACAAAAACAACAAATAAAAAGTAAAATTATAGAATCTTTGACCAAAGGGTCTATTAACTATCACAAACTTAGTTGACAACCGTATTCCCCAGCAACGGCGCCAAAATTTGATAACGCCCAAACTACAACTCTCGTTAGAAAGTGTAAGCGGTCGCTGTCAAATATAGAACCCAACTGGGTTGGATGTCGAATCCCACATGGAATACTTGGTCACTAAGTATTGCAATTATTAGTAGACTGTTGGTTGAAAATTCCACGGAAAAGGGGGGATTTGATTATGCGTGAATTAATAATATCAAAGTAATAAATGAGACGATGTGTTTAGTAAGATTTAATCACAGAGAATAATGAGTTAGGGTTATGTCCACCTTGTAGTTTCTACTTCTCTATTAACTATGAGTAACGCGGAATTTAGACATGCATGCACTTATAGAGAATCGTATTCTGATTCTAAATCCAAGTGTTTCTCAACCATCAAGGATTTATTTCACTTTAGCTCTCTCGAGCCTAAAGTGTATACTAATGGTACGAACTCTCCAAGAATGTTAATCCAGTTAAGGCATTAACATGTAAACAGGGGTTGGAAACCCTATTTTCTTTTCACATTCTCTTTTCCAAACATGTAACTTTTCTCTCAAACAAGTTAATGATATACTGGCATACTTCCTATGTTTGCAACCATAAGAATTCAATTAAAACGAAGAGAGTAATGATATAAGTAGCATACACATCAAGAATTCACAAACTCATAGTAATAGATAGTATCTCACAAAGTTTCCATAACCCTAACAGAGAAGTTTAGCTACTCATGAGTACAACAGAAAGCATAATAAATATCATCATCATACCAAAACTGGAAGAATCTTGGAGATGGAAGTGGTTTAGTGTCAATAAGAGGAGAACGTTTTTCTCCCTCTAACCATTCCCAAGTGTAAGCCATTTTCTCTGTCTCAAAACTTACAGATTCTGTAAACTCAATAATGAAAACAACTTGCTGAAAAATTCAGCAATAGGGTTTTTATAATGTCCTTGTCTACTAAATTACTGCTGCATCCCTAAGTATTTAGAAATACTGATTTTTTCCGGGACAAATTCTCCATGCGTCACATTCAGTCCACAAGCTTCCAAAAGATGCCTTCCCTCTAATGTAAAGTTTTTCTTTGCTGCTCACAAGTCCATAAAGTGCTGAAAGCTTCATCATTAATACTTGAAAAACATGCTAATCATGTAGGTTAGCTCACTTAAAGGAAAATGGACTAAAAGTGCAAGAATTATATATTTTATCCTCAAAACTTAGCTAAAACATGGGTAAATCATGGTGTTTAGGCGTGTAAATACGCCCAACATCACCTTCTCTATTCCATAAGGCTGGTTTATAAAACATAGTTATTTGCTTGATTTAAGGTCGGACTGGGGGCCTTATCCCATATTTGTTTTAGATATATGTTGAATTTTGTAATGTTAGAGATTTTGCAGACGGGTGTTATAAGTTTCAACATTAAAGATTTCCTTTCAAATGGTTTAGTTGAATTATGTCAAGGACCATGTTTTTGTATGATTAAATTTCCGTTTTTCTTTATATTGTATGAACGCGTGTATGGTTGACATTTGAAGAAGGACGCTCGAGCCTTCATGGTTCAGGATGCTCGTCATGGATAGGGTCTAAGCTCGGGTAATGACAAATTTAATATCAGAGCACAGTTCATGGTCCCAGGATGTCTGGGAAATCACATTGGGCAGAGTCCTATTTTTGGGTATGTAACGTCTACATTTATAAACGGGAGGCTACTAGGTGTTTAGGAAAGTCTCTCTTTCTCTTATGATTTTGCTTCTTCTATGCTATAGAGTCTGAATTTCCTCTAATCAATGATCTTGTGTATTTGATAAAGTGACCAAGCCTCCCTATAGAACTAACAAACAAAATGCTCAAGCTGAGGATATCATTTATACTCATGGGATGCAGACCTGTAATAGAGATCATACCCCAGAGTTTGGTCCTACTCCAAAAGTCCCTCATGTTCTGACTAGTCCACCTCGGGCTTCTCAGACCGGTGTTAACCATACCCAGCCTTCTTTGTGGGAAGTTTCAAATGTTGAATTCAAACAATCCATTCATATGATAGCTCAGCTAGTGGCCTCTCATACTTTCTAATCAGAGGATGTGGGTTTTGTGACATGTTCATCTGAGGTCGCACGTGTTGGCCAATTAATGATGATGAACTCACTTATGTTTACTGGCATGAAAGTTGAGGAGGACCCCCAAGGATTTATTAATGAGCTAGAGAAAATTTTCAGAGTTATGTATGTGAATGACGTTGAAGGGGTTGAATACATAGCCTATCAACTGAAGGATGTAGCTAATCGGTGGTATAATGAATGAGAGATTCAAAGGGTAGTGATGCTAAGCCTTCTGTATGGGCTATGTTTGTGAATGCTTTTTTGACCATTTCTTTACTTAGGAATTGAGGGAATCAAAGGCTGAAGAGTTTATGAATTTGAAATAAGAGAGAGTAAGTGTCAAGGAGTACATACTAAAGTTCAACTAGTTATCCCGTTACGCTCCAAAATTGGTGGGTAACATGAGAGTTCACATGATTAAATTTGCATCCGATCTCTCAAATGGTAGGTGTAGGAATGTAAAAGGGCAATGCTATATAGAGACATGGATTTCTCTAAGTTGTCCATTCATATGCAACAGATGAAAGAGAAGAAGAAGAGGTTGGAAGAGGTAAGGGAGAATGACAGACATTCCAAGAAGGCCAGATCTATATACTAGAAAAATAGTCCACACTAGAGTGGTAATTGGGGAATCAGGTTGTATAAAAATAGGTTTTGGAGAAACACAGAATCATCTACCTACGCCTCAGTGCCCAAACGTTTAATCGATCAGCGGTCCTTCAACCCTCAGTCTAGCAGTGGATGGAGGGCACATGTTAATTAGCCCAAGGCAGTGTAGGTCTTCCACTTCGGTTATTTTTGTGATGTTGGAATTACGGTAAACATCACCTGGGAAAGTGTCATTTAGGAAGCTTGGTGTGCTATACTTGTGGTCAGTCAAGCCATTTTTATAGAGATTGTTCTTTCGTAAGTAGGAACGTTAGTAGTTCTAGGTCTTAAGCAAATTACATAGCCCTACCACCTAAGGGTACTACTTCAGCTACCAGAGGCAGTCACAACCGGTCGTATGTTTTTTGCAATCACCAGGATGCAGAGGCTTCACCAGATATAGTCACGGGTACTTTACAAATTTTTTCTCATGATGTGTATCTGTAAATTTATCCCGGTTATAACTTGTCTTAGGTGACCCCATATGTGGCAGTTAGTTTTGGGATTGATCTTGATGCTATTCCAGAACCTTTCTTTGTTTCTACCCCTGTTGGTGACTCGATTGTGGCTAGGAGGGTGTATAGAAATTGTGTTGTGTCTATTTGTAATCGTGATACTATGGCAGACCTTGTAGAGCTTGATATTATTGAATTAGATACTATATTAGGGATGGATTGGCTCCATTTGTGTTATGCCATACTAGACTGTAGAACCCGAAAAGTCACTTTCCCTTTTCTGAATGAACGAGTGACAGAGTAGGAGGGGTATTCTTTAGTACCTAAGGGGAAGTTGTAAGTCCCTGAAAATTTTCAGAGTTGATAAAGTTCTTTTAAGTTTGTCAAGAGAACCTTAGCACTCAGAAATTTGGCTAAGTGTGGGAATTTTTTCATTTCATAATCCTTCAAACCTTTGATGAATTATTTTGCGATCTTCCCGACCCCCATTTCTTGATTTTTTTGTTGTGTTGCGATGGGGCAAGTTAAAAGTACATCCTAGGTGAGTTTCGGATTTTTAGACAAGACTAAGGTCGTATTTGGATTGGCAAAACCATAGATAAAAGCTATAGAGGGGCGCCACCTAGCTTAGAGCTTTGCCCCCCAAGAGCAACGCGCTGCCCATCCTACAAAAGGCTCTGGGAAAGGTGCTGCCTTTCCATTGCCCTTGTGCCCAATTTTTCAGCATTTCACTTCTGTATTTTCAAGGGCAATTTGGTCATTTTCCAACCCATATATATTTGTTTTAACATGAGATTCAAACCTATAAGCACCAAAATATAATAGTTTCTCTCAATTTTCCTCAAGAACAACCATTAGGATTTAGAAATAAAGACCCCATTCATCAAGGTTTCACCATCAAAAGTTCAAGAATCATATACTAAGGTATGTTAGATGTTGATTCTTGGGTTCCTTCAACCCATGTAGTTCAATAACCCTCTTTAAAGTTCAAAGATAATATTTTTATGAATTTTCATGATTTATGTGGTTCGAAGTTGAAGTCTTTGTTGATATTGAGTTTTAATTCATTATTGTGATCATAAAGAAGCAAGTATTGACCTTAGTATGTGTTGGTTATGTGATTTCATGATAAAGTCCCTTCAAGAGCATGTTTTATTAAGTAATCATGTTAATTAGGTGTATTGAATATTGTATGACCAAGGTATGTCTCCCATATGTTTGATAGAATGCTTATGTGAAGGAGATAGTACCATTGTAGCATGTTAAATATGAAATCCCCAATTATGCGTCAACTTGTTCATGCCAAGTATTTGTTAAAAGGCCTAAATGAATGAATTCTGATATGTTGCATGTATTCCTATTCATGTGAACTCCTTATTGGATGAGTTATGAGACAATAACATGCTTTCCTTTTACAATTACTTGTTTAAGGTTCCCAAGTGCTCGAAATGATGCTTCATTGGTTATATTGCGAAGGATAGTCTATTGTTATGTAATTCTACAAGAGTCTTCATGTCTTATTTACTTTATGCTATCGAGTTCTGGGGGTATTTATACCTAAAAACTTAGCTTCTTGTCTAGAGCCGAATAAGTCTCAATCTCAGTCGTGCTATGATCAGTAGAATTCAATTAGTTACAGTATATTAAAAAAACTCAGTAATCTCAGTATTCAATCTAATCAAGCTCAGTATCTAGTTCAGACCTCAGTAGTATTCTGTAATTAGTCCAGATTTCAGTAAAGCTTAGTAAGTTACGAAACTCAGTAGTATTCAGATAGAAAGTAGAATTCAGTAGTATTCCGTCAGTCTTCAGAATCAAGTGAACTCAGCTTAACTCAGTTACTCAGTATAACCAATAACAGATTTAGCTCAGTCTAGGTTTAGTTAAGAATCATTTTAGCGTCTTTCAGTTAGGAGTAGGAATTAGCACCGAGCGAGGGCAGGGATGGCGGCTTTCCCGTTATTTAGGCAGAGTCATTAGTAGCAATCCTTATACTTCCAGAATAGTGTAGCCAGTGCAGGATGAGAAGTCACCCTTTATATTAGGCTTGACTACCTCCCTGGAGTCACCCATCATATTTGGCTTGAATCCAACCTGGTGTCACCCATTATATTAGGCATGGCATCCTGGGTTCGATAGAAGTGCCTTTACCCGTGGAATGGTATTGACACCCTTCCAATTAGGTTAAATTTTGGACCCCAAAGAAGCTAGAATGGGCATATTGGTTAGATGAATACTTCTCATAGTCTCAGTTTCAAATTTAGTCTCAGTAATAGAATTAAGCTGAGGAGTCATCCATTATATTAGGCTTGACTACCTCTCATATATCATCCATTATATAGGCTTGATCTCAGATTTAAACAATCATATTCACTATCAGTACACTTAGAGATCACCCGTCATATAGTCTTGCTCTCTGATTCAGTTTACTAAGTATCAGACATCGTTACCAGTAATCTTAGAGGTCACGCATTATATAGGCTTGATCTCAGATATATCCAAACAATATCAGTATCAGTAATTTTAGATGTAAGTCTCAATAGATGAAGTTATTTAGTATCCCAGAGTTAGTGAACTCAGATATCAGTATTAGCAGAACCAGTCATCAGTGAGTCAGTATTCAGAAATCAGCATTTAGAATTTAGTATTCAGTGTTACTATGATTTCAGTTATACTTTATGCATCTATGATTGTATCCTTATTTAGTATTCTCATTTTATTCAATTAGTACAGTTCATGCATAATCCATTGCATTTAGCCTTACCTTATCTAGCATACCAGTACATTTAAAGTACTGACACATACTTTTCCTGCTCTATGGTGTCTTATACCAAAGGTTCAGCAGCGCGAGATCCATAGCACCCATAGCAGTCTAGACTAGGTTAGCAGCAGTAGAAGCAGCAGTGAGTCCTCTTCATTCAAGGATGATCATTATTTTATAATTGCATTAGACTTAGTTAATTTTCAGTAGACTAGGTTAGTTGGTGACATGTCCCATCAACTCCACAGTTCATATATTTTAGAGGATTTTTGGATAGATGTATCAGTATTCAGATTTTAGTTTTAAGCATGTTAGATATTTTGAACCTTATGGCAAGATTCCGCCAGTTTTCTGCATTTATTATATTATATAATGCAGTTCTAAGGTACAGATATCAGTAAAGGGTTACCTTGTAGTACTTCGGGATCATGTGCACCGTGTAGCATTCCATTTATAGAAAATTGGGGTGTTACAATCTTGGTATCAGAGCCTAAGGTTCAACAGTGTCCTTGGAAGTTTGAAAAGTCAAATCTAGTAGAGTCTTATGCATGAGTGTGTTGCGCTCCACATTTATGTATAGGAGGCTATAAGATGTTTTAGGAACAGTTTCCTTTCTTTTAGTATTCATGTCGTGCGAGTAAGTATAAGTTCCAGATAATTTCAGCCTAATCCATTCCTCCTTTCATTTATAGAAGAGAAGCTAGCAAAAAACGTAATGAAAATCAGCCAGCCACCTAGCCCATTCGGGAAAATCCCTCAAATGGGCATGTCTCTCATGCAGAGTTTAGAGCTATTTTCACCACCTTAGCTCATGCGGTAGTTGCTCAGAATAAATTTTAGAATGTTGTCTAGTCTTTTGAATTGCACTCAGCAGAATGGGGGAAGAGAGCATAGGATGAATAAGAGCACTAGAAAAATTATCTCTGCGCCAAGATCAAGGGGTAGTAATCATTCCCAGTCCCTTCAATAGTTCTTAGCACCAGTTCTACTGTCAGTCCAGGCACCAGTGTCTAAGTCTAAGAATGACAGTCGAGATGGAGCACCAGGTTCTAAGTCACTAGGTCATAAGAGAGAGCAAGTGTTTTATGTTAGGGATGGATTGTGCATGTTTGTTTTACATGAGGCTTTAGTTATGAAGGTAGGCTTGGAGGTTATGTTGGTGTTTAAGTGGCTAGATATGTTTTAGAGATTTCAGTAGGCTTGAACAACGCAGGAAGAATTTAAGTTTATGGACTTTAATATAAGTACTAAGGTGTGGGTGTGGCGTTAGAAGCCTATGAAGAAATAGAAGCAGATAATATGTTTAGTGAATCAACCATGTGTCAAAAAGGGTGTAAGTATATGATGATGATTGTAGAAACAAAAGGGAGTTAAGAGTTGTATCCCAGGAGATAGTATTAGTTAAGTGTTTAGTAAAGTGTTCATAGATTGAAGATGATGGCTTGAGGATATGATGGTGAGTATTGTTGAAACATTACAGAAAAATTACTTTTGTTAAGTATACATCTTCAGCATGAGTTAGTTAGTAGAGCTAGCATTTGGTTTAGCAGTCAGACAGTTAGATTTTCATAGTTTGGTTTCTCATCTTTTCTCCTAATCATGCTATCAAAAACTCAGGAATATAACTACTCCAAGATAGAGTATCCTAGTAGTTGCAAGTATAACTCCATTCATGTATCATTTATTAGTTCAAATCCCAAATGTTTAGATATGATCTAGTTTGTAGGTACCCTGTGCATCGCCCAGTATATAAGTAAAGTAAGACCTCTAAGGGGGACATAGTGTTCCAAGGGGGATATATCCCATAACTCCCCGATTCTTTCATGTCATTAACCCATTCAGTTGTAGGTTCAGATGTTTCTCATAAACTTAGTATCCATTATCATTGCATAATCAGTCAAGCATTCAAAAGTCAGTTCAGTCAAGTATTCATGCATTAGAAATGTATGTTCAGTAGTAGAAGCTCAGCTTATCAGTAATTTCATTCATGCATTTATAAGTCAGATATTAATGCATCATATATGCATATCCATTAAGCTTATCAGTACCTCAGCCGTGTATCCTATGCATCAGATATGCATGTTCAGTATAAGAACTCGGAATATCAGTAGTTCCAATTATATAGATATGTTTCGGATGTTCTCATCCCATTAGTAAGTTCAGTCGATCAGTAACCTCAAGCTTAGCCAACCACATTCAAGGACAAATATTCCCAAGGGGGAGATAATGTAAGACCCCATAAATTTTCATAGTCGATAAAGCTCTTTTAAGCTTGTCAAGAGAAGCTTAGCACTCATAAATTTGGCTAAGAGTTGGAAATTTTTCATTTAATAAGCCTTCGAAATTTGACGAATTATTTCGCGACCTTTTCGACCCCCGTTTCTTGTTTTTTTTCATTATGTTGCAATGGGGCAAGTCAAAAGTACATCCCGGATGAGTTTCAAAATTTTTAGACGATCCTAATGTCGTGTTTGGGTTGGAAAAATAGTAGCTAAGAGCTACAGAGGGGTGCCACCCAGCTCATAGCCTTGACCCCCTACCTCAAAACAAAGGCGCCGCCCAGCCTACAAAAGTCTCTGAGAAAGGCGCTGCCTTTCCATTGCCCTTGTGCCTAATTTTTCAGCATTTTACTTTCGTGTTTCCAAGGGTAATTTGGTCATATCTTTAACATGAGATTCAGCCCTATAAGCATAAAAATATATTAGTTTTTCTCAATTTTCTTCAATAACAACCATTAGGGTTAATAAATCAAGACCCCAATCATCAAGGTTTCAACGTTAAAAGTTTAAGAATCATATACTAAGGTATGTTAGATGTTGATTTTTGGGTTCCTTCCACCCAATAAGTTCAAGAATCCTCTTTAAAGTTCAAAAAATATATTTTTATGAATTTTCATGATTTAAGTGGTTCGAAGTTGAAGTCTTCATTGATATTGATTTTTAATTCATTGTTGTGATCATAAAGAAGAGGTATTGACCTTAGTATGTGTTGGTTATGTGACGTCATGATATAGTCCCTTCAAGAGCATGTTGCATTAAGTAATAATGTTATTTAGTTGTATTGAATGTTGTATGACCAAGGTATGTCTCCCATATGTTTTATAGAATGATTATGTGAAGGAGATAATACCATTGAAGCATGTTAAATATGAAATCCCCAATTATGTGTCAACTAGTGCATGCCAAGTGTTTGTTGAAAGGGCTAAGTGAATTAATTATGATATTTTTCATGTATTCCTATTCATGTGAACTTCTTGTTTGATGAGTTATGAGACATAGCATGCTTCCCTTTTACAATTACTTGTATAAGGTTCCCAAATGCTTGAAATGAGGCTTCATTGGTTATATTGCGAATGATAGTCTATTGTTATGTTATTATACACGAGTTGTCATGTCCTATTTACTTTATTCTATCAAGTCCTAGGGGTATTTATAAATGAAAACTTAGCTGCTTGTCTAGAGCCGAGTCAGTCTCAAGATAATCTCAGTTGTGCTATGATCAGTAGAATTCAGTCAGTGACAGAACATTAAGAAAACTCAGTAATCTCAATATTCAATCTAATCAAGATTAGTATCCAGTTCAGACCTCAGTACTATTCAGTAATCAATCCAGATTTTAGTAAAGATTAGTAAGTTACGAAACTCAGTAGTATTCAGACAGAAAGTAGAATTCATTAGTATTCCGTCAGTCTTCAAAATCAAGTGAACTCAGCTTAACTCAGTTACTCAGTATAATCAATAACAGATTCAGATCAGTCTAAGTTCAGTGAAGAATCAGTTCAGTGACTTTCAGTTGGGAGTAGGAATCAGCACCAAGTGAGGGCAGAGATGGTGGCTTCCCCGTTATTTAGACAAAGTCATTAGTAGCAATCCCTACACCTACATAACTATGTATCCAGGGCAAGATGAGGAGTCACCCATCATATTAGGCTTGACTACCACACCAAATTCACCTATCATATTAGGCTTGGCTACAACCACTTGTTACCTGTTATATTAGGAATGGCATCTTCGGCTCAGATAGTAGTGTCTTTACCCATGGCATGGTATTGACACTGTAAAGCCCCGAATCTAGTACTTGGAATGCTACACGATGCTCATGACCCCAAAGGACCACAAACTAACCCATGACTGATATCTGTACCTGTATACTGCATAATCTACTATAAAATATGGAAACATGGACTTAAAAAGCCATAAGGTTCAAAACTGCAATATAAGATCTGATAAATCATAACATATGGGTGGGGTATGAAATACCTAACACGACAGAAATAAACTAACTAAACATTATTGTCTGGAAAACCTCTAACTGACTGAATTGTATGAATAAGGAGTTGATGAGACTTGTCCCCAACTAACTCCGACTACTGAAATAATTAAGTACTAAAATAATGAGATAATAAAGAAATGATCATGTCCTCAAAGTATGAGGACTCACTGTTGATATCTAGAATCTACTAATGCTCACCTATGGTATAAAACACAATAGCGTGAATGCATTAATACAATTGAATGTACTGGTATGCATGTGAGGTAGGCTAAATACATCAGGTTCATATGCATTAACAATAATAATAACAAACTGACTACCATGAGCATGAGAATACATGCATGAGACATAACAACTGACATTAATATTGTGATAACATCATTATTGAATCTTAATACTGATAACATGAGTGACTGTATCTGACAGTCCTGAATCTAATAAAGTAGATAAGTTTCGTACTAAGATGAGTTAACTGTAAGTAACAGTCCAAAAATCTGAAGAACTATCTGAGTTATTTTACTGATACTGATACTGATACTGAAACTGTGGGAAGTAGTTATCTAACCGGCACTCCCCAAATGACGCATTATATCTGAAATGGGGTCCAATTTGTGCCTTTATTGGAAGGGTGTCAATACCTCGCCACTGGTAAGGACAATATTCAAGTGACCCTCAACTAGCCGGTTTCTCTAATGAGAATGATGGGAACCCTCAACTTGCAGCTTAAGCCATCTCATCGACCCTCAACTAGTAGGTATGATGTCTCAACCTATGCTGTCTACGTTGTTCTGGAATGCAAGGACTGCTCCTAGGAATCACACCCTCAACTACTAGGTGAGTTCCCATCCTTTGGGTTCACTCGGTGCTAATTCCTACTCCCATCTGAATGGGTACTGAACATGATTAACTAATTTGAACATGGACTAAGTTACTGAATTACATTGACTGATGGAATACTACTGATACCTGACAACTGACTGAGTTCATGAGATTAATGAGATTTCCTGAGTCATAAGACTGTCTGAAGTCTAAGGATCATGGCTTGATTAAGAATATCGTGAAAACATGACATGGCTCTAGGTACACAGCTAATGTTTCGGGTACAAGTACCCCCAGGACTCGATAGAAGGAAACTGACAAAAGCATGACTTACTTGAACACATGGCTAACATCATAATCCATAATTCATTTATTGAAGCATTTTGTCAAATATGTTATATTCATAAACTTGTACATACATGGAGATTTCATAATATCATACTAGTTGGGCACTTTTCCTTCATATAGGCATTTAATCAAAGACATGGTAGGCATAGTATATGTAGATAACATTATAAAACAAACAAACATCATGATTCATCTCTAATTTTATCATCCATGGGTTTTAATCATTAGTTTACATGAACCTACATCTTTACTAATCAATTACACCTGAAATTTATCATCAAACATGGACTAGAATTCAATTAGTCATTATCAACATGAACAACAGCAACCCAACATGAAATTCATAAAGAAAATCCAAAAACTAGAACTTAGAAAAGCGATTCTTGGGCTTCATGGACTAAAGGAGTCCATGAATGGACACTATGAATACCTGGTAGTGAATTTCTTGAAGTTCTTGAACTTGAAGAATTTAAATCTCTTTGATACTTGAAGAATATTTGAATTTTGTTCTTGGGATTAATCTTAGGGAGAAAACCCTAATTTTTAATATTGTACTTGAATAATGAACAAATAAGTTGAGGTCGGATTTAACTGGGTATATAAATGGGTGGTAAAAGACCAAAATACCCCTTTAAAATGACAAAAAATAATGAGTGGGACATGTAGTGGTGTGGTGCGATGGTCCGTTGCTAGTTCGACGGTCCGTCGAACTCACCATCGAACTGGGACCCAAACTAGGACTTACTACCTTAGTACGATGGTGTGGTGCGACGGTCTGTCACTGGGTCGACCGTCTGTCAGACCTCTCCATCGTACTCAACTAGAAAGATGACTCACTGCCTCGATATGATGGTGGGGTGTGATGGTCCATCGCTAGTCTGACTATCCATCGGCCTTCACCGTTGCACCTAGGGGGTTTCGATTGCCTGTTGTAAAATGGCCATAACTTCCTCGTCCAATACTGGATTTTAATGAAATTGGTATAGATGGAAAGCTTATTCAATTTAACATTTGAAAAAAAAGTGAAAATATTATAAATATCACATGTACAAAATTGGATTCACATTTAAAGGAAAGTTTTACCATTCTTGAGATGATTTCAAGCTAGGAAAAAGGTACGGGGTATTACAATATCCCCCCTTAAGAACATTTGTACTCGAATGGGACTTAGAGTGAGGGGAAGAACATAAACTGGCGTACATACTGAACATGAATAACTGGAACATGATCTCATGACTGACATGACTAATAAGCTAAACATATCATACTAAACATGTATATCTGATGCATGTGTAACTGATTAATAAATACACGAATGGGTATTCTGAGGAACTAAGTTTCTCATAATAAGAATACAAGTCTGATGCAAAATTATATAACTAAACTGATAAATGAATGCATGACTTAATAAGAAATGGTACTTGATACCAAGTTTGTAATGAACACTAAACATAAAACTGAGTAAGCTTAAGGAGAACTGTTACCTTGAGCTTGATCTGAGTTGGTGGAGAAGAGGTGAGGATAATTGGTACACATGTCTGCTTCTGCTTTCCAAGTAGCTCCCTCAAAGGACTAATTTTGCCAAAAACTTTGAATAGAGGGACTTCCTTTTTCCTCAGTCTACGACTTTGATAGTCTAGGATTTTTTTTGAATCTCTTCATAAGAGAGGTTGTTCTGAACATCAATGCTCTGAATAAGGACTACAACTGATGGGTCACCTATGCACGTATTGAGAAAGGAGATATGGAAGACTGGATGAACTGAGGCTAGATCTGAAGTCAAGTCAAGATCATAACCTACCTTGCCGAATCGACTGAGAATTTTGAAAGGGCCAACATATCAGGGACTGAGCTTTCCCTTCTTGCCGAATCTGTTCACTCCCTTCATGGGAGAGATCTTTTGATTGACATGATCTCCAATATCGAACTCGAGATCTTTTCTATGAACATATATATAAGACTTCTGTCAGGTTTAAGAAGCCTAGTGTCTTTCTCTAATCAACGGGACACTTTAAGGCGTCGAATACCAAGTCAAGCCCTATGACTAAGGCCTCACTAACTTCAAACCAACTGATTGGGGATCTATATCTCCTACCATAGAGAGCTTTGAATGGTGCCATCCGAATACTAGAATGATAACTGTTGTTGTATGCCAATTCAATCAAAAGCAAGTGGTCATCCCAACTACCCTTGAAATCAATTGCACACGCTCGTAGCATATGTTCTAAAGTATGAATGGTCCTCTCTGCTTGACCATCTGTCTGAGGATGGAAGGTTGCAATAAGATGAACTTGGGTACCAAGACCTTTTTGGAATGCTTTCCATAAATAAGAGATGAACTAGGTACCTCTATCTGAGATAATAGATTGCAGAACACCGTGCAATTAGACCAACTCTTTGATGTAGAGTTTGGCATAATCCTCAGCTGAATAAGAGGTATGAATTGGAAGAAAATGAGTTGATTTGTTCATTTTGTCTACAGTGACCCATACTAGATCATGCTGATCATGAGTTCGAGGCAAACCCATCACAAAGTCCATGTTTACTTCTTCCCAGTTCCAAGTAGGAATAATGAACTCCTACATAGGACCACTGGTCTTCTGATGCTCTATCTTAACCTACTGATATGTAGAGCACATAGGCATAAACTCTGGAATATGTCTCTTCATCCCACTCCACAAATAGATCTCCCGCAAGTTGCGGTATATCTTAGTAGCCCCTGGTTGAATAGAGTACCGTGCACCATACGCCTCTACAAGAATTCACTGCCTTAAGTTATCTACACCTGGAACACAGAGATAACCCTAACAATGCAAAGCACCATCTCCCCTTTGGGAGAAAACCTCTACCTTTTGATCCTAGACTGACTATTTTGACTTGACAAGGCAGAGGTCTCTATCTTACTTTTCTTTTACCTCAGAAACAAGAGATAATTCTGAACTACACTGAACCCAAATATTACCCTTCTCTAAATCTACTAAGAGAATGCCTAGTCTGGCAAGATGATGAACTTCTTGAGCTAACTTCTTATTATTATCCTCAACATGAGCAACACTACCCATAGACAACCTACTAAGCGCATCAACCACTATGTTTGCCTTGACCGGATGATAAAGGGAACTCATTTCATAATCCTTCAAGAGCTCTAACCACCTTCTCTGATGAAGATTGAAATCTTTCTGAGAAAAGACATACTGAAAACTCTTATGATCTATGAACACATCTACATAAACACCATATAAATAATGCCTCCAAATCTTCAAGGCAAAGACTACGACTGCTAACTCAAGATCATGAGATGGATAAATATTCTCATGGGGTTTAAGTTTTCTATTCAGTATCTCAGTAACCATAAAGTCATGTCATCAGTATTCAGACTCAATATTCGGTATCACCACGAGTTCCATTATAATTTATTATGCATGTACGTATTCTCATATTAATATTAGTCAGCATTGTTCATGCATATAGCCCTTTACATTTAGCCTACCTCACTCGTATACTCTGTACATTTAGACGTACTAATGTATTTGTGGTATGGTGCTCCCTCTTATGTTACATCATAGGTTCATAGGCACGTGTTCCAAATCAGCAGTAGTATTCAAGTCGCAGAGGTGCAGTGATTCCTCATCCATTTAAGGATGATATTATTTTATTTTATTTATTATTTAAGTTTATTTTTTCTAGACGGAGTTAGTTGGAGACATGTTCCTTCAACTCCTTACTCAGATAGTATTTAGACACTTTCAGATTTAGTTCATATTTGATTCAGAATTCAGTTGTTTTTGGGTATTTTCCACCTATATGGATATTACATTTGTCATATATTTTATTTAGTTGAACCTTATGGCCTATTGTTCATGTTTTTTTGCATTATAACATCATATATTGTAGTGCATAGGTACAGATATCAGTCATGGGTTAGCTTGTGGTCCTTTGGGGTTATAAGCACCGTGTAGCATTACAGTTCAGAAATTTGGGGTGTTACAAACTTGGTATCAGAGCCTAAGGTTCATTAGAGTCCTAGGAAGTCTAAAAGCCACATCTAGTAGAGTCTTATACATGCGTGCGTTGTGCACCAGACTTATGTGCAGGAGGCTATGAGTTATTTTTGGAATAGTTTCCCTTCTTTCAGTATTCATGTCGTGCCAGTGAGCATAATATCAAGTCACTCTTAGTATAATCCATTTCTCTTTCTTCTACAGAACATGCCTCCTAATAGAATAAACGGGAATCATTCAGCCCCTCATCTTCAAGACCCTTTGGGTGATCATGTTTCTTATACGGAGTTCAGGACAGCATTTGCCACTCTTGCTCAGTTAGTTGCTTCCCAGAATGAACGACCAGCTATTGTTCTGGCCAATCCAGTGGCCAATTCAGCTGCATCTAGAATTCAAAACTTTACTCGAATGAATCCTCCTTCTTTCACAGAGTCTAAGTCAGATGAGGAGCTGTATGAATTCTTAGATCTGGTTCAGAAAGTGATAGATATTATAGGGGTGAGTACTGTGGAAAGTGTTGAGTTAGCTACATATCATTTGCAGGATGTGCTCATACTCAGTATAAACAGTGGAATTCAGAAAGGTTAGATGATGCAGGTTCTATAGAGTGAGAAGAGTTTGCCTCTACTTTTCTTGATAGATTTTCCCCCCTAGATTTTAGAGAAGCTAAGGTGCTAGAGCTCATCCACCTCAGGCAGGGTAGTATGACAGTGAAAGAGTATTCTCTTAGGCTTACTCAATTAGACAGATATTCCCCTCATGTGGTTGCAGATAGTAGAGCCAAGATAAGTAAGTTCGTGTCAGGGGTGAACGATAGTGTGGTAAACGAGTGTAGATCTGCCATGTAGAATAGTGATATAACTTTAGCCATACTTATTACTCATGCTTAGAATATAGAGGAGCAAAAGATTAGAATGAGGTAGAGACAGAGTAAGAGAGCAAGGACAGGTAGTTTCAGCTTTGCTCAGCCTAATTCATAGGGTGGTAACCGTTCTCAACATAGTTAGATGTTTTCATCCCCACCTCCATTCTCAGCTAGTGCACCAGCGCCTAAGTCTAGTAATGACCATCATGATGGAGAGCCAGGATTTGAGGCCTAGTGTAGTAAGCATAGAAGTCTTACTTATCCGCATTGCGAAGAGTATCGTAAGAATCACCTAGGTGTATGTAGGGCAGGTAGTGATGTATGCTTTGGGTGTGACAAGAAAGGTCACAGTATGCGAGAGTGTAGAGTTCTAGCACAAATGGGTAAAGAGTTGCATCAGCAAGGCACCAAGAGTGGTCCGTGTCAGAATAGACTTTATGCACTCCAGACCTGCCATGATTCGGAAAGTTTCCCTAACCTAGATTCGGGTACGTTACCAGTCATTCATGTTCATGGCGTGCATTTTTAGATCTCTTTCTCTGATTTGGACATGTTTCAGCATGAGTTAGTTAGTAAAGCCAGCAAGTCAGTTTAGCAATCGAGCAGTCAGATTTGTAGAGTTTGTTTCCTCATACTTGCATCTATTCATGCTATCCAAGATCTCAGGGAATGTAACTAATCAAAGTATAACCTCCTAGTAGTTGCAAGTTTAGTTCAGTTCATGCATCATGCATTAGTCCCAGACTCCTGAGGTTCAGTTATAATCTAGTTCGTAGATACCTTGTGCATTGCCTCAACTTCCTCAATATCTCAGCAATGTCAGTCCAGCATCCTTCAAGGGACATAGTGTCCCAAGGGGGAGATACACTAAAGCCCCCAAACTTTCATGATTTGAACATATCATTTTCATTGATGAATCTATCTTGGAGGAAGTGTTACTTTTGAGCTGACCCTCTAGCTCAAAAACTTAGTAGTAACCCATGTACTCAATGGCTCAGTTTAGTCCATGATACGATACTCTATCCATGTCATGCATTGTAGACTCAGTTCAGTTCATGTATCACATTCCAGACTCAGTTATGTTCTTATGTTTCCGCTCATGCATATTGAGTGATTAATCACAGACTCATCGATATTTTCAGTTCAAGGTGATAGTCTTCTTTGATATTACTCGTTCCCATGTTTAGATTTTAGTACCAAACCTTGTATTCAGTTACATGGTTAATTTTCAGTTCAAACTTGGTATATTTACCATTGCATGTTCAGCCGCATGTTCATGAGCCCGCTCAGTCATATATTCACGCGTCAGATATGCGTCATCAATTTATTAGTACTTTCTATCATGCATTCATGTATCTTGTTAGTTGTATAATCATGCGTCATATATGCATGGATTCAGCTCATCAATTAGGCATCAAATATGCATTAATTATGAGAAACTCAGTTCATCAGAACACCTAGTTGTGCATTCATGAATCAGTTACTTATGTATCAGATATGTATATTCAGTATGATGTATTTAGCTTATCAGTCGTGCCAGTCCCCAAAACATGTTTTAGAAGTGTATGTATTGTACGTACTTTAGTTGATCTTGTCTTCCATCTCAGTCATTCTCATTCGAGGATGAATGTTCCCAAGGGGGAGATATTACAATACCCCAAAAAATCCAAATCAATATTAGCGCCACATTTCCATCTCAAGCATAGTACATCATGGTTCTTTTATAGTTTTATGATCAATTTACATGTATATTAAGTCTTCAAATAACTACCAGCTATCAGACGAATTAAAATATTCCTTACCGATTGAATTCTTGGGAGGAATATTGCTATAGTCAACTTCAAATGAGAATATCTCTCGTTATACTATGAATTTTTGAGCTCATGACCTATCTAAAGATAGATAATTGAATTTTCTTTTCAAATATACCAATTTCTCCTAAATCCAAAATTGGATCAAGGAGTTATGTCCATTTTACTCTGGCATATCAGGCTGGGAAACTGAGTGATAACATTCATGACAAGCCATCATGCCCGTGACAGCCTATAACCAATTTCGTCAGCCCTGGGCATATTTTCACCCCAGTGATGACATTTTGTGACAATCTATCACGCTTATGATGGCCTATCACCAATGCCGTCAACCTTAATCAGAAAACCAAGATTTTACCTTTTTATGACGATAATTCGTGACGACCTATCACCCGTGTGATGGCTTGTCACGAATGTCGTCAGCTATTTTTTCCAGCAATTGAGGGATGTTTTAATAAGGGTATTTTGGTCTTTTTCCTTAACTTCCCATGACTTATAACCCTCAAGGAGCATATTATCTTCCATTCGCTTGAGTTAAACATCTCAAAAAGCTCTCTCATACACTCTCAACCAAAAGATTAGGGTTTTCTCTCAAGATCATCTCCTCAAGAGCAAGCCTAAGGAATTCTTCAATAAACTTTAGAAACATTAGATCTTTTTCAAGATTCAATCACAAAGGTATGCGTAGCGTTCATCCATGGATCCCTTTCATCCATGGAGCTCAAGAATCATGTTTTGAATTATAAATTGTGATTTCCTTGTTGTGTTATGGCTATAATCGTGTTGATGATTGTTGTTTGGATTCAAGGTTGTATGTTGATGTGTCTTTATAAAGCATGTGAGTAGGTTAGTTGAAACCCATGAATTTTGTATGGATTAAGATTGTCAAATGGATAAGTACACCTATGCCCAAAGTTGTGCATTTAAGTGTTTGATAAAATGCGAAGAATGATAGAATCCATGGTTTTATGATTTAATAGTGCTTAAATGACAAGCCTATATTCTGTTCTTTATGATTCCACATAAACTCCACGTTATTGTTGTGTGTTATTTTTGTGATATGGAATTGGCATGATATTGAAGCAACGCAAGTATATACATGTTATGCACATCCCCTTCTAAGTATAAGATGTTGAGAACCAAGTATAGTATGAAATCCCCTACTTATGATATTGTGAATTAGGGACTCTATTCTTATGATCAAGTTAGTCATGTGTGTCAGCATCCTCCATTGAGTCCTGGGGATACTTGTACCCAAAATAATATAGTTCTATGCCTAGTTCCATGTCATGATTGATAACGCTCAATCTACAGCTCTCGTGGGAGTGTAAAGCGGTCGTTAGCAAATATAGAACCCAACCTGGGTTGGGTGTCGATCCCACAGGGAATAGCTTGGCCAACAAGTAAGTAAAATTACTAAACTTTTGGTGCAGGTCTCGTAAAAAGGGGGGATTCTTGTCTTGCAAGTAATGTAAATAAAGGCTGAAAATAATAAAGTAAAAAGAGAGAGATTGTTACGTTGGTTGTAAACAATGAGAATTGAAGCGTTGGGGTTATGTCCACCTTCTGAGGTATACGTCTCTATTGGCTATGAGTGTGTAGAATTCTGACATGCAATTGCTTATAGAGAATTGTAGTCGATGGTAAATCCAAGCGTCTCTCGACCTAAAAAAGGACTATTTCACTTTAACTCTCTCGAGCTTAAAGCGTGTCTAACGGTACGAATTCTCCAAGAGGTTAGTCCAGTTACGGCACTAGCTTTTTAATAGGAAAGGGTGTCCTACTACCTTGACATTATCTCTTTTCCAGACAAATAACCTTTCTCTCGAACAAGTTAAATGTTAGACTGGCGTATTTTTGCGTTTGCAACCGCAAGGAATGTGGATTAAGATGAAGAGAATAATGATATAAGCAATATACGTGTCTCGAACTCACAAACTCACAGCAATAGATAGTATCTCATTCGGCTTCCATAACCCCAACAGAGAGGTTTAGTTACCCATGAATGCGAAGGAGATCACGATTGACATTGTTATTATATCACAATATTGAGTAATGGCGTGTAGATCAAGTGATAGGCGTGTGGCGTGTTTCCTTGGCTTGGTAACGATTCTCTTGTTGTGGAATTTAAGGATAGAAGAGTAGAATTAATGGAAAGATTAGAAGAGTAGATTAGAAGTGTTGTAGTGGAAGAAGAGAGGGATGGAAGAAGATTAATTGTTGAATGTATCTCTCCACTAAGGGAGGAGTTAATTAAAAATCTCTAGCATGATAGGGTATTTATAATACTCCTATCCTACTCCTACTATGCTAATGAAATAAATAACCAAATCCTATTAAACTAAGGAAATACTTAACCTATTTGTACTAGGTTAATGTAACATTCTCCTAATCCAAATAAACTAATGAAATACATAACCCAATTGTACTAGGTTAATGTATCATTGTCAAAATCCAGCTTTGTGTCTGTAAGTCCCCAAAGTCTTCAGAAATATTGTTTTAGCCCGGGACAGATTTTCCATGCAGCAGTTTTGGTCCTTAGGCGTGTAGACTTTCTTCCCTTCCTTTGTGAGCTTTCTTTTGCGTCAAGTAAGCCATAAAATGCTGTATTTTGCATCATTTATACCTAAAACTTTACTAATCTTGTTCGTTAGCTCATTTATAGGAAAAAGGACTAAAAGTGCATGAAATATATAATTTGTTCTCAAAACTAGGCTAAAATATGGGCAAAATATATTGATATAGGCGTGTAAATTCGCCTATCATCAATGATATCACGATACTCTCAGTTAAGCCATGGTCTATAGAATTCAATTAGTCATGTGACTCAGGAAAATTCTGAAATCTCAGTAGTTCAGTAACCTTAATACTCAGTAATCTCAGTGATATCAATAACAATAGTATTCATAGCGATCTCAGTAATTTTAGTCCTCTCAGTCAGTCCTCAAAACTCAGAAAATTTCTTTAGTCAAGGGAACTCAGTAAACTAAGTTTAGCTCCGCTAAACAATACCACTAGTATCAATTCAGTTAATCAGTAGTAGTTCAGCTAATCGATTCAGTTCAGTTATTCAGTTTAGCTCAATTATCCAATTTAGTGTCTTTTAGATGGGAGTAGAATTCAGCACCGAGTGAGCCTAGGGATGGGGACTCACCCGCTAGAAAGGACGGAGATCCTTAGAAGCAATCTCTAAGTTCCAGAACTACGTAGTCAGTGTAGGTACGAGATGTCACCCGTTAGATAGGAATGGAATACTCAGGGGTCACTCGTTAGCATATTTATATGTATAGGACTGATCACAGGAGTCACCCACTAGATTAGGAATGACTCCACAATAGTTGTCTTTATTGGTGGTGCAGTACTGATACCCTTCTAGTCAGGGTAGAGATTAGACCCTAGTCAGCTTAGCATGAGGCATATCAGTTAGATGAATACATCCCATAATTTTAGTTATAGATTTAGGACTGTCAGATACAGTCAACTCAGTTCAGTAGTACAGATTCAGTATTGTTCGAGACAGTCAATCCTTATCATTATAAATAGACATCAAGATCACCCATTAAACAGACTGATCTCAACTATAGTTAAACAGTATTAGAATCATCAGATTTAAAGATCACCCGCTAGATAGGACAGATCTCAAATTGAGTTACTCCATATAGAATGGAACTCAGATAGTTCCATCAGAACTCAGACTATTTAATTGCTCAGTATTAGTTACATCAATCTTGTCAATCATCAAAGTTATATTAGTTATGTCAGTTGTCATTGATTAAGTTATCAGTGTTAAGCTTCAGGACTATTAGACACAGTCAATCAGACCAGTTCTTCATAATTGAACTATTAGAAATAGTCATTCATCTATTAAGTATCGTAGTATCAGTAAAGTCATGTCATCAGTATTCGGACTCAGTAGTCAGTATCACTATTAGTTTAGTTATTGTTGCTTATGTATGTATGTATTCTCATGTTCATATTAGTCAGCATTGTTCATGCATATAACCCTTTGCATTTAGCCCACCTCACTCATATACTCAGTATATTCAGATGTACTGACGCATTAGTGCTATGGTACTTTCTCTTATGTTACACCATAGGTTCAGAGGCACATGTTCCAAGAAAGTAGTAGCATTCCCTTTGTAGAGGTGCAGTGAGTCCTCATCGATTCGAGAATGATATTATTTTATTTCATTTATTAGCTTAGTTCAGTTTTGTTAGACGGAATTAGTTGGAGACATATTCCTTCAACTCCTTACTTAGACAGTATTTAGAGGCTTTCAAATTTAGTGCAGATTTGATTTAGAATTTATTTTTTTTTGGGTATTTGCCGCCTATATGGATATTACATTTGTCAGATATTTTATTCAGTTGAACCTTATGGCCTATTGGTGATGTTTTTCCGCATTATTACGTCATATCTTATAGTGTACAGGTATTAATATCAGTCATGGGTTATCTTCTGGTCCTTTGGAGTCATAAGCACCGTGTAGCATTCCAATTCAAAAAATTAGTGTGTTACAGATGTCTTATACCATAGGTTCAGCAGCGCGAGATCCAGAGCAACTATAGCAGTCCAGACTTAGTCAGCAGCAATAGAAGTAGTAGTAAGTCCTATTAATTTGAGGATGATCATTATTTTATTATTGCATTAGACTCAGTTTATTTTCAGTAGATGGAGTTAGTTGGGAACATATCCCATCAACTCCATACTTCAGACAGTTTAGAGGCTTCTCGGATAGATGTATCAGTATTAAGTTTTTAGTTTTAATTATTATAGATTTTTTGAACCTTATGGCAACTTTCCGCCAGTTTTCCTTATTTATTATGTTATATTATGTAGTGCTCATGTACAGATATCAGTAGAGAGTTAGCTTGTGGTCATTTGAGATCATGAGCACCGTGTGGCATTCCGGTTATGGAAAATTAGGGCATTATAGAAGTTCATATCTAATCTCAGATCCTGTAAACTTATTTCAAAGGGGTATTTATATCATCTGATTTGGGTCAAATATTCCAATACTGAAAGTCCTTTACTCTATTCCATACCTATGGTTAATGAATTCTCGAAAGTATTTCCTAATGACTTACTGCGGATACCACCTGATAGGGAGATAGATTTTGGTATTTACTTGTTTTCAGACATTTGTCCTATTTCCTTTTCTCCATACAGAATGGATCCAGTAGAGTTAAAAGAATTGAAAGAATAGTAGAAAGATCTGCTTTTAAGGGACTTTATCCCTCCTAGTGTTTCTCCCTGGGGTGCACCTATACTCTTCATTCGTAAGAAAGATGGTTCCTTCCGTATGTGTATAGACTACCGTAAACTTAATAAGGTCATTGTCAAGAATATGTACCCTCTTCCTAAAATTTATGATTTATTTGATTAACTCCAATGTGCCAAATGTTTCTTAAAGATAGACCTTCGTTCGGGAAATCATCAATTGAAGGTTAGGTTGGCTGATATTCCCCAAACAAATTTTTGAACCAAATATGGACATTATTAATTCTTGGTTACGTTATTTGTACTGACTAATTCCCCTGCATCTTTTATTGATCTAATGTATACGGTGTTCTATGAGTTTTTAGACCTGTTTTTCATAGTTTTCATTTACAACATCCTAGTCTACTCTAATAATAAGGAGAATTATAGCAATCACCTCTAAATCTTCCTTTAAACTCTCAAAGACCATAAATTATATGCAAAGTTTTCCAAATATGAGTTCTAGCTAAGTGTCATTGCTTTCTCGAGGCATATTGTGTCTAGTTAGGGGATTAAGGTTGACCCCCAAAAAGTTGAAGCAATGATAAAATAGCCCAGACCCATGACTCCAACCAATATCCGGAGCTTCTTGGGTTTGGCAGGGTATTACAGAAGGTTTGTAGAAAGTTTTTCCTCTATAGATTCTCCACTTACAAAATTGATATAGAAAAAGGTGAACTTTGTGTGGTCTAACTATTTTGAGTATACCTTCGAAAAATTAAAAGAAAAATTGACTATCGTACATGTTTTAACCCTTCCCAAAAGTACTGAATGTTTTGTTTTATACTATGATGCGTGTCGAGTGTGACTTGGGTGTTCTTATACAGCGTGGTAAGGTGGTGGATTATGCATCTAGGCAACTGAAGTTTTCTAGATCACAAAAGATTCTAGGCATCTAGGCTTATGCAGCAATATTTATATGGGGTACACATTGATATTTTCACTGATCACAAAAGTTTGCAGTATGTTTTCATGTAGAAAGAATTGAATCTCAGGTAGAGGTGATGATTGGAACTATTGATGGACTATGACATGAGCCTGCACTATCATTCGAGCAAGGCAAATAAGGTGGTAGAAACCCTTAGTAGGTTGTCAATGGGAAGTCTTTCATAGATGGAGGAAGAAAAAAAGAGATGGTAAAGGATATTCTTCGATTTCCAAATTTAGGAGTTTAGCTCCTAGATTTGAAAGATAGAGGAGTAATTGTTCATGAGATAGCTAAATCCTCATGTGTACTGAGGTTAAATAAAAGTAGGCTAAGGATCCTATCCTTATGCAGATTAAGAAGGATATTGGTTAGTAGAAGGTTATGGTATTTGAAATTAGAGGTGATGGAATTTCGAGGTATGAAGGAAGGTTGCGTGTACCGAATATGTATGGATTATGGGAGAGTATTCTTGATGAAGCTCACACATTGAGGAATGTTGTTCACCTAGGATCTACAGAAATGTACCATGATCTTAAAATGATTTATTGGTGGAATAATATAAAAAGAGATGTTTCTAGCTTTGTGTCCAAGTGTTTGAATTGCCAATAAGTTAAAGTTGAAAATTTGAGGCCATGTGATACTTCTTAGGAGATAGAATTTCCTGTGTGGAAATTGGAGATGATCAACAAGGACTTCATTACAGGACTTCTGCGGTCTTGATATCAACATGACTCTATCTTGGTGATTTTAACCAAGATGACCAAGTCTGCCCATTTTCTTCTAGTGCGTATAAATTATTTGGGGGTTGACTATGCTAAGTCATACATTTGTGAGATAGTCCATTTGCATAGTGCACCAGTATCCATTATAGCCGTCCAAGGTATGCAGTTTTGTTTTCAGTTTTGGCTATCTTTTCAGGGGGGTTTAGGCACCCAAGTGAACATGAGTACTAGTTTTCACCCTAAAAAAATGGGTAAGCTGAGCGCACTACTCATACCCCTAAGGATATGTTGAGGGCTTGCATAATTGACTTCAAGGGTAGTTGGGTGGACTACTTGCTGTTAATAGAATCCTCCTATAATAATATCTATCATTCCAGTATACAGATGGCTCCCTTTGAAGAACTTTATGGGAAAAGATACAGTTTTCCAATTTGGTGGGATGAAGTGGGTGAAACTCACTTATATGGGCCTGACCTTATTCACCAGGTGATGGAGAAGGTAATGATCACTAGGGAGAGACTTAAGACTTCTTAGAGTTTCCAGAAGTCTTATGCCAATGGTAGAAGGAGAGAGTTAGAATTCAAGGTCAATGATTGGGTATTCTTAAAGGTCTCTTCTACGAAAGGAGTCATGCATTTAGAGAATAAAGGGATGCTTAGTCCACGCTATATAGGACCATATCATATAGAGAGAAGGATAAGAGAGGTTACTTATGACTAAAATTTCCCGGGAGTCTGGCTTCAGTACATCTGGTATTTCATGTTTTAGTAATGAAGAAGTGTGTTGGGGATCACTCTCTTGTTTTTTCAGTAGAGGAGATTAATGTAAAAGACTCTCTGTCGTATGAAGAAGAGCCCATTACTAGTTTGGATTTTCAAGTTCAAAAATTGAGAAGGAGATAGCTTCAGTGAAAGTATTATAGAGGAATCAAAAAGCTGAGAAAGCGGCATGGGAGTCAGAGAGTGACATGCATACTAGATATCCTACCCTATTTGAAACTATGGATGACGGTATAGAAGGTACAAATCATATCTTGAAATTCCCTTTGTTCCAAATCATCATTCGGGAATGAATGATCCCAAGAGGAAATAAAGTAACACCGTTCTTCTGGGTATGAGCTCTAATCAAAATGATTTACCATATGAATTCAAGTTTCATTATCATTATCCTAGTGTGTGAAGTTTTTTTGAGGTGAAATAAATTCATAGGAAGCACTTAGAGCAACATGAACTAAGAACCTTTGATTCGGCAAATTCTTGGTGTTAAATTACGTAAGGGTTATCTTTGAATGATTATAACTTTTTGTTTATATCGAATTTGGCATATTAAGACCCACCAAATTATAGATAATCGAAGTAGCTTTACAATGATACAAATTTTGCCTCAATTCGATACCCGAGAAAAAAGTTATGGCCTTGCAAAGTAGAGTGCATCGCCTAACAATCACCCAAATCTACATGAATTGTTGTGTGTAATGCCCCAGTTTTCTGAGCTGGATCGCTACACGGTGCCCATGATCCCTAGGGACCACAAGATAACCCATGACTGATATCTGTACCTGTATACTACAATATATGATGTAATAATGCAGAAAACATAAACAATAGGGAATAAGGTTCAACTGAATAAAATATCTGACAAATCATAACATCCATGAGGGGTAACGAATACCCAAAACAACTAAAATTTGAATCAAATCTGAACTAAATTTGAAAGCCTCTAAATACTGTCTGAATATGGAGTTGAAGGAATATGTCTCCAACTAACTTCGTCTAGCAAAACTGAACTGAAATAATGAATAAAATAAAATAATATCGTCCTCAAATGGATAAGGACTCATTGCAAATCTGTGTACTGGAATGCTACTGCTACTGCTGATCCGGAACTCGTGTCTCTGAACCTATGGTGTAATATAAAAAAAAAAAGCACCATAGCGCAAATGCGTCAGTACAACTGGAAGTACTGAGTGTATGAGTGAGGTAGGCTAAATGCAAGGGTTTACATGTATGAATGATGTTACTGACTGACTGATATGAACATGAGAGTGCAAACATGCATACATAGTAACTGATATCATGAATGACTGTTCTCTAGATCTATATGCTAATACATGGTTTAGTGTTATCTGACATGACTGATACTGAAATTTTGAAAACATCGATGACTGTGTCTGATAGTCCTGAATCTAATGGAACTATTTGTGTTCCATTTTGTAACTGAATTAAATGTATCTGACAGTCTTAATATACTGAAATCTGAAGGACTATCTGAGTTCTTTTACTAAGACTGGTACTGAATCTGTGGGAGGTTGTTGTTTAACTGACATGATCCAACAACCAATATAGCTAAGTTGGGGTCCAATCTCTGCCCCGACTGGAGGTGTGTCAATACCGTGCCACTGGTAAGGACAGCTGTGAGTGATCATTAGCTAGTAGGTACCCAAAAATGAGAATGGTAGGAACCCTTAACTGACAGGTTATGCAACCTCATAAACCCTTATTTGATAGGTTAAGATTTCTCAACCTATGTTGGCTACGTAGTTCTGGAACACAAGGATGACTGCTAAGAATCACACCCTAAACTGGCAGGTGAGTTCCCATCCTTGGGTTCACCCAATGCTAACTTCTACTCCCATTTGAAGAGACTGAACATGATTTAACTGACTATACATGGATTGAGTAACTGACTTCCGTTGACCGACATAATAGTACTACTATCTGAGAATTAACTGAGATCATGGGATTTCTAAGGTTTCCTGAGTCACATGACCAACTGAGTTCTATAGATCATGGCTTGACTGAGATTATCATGATAACAAAACATGGATCTAGACACACAACTATATTTTTGGGGTATAAGTACCCCCACGACTCGATGGAAGGAAACTGACACACATGACTGACTTGATCATAAGAGTAGAATCCAAAATTTACAATATCATAAGTTGGGAATTTCACTCTAAGCGTAGTTCTAAACATATTATACATGGAAGGAAATTCATACAACATGGATATACTTGCATAGCTTCAATAACATGGTCAATCCATATCACAACAACAACACATATCACTCACATAGAATTCAATGGAAATCGTAAAGCGTAGAGCATGGACTTGTCATTTAAGCAATATTAAATCATGGGACATGAATTCTATCATCCTAAGCTTATTATCAAACACTTTTTATTCATTAATTTAGCTTAGGTGTGTTCATGAAGTTCACCATATTAAGCCATATAAACATCATGGATTTCTACTAACAACCACATATACTTCATGAAAACACCATTAGATATCATCTTGAAACTTAAGCAACAATCATAAACATTTAAATTCTTATATCACAACAATACAATCACAAAATAATATTTAAAAAGTGGTTCTTAATCTCTATGAATGACATAGATCCATAGATGAACACTACGCATACCTTAATGGTGATGAAATTGTTGAAAGATTGGACCTTCAAGCTAGATGGTGCAACCCTAGTTATTTTTCTCCTATTGTTGGATAATGAACTTAAGATTTTAATAGGGTTGTAATCTGATTAGGAGCTATATAGTTCATAACGTTAAGTTTAGGGACGTGTAAGGAGAGTCAAAAGACTTAGTTTCCCTCAAAATAACTCAAAAATGAAGTGTTTTCATCACTGGAATCCTAAGTATGCGTCTCACACCTTATCGGGTAAGATAGGTTGTGCACCGCACATCTTATGGCACAATCTAAGGTATGCGTCGCACACCTTATGGCACACTTTAGGGTGTGCGTTGCACAGCCTATGGCATACCCATTCCAGTATCCTTATGCAATTTGTTAGGCAACACATTCCACTTCACAAAGCTATAACTTCTTTCTAGGGTGTCGGATTTTGGTAAAATTGATATCGTTGAAAAGTTAATTTGATTCTGTACAATTTGGTGGGTCTAAATATACCAAAATGACACATATAAATCAAGTTATTCTGGGTCAAAAATTACACTTGCGAAATCAAGAACTAAAACTTGATGGATTCAAAAGCTCTTAGCTTGCCTTACTCTAAGTGACTCATATGAACATGCTTAACACATCATAAGCTATCTTATCACTAGGAAACTCATTGTAAGTCATGTACTCAAATATGAATCACAGGATAGGAGGTTTCATACATAGGAATAATGGTTCATTTCCTAGCTTAGAAGCATATGGGGTATTACAATATCTCCCCCTTGGGAACATTCATCCTCGAATAAGACTGACTGAAATGGGGAGAGATGATAAATTGGAGTATGTACAAGACATATACTACTGGAACATGATCTCATAACTGAAATGACTGATAAGCTAAATATATCATACTAGACATGCATTTCTGATGCATGAGTAACTAATTCAGGAATGCATAACTGAGATTTCTAATAACTGTGTTCTCCCAATGAGAATGCATATTTGATGCATGATTATACACTGTACTGATAACAAATTTGTGATAAAACATGATCATGAACTGAATACCAAGTTGTATAGAATACAGAACGGGAAACTTAATAAGCTTAAGGAGAATTGTTACCTTAAGCTTGATCTAGATTGGCAGAGAAGAGGTGAGGATACTTGGAATGATAGCTATTGTTGTATGCAAACTCAATCAAAGGTAAGTGGTCATCCCAACTTCCCTTGAAATCAATTACATATTCCCTTATCATATCTTCAAGTATCTGAATAGTCCTTTCTGCTTGACCATCTGTCTGAGGATGAAAAGCTGTACTGAGATGAACTTGGGTACCAATACCCTTTTGGAATTCTTTCCAGAAGTGAGAGGTGAACTTGGTATCTCTGTCTGAGATGATAGATAATGGAACACCATGTACTCTGACCAACTTTCTAATGTAGAGTTTGGTGTAATCCTTGGCTGAATAAGAGGTGTGGACTAGAAGGAAAAGAGTTGACTTGGTCATTCTATCTACAATGACCTAAACTGAATCATGATAATGACGATTTCTAGGTAAACCCTTCACGAAATCCATGTTCACTTCTTCCCACTTCTAAGTAGAAATGGTGAACTCTTGCATGGAACCACTAGGCTTCTGATGCTCTATCTTAACTTGCTAACATGTAGAGCAATTAGCCACAAACTCTGCAACATCTCTCTTCATTCCACTCCACCAATAGGTCTCCCGTAAGTTGCGGTACATCTTAGTGGCCCCTGGATGAATAGAGTATTTTCCACCATGCGCTTCTATAAGAATGTGCTTCTTTAAGCCATCTAGACCTGGAACACATAGACGACCTTGACAATGAAGAACACCATCTCCCCCTTTGGAGAAAACCTCTACTTTCTGATTCTGAACTGACTCTTTTAGCTTGACAAGGCTAGGATCCCTGTCTTGCTTTTATTTTACCTCAGAAACTAGAGATGATTCTGAACTATTCTGAACATATACACCACCCTCTGTAGAATCGACTAAGCGAACACCTAGTCTAGCAAGCTGATGGATTTCCTGAGCTATCCTCAACGTAAGAGACACTACTCATAAAGATTCTACTATGAGCATCAACCACAATGTTGTCCTTGCCAGGATGGTAAAGGACATGTCATAATCTTTCAAAAACTCTAACCACCTTCTCTTACGAAGATTGCGATCTTTCTAAGAAAAGAATTACTAGAGACTCTTAAGATCTGTGAAGACATCTACATGAACTCTGTATAGATAATGCCTCCAAATCTTTAAGGCAAATACTACGGCTGCTAACTCAAGATCATGAGTAGGATAATTCTTCTCATGGGCTTTAACTGTCTGGAGGTGTAGGCTATGACCTTACTATGCTGCATAAGGACACAACCTAGGCCCACTCTGGATGCATCACAATAGACTACAAAACCATCTAAACCATTGGGAAGAGCTAGAATTGGAGCTGAGTTGAGTTGAGTCTTCAACTCCTGAAAACTCTTCTCGTAAGAATCTGACCACTGAAACTTAACCTTCTTCAGAGTCAATCTTGACATAGGGGATACAATAAAATAAAATCCCTTAACAAACTATCTGTAATAGCCAGTCAATCCCAAGAAACTCCTAATATCTGGAGGAGAGATAGGGCGAGGCCAGTTTCTTACTGCTTTGGTCTTCTGAGGATCTACTCTAATGCCATCACCCGAAACAATATGACCAAGGAATGCTACTAATATTAGCCAAAACTTTCACTTACTAAATTTGGTAAATAGCTGGTGATCACTGAGAGTCTGAAGAACAATTCTGAGATGGTCTAAATGATCACGCTCAGTGTGGGAATAGACCAGAATATCATCTATGAAGACAATGACAAACATGTCCAAGTACTGCTTGAACACCCAGTTCATCAAGTCCATAAAAGCGGCTGGGGCATTGGTAAGACCAAAGGACATAACTAGAAACTCAAAGTGACCATACCGAGTATGAAAAGATGTCTTTGGGATGTCACATGCTCTAACTCTGAGCTGATAGTAGCCTGATCTGAGGTCTATCTTGGAGAAATAACTGGCACCCTAAAGTTTGTCAAACAAGTCATCTATTCTAGGAAGAGGATACTTATTCTTGATCAAAACTTTGTTGAGCTGACAGTAATCAATACACATCCTGAGAGAACCATCTTTCTTGTGCACTAATAAGATTGGTGCACCCCATAGGGATACACTGGACCTGATATATCCCTTATCTAAGAGATTCTTTAATTGATCTTTCAGTTCCTTGAGTTCTGCTGGTGCCATTCTGTATGGAGGAATAGAAATAGGTTTAGTATTGGGAAAAAACATCAATGTCGAAGTCTATTCCCCTTTCGGGAGGAATTCCTGGAAGATCTTCAAGAAATACGTCTAAATACTCATTTACAACTGGGACTAATTCAAAACTAGGAGATTTAGAACTGGAATCTTCAACATGCACGAGATGATACACACACCCCTTATAAATCATTTTCATTGCCCGAAGGTAGGAAATAAGCTGACCCTTGAAAGATGAAGTACTACCCTTCTATTCTAGGATGGGCTCATTCAGGAACTAAAACTAAACTACCATGGTTCTGTAGTAAACTGCGGCATAGCAGGAATGAAGCCAATCCATGCCGATAATGACATCAAAATCAATCATCTCCAACTCGACTAAATTTACTAACGTGGTGTTTTGAAATATCATAACTGGGTAGTTTCTGTATACCCACTGAGCTCTGATGGTTTTACCCACTGGGGTAAAGACTGTAAAGGGCTCTGCTAAAATTTTGGGACGAATTCAAAATTGTCTGCTATATAAGGAGTCAGAAAAGACAAGGATGCACCTGGACCTAGTAAAGCATAAACATGAACATGGAAGTGGCACCCTGCTGATATGGGCGATCGGACTAGGCTGTGGAACGATTCTGCTGACCCTTCAGACCTAACTTCGGACACTCTCTAACCCTGTGGCCTGGCTTGCCATAACTGAAATAAGCATCGCTACAAACTCTATAGGTACCCTTATAGTTCTTACCATAAGTCTGACATAAGGGATTAGTTTGGGCACTGCTAACACTTCCCTGAGACTTAGAGCCTGGTGTTCGATCTCTGTTGCTATCTCTGAATTTCAGAACTTGAGTGCTAGAGGAGAAAGGAGCTAAAATTGTTTTCTTAGAACGAAACTACGAATGGTTTCCTCCTTCTGGTTTGGGTTAAGCAAAACTGAAATTGCCTAACCTTGATCTCTTGTTCTGCCTCTCCCTAGTCCTAATCTTCTGCTCCTCTATTTGTTGAGCATGAGTTATGAGCTAGGCTAAAGTCATATCACTGTTCATCATCACAAACCTACACTCATTTACCACACTATCATTCACCTCTGACATGAACTTGCTCATCTTAGCCCTGTTGTCTGCAACCACATAAGGGGCATATCTAGCTAGCTAAGTAAATCTGACAGAATACTCCTTAACCATCATATTTCCCTACCTGAGGTTGATGAACTCTAGAACTTTTGCCTCCTTCAGCCCTTAGGGAAAGAATTTGTCTAAGAATGTCGTGACAAATTCCTCCCACTCTATAGGACCTGCATCCTCTAACCTCTCAGACTTCTACTATTTATATCAAGTGTGAGCAACATCTTATAAATGGTATGCGGCTAACTCGGCACTCTGAGAAGAAGTGACTCCCATGATATCTATTACCTTCTAGACTTGGTCAATGAATTCCTAAGGGTCTTCATCAAACTTAGACCCAAAAAACGATGGAGGGTTCATTCGGGTGAAGTCCCAAATCCTAGCTGCAGGTGAGTTGGCCACAGGATTGGACGGAATAACTGGTGGCCGTTCATTTTGGGCAGCCACTGAATGATCAAGTGTGGTGAATGCGGCCCTAAACTCCACATAACAAACATGTTCGCCCAAAGGATCTTTGGGCTGAGGAGCTGCCTGGTTTCTTCTCTTTGGAGACATGTTCTAAAATAAGAGAAGAATGGATGGGACTGAGAGTTTAACTTGAGATTATGATCACTAGAACTATATGAATACCGAAAGAAGGGAAACTATTCCTAAAACATCTTATAGCCTTTTGTATATAATGTAGAGTGCAACATACCCATGTACAAGACTCTACTAGATGTAGCTTTCAGACTTCCTAGTACTCTATTGAACGTTAGGCTCTGATACAGAGTTCGTAACGCCTTGGTTTTCTGAACTGGATCACTACACGGTGCTTATGATCCCAAGGGACCACAAGCTAACCCATGACTGATATCTGTTCATAACGTTCAACTTACACCTCAAATAAGTGCAAGGCGGTCATCGTCAATATATTTACCCAACTTCGGAGTCAAGGTCGAATCTACATGGAACAATGTGAGTGGCGATTAAACTAGTTCAAAACTATAGATACAAGTTAAATTCCAATAAATAAAAAGAAAAGACAAAATAGGGGTTTTTATCAATCAAACAAACTCTAACGTCTCAACTTATTTTAGAACTCAAAACTTAGATTTCAATATTTCAAATCAATGATATAGAGAAACTAGGGTTGTGGTCACTACGACTATTAATCTCCATTGAACTATAATTGTTCATGATTATCGTGATAGGTGGGAACAACAGAATATCCCTAACGATTATACTATCTGACTTATCTCTCGACCTCACCAGACAATTTATTATCTAATTCTCTCAAACTTAGATAACTTATCTATTTCCAACTAGATTTTATCTCAGGTAGATTGATCCAGTTACAACATCAATCATTAAACAGAAGGTTGGTAGCTTCTGAGTCCCTGTTGATAATCCACGACCTCTAGTCTATTTCTCCGTTAGAAGCAAATAAAACCTAAGGCTTATAATCTTTGCAACCAATAGATTCAAGTTAAAACAACAAAATTTCAAGACGTTCCCATAATCACTCAAACCCTAATCCATCTATTAAATAAAGGAAATAATAATCATAAATCCCACAACCCTAGTTATGAGTTTTTAGTTGGTCATAAGATAGAAAGAGATAACAAAGATTGAATTCATAACTTAAAGCAAGTGAACGTACAAAAGATGAAATTCAAAGTTGTTTCTCCTTCAAGTACAATAAGAATTTCCCACAACTAAATCAAAGGATGGAAAATTAAATTTCTAAGTTAAGAGACTAAAGAAAAGTAAAGTCATCTTTGGAATAAGTTCCAAACGTTCATAGATGTCCAAGATGCCCCATGAAACCCTAAAAGTTTCTATTTATGCTCGTACTTTAAGAAAAAATAAAATATCAAAATTTTAACTTTTTGTGACGCTATTTATGATAGGCTATCAAAAAACTGACGCCCTCCGTGATAGCTCATCACAACCTGACGCCCTCCGTGATAGCCTATCACAAATATGACGACCACCATGATAGCCTATCACAACCTGACGCCCTCCATGATAGCCTATCACAAATCTGATAACCTCCGTGATAGCCTATCACAACCTGACGACCTCCGTGATAGCCTATCACAAACGTGTTGGCTTATCACAATATGTCATCAAAAAATCTTCAATTTTCTTGTTCTCTGCCTAAACCTGACGACCTCCATGATAGCCTATCAGAAACCTGATAGCTTATCACGACATGTCGCCAGGAAATCTTCAGAAACTTTTCAAAACTAAATTTCTTGCATCTTTTCACCAAAAATCATCCTTCTTGATGTAGATTTCATGTATTTCCATGCATCTTGGTTTTCCTACAAAATCATCAGAAATATCATCAAAAACACCAGTAGTTACTTAAGAACTTACAATTATTTCGAGTTAAATAGTCTTAAATGTGCTACAAAAATCTAGCACATCAACGCCCTCAACTTTAAACAATTGTTTGTCCTCAAGTAACTACATAACACAATATTACGATGCTTAACCAAGAGACACATAAGATACCTATGACAGTTGATTATCAAGTTTAGCTTAAAGCACATTACCCTCTCAAATTTCTATCACCTAAAACCCAACTGTGCATATCAATGAAGATCCACAATGTGACCCAAAGGATTCTAGATATGGTATCAATTCAGCAACAACAACTATACATGTACCAATATTACACTATCCAAACAAGTTAATAGCTAGCAATGCAACCGATGTGCCCTTACAACAAAGAAGTCCCTCCTCACTTATATATGAACTCAAGCATGTCAATGCGGGGACGGTCAAGAGACACTCACTTTCAAAAAGAAATTCCAATTAATGCATGTCAAATACCATATGATTGCCCTTATTTTCATTACCGAGGTGTCAAGACAGGTAAGGATCACTATAGGTATTTTTTCGGCTTGTAATGTAGGCTAAGGGCTGGTATGATATTCAATGGCATTTAGAGTAACTAAGCCTCCTTGGCACTACCTTAACTTTTGGGGTTCACTTATTAACCTTTTTCTTCTTTTTCTTCGTTTCTTGATCACACATTATTCAGGATGGATGTGGCTTTTGTTTTTCATTCTTTTTTATTTCTTATTATTCTTCCACACCACCCAGCTTTTATTCTTTTTCACTTATTCTTTTCCTTTTATTCTACTTTTCTTCATACCCAGTTTACATCTTGCACCCTTATGATAGCCACCCTTAACTTAAGTTTTTTACCTAAGTCAAGGTGCACAGTGTCTAAGGAGGACCAAGGCTAAAAAAGGTTCATTATGATCTAAATAGGAAGGTGATAGGTTTCATAGAAAGAAATGGTCAATTCCGGCTCAAAATAGGGATCAAGAGATATCATGCATACAGGGAAGGTCATTTAGGCGAAAGAGTGACTTAAAAATCAAAAAGGCCAATGATCCTTTCCTAACCCCTATATTTCAACTAAGGTAAGACTAACCGGGCAAATTCTAGATTCAACACACACAATTGAGTAAGACCTCACACGCATATGGCACAATGGTACATCACAAGATACAACACATTCGGTTCATGCAATTGTTAGCAGTGATTATCATGTCCCTAATACTAATGTCATAAAAAGATTCACAGTAGCCACATATAAATGCATATCACATATTTATAAAATAGCCCAACGGAGAGGTGTTTATCAGTCTTAAAAATCAACAAAAATATGTCAACTACTCTAGATACCTATTTTTCTCCAGTTAAACACAACACATCACAAAACAAACATAATACGCCTAAACATGCTGGCTCTACTAGGAACAAGACTCCAGGTAAAAGAGGCACGACAACAAAAACTCCAGGAGGACATCACACCCAAAAGTAGCTCCACCCTCAAATTAATATCATTCAGTGTTCTCAATGTGTCAATCCAAAACAAGAGAGTTAGAAACATACCCGTGGTACCATGGGTGCAAAGATCTGATGTCAATCACACAATACAAATACAAATACAAACAACAAAATACCTTAGGTTGTCTCCCAAGAAGAGACTAATTTAGTATTATGGCACGACCCAACTCAGCTTTTTCCTCCATCTTGAGGATATGAACTTCACCCCCAACTTATAGTCCATCTTCTTGCCTCGCTCATAGGGAGGTGGTACAAAGATTAAGAAGTCGAGTAATGAAGGATGCATGGTAAACAACTCGACCTTAAAGTGAGGTTTGTTTTTATGTTGTTTATCAAGTGTAAAATAAAGTATATAGGATTCTTATTCCTCATCTTCACAGTCTTCCACTACTTTAGATGATTCCACAGACAAGATATCATCTAAATATAAGTGGAAAAATGCTTTAAGTATGGCCCAACAAATCCTATGTCAAAATTTACACTATCGTCTACAAACTCACTTTTATTCATCTTCTCAACATTTTCACTTTGAATTGGGATAGAGTCTTCATAAGAGATTGGCTTGTTTTCTTCTTTTGCCTCTAGCACCATTTCTTCAATCTTGGCATCATCCCTCATGGTTGGCTCGGTTGGTTGGGAAATCTCCAAGGGTTGATCAACATCAAGCTCATCATCAGTATAGGAATCTTGCTCTTTATCTTCACACTCTTCCATTATTTTAAATGATTCCATAGACAAGATATCATCTAAACATAATGTAGAAAAGTGTTTTGGATGATTGACTTCGATATTCATATCTTCTATCCTTACTCTTCCCTCGTTAAATACCCTTATGTCTTGATGTATATCATGTATGACATCATTCGTTGTGTCTACATGATCTAACATTAGTTGAAGCATAGCTTCAATGCCACACTTCCCGGTGTTTTGTTCTTCCTTTTCTTGACTATAAGGCCTATCAAACTCATAAGAAGAAATAGAACTTGGGTTAGCACAATAGGGGGAGGGGGCATTTAGGAAATCACTCCAATGTCTATATTGACCATCACATAAAGAACAGTTATACTCTCGGTAGGATGGAGATGGTGCACACATCTCTCTCCGGGGAGCATATGTACAATCTTGCCAAACGCTCAACTTACACCTCAAATAAGTGCAAGGAGGTCGTCATCAATATATTTACCCAACTTCGGAGTCAGGGTCGAATCCACAGGGAACAATGTGAGTGGCGATTAAACAAGTTCGAAACTATAGCTACAAGTTAAATTCAAATAAATAATAAGAAAAGACAAAATATGGGTTTTTATCAATCATACAAATTCTAACGTTTCAACTTATTTTAGAACTCAAAATTTAGATTTCAATATTTTGAATCAATGATATAGAGAAACTTGGGTTGTGATCATTATGACTATTAATCTTCATTGAATATTAACTGTTCATGATTATCGTGATAGGTGGGAACAGCAGAGTATCCCTGACAATTCTACTATCTGACTTATCTCTCGACCTCATGATAACGCTCAATCTACAGCTCTTATAAGAGTGTAAAGCGGTCGTTGTCAAATACATAACCCAACTGGGTTGGGTATCGATCCCATAGGGAATAGCTTGGTCAACAAGTAAGCAAAGATTCTTAGACTTTTAGTGCAAGTCTCGTAAAAAGGGGGAGTTTTGTCGTGCAAGTAATGTAACTAAAGTAATAAGGAAAAAACGGAAAATAGCAAAGTAAAAAGTAAGAATGTTTGGTAAGATGTTAAACAATGAGAATTGAGAAGTTGGGGTTATGTCCACCTTATGAGTTTTACGTCTCTATTGGCTATGAGTTATGCGGAATTCAGATATGTCTGTGCTTATAGAGAATTGTATTCGATGGTAAATCCAAGCATCTTTCGACCTCAACAAGGACTATTTCACTTTAACTCTTTCGAGCTTAAAGCGTATCTAACGGTACAAATTCTCCAAGAGATTAATCCAGTTACGGCACTAACTTTTTAATAGGGGATGGGACCCTATTACCTTGACATTATCTCTTTTCCAGACATATAACTTTTCTTTCGAACAAGTTAATGCTATACTGGCGTTATTCTATGCGTCTGCAGCCATAAGAATTTGCATTAAGATGAAGAGAATAATGATATAAGCAACACACGTGTCACGAATTCACAAACTCATAGCCTTAGATAGTATCTCATAAGGCTTCCATAACCCCAACAGAGAAGTTTAGCTATTCATGAGTACGATGGAAATCACAATAGATATTATTATTATACCACAATAAAAGATCTCACGTGTAGTATGGTGTGGTGTTAGGCGTGAATTCTTTGCAAAATAGCGATTCTCTTGTTGTAAAATTAAAAGTCGAATAGATGAAAAATAATGTCAACAATGAATTAATAAAGAGAATTGTTTTGATGGATGGATGGATGGTGGATGGATGGGAATTGATGGAATGGAATTGATAAAAATCTCTAGCAAAATAGGGTATTTATAACACCCGTATCCTATTCCTACTAAGCTACTGCATTACTTAACCCATTCCTACTGGGTTACTGAATCATTATCCTAATCCTAATAAGTTACTGTAGTCCCCAAAGTCTTTAGAATTACTGTTTTTGCTCGGGACAGATTTTCCATGCACCACTTTTGGTCCTTGGCGTCCAAGATTTCCCTTCCTTCTTTCGTGAAGCTTTCTTTGGCGTCAAGTTATCCATAAAATGCTGAAATCTGCATCATTTATACCTGAAAACTTGCTAATCACGTTTGTTAGTTCACTTATAGGAAAAAGGACTAAAAGTGCATGAATTATATATTTTGTCCTCAAAACTTAGCTAAAATATGGGTAAAATATAGTACTTTAGGCGTGTAAATTCGCCTATCATCACCTCACCAGAAAATTTATTATCTTATTCTCTGGAACTTAGATAACTTATCTATTTCCAACCGGATATTATCTCAAGTAGATTGATTTAGTTACGGTATCAATCATTAAACAGAAGGTTGGTAGCTTCTGAGTCCCAGTTGATAATCCACGACCTCTAGTCTATTTCTCTATTAGAAGTAAATAAAACCTAAGGCATAACCTAATGTTTGCAACCATTAGATTCAAGTTAAAACAACAGAATTTCAAGACGTTCCCACAATCACTCAAACCCTAATCCAACTATTAAATCGATGAAATAATAATCATAGATCCCACACCCCTAGTTGTGGGTTTTTAGTTGCTCATAAGATAGAAAGAGATAACAACGATTTAATTCATAACTTAAATCAAGTGAAATTACAATAGATGAAATTCAAAGTTGTTTCTCCTACAAGTACAATAAGAATTTTCCACAAGTAAGTCAAAGGATGGAAAATTGAATTTCTAAGTTAAGAGACTAAAGAAAAGTAAAGTCATCTTTGGAATAAGTTCCTGACATTCCTAGATGTCCAAGATGCCCCATGAAACCTTAAAAGTTTCTATTTATACCCATACTTTAAGAAAAAATTTGAAATAAAGTTTTCAGAATTTTTACTTTTTGTGACGCCATTTGTGATAGGCTATCACAAACCTGACGCCCTCCGTGATAGCCTATCACAACCTGACGCTCTCTGTGATAGCCTATCGCAAATATGACGACCACCGTGAGAGCCTATCACAACCTGACGACCTCCGTGATAGCCTATCACAAACCTGGCGGCTTATTACAACATGTATTCAGAAAATCTTCAATTTTCTTGTTCTCTGCCTAAACCTGATGACCTCAGTGATATCCTATCGCAAACCTGATAGCTTATCATGACATGTCATCAGGAAATCTTTAGAAAATTTTCAAAACTGAATTTCTTGCATCTTTTTACCAAAAATCATCCTTCTTGACGTAGATTTCATGTATTTCCATTCATCTTCGTTTTCCTACAAAATCATAAGAAATATCATCAAAAACACCAATAGTTACTTAAGAACTTATAATTATTTCGAGTTAAAAAGTCTTTAATGTGCTCCAAAAATCTAGCACATCATCTGTACCTGTATACTACAATATATGACGTCATAATGTAGAAAACATGAACAATACGCCATAAGGTTCAACTGAATAAAATATCTGACAAATCATAACATTCATATGGGGTAACGAATACCCAAAACAACTAAAATCTGAACTAAATTTGAAAGCCTATTAATATTGTCTGAATAAGGAGTTGAAGGAACATGTCTCCAACTAACTCTATCTAGTAAAACTGAACAGAAATAATGAATGAAATAAAATAATATCGTCCTCGAATAGATGAGGACTCACTGTAACTCTGCATACTGGAATGCTACTTCTACTGTTGATCCAGAACTCGTGTCTCTGAACCTATGGTGTAACATAAAAAGAAAGCACCATAGTGCAAATACGTCAGTACAACTGGGAGTACTGAGTATACGAGTGAGGTAGGCAAAATTCAAGGGTTTACATGAATGAACGATGTTAACTGGCTGACTGATATGAACGTGAGAGTGCAAACATGCATACATAGTAACTGAGATCGTGAATGAGTGATATCTAGATTTGTACGCTAATTCATAGTTTACTGATATCTGACATGACTGATACTAAAATTCTGATAACATGGATAACTGTGTCTGACAGTCCTGAATCTAATGGAACTATATGTGTTCCATTTTGTAACTGAATTGACTGTATTCAACAGTCATGATATACTAAAATCTGAAGGACTATCTGAGTTCTTTTACTGAGACTGGTACTGAATCTGTGGGAGGTAGTTATTTAACCGACATGATCCAACAACCAATATAGCTAAGTTGGGGTCCAATCTCTGCCCCGACTGGAGGGGTATCAATACCGTTCCACTGGTAGGGACAGCTATGAGTGGCCATTAGCTGGTAGGTACCCAAAAATGAGAATGGTGGGAACTCTAAACTTACAGGTTAAGCCACCTCAACAACCCTAATCTGACAGGTTAAGATGTCTCAACCTACGCTGGCTACGTAGTTCTGGAACACAAGGATGACTGCTAAGAATCACACCCTAAACTGGCAGGTGAGTTCCCATCCTTGGGTTCACTTGGTGCTAACTTCTACTCTAATCTGAAGAGACTGAACATGATTTAACTTACTGCAGATGGATTAACTAATTGACTTCCATTGACTGATGGAATAGTACGACTATCTGAGAATTAACTGAGTCATGAGATTTCTGAGGTTTTCTGAGTCACATGACCGATTGAGTTCTATAGATCATTGCTTGACTGAGATTATCATGATAACATGACATAGCTCTAGGCACAAAGCTATATTTTTCAGATACAAGAACCCCTAGGACTCGATTAAAGGAAACTGACACATATGATTGACATGATCGTAAGAGTAGAGTCCACAATTTACAATATCATAAGTAGGGGATTTCACACTAATCATAGTTCTCAACATCTTATACATAGAAGGGAAATTCATACAACATGTATATACTTGCATAGCTTCAATATCATGGTCAATCCATATCACAACAACAACGCATATCACGCACATGGAATTCATGGGAAATCGTAAAGCATAGAGCATGGACTTGTCATTTAAGCTCTATTAAATCATGGGACATGAATTCTATCATCCTAAGCATATTATCCAACACTTTGCATGTATTCTTTTAGCTTAGGCGTGTTCATGAATTTCACCATATTAAGCCACATAAAGATCATGGGTTTCAACTAACAACCATATATACTTCTTGAAAACACCTTTAGATATCATCTTGAAACTTAAACAACAATCATCAACATGTACATGCTCATATCACAACAAGACAATCACAAAAAAATATTTAAAACATGGTTCTTGATCTCTATGAACAAAACGGATCCATAGATGAACACTACGCATACCTTAATGGTGATGAAATTGTTGAAAGATTGGACCTTAAAGCTCGATGGTGCAACCCTAGTTGTTTTTCTCCTATTGTGCTCTTGGATTATGAACATAAGATGTTAATAGGGTTGTAATGTGATTAGGAGATATAAATTTCGTAAGGTTAAGTTTAGGGACGTGTAAGGAGTGTCAAAAGACTTAGTTTCCCTTAAAATAAGTCAAAAACAAAGTGTTTTCATCACTGGAATCCTAAGTATGTGTCGCATACCTTATCGTGTAAGCTAGGATGTGCGCCGCACATCTTATGGCATAATATAAGGTATGCATCACTTACCTTATGGAACAATTTAGGGTGTGCGTCGCACAACCTACGGCATACCCATTCCAGTAGCCTTATGCGATTTGTTAGGCGACGCACTCCACTTCTCAAAGCCATAACTTCTTGCTCGGGTGTTAGATTTTGGTAACATTAATATCGTTGGAAAGATAATTTTATTATATACAATTTTGTGGGTCTAAATATACCAAAATACCACATATAAATCAAGTTATTCTTGTTTAAAGATTACTTTTGTGAAATCAAGCACTAAAACTTGATGGATTCAAAATCTCTTAGTTTGACTTACTAAGTGACACATATGAACATGCTTAACACACCATAAGCTATCTTATAACTAATATACTCATTGTAAGTCATGTACTCAAATATGAATCACAGGATAGGAGGTTTCATACATAGAAACAATGGTTCATTTCCTAGCTTAGACACATACGGGGTATTACATTGTGCCATGGGCAATGCATCTCCTAGCCTATTTTAGGCGATGGGAAATGCGATTCCCATCCTATTTTAGGTTATGGAAAATGCGCGGCATAGCCTAGCTTAGGCTATAGGCGCTGCATCACATGCCCTATCACCGTAGGGCGTAAAAACTTCATTTTTAAGTCATTTTAAGTGCAAATAAGTCTTTTTACATTACAAAATTATCCTTAAACATCCTTAAATGAAATTAGGGTCACTAATAACGTTTTGACTGTCTTAGATCCCTAATTCATCTTTTAAGAACACAATATGAGAAAAATAGCATAGGGTTAAGCATTCAAGCTTAAGGGATCAATTCATCGTGAATTCTTCATTGATTAAGGTATGTAGGGATTTCCTAACTACATGAGCATGGATAAATCATTATTTTATGTTTTGAATATAGAGAAATCATGTTTTCATGAAAATCTTGAATTACAATGAGAAGTAAGTAGTTCAAATCATTCATATGATGTATGATTTTTGTTTTGAGGCCTTATGTTAAATCGAACTTTACTCATGTATATGTATAAATGTTTTTTCAATTTTTAAGTATGAATTGAGAGAATGAAGAATGGATTTTCTCTCTTATTCTATTACCTTCTGAATTATAAGTTAAGAGTTATTCGATTTCATGATTGTTTGAGTAATTGACTACCAATTGTTGAAATGTTGAAAAGAAAGAATCTTTCTGTGGTTTGGCATATGTTTTGAAATATGAATCCTGTTGTACCATTTGAATGATTTGGTGATCCAACCACTTTGCTTAGGAGGCCACAAGGCATTTAGGAATGTCTCTTTTTCTTTATGTTCTAGTTCGTGCTATGGAGTCAAAATGTTCCTCTATATTACTCTAGTTTGTGCTATAGTGTTTCCAATACAAAAGGAAAGTTATCCCAATTCTCTTCTTTCTGTGATGTTCTTAGATATGTCTCATTATTGAGGTATTCAAGTGCAGAATTATAAAATCTAAATGGTATGGTCCTTTAGCCATAAAAGATTATAAAATTATGCAAGAACTTGAGAGGAGTTCATTAGTGATTCAAGGTGTATTGATTCTAGTGCAAACTTTGATCCTGATAAAATCGTTCTTTTTAGCCTGTGGTATTAAGTGTATCCAATCCCTTTCTAAAAATCTTGTTGTGGGGAAGCTGTGTAGCAGAATGTTGGAACTGTTTTTCCTCCCGAGTAGTCGTATATGTTAAAGTGTCATAACCTAATGGTAGTGAGATGATCTAGAAGTTGGTGACATGAAGTCACTAGGTTAGCATTCAGAGTAAGGGTGACTATTACGTAAATAAGTAGATTTAGTTTTATAACCTTGTGATTTAGAGGTGGTTCTCTCTCTTTTATGGTGGTTGGATAATATTATGACAAGACTTGTAGATTGTATGGTTATGTGAAGAGAAAGTGTTTGGCTTTGATTGTTTTATTTATTCAAAATAGGGAAAGATCCCAAAGTAGATAGTTAGAGTGGCTACAGAAATTCATTATAGGATGTGAATGAAAACGGTTAGATTAGCCAATAAGTTATAAGTATAGATTCATTGTTTAATGTAGAAATTGAAGGTAGTCTAAATGTATGCTTGGGTAAGTAAGTATGATGTGAGAATGTAGAATATGTAGATAAGATCGTATATGGTTATAATATAAGATTAATGTTGACCATGTCTATTATGTGACTTTAGCCCCTTTAACTTTTTTCTTTAGTTGTTGTAAGCTACTACTTCATGTGACGAAGTATGTAGTGGATTTTGAGCTGTAATACTGATGTCATGTAGGGTTTGTGATTGTAGGTAGTAGTTAAATGAAATGAGTATTTTGAGTTGATTTCCCTATTCGATGGACCAGTATAATATATTGCATTCTTCACCTGTGGTATGTGATTATTGCTAGACTATAGGCTTGAACTTTAGATGTAGAATATAGTGGTAAGAGTAGTAGCTTGAGGTTAATAATGTATGTTTTGTGGGAATGAATTAGTAGGCTTGATGTGATATGTGAAAGAGCCTAGGTTGAAAATTTATGAAAAGTTAAGTGGTAATAGTAAGGTATATGTAAATATTAGGACCAGTGTTAAAATGATGAATTATGAGTGAGTCATAAGTGGATATAGGCGTAAGTATATAAGAATAAGTTGCACCCATCCCCCTATGTAGTATGGTATTACGTAAGATTTTATGATATACGTTATGTGATTACCAATCTAATGTTGGAAGGTTAAGTAGTGGAGAGTGGATTTTATTTGATAAAGAGGGAGGATGTGTATTCTCATGAGATTGCAAATTATAGGTTGATGATGATAAAGAATAGTGAAAAAAATAAATTTAGAGTAGCATTCTTGGAAAGCAATTCCTTTAGAGTATACTTAAAAAATGAAGGTTTAGAATTTATATGTATAAGTGTTTTGCGTACCTAGTTTGTGTTCTTGAAATTGTGGTATAGAGCAATCTGTGAGTTATTATATGGTGTTCGTTAGAGCTAAATTGAGGAAATATTGGTAGGAAATATGAGCCTTGGGTATGGTTTTACAAATTTTGTTATGTTGTAATTTATATGAATAGAGGTGTAATGTGAGTATTCTAAAGAGTTGAAGATAGAGTGTTAAGTGTTTAGAAGCGTGGATGTCCATGCCCATAATAATGTTAGTCCTGAGTTGATGACATTGAGGTTAGAGAAAGTTATGATTAGTATCTCTGAAGGGGATGTCCCAGAAAGAGTTTAGTGTCTTTATGTTAAATTATTGAGGGAAGTTTGTGTTCAAGTATATACCGATACCCGCTATTATATTGAGAATTATGGTTATAGATTGATGAGAGGTTATTTTCTCAAGTCTAGGATTGTGACTTCAATCTAAGGGGGAGATGGTGAGTTAAGGCAGTTTCCAAATTTTTCCCATTGTGGCATGTTAGGGAAGAGTCATGATAAACCTATTCCTATTGTAGCATGTCCCTCATACTTCAGTTTAAGAGCTTATTCTACCAATGTCTTATGTACTCAACCCGGCCTATGTCTTAGGTTTGAGCTCTCCATTATTTTGGACTACCAAACATGCCTTAAACGATATTCAAAAAATCAAAAATTCGTCCAAAGCGACCTATTGACATCCCTAATCATGAATCGACATTTTAAGGTTGTAAGGACCAAAACTAAGAACATCAAATTATGAAGGCTAAAACAATTCTAAGTGTAAGCACCTAGCTGAAATTTCTAAGTCTGGGACCTCCCTTTTTTCATGCTATTTAGGGCTATGACTTTTATAGGGTCTTACGAAATCTATCTTATGCGGTAATACGAGCACGGTTATCTAGGGGTATATTATGAGGGGCTTCGAAATATGAAGGATATCTTGGTGTCTGGAGGAAGCCATTGAGAACTAAATACACAAAGCCATGTGTGATTAAGATGCTGAATAATCAATAAGGGCTCTTGTGGGTTATTTCCAAAGTTAAAGGTAATAACAATAAACGGTTTCCTTATCCATTTTTACTCTAAGCCATTGATAATTTTAAAATGGAACTCCTTTGAGAGTGTAGGATAGAATCCTTTTAGTCTTGTTTAGTGTAGCTAAAACAAGGTTATTGATGGGAAAATTTCCATTATAGAGTTAAAACTCTTTTGCTTGGTTTTCAGATTGTGTAACTCATTGGTGGATTAAAATTTGTTTCTCCATTTTTTAGAAAATAAAGTTCTCGTCTCCCTTGATTGATTAAGTTACTTCAATTAAGACCTTCCTTTACCAATTTTCATCATTTATTTCTCAACTATCTTTTAATTTTATAATTTAATTCTATATTTTTATATCAATTTTAGATGTCCGAGCAGGATCCTTATCACCTTGGTATCAAATCTTATCCTAGAGATATATGCGTACGAATTTCAATCTTTGGTCAATAAATTTGAACATCCCATGTTGAAAACAATCGAAAAAACAAAAGTTTTCGATCCGTGGTTTTGTTTGAGTTTTCAATACTACATTTGTGCTTCTTTACTACTTAGGGGCCTAGATCTAAATTTCGGATTGATTTGGAGGTGTTCCATAATTTAACCTTTGTTGAGGTTGAAAAAGATTGAAGAAGGTGAAGTGGGTTTTTCATTGGAGGCAAAATTGGAGATTGAAATTCATCCGGATTTGATAACTATAGCAAGGGTAACCTAACTTTTAAATTTCATGGAATTGGGAGTTAGAACAAAGAAATCATAAACTTTTGAAATTCTTCAATATTTATTGTGTGGTGTTCTTCATTGATTGAAGAAGGTTGAAATGAGTTTATTTTAGACTTTGAATTGAGGGCTAAGGATTAGTGGAGTTTATTCTTGGAGTAGAAAGTGTAATGACCTGAATTTGGGTCCCGATGCGATCAGGAATAAGTTATGCGAGTTTGTGGGTTTTAGAGGCTTCCAAAAGCATATTGTTGACTCCGATCAGCAATAATTGGACTGAGTATCGAATAGCAAAACGGGTTACACCAGCAGATTCGGAATGTCGAATTTAGCTTACTAGGAGGGTTGGTTAGATTTCGAGGCTTTTATATCTCATTTCGATCCTTAATTAGAAAAATAGTGAAATAAGGTCTCAAGGTTTAATTTATTGATAATGATCTTTTTACAAAAATCCAACTTTGTCATTCAATCCAGAACGTCGAAATTAGTCAAGTAGCATAGATGGTTCATTTCTATCAGGTCACAAACCAATTCCAAGGGTCCGTTCGAAGATTTTTTAAATCATGCAAATCAGTTAATTGTTGATATCTGGTGCGTAAAATTAATGCCCGTCGACTGAAATTAATGCCACACAAATGCCCAATGTATTGAAATTTAAATTCTAGCCACTTGAATGAGGTATGCAACTGGCCCCAATCCCTTAAATTTGTTACTTTTTTTCGGCTCCTATTTCTTCTTTCTTTTTTCTTTTTGGAGACTGCATGCTTCTACACTTCTGTTAAAAAAAAAACACAACTGGTCACTTTTTATTTAATTCTACCCATAAGAATATAATAAAAAAAAATTATAATTTTTTACTTAACAATCAAATACAATTTTGTAATATTGTAAGTTTTTCCTATTATAAGTCAAATAAAAAAAAGTGTAATTTTATTGGTTGTATAAAAATAATATTTTATATGCAACAACGATACATAGACATATTTTATACAATAATGATGTGGTTTCCATACATATTGTATACAAATACATATTCTATGAAACAAAGATACCACTTCTATACACATTCTAAATAGATACATTTTATATCCAATAATCATATACTTTCTATACACATCTATACAATCTAGAGTTGCTATAATTATTCATGTACAATAATATTAAATTTTTCTATAAATATTTATGTAATTTCTAAACAAATATTAAGGAATACATATTCTATACAACAATCATACTGTTTTTATACATATTCTATACAAACTCAATTTCTCCAATTACTGAGGAAGAACTTAGAAAGGGTAAGAAAAATTAGATCTTCATCATTAATTATCTCCATCATATTACGGGAAAATAAAAAATATAAAAAAGTTATTTGACTGTTAAAAAGAAAGGAAGCATTAAAAGAGCAGAAAAGTGAAAAGAAATTTTGGAATAGGGGGAACAAAAGAAAATTTTGAGTAGAAAGGACCAATTTACATTCCACTGCTGTTTTTCCACTAGGTAAATCCACAAAATTCCAAATCTGATTTTCTTTTAAGGCATGATCCTCAAGCATTGCTTCAGACTATTTAGGATGATTCAAAGCCTTCTTAATAGTTTTGGCTTGATAAATAGAGTCTAGGGATGCGATCTAGATACAGGAGATTCTTGATCATAAGAAACAAAATTACCAATGGAATAGTAATATCAATAGAACTTGTATCACTAATCTCCTACCTCCCAAAGTAAACCTGAACAATCGACGACCTAGTTGGACTAGATGGAACTGTTGTTGAAGAGTAATAGCTAATTGCTGCTCAATTGAAGAATCAGGTAATATATGCGGGACAACATCATTTGATCATTCTGGTATGTCCTTGGTAACTTGGTACACTAACCAATCATCTTCCTCCTTTTGACTCATCGTCGTGGGAGGTGTACGTAAGAATGGTGTAACGTTTGAAAAGGTCACATTAGTTGACACTAGATATTTTCCAAGTTTTGGAGAGTAACAACAGTACCCTTTTTGAAGATGAAATATCTCTAGAAAACAGACTTCCGGGACTTAGGATCCATCTTGGTAACGAATGGTTGGCCATAACAAGTAGTTCCAAACACCTTAGGTTCCTCCAAAATAAGAGACTTATTTGGGAAAAGAATGGTTTAAGATAAATTACCTTCGAGCATATAGTAGATGGCAGGCAATTAATTAGAAAACTAGAGGCAGAGACTGCAGTGACTGAAAACTATTTATGAACCTTTATTAGGAACAATAGTTCCCGAGCTGTCTCGAGTAGATGTTTGTTCTTTCTTTCGGCAACTTCATCTTGAGAAGGAGTTTCAACACAAGATGACTAGTGGGGAATCCCATTTTATCTCATTTGAGACTTAAAAGATTCAGTATTATCACTCATTCATTCTTACACAGTATCGTTAAACTGGTTCTTAAATTCAGTAGAAAAGGCACACAAATGGGAAAACATTTTAGATCTATTCTCCATACAAAATCATCATATCATTGGAGAAAAATCATCCACAAAAGTCACAAAATATTTATGTCCAGTTTTGGAAACAACAGGATAAGGTTACCAAATATCAGAATGAACTAACTCAAAAACTGACTCTGCTAGTTTATTAAACCTGGGACGTAACAAGGTGCAAAGGTGTTTTGCACATTGACATGATTCACAATCCAATGGAGATATTTTCTGAAATGGAGGATAGTGTTTATTTAACAAAGAAAGAGAAAGATTTCCCAATCGACAATGTGCTTCAAATGGAGACACAATACCTAAACATGCAATAGGTTGAGACTCTTTCGTCAACCAAAATATAGAGTTAATAAGATATATGTCTTTTTCCAACAACCTAATTCATCAAAATATCACTAGACATACAATGATCTCATAAGAACGAGATATAACAATTAAGATATCTGATAAGTTCACTAACTGAAATCAAATTAAATGTCAACTTTGGGATACGTAATATAAGAGATAGGTTAATGAAGGAAGTCGGTTTAACAGCTTCATATCCAACACTGTTACAAGTTTATCCATCAGCTACAGTAACACGGAATGGTGTTATGTGTGACTAAAAGTCAGAAAAAATTTTAGGGTTACCTATCATGCGATTTATCATGCTTGAATGAATCACCATTTATTTTAAGAGGTGATAATACATACTTTCCTTACTTGGCAAAAGTAGTAACAGAATTAGATTCGTTCAGTGAATTTTTTTACCATGTAAATCTAGCAGAATCCTTTCCTGACATCGAAACTATTTTAATCGATAATTTTGAATTTCTTTCTTTGTTATTTGACTGGTTGTGTTCGGATCATTAGGCAATTCATATTGTTTCTTTTTGCTATCTCTCAGAGCTGCTGGGTGTTCTGACTAGTTGAACTTTATTTGGTGTTTTATGTTTTTTCTGTATTTGTGTTGAAGACTTTTGTTAGAGTCGACTATTCTTCCATTAAGACCTTTAAATCTTACTGTTTTTTGTGTTTCATTGTTATTTTTCCGAGACACTATGAATCAACAGCGGGGAAATCACTAATAATAAGGAAGAAGAAAGAAAGATTTTTGATAACGGTAATAGTAAGGTCGATGTTGCTCATAGGCCATCAGTGATTAAAATAGTGTTTTTTTCGTAGAGGATTATGCTAGAGTCACTCTATATCAGAAACCACTGAACGAATCTACATCAGTTACTTTTTTTGGTAAGTCAGGGAAGGTATGTATCAGCTCTTCAAATAACTGGGTGATTGAATCAGTGGTCACAAGTCGCATGAAATGTAACCCTAATATTTTTACTGACTTTCTGTCACACAAAACACCATTACCAGTTAGGTAGCTGAAGGATCTATCTGTAGAAGTGTTGGATACAGATTTGTTAAACCAACCTCCTTCGTTACCTTATCATTTGCATTAATTCTTCAAAAATTTACCTTTAATTTGATGTCTTTTTGTAACTCACCAGAGACCTTAATTTTTATGTCTTGTTCTTTCCCGATCATTTTCTGTTTTCTGATATTGTAATAAATTAGGTAATTGGTAAAGAACATGTATGCAGTGATATCTACACCATTGATGAATAGGGGTTTCGATCTATTACATATTTTGGTGTTGTGTCTCTACTTGAAGCACATTATCGATTAGGACATACTTCTCTTCTTTTGTTAAAGAAATTTGTTCTTAGTTTTAGAATATTTCTACATTGGATTGTGAATCATGTTGATTTGCAAAACATCACCGTATCTCCATTGGTCCAACGATTAACAAGCAAGTAAAGTCTGTTTTTTAATTTGTTCATTCTAATGTTTGGGGGACATGTCTTGTTGTTTCCAAAACTGGACATAAATAATTTGTCACTTTTTTGGATGATTTTTCGAATGACCTAGCTGTATTATGGGAAGAATAGATCAAAAATGTTTTCCCATTTTTATGCCTTTTATATTGAAATTTGGACTAAATTTAACAGTATTGTGGCATAGAGCCAAGTGATAATGATAAAGAATATATGTAAGAATAATTTCAGTCTTATATGAGGCAACATGAGATTCTTCTTCAGTTATCATCACAATATACAACAAACCCGTCTGAACCATATGGTAAGGTCAAAACTGGGGTTGTAGTGAGTCGAGTCTTCAACTCCTGAAAACTCTTTTCATAAGAATATAACCACTGGAACTTGACTTTCTTCTGGGTCAATCTGGACATGGGGGACGCAATAGACGAAAATTCCTCAACAAACTGTCGGTAATAGCCAGCCAAACCCAAGAAACTCCTGATATCTGACGGAGAGATAGGACTAGGCCAGTTTCTCACTGCTTCAGTCTTTTGATGGTCAACTCTAACGCCATCACTAGAAATGATATGACCAAGGAAAGCTACCAACCTTAGCCAAAATTCACATTTACTGAATTTGGTAAAAAACTGATGGGCTTTGAAGGTCTGTAACACTATTCTGAGATGGTCTGCATGATCATGTTCACTGCGGGAGTAGACAAGAATGTCATCAATGAACACTATGACGAACATGTCCAAGTACTGTTTGAATATGCGGTTCATCAAGTCCATGAAAGCTGTTGAGATATTGGAAAGACCAAATGACATGACTACGAATTTGAAGTGACCATACCGAGTTCTGAAAGGTATTTTAGAAATATCACATTCTCTGACTTTGAACTTATGATAGCCTGATCTGATGTCTATCTTAGAAAAATAGTTTACACCCTAAAGTTGATCAAACAAGTCATCGATTCTGGGAAGTGGATACTTGTTCTTGACCGTGACTTTATTCGACTGACGGTAGTCAATACACATTCAGAGAGAAACGTCTTTCTTAAGGACGAATAGAATTGGTGCACCCCAAGTGGATATGGTGGGTCTGATGAATCCCTTATCTAAGAGATCCTTCAACTGTTCTTTTAACTCTTTGTTTTATTGGAGTCATTCCATATAGCGGGGTAGACATAGGCTGAGTATTAGTAAAAAGGTCTAATTCAAAGTCAATTTCCTTCTTGGGAGTAACTTTGGGAAGATCTTGGGGTAACACATCTGGAAATTCATATGCTACTGGAACTGACTCAAGACTATGAGTCTTGAAACTAGAATCCTTAACTCGAACAATATAGTACACATATCCCATGGATATCATTTTCCTCGTCATTAGGTAGGAAACAAGCTGACCCCTAAGTGTTGAAGTACTACCCCTCGATTCTAGGGTAGGTTCATTCAGAAACTAAAAAGGCACAACTATGTTTCTGTAATTAACTGAAGCATCCCATGAATGGAGCCAATCCATGCCGAGAATGATGTCAAAATCTGTTATCTCTAACTCTACTAAGTCTGTTGAAGTAACTTTATGAGATGCCATAATCAGACAGTTCCTGTACACAAGTCAGGCTATGATTGATTTATCCACCGGGGTAGCGACAAAGAAGGGCTCTGTTAGGATTTCGGGACTGACTCCAAAGTCAACAACTATATAAGAAATTACAAAGGATAAAGAAGCTCCTGAATCTAGCAAAGCATAAACATGCAAATGGAAAATCTATAACGTACCAGTGACCACATCAGGAGAACTCTCCTGATCTCATTGGGACAGAAGTGCATAAAGCTTGTTTGGGCATTCCCACTGGTGGTACTGGTGGCATTGGAAGCAGCACCCTGCTAATTTGGGCGATCAGATTGAACAAGGGGACAATTATACTGACTCCGAGAACCCACCTGAGGACACTCTCTGACCTTATGGCCTTGCTTGCCATATCCAAAAGATACATCACTGCCAGCTCGACAGATACCCTAATGTTTCTGCCATACTTTTGGAAAAGATGCTATGAAGCATTTTTAGGAAAAGTTTTCCTTGTTTCAGTGTTCATGTTGTGCGAGTGAGCATAAGCTCAAGTTAAACTCTCTGTCTAATCCTCTTCTTACTTCCATTTACAGAACACGCCTCCTAAAAAGAACAACGGAAGAAGAACAGGAAACCAGCTAGTACCTTCGCCCGTTCAGGAAGATCCCCTGGACGAGCATGTCTCCCACGTAGAATTCATAGCAGCTTTCACCACACTATCTCATTCTGTGGTAGCCCAGAATAAATGTTCGACTATTTTTCAAGCAAACTCAGCGGCCAATAGTGATGCAGCTAGAATTTAAGACTTCACCCAAATGAGTCCTCCATCATTTACAGGGTCTAAGCCTGAGGAAGAACAATAGGAATTCCTGGACATGGTGAAAAAAGTCATAGATATCAAGTTTGTAATGCCCCAAGTCTACACTCCGAATGCCACATGGTGCTCATGACCCCAAAGGACTACAAGCTAACCCATAACTGGCACCTACTGTGAGCACAGAACAATAATAATGAAATAATGTGGAAAATAGGTTGAAATGTCATAAGGTTCATAATATGAAAACAAATATTTAATACTGATAAATAAATACTAAAAACTAAACATCTATCTAAAATAATCTAACATGAAAGCCTCTAACTGTCTAAATATGGAGTTGATGGGACAAGTCCCCTACTAACTTCAACTACTGAATATACTGAACTACTGAAATATTAAAATGATAACTCTGTCCTCGAACTGTGAGGGCTCACTACTAAATTTATTGCTGATAGGTTAGGTGCTAAGTACGGTCAGGAGCTCATGAATCTGAACCTATGATGTAAGACATCATAGTATAAAAAATAAAGTATGCATCAGTACTTTGAATGTACTGGATACTAAGTGAGGTATCTTGATATGCAAGGGTTTATATGCATGAACAATAACTGGCTGAGTAACATGAATATAGTATATATAAAACTGTTGTAAGTACTGATTGTGCAATGTTGCATGTGAATCTACTTTACTGTAACTAAAATTGCTGATAACTGAATTACTTATAACTGAGTTATTGATAACTGGGTGACTGTTTCTAACAGTCCTGATTTTGTATAACTAAATTGAGTTCTATACTGAGCTGGGTGTTTGTGTCTGATAATCCTATTTCTAAATACTAATATGAGATTTGGTAATGAGTCTGAAACTAAAATTGTAACTGTGGGAATGTTCATCTAACCGACATACAACAATTATAAACTGAATTGGGGTCCAACCTGTGGCCAAGGGTATTAGCATCTTTCCAAGGAATACTAAAAATTGTTGTGAGTTAACCCTATATGTAAGGAATATATTTTGTGAACCCTCACTGGCAGGAAAACTCATACGAGATGTACAAATCCTTATTTGGCAGGCAGATATCTTATCCTATGTTGGCTACTGTAATACCCCGAGAATCCCAACCGATAGTAGAACCATGCTTTAAGATCATGAGAAATAAATTTTAGTGATTTGTTAGTTTTATGATCAAGGTTGATGTGTATTAAGCCCTCAATTATGTCCTAGCTATTAGGCGAATCAAAACATCCCTTACCGATTGAATTCTCGAGAATGATACTGGTATAGTCAACTTTAAATGCGTATATATTTTGTTATATGATTAATTTTGATCTAATGACTCATCAAAAGATAGATAATTTAATTATCTTTCCAACGATATCAATTTCAGCAAAATCCGGTATCAGATTTGTTGAATTATTTTCAAGAAACATATTAAGTATGACGTTTTCTATGATAATACATGACTATGTTTATATTTTCATGCTTATTGCTGAAATTTCCAGATTTTGAGTTGATTTATCAATAATTAAATTATCAAGCATGAACCTTTTGGTGTTTTAACATAAGCTTGAAGTATGGGTTTTAAGACCTAAGATTTAGTCTATATATTTCAAGAAGATTATGATTTTAATCCTCTTTGATGATTGTTTTCCAAGTTTCAAGAAAGAAATTGATCTTTTGATCCTAAGCTAAGAGAAGGAATCCATATTGTTCATAAAGTTTGAGATTTAAAGAAAGAGAAACATAATTTGCCTTGATTATAAACCCTTATGCTATTTTAAGGTGGATTTCCTAAAATTTATAAGCAATAAGTATGGGCGTAGTATTTAGCACTGAGTTGGGTATGATTTCAAGGTCTCATGCTGTCATACCCCAAATTCCATTGGAGCGGACTGGCACCCGTAGCCGAGGAGGCCCGGGAGGACCCGTTCATAACCTATACTTTCACATTTACATTACTTATGAAAATTAGAAATTTGGGCAGCACTTCGTTGTAAATAGAAGAAAACAGTACCTGCATCAGCCCAGCAGACACGCATAAATATATATATAAACAGTAATTGGCCGTCAGAGCCATCACGTCTATTCACCAAACACTCCTATGGCTGTACAATATGTCTACAAAAGCCTCTACATAGATACACAACTGAGTTAGGGTCGGGACAAACTCCCGCCCACAAAAGACTTTTATACAAATACCAAAATACATATAGAAACGACTTGGGATGCCCCGAAACAACTGGAGCTCACCACTAACAACAGAATGTCCTGGCTCTTACTGCGGAGGTGTACGACCTGAAGTACCTGTTCCTGCAGGCATGAATACGGGTCCCCCATGAGGGACGTCAGTACAGAAATATGTACTGAGTATGTAAGGCAGTGAATATCAAGATGAGATACAAAAGATCAACAGAACCCAGATACCAGTGAATAAATAGTATGAGTAGACCACACTTAAAAGAGCTGATGGGATACCTGCACATTACTTTCATATCATTACTTCCCGTAATCCTTATCAATACATATCATATGTCATACAATGGCCAACTAATCAGTGGTACTAATACAATACATCAGGGACCATCCCTGGAATAGCATATATACATAAACTTTATAATACAATGGCCAACTGATCAGTGGTACTAATATAATACATCATATCATCAATTTAAAATACAGACATTCCATTTCTTAATTCAATTAATCTTTGAGATTGATTACTTTGTGGTCACACCTTATGGAACTTGAAACCATGATACCTCAATAGGAAAACATGTAAATAGGTAATCAATATCATGAAAATGAAGTAGAGAATCATGGATACCTCATTAAACCATTTCGGAGTCAACAATAGTATATGGACATTTTTTTGACTAGCCGGACATCTTAAAAGTGAAAACAAGTTCAATTGGTAGTGTCGAAGATCATATGATGTTATTATGTGTCAGGTGTCGTAGGACAATGTTGGAAGCTTACTTGAGAGTTCCATCGGTCATTATTCATGCCAAAGATTAGATAGAGTATGTCTTACATACTTTGATATAACCACTTCAATACAAGTCCAACTTGACTTCCCGTACTCTTCGAACACTTATCTACAATAAGTCATTTGTGGCAAACTAGTATTAGCAACCAAACCTTACCATTTAGGTATTAACTTCACCAAATAATGTCTAGGAAGTGATCCTTTAACTCATCAATAAGAGTGCTACATACATCCTCTTATACTCTTATTACATTCACATATCATGCATTTTCATGAAATATCCCTCAACATCACTCTTAGCCTTTATTTCCCTTCTTAATCACCATCCAATACCAACATGATCACTAGGCATACATAACCACTAATATAATGATACATCACCACAATTCATCCTCCATAATCCAATACAACAACTTCCATAATTTACTACTAACAATTTATACAAAACAATTCATAACTATGTTTCTAGTTATCTTCCAACATCAAGACAATACTCATAATCCTTTATCAATACTTATTCATGGATAAGAATCAAGAATAAACAATATTCATACCTTAACAATGAACTCTTGTATTTAGAATCCTCCTTACATAACCATGGGGTGCTTCTCGAAGCTTTCGAGATGGTGAACACAACTACGGAACCAATTCAAATTTTCTACGGTTGAATCACAAAATATTTGAAGTTGAAATTAGGCTAGGGTTTCACCTTCTCTTAATAGTTGGATGGTATATGATATATATGAGGCTAAGTGTAGGTTTATAAAGACCCATTTTCGTCCAAGAGGTAATAGAAAATGACCATTTTGCCCTAAAAATTTAAATAAATCCGAATCTGTCCCCAGTAGACAGTTTTGACAGGCTGAAGTAAATCGATCATAACCCTTTGCTCCGGTATCGGATTTGGGTGAAACCAATTGCATTGGAAAGATAATTCAAAGGGATTTCATTTTCATATAAAGTATAACACCCAGTTATTCCTGTACAAGGAGTTATGGTCGTTTAAAGTTGAACCTAAAATCTGTCCCACAATTCTGTTTTTTTTTTTTGATAGGCTGTAGTAAAACGGGTATAGCTCCTTACTCAGACATTGGATTTGTATAAAACCAATTTCATCGGAAATAAGACTCTCGGATATTTTCGTTGATATATAGCAGCTCACACAGTTCTTTTTGTACAAGGAGTTACGATCGTCTAAAGTTGATCCAAAAAAATAATTGTCTAGCTGCAGTAATTTTCCTGCAGATTTACTGTTCACAGGCTTCCCGGCCACCGTTTTGAAATTTCAAATGTGCTCGCTTATATGAAATACTCCTCTGTTTTGGGCAAACTTTATATCGTTGGAAATCTTATTCCAATACTTACACATACAACTATTGACGGGAAACTTTCGAACACCATAAACTTAATTTAACCCATACGCAAGCCTTTAGGACTCCATATAATCGAGATAAGTGTACGAAAAAATTTACGGGGTGTTACATTCTCCCCCCCCCCCCCCCGTAAGAACATTCGTCCTCGAATGTTAGCATAGTTACTCAATTAAGACATGTCCAAGCTTACAATTAACATATTCATCATCATAACATATTTGCATAAAAATAAACACTTGTTATTGTTCTTCTTCCGTCTCATGAACTTCCTCCTCATCGTTGAATAGGTAAGGGTACTTAATCTTCATCGCTTCCTCGGCTTCCCATGTGATCTCCTCAACTTGTTGATTCCTCCAAAGGACTTTTACCGACGCTATCTCTTTATTCCTTATCTTTTTAATTTGGCGATCAAGAATAGCAATAGGCATTTCTTCAAAAGTGAGATCTTCTGTAACTTGTACATCCTCCGTAGTAGTGATGTGCGATGGATCTCCGATGTACTTGCGAAGCATCGTAACATGAAATACGGGATGAACTGCTGAGAGCTCTTGAGGTAGCTCTAACTCATAAGCAACTTGTCCAAATCTTTGAATGATCTTGTACGGACCTATGTATCGTGGACTTAACTTTCCTTTCTTGCCAAACCTCATCACTCCTTTCATTGGTGATACTTTCAAGAATACCCAATCGTCGATAGAAAACTCAAGTCCTCTTCTTCTAACATCCGCATAAGATTTGTGTCGACTTTGAGCTGTTTCAATCCGTTGTTGGATCACTTTAACCTTCTCCATTGCTTGATAAACAAGATCCGGTCCAAACCAGACCGCATCACCTGCTTCAAACCATCCTATTGGCGATCTACACTTTCTTCCATACAATGCTTCATATGGTGCCATTTTGATACTTGAATGATAGCTATTATTGTAGGCAAACTCGATAAGAGGTAGGTGATCATCCCAGTTGCCTTTGAAATCTAATACACATGCTCGTAGCATATCTTCAAGTGTCTGGATGGTACGTTCCGCTTGTCCGTCCGTTTGAGGATGAAAAGCCGTACTTACATTTACTTGTGTCCCCAAACTCCTTTGAAAAGACTTCCAGAAATTCGCGGTAAATTGGGCTCCTCGATCGGATATAATGGAAATTGGAACTCCATGTAACCGAACGATCTCCTTAATATACAACTTCGCATACTCTTCCGCCGTATAAGTTGTCTTAACTGGTAAGAAGTGCGCAGATTTGGTAAGCCTATCAATGATCACCCATATGGAATCAAACTTTCGATATGTACGAGGCAAACCCGTGATGAAATCCATATTGATCTTGTCCCACTTCTAGACTGGAAGATCTATACATTGCATGTAACCACCGGGTTTCTGGTGTTCTACTTTGACTCTTTGACAATTCGGACATTCAGCTACAAATTCGGCAATATTCTTCTTCATGTCATTCCACCAATATATTGTTTTCAAATCTTGATACATCTTAGTCGACCCTGGATGGATGGAATATCTTGAACAGTGTGCTTCTGTCATAATTCTCTTTCTTAGCTCAACTACATCAGGTACACATAAACGATTCTAACACTGAATCACTCCTTCTCGCGTAAGCTCAAATGCCTTTGTCGTGCCACTCTGCACATCCTCCTTAAGCTGCAATAAAATTGGATCTGCATACTGCTTCTCTTTCACTTCCGCTATCAATGAAGATTCCGCTGCATTACGTACAATACCCTCTTCATCTGGAGTTTCGAGAAGTCGAACTCCTAAATTAGCTAGTTGGTGAAGATCCTTAATCATCCCCTGCTTTTCTATAGATGCCATTTTAGACTTATGACTTAGTGCATCCGCTACCACATTCGCTTTCCCTGGATGATACAAGATATCAACATCGTAATCTTTCAACAATTCAAGTCATCTCCGCTGCCTCATGTTTAGATTTTTCTGACTGAAGATATATTGCAGGCTCTTATGATCGGTATATATGTCAACATGAACCCCATATAAGTAGTGGCGCCATATCTTCAAAGCAAATACAACTGCAGCTAGCTCAAGATCATGTGTGGGATAATTTCTCTCATGTGGTCGCAACTGTCTAGAGCCATAGGCTATTACTCTACCATGTTGCATTAATACGCATCCTAAGCCACTTCTCGAAGCATCACAGTACACTGCATACCCTTCTGTGTCTTCAGGAAGTACCAATACCGGTGTGGAAGTCAACTTGCTCTTCAGATCTTGGAAACTCTTTTCACAGGCATCATTCCATTGAAACTTGGAGGCTTTATGCGTCAACTTAGTCAAGGGTGCAGAAATAGAAGAAAAACCTTCAACAAACCTTCTATAATAACCTGCCAACCCAAGGAAACTATGAATCTCCGTAGGCATCGTGGGTCTTGGCCAATTCTTCACAGCCTCAATCTTCTGAGTGTCAACTTTTATGCCTTCACTGGATACAATATGGCCCAAAAATGCCACTGACTTGAGCCAAAACTCACATTTAGAAAACTTCGCATACAGCTTACGATCACGAAGAATCTGCAATGCCTGCCTCAAGTGATTAACATGGTCCTCTTCTGATCTTGAGTAGACCAGAATATCATCTATGAAAACTATCACGAACACATCTAGAAACGGCTTAAACAACCTATTCATCAGATCCATAAAAACTACGAGTGCATTTGTTAGCCTGAATGACATAACCAGGAATTCATAATGACCATACCGTGTTCGGAAATCTGTCTTGGGTATATCTTTATCCTTGACTCTCACTTGATGATAGCCTGATCTCAAGTCAATCTTGGAAAAACACTGGGCACCCTGCAACTGGTCAAATAAATCATCAATTCGGGGGAGAGGGTATTTATTCTTGATAGTCACCTTATTCAATTGCCGATAGTCAATACACATCCTCAGCGAACCATCTTTCTTACACAGAAACAATACTGGTGCTCCCCAAGGGGACATACTAGGCCTGATGAATCCCTTCTCTAGCAAGTCTTTCAGTTGCTCTTTCAATTCTCGCAACTCTGCTGGTGCCATTCTATAAGGAGTAGTTGAGATTGGATGTGTGTCTGGAAACATATCAATACCAAACTCCACTTCTTATTCAGGAGGTAAACCTGGTAGTTATTCAGGAAATACATCAGGAAATTCATTCACAACCGGAACAGTCTGAAAAGTTGGCGGCTCTGCCTCTGTATCCCTTACTCTAACCAAATGGTATATGTACCCCTTGGAAATCATTTTTCTTGCCTTAAAGTAAGAAATAAATCTACCTCTCGGCGCACCAACATTACCCTTCCATTCAAGGACTGCCTCATTTGGGAAATGGAAATACACCTTCTTAGAACGACAATCTACTGTAGCATAACAAGACGCTAACCAATCCATGCCCATAATAACATCAAAATCTACCATTTCTAACTCAACAAGATCGGCCATCGTATCACGACCACAAATATTCACAACATAATTTTGATAAACATTCCTAGCTATAAGAGATTCCCCCACTGGCGTTGATACTTCAAATGGCTTGGCTAATAATTCGGGTGTTCTCCCAAACCTTCCCGCAACCAAAGGAGTAATGTAGAACCAGGATCAATTAAGGCATACACATCAAATGCAAAGATGGACAACGTACCTGTAACCACGTCTGGAGAAGCCTCTAAATTTTGCCAATCTGCTAGGGCATACATACGATTCTGAGCTCCGCTAGAACTAGCTGCTCCTCTATCACCTCTACCGTGACCCATAGGTTGTGCACCCCTACTCAAAGGAGGCACCGATGATGACGCAACAACTGATCCGGTAGGTCGTGTTATACCACCTGTGGTCCTGCGTGGGTAATCCCTAGCCATATGCCCTGGCCTACCGCACCAAAAGCAATTGTTCGTTCCAAGTCGACATTCGCCAAAGTAAAATCTTCTACATATGGGGCACGGGTGTCGTGGAGGTCTCAATTGACTCATACTCCCTTGCCCTTGATACCCCACTGTTCGCGAACTCTGATTTTCACTACTTTGCCCGAACTGATTACCTCTGAACCTTTGAAATTGCGGTGGAGAACTAATTGCCGGATAAGAAGATAACGGGCTAGGCAATCTATGATAGAACGAAGGCCTAAAACCTCCCTGAGATGCCATAAACTTCCCTATAGCTCTGGCCCGCTTACAATATCCTTTTTCTGATTCCTGGGTTCTTCTTTTTTGCCTCTGATCTTCCATCTTCTAAGCGAAAGCTTGTATCCTCGCTATATACATGTCCTTGTTCAAAGAAGCAATGGTACAATCTCTAACCAAGTATGGTTCCAATCTATCCACATAGTGATGAACTCTGTCATCCATAGTAGCTACCACATTAGAAGCATATCGAGACAAGGAGTTAAATCGAAGACTATACTCCCTTACACTCATATTACCCTGACGAAGATTTAAGAATTGATCTGCACGGGCTTGACGAGTCTCAAATGGAAGATAATGATCAATAAATGCATCTTTGAACTCTCCCCACGTAGTTGGAGGTGCATCAATACCCCTAGATCGTTTCCAATCCTCGTACCACAATATAGCCTCTCCTTTCAGTCTATATGCTGCTAGCTCAACCATCTCTTTACCGGATATGTGCATAACATCTAGAGCCCTTTAGGTTTGATCGACAAAGTCCTGCGGGTCTTCGTTAATATCTGATCCGGTAAAAGTAGGAGGATCCAGTTTCAGAAAATCCTGTGTCCGAAGGCTAGCTGCTCTATCCGTACCACTAGAACCCGTGGTAGGAATAGCTTGGCCTTGAACTTTACCGGCAACTATACGCGTCAAAAGTTGTACTGCATCCCTCAAATCTCGATCAACAACATTAATAGATGGCCCTTCAGAAGGAGAAGAAGCTCCTGATATATGCTCAGCTTGAGATTCACTTTGTTCAGCTTGTGCCGGTGGTGACTTACTAGTACCTTCTCTGGCCACTACATCCACTCGCTTCCACTTATTCTTTATCCTTGTAACCTGCATCGTTACTATAATAAAAAATTGGATTAAGCGATCGATTATGACTTTATCTCTAATATGCGCTCTATTGCACGATCTAAGAAATGGAGAGTGGAAACAATCCCTAAATGTCCAATAGCCTCCTGTTTATAGATGTGGTGCACAACACACCGATAAATGAGATTTTACGTAGACACGGCTTTGTAGACTCACTAGGACGAACTTCTCTGATACCACTTCTGTCTTACCCCAAATCCCATTGGAGCGGACTGGCACCCGTAGCCGAGGAGGCCCGGGAGAACCCGTTCATAACCTATACTTTCACATTTACATTACTTATGAAAATTAGAAATTTGGGCAGCACTTCGTTGTAAATAGAAGAAAACAGTACCTGCATCAGCCCAGCAGACACGCATATATATATATATAAACAGTAATTGGCCGTCAGAGCCATCACGTCTATTAACCAAACACTCCTATGGCTGTACAATATGTCTACAAAAGCCTCTACATAGATACACAACTGAGTTAGGGTCGGGACAAACTCCCGCCCACAAAAGACTTTTATACAAATACCAAAAATACATATAGAAACGACTTGGGATGCCCCGAAACAACTGGAGCTCACCACTAACAACAGAATGTTCTGGCTCTTACTGCGGAGGTGTACGACCTAAAGTACCTGTTCCTGCAGGCATGAATACGGGTCCCCCGTGAGGGACGTCAGTACGGAAATATATAATGAGTATGTAAGGCAGTGAGTATCAAGATGAGATACAAAAGATCAACAGAACCCAGATACCAGTGAATAAACAGTATGAGTAGACCACACTTAGAAGAGCTGATGGGATACCTGCACATTACTTTCATATCATTACTTCCCGTAATCTTTATCAATACATAACATATGTCATAAAATGGCCAACTGATTAGTGGTACTAATACAATACATCAGGGACCACCCCTGGAATAGCATATATACATAAACTTTATAATACAATGGCCAACTGATCAGTGGTACTAATATAATACATCATATCATCCATTTAAAATACAGACATTCCATTTCTTAATTCAATTAATCTTTGAGATTGGTTACTTTGTGGTCACAACTTATGGAACTTGAAACCATGATACCTCAATAGGAAAACATGTAAATAGGTAATCAATATCATGAAAATGAAGTAGAGAATCATGGATACCTCATTAAACCATTTCGGAGTCAACAATAGTATATGGACATTTTTTTGACTAGCCGGACATCTTAAAAGTGAAAACAAGTTCAATTGGTAGTGTCGAAGATCATATGATGTTATTATGTGTCAGGTGTCGTAGGACAATGTTGGAAGCTTACTTGAGAGTTCCATGGGTCATTATTCATGCCAAAGATTAGATAGAGTATGTCTTACATACCTTGATATAACCACTTCAATACAAGTCCAACTTGACTTCTCGTACTCTTCGAACACTTATCTACAATAAGTCATTTGTGGCAAACTAGTATTAGCAACCAAACCTTACCATTTAGGTATTAACTTCACCAAATAATGTCTAGGAAGTAATCCTTTAACTCATCAATAAGAGTGCTACATACATCCTCTTATACTCTTATTACATTCACATATCATGCATTTTCATGAAATATCCCTCAACATCACTCTTAGCCTTTATTTCCCTTCTTAATCACCATCCAATACCAACATGATCACTAGGCATACATAACCACTAATATAATGATACATCACCACAATTCATCCTCCATAATCCAATACAACAACTTCCATAATTTACTACTAACAATTTATACAAAACAATTCATAACTATGTTTCTAGTTATCTTCCAACATCAAGACAATACTCATAATCCTTTATCAATACTTATTCATGGATAAGAATCAAGAATAAACAATATTCATACCTTAAGAATGAACTCTTGTATTTAGAATCCTCCTTACATAACCATGGGGTGCTTCTCGAAGCTTTCGAGATGGTGAACACAACTACGGAACCAATTCAAATTTTCTACGGTTGAATCACAAAATATTTGAAGTTGAAATTAGGCTAGGGTTTCACCTTATCTTAATAGTTGGATGGTATATGATATATATGAGGCTAAGTGTAGGTTTATAAAGACCCATTTTCGTCCAAGAGGTAATAGAAAATGACCATTTTGCCCTAAAAATTTAAATAAATCCGAATCTGTCCCCAGTAGACAGTTTTGACAGGCTGAAGTAAATCGATCATAACTCTTTGCTCCGGTATCGGATTCGTGTGAAACCAATTGCATTGGAAAGATAATTCAAAGGGATTTCATTTTCATATAAAGTATAACACCCAGTTCTTCCTTTACAAGGATTTATGGTTGTTTAAAGTTGAACCTAAAATCTGTCCCACAATTCTGTTTTTTTTTTTGATAGGCTGTAGTAAAACGGGTATAGCTCCTTACTCAGACATTGGATTTGGATAAAACCAATTTCATCGGAAATAAGACTCTCGGATATTTTCGTTGATATATAGCAGCTCACACATTTCTTTTTGTACAAGGAGTTACGATCGTCTAAAGTTGATCCAAAAAAATAATTGTCTAGCTGCAGTAATTTTCCTGCAGATTTACTGTTCACAGGCTTCCCGGCCACCGTTTTGAAATTTTGATTGTGCTCGTTTATATGAAATACTCCTCTGTTTTGGGCAAACTTTATATCGTTGGAAAGCTTATTCCAATACTTACACATACAACTATTGACGAAAACTTTCGAACACCATAAACTTAATTTAACCCATACGCAAGCCTTTAGGACTCCATATAATCGCGATAAGTGTACGAAAAAATTTACGGGTTGTTACACATGCCCTAGAACTATGTGCCACTATAGGTTTTTTATTTTCCCATAGTGCGCTAAGATAATGATCATATAAGCTAAGGTTTTATTCCAATGGCAAGGGTAGAACAACTAACCTCAACATGGGGAAGACGTTGGAATCCATGAAGAATGCTCATATTATTTATGTCGGTTAGAAGAATCTCCCAAAAAGTGCAATAGTCTCCAATGTTCTACAATGCTGAAGTTTCAAAAGAAGTCTCCTATTCTCCTTAAGATGAATGTATATTTTTGAAAGCTATTGTTTTAAGATTTCCCAAGTTCCTAGAGTCTCAATGTTTTATAGTTCTAAAGCTCCCAAGTCCTTTTGTTCCCAAAGTCCTATCCTCCTCAAGATAAATGCATAAGTTTTAAATTTACTATTTTAAGATTCCTTTTTGCTTACAAGCTTTGAGAATAAGAGGAGAATACAGATTTTAGAACTAAGTATAATGACTCACGAGATTTATGCTACATGTTTCATTATTCATGACTTATGAGATTTAGATTTCAGACTTATTCAAGCTATGTGAGCCATTTATATCAGCATGCATGGTTTTATAAAGAGTAATGATATTATTGACTTAATTCATACACCCCATATACTCAATACATCCTCAAAGTACTTATCCACTTATATGTCTTTGTGCTACATTTTCTCATAATGTAGGTACAAGATCTAGTAGGTGCATTCAAACTTAGACAGTTGTAGATTCTAGACGGCAAGGTGATAAGTCCTCCTACTTCGGGGACTTCAACTAGATTTATTTATGTTATGTCTTTTCTTATTCGTATGTATTGATTAGAGATAGTTGAAGTAGTGTCATACCCCAAATCCCATTGGAGTGGACTGGCACCCGTAGCCGAGGAGGCCCGGGAGAACCCGTTCATAACCTATACTTTCACATTTACATTACTTATGAAAATTAGAAATTTGGGCAGCACTTCGTTGTAAATAGAAGAAAACAGTACCTGCATCAGCCCAGCAGACACGCATAAATATATATATAAACAGTAATTGGCCGTCAGAGCCATCACTTCTATCAACCAAACACTACTATGGCTGTACAATATGTCTACAAAAGCCTCTACATAGATACACAACTGAGTTAGGCTCGAGACAAACTCCCACCCACAAAAGACTTTTATACAAATACCACAAATACATATAGAAACGACTTGGGATGCCCCAAACAACTGGAGCTCACCACTAACAACAGAATGTCCTGGCTCTTACTGCGGAGGTGTACGACCTGAAGTACCTATTCCTGCAGGCATGAATACGGGTCCCCCATGAGGGACGTCAGTACAGAAATATGTACTGAGTATGTAAGGCAGTGAGTATCAAGATGATATACAAAAGATCAACAGAACCCAGATACCAGTGAATAAACAGTATGAGTAGACCACACTTAAAAGAGCTGATGGGATACCTGAACATTACTTTCATATCATTACTTCCCGTAATCCTTATCAATACATATCATATGTCATACAATGGCCAACTGATCAGTGGTACTAATACAATACATCAGGGACCACCCCTGGAATAGCATATATACATAAACTTTATAATACATTGGCCAACTGATCAGTGGTACTAATACAATACATCATATCATCAATTTAAAATACAGACATTCCATTTCTTAATTCAATTAATCTTTGAGATTGGTTACTTTGTGGTCACACCTTATGGAACTTGAAACCATGATACCTCAATAGGAAAATATATAAATAGGTAATCAATATCATGAAAATAACGTAGAGAATCATGGATACCTCATTAAACCATTTCGGAGCCAACAATAGTATATGGACATTTTTTTGACTAGCCGGACATCTTAAAAGTGAAAACAAGTTCAATTGGTAGTGTCGAAGATCATATGATGTTATTATGTGTCATGTGTCGTAGGACAATGTTGAAAGCTTACTTGAGAGTGCCATGGGTCATTATTCATGCCAAAGATTAGATAGAGTATGTCTTACATACCTTGATATAACCACTTCAATACAAGTCCAACTTGACTTCCCGTACTCGTCGAACACTTATCTACAATAAGTCATTTGTGGCAAACTAGTATTAGCAACCAAACCTTACCATTTAGGTATTAACTTCACCAAATAGTGTCTAGGAAGTAATCCTTTAACTCATCAATAAGAGTGCTACATACATCCTCTTATACTCTTATTACATTCACATATCATGCATTTTCATGAAATATCCCTCAACATCACTCTTAGCCTTTATTTCCCTTCTTAATCACCATCCAATACCAACATGATCACTAGGCATACATAACCACTAATATAATGATACATCACCACAATTCATCCTCCATAATACAATACAACAACTTCCATAATTTACTACTAACAATTTATACAAAACAATTCATAACTATGTTTCTAGTTATCTTCCAACATCAAGACAATACTCATAATCCTTTATCAATACTTATTCATGGATAAGAATCAAGAATAAACAATATTCATACCTTAACAATGAACTCTTGTATTTAGAATCCTCCTTACATAACCATGGGGTTCTTCTCGAAGCTTTCGAGATGGTGAACACAACTACGGAACCAATTCGAATTTTCTACGGTTGAATCACAAAATATTTGAAGTTGAAATTAGGCTAGGGTTTCACCTTCTCTTAATAATAGGATGGTATATGATATATATGAGGCTAAGTGTAGGTTTATAAAGACCCATTTTCGTCCAAGAGGTAATAGAAAATGACCATTTTGCCATAAAAATTTAAATAAATCCGAATCTGTCCTCGGTGGACAGTTTTGACAGGCTGAAGTAAATTGATCATAACTCTTTGCTCCGGTATCGGATTCGGGCGAAACCAATTGCATTGGAAAGATAATTCAAAGACCTTGCATTTTCATAAAACGTATACCACCCAGTTCTTTCTGTACAAGGAGTTATGGTCGTTTAAATGTGACCCAAAAATCTGTCCCACAATTCTGTTTTTTTTTTTTTTTGGTAGGCTGTAGTAAAACGGGTATAGCTCCTTACTCAGACATTGGATTTGGATGAAACCAATTTCATTGGTAATAAGACTCTCGGAGCTTTTCTCCGATATATATCAGCTCACACAGTTCTTTTTGTACAAGGATTTATGATCGTCTAAAGTCGATCCAAAAAAATAATTGCCTAGCTGCAGTAATTTTCCTGCAGATTTACTATTCACAGGCTCCCCGGCCACCGTTTTGAAATTTCGAATGTGCTCGCTTATATGAAATACTCCTCTGTTTTGGGAAAACTTTATATCATTGGAAAGCTTATTCCAATACCTAAACATACAACTATTGACGGGATACTTCCGAACACCATAAACTTAATTTAACCCATACGCAAGCCTTTAGGACTCCATATAATCGCGATAAGTGTACGAAAAAATTTACGGAGTTTTACATTCTCCCCCCCTTAAGAACATTCGTCCTCGAACGTTAGCATAGTTACTCAATTAAGACATGTCCAATCTTGCAATTAACATATTCATCATCATAACATACTTGCATAAAAATAAACACTTACTTGTTATTGTTCTTCTTCCGTCTCATGAACTTCCTCCTCATCGTTGAATAGGTAAGGGTACTTAATCTTCATCGCTTCCTCGGCGTCCCATGTGATCTCCTCAACTTGTTGATTCCTCCAAAGTACTTTTACCGATGCTATCTCTTTATTCCTTATCTTTTTAATTTGGCGATCAAGAATAGCAATAGGCATTTCTTCAAAAGTGAGATCTTCTGTAACTTGTACATCTTCCGTAGTAGTGATGTGCGATGGATCTCCGATGTACTTGCGAAGCATCGTAACATGAAATACGGGATGAACTGCTGAGAGCTCTTGAGGTAGCTCTAACTCATAAGCAACTTGTCCAAATCTTTGAATGATCTTGTACGGACCTATGTATCGTGGACTTAACTTTCCTTTCTTGCCAAAACTCATCACTCCTTTCATTGGTGATACTTTCAAGAATACCCAATCGTCGATAGAAAACTCAAGTCCTCTTCTTCTAACATCCGCATAAGATTTGTGTCGACTTTGAGCTGTTTCAAGCTGTTGTTGGATCACTTTAACCTTCTCCAATGCTTGATAAACAAGATCCGATCCAAACCAGACCGCATCACCTGCTTCAAACCATCCTATTGGCAATCTACACTTTCTTCCATACAATGCTTCATATGGTGCCATTTTGATACTTGAATGATAGCTATTATTGTAGGCAAACTCGATAAGAGGTAGGTGATCATCCCAGTTGCCTTTGAAATCTAATACACATGCTCGTAGCATATCTTCAAGTGTCTGGATGGTACGTTCCGCTTGTCCGTCCGTTTGAGGATGAAAAAGTCGTACTTACATTTACTTGTGTCCCCAAACTCCTTTGAAAAGACTTCCAGAAATTCGCGGTAAATTGGGCTCCTCGATCGGATATAATGGAAATTGGAACTCCATGTAACCGAACGATCTCCTTAATATACAACTTCGCATACTCTTCCGCCGTATAAGTTGTCTTAACTGGTAAGAAGTGCGCAGATTTGGTAAGCCTATCAATGATCACCCATATGGAATCAAACTTCCGATGTGTACGAGGCAAACCCGTGATGAAATCCATATTGATCTTGTCCCACTTCCAGACTGGAAGATCTATACATTGCATGTAACCACCGGGTTTCTGGTGTTCTACTTTGACTCTTTGACAATTCGGACATTCAGCTACAAATTCGGCAATATTCTTCTGCATGTCATTCCACCAATATATTGTTTTCAAATCTTGATACATCTTAGTCGACCCTGGATGGATGGAATACCTTGAACAGTGTTCTTCTGTCATAATTCTCTTTCTTAGCTCAACTACATCAGGTACACATAAACGATTCTGACACTGAAGCACTCCTTCTCGCGTAAGCTCAAATGCCTTTGTCGTGCCACTCTACACAGCCTCCTTAAGCTGCAATAAAATTGGATCTGCATACTGCTTCTCTTTCACTTCCGCTATCAATGAAGATTCCGCTGCATTACGTACAATAACCTCTTCATCTGGAGTTTCGAGAAGTCGAACTCCTAAATTAGCTAGTTGGTGAAGATCCTTAATCATCCCCTGCTTTTCTATAGATGCCATTTTAGACTTATGACTTAGTGCATCCGCTACCACATTTCCTTTCCCTGGATGATACAAGATATCAACATCGTAATCTTTCAACAATTCAAGCCATCTCCGCTGCCTCATGTTTAGATCTTTCTGACTGAAGATATATTGCAGGCTCTTATGATCGGTATATATGTCAACATGAACCCCATATAAGTAGTGGCGCCATATCTTCAACGCAAATACAACTGCAGCTAGCTCAAGATCATGTGTGGGATAATTCCTCTCATATGGTCGCAACTGTCTAGAGCCATAGGCTATTACTCTACCATTTTGCATTAATACGCATCCTAAGCAACTTCTCGAAGCATCACAGTACACTGCATACCCTTCTGTGCCTTCAGGAAGTACCAATACCGGTGTAGATGTCAACTTGCTCTTCAGATCTTGGAAACTCTTTTCACAGGCATCATTCCATTAAAACTTGGAGGCTTTATGCGTCAACTTAGTCAAGGGTGCAGATATAGAAGAAAAACCTTCAACAAACCTTCTATAATAACCTGCTAACCCGAGGAAACTACGAATCTCCGTAGGCGTCGTGGGTCTTGGACAATTCTTCACAGCCTCAATCTTTTGAGTGTCAACTTTTATGCCTTCACTGGATACAATATGGCCCAAAAATGCCACTGACTTGAGCCAAAACTCACATTTAGAAAACTTCGCATACAACTTACGATCACGAATAATCTGCAACGCCTGCCTCAAGTGATTAACATGGTCCTCTTCTGATCTAGAGTAGACCAGAATATCATCTATGAAAACTATCACGAACACATCTAGAAACGTCTTAAATAGCCTATTCATCAGATCCATAAAAACTGCGGGTGCATTTGTCAGCCAGAATGACATAACCAGGAATTCATAATGACCATACCGTGTTCGGAAAGCTGTCTTGGGTATATCTTTATCCTTGACTCTCACTTGATGATAGCCTGATCTCAAGTCAATCTTGGAAAAACACTGGGCACCCTGCAACTGGTCAAATAAATCATCAATTCGGGGGAGAGGGTATTTATTCTTGATAGTCACCTTATTCAATTGCCGATAGTCAATACACATCCTCAGTGAACCATCTTTCTTAAGCACAAACAATACTGGTGCTCCCCAAGGGGACATACTAGGCCTGATGAATCCCTTCTCTAGCAAGTCTTTCAGTTGCTCTTTCAATTCTCGCAACTCTGCTGGTGCCATTCTATAAGGAGGAATTGAGATTGGTTGTGTGTCTGGCAACATATCAATACCAAACTCCACTTCTCGTTCAGGAGGTAAACCTGGTAGTTATTCAGGAAATACATCAGGAAATTCATTCACAACCGGAACGGTCTGAAAAGTTGGCGGCTCTGCCTCTGTATCCCTTACTCTAACCAAATGGTATATGTACCCCTTGGAAATCATTTTTCTTGCCTTAAACTAAGAAATAAATCTACCTCTCGGCGCGTCAACATTACCCTTCCATTCAAGGACTGCCTCATTTGGGAAATGGAAATACACCTTCTTAGAACGGCAATCTACGGTAGCATAACAAAACGCTAACCAATCCATGCCCATAATAATATCAAAATCTATCATTTCTAACTCAACAAGATCGGCAATCGTATCACGACCGCAAATATTCACAACACAATTTCGATAAACATTCCTAGCTATAAGAGATTCCCCCACTGGCGTTGATACTTCAAATGGCTTGGCTAATAATTCGGGTGTTCTCCCGAACCTTCCCGCAACCAAAGGAGTAGCGTACGATAATGTAGAACCAAGATCAATTAAGGCATACACATCAAATGCAAAGATGGACAACGTACCTGTAACCACGTCTGGAGAAGCCTCTAAATTCTGCCGATCTGCTAGGGCATACACACGGTTCTGAGCTCCGCTAGAACTAGCTGCTCCTCTATCACCTCTACCGTGACCCATAGGTTGTGCACCCCTACTCAAAGGAGGCGCCGATGATGACGCAATAGCTGATCCGGTAGGTCGTGCTATACCACCTGTGGTCCTGCGTGGGCAATCCCTAGCCATATGCCCCGGCCTACCGCACCAAAAGCAATTGTTCGTTCCAAGCCGACATTTGCCAAAGTAAAATATTCTACATATGGGGCACGGGTGTCGTGGAGGTCTCAATTGACTCATACTCCCTTGCCCTTGATACCCCACTGTTCGCGAACTCTAATTTTCACTACTTTGCCCGAACTGATTACCTCTGAACCTTTGAAATTGCGGTGGAGCACTAATTGCTGGATAAGAAGATAACGGGCTAGGCAATCTATGAGAGAACGAAGGCCTAAAACCTCCCTGAGATGCCATAAACTGCCCTATAGCTCTGGCCCGCTTAGAATATCCTTTTTCTGATTCCTGGGTTGTTCTTCTTGGCCTCTGATCTTCCATCTTCTGAGCGAAAGCTTGTATCCTCGCTATATCCATGTCCTTGTTCAAAGCAGTAATGGTACAATCTCTAACCAAGTATGGTTCCAATCTATCCACATAGTGATGAACTATGTCATCCATAGTAGCTTCCACATTAGAAGCATATCGAGACAAGGAGTTAAATCGAAGACTATACTCCCTTACACTCATATTACCCTGACGAAGATTTAAGAATTGATCTGTACGGGCCTAACGAGTCTCAAATGGAAGATAATGATCAATAAATGCATCTTTGAACTCTCCCCACGTAGTTGGAGGTGCATCAATACCCCTAGATCGTTTCCAATCCTCGTACCACAATATAGCCTCTCCTTTCAGTCTATATGCTGCTAGCTCAACCATCTCTTTACCGGATATGTGCATAACATCTAGAGCCCTTTGGGTTTGATCGACAAAGTCCTGCGGGTCTTCGTTAATATCTGATCCGATAAAAGTAGGAGGATCCAGTTTCAGAAAAACCTGTGTCCGAAGGATAGCTGCTCTATCCGTACCACTAGAACCCGTGGTAGGAATAGCTTGCCCTTGAACTTTACCGGCAACTATACGCGTCAGAAGTTGTACTGCATCCCACAAATCTCGATCAACAGCATTAATAGATGGCCCTTCCGGAGGAGAAGAAACTCCCGATATATGCTCAGCTTGAGATTCACTTTGTTCAGCTTGTGCCGGTGGTGACTTACAAGTACCTTCTCCGGCCACTACATCCACTCGCTTCCACTTATTCTTTCTCCTTGTAACCGGCATCGTTACTATAATAAAAAAAAACAATTGGATTAAGCGATCGATTATGACTTTATCTCTAATATGGGCTCTATTGCACGATCTAAGAAATGGAGAGTGGAAACAATCCCTATATGTCCAATAGCCTCCTGTTTATAGATGTGGTGCACAACACACCGATAAATGAGATTCTACGTAGACACGGCTTTGTAGACTCACTAGGACGAACCTCTCTGATACCACTTCTCTCATACCCCGAATCCCATTGGAGCGGACTGGCACCCGTAGCCGAGGAGGCCCGGGAGAACCCGTTCATAACCTATACTTTTACATTTACATTACTTATGAAAATTAGAAATTTGGGCAGCACTTCGTTGTAAATAGAAGAAAACAGTACCTGCATCAGCCCAGCAGACACGCATAAATATATATATAAATAGTAATTGGCCGTCAGAGCCATCACGTCTATCAACCAAACACTCCTATGGCTGTACAATATGTCTACAAAAGCCTCTACATAGATACACAACTGAGTTAGGGTCGGGACAAACTCCCGCCCACAAAAGACTTTTATACAAATACCAAAAATACATATAGAAACGACTTGGGATGCCCCGAAACAACTGGAGCTCACCACTAACAACAGAATGTTCTGGCTCTTACTGCGGAGGTGTACGACCTGAAGTACCTGTTCCTGCAGGCATGAATACGGGTCCCCCATGAGGGACGTCAGTACGGAAATATGTACTGAGTATGTAAGGCAGTGAGTATCAAGATGATATACAAAAGATCAACAGAACCCAGATACCAGTGAATAAACAGTATGAGTAGACCACACTTAAAAGAGCTGATGGGATACCTGCACATTACTTTCATATCATTACTTCCCGTAATCCTTATCAATACATATCATATGTCATACAATGGCCAACTGATCAGTGGTACTAATACAATACATCAGGGACCACCCCTGGAATAGCATATATACATAAACTTTATAATACATTGGCCAACTGATCAGTGGTACTAATACAATACATCATATCATCAATTTAAAATACAGACATTCCATTTCTTAATTCAATTAATCTTTGAGATTGGTTACTTTGTGGAACTTGAAACCATGATACCTCAATAGGAAAACATGTAAATAGGTAATCAATATGATGAAAATGAAGTAGAGAATCATGGATACCTCATTAAACCATTTCGGAGTCAACAATAGTATATTGACATTTTTTTGACTAGCCGGACATCTTAAAAGTGAAAACAAGTTCAATTGGTAGTGTCGAAGATCATATGATGTTATTATGTGTCATGTGTCGTAGGACAATTTTGAAAGCTTACTTGAGAGTGCCATGGGTCATTATTCATGCCAAAGATTAGATAGAGTATGTCTTACATACCTTGATATAACCACTTCAATACAAGTCCAACTTGACTTCCCGTACTCTTCGAACACTTATCTACAATAAGTCATTTGTGGCAAACTAGTATTAGCAACCAAACCTTACCATTTAGGTATTAACTTCACCAAATAATGTCTAGGAAGTAATCCTTTAACTCATCAATAAGAGTGCTACATACATCCTCTTATACTCTTATTACATTCACATATCATGCATTTTCATGAAATATCCCTCAACATCACTCTTAGCCTTTATTTCCCTTCTTAATCACCATCCAATACCAACATGATCAATAGGCATACATAGCCACTAATATAATGATACATCACCACAATTCATCCTCCATAATCCAATACAACAACTTCCATAATTTACTACTAACAATTTATACAAAACAATTCATAACTATGTTTCTAGTTATCTTCCAACATCAAGACAATACTCATAATCCTTTATCAATACTTATTCATGGATAAGAATCAAGAATAAACAATATTCATACCTTAACAATGAACTCTTGTATTTAGAATCCTCCTTACATAACCATGGGGTGCTTCTCGAAGCTTTCGAGATGGTGAACACAACTACGGAACCAATTCGAATTTTCTACGGTTGAATCACAAAATATTTGAAGTTGAAATTAGGCTAGGGTTTCACCTTATCTTAATAATTGGATGGTATATGATATATATGAGGCTAAGTGTAGGTTTATAAAGACCCATTTTCGTCCAAGAGGTAATAGAAAATGACCATTTTGATCATAACTCTTTGCTCCGGTATCGGATTCGGGTGAAACCAACTGCATTGGAAAGATAATTCAAAGGGATTTCATTTTCATATAAAGTATACCACCCATTTCTTTCTATACAAGGAGTTATGGTCGTTTAAATGTGATCCAAAAATCTGTCCCACAATTCTGTTTTTTCTTTTGATAGGCTGTAGTAAAACGGGTATAGATCCTTACTCAGACATTGGATTTGGATGAAACCAATTTCATAGGAAAGAAGACTCTCGGAGATTTTCGTCGATATATATCAGCTCACACAGTTCTTTTTGTACAAAGAGTTATGATCGTCTAAAGTTGATCCAAAAAAATAATTGCCTAGCTGCAGTAATTTTCCTGCAGATTTACTGTTCAAAGGCTCCCCGGCCACCGTTTTGAAATTTCGAATGTGCTCGCTTATATGAAATACTCCTCTGTTTTGGGCAAACTTTATATCGTTGGAAAGCTTATTCCAATACTTACACATACAACTATTGACGGGATACTTCCGAACACCATAAACTTAATTTAACCCATACGCAAGCCTTTAGGACTCCATATAATCGCGATAAGTGTACGAAAAAATTTACTGGGTGTTACAAGTAGCTTCCCAAATATTTATAGTAAGTATAGTAGAGGCTTCACAGATGTCAATTAGAGTCAGTATTGTAATTTCAGTCCCTCTCTTCAGACTTTATTAGAATGTAAAAGAGGTATCTGTATTTTGTTTTACATATTTCAGCATTTCTTTATGTTTTTGCACAGTAAACTCAGTCATTGATTCATTTTAATCAGTTGCTTAATAGTATGCCATTAGAAGGATTAGCATGGGACCACTTGTGGTCCTAAGCACTGTGTGACGTCTCGGGACAAATTTTCGGGGCATTACAGCTACATAGTTCTATAATACAGGGATTGCTACTAAGGGTCAAACCCTTCACTTACAGGAATGCCCCCATCCCGGTGTTGATTTCAACTTCCAACTAAATAAAAGCTTAACTGGTTTCTAGACTGTACTAGGCTTAAATGAACTATTACTAATCGTGCTAACTGAATGAACTGGACTGAGTTCACTGAGTTCTGTTAACTGACTGAATACACTGAGTTACTGCTGTACATGACATCACTGAAACTATTTTGAAGCTACTGTAATTCTAGGTAAACAGATAGATTTCAGGTATTGAATACCCCCAAGACACTGTAGCATTGAAAGTAAAACATGTCATGGTCATAATAACATACAATAGTAGCTTGTTAACAATGCTTTCATTTAGAAATTTTTTCAAACACTTGAGATACATGAACTTGTACATGGATGGGACCTCATGATGATATGTCATGATTTCAGTATTCAATTCACATAGGCATTCTATCAAACACTTGGGGAGCATGGTTATTTCACATGATAATAGTCAACATATGAACATAATGGACACAATAATCAATTGTAATTTCAAGGGTTTAACATGCAAATCATATAATACACCATACTTGCTATTTTAATTTCACGAAACTTGTAGTAAATCATGGATTGAAATCTAAATAATATCATGAACATGAATACAATCAAATTCAACATAAAATTCATGAGAGCAATTAACTTGTTGTTTAAAAGAGGTTCTTGAAATCTATGAGTGGAAGGAAACCCTTGGATGAACACCTAACATACCTTGGTAATTAAATTCGTGAATATTGATGGTGTGTTCTTGAGGTTTGAATTTGAATTAGATTCCCTAGGATTTGTTCTTGAGGAATTTGTGGGAGAATAAGTGATTTAGCCCTTAAGATAGTTTGATTTCTTGTTTTAGGTATGAATAGAGGTGGGAAAAATAACCCAAATAACCCTCTGTATGCGAACTTTCAGTCACTAAAAAACGTGCCCAGCAATGCACTGACCGACATGATAGCTAACGTAACGCGTCGTTATCGCATTGGTTCACTAGAATTTGAACTGAAGGCTAGTGAAAAGCTTTGGTCGACGCGATGGGTGATGTGATGCGTCGTAATCGCATCGGTCCACTATTTTGAACTCCCATGCCTTAAACGACATTCGAAAAATCCGAAACACCCCCGAAGTGACCTATTGATATCCCAGATCATGAATCAACATATAAATTGACATTTTAAGGTTGTAATGATCAAAACTAAATCATCTAATTATGAAGGATAAAAAAAATTCTAAGTGTAAGTACCTAGCTGAAATTTCAAAGACACGGACCCCCCTTTCTTCATGCTATTTAGGGCTGAATTAGGTTATGACTTTTACAAGGTCTTAAAAAATCTATCTTGTGCGATAATATAGAACGGTTATCAAGGGGTATATTAAGAGGGGCTTCGACATATAAATGATATCTTGGTGTCTGGGGGAAGCCATTGAGCACTAAATACACAAAGCCATGTGCGATTAAGATGATGAATAATCAATAAGGAATCTTGTGGGTTATTTCCTAAGTAGAAGGTAATAACAATAAATAGTTTCCTTAGCCATTTTTACTCTAAGCCATTGATAATTTGAAAATGGAACTCCTTTGAGAGTGTAGGATGGAATCCTCTTGGTCTCATTTAGTGTAGCTAAAACAATGTTATTGATGGGGGAATTTCCATTGTAGAGTTAAAACTCTTTTGCTTGGTTTTTCATATTGTGGAGTCTTTTTCTTGGTTTTTTATATTGTGTCATTCATTTGTGTATTTAAATTTGTTTCTCCATTTTTAGAAAATAAAGTTCTCTTCTCTCTTGATTGATTCAGTTACTTCAATTAAAACCTTCTTTCATCACTTTTTATCATTTATTTCTCAACTATCTTTTAATTTTGTTGTTTAATTTCATATTTTTATATCAATTTTAGATGTCCAATTAGGATCCCTATCACCTTGGTATCAAATCTTAGCCGAGAGATACATACGTACGAATTTCAATCTTAGGTCAATAAATTTGAAAATCCCAAATTGAAAACAATTGAAAAATAAAAAGTTGTTCGATCCGAGTTTTTGTTTGAGTCTCCAACACTAGATTTGTGCTTCTTTAGTGTTTAGGAGTCTAGAGCTAAATTTCGGATTGATTTGGTGGTGTTCCATAATTTCACCATTGTTGAGGTTGAAAAAGCTTGAAGAAGGTGAAGTGGGTTTTTCATTTGAGGCAAATTAGAGCTTGAAATTCATGCGGGTTTGTTAATAGCAAGGGAAACCTAACTCTTTAATTTCATGTAATTTGGAGATAAAATAAAGAAATCATGAACTTTTGAATTTCATCAATATTTATTGTGAGGTGTTCTTCGTTGATTCAATAAGGTTGAAATGAGTTTATTTTAGACTTGAATTGAGGGGTAACAATTAGTGGAGTTTGTTCTTGTAGTTTTAAGTGTAATGACCTGAATTTGTGTCCCAATGCGATTAGGAATAAGTTATGCGAGTTTGTGGGTTTTAGAGGCTTCAAAAAGCATATTCATGACTCCGTTCAGCAATAGGTGGACTGAATATCCATTAGCAAAACGGTTGTGCTGGCAGATTCAGAATGTCAAATTTAGCTTAGTAGCAGAGTTGGTTAGATTTTGAGGCTTTTATATCTCATTTCGATCATTAATTTGAAAAATAGTTAAATAGGGTCTCAAGGTTTAATTTATTTATAACGATCTATTTACAAAAATCCAACTTTGTCATTTAGTCCAAAACATCGAAATTAACCTAGTAGCATATATGGTAGAAAAAGAAAATTAAGAAATAGATAGAAAAATATTACCATAGCTGTCAATTTATCTTTTAATTTTAATTCTTCTTTTTCTAACATTAAATATAAATGTTCATCTATTTTCTTATACCTTCTTCCTAGATTAGAAAATACTATTTTTATTTTTAATCTTTCATGATTTTCATATATTTTTTCATCTATTATAAATTATTCTTTGTTCATTTTGTGTTTAATTGTTAATAGATCATGTTGGTATGTATATTCTACACTATCTATTGTCAATTCTAAATTTGATATTACTTCTTTTTGTGCATTTATTGACTATCAAATATATGACTATCAAATATTATTTTTTGATCTGTTCGTTCTTCATTTAAATATTCTTCCTTTGTTATTATTTTTATATCTTCTTTAGTTATTTGGTTTATTCTTATATCTTCTTCAGTCATTTAATTCATCCAATTCACTATCTATTTCATTATCTGTTACATTCTCTGAAATTTCATATATACTAACTGCACTATCTACCATTTCATCAGATAAATAATTATCCATTTTTCATAAAATTGCTATTTTCAAAATATTCCCTTCAATCATACACATAACAAAATATGATTATATTAGATTAATAAATACTAGATTATTCTAATATAAAAACGAAGAATTAAAAGAGCAGAAAAAAGAAAAGAAATTTTGGAGTAGAGGGAACAAAAGAAAATATTGAGTAGAAAGGACCAATTTGCATTCCACTGCTTTTTTTCCACAACGTAAATCCACCAAATTCCAAGTGTGATTTTCTTTTAACGCATGAATTTCCTCAAGCATTGCTTTAGACTATTTAGGATGATTCATAGCCTTCTTAATAGTTTTGGGTTGATAAATAGAGTCTAGGGATGCATCAAAGATCTAGATACAGGAGATTCTTGATCAAAAGAAACAAAATTACCAATGGAATAGGAAGCTCAGTATAACTTGTATCACTAATCTCCTACGACCCAAAGTAAACATGAACAATCGACAACCTAGTTGGACCAGATGGAACTGCTGCTAAAGGGGATAGCTAATTGATGCTCAATTGAAGAATCAGGCAATATATGCGAGACAACATCATTTGATCATTCTGGTATGTCCTTGGTAACTTAGTACACTAACCAATCATCTTCCTCCTTTTGACTCATCGACGTGGGAGGTGTACAGAAGAATGGTGTAACGTTTGAAAAGGCCACATTAGTTGACACTAGATATTTTCCAAGTTTTGGAGAGTAACAACAGTACTCTTTCTGAAGGTGAAATATCCCCAGAAAACACACTTCCGGGCCTTAGTATCCATCTTGGTAACGAATGGTCGGCCATAACAAGTAGTTCCTAACACCATAGGTTCCACCAAAATAAGGGACTTATTTGGGAAAAGAATGGTTTAAGGTAAATTACCTTCGAGCATATAGTCGATGGCATTCAATTAATCAAAAAACTAGCGGTAGAGACTACATTGACTGAAAACTATTTATGAGCCTTTATCAGGAACAATAGTTCACGAGCTGTCTCGAGTAGACATCTGTTCTTTCTTTTAGCAACTTTATCTTGAGAAGGTATTTCAACGCAAGATGACTAGTGGAGAATCCCATATTACCTCATTTAAGACTTAAATGATTCAGCCTTATATTCTTTTAGCATTATCACTCATTAATTCTTACACAGTAGGGTTAAACTGAGTCTTAAATTCAGTAGAAAAGGCACACAAACGGGAAAACATTTTATATCTATTCTCCATACAAAATAATCATATCATTCGAGAAAAATCATCCACAAAAGTAACAAAATATTTATGTCTAGTTTTGGAAACAACAGGACTAGGTCACCAAACATCAGAATGAACTCACTCAAAAACTGACTCTGCTAGCTTATTAAACTTGGGGCGTAACAATGTGCAAAGGTTTTTTGCACATCGGCATGATTCACAGTCCAATGGAGATATATTCTGAAATTGAGGATAGTGTTTCTTTAACAAAGAAAGAGCAGGATTTCCCAATCGATAATGTGCTTCAAATGGAAACACAATACCTAAACATGCAATAGGTTGAGACTCTTAACAATCAAAATATAGAGGTAATAAGATATGTCTTTTTCCAACAACCTAATTAGTCAATATATCACTAGACATACAATGAGCGCGAAAGAACAAGATATAACAATTAAGATCTCTTATAAGTTCACTAACTGAAATCAAATTAAATGTAAACTTTGGGATACTTAATATAAACGATAGGTTTAACAGTTTAATATCCAAGACTATTACAAGTTTATCCATCAGCTACAGTAACAGGGAATGGTGTTCTGTGTGACTAAAAGTATGAAAAAATATTAGGGTTACCTATCACGTGATTAGTCATGACTGAATCAATCACCATTCATTTGAAGAGGTGTTAATACATACTTTTCCTGACTTAGCAAAAAGAGTAACAGAAATAGATCCCTTCAGTGATTTTTTTTAAAGTGTGAATCTAGCATAATTCTTTGCGTACATCGAAACTGTTTTAATCGATGATTTTGAATTTCCTTCTTTGTTATTTCACTGTTGTGTCCGGATCATTAGGCTATTCATATTGTTGCTTTTTGCTGTCTCTCAGATCTGCTGGGTATTCTGAGTAGTTGAACTTTATTTTCTTTATTTGGTGCTTTGTGTTTTTTCTGGATTTGTGTTGAAGACTTTTGTTAGAGTCAACTATTCTCCTATTAAGACCTTTAAATCTTACAGTTCTTTGTGGCTCATTATTATTTTGTTGTGACACTGTGAGTCAATAATTGGGAAATCACTGAAAATAAGGAAGAAGAAAGAAAGATTTTTGATAACAGTAATTGTAAGGTCGATGTTGCTCATAGTCTATCAGTAATTAAATAGTTTTTTTGCTACAGAGGATTATACTAGAGTCACTAAGTATCTGAAATCACTGAATGAATCTACTTCAGTTACTTTTTTTGGTTAGGGAAGGTATATATCCCCTCTTCAAATAAATGGGCGATTGAATCAGGTGTCAAAAATCGCATGAAGTGTAACACTAATATTTTTACTGACTTTCAGTCACACAAAACACCATTACCAGTTAGCTAGCTGAAGGATCTATCTGTAGCAGTGTTGGCTACAGATTTTTTAAACCAACCTCCTTCATTACCTTATCATTTGCATTACCTTTAATTTGATTTCTTTTAGTAAAATCACCAGAGACCTTAATTGTTATGTCTTGTTCTTTCCTGATCATTGTCTGTTTTGTGATTGTGTAATAAATTATGTTATTGGTAAAGGACATGTATTCAGTGATATCTACACCATTGATGAATAGGGGTCTCGATATATTACTTATTTTGGTGTTGTGTCTTTACTTGAAGCATATTATCGATTAGGACATACTTCTCTTCTTTTGTTAAAGAAATTTGTACGAATATTTCTTCATTGGATTGTGAATCATGTTGATTTGAAAAACATCATCGCTTCGCCATAGGTCCAAGTTTAACAAGCGAGTAGAGTCTGCTTTTGAATTTGTTCATTCTAATATTAGGGGGACATGTCTTGTTTCCAAAACCGGAAATAAATATTATCACTTTTCTGGATGATTTTTCGAATGACATGGCTGTATTTTGGGAAGAATAGATCTAAAATGTTTTCCCATTTTTATGCCGTTTTTATTGAAATTTGGACTAAATTTAACACTATTGTGGCATAGTAAGGAGTGATAATGCTAAAGAATATATGTAAGAATAATTTCAGTCTTATATGAGGCAACATGAGATTCTTCTCCAGTTATTTTGTCTTGATAAGCCATCTGAGAATGGAGTTGTTATAAGGAAAAAGGGAAAAAACATCGTTTCCACCCCAAACTATACTCGAAAAGTCGAAGCAACACCTAAACTATACTAGTGACCTATTACACACCTAAACTATAAAAAAGTGAAACTATTTACACCCTGTCAGGCTACCACCACTTGCACGTGGTGTAGTGTTTTACACGCGCTGCCACGTCAGCACCATGTCAGTAAAAAGTATCATTTTTTTATAGTTAACGGTGTAATAGGTCACTTATATAGTTTAGGTGTGGATTCGACTTTTCGACTATAGTTTGAGGTGGAAACGATGCCTTTTCCCTTGATGTTTTTAGCCGTTTACTTTTGTCATTTAATAGGCTGGACGCGCCTTAGAATGGGGGTCGCGGGGAGGTAATAATATCACTTTTATATAGTTAAGGTGTGTAATAGGTCACTTATATAATTTAGATGTGACTTAGACTTTTCTTGAATAGTATAGGGTGGAAATGATGTCTTTTCCCTTAGGAAAAATAGGCATCTACTAGAGATAAGTTGGGAACTATTGTTCCAAACAAAGTTTCCTATCACTGTAGGTTGATGTAGTCTGTACAACTTATTTTTAGATTAATTGCATGCCATCTACTCTGCTTGGAGGTAATATAACTTATAAAATTCTTTTCCCAAATAAGTCTCTATTTTTGGTGGAACCTGAGGTGTTTGGAAGCATTTGTTTTGTTCAAAATGTTTAACGATCCATAACCAAATATGATCCCAAGACCTTGAAGCATGTTTTCTTGGGATATTCTTCTCTTCAGAAAGGGTATAGTTGTTACTCTCTTCAACTTAGGAAACATCAGGTGTCAATTGATGTTGCCTTTTCAGAGAATAAGCTTTTCTTCTATTCACATCCCATTTCTATGAGTCAAGTGGGAGGAAGCTGAGTTGTCAGTGTACCAGGTTACCAATGCAATACCATAATAACCAGCTGATGTTGTTTCACCTATATTGCTTTGTTGTTTATTTGAGCACTAATAGGTTACTGTGTCTTTAACACTGTTTCCCTCTGCTCCAACAAGGACGATGGTTATTCAGGTTTATATACAAGTTATGCACTAGTTCCTTCATGATCAGATCCTTCTTTAAGTGATCCTCTATAAAATATTTATCTTTTTATCGCTCTTAGCAAAGGTACACAAACTTGAAAATCCATATATTCCATTGGTAATTCTACTTCCTGTGATCACTTATATCCTGCATCTAGATCTTTGATTGCATTCTAGATGGTCTGAAGCAATGCTTGAGGATATACATGCCTAATGGGAAAACCAGACTTGGAATTTGGCAATTTACTTGGTGGAAAGAAAATAGTGGGATGAAAATAGATTTTCATGGTCAAAGTTAATCGTGTTTGCTCTGTGACTAGACTTGAGGCCAGGATTATGGCCAAAGGATATGTTCAGACTTATGGAGTTGATTGTTCAAACACCTTTTCCCCGGTTTCCAAACTCACTTCTATCCTCTTGTTCATTTTCCTGGTTACTTTCAAAAATTGGCCTTTCCAGGTTGGATATTTAGAAGGCATTTCTTCATGGTGATCTCTATGAAGAGGTCTATATGAAGCAGATAACTGGTTTTGTTTTTCAGGGGAGTATGGAAAGGTCGGCTATTTGAAAAATTCCTTGTATGGCATGAAATAGAGTCCTCAAGCTTGGTTTGAAAAACTTAGTGAGGCAGTTAAATATTATGGACAGCAAAAGAGAAAATGTGATCATTCTATCTTCTACAGGAAATCTGCAGCTAGAACTATTCTACTTGTTTTATGTGTCAATGACATCATCATTACTGGAAGTGATTATATGTGTATCTCTTCTCTCAAATTTTTCTTACGTACAATGATTCATACAAAAAACATGGAAAAACAGAATTACTTCTTGGGTGTAGCAGTATCTTGAAGCAAGAAGGGTATGCTTTTCCTTATTTTTATTTATTATTTATTTTTTTGTTTATTTTTTTTTTGTTTATTTTTTTAATCTCAAAGAAAGAATATTCTAGACCTACTGGCAAAAACTAAAAAGTTGGCTATCAAATCATGTAGTACTCCAATGGCTCCTACTGTGCATCTTATGAAAGATGATGACAATCCATTTGAATATCCAGAGCAATATATAAGGTTTGTTGGGAAATTGATCTATCTTAATGTGACTTGATATTGCCTTTGTACGAAGTGTGATTAGTCCGCTCATGTCTGCACCTACAGTAATACATTGGGCGGCTCTAGAACAAATTTATGTTTATGTTATATAGAAGGAACCTGTTGACACGACAAATTTTATAGAAATCGTGGATATTCTCAAAGTGAGTGTTTGGCAGATGCATATCCGGCTGGATCCTAGATTGACTGAAACACTATTACTGATTACTATGTTTTATTGGTACAAAAGTAAACCGTTGTACTTAGACACAGTAATCAACATCAAAGATGACCTACCAATACCGCCCATCCCAGCAATAGAGATCAGTTCCAGCTGAGATGAGTCCCCTAAGTTGACTCTGCGTGAGCTCTTGTTTGATGTTGTACTCCATCATATATTTCTCAAAGGCTGACACATGCAATCTTGGTGAACTTGGACCACCAATTAAACAATTTCCTCCTCGGGTAATAGTATTATTCTGCTTCAGCTTTAGGACATTTTTCTTAACAGAATCGATGTATTCTTTTGTTCATTGCAAGATCTTAGGAAGCATCTTAAGGCCACTCTTTGCATATGTGATTAAACTTCCTCTCATATTTCATGGGCAATGTATGAGAAACAATATCATATGATCATTCTGGTATGACCCGGGAAACCTGGTACACTAAGCAATCATTTTCCTCTTTCTGACTCGTAGACGTAAGAGGTGCACAGATGAATAATGTAACATCTAAAAAGGTAACATTAGTTGACACTAGATATTTTTAAAGTTGAGGAGAGTAATAACAATACCTTTTTCGATGGTGGAATATTCCTAGTAAACACACATCAGGGCCGTAGGATCCATCTTGGTAACTAATGGTCGAACATAACCAATGTTTCCAAACACCTTAGGTTGCACCCAAAATAGCAACTTATTTGGGAAACGAATGCCATATCGTAAACTGCCTACAAGTACAATAGATGTGTTATGTCCAAGGGTAAAAGTGAAGGGAGAAGAATTCTGATTCAGCCGGAAGAAGAACTATTCAATGCCAAGGAAGACCTGAATGCCTCTTTTGATAGAAACTCAATTCTTGAGGAGGAACTAACTAGAGTGAAAACTGAACTTGAGAAAGCTCTCAAGTGGACCTCATCCTCATAAGCAATGACCAATAATGACTGCCAGGAATCCAGTAGCGGAAGAAACTTGTGGGTGTAGCTGCCAAATGAATGATCACTCAAAGGATATGTCCTCCTCCAAAACTACATATCTGATGGAAAAGAAAACCTTAACAGCACTCAAAAAGAGGAAACAAATACAGCCTAGCTGGACAACAAAAAGGCTAATTTTTCCTTTGTCACCCTTTTGGGAACTCAAACTCAAATTGGTTCCCAAAGATGATTAGTGATTGATGATACAGGGAAAAGCAAGGGAGAGCAACCAGAACAAAGATGTTAACAATGGTTCCTCTGAGCACTTCATTGAAAATATGAAGATCACCCTTGCTGAAAAGCCCTTCAAGGAGACATATCTCCTTGGTGATGGAATTAAAGAACCAAAAGGGCAATAGGGAACTGGTCGAATGACACAAGAAGTAGAGCTATTGTAATAAATATGGATGTAGGAAACCCTCATGATTCCACATTCATGGTTATGAATTGGTAAGTAGGTATCCATATTAGAATATGTCATGCATTTTTAATTCAGTCTCATATCTTTATAGATATACACCCATGGCAAGAAAGAAAGAAAGAAAGAAAAGTAGAGTGACATATTGGAAAATGTTTGGTTTTTTAGCATTGTGTAGGGACCAATTTCCTAATCAGGTTAGTACCACTTGTTATTCCTAAATAATGACCGTTCTAAATATTTAATAACTATGCCATGTCACTTTCCCGCCTCTTCTTAAAGCTGTCACTCGTACTCTAAACCCAATCGCCGCATCTATCTGACCGGTTTTATTACCAATATAAAGCTCAAAGTCCGATCATTTTATGTCTCATTTTCAAAAATTCTTTCTCATTCAATTGTATCAGTTCCTAAAGCATTCTCAAGAAAGCAAGAGGCTTTAATCTCCCATATACTACAGTCCTTCCAACCCCTGTAAAAATGTCTTACTCATTTTCTTCTTCTCAAAATAACGAGTCTCTCCCTTTAAGAGTAATACACACTCCCTCAATACCTTAAGATTTAGAGGAACATTTTGCGAATACTGAATATACTCCTCTCTCTCTATAAAAAATTTCCAAAACTCATAACTCATAGAAAAGGATGAATAGACTCAGTGACTCTTCCTCATAAGGAAATACCAGTACCAATCCCTCTAAGAACAATGTTCAGGACCGAATTGTTCTACTAGTTTTGTTCACTAGAGAACAAAATGATCTACCTGAAGACGTTGATGATGAAACTATAGTGCATCCATCTGTTCTTGAACCATCTGGTGGCAATTAGGGTAGATTGGGTTGTACTGATGTTTAGGATAATGAACATTGTCACGGAGAACATCAAAAAAACAAAATTTGTCTCCTCAACTCCTTGGACAAGGTCACGTACAAAGAACATAACAAAGGAAATACTAGAGAGAAGCAAGGTAAATACTAAAGGAAGAAGAATGCCAAGGAAATGTGAACTTGATATAGTTGAACCAGATACCGATGATAGTGATAGTGATATTAAGAGAATGTCTAAAGGCTTAAGTGACTCTAAGGACTAGTGCCATGACTCTGATGATACAAAACATACTGCTCCTGCTCAGCAAAAAAAGAAGGAAGTAAGAATTTCCTTACGGAGGAAACCAAAAGGTTTGTTAGTACAAAGGCCTGTGTCCAGTATCACCGGTACGAGAAGAAGGTTACTCGATATTGAGGATAACGGATCAGGTTCAAGTTTCAAATTTGCAAGAACCTCAAATGTTTCTAAGTCCACTGTGAGGGAAACTGGTTGGTCTAAGAAAGCTATGCCATCTACATTGAAGGTTTTGTCTCGATAAGCTTGACAAAATATTCTTAGGACTCAAGAAGTCTTGAGAGGAAGATTTTTTGATCTAACTGTTGTTGACTTGCATGAACGAATTATGTGATTGGGTAAAGTTCTAAATGTGGAATATCATAACATGGTGGGAATGTTCTACCAAAACTTGGTGATGTATTATGATGACCTGTATGTAATGTCACAAGTTAATAGGGTAGATATGGGATTAGATAAAGATACTTTATCTGAGATCCTTGGGGTTCCAACCGCAGGAATTAAGTCTATTAGATCTGGAGAGAGATCTGCACGATTCTTGGGAATGTATAGTGATCTTGATTACTTGAAAAATAAGACTATCAACAGGAGGGTTCTTAATGAATATCAGCTATTGTTTAAATTTGTACACATGGATCTACTCCCTAGGTTTGAAAGGAGAGGTGCTATGATAGTCCCTAATCTGTATCTTATGTAAATGTTGTCTACCTATCAGAAGGTCAACCTCCCAATAATTGTTATTGAGCATTTTAATATAGTCATGTTGACAAAAGATGGTAATCATGCATTACCTAATGGTTTTTGTTTGAATGGAGTGTTTGCCTACTTCTCTATTGAGTGAGGCAAGGGAAAAGAAGTGTTACTAAAATAGATGTTCAACTTCACCAAGAAAGGGAGTAGAAACCTAAGTCTTTTATGTCTGAGCTGATAGAAGTGCAAAAGAGGCTAAGAGAGAAGGTAGTTTTCCTGATAGCCATAATCGCTCAGAAGGATGTTGAGATTATTTATTTGAGGACAGGATCAAGTATATTAGGAGAAAAAGGAGTCAAATCTAGTGGAGAGTTGAACGCAGAAAATGCGGCCCTGTATGAGAGGGTAAAGATATGGGTAGCTCAATTTGAAGCCTTGATCATCAAAAATGAATATTTGACTCAACAGATTCTCAATGATTACGCTGTAGAAAATGAAAGAACGAATATACTCCCCAGGAAGCTAGATCGAGAAACTGCCTCTTCTTCCTAATTACTTTCTAATATAGTTCCTGCTCCTTTACCCTTCCAACCCTCTCATTAAGCCCAGTAGTACCTTCTTCCCGTTTGCTCTTATTTTTTTGTCTTTGATAAGTGACAGGCATTATTTTTTTTATTTTGTTTGTTTTTTAGATAATATTTGGTACCGATTATTTAGTGTTAATTCCTAAATGAAACCTAGAAATGCCTATATAATTATAGGTATAAGTGTTAGGGGGTATTTGTTGGGAAAACTGGGTTGAGATAGATTTGGGTCTGATGGTGTGTTGCTTATAGTATGTGCTGTGTGGATGCTTGTAAATGCTTGCATAAGTTTGTCATTATAAAAAAGGGTGAAGTGGTTATGTTCTTAGTTTTGATGATTGACAAACTATATGAAATCATTATATTTGGACCTTATTCCTAGTGTTTTTCTGATGACAAAGCTACTCCGAATTAGGGAACAGGTTGGGTTTATCTATCACTGTCACAGTCAATAGTCATAGTGGACACAAAGTACAAAAGTTGGTAGGAAAAGCTGCTGCCACTATTTTTCTTCAACCAATGGGATCTCTCATAGGTTTAATTATGTCACAATATATATAATTCTTATTTTCCACAACAAGAAAACCAACACTTTCATAATCTTACGACTAAATATCTTTTTGAAGTGGTGAATTAAAGACTGCAGTTACAACAAGGAACTGATTGTTCATCGAGTTGTATTTTTATTTCCTTATTGTAGTTGAGCATTTGTATATTTAATCTTAAACGTTTTCTTACATTAGGTTATGATTGTAGTAGGTATTGAGGTTCAATCCTTTTGATTGTAATCATCCAGGGTTAGGTGATTGTTCAAGCTATAGTTAGCTTGTAAAAGTCCAGTTAGAGTTAGCTGGAGGTTTAAGAAGTAGAGTTACTGCTTGTATTTTCTTGTAATAAAGTTATTTCTATAAAATAAAGGATTAGGAGGTTAATCCTTGGATTCTGTATTCAAGAAGTTTCTTGAGTATAGTGGATCTTAGAAATCTCCCGATCGTGGTTTTTCTCCCTTGAGAAAGGAATTTTCACGTAAAAAACCTTGTTTCCTTTATTTTACTTTATTTCTGCACTGCATACTCTACATATCCTCTAGTTCTTGTTGTGTGAGTGCATCTGGGAATAGTTCCGTGAATAGAGGAGCAACCCACCACACCCCTTAAAGATGACATGCAACTAACCAAAATCATGATATAGAGGCAACATTGACCAGAAACTATATAGGAACCTTTGTTCGGAACAATTGTCCCCGATACATCTCAAGTAGATGTGTTAGGGAATGTGATATTTTGATGATGGACATATAAATGAAACATGTTGTGCAAGCTTTTCCACACAAGTGAATAACGAGAAGATTCTTGTTCTCACATGTGCTGTATATTGAAGTTGATGCAAGGCGGACAAGGTATTAAGACAAAAGTGGGTAAGCAAGAAATGTCAAAATTTTTATTAATGCTTATCACATACAACAAAAAGATTGAGGAGAAGATAAGGGAAACACTTAGTGATTGAGTTGATCAAGGCGCTCAACTATACCTAGAGATGAAGAAAAAGAGTACTATTCAGTCAAGAAGAGAGAGATAACAGCAACAAAGAGTGAAACTACCTAGGAGTTATATTGAAGATAGAAGAATACAGCAACTAAAGGACTCATTAAGGATTTGGATTTAATAAAACATACGAGATTCTAAGTTTCACTCATGCACTGACAAAGAAAATCATTAATCAGCAATCAGTTCACTAAACTTGAAGAAGAACCTGGTCCTTTACTTAGCAAGTCATAGACTTTGTAGTAGATTGGTTCTTTGAGTTTTAATGAGTCTATTGTTCTGGTATCAATGAAGTATAAACTGAGTTAGGAGTTGTGACTTCAAGTTAGGGAACTCGAAGACATGAGAACACTTATCTTAGAAAGATTTGTGTTTTTGTAGAAATAGGAGTTAGAAGTTTTAATTCCTAGTTTACAAGAAGTTTTGTAATTTGTTGATTGTTGAGGCTCAAGAGTAATAGTGAAGTTGGAGTTAAATCCTGTACAGGTACAGGTTGTGATGATATTGTTGTTTTATTTGACTCTCAAAATCCCTTCCTCATTCAGATTCTTTCTCATTAATTTGGTTGACTTCCGTTATTTATTTTATTGTGCTCTTGAAAGAAGGATATAGTGAGTTATCTCGGGCCTTGGTTGTATTGAGATACCTATCATGTCCAGACCCTAGTTTGGGTTGTGAAAATATTGAAGGGGGTAAAAATATCATAACAGTAAGATAATGTATTTTGACTTAAGACTTGCAATGGAACTTGCGTAGAAATGCAAGAATCTAAAATACCTAATTGCATTGAAAACTGTTCATAAGTGGTACTTAAACTACTGTGTCCATCTGAATCATCCTAGATAAGAAGCAAATCAAAATTTAAAGAAAAATCAATTTTCATTTTTCATAAAAGAATGTACTCATGCAATCAATCTACGAAATACTCATAAAGAGAATGAGTCGAACCTTGTTGATCGGCTACATGAACTCCTCACTTTGTTGATGGGTCTCTTAAAAAAGGAAATGTTGATTTATATGATCGTAAATTATGAGATTTTTAAAATTTTTTACCTTCGAAAGAAGATATTAAACATAGAAAAAGCAAAATTTCAATAGAAAATGGGAATACACATTACTGATTTTTAGACTTAGATTTGGACAAATTTTTAATGCATTTTGCAAGATTCAACGTGGGGATAAGATTCTATCCTATTTCTGTCATTTTATCATAGAATCTAGCGGATTTTGATCATTTAATTAGTTGTTTGGGTTAGAAAATTGGATAGAAATGCCTACACTTGAAATTGGGTAAATTACCAATTTGAAGGTTGCTTCGTGATTGGATTTTGATGAATTTGAGCTCTAGCAGCATTAGGTTCTGGCTAAACTGTTTTAGTCAAAAATCATTAGTTTTTACCGTATGGGCTTGGGTTAACATTTTGGGCTCCGAACAAAAGTATAGTGATATGGGTGTCTACGAACTCAAATATGCTTATATGGATTTCATATTTGACTAGATTGGGATTGTTCGGGTGCGTTGTGGAAGGGAAAGTCCATAATTGTAGTAATTGAGCTTAGACTAAAGAAAGTCCCATAATTGAAGTATTCTCAATAAGTCACATCAACCTACAACTACACACTTGAGAAAATCAACACGTGAATAGATTTAATAATGCAACATGATTGTTAGATTATCTACAATCCTAGAACGATTTCATTCGTCGATAACATAAAATTATTTTTTCAATTGGTTAATTCTTAGATAGCCCAAGATGTAATCCTCACACTTTGTAATTATCACAAAGCATACCGGACTCAAAATTTCCTTCAACTTCACTTTCTTTGAATCTTTCATCTTTTGAGTAGAAACATCATCATTTGACTTATAAAACAAAAGATGATCTCAACCTAGTCTTCAAGGTACTAAAACTAGATCAACCTATCAAGTTTCTTCACTTAATATTTTGTTGAAGATGATAAAGAGATTTTGAAACTTGATTATGTATAAAAAAAACTAGCTTTGCTTTGATGTCAGTTATTGCAGAAATATTACTAGAACATCACACAATCATACACAAAGAAGGAAAATAAAATAGCGATCTAACGACATTTGGTTGAGCCTAATCTTCTAGTCATCACAAGTAACAAGTGATTTTCTGTCTTAGGTTAAAAGATGTTCCAAGCCACCCATGATAGTCGTTGTTCAACTCAAGGCATCCACAACTACATTGGCCTTGCTCGGATGATAGAGAATAGTCAAGTCATAATCCTTGATAACTTAAGCCAATGATGCTGTCTCATATTAAGAACTCACAGGATCAAGAAGTATTGAAGAATGTGATAATATGAGAAGATCTCACAACAGACTCGATATAAGTAGTTCCTTACAACTTCAAAGCAATAAAATCGCTCATAACTCTAAATCATGGGTAGGGTAATTCCTTTCATAGGGATTCAACTAATGAGAAGCATATGTAATCAACTTACCCTTTTGCATCAATACAAAACCTAATCCAACTCCTGAAGTATGAAAAAATATGGTAAATTCCACACCCTCTTTGGGCACAGTCAAGAAGAAGTCATAAAATTCTTAAGCTTTTGAAAGCTCTCCTCACAAGCATCAAGCTACTGAAAGAAAATCTTTTTTTGAGTCAACATGGTCAAAAAATCTTAAATGGATGAAAAACACTCAACAAAATGCCAATAATAACCAGCAAAGATAATGAAACTCTGAATCTTAGTGGGAGAAGTAGGTCTAGCCCAATCACGAACCACTGTAATCTCGGATGGATCGACCATAATACCCTCTCTGGGACCATGTGACCCAAGAAAGATATAGACTATAACCAAAACTCACTCTTTGAGAACATGGCATACAACTTCTCATCCCTCAATCTCTGAAGAACAATACATAAATGCTCCTCATTCTCAGCCTTACTTATGGAATAAACCAAGATATCATGTATAAATACAATAACAAAGAAGTTGAGTTACGATCAGAACACCCGATTCATGAACTCCATGAATGTGGCAGGGCCATTGGTCAACCTAAAGTACATGATCAAGAACTCATATAAACCATTTCTTGTCTGAAAAGTTGTGTTCAAAACATTAGTGGCTCTAATCCTCAATTGGTGATAGTTGGATATAAGACCAATCATCGAAAACACCAAGTCACCTTAAGCTGATCAAACAAATCATTAATATGAAGAAGAGAATCCTTATTCTTAACAGTCACCTTGTTAAACTATTGATAATCAATACACACACAAATAGGAATATCTTTTTTCTTCCCAAAAAATAGGTGCACCCAATGGCGACACAATAGGCCATATGAATACCTTATCCAATAACTCCTATGACTAATCCTTTAATTCATTCAACTCAGATAGGGCCATCCTATAAGAAGGAATAGAAATGGGATTGGTTCCCTACTGAACATCAATAGAAATATCAATATCTCAATACAGAGGCATACCGGGCAAATCTATAGGGAACATACCCACAAATTTATGGTCAACATGAACATAATCCAAAAAAGGAGGTGAAATAATACTAGTATCACCAATATGAACAAAATAAGATAAATAACTCCTCTCAACCAATCTATGAGCCCGAACATAAGTTATGACCCTCTTAGGACCTGAATAAAGCACACCATTCAAACTATCCTTGGTACACCGATTGCAAATAAAGTCACAATCTTAGAAAAATAATCAACAACAACATGATAAAGATCCAACAAATCCATACCTAAGATAACGTCAAAATCAACTATATCTAATCAAAGAAAGTCTACTCAAATCTGACGCTCAGAAAAAATAACAACACAGGATTGGTACACCACATCAACCACTAAATATCCCCTACTAGGGTAGGTATATGAATATGCATGACAAGAATCTCAGTAAAAAAATCATTACCCAATATATACATACTCATGGGAGAAAGTCAATCTTGGATTAAAAAACACAAATGCATATCTAAAACAAATAAGGATGGTACCTATGATTACAAAATATGAAGCCCCTGCCTCTAGCCTAACTAGTACAACATAGCATTGTCCATAAATACCAACCAGCATAATAGCCCCATGACCACCACTACAGGCTCTACTACCACTGCCTCTTGCACCTCTAGTAAAACACCTACCTCAAATGACTGTAATAAGAGTAGCTCGAATCACACAGAGGGGACAGTCCCTAGTCATATGGCCAAACTCATCACACAAAGTAACCACTAAACTTGTATTAGAAACTATAACACCCAATGTTTTTTTTAGCTAAATTTTTGTAGATTCGTCCAAAACTGGATACTCGGTGAAGGAGTTATGGTTAATTTAAGTCCGAGTTATAAAACACTGTTATTCCTATCCTTGGCATATTGCGGAGAGGGTTTAAATGACGATGGTCAATTTCTAGTAAGATTCCGTGATGGTGGAGCATCGCGGAGTGGGACAAATTCCCATTCATCAATTTCTAGTGAGCCACCGTGATAGTGGCACGTCGTAGTGGCCCATAAGATCGGGTTCCCAATTTAAATTTTTCCAGTTTTATTCAAAAATTAACAAGGGTAGTTTGTACTTTTTCCAAGTCTCTTAAGATTCCCAAACAGGAGATTAAGACCTCTACAAGCATAATATTTGACATTCTCGAGATTTCCATAAAAAAAAACCTAGTTCATGTACTTGTGCTCCAAGAAACTCAAGATTCAACCGTGAGTTTTCAAAATTTATCAGAGATTTAGAATCCCCAAACTGTAAGCTTCAAGGATCAACCATTATTCTTTATAATCAAGGTACGCGTTTTTTTTAAAAAGATATCATGGGTATAGAAATCATGTTTAAAGAAAAGGATTTTAGATTTATGATTTATATTCATGGTTTTAGAAGTCTTAATGATATTGTTTTGGTCTTTAGGCCTTTTCACAAGTTTATTCAAAATTATATATATATGTATGCATGTGTTTAAGGATGAATATTCAATTAAGAGCATGAATTATAATGAACCCCTCTGTTGTTATGATTTTTCCCACCTTTCATATGATATGAATTGTTTTAAATTGCATCTTGAAAGGATGATATGAAATGTCTTGATTTATGCTATGATTTGAATATGATTTCAAAATAAAAAGAGAGGGTTATGAATGTTGATAAACGTTGAATATTCATATAACAAAATGTAGCATGGTTTTCCAAAAAAACACGTGTCCACCATATGTTTGAATAATCTCAGCATAGTTTTGACTTGTGTTCCTGAATATGAAATCTTTTATACTATTTGCATGTTTGGGTGGTCTGAACTGTGTTTTAATGAAAAAATTATGCATGATGCAATATGGATAAGAAGTAGGACTTGCAAGATTTGGTGTGACGATACCAATTCATATTACGCCATGATAATTCCGAACAGAATAGAACCCATATTTTAAATCAGACTTTTTAGATGTTGAAACTAAAAAAAATGCATGATTTAGAACAAAATAAAATTTGGCATAAAGAGAGTTTAGGTGGTTCCTCGAAGAAGGCATGAGTTCAGACAACTCATTTCTTAAAATCGTGATTTACCAATCCGGGTACATTATATTACACTGGTCTAGTGTCGTGTGGTATATCAGAATAAGAAAATCTAACCCTTGTGGGACACTCGGGTTGGGTGCTTCCCCATCGAGTCACTGACATATTCCATATAGCTCGTGGGATTTTAGAATTGTAGGGGTGTACAACCTAACTCAGAAGTAATGCAAAGATTAGGCATTACCTTGATAAGAATGATTTATGATTTCAGAAAGTGCCCATGTGTTTAGAACTATTTCATGTATGATTATTTGACCAATTTCTCTCCAACTATTTTATATATATACAAGCTTTATATTTGGATTACTTTGCGTACCAGTACATCTGTATTGACCACCCTCCTCCCTCCAAGTTCTGAGACTCAGTCTCGGGGTCCAGAAAAGTAGTAGATTTTTTTTATACAGAGTTGCAGTGTCCAGTTGGTGAGCCTTCTTTATTCTAATAGGCCTGTTTACTTTCATATAACTATCATTAGATATGGTTTTGGTCTACTAGGGGCTTTGTCCTAGTTTTTGAATTGTGTTAGTGATCATGTAGTAGAGATTTTATGGACGGTTTCCAGATGTTGTTAGATGGTTTTGTATTGTCCTTCTTTATTATTGAATTTATATCAGATTTATGACCATGGTTCCATTTTGTTGAAATTTTCCACATTTCCTTATTTGTGTATGAATGGTGTATATGATTTTAAGTTAGAAGGGTATCCGACCCTTCCTGGTTCGGGATGCCATCATGGACAGGGCCTCGGTTCTGATCGTGACAAACTTGGTATCAGAAAACGTTTCATGGTCCCAGGGTTTCTATAAAATTACGTCGGGTAGAGTCTTATTTATAGGTGTGTAGCACACCACACTTATAATCAAGGGGATACTACGCGTTTAGAAATGTTTCCTCTCTTTGTGATCTAGTTCGTGCTTTGGAGTCTAATTTGCCTCTAATCAATGCTCTCTTGCTTTTCAGATAAACCGATCATGCCTCCTCGTCGCACTATTGATCAGAATGCACAGATAGATGATGTCTGTCCTACTCACGGGATGTGAACCCGTAACAAAGCTCTCACCGCAAAACAATTTCCTACTCCGGGAGTACCTCCAATCCCGACAAGTCCTCCTCGAGCTCCAAGAATAAATTTTAATCGTCCTCAATCCTCTCTTAGGGACATATTGAATGCAGAATTCAGAAAGTCCATTCACATGCTTGCATAGTTGGTAGCTGCACAAACTCAGAGGTGGGAGGATACTGGGTCTGCATCTATTACATTAGAGGCAACTAGGGTTGGCCAGTTCATGAGAATGAACCCGCCTAAATTTTTTGGCACTAAGGTAGAAGAGGACCCACAGGAGTTCGTAGATAAAATACAGAAGATTTTCAGAGTGATGCATGTGGATCAGGTGGAAGGGGTTGAGTTAGCAGCATACCAGCTTAAAGATGTAGCGAACCAATGGAATAATGAGTGGGAAGAGGCGAAGGGTGAGAGCGTTAAGCCTACAGTTTGGGTCGAGTTTGTGAAAACTTTTCTTGATCGATTCTTTCCTCTAGAGTTGAGGGAAGCCAAAGCAGAGAAATTTAGGAATCTTAATCAGGGGAAGATAAGTATCTAGGAGTAAAGTCTAAATTTTAACCAACTAGCTCATTATTCACCAGAAATGACAGGTAACATGAGGGCTCGGATGAGGAAATTTGCATTCAGCCTTTCCGATAATCTAGCGCTTGAATGCCAAGGGGCAATGCTAAATATGGATATGGAATTTGCTAGGCTGTCAGTCCACATGCAACAGGTAGAAGAGAAGAAAAAGAAAATTTCCAAATCTAGAGAAAAGGACAGGTAAGCAAAGAGAGCCAGAACAATAGATTAGAACCACAGTCATCCATAGAGCGGTAACTGGGCCCATAAATGGAAAAATAAGAAGTTTTGGATAACGCATAGTCTGCAGCTAGTTCCCCAGTGACCAGACCCCCAATTGATAGATGATCTCAGAGGTTTCAGACTAGTCATGGACCCAGAGCTCAGGATACCCAGTCACAGGGCAATGTGGCTCAGTAGTACCATCCTTATCCGCAGTGTGAGGCATTTGATAAGCATCATCTGGGGGGTGTTAGTTGGGTGTATTCATATGTTATTCACGTGGTCAGTTGGGTCACTTTCAGAGGGATTGTCCATGTGCTATAAGGAATATGTGAAAAACCTCAAAAAAATTCCTCCACACCACCATCTCCTTAGAAGAATGCCACATCAGCTACCAGGAGCAGTCGTAGCTGGTTATATTCTTTGACCAACCACCAGGAGGTGAAATCCTCACCAGATGTTGTCATCGGTACATTACAAATCTTTTTCTGTAATGTATATATGTTGCTTGATCCCGAGTCTACCTTATCCTATGTGACCCCGTATGTGGCTGTTGGTTTTGGGTTTAAGCCCGATGTGATTGCTGACCCTTTATCAGTCTCCACTCTAGTGAGTGATTCTGTTATGGCTAGAAGGGTGTATAAAAATTTTGTTGTGTCTATTCTTAGTAGGGATATTGTGGCAGACCTCATAGAACTTGATATGGTTGCTTTTGATGCTATCCTAGGGATAGACTGGCTCCATTAGTGTTATGCCATACTAGACTATTGAACCTGAAATATTACCTTTCCTTTTTCGAATGAGCCAACAATAGAATAGGAAGGGCACTCTTTAGCACCTAGAGAGCACTTCATATCTTATTTCAGAGCCCGTAAACTTATTTCCAAGGGTTGCTTGTATCATCTTATTAAGGTTAAAGATTCTAATACCAAAAGTCTTCTTCTTCAGTCTATCCTTGTAGTAAATGAATTTTCGAAAGTCTTTCTAGATGATCTCCCAGGAATACCACCTGATAGGGAGATAGATTTTGGCATAGATGTGTTGCCAGACACCCGTCCTATCTCTATTTTGCCATATAGAATAGCTTCAGCAGAGTTGAAAGATTTTAAAGAGCAGCTAGTAGACCTCCTAGATAAAGGTTTCATTCATCCTAGTGTTTCCCCCTGGGGTGTACCTGTACTTTTTATCTGAAAAAAATAATTCCCTGCGTATGTGCATAGATTACCGCTAGTTAAACAAGGTCACTATCAAAAATAAGTATCAACTTCCTAGGATTGATGATCTGTTTGACCAGCTTCAGGGTGCTAAGTGTTTTTCTAAAATAGACCTTCATTCAGGATATCATCAATTGAAAGTTAGGGAGTCAGACATTCCCAAAACATCTTTTCAAACCAGATATGATCATTATGAATTACTAGTCATATCCTTCTGGCTGACTAACGTCCCTACAGTCTTCATGGACCTAATTAATAGGGTCTTTCAACAGTTTTTAGACTTGTTTGTCATATTTTCATTGATGATATCTTGGTCAATTCCAAAAGTGAGGAGGACCATGCTAATCACCTCTGAATTATCCTCCAGACTCTCAAAGATCATAGGTTGTATGCAAAGTTCTCTAAGTGTGAATTATTGTTAAATGCTATTGCTTTCTTGGTGCATATTATGTCTAATAAGGGGTTTAAGGTTGATCCCTAAAAGTTTGAGAAAGTGAGAAAATAAACCAGACCCATGAATTCAATCGACATTCAGAGCTTCTTGGGTTTGGCGGGTTATTAAAGAAGGTTCATAGAGAGTTTTTCTTTAATAGATGCACCACTTACTAAGTTGACTCAGAAAAAGGTGAAGTTTTTATGGTTTGACTCTTGTGAGAATAGTTTTGAGAAATTGAAAGACAAGTTGACTACTGCTCCTATTTTGACTCTTCCAAAGGGTACAAAAGGTTTTGTTGTATACTGTGATGCATCCCGAGTTGGACTTGGGTGTGTTCTTATGCAGTACGATAAGGTAGTGACTTATGCGTCTAGGCAGTTGAAGGTGCATAAGCGGAACTACCGCACTCATGACTTAGAGTTAGCGGTGGTCGTTTTTGCACTTAAGATTTGGTGGCACTATTTGTATGGGGTACGTGTTGATATATTTACTGATTACAAGAGTTTACAGTATGTTTTCTCACAGAAAGAATTAAAACTCACACTGAGGCGATGGTTGGAACCTTTAAAGGACTATGATATGAGCTTGAACAATCATCCAGGTGAGGCGAATATTGTAGCTGACGCCCTCAGCAGGTTATCTATGGGCAGTCTTTCTCATGTTGAGGGAGAGAAGAGGGATATAGTGAAGGATATTCACCAGCTTACAAATATAGGAGTGAGACTCTTGGATTCCAAAGATAGGGGAATAGTTGTTCATGAGATACCTAAATATTCACTTTGTCCAAATGTTAAAGAGAAGCAGGTTGAAGATCCTATCTTGATGCAGATCAAGAAAGATATGGGTCCACAGAAGGTGATGTTCTTCAAAACTAGTGGTGATGGTATTTTGAGGTATCAGGGTAGATTATGTGTACCAGATGTTGATGGTTAATGGAAGAGAATCCTTCATGAAGCTCACACTTTGAGGTATGTTGTTTACCTAGGCTCTACCATGATGTATCATGATCTGAAATCTATGTATTGGTGGAATAATATGAAGCATGATATGGCTAACTTTGTACCCAAGCAAACCTAAGTACTGCTTTTCACCCTTAGACTATAAGTAGGCTGAGCACACTATTCAGACCCTTGAGGACATATTGAGAGCCTGTGTGATTAATTTTAAAGGTAGTTGGGTGGAACACCGGCCCCTGTTAGAGTTCATGTATAATAACAGTTTCTATTCCAATATTAAGATGGCACCATTTGAGGCATTATATGAGAGAAGTTGTAGGTCACCAATAGGGTGGTATGAAGTGGGTGAGATACAGGTATTTAGGCTTGATCTTGTTCATCAAGCAATAGAGGATGTGAAAGTCATTAGAGAACGACTTAAAAAAGCTCAGTGTAGTCAAAAATCCTACGCCGATGTTACGAGAAGAGATCTAGAGTATGAGGTTAGAGATTGGGTATTTCTCAAGGTTTCTCCCATGAAGGGAGTTATGCGATTAGGGAAGAAAGGTAAGCTGAGTCCTCGCTATGTAGGGCCATACTAGATTGCGAGAAGGATAGGTGGTATTGCGTATGAGTTAGAATTGCCTGCCAGTCTGGGTTCTATTCATCTGGTATTTCATATATCTAAGTTGAAGAATTGCATTGGGGACCATTCTTTAGTGTAGCCTGTTGAGAAAATCAAAGTGATAGACTCCTTATCCTATGAAGAAGAGCCTGTAGGAATTTTAGATCACCAAGTTAGAAGATTGAGGAACAAAGAGATAGCCTTAGTTAAAGTGTTGTGGAGAAATTAGAAAATTGAAGAAGATACTTGGCAATCAGAAGTTGACATGAGAGCAAGATACCCAAACCTTTTTAATCTAATTGATGACGAAATGGAAGGTACAATCCTTGCCTTATTCTTTCTATGCCTTAGTATGGTTGAAATTATGCTTGTCTGTGTCCCACATCAAAAGTTGGGGATAAATATTCCCAAGGGGGGATATTGTAACGCCTCGAAGTTTTTCCTAGCTAAAATTTTGTAGATTCTTCCAAAAACCGACAATTGGTGAAGGAGTTATAGTTAATTTAAGTCCTAGTCATGAAAAACCATCATTCCAGTCCTTGGCATATCGAAAAGTGGGTGTAAATAATGATGGTCAATTTCTAGTGAGACTCCGCGATGGTGGAGCATCACGGAGTGGGCCAAATTCCCATTCATCAATTTCCAATGAGCCACCACGATAGTGGCGCATCGCGGTGGCCCATAAGATCGAGTTCCCAGTTTAAATTTTTCCAGTTTTGATCAGAAATTAACAATGGTAGTTTGGACTTTTTCCAAGTCTCTTAAAAAGTCCAAACAGGAGATTAAGACCTCTACAAGCATAATATTTGACATTCTCGAGATTTCCATAAAAAAACCCTAGTTCATATACTTCTCCTCCAAGAAACTCAAGATTCAACCGTGGGTTTTTGAAATTTATCGGAGATTTGGAATCCCCAAACCATAGGCTTCAAGGACCAACCATTATTCTTTATAATCGATGTACACGGGATTTCCCTAAAATCTCATGGGTATGGAAATCATGTTTTAAGAAAAGGGTTTTAGATTTATGATTTATAATCATGTTTTTAGAAGTCTCAATGACATTGTTTTGGTCTTTAGGCCTTCCCCCAAGTTGATTCGAAATTATATATATATGTATGCATGCGGTTAAGGATAAATATTCTATTTAGAGCATGAATTAAAATGAACCACTCTCTTGTTATGATTTTTCCCAGCTTCCATATGATATGAATTGTTTTAAAATGCATTTTGAAAGGATGATATGAAATGTCTTGATTTATGCTATGACTTGAATATAATTTTGAAATAAAAAGAGAGGGTTATCCATGTTGATAAATGTTGAATATTCATATAACAAAGAGTACCATGGTTTGCCAAAAGAGCACGTGACCACCATATGTATGAATAATCTCAGCAGAGTTTTGACTTGTGTTCTGGAATATGAAATGTTTTATACTATTTGCATGTTTGGGTGGTCTGAACTGTGTTTTAATGAACGAATTATGCTTGATGTAATATGGTTTAGAAATAGGACTTTCAAGTTTTGGTGTGACAACACCAATTCTGATTACGCCATGATAATTCAGAACAGAATAGAACCCAGTTTTAATTCAGAATTTTCAGATGTTGAAACTAGAAAAATAATAAATTATTCAGAATAGGATAACATTAGGCATAAAGAGAGTTTAGGTGGTTCTCCAAATAAGGCATGAATTCAGAAAACTCATTGCCCGAAATCGTGATTTGCCGATCCGGGTAGATTATATTACGCTGGCCTAGTGTCGTGTGGCGTATTAGTATTAGAAACTCCAACCCTTGTGGAATACTAGGGTTTGGGGCTTCCCCACCGAGTCAATGGAGGATTCCATACAGCCCGTGGGATTTCAGAATTGTAGGGGTGTACCACCTAACTCAGAAGTAATGCAAAGATCAGGCATTCCTTGACAAGAATGATTTATGATTTCAGAAAGTGCCTATGTGTTTAGAACTATTTCATGTATGATATTTTGACCAATTTCTCTCCAACTACTTTATATATTTATAAGTTTTATTTTTGGATTACATTGCGTACCAGTACATATGTATTGACCTCCCATCCTCCCTCCAGGTTCTGAGGCTCAGTCTAGGAGTCTAAAAAAGCAGTATATTTTTTTATGACAGAGTTGCAATATCCAGTAGGTGAGCCTTCTTTATTCCAGAAGACCTATTTACTTTCAGACCACTATTATTAAATATGGTTTTGGTCTACTGGGGCCTTGTCCCAGTTTTTGGATTGTGTTAGTGATCATGTAGTAGATATTTTGCGGACGGTTTCTAGATGTTGTTAGATGGTTTTGGATTGTCCTTCTCTATTATTGAATTTATATCAGATTTATCACCATGGTTCCGTTTTGTTGAAATTTTCTGCATTTCTTTATTTGTGTATGGTGTATATGATTTCAAGTTAGAAAGGTATCCGAGGTTTCCTGGTTAGGGATTCCATCATGGCCAGGGCCTCGGTTCGGGTTGTGATAATGACACACCCTCTTTGCGTCTTTATAAGGTACTCGAGGGGTAGGTCCACGGACCCTTGCTTGACCCTCTACTCTTTGAAATACCGGCCCAAATTCTACCATATGTGTCTTGGCTTACTGAAGAGTAGGAGGCATAAGAAGCCTAGATAGATGAGACTCCAACTTTGGCTGTAACACAAATGAAGGGGAAACTCCTACCATGGAACACCATAATTAAATACCGGCGCTGAAGGAGGTATAATACTCGGGGTATGGGGAGTACCAAGAATAAAAGTTTGTGTAACTAGGGAATCCAAACTCGTGACTAGAGAAACACAATAAAAAAAACTCTAGTACAAGCGTAGGTATAATACTTGGAGCTAGGGAAATACCAAACGAACTTAATAGAGCACCCTCTAAAAGGTCAATAGATGAATTAACAATCCCTGCAAGACTGAGGTAGAAGAACTCTCATGAACATGAATGAAATCTACATCTCTAACATACTCAATACGAGGCTCAGGATAAATTTCTCTGGCACGTCTCCTAGACAAAGTAGATCCATGGGCCCCTCTAATACTTTGATCCAATCCATGAATCGAGGCTCTCCCTTTTGGTAAAGCTTCTATATCTTTGATCACACTGGACCTAGTCGATAATATCTGCGGAGAAAGAGGGAAATGCAACTCAGGTGCAAGGTTTGAAAAAAATTCAAACGATAAGGAATAAAATGAGGAAAGTTTCCAGAATAAATCCTATAGCATATCAAAGATAGAAAAAAATGTCTATGTATAAATCTAGGAGACTCATTAGATATCCCATTATTACACCAATGAGACCAATGAAACCTTGTTTCTCTAATAACAATTTATCTTGATCCAGTATCCAAGACCAATGAAACCTTGATTCTCTAATAACAATTTATCTTGATCCAGTAACCAAGAGTCATGATGGCACTCATCACGGAGAACCTACGAGTAAGCCTATAACCCCAACTAACACACCAAGGTGAAAATGACAAAAATACTCTAGGGTAAGATATTTTGAATAAAACGAAACCATATAAGTGTAACACCCTACATTTCGGGCTAGAATGAAAACCGTCGTTTCTATGCGTAGATGATCCAAAAGAAATAAATACTTTGCAAATTTGGATTTTCAATCAACTATGGAGTGTGTTAACCTATTTGAGCATGATTTGAGATCATAAAGGTCTCCTAACTCAAGGACGAGTTGAAAGCGTTCTTATTGTTTAAGTTGAGTGAGCGTCAAAACTTGGGTCAATTTAAATATAATATAAATCTTTGCATATAATGAATTAGAAGGGATACTATATATAAAATGAAATCTCTTCGAATTATCTTTCCAACGATACCTATTTCACTAAAATCCTATATTTGAGCAAAAAGTTACATCCATTTTTGTGAGAGGCAGTAAGCCAGGGCGATAAACGGGGCAGCGCCCTGCCTATTCCTACCAGTGTAATTTCCTGCGGTCAATATCCACGTCAAATAGGGGTATTTAGGTCATTTACCACCCTTAAATAGCCTCAATAACACAAGATTCAGCCTCTAATAACAAAATTATACCCTCATTCTCTCAAATTCTCTCAAGAACGCTTCTTAGAGTTTTAACCCAAAGATCAAGATATCTTAAGATTTAACCATAGCTTTTCCTTAATTCTTCAAGAATCAGAATCCCCATTGTGAGAGCCACAATAAGCACCCATCAATCGTACATATAGCATCCCTAACACGAAAGTTCATTCAAAAGCTTCTAATTTAAGGTACGTGGGGTTTTTCTAAAATCTCATGGGCATAGAAATCATGATTTTACGAAAGGGGTTTTCATATTTATGAGTACATTCATGTTTTAGAAATCTTAACGGTATTGTTTTGGTCTTTTGACCTTCCCCCAAATTGATTTGAAATTGTATTTATATATAAGCATGTGTTTTAAAGATTGATGATTTAATTGAGAGCATGACTCATGAAAAATCCTTCTCTTGCTATGATTTTTCCTCTACTCATGATATGCTATGGTTTGTTTTGAATGCATTCTTGAAAATCATGTTATAAAATATGTTGAATTGTGTTATGATTGGATTATGATTTGGATTTCAAAAGAGAGGGTAGTTGTGTTGATAAATGTTGAAAATATTCATATAATGAAAGAGTGCATGATTTTGCCAAAAACACATGACCACCATATGTTTGAAGGATTCTTGCATAGTTTTGACTTATGTTTTTGAAACATGAATTCTCTTATGTAAATTGCACTCTTGGGTGGTTTGACTTACTCTTTAATGAAAGATCATGCTTATTGCATTATGGATCAGAAATAGGACATGCAAGTCTTGGTGTGACGACACCAACTCAGAAAATGCCATGTTAATTCAGAATAGAATTGGATGCATGTTTGAAATAAGATCTTAAGATTTTTAAACTAGAATGATGCATATTTCAGAACAGACTAAAATTAGGGATAAAGAGACCTTAGGTGGTTCCCTCAAGAAGTCACAAGTTCAGATAACTCATTGTCCAAATTCATGATTTGCTGTTCTAGGTATATTATTGTACGCTTGTGAAGGCCATGTGGCATAGTAGATTCAGAGACTCCAACCCTTGCGGCACACTTGGATTGGGGGCTTCCCTATCGAGTCAATGGTGCATTCCATATAGCCCCTAGGATATTAGACTTGTAGGGGAGTGCCACCTAACTAAGAAGTAATACAAAGATCAGAACTGTATTTCAAGAATGTTTTATGATTATGAAAGAATTGCCTATGTATTTTAAACGATATCATTTATGATGTTTTATGACCCGCTCTCAGTTATTTTATTTATGTAAAAACATTATTTTGGATTTCTTCGCGTATCAGTACATTTTTATTGACCCTTCTTCCTTCCATGGTCTAAAGCACAGTTCAGAGTAAGTGTACTTTCATCAAAATCTATCCAGAAACTCCATTAGGTTTTCAAACTAAAAGTCCTAATAGCTGAAGATTCAACTATGAGTTTTGGAAGATAATTAGAGATTTGGAATCACCAATCCGCAAGCTTCAAGAGTCACCCATTATTTTCCAAAATAGAGGTACGTGGGGTTTATCCTAAAAACTACATAGGCTTGTAAACACTAGAACATGGTTTTACGGTTTTCAAGTATGATTTTTAGAGAGGGGTTTTGTAATACATGACTTTATTATGCATTATTAATATTTAATTGTGTTGTTGATTTGGTGTTTAGGCCTTTTCCTTTAAATTGATTACGTATATATGTATATGTATGGAATTTGAGATTTAAGATTTGTTTGAGAGCATAAACAATGAACTCCCTCTCTTGTATTGAATAAAAGTTATGGTTGTTGTTGGAAAAAGAGTTGACATGCATGATTCATGATTTTAAATAGTTTTCCAAATGCCTTGGTATTTGAACTTGATCTAGATTTGTTGAGAGGGTAGTACCTAATACTACTATATTTGGGATTAAAAGAAAAGAATTGCACAAGCTTGAGATTTTTATACGACCAGCTAAGTTTATTGAATAAATGATAAAGAGAATTGCTTGCATGGTTTTACATGAGTTTTACCGAATGAATTTTCTTGAAAGAATTATTGATATGGTCGTCCTAAATTATATGATATGACAACAGATATTTTGTATGCTAATAATGGCGCATAGATATGACTTGCAAGTCAATGGTATGATGATACTAGAAGTATGTATGCCATAATAGAGTATGATTTTAGAATATGATTTCAGAGTGTGTTTTTAGAGAATGCATATTTTGAAAGAGTTTAAAATGTGGTTAAATAGGTTTAGGTGGTTACCCAAAGAAGGCTTGAGTTCAAGTAACTCTTAGCTTTAAACCGTATTTGCCGATACAGGTATATTATTATTGTTCGCTAGCGACAGCCGTGTGGCGTAGTAGATTCAGAGACTCTGACCCTTGCGACACACTTGGGTTGGGTTCTTCTCTGCCAAGTTAATGGTTGTTTTTATATAGCTCGTAGAATTTCAAATTGTAGGGTATACCACCTAGGGCAGAAGTAATACAAAGGGTTTCACAGAGTTTAGATGTTTTTCACAGAGTCTTTTAAAATGCCCATGTGATTTCTTACTATATTATATGTTTGTGAACTATTTTTTTAAATTCCTCTCATATATGTTAAATATAAATAATTATTTTAGATTTACTCTATGTACCAGTACATCTGTATTGACCCCCTACCTCTCAGGTTCTGAGGCTCAGTCTAGGGGTCCAGAAAAGAAGTAGATTTTATTAGACAGAGTTGCTATGTCCAGTTGGTTAGACTTTTATATTTTTGAAGGCCTTTTTACCTTTAGACAATTATTATTGTCTATGTTTTGGTCTATTGGGGGCTTTGTCCCAGTTTTCAGATTATGTTAGTGATCATGTAGTAGAGATTCCGTAGATGGTTTCCAGATGTTGTTAGATTTTTTTGGATTGTCATTTTCTATTACTGACTTTATATCAGATTTATGACCATGATTTTGTTTTGTTAAAATTTTTGCTTTTCCTTACTTGTGTATGAATGGTGCATGTGATTTCAAGTAAGAAGGGTGTCTGGGCCTTCATGATCCAGGATGCTCATCACGGCTAGGGCCTTAGTTTGGATCGTGACATGCTAGGCCATAGAGTTTTCAGATAGCAGTAATGTGTGCAGTTGGTGACCCTTATTTATTCCAGAAGGCCTATGTCTTTCAGATTATGTTATTTATCTGGGTTTAGGTCCACTGGGGCCCTTGTCCCAGTTGCAGACGGTTGTCATTTTCAGATGTAGGAAAGATTTCGCAGACTGGTTCAGATGTTGTGTAATTGATACTGGATTTCATTTTTCATAGTTTAATTAAACTTAGAGTATGAATATTTTTTTGTAATGATTTACAATTCCGCATCTTCTTTTATAATTTATGAATATTGTGCATGATTACTTGAGAGAGAAGGGCATTCGGGCCTTCATGGTTTGGGATGCTCATCACAGCCAAGGCCCCATTTTGGGTCATGAAAAATTTGGTATCAGAGTACGATTTATGGTGCCAGGGTGTCTGCGAAACTGCATCGGGTAGAGTCTTATTTATGGGTGTGTAGCATGCCATACTTATAATCAAGAGGATACAAGGTGTTTAGGAAGGTTTCCCTTTCTTCATGTTCTAGTTCATGCTATGGAGTCAGAATGTTCCTCTTTCATACTCTAATTCGTGTAATGGTGTCACCTATATGGAAGTAAAATCATCCCAATTCTTTTCTTACTTTGATGTGCTTGGAAATGTCTCATTATTGGGGTGGTTCAAGTGCTGAAATTTAGAGTCTAAATGGTATGGTCCTTTCTGATTAAGCCATATAAGAGTTTAAAATTTTTGCAAGGAATTGAGAAGAGTCCGTTAATGCTCCAAGGTGTATTGATTCTAGTGTGAACTTTAATTCTGATGAAATTATGCTTTTCAGCCTACAATATTAAGTGTATTCAGTCCTTTTCAAAATTTATGTTGCAGACATCATGCTTCAGGGGGAATGATGTGCAGCAGAATGTTGGAAATATATTTCCACCTGAGTAGTAGTATAAGTTAAAGTGTTAGTGTCATGACCTATTGGTAGTGATGTTGGACCAAGAAGTTGGTGATGTGAAGTCACAATGTTAGAAGTTAGAGTGAAGGTGACTTTTGTGTAAACCATTATTTTATTTGAATAACCGATGTTTGAGGATGATTTACCCTCTTATAGTGATAGACTTATGTGGTAGCTAGTAGCATGTATTGATTGTATGGTAGTCTATGGGGGAAGTGTTGGACTTGGATTTTTTTAATTGTTTATACATAGTAAGATGTGTATTCTTAGATCATTGAATGTTGTGTGTCAAGTTTCTATCTCTTGTAATCTTGTAATCATTGTGTAGTTTAAACTAAAAGTCTAGTGAAGACGTGTGGGGCTCTTTCAATTTACTAGCATAGTTGCATTGTTATTCATATCATTTTCTTGTTCAAAACACAAAATCAAAGTCTAGTGAAGCCGTATGAGGCCTATTTCAATTCACTAGCAACTTGTTGTTCATCTTGTTGTTATTGTGTTGGTTGGAACTGGAGGTTTAAAGGCATAATGGCAAGAAAAGTGGTAAGGGTGATTTATTGAATATAAGTAAAGCCAAATCTTTTTGCATGAGATTTAGCTAGTAATGAAGTGATACATCCCTGTGTGTTAGTTTAGTAGAAGGTAAGGTAGAGAAAGGGTTATTAGTTAAGGTGAATTGTTGTTGACGGTATTTGTCGTTCAAGAAAATTATAGGTAATTTATAAAGGTACTTGGTGGATGAGTGGTGTTAATTTAGATTCCCCTGAGGTTCCAAGGGGGAGTTTAGCTGGGACTTATAGCGTTATGAACTAAGTTTAGCTATATAAAAGGGGTAGATAGTAATGATGTGTAGAAGGAGGATGTGCTAATGGATTTTAACTTATATTGATCATAAGATTGTGATTGATCTTTACTTTTATGAAGTTTTTGCGAATTAATGTTTTTAGATGTTTGGCATGAAAGATTATTGTGTGACGTTGTGGTTCGTCATGGCTAGCACTAGAAACTAAGTTGGAATATTAGATGGTGATCAAGGTGGGTATAATGATTGATATGATGGACGTTAGTGTGTAAAAGTGACCTAGTAGGCTTGAACATTGTATAGAAAAGCTTATGTTTATTTGATTCGTAATCGAGTCTGATGTCGTATGTATGATGTGGAAGTAAGCCCAAGGTGTTGTGGGACTGCATTAGTTTCCAGGATTAGAAGCTATTAAGTGTTCAAGTATTATTTGATGGCTATTGGGGTTATAGAAAGATAGAGTATGTCTCAGAGGGTAGTATTAGCAGCGGGTGTTCCACTTTCAGGTGTAGTCATTCGGGTTAAGTTTTGTTAATTACGTGTATTATCGTTTTCCAGACCCCAAAGTGCAGTGAGTGTAGTTCCGTTTAGAGTTTAGTAAGGGGTCTCTCAGACTTAAGATGATGGCTTAAAGCTAAAGGGTAGATGATAGGACACGTAACCCATTCTTATCTCAGTGTCTTTTCAGTTATCCCAATACCTACTCATGCCTCACGTTTCAGTTCCATGATCATAGTTCATGTTCATGTATATGATAGATAATCACATGCTCTTCTAGTTCCTAAATAAGGAATTCCAGTTCATTCAGTAGTGAGGATCACATTCCATAAGTTATGAACTCCAAATTGAGGTCATGCAGCTCATGACTCATGTACTCTCGCTTTATAGTGTGCTCAGTTCCCATAAATCATACTACACGCCAAATGATTGGTGAGATTCAGCTTATAGACAGGTTTACTCTCGATTCAGATCACTTTGATGAATCCCTGATGTTGATTTGATAATCGTTAGGCCTCAGTTATGTGTCAAGCCTCATTATGTATCCTTCCATACTTAAAGGTGTTATGTATTAACCTTTTTCTGACTCCTCCTTAGGTAATTATTGTGGTGATAAGTGAATATTTCTTGCTGATGAAAGATCATTGTATGCTTGTTTTTAGATAAGGCCATAAGTATGAAGTAATATTTGGGGCCAAGTCTTTGATATATGTGATGGTTAGTGGAATTTTTTTTGTGTGTATATTCTTGGGGTAGAGCGTGTGAGTTGTACTGATAGTTTAGAGAATATATATGAAGTATGTCTTTATGGGTATTTGCCGTGAAGTTCATATGTGGTTATAAAGATGGGCTTGAATGTCATGTTGGGATTTAAGTAGAGAAATGCAATATGCGCTAGTGAATCCATAGTAAGAGTTCAGAGTTGGTCATTGAAGTGATAAGGAACGTTATGCTTAAGATGGTATCTCTAAAGAGGATATAGAAGATTGAACCGTATGGTTTAGACTAGTATCGTGGTGTGGCATGTTGTATTTTTTGATTTAGAATTAGGATTGATCGTAGTGAAAGGATTTAAGCTACTTTAGACATTAGTAGAAAGAGTCATCAATGCCCATATAAGAATTATAAGTTGAATCAAATAAGTAAGGTATTTACGGGGAATAGTATAGTTAAGGAAGTATTCGAGAGGTGTGATAAACTTGAAAGTAAGAAGTTGTATTGCCTAAGGCCTGATAATTCTATCCTAGTTTATGAGTTATATATCTATATTCCATGCTATAGAGTAGTGTCATTGTTGTGATTCCTTAGTTGGGTGTCTTGTGTAACTCATGCCCAAGATTCTTTGCTCCCTAATGCTACTAGAACTTTTTTAGAAAGAGTGTTGAAGAGATACTCCAGTTAAGTATAAGGGTCTAGCATAATTCAGTCTGTATAGCCAATAATTCAGTTTAACAGTCAGGCACACAAGTTACGGTGGTTTTCCACCTTTTCACCCAATCCTACTATCCGAAGTCTCAGATGTATGACCATCCCAAGAGACAATCTATTACATCCATATAAGTTGCGAATTCAGTTCAGTCAAAGCAGCATATTTCAGATTTATCTATTTAGTCATGACTCAGTTCATAAGAGTTCAACGCATAATCTCAAATTTTCCCAAGTATCTTAGCTAAGACAGTGTAATAACCTGATTCAATGTAAGTCCAGTTGTCTAATGATTCATACTTTCATAATTTATCACTTCTCAATTCAATATGTATGATTTGACCATGAACACTTCAAGTGAATCTTAAACACTCAGCATAAATCAGCTCCTTAAAGCAAGTAAAGTCAAGTCAACTCAGAATTTAGTTTTATGATAGAAGTTTAAATATTTCAGCTCGGCTATATCCTTCTTAGAAGGCATATCATGTCCACGTTATCCACACATTTAAGACTTCAACATTCCTACCCATCATTTGGGGATGAATGATTCCAAGGGGGAGATAATGTAATACCCCGTATTTCAAGCTAGAATAAAAATCTTCATTTCTATGCGTAGATGATCTAAAAGCCATAAATCCTGTGAAAATTTATCATTTTAATCAACTATGGAGTGTGGGAACCTATTTAAGCATGAATTTAGATCATAGAGGTCCCCTAAATCAAGGACGAGTTGAAAGCATTCCTATAGTTCGAGTTGAGTGAGTGTCAAAACTCGGGTCAATTTCAATCGACAATAACTCTTTTTATATAATGAATTAGAGGGAGTACTATATATCAAATAAAACTTCTTCGAGTTATCTTTCTAATTATACCAATTTCGCTAAAATCCGATACCTGAGTGAAAAGTTACAACTATTTTCATGAGAGGCAGTAAGCCAGGGCGATAAGCGAGGCGGCGCCCTGCCTATTCCTGCAAGTGTAATTTCCTTCAGTCAAGCTCCACAGCGAAGAGGTGTATTTGGGTCATTTACCACCCTTAAATAGCCTCAAAAACATAAGATTCAGCGTCTTTTAACAAAATTATACCCTCATTCTCTCAAATTCTCTCAAGAACACTTCTTAGGGTTTTAACCCAAAGATCAAGATATCCCAAGATTTAACCGTAGCTTTTCCTTAATTCTTCAAGAATCGGAATCCCCATTGAGAGGGCCCTAAGAAGTACCCATCAATCGTACGTATAGCATCCCTAACATAAGAGTTCATTCAAATGCTTCTAATTTAAGGTACACAGGGTTTTTCTAAAATCTCATGGGCATAGAAATCATAATTTTAAAAAAGGGGTTTTCAGATGTATGAATACATTCATGTTTTAGAAATCTTGACGGTATTGTTTTGTGTTTTGACCTTCCCCCAAATTTATTTGAAATTGTATATATATGTAAGCATGTGTTTTAAAGATTGATGATTGAATTGAGAGCATGACTCATGAAAAATCTCTCTCTTGCTATGATTTTTCCTTTACTCATGATATGCTATGATTTGTTTTGAATGCATTCTTGAAAAGCATGGTATAAAATGTCTTGAATTATGTTATGATTGGATTATGATTTGAATTTAAAAAGAGAGGGTAGTTGTATTGATAAATGTTGAAAATATCCATATAATAAAAGAGTGAATGATTTTGCCAAAAACACATGACCACCATATGTTTGAAGGATTCTTGCATAGTTTTGACTTATATTTTCGAAACATGAATTCTCTAATGTAAATTGCATACTTGGGTGGTCTGACTTACATTTTAATGAAATATCATGCTTATTGCATTATGGATCAGAAATAGGACTTGCAAGTCTTGGTGTGACTACACCAACTCAGATAATGCCATGTTAATTCAGAACAGAATAGAATGCATGTTTGAAATTAGATTTTTAGTTTCTTAAGCTAGAATTATGCATGTTTCAGAACAGACTAAAATTGGGCATAAAGAAAGCTTAGGTGATTCCCCGAACGAGTTCAAATAACTCATTGCCCAAAATCATGATTTGCCGATTTGGGTATATTATTGTACGCTGGCGACGACCATGTGGCGTAGTAGATTCAGAGACTCCAACCCTTGTGGATAACTTGGGTTGGGGGCTTCCCCATCGAGTCAATAGAGGATTCCGTATAGCTCGTGGGATATTAGACTTGTAGGGGAATGCCACCTAACTCAGAAGTAATAGAAAGATCAGAACTGCATTACAAGAATGTTTTATGATTATGAAAGAATTACCCATGTGTTTTAAACTATATCATTTATGATGTTTTATGACCCGCTCTTAGTTATTTTATTTATGTAAAAACATTATTTTTGATTTCTTTACGTACCAGTACTTTGTATTGACCCCCCTTTCCTCGCAGGGTCTAACGCACAGTTCAGAGGTCCTGCTAGGCCGTAGAGTTTTCAGACAGAAGTGATGTGTGCAGTTAGTGAGCCTTCTTTATTCCAGAAGGCCTATGTCTTTCAGATTATGTTATTTATCATGGTTTAGGTCCACTGGGGGCCTTGTCCCAGTTTCAAACATTTGTCATTTTTAGATGTAGTAGAGATTTCGCAAACTGGTTCAGATGTTGTGTAGTTGATATTGGATTTCCTTTTTCATAGTCTAATTGAACTCAGAGTATGACCATGTTTCCTTAATGATTTACCATTCCACATCTTCTATTATAATTTATGAATATTGTGCATGATTACCTGAGAGAGAAGAGCACCCGGGCCTTCATGGTTTGGGATGCTTGTCATGGACAGGGCCCTGGTTCGGATCATGACAATAAGTAAAATAAATGCTGAAGGAATATAACTAAAAGCATAGCCTTAACTCCCAAAACCTGATGTCAACAGTATAAGAACGAATCTAGTACAACTTGAATCCAAAGGAAATACCTAAGATGTCCAAATATAAGAGAAAATATGTCTCTAAAATGAAAATAAAGACATACTCTATAAGAAAGGTAGTAGATTACATACGAACTCCTTAAAGTGAACCACTACCTTTAATGCACCAAATATCACCCAAATCAACGATGTTGGGGCACACTCAAACTAGGATCAACACAAATCGAGAACAATAGGCGTGGGTACGATCCACTTGTACCTAATAGATATCATAGTGTAACGACCCAAAATCACTTCCTGGGATGTCACACGGTGCTTAGGGCTACAAGTAGCCCTAAGCTAACCCTTTTGAGCTGGTTTTTACTAATAACACTCAATTCAAGATGAAAATAGACTCAGACACTAGCATAGTCATATAACATGGAAGGAAGTACGAGAAAGATACTCGGTCCAAATGACCACAATACAGAGAATATCTACAAAAACCACAATACTGAATCCTCAACAAAAACCAAAGTCTAGCACTAATCTGACAAAGCCTCTACAATCCATAACTATGGAGCTGTTGGGATAGGTCCCCAACTGACTCAAAATGAACCGAAGATAAAACATAGTTCTCAAATACAGAAACTATCTAAAGACCGGTCCTCGAACCATGAGGTCTCACCACTGTAGAAAATGTAGGCAAGGTACCCGGAGAATCACGGGTGAGGCTGGGACTGAGAACCTAATCCTACATTATAAGACAATGTAGCACATAGACATATATGTGGATCAGTACTTGGAATGTACTGAGTATGCGGGGTGAATGCATGTATATAAAATAGTATCAATCTCCTACAATCAAATCATGTATGAAATATAAGATTACTCACATATCTTGAACAAGTATACAATATAAAGCTCATAAATCATGTAGAATGGAACATGCAATACAAATCTCATGAATCATCATTCTTTAACCTTGAAAATCATAAATCTTCTCTTATTCTCAATACCCTAAGGTTAAGGGACTTTAAACAACACTTTCAATTTATGCATGTGTCTCATGGAGAGTAAAACCTCTTCAATTCTCAATATTTCATAACTCTTTAGAACTCATATACTTGGAATTCAGAATCATATGATTTGGAAACATACTTGAACGCATTTCATTCACTTTAAGGAAAATATCTCATTTCAAGCTTTAGAGAAATCATTCTATCTCAAATGGAAAAGAATTCTAGTTTAAGGAACTAACTAATCTCAAAGCTTTATGAAAAGTACTATATCAAGTGAACTTTTATTTAGGGAAATAACTCACATCAAGGAAATACTTTAGTTACGGAACAACTTTGCAATTCTACCATTTAGGAAAATAGCTCATAGGAAGGAAAAATAAGTATCTGATCTCGAACTTTAAGGGCAAGGTAGGTTCTCGTAGCTGACATAAACCATGCGAGCTACATGGGATCCAACGTTTTGTCCTACTAAGGAAGAGAACCCATGTTGAGGAGGAGCGTCATACTCTTTCCAGAGAGTATAACCTAGGTCTAGTTATCACTAAACAAAACTCAGTCTCGGGCCCAATATCAACTCAGCCTTAGGCCCAATAATAAACTCGGCCTTAGGACCAACCTACGGTGGCACATAGTTTTGGGGTAAGAAACTGTAGTAACTTACCCACTCGGTGCTAAATACTACTCCCTTTAGATTATCTGCGCTCCTCTCATAAAAATACACTTTTAGAATAGTCTCATGGTTCACCACAAACCCAATAATCAAATATATAATCTCAAATAGTGAAGTGGATTTCAAAGATCAAGGACCATTAGGTCAAATCATTTCTAAATTATCTTAAAATACTCAAATCATGGGTGCTTATAGCACGAGAGTTCATAAAATTTCAAGTCTCAAGTAGGGCATACTAACCCATATTTAAATCTTAAGTTAAAGCTCATCAAAAGCATATAGATAACATATAGATTCATAACTCATGTAGAAATCTGGAAGTTTCAGCAATTTATATCAAAATCTGAATATAGTCATATTGTTCAATGGCTCAAACATCATAAATATTAGCTTCTCAAGGGTTAAAATCATGGAGTTATTACCCAACAGTAATATTCTAGAAAATATGCAGAAATCATGTCATTTAACTCTAAATTCATGGGAAATATCAAGATAATGCATTCAATAATAATGGGAGAAAACCCCCTATTCAAATTCATGTAAAACCTCATAGATTTTAGGAAAATTATGATGTAAATAAGCCTTTTGGGAACAAGGGTGAAAGGGTTACCCTTGTTCAAACCCTACATACCTTGGATTATGCAATTAAATGAATAAGCTTGCTCTAAATCCTCTTCTTACTTTTGATAGTGGGTTCTTAAAACCTTTGAACTTGGGAATCTCAATTCTCAACTCACTTGCACAATCTATAGTGAGTTCTTAGATTTCTTGGAGAAGGGTTTTTGTTTTGATTTGATTTGGAGGGGAAAACCCTAGCTCTCTTATGTTAGAGCTGAGTAATGAGGCCAGCTGCTTCACATAGAATATATATATATGAGGGTTTCAAAGAGTGGAAAAGACCGAAATATCCTTTTTAAAATGAGTTTAAAATTTTGCGCGGGACTTGTAATGGTGCACGCCGATGGCCCGTCGGGTGTTCGACGGTCCATCGGTCCTAGCCGCCAGATGTTGCCTAGAACATTAATTTCTGCCTCCTCTCAAATGGTGAGGTGCGACGGTTGTCGGAGGCCCGACGATCAGTTGGCCCTCTTCGTCGCACGGAGCCAGTGGACTGATGATCTGCCTCTCAACGACGGTGGGGTGTGATGGCCTGTCGCCTATCTTGCGGTCCGTTGGATCCCTCCGTCATACCTGGGCGACTTCACTGTATTCTGGAAAAAGTTCTATCTTTTTATTCTGACATCAAAATTAAACAAAAAGGGTATAATTGGAAAGATAACTCAATTTCCCACACTATAGGAACTTATTTTTCCAAGAATTCAACAAGATCAACACACTAAACACTCAGGTTGTCTTTTCTCAATCTGATGGGGCATAATTACACCTCATTCAACATTCTCGAAGGCTCAAACTATGAGGGAATTTTGTAGGGCGTTACACATAGGCTGATCGAGCAAAGTAGATAATAAAACATATAAAGTTCACATAAAGATCACATCACTTGTAATCATAGAATATCCAACAAGGATAGCCCACAAAAATTCCACTAACAGTTTGATTATGCATATATATTCATGTATATTACAACAACACGACAAAGTAGAACATAATTTTACATCAAAATCCAGACAAATAGAAATAAGGAAGGATATATATATATATATATACAAGAATTCCAAGTAGAAATAATAAAAGACAGAGAAAATAGGCATATGACAAGTCAACATGTTAATTCTATCAAAAAATAAACACAATAAAGAAAGTGCAATGTATAGGATGGTGATGATGATGATGATGAATGATGATGATAATTAGGATGAAGGATGAGGTGGTCGCACAACCTCCATATAGACCTACAGAGGCAAGCCTCCTGATTTAGGACCCATGGAGGGTTCACTAATAAAAATTTTACCATCCACATAGATCACATTTTTGGAAAAAGATCCAGTTCAAACAAGATTTTTCTCACCCCAATTCCTTGATTTGTAGAAGATGCTGCAGTCACATGCTCGACTTGAACTGAAGATTGAGTTGTGATATCCTGCTTCTTTATGATCCAAGAGAAAATGTTTGAACCAAATTACAAGGAGTAACCAGATGTGCTTTTGTAATCATCCAAACATCCTCCCTAGCACTATCTAAATAACCAATAAAAGCTTCATTTTCCATACTTCTATACCAAATGCCATAATCTGTTGTCCCTGTAATGTACATCAACACCCTTTTAGAAGCTCCAAAATGCTTGGTTTCAGGACATTTCATATATCGAGACAATAAACTAGTAGCAAACATCATGCCTATACTGGAAGAAGTCATATACAACAAGCTTCCGATAAGGCTCCTATCAATTTTTGAATCTGCCCTCTTTTCTCCATCATCCTTCATTTATTTTTCATTCACAACAAGTGGAGTTACAATAGGTTTGCGCTTATCAAGCTTGAAATTTTTTAAGAGATTCAAAGCATAACACTTTTGGGACGATAAAATTCCATCGAAAGATTGAGAAATCTTAATTCCAAGGAAAACCTTCATCTTTCATAGGTCGAACATTTCAAAAACTTTTAAAATGGTATTTTTATCTTCTTGAACTACAAAATAATTTTCACCTGTGATCATCAAATCATGAACATAAATAGATATAACAATCGACCTCCCATCATCTGGCCTTTTGAAGTATAAAGTAGGCTTAGTTAGGCTTTTGTTAAAGCTTTGAGATAGAAAGTGAGTATCAAGCATAATATACCAAGCTCTAAAGCTTGTTTAAGACCCTAGAGAGCTTTTTTAAGCTTAAGACACCTTGGCTTCTTCACTTGAAACAGTAAAACCTTTAGGTTGTTCAACACAAATATCTTCTTCATGAAATCCATTTTGAAATGCAGATTTGACATGTAAATGGTAGATTTTCCACTTGTATTACATTGCAAGATAGACTAGATATCATACCATTTCATGTCTTGAGACAGGAGCAATCGTATGTCAAAAGTACACTCCAGGCTACTGGGAATAGCCTTTTGCTACAAGTGTGTATTTATGTTTGATGATGGAGCCGATTGGATTAAATTTTTTTCTATAGACCCATTTAACATTGATGGCATTCTTATGTTAAGGAAGATCAACTAGCTCCCAAGTATTATTTTTATTAATCATGGAATGCTCCTCCTCCATTTGTGAAAATCCAAGCTTCATGACCTAATGCTTCTTCAAAGGAGGATGGTTCAACAAAACAAAAATTGCATTGCTCATATACGTTAACTAGTTATCTAGTCTTCAAAATTAGAGAACAGATGACATTTCAACCTCTGAATAGTGTTTTATTCTAGCAATAAGACTGGAAGAAATATCACTCGTTCGTGGATTTAGAGCTACAAATGAAGTACTCACATCTTGGTTCTTTACAACAATAACTAGATCCAAATCATAGTGGCTAGACTCGTCTACCACAAGATCTCTATTGTTAAGAACCTTCATTGTACTAATATTATACACTTTATACCCTTTTTTGTTTGCCCTATAGCCCAACAAAATACAAAGTTCTGCTATGTTGTCCAATTTCTCTTTTTTAGCATTTGGAACATGGGCATATCACTCTGAACCAAATACTTTTAAGGGTCTTGCAGGAAGCTTTATACCCTTACATTCTTCAAATGGTGTCATCTCATTATGTTTGTTCTTTGTTCCAGAAACACCGTTCTGTTCTTCAGTGTAGTTCATAATGAATTGTTGTTGAATACCTTAATCTTTATTTAACATGTTGAATTGGTGTAAAGTATATTCAATTCCATTGTTTGACCAGATGTACATGAACCGACAACCACTCTCCGTTTACACCATAGCCTTGAATTCATCAAAAATAGAAAGTGCCTGCAATTTTTTACATAGAAGATAGACTCATGCCATCCAAATTAGATTATCTATAAAGTGAATAAAGTATTTATTTTCGCTCAAAGTATCCACCCTCATTGGTCCACATATATTTGTATCAACCAACTCTAGCTTTTCCTTTTCCCTCCAAAGACTTCCTTTAGGAAAGGATCATCTAGGCAATTTACCAAATTGACGTGACTCATAAACTTCTCCCCACGTGTAAATTTTTGGTACATCAAGGACCATACACTTGGATTGCATATACACCAACGAACTAAGGTTGCAATGACCAAAGATTTTTTCCCAAAGCCAAGTATCACTCATTTCAACATTGAAATAGCAACTTTCAGCAGAATAGCATAATTATCTCTTAGATCTGCTGGGTGTTTCGACTAGCTGCTTTTTTTGGTTCACTTGGTATTCACTATTTTTGTTTCTCCATTTGAGTTGAAGACTTTTGTTAGTTACAGCTATTGTATTGTTAAGACATTTAAACCTGAGAGGTTTTGGTGGTTCCTTGATAATTTATGGTGATATTGTATATTACTTGTTGGGAAATGAATGATAATAAGGAAGAATAAAAGAAGTTTTTGATGAGGTAATAGTAAAATTGATGTTGTTCCAGGCCATCAATGATTAATATAGTTTTGGTTTTGAACAATATCCAAAATCATTGAAGGAATCTACTTCAGTTACTACTTTTGCTAAGTCAGGAGAGCATGACTTATCACCTCTTCAAATAAACGGGTGATTGATTCTGGTTCCACAAATTAAATGACATGTAACCCTAATATTTTTACTAACATTCAGTCTCATAGAACACCATTCCCAATTATGGCAGCTGAAGGATCAATTTGTAAAGGTGTTGGATATAGACTTGTTAAACCAACCTCCTTTATTACCTTATCATCTGTATTAATTCTCCAAAAATTGATTTTTAATTTGACTTCATTTAATAAATTCACCAAAGATCTTAAATGGTTATATCTCGTTCTTTCCTGATCATTGTCTTTTTTTGTGATTTTGTAATAAATTAGGTTATTGGTAAAGGACATGTATCTAAAGTTATCTACATCCACTACCAGAAATTACCCCTATGGCAACGGTTTAAAAATCATTGCAATAGATAATAAAATCATTGTTATAGAGCTACCGCAATGGTTTTATATGCATTGCATATGTGAGCGTTTGGATAGGCCTATTGTAATGACTTTTGCAACAGTTACAGAAAACGTTTCAATAGGTCTATCTATTGCAACGGTTTTTGTAAATTCTATTGAGATGGTTCGAATTATCTATTGCAACGGTTTAGAGACATTCCAATAGACTGTATTGCAACGGTGAAGAACCTTTTCAATAGGTTGTATTGCAATGGTTCTTAACCGTTGCAATAGACTCTATTGCAATGACAAAAAATGTTCCAATAATCCTTTTGCAATAATTATTGATCTTTTGCAACGTGTTTTCACAACATGTAGCAACGGTTTTTGACACCTATTGCAACAATTTTCAAATCTTTTGCAACATTTTTTGCTACCTATTTCTACATTTTGCCACGTATTATTGCAGAAAGTTCAAATATCAATTGATATATAGAGAGATGGAGAATTATATTAATACACAATTATATATACAGATCATAGCAAAATCTTTCATTAATAATAATTCAAATTAAAATATCCAACAAAAGTAATCTAAATCCTAAAGTCAAATCATCATTAGTTCTCCCATAAAGTATCAAGTTCGAGTGGCGATAAGTTTTACAAAATTCAATATCAAAAAGATCGATACTAAAACATCTATCAACAATTCAAAAATTTTCTCAAGTAAGGTCAATTTCTTTATCAGTTTTTTCATCTCCTCCTTCATTTTTAACTTCCATAAAAAGAGAAAAAATAATCTCAATTAGCACTTAAATTACATCATATTTAAGTCATTAAAGAAATGAATAATACTGGAATGAAAAAAACGAATAGACGAAGGAGATACAAGCATGTCAGCTGAAATTAAAGGAATCAGAGATGCAGTGCAGTTGATACGAGAGTTCAATGCAAGCAAAACATTTGAAGATTCTGTATTTGCACAGACTTTTTCTGTAGCTATTCATCAAATGTGTTCATATGTTTTGTACTTTGAGCAAAGGGAGATGAAAGGCAACAACATTTCCAGGAATAATCCTACTAGTGTTCTGTTTTTTATATGAAGAATCTCATTGTCTATATCCTGAATAAGCCTCTTGCCTAGAAAGCAAATTCCGACAAGTTGATAAATCTGTACTTTTCATGTGTTTATTTAATATATATTGTTGGCATACGTAATCAAACTAGTAACTATCACATCAGCTACAAATAATTTTTGAAGATGTCACTAACAGACTCAAAATTTTAAGCAATTCACCTGATACATTGAACTTCTAATGGGGTATCCAAATGAATTTAAAATTTATTTGTTGTCTTTCCTTCATTATTGACTATATTGGATGTTATCTTTTATGTAATCTCGCTGGTTCTGGAGGATGTTCTGTACAATAACATACTGACTTGTAGTGGTATTACTCTTGGGGTTCCCCGCTATGATGTAATTGGAATATTTAGAGCTCAGAAGTGACATGGTTATGCATCTTTTTTTATGCTCCTTATTAATGGTTGACCTATATTTTGGATTTTAGATGTAGTTTGCACCAGGAAAATGATTTTCCTTGGATCCTAGGGAGGTCATTTTCCACTAATCATCGGAAATCAGTTTCCTTAGGCTAACTGTTTAGTGCAACCAAACAAGAAAAAATAGTCAAAACATTTTATTTACACTAGTCACACCTGATAGATTGCAGATTTCTGCTACCACTGGACTAGAGAACCTCTGTAGCATGTCGTGCCTTTTCATTCATCTTACTTCTCCATCTTTATTTCTAATTTCATTTTCCCATTAGTCTAGGTTGCAGTTTTTGCTTAGAATAAAGAATACAATAACAATATTTTTTTTGAAATACAAAATCTTCAGTTTACCACGGTTTACCTAATTATATCTTGTCGGTTGTGTTAGATTTAACACAAACAAAATTGCTTTCAATCCTTTGGACCTACCAGGTGCTATAACTTTTTTGTTTTCCCTTATCCTCTTTATAGCCGATGGAAATACAATGAAGGCAGAAGAAACACCAAAACTGTTGCTTAAAACTGCAAATGGCCTATATTTTGCTAGTCAGCAAATCAAAAAATTCACCAAAGAAGGTAAATAAACTTTCCCTTGGATTTAGTATGTTAGGTGTAAGCAACACTGAATATTGATGCTCTTTAAGATTCATGATATTTTTCAAATTTTGTTTGCACAAGATTGAGCTGGCCAAATTTCTCTATGAAATGTTTGGACTAAATAGCATAGAACCTAGAATCTCTAGCATAACTTAATTAAGTGTCTATTTATGCAGGGGATTCGATCTAACCCTATCTTATTTTGCTCAGGTTGCACAAGGAACTATTCTGGCTAAGGGTATTTGAATTTATAGATAGAGTGCCAGAGATAGATCCCTACATTCCATAGGGAAGGAGGTTGTCAACTATAAGAGGCAAAGTCCTACAATTTTACAACTTAAATCCCTGAGTCTTCCTTCAAAATAGACAAATTCTAATGCTAAAAAAGAAGTAGAAGAAGAAGAAGAAAGGGCAAGAAGAAGAAGAAAAGAAGACAGATCTTGATTGGTCACCCCGCATCCGAATAGTCTTACTCAACCTGGATGATCTGGATCATAACTGTTGTGAATGAATCAACTGATTGAATACCATCTTCACTTTCTGGAGTTTGTACTCTCCCCATTTCAACCTACAAGTCATATCCAAAACGAGCAAGTAAATTGAGTTATTTTAATATTTAATAAAGAATAAATGATCTTGATCGATTCTGAATTAGAAAATTTCATACTATTTAATTTGTAATATTTTCAGATGAATCCTTGTACACTCATCCAGATATTCTTTTTCCAGTATCCACAAAGAATTCCTTGTTCGACACAGCATCACAAATTTCCTTCTTTTTTCCAAGTTACACCCAAGTCAACATTAAAAAAATTTCAAGTCAACAAGTTCATAGTAACAATATAAAAGAATACCAAACCTCATGGATTAGAGTAATACTTGTTTTGCCAACAGTGTAAGGATACTTGCACATTTTCCAATTCTATTTATTAGCATTGGACATATCCTGCAAGACAATTTGTACAGATAAGTTTTAAAAAAACTAAAGTACTGATTATGGAACAAAGTAATAACTTTACATATTCATATCATACCTTATCTTGTTTGGAGTTCAAATACTGAAGCAAATCCACAAAAGTAGGTTCTGAAATAGTTTTAGGCCTATTTGTCATTCAAATTTTGTAACGCCCCAAAGTTTTTCCTAGCTAATTTTTTTATAGATTCGTCCAAAAACGGACACTCGGTGAAGGAGTTATTGTTAATTTAAGTTCTAGTCATAAAACACCGTCATTCCTGTCCTTGGCGCACACCGAAGAGGGTGTAAATGATAATGGTCAATTTTCAGTGAGACTCCGTAATGGTGGCGCATGCGTAGTGGGCCAAATTTCCATTCGTCAATTTCCAGTGAGCCACCGCGATATTGGCGCATTGCAGTGGCCAATAAGATCAGGTTCCCATTTTAATTTTTTCTAGCTTTATTCAGAAATTAACAAGGGTAGTTTGGACTTTTTCTAAGTCTCTTAAAATTTCCAAACAGGAGATTAAGACCTCTACAAGCGTAATATTCGACATTCTCTAGATTTTCATCAAAATAAAAACCCTAGTTCATATACTTCTCCTCCAAGAAACTCAAGATTCAACCATGGGTTTTCAAAATTTATCAGAGATTTGGAATCCCCAAATCATAGGCTTCAAGGATCAGCCATTATTCTTTATAATCGAGTTATGCTCTCATGGGTATAGAAATCATGTTTTAAGAAAAGGGTTTTAGATTTATGATTTATAATAATGTTTTTAGAAGCCTCAATCACATTGTTTTGGTCTTTAGGACTTCCTCAAAGTTGATTCAAAATTCTATATATGTGTATTCATGTGTTTAAGGATGAATATTCAATTGAGAGCATGAATTATAATGAACCCCTCTGTTATTATGATTTTTTCACCTTCCATATGATATGAATTGTTTTAAATTGCATCTTGAAAGGATGATATGAAATGTCTTGATTTATGCTATGACTTGAATATGATTTCGCAATAAAAAGAGAGGGTTATGCATGTTGAATATGCATATAACAAAGAGTACCATGGTATGCCAAAAGAACACTTCTCAGTATAGTTTTTTTGACTTGTGTTTCGGAATATGAAATCTTTTATACTATTTGTATGTTTGGGTGGTCTGAACTGTATTTTAATAAAAGAATTATGCATGATTCAATATGGCTCAGAAATAGGACTTGCTAGTCTTGGTGTGACGACACCAATTCAAATTACGCCATGATAATTCATAATAGAATAGAACCCATCTTTGAAATAGGACTTTTCAGATGTTGAAACTAGAAAAAAATGCATCTTTCAGAACAGGATACAATTGGGCATAAAGAGAGTGTAGGTGGTTCCCCGAAGAAGGCATGAGTTAAGATAACTCATTGCCCCAAACCGTGATATGACTATTTGGGTACATTATATGACACTGTCTTAGGCCATGTGGCGTACCAGAATTTGAAACTCCAACCCCTGTGGCATACACGGGTTGGGGGCTTCCCCACATAAAGATCAGGCATTGCATTGACAAGAATGATTTTGATTTCAAAAAGTGCCCATGTGTTTAGAACTATTTCATGTATGATATTTTGACCAATTGCTCTCCAACTATTTTATAGATATACAAGCTTTATTTTTGGATTACTTTGCATACCAGTACATCTGTATTGACCACCCCTCCTCCCTCCAAGTTCTGAGGCTCAGTCTAGGGGTCCAAAAAAGCAGTAGATTTTATCAGATAGAGTTGCAGTGTCCAGTTGGTGAGCCTTATTTATTCTAGAAGGCCTGTTTACTTTCAGACAACTATTATTAGATATGGTTTTGGTCTACTGGGGGCCTTGTCCTAGTTTTCGAATTGTGTTAGTGATCATGTAGTAGAGATTTGACGGACGGTTTCCAGATGTTGTTAGATGGTTTTGGATTGTCCTCTTCTATTATTGAATATATATCAGATTTATAACCATGGTTCCGTTCTGTTGAAATTTTCTATATTTCATTATTTTCGTATGAATGGTGTATATGAATTCAAGGTTGGAGGGTATCTGGGCCTTCCTTGTTCGGGATTCCATCACGGCCAGGTCCTCGGTTCAAATTGTGACAAACTTGGTATTAGAGAATAGTTCATGGTCCTAGGTGTCTATGAAATTGTGTCGGGTAGAGTCTTATATATGGGTGTGTAGCGCGCCACACTTATAAGAAAGGGGATACTAGGCCTTTAGGGATGTTTCCCCTCTTTGTGATCTAGTTCGTTCTTCGGAGTCTACTCTGTCACTAATCAATGCTCTCTTTCTTTTCAAAAAAATCGATCACGCCTCCTCATCGCACTATCGATCAGAATAAAAAGACAGATGAGATCCGTCCCACTCACATAATGCGGACCCGTAATAGAGCTCTCACCCCAGTACATTTTCCTACTATGGGAGTACCTCCAGTCCCGACAAGTCCTCCTTGAGCTCCAAGAACAAATGTTAATCGTCCCCAGTCCTCTCTTAGGGACATATTGAATGCGGAATTCAGATAGTCCATTCACATGCTTGCACAGCTGGTAGCCGCACAGACTCAAGGTCAGAGGATATTGGGTATGCATTTGTTACTTTGAAGGCTACAAGGGTGGGCTAGTTCATGAGAATGAACCCACCCAAATTGTCTAGCACTAAGGTAGAAGAGGACCCACAAGAGTTCATGGACGAAATGGAGAAGATTTTCAGAATGATGCATATAGATCAGGTGGAAGGGGTTGAGATAGTAGCATACCATCTTAAAGATATAGTGAACCAATGGTATAATAAGTGGGAATAGGAGAAGGGTGAGAGTGTTGAGCCCACAGTTTGGGGCGATTTTGTGGAAGCTTTTCATGATCGATTTTTTTCTCTAAAGTTGAGGAAAGCCAAAGCAGAGGAATTTATGAATCTTAAGCAGGGGAAGATAAGTGTCCAGGAGTACACTCTGAAGTTTAACCAACTTGCTAATTTTGCTCCAGAGATGACGTGTAATATGAGGGTCCGGATAAGGAAATTTGCATTCAGCCTTTTCAATTATCTAGCGCTTGAATAACAAGGGGCAATGCTAAATTGGGATGTTGAATTTATTAGGCTGTCAGTCCACATGCAGTAGGTAGAAGAGAAGAATATTTTTTTTCAAATATAAAGAAAAGGACAGGCAGGCAAAGAGAGCCAGAATAGCAGATCAGAACCACAGTCATCCACAAAACGGTAACTGGGGCAGTAAATGGTAAAAGAAGAAGTTTTGGAGTAACGCACAGTCTACACCTAGCGCCCCAGTGCCCATACCCCAGTTGATAGAAGATCTCAAAGTTTTCAAACTAGTCATGGACCCAGAGCTTAAGATACTACCACGACCCGAACAAGGGCTTGGCTGTGACGGATATCCCAAACTATGAAGGCCAGGAATGCCCTTCTCTATCTAGTAATCATACACAACATTCATATAATAAAAGAAGATTCGGAAACATAATCTGCTATGGAAACATGATCAATTCTAAATTCAACACAAGTATGGAAACTGTAAATCAACTACATCTAAATAATATCTGACTCAGTCTGTGAAATCTCTACTACATGAAAATCTAAAAACTATCTAAAACTAGGACAAGGACCAAGTAGACCAAAATTTAAATAAGTGACATAATTCAAAAAGATAGGCCTTCTGGAATAGGGAAGGCTCATCACTGCATAATCTGATCAGCTACCTGAATTATCTACTACTTATCTGGACCCTGAGACTGAGTCTTAGAACCTGAGAAGTAGGGGGAGGGGTGTTCAATACAGATGTACTGGTGTGCAGAGCATATCCAAAATAATCATTTCTTATTCAACATATATGAGAGAAATTTAAAACAGTTCATAAGTAAATCATATAGTAAGAATTCACATGGTCATTTTAAAGACTCTGTAAAAATCATCTCAACTCTGAGAAATCTGTGTTACTTCTGTGCTAGGTGGTATACCCTACAACTCTAAAAAAATTTCATGGGATATATGGAAAATGCCATTAACTTGGCAGTGAAGCCCCCAACCCAAGTGTGCCACATGGGTTGAAGTCTCTAAATCTACTATGACATACGTCCATCGCCAGCGTACAATAATAATCTACTTGTATTGGCAAATAAAGTTTCAGGGTAAGAGTTTCTTGAACTCGCGCCTTATTTGGGTAGCCACCTAACCCTCTTTAAGACCCTTTTTAAAACTCTATCAAAACATACAGTCTCTGAAAACATACTTTGAAAACATGCTTTGAAAACATAATCTGGTATGGCATAGATACATATAGCATCGCCATACCATTGACTTGTAAGTCACATCTATGAGCCATTATTAGTCTATCATAAATCTCTATTTTCAAAACACAAGTTTTAGGACCACCATTTCAATAATTCAATTCAAAGAAACTCTTTCTCAAACCTCATGTAAACACATGCAAGGAACTCATCTTTGTCATGCATTTCAGTAGTACAGTACATGATTGTCATGTCAAAGTTCTCAATTCACATGAAATTCCTTCTCTTAAACACAAGAACATATTTATATCAAGAAACACCCTCTCAACAATTTTAAATCATGCTCAAATGCTATAATATTGCGTAAATATCTTTCAAATCACAAAACCATAATCTTTAATTCAATACACGAGAGAGAGTTCATAATTTATGCCCTCAACGATCATAAATCTCAATTTCCATACATTTACGTATACATGTAAATCAATTTAGGGGATACGACCACAAGGTCTAAACAATAGTAACATTAAAACATTCGGAATATGTAACTTAAATACATAGATTTCAAAACCCCTTTGAAATTTATGCATAAAAAAATAAAAATCATGCTCTAATGGTTTTAAGCCCATGTAGTTTTTTAGGATAAACCCCACGTACCTCTATCTAGAAATTTAAAGGATGCTTCTTGATGCCCATGGTTTGACCATTCTAAATCTTCAATTTGTTTTGAAAATCCACGGTTGAATCTTAATTTATTTGGATTATCAATATGGAACCCTAGAGAGTATTCTTGAATATTTTTGGTGAATGTATGATTAATATGCTCAATTGGTGTTAAAATCTCGTGTTTGGATTGATAAGGGTGTGGAAAAATACCCAATATACCCTTAATGAGACCGGTTTTAAACTATAATTGGGAGCCCGATTTCATGGGCCACCGCGATGCGCCACTATCGTGGTGGCTCACTGGAGATTGACAAATGGGAATTTGGCCCACTCCGCAATGAGCCACCATCGTGAAGTCCCACTGAAAATTGACCATCATCATTTACACCCTCTCCACGATGCGGCAAGGATAGGAATGACGATGTTTTAAAATTAGGACTTAAATTAACCATAACTCCTTCATTGAGTGTCCGTTTTGGGCACATATTATGTCGATGGAAAACTTATTCAATCATCTAGGAAATGAAAAGTTGAAATCTAAGGGATTCAACTGGGAAAAAAGTATAAATAATACTAGAAGCCAATGCATAAATCATTCTAAAAGCCAATGCTTGATATTTTAGGGATAAAATTTAGCTAAGAAAAACTTTGGGGCATTACAGATACCCAGTCACAGGGCAGAGTAGCTCAACAGTACCGTCCTTATCCACAGTGTGAGACTTAAGGTACGCATCATCATAGGAGGTGTCAATTGGGCGTATTCATATGTTATTTGTATGGTTAGCCGGGTCATTTTCAGAGGTATTGTCCATCTGCTAGAAGGAATGTTGGTGGAGAAAAATCTCAAGAAAATTCCTCCGCACCACCACAACCTTAGAAGTGTGCCACATCAACTACCGAGAGCAGTTGCAACCTGTTATATGCTTTTACCAATCTCCAAGAGGAGGAAGCCTCACTAGATGTTATCACCGGTACGTTACAAATTTTTTCCCTTAATGTATTTATGTTTCTTGATCCCGGGTCTGCCTTATTTTATGTGACCCCGTTTGTGGCTATTAGTTTTGGGTTTGAGTCTGATGTGATTGCTGAACCTTTATCTGTATCCACTATAGTGGGTGATTTTGTTGTAGCTAGGAGGGTGTATAAAAATTATGTTGTGTCAATTCTTAGTAGGGATAATGTGGCAAACCTCATAGAACTTGATATGGTTTCTTTTGATGCTATCTTAGGGATGGAGTTGATCCATTGGTGTTATGCCATACTAGACTGTAGAACCCGAAAGGTTACCTTTTCTTTTCTGAATAAGCCAGCAATAGAGTGGAAAGGGCACTCTTTAGCACCTAGAGGGCACTTCATATCTTATCTTAGAGCCCGTAAACTTATTTCCAAGGGTTGCTTGTATCATCTTTTTTGGGTTAAAGATTCTAATACTAAAAGTCTTCCTCTTTAGTCTGTCCCTGAAGTAAAGGAATTCTTAGAAGTCTTTCTAGCTGATTTCCCAGGAATACCACCTTATAAAGAGATAGATTTTGGCATAGATGTGTTTCCAGACACTCGTCCCATCTCTATTCCGCCATAGAGAACGGCTCCAGCAGAGTTGAAAGAGTTGAAAGAGCAGCTAGCAGACCTCCTAGATAAAGGTTCCATCCATCCAAGTGTTTCCCCCGGGGTGCACCTGTACTTTTCGTACGAAATAAAGATGATTCCCTTTGTATGTGTATAGACTACCACTAGTTAAACAAGGTCACTATGAAAAATAAGAATCTACTTCCTAGGATTGATGATCTATTTGACCAACTTAAGGGTGCCAAGTGTTTTTCTAAAATAGACCTTTGTTTAGGATATCATCAATTGAACGATGGGCAGTCATACATTCCCAAAATAGCTTTTTGAACCAGATATGGTCAATATCAATTCCTAGTTATGTCCTTCGGGTCTACTAATGCCCCTGCAGCCTTCATGGACCTAATGAATAGGGTTTTTCAATAGTTTCTAGACTTGTTTATCATAGTTTTCATTGATGATATCTTGGTCTATTCCAAAAGTGAGAAGGACCATGCCAATCACCTCCGAATTATCCTTCAAACTCTCAAAGATCATAGGTTGTATATGAAGTTCTCCAAGTGTAAATTTTGGTTAAATACTATTGCTTTCTTGGGGCACATTGTGTCTAGTGAGGGGATTAAGGTTGATCCCCTAAAGCTTGAGGTAGTGAGGAAATGGCCCAGACCCATGACTCCAACTGACATTCGGAGCTTCTTGGGTTTGGCGGGTTATTACAAAAGGTTCGTAGAGAGTTTTTCTTCCATAGCTGCACCACTTACTAAGTTGACTTTGAAAAAGGTGAAGTTTTTATGGTCTGACTCTTGTAAGAATAGTTTTGAGAAGTTGAAAGAAAAGTTGACTACTGCTTCTGTTTTGACTCTTCCGGAGGGTACAGAAGGTTTTGTTGTATACTGTGATGGATCTCGAGTTAGACTTGGGTGTGTTCTTATGAAGCACAGTAAGGTAGTAGCTTATACATCTAGGCAGTTGAAGGTGCATGAGTGGAACTACCCCACTCACAACTTGGGGTTAGCGGCTGTGGTTTTTACACTTAAGATCTGGCGGCACTATTTGTATTGGGTACATGTTGATATATTTACTGGCCACAAGAGTTTACAGTATGTGTTCTCGTGGAAAGAATTTGATCTTAGGCAGAGGCGATGCTTGGAACTTTTAAAGAACTATGAAATGAGCCTACACTATCATCCGGGCAAGGCGAATGTGGTAGCCGACTCCCTTAGCAGGTTATCTATGGGTAGTTTTTCTCATGTTGAGGGATATTGTGAAGGATATTCACCGGCTTACAAATCTAGGAGTGCGACTCTTTGATTTCAAAGATGGGGGAATGGTTGTTCATAAGATAGCTAAATCTTCCCTTTGTGCTGAAGTTAAAGAGAAGCAGGCTGAAGATCCCATCTTGATGTAGATTAAGAAATATGTGGGTCAACAGAAAGTGATGTCCTTCAAAATTGGTGGTGATGGTATTTTGAGGTATCAGGGTAGATTATGTGTACCCGATATTGATGGTTTGTGGAAGAGAATTATTGATGAAGCTCACACTTCGAGGTATGTTGTTCACCCAGGATCTACTAAGATGTACCATGATTTGAAATCTATGTATTAGTGGAATAATATGAAGCGTGATGTGGATAACTTTGTTTCTAAGTGTTTGAATTTCCAACAAGTTAAAGTAGGGCATATGAGGCCGGGTGGTTGTTCCTAAGAGATAGCCTTGTCCTTGTGAAAGTGGGAGATGATTAATATGGACTTCATTATAGGACTCTCGAAGTCCCAAAACCACTATGATTCTATATGGGTAATTTTAGATAGGCTGACCAAGTCAGCCCACTTTTTGCCTGTTAGGACTAACTATTCAGGGGAGGATTGTGCTAACTTGTTCATTGCAGAAATAATTCATTTTCATGGGGCACCTGTGTCCATCATATCCGACCGAGGTGCACAATTTTCTTCTCAGTTTTTGAGATCTTTTCAGAGAGGTTTAGGTACCCAAGTGAACCTTAGTATTGCTTTTCACCCTCAGACTGATGGGCAGGCTGAGCGCACCATTCAAACCCTTGAGGACATGTTGAGAGCCTGTGTGATTGATTTTAAAGGTAGTTTGGTGGAACACCTACCCCAGATAGAGTTGGCATATAATAATAGTTTCCATTCCAGTATTAAGATAACACAATTTGAGACATTGTATGGGAGAAGATATAGGTCACCAATGGGGTGGTATGAAGTGGGTGAGATACAGATGTTTGGTCCTAATCTTGTTCATCAAGTAATGGAGGATGTGAAAGTCATTAAAGAACGACTTTAGATAGCTTAGAGTCATCAAAAATCCTATACCGATGTTAGGAGAAGAGATCTAGGGTTTGAGGTTGGATATTGGGTGTTTCTCAAGGTTTCTTCCATAAAGGGAGTTATACAATTCAGGAATAAAGGTAAGATGATTCCTCTCTATGTTGCGCTATACTAGATTGTGAGAAGGATAGGTGGTGTTGCATATGAGTTAGAATTGCCTGCCAGTTTAGGTTCTGTTCCTCTGGCATTTCATATATCTATATTGAAGAAGTGCATTAGAGACCATTCTTTAGTATTTCTTGTCAAAGAAATCAAAGTGACAGACTCCTTATCCTATGAAGAAGAGTCTGTAGAATTTTTGGATCGCCAAGTTACAAGATTGAGGAACAAAGAGATAGCCATAGTTAAAGTGTTGTGGAGAAATTAAAAAATTGAAGAAACAACTTGGGAATCAGAAGTTGACATGAGAGCTAGATACTCAAACCTTTTTTATCCAATGGATGACGAAATGGAAGGTACAATCTTTGCCTTATTCTTTCTATGCCTTAGTATGGTTGAAATTATGCTTGTTTGTGTCCCACGTCAACATTCAAGGACGAATGTTCCCAAGTGGGGGATAGTCTAATGCCCTAAATTTTTTCCTAGCTAAAGTTTTTGTAGATTCATCCAAAAACGAACACTCGGTGAAGGAGTTATGGTTAATTTAAGTCTTAGTCGTAAAAAACCATTATTCCAGTCCTTGGCACATCGTGGAGAGGGTGTCAATAACGATGGTCAATTCCAGTGAGACTCCGCGATGGTGGTGCATTGCGGAGTGGGCCAAATTCCGATCCGTCAATTTCTAGTGAACCACCGCGATAGTGGCGCGTTGCGGTGGCCCATAAGATCGGGTTCCCGATTTAAATTTTTCTAATTTTGTTCGGAAATTAACAAGGGTAGTTTGGACTTTTTCCAAGTCTCTTAAACCGTCCAAACAGGAGATTAAGACCTATACAAGCATAATATTCGACATTCTCGAAATTTCCATCAAAATAAAAACCTTAGTTCATATACTTCTCCTCCAAGAAACTCAAGATTCAACCGTGAGTTTTTAAAATTTATCGGAGATTTGGGATCCCCAAATCGTAGGCTTCAAGGATCAGCCATTATTATTTATAATCGAGGTACGCGGGGTTTTCCTAAAATCTCATGGGTATAGAAATCTTGTTTTAAGCAAAGGGTTTTAGATTTATGATTTCTAATCATGTTTTTAGAAGTTTCAATGACATTGTTTTGGTCTTTAGGCCTTTCCCCATGTTGATTCGAAATTCTATATATATTTATGGATGTGTTTAAGGATAAATATTCAATTGAGAGCATGAATTATAATGAACCCCTCTCTTGTTATGATTTTTTCACCTTCCATATGATATGAATTATTTTAAATTGCATCTTGAAAGGATGATATGAAATGTCTTGATTTATGCTATGACTTGAATATGATTTCGCAATAAAAAGAGAGGGTTATGCATGTTGAATATGCATATAACAAAGAGTACCATGGTATGCCAAAAGAATACTTGACCACCATATGTTTGAATAATCTGAGTATAGTTTTGACTTGTGTTTCGGAACATGAAATCTTTTATACTGTTTGCATGTTTGGGTGGTCTAAACTGTATTTTAATGAAAGAATTATGCATGATTCAATATGGCTCAGAAATAGGACTTGCTAGCCTTGGTGTGACGACACCAATTCAAATTACGCCATGATAATTCATAATAGAATAGAACCCATCTTTGAAATAGGACTTTTCAAATGTTGAAACTAGAAAAAAATGCATCTTTCATAACAGGATACAATTGGGCATAAAGAGAGTGTAGGTGGTTCCCCGAAGAAGGCATGAGTTCAGATAACTCATTGCCCAAAACCGTGATATGACTATTTGGGTACATTATATGACACTGGCTTAGGCCATGTGGCGTATCAGAATTTGAAACTCCAACCCCTGTGGCACAATCGGGTTGGGGGCTTCCCTACAGAGTCAATGGCGGATTCCATACATCCCATGGGATTTTAGAATAGTAGTGGTGTACCACCTAACTTAGAAATGATGCAAAGATCAGGCATTGTACTGACAAGAATGATTTATGATTTCAAAAAGTGCCCATGTGTTTAGAACTATGTCATGTATGATATTTTGACCAATTGCTCTCCAACTATTTTATATATATACAAGCTTTATTTTTGGATTACTTTCCATACTAGCACATCTGTATTGACCCTCCCTCCTCCCTCCAGGTTCTGTGGCTAAGTCTAGGCGTTCAGAAAAGCAGTAGATTTTATCAGACAAACTTGAAGTGTCCAGTTGATGAGCCTTCTTTATTCCAGAAGGCCTATTTACTTTCAGAAAACTATTATTATATATGGTTTTGGTCAACTGAGGTCCTTGTCGTTGTTTTCAGATTGTGTTATTGATCATGTAGTAGAGATTTTGCAGACAGTTTCCAGATGTTGTTAGATTGTTTTGGATTGTCCTTCTCTATTATTAAATCTATATCAGAATAAATTGCATTCATAGTCCATTATTTTTCATTTTCGTGAATGTCATATTTATCATGTAATTTTGTGCAATTTGGTTATTGCAAAAACTGTGAAATGATTTGAACTAGAAATTTGAATAGTGATAAATTTGAACCTGGATATAGCTCCACATATCATCATGTGTCTTCAACTTTTCCCAACTAAGATTAAGAGGACAAAACGTCATATTCCTTGCCAAAGTTCCAAGAAAACTGCTAAACTCAGTGACCACTGCTTTAGTAGGATCAATAGGCTGATTCAACTCATTTATCATTATTAGTTGACGCTTAGTTCGTCCATGTACAACTGTCATTTGTATAGCGCCTCTTTTTCTATTATTAATTGAAGGGCCTACAATAATATGAACAACAAAATTACTAGAATCCAAATAATTTTTACTATAGTATGAACTAAAATTTATGTATTCTTGCCTTCTCCAGATTGTTCGTTTGCTTCAAAATTAGAAAGTTGTGACTGATTTTGCTGCACTTGTTTGAGTGATGGTTTTGATGCACGAGTGGTGTAATGTGACAATTCTTGGCGCACTTGCTCCTCTACTGGTGCTACAGGTAACATAGGAACTTGAATCACCTGTTGCACTTGTTCTTGTACTTCGGATCTAACTGGAACATTGTTTGACTTCTCCTTCTGCATGTGATGATTTTCGTTTGCATTTACATAGCCTGTATTCTTCTTCTTCTTCTGTTCTAGTATCTGTTTATTTTGTAATGCTGCTAGTGATCCGACTGAAACAAATTTCTTAACTTTCTGGTGATTCATGATTGTTCAACTCTGATATGAAAGTTTAAAAATGTATAACATAGGCTGAGTACTGTAATTCCAGATAACAACCATCAATGAACAATGTTTCTTGTTTCATTTTGGACAAAACATGCTAATAGAACATACTAATACTTTCAGTAGTATGCAATTTTTGGTTTATGTAAATTGCTAACTATAAAGAAACAACAATTCTAAATAATGAAATACTAGCTTGGAAGACAGAGAAACTAGTAATAGTACTCCAAGAAGCAGAAACAGTTGAAGAGTGGTTGTTGTTACTGGTAATTCTAAGAGGTGAAGGAAGATTAAGAACACAAAGTATCCTACCAGAAGTACCTGCTCTTGTTTCTTCGTTGCTATACAAGAAGAAAAATGCAACCACTACATCAAGGGTTCAAAGCTGGTTTAGTACAAAAGAAAGACAGGCCACAGCAGCTACACCACCCTCAATCTCAAATAAAATGGGATCAATTATATGAATCACCACCATCTGTATTACTCCATTAAAGCTAGGATGTAGACGGGAGAACGGATAACAATATCCAAGTAAGCTCAAATTCATTTCAAACATTCAAAACAAAACACACAATTGAAGATCCATTCAGATCCAAAAAGAGAGGCATTATAAATCTGGCAAAAGCATTTCAATCCATCCAGCATACTCACAAAGAGTACATCTAGCCCTCAAGAGCACATCTTTGTCTTCCTTGAATGTCATCAAAAAAATTAGCTGACAAGGTACTTCTCAAATCAACTACTAATACAGTTAGAACTACAACAAAATTTCAAACGAAATTGCTCTTCCCCCCGATGGTTTCTGTTATGTACAAATCATGTGACCTTTCTTCCTTTGGCTCTTTTTATTCGCCCCCAGTTTCTTTGTTATGGTTGTTTTTGTACTAGGAAAATGCTTTCTAAATCACCTTCAATTTTATGAAATATTCTTTGCTTCCAAAAAAATATATTTTTCGCCATTAGGAGAATCTCAAATCTTATTCTGACAAGAGGGGTTGCTTGGATGGTAATCCCAAGGCAACAAAAATGGTTGGAGCTCCTAAGGAGTAGTGAAAATAAAAGCTCTTATTAAAAATCTATTGCTTTAACCAAAAATTATACATTATTATAAACTTTTAATGCAAAAAACCTTATCAGGGAAACATTGAGCACATGGAATGAGTAGCATAGGCTACTTTATACCCCTAATCACAATAAAAAAATCCCCCAAGGTAAAAAGGGAAAAAATGCCATGAAATGAACTTTAATTATCCGCTATAATAGTAAAGTCAGTTAACTATTTTATGTCACATAACACAGATATATGTTCTTTCCTCCATGTCAAAACATTGTTTAGTGGATAATAAGAGCATATCATTTCAATAAATAAATGGCTAATCAGTATGTTTGACTAAGTCAATTCTTCTGGACCTGGTTTGATTACCACATGAGAATATGAAATTTTGAACTGAAAAACAACCATTACTTCAGATTTGGATAAAGTAAAGAAAATAGTCTTCTTTAATATCTTTTTTAAAGTATTGATAACTCTTCTTTGTAATGTTAACATATTTCCTCAAAGGACAAGTTCTTGGAGGTGTTCTCCCTTCCTCCTAGGTGAAGGTACCTTATCTTAAGATAATGTACTGTGTAACTGACTAAGAGTTTTCCTTATAGTATTTCTTCAATATTCATTATGACAATCCTTCGATGCAATATATTGTCATCTTTCCTGCAGTGATATCTCTCGCAACTATTTGTGTGGAACTATTCCCCGCGAATGGGCATCAATCAAATTGGAATTTATGTGAGCTGCACCTGAGTTGCACTTTACACTATACACATTACATAAAAAGGTTCCTTTAATTTAAACTTTTCAATAATTAATGGTTTTCATGGTGAATCAACTCTCCGGGAAAATTCCAAAATACTTGGGAAATATGACTACACTACTTTATATGTATGTTCTCTTGGATTTCTCTTGAATTATGGAGCATCACTACAAAACTTTCAGGGGTTTGAAAAATCATGTTTAATGGAACTGTTCCAAAAGAACTTGGAAACATGGTTAATCTGCAGAATCTGTAAGGCCTTCCTAAATCTTATTTAGATGAATCTATGTTGCCCAAATTCTTCAAATATGTGAATGGGAGCGTGTTAGATTCTCCAAAAGTAGTGTATTTTGAAGAACCTAATAGCGGTGCGACATCAAAAGTGAAAAGTCCATGTAACTTAGGATGAAATTATGCTTTCAGAATATCTTGACAAGTTAGCTGCCTTTTGCTTTGTGCAGCACTTTTAGTTTAATAATCTCACAGGCAAGTTGGCCGAGGAAGTAAGTAAACTCACAAAATTGACAGAACTGTGAGTACCTAAAAATATACTCTAGATATAATGTCCTATTGGTCCTACTGCATTCACTTTTATCTGAATACTCCTTTACCTTTTGGCACTAATGTTGTAACGCCTCGATGTTTTTCTTAGCTAAATTTTGTCCCTAAAATATCAAGCATTGGCATCTAGAATGATTTATACTTGTTTTTCCCGGTAGAATCCTTTCGATTTCAATTTTTCATTTCGTAGATGATTGAATAAGTTTTTCGTCCACATAAGATGCATCCAAAACAAATACTCGGTGAAGGAGTTATGGTTAATTTAAGTCCTAGTCATAAAACACTGTTATTCCCTATCCTTGGCGTGTCGCGGAGAGTGTGTAAATGAGGATGGTCAATTTCTAGTGGAACTCCACGATGGTGGGACGTCGCGGAGTGGGCCAAATTCCCATTCGTCAATTTCCAATGAGCCACCGCGATAGTGGCGCGTCGCGGTGGTCAATTAATCGGGATCCCAGTTATATTTTAATACCGGTCTCATTAAGGGTATATTGGGTATTTTCCCATACCCTTATCAGTCCAAACATGAGATTTCAACCCCAATTGAGCATATTACTCATACATTCACCAAAAATATTCAAGAACACTCTCTATGGTTCCATATTAATAATCAAAATAAATCATGATTCAGCCGTGGGCATCAAGAAGCATCCTTTAAATTTCTAGATAGAGGTACGTGGGGTTTATCCTAAACAAATACATGGGATTAAAACCATTAGATCATTATTTTTAAATTTTTATGCATGAATTTCAAAGAGATTTTGAAATCTATGTTCTAAATTACGTACTCCGAATGTTTTAATGTTACTATTGTTTTGACCTTGTGGTCCTATCACCTAAATTGATTTACAGGCATATGTATATGTATGGAATTTGAGATTTAAGATCATTGAGATCATAAATTAAGAACTCCCTCTCGTGTATTGAATTAATGATTATGGTTTTGTGATTTGAAAGATGTTTTCGCAATGTTATAGAATTTGAGCATGATATGAAATTGTTGAGAGGGTATTTCTTGATATAAATGTGTTCTTCTGTTTAAGAGAAAGAATTGCATGTAAATTGAGAACTTTGACATGACCACCTTGTACAGTACTACTGAAATGCTTGACAAAGATAAGTTCCTTGCATGTGTTTACATGAGGTTCGAGAAAGAGTTTCTTTGAATTGAATTATTGAAATGGTGGTCCAAAAACTTGTGTTTTGAAAATTGAGATTTACGATAGACTAATAATGGCTCAGAGATGTTACTTGCAATTCAATGATATGATGATACCATATGTATTTATGCCATGATTGATCATGTTTTTAGAGCATATTTTCAAAGTATATTTTCAAAGACTGTATGTTTTGATAGCGTTTTAAAAAGGGCTTAAAAGTTGGTTAGGTAGTTACCCGAAGAAGGCGCGAGTTCAAGAAACTCTTATCCTAAAACCGTATTTTCCGATATGGGTAGATTATTATTATATGTTGGCGACGGCCATGTGGCATAGTAGATTCAGAGACTCCGATCCTTGTGGCACACTTGGGTTAGGGGATTCACTGCCGAGTTAATGGCAGTTTCTATATAGCACATGGAATTTTTTAGAGTTGTAGGGTATACCACCTAGCACAGAAGTAAGTCAAATTTCTCAGAGTTGAGATGATTTTTACAGAGTCATTAAAATGCCCATGTGAATTCTTACTATATGATATACTTATGAACTATTTTAAATTGCTCTTGTATATGTTGAATAATAAATCATTATTTTGCATATGCTCTGCGTACCAGTATATCTATATTGAACCTCCCTCCCCCTTACCTCTCAGGTTCTAAGATTCAATCTAGGGGTCCAGATAAGCAGTAGATAATTCAAACAACTAATTAAATTATGAAGTGGTGAGCCTTATCTATTCCAAAAGGCTTGTGTTTTCAGATTATGTCACTTATTTTAGTTTTGGTCTAATGGGGGCCTTGTCCCAATTTCAGACAGTTGTCAGATTTTTATGTAGTAGAATTTTGCAGATTGAGTCAGATGTTATTTTGATGTAATTGACTTACAGTTTCCATACATATGTTGAATTCAGAGTTTACTATGTTTCCATAGAAGATTATGTTTTCGTATCTTATTTTATTATATGAATGTTGTGCATGATTACCAGATAGAGAAGGGTGTTCCGAGCCTTCATGGTTCAGGACGTCTGTCATGGCTAGGCCCTCGTTTGGTTCATGGCAAACTTGGTATCAGAGCACGATTTATGGTCCTAGGGTGTCTGCGAAATTGCGTCGGGTAGAGTCTTGTTTATGGGTGTGTAGCATGCCACACTTATAAGCAGTAGGCTACTAGGTGTTTTAGAATGTTTCTCTTATTTGTGATTTAGTTCATGTTTCAGAGTCTAATTTGTCCCCTAATCAATGACCTCTTACATATCAGAAAACCAACGATACCTCCCCATCGCACCAACGTTAATGCTCAGGATGATGAAGTCCATCCTACCCATGGGATACGGACCCATAACAGAGATCATGCCCTAGAACTTGTTCCTACTTCGAGAGTACCTCCTGTACCGACCAGTCCTTCCAGAGCTCCCCGAATGGGGGCCAATCACACTCAACCTTGTAAAGAAGAGGTTTCTAATGTTGAATTCAGATAGTCTATTCACATGCTGGCACAGCTGGTATACGCACAGACTTAAAGGTTAGAGGATACTGGGTCTACATCTATTACTTCTAAAGTTACTATAGTGGGCCAGTTCATGAGAACGAACCACCCAAGTTCTCTGGTGCTAAGGTAGAAGAGGACCCACAGGAGTTCTAAATGTGATGGAGAAGATTTTCAAAGTAATGTATGTTGATCAGGTGGATGGTGTTGAGATAGCATCATACCAGTTAAATGATGTATCAAAACAATGGTACAACGAGTGGGAAGATCCGAAGGATGATAGTGTTGAGCCCACAACTTGGGATGAGCTCGTGGAAGCTTTTCTTGACTGATTTTTTCCTCGGGCGCTAAGAAAAGCTAAAGCAAAGGAGTTCATGAACCTTAAGCAAGGTAAGATGAGTATTAGGAGTATACTTTAAAGTTTAACCAGCTGGCTCGTTATGCTCCTGAGATGACGACTAGTATGAGGGCCCGAATGAGAAAGTTTTCTTTTGGCCTTTCAGATGATCTAGTGCTTGAGTGTCAGGGAGCTATGCTGAACAGGGATATGGACTTTGCTAGATTATTAGTCCACATGCATCAAGTTGAGGAGAAGAAGAAGAAGATAGCTGAATCTAGGGAAAACGACAGGTAGGAAAAGAGATCCAGAGTGACAGACCAGAGTCATAGTCAACAGTAGAGCGGTAATTAGAGCAGCAAATGGCAAAAGAAAAAGAATTGGGGTAATGTACAGTCGTTCGCTAGTGCTTTAGTGTCCAGACCCACAGCTGAGTAGCGCACCCAGAATTTTTAGTCTAGTCAGGGGATGAGGATGCAGGGTATATAGTCGCAGGGTAGTGTAGCCCAGACCTCTTGACCTATCTGCGCTGTGGGAGATACGGGAGGAATCATCCAGGGAGATGTCAGTTTGGCGGTTTGATGTGTTATTCATGCGGCTATCCAGGCCATATCAAAAGAGACTGTCCGGCAGCAAAGAGTAATTTTGGAGGATCCAAGTCACAGGTGAATTCATCTGCACCACCACCTTAGAAGGGTGCCACTTCAGCCGTCAGAAATGGTTGGAACCGGTTGTATACTTTGACCAACCGCAAGGAGGTAGAGGCCTCACTAGATATAGTCACTGGTATGTTGTAAATCTTTTCTCGTGATGTGTATGTATTACTTGATCCCAGGTCTACCTTGTATTATGTGACCCATAAGTGGTTATTGGTTTTGGGTTTGAGCCTAATGTGATTGCTGAACCTTTTTTGGTTTCCACCCCATTGGGAGATTCTGTTATGGCTAGGAGGGTATATAGAAATTGTGTTGAGTCTAATTTCAGCCGGGAAATAAGTTCACGGGCCCTGAGATAAGATATAAAGTGCCTTCTAGGCGCTCGAGAATGTCCCTCCCATTCTATCACAGACTCATTCGAAAAAGAAAAGGTGACTCTTTGGGTCCTATAATTCAAGACGTCATAGCACTAATAGAGCCAGTCCATCCCTAAGATGGCATCAAAATCAACCATATCAAGTTCCATGAGATCTCCCAGGAATACCACCTGATAGGGAGATAGATTTTGGTATTAATTTATTGCCAGATACCCATTTTATTTCTATTCCGCCATATAGGATGGATCCTGCAGAGATAAAAGAGTTGAAAGAGCAGCTAGCAGAGCTTCTAGATAAAGGTTTTATCCGCCCTAGTGGGGTGCACCTGTAATTTTCGTGCGAAAGAAAGATGCTTCCCTTTGAATGTGCATAGATTACCGCCAGTTGAATAGGGTCACGATTAAAAATCAATATCTCCTTCCTAGGATTGATGATCTTTTTGATCAACTTCAGGGTGCTAAATTTTTTTCAAATATAGACCTTTGTTCGGGATATCACCAGTTGAAAGTTAGAGAGTCAGATATTCCCAAAATAGCTTTTCGAACTAGATACGGCCATTATGAATTCTTAGTCATGTCCTTCGGGTTGACTAACTCCCCTACAGCTTTCATGGATCTAATGAATAGAGTTTTCCATTAGTTTCTAGATTTGTTTGTCATTTTATTCATTGTTGACATGTTGGTATATTCTAAAAGAGAGGAGGACCATGCCAATCACCTACGAATCATCCTTCAGACCCTTAAAGATAATAAGTTGTATGCAAAATTTTCCAAGTGTCAATTTTTGTTGAATGATATTGCGTTCTTGGGGTATATTCTGTCTAGTGAGGGGAGTAAGGTTGATCCCGAAAAGATTGAGGTAGTGAGAAAATAGCACAGACCCACGACTCTAACTAACATTCAGAGCTTCTTAGGTTTGGCGGGTTATTATAAAAGATTCTTTGAGATTTTTTCTTCCATAGTTGCACCACTTACAAAGTTGACTAAGAAAAAGGTGAAGTTTTTGTGGTCTGACTCTTGTGAGAATAGTTTTGAGAAGTTGAAAGACAAGTTGACTACTGCTCCTATTTTGACTCTCCCGGAGGGTACAGAAGGTTTTGTTGTATATTGTGATGCATCCCAAGCGGGACATGGTTGTCTTCTTATGCAGCACGATAAGGTAGTGGCTTATCTATCCAGGCAGTTAAAGGTGTATAATCGAAACTACCCTACTTATGACTTGGAGTTAGAGGCTGTGGTTTTTACACTTAAGATCTGGCGGCACTATTTGTATGGGGTATATGTGGATATATTTATTGACAACAAGAGTTTACAGTATGTTTTCTCGCAGAAAGAATTGAATCTCAAGTAGAGGCAGTGGTTGGAAATTTTAAAAGACTATGACATGAGCCTACACTATCATCCAAAAAAGGCGATGTGGTAACCGATGCCCTCAGCAGGTTATCTATAGGTAGTCTTTCTCATATGGGGAAAAAAAGGGAGATAGTGAAGGATATTCACCGACTTGAAAATCTAGGAGTGTGACTTTTGGATTCCAAGGATGGAGGAGTGGTTGTTTATGAGATAGCTAAATCTTCCCTTTGTGCAGAAGTCAAAGAGAAGCAGGTTGAAGATCCTATCTTGATGCAGATCAAGAAAGATGTGGGTCAACAAAAGGTATTGTCTTTTGAAATTGGTGGTGATGGTGTTTTGAGATACCAGGGTATATTATGTGTTCCATATGTAGACGGTCTGAGGAAGAGTATCCTTGACAAAGTTCAGACGTCGAGGTATGTGTTTCACCCTTGCTCTACTAAGATGTATCAGGATTTAAAAACTATTTATTGGTGGAATAATATGAAGTGTGATGTGGCTAACTATGTTTCCAAGTGTTTGAATTGTCAACAAGTTAAAGTGGAACATTTGAGGACAGGTGGTTCTTCTCAAGAGATAGCTTTGACTTTGTGGAAGTGGGAGATGATTAATATGGACTTCATTACAGGACTTCTGTGGTCCCGAAACCAATATGATTACATTTGGATGATTGTATATAGGTTGACCAAGTCAGCTCACTTTCTACTTGTCAGGACAAATTATTTAGGAGAGGATTATGCTAAGCTGTTCATTGTAAAAATAGTTCGTTTGCATGGGGAACCTGTTTCCATCATATCTAATAGAGGTACACAGTTTTCTTCACAGTTTTGGAGATCGTTTCAAAACGGTTTAGGTACCTAAGTGAATTTGAGCACAACTTTCTACCCTCAGACAGACGGGCTAGCTGAGCGCACCATCTAGACCCTTGAGGATATACTGAGGGCCTGCGTGATTGATTTTAAAGGTAGTTAGGTAGAGAACTTCCCATTGATAGATTTTGAATATAATAACAATTTCCATTCCAGTATTAAGATGGCACCTTTTGAGGCATTATATGAGAGTAGACGTAGGTATATAATAGGATGGTATAAAGTAGGTGAGACGTAGATATTTGGTCCTGATCTTGTTCATCTGGAAAAAAGAGGATGTGAAAGTCATTAGAGAACGACTAAAGATAGCTCAGACTCGTCAGAAGTCCTACGCCGATGTTAGCAGAAGAGATCTAGAGTTTGAGGTTAGAGATTGGGTGTTTCTCAAGGTTTCTCCCATAAAGGGATCATGCGATACGGGAAGAAAGGTAAACTGAGTCCTCTCTATATAGGACCATATCAGATTGTGAGAAGGACAGGTGGAGTTACATATGAGTTAGAATTGCCAGCTAGTTTGGGTTCGGTTCATCCGGTATTTCATGTATCTATGTTAAAGAAGTGTATTCGAGACCATTCTTTAGTATTGCCTGTCGAAGAAATCAAAGTGACAGTCTCCTTATCCTATGAAGAAGAGCCTGTAGAGATTTTGGATCGCTAAGTTAGAAAATTGAGGAACAAAGAGATAGCCTCAGTTAAAGTGATGTGCAGAAACCAAAAAATTTGAAAAAGCGACTTGGAAAAGAAGTTGACATGAGAGCTAGATACCCAAACCTTTTTGATCCAATGGATAACGAAATGGAAGGTACAATCCTTGCTTTATTCTTTCTATACCTTAGTATGCTTGGAATTATACTTGTTTGTATCCCGCATCAATATTCGAGGACGAATGTTCCCAAGGGGGGGGGGATATTGTAACACCCCGATGTTTTTCTTAGCTAAATTTTGTCCCTAAAATATCAAGCATTGTCTTCTAGAATGATTTATACTTTTTTTTTTAGAGGAATCCCTTAGATTTCAACTTTTCATTTCGTAAATGATTGAATAAGTTTTCCGTTGACATAAGATGCGTCCAAAATGGACACTCGGTGAAGGAATTATGGTTAATTTAAGTCCTAGTCCTAAAACACCATCATTCCCTATCCTTGGCGCATCGCGGAGAGTGTATAAATGATGATGGTCAATTTCAAGTGGAACTCCAAGATAGTGGGGTGTCGCAGAGTGGGCCAAATTCCCATTCATCAATTTCCAGTGAGCCACCACGATAGTGGCGCGTTACGGTGGCCCATGAAATCGGGCTCCCAGTTATATTTTAATACCGGTCTCATTCAGGGTATAGTGGGTAGTTTCCCACACCCTTATCAGTCCAAATAGGAGATTCAACCCCAATTGAGCATATTACTTATACATTCACCAAAAATATTCAAGAACACTCTCTAGGGTTCCATATTGATAATCCAAATAAATCAAGATTCAACCGTGGGTTTTCAAAACAAATTGAAGATTTAGAATCCCTAAGTCTTGGGCATCAAGAAGCATCCTTTAAATTTTTAGATAGACGTACGTGGGGTTTATCCTAAAAAAAACTCCATGGGCTTAAAACCATTAGAGCATGATTTTTAGATTTTTATGCATGAATTTCAAAGGGGTTTTGGAATTTGTGTTCTAAATTACGTACACCGAATGTTTTAATATTTCTATTGTTTTGACCTTGTGATCCTATCCCCTAAATTGATTTACATGTATACGTATATGTATGGAATTTGAGATTTAAGATCGTTGAGAGCATAAATTATGAACTCCCTCTCGTGTATTGAATTAAAGATTATGGTTTTGTGATTTGAAAGATGTTTTCGCAATATTATAGTATTTGAGCATGATTTGAAATTATTGAGAGGGTGTTTCTTGATATAAATATGTTCTTGTGTTTATCATTGAGAACTTTGACATGACCACCTTGTACTGTACTACTGAAATGCTTGACAAAGATGAGTTCCTTGCATGTGTTTACATGAGGTTTGTGAAAGAATTTCTTTGAATTGAATTATTGAAATAGTGGTCCCAAAACTTGTGTTTTGAAAACAGAGATTTACGATAGACTAATAATGTCTTAGATTTGTGACTTGCAAGTCAATGATATGACGATACCATATGTACTTATGCCATAACAGATTATGTTTTCAGAGCATGTTTTCAAAGTATGTTTTTCAGGGACTGTATATTTTGATAGAGTTTTAAAAAGAGTCTTAAAGAGGGTTAGGTGGTTACTCGAATAAGGTGCGAGTTCAAGCAACTCTTAGCCCGGAACCGTATTTGCTGATACGGGTAGATTATTATTGTACGCTGGCGACGTCCGTGGGGCATAGTAGATTTAGAGACTCTTAACCTTGTGGAACCCTTGGGTTGGGGGATTCGCTGCAGAGTTAATGGCAGTTTTCATATTTCTCGTAGAATTTTTAAGAGTTGTAGGGTATACCACCTATCACAGAATTAACAAAGATTTTTCAAAGTTGAGATGATTTTTACAGAGTCTTTAAAATGCCCCTGTGAATTTTTACTACATGATATACTTGTGAACTATTTTAAATTACTCTCATATATGTTGAATAATAAATGATCATTTTGGATATGCTTTGCGTACCAGTACATCTGTATTGACCCCCCTACCCCGTACCTCTCAAGTTTTGAGACTCAGTCTACGGGTCCAAATAAGCAGTAGATAATTTAGACAGCTGATCAGATTGTGCAGTGGTGAGCCTTCTCTATTCCAGAAGGCCTGTCTTTGTAGATTATGTCATTTATTTCAGTTTTGGTCTACTGGGGGCCTTTGTACATTGTCCTAGTCAACACCCATTGAGCCTTTAGCTGTTTTCTTTGGCAACCCCATATGTAGCCAAGTCCCTTTTTTTTAAAAGACCATAATTTGATCCAAAAGCTCCTAAGCGCTTTAAATTGTAGAATCAAGTTGAGTAAAGAGTATGGCAAAATAAGAGGAAAATGGTGAAAGTGATGCCCCAAAGTTTAGTTATTGGTACATGAAAATATTGTGATTGGGAGTGGCACCCTGAGGGATGCAAATAGTCTAAACTGAGGGTGGCTATCATAGGGATGCTTGAAAAAAAATATAATAATAATAATAATAAATAATAATAATAATAATAATAATAATAATAATAAAAAGAGTTGGTTATTCCCATCATAGTGTTTTTAATTGAGTAACAAAATGGGTGAAGAAAGGTAGTGTGGTTGGTAGATGAAAGGAAGGTAGAGTGGTTGTTAAAAGTTAGTGTAAATGGCATAATGTAGTGTATTAAAGCGCTTAGAGAACATAGTCACCATTTTTGGCCAAAATAGTCTTACCCGTCCCTTTAGCTTACTTTACAACCCGTAGAGACCTATTTGATCCTAACCTTAGCATTCTGATATTAATAGAGCATTACATTAAGGGCAAGCATATGGTCATCAGTTGTAATCTAAGAATTCTTTGTGAGAGTGAGAGCAAGCAAGTTATTATACCCATATTTTTGAAAAATGCAAAACTATGAGTGATTATGGGTAACATTTTGTGTGAGCGCACATGGTTGATGATTGTTGGGTAGTTTTATATGATTTTCTTTGGCTTGACTTGTGAATACGAATTAACCAACTTAATGAGTCTATGTTGGAGGGTGAGTTATTTCTAGTAATGATCAAGAAATTTACTCTTTGTAAATAATTGCCGTGTATGTCTTGTTGAAAATTTTGTGTTGCTCTTGTGAAGTTTAGTTAGGTATTCACATGGATGTACTATTTTGTTCGAGGACAAACAAAGCTTTAAGTGTGGGGTGGTGATGTTGGGCGTATTTATACGGCTAAGCACCATAACTTACCCATGTTTTAGCTAAGTTTTGAGGATAAAATACATAATTCCTGGACTTTTAGTCTATTTTTAGTTAAGTGAGCTGACCTATGTTATTAGTATGCTTTTCAGGTACTAATGGGGAAGATTTCAGCACTTTGGGGACCTGTGGACAGCAAAGGAAAACTTCACATAAAAAGGAAAGCAGCTTTTGGACTGAATGTGATGTATGAGAACTTTTTCCCGGGCAAACTCATTATTTTTAAATAGTTAAGGATGCAGTAGCAATTTATTAGAGAAGGATGTTATTAAAAGCAGTATTGCTGAATTTTTAGGCGGAATTCACGTCCTGTATTATTTTGAACGGAAGAAAAAATGGCTTAGCCTGAGGACGGAGAGAGAGAAACGTGTTTCTCTCTTATTATCGCTAGTCATCTTTATCACCAAGATTGTTCTAAGTTTTGGTATGATGAATATGTTTATTTTGATTTCCGTTTTATTCATGAGTAGTTAAGTTATTTGTTAGGGTTATGGAAACCTTGTAGTATACTCTCTATTGGTATGGGTTTGTGAATTTATGATGTGTAATCCACTTATATCATTATTCTCTTCATCTTAATTGAATTCTCGTGGTTACAAACATAGGGAATGCGCCATTATAGCAATAACTTGTTCGATAGAAAAGTTACTATTTGGAAAAGAGAGTGTGACAAGAAAATAGGGTTTCCAACCTCTATTTTACACGTTAATGCCCTAGCATGATTAACTTCTTGGAGAGTTCGTACAATTTGTTGTACACTTTGGATTCGAGAGAATTAAGGTAAATAAATCCTTGATGGTTGAAAAACACTTGGATTTAGAATTAGAATACGTCTCTCTATAAGTGCATGCATGTATAAAATCCGTATTACTCATAGTTAATAGAGAAGTAGAAGCTACAAGGTGGACATAACCCTAACTTGTCATTCTCTGTGATCAAATATTATTACACATATCATCTCATCGTTACACTGATAATATTATTGTGCACCTAAACTAAAACTCCCCTTACCTTGGAACCTTCGATCAATAGTCTAATAATAATCGCAATACTTAGTGATCATAGTATTCCCTGTGGGATTTGACACCCAACCCAGTTGGGTTCTATATTTGACAGCGACCGCTTGCACTTTCTAATGAGAGTTGTAATTTGGGCGTATCAAGGTCTAGGGAGGCATGTACGCAGCACTACTCCTACCTTGTGATGGTAGAGAGCCCATTTCCCATAGACCCTCAGCTCAAGTAAAGAATGGCTTTGTTGTAATCTTACAATGACCATCTAAACATAACATAGGAATGGGAATACACTAGCTTATGCATGGTGTCCAATCAGAGGATTCTAACTTATCCGAAAATATGCTAACTTATCCTATTAACAATTTGCATAAAAATGACCAGATCTACAAAAACAGAATTGCAAAACATAAACAACACTAAGAAATATTCACAATTACCATAAAAATGAACAGCTCAACAACAACAACAAATACCAAATGCTTCAAATGCATACATCAACCTTACTTACCTCGAATCTCCCACATGTGCCCTCGATTTGCTTCAAATTATTATTCCAAACAATTCTAAATATGGACAACACCCTTCAAGAAATTCTCAACAATTAGTAGGTTAACAAAATTCTAAATCAAGCGAAGTAGAAAAAAATAGAAAGTGGCCAAAGACAAAAGAGCTGATGAACCAATAGAAACAAAATATGGTTTTACAATCAAAAGTTGAGGTGGAAAAATTTTACCAATGAGACCACGATCGTCTTCAATGATTGAGTATATTCCTTTGAATCAAACTTTGATAATTCTGCAAAATTGTACTATTTTAGAATAAATTTCTAACTGGAAATGATTAAAATGTTATAAACAAGCATGAATATAAGATACCTATGCAAAAGGAAATTAACACTCACAAAAGATGAAAATAATGATGAATTCAAATGAGTTTATTTTTCTAATCATCTGCTTCCATCCAATCCCAATAAGTATAATCAAACTCATCTTTCTCTTCTGATGTTTCTACACCTATATCTTCCGAATGTTCTTCATTAGATGGAATATAAAGAACAACAATGGCTCTATCTTGTCTTGACCATCTAAAGTCACCCTCATCTAATCTAGTTGAGGGACCAATGTCAGCATTAGGTTCCCTAAAAAATGTTTCTCCTATATTAAGGAAATTCTCTTTCTCTAGATCATACAAATCTATAGGGACTTTTATACCTTGCATAATAAACAACTTTCTAAATTTGATCCACAACATAAAAAATTTGATAAACTTGTGATGACAACACAAAAGGATCATCTTTCCAACATAACTTGGTGAAGCATACCCGGGTCAACAAATACCTATCTACTTCATTCTGATACCAATCATATCTAAATAATACAATATTAAAACAACCATAGTAATCAATCTCAAGGATATCTTGAATAGCTCCATAATAAACCACATCTCCATCTATGGGATTTTGGTCCCTCCCACTAGAAAAACTATCCGTTGTTGCAGAAAAAGTCACTCCAGAATTCTGACTCTTTCATGGGAAATCCCAAGCTTTTGTATTAAATTGATATCCATTGATGAAATCTGTACTATATCTCTTTGCCACCATATTGGGGCCTTTAGCTAGCTATTTTAAATGAAGAGATACTTCAAAGTTTTTAACTTTCTGTTCAAACCAAGTGCTAAATTCATGACTATGATTGATTGATCTTGCCCATGCATTGGATCTACTATGATTACTCATTGAATTCTTATGTTCCCTGCAATCAAGAATAGTGCAAATAAAATTACTAGGCATTAAGAAATGGATGTTCATGTACCTTATAATAACCAAATACATGAATTTTAATATGTAAATATCTTACATGATGAACTTTTCAAATTCTTCATCTCCCGTGTTAAAAAGGACATATTAATGTGCTTCATAACGTAACTTTGAATCCATTAAGAAAGTGCTATTTTTTCATCTCAGATTCAATTGGAAGACCATTCTTTGGGAATATAGGTGACGAATTCTAAATGCATTCTTCATCTTGAGTTTGGTACCTACTATATCATATCTTCACACCATCATGTAGGTATGTTGAACAAAATATTAGGCACTATTCAACCAAATAACCCTTTGCTATTAATGCTTCTGGAAAAGATCGATTACGAACGAGCTCCTTAAGATTGCATAGGCTTCTCTCAATGAAAGACATCCACTAAAGATGTATAGGACCCCAAGCTTACTTTCATTCACCAAATGAACAGACAAATGTAGCAAAAAATATTGGATGAAAAATCATTTCAAGGTTAGATGCAATTTCACCAATTTCAAACTAGAATTTTTCAAGATCTTTTGGTCTAATCACCTTATTATGTATGGATCTAAAGAAGTTGCGCAACCTAATCAATGTCAATGAAAAAATCTTGGGCAAAACTTTTCTAACAACAACCTGGAGCAAGTGATGCATTATAAAATGAGCATCATGACTCTTGTACCCTGATATCTTTATCTCCTTCATATGCTCGTGATCTGATATATTTTAAGCACACCTTTTAGGTAATTTTGATATTTTTCAAGACTCTGCAAAACAATCTTTTTGTTCTGATTTCATGGAATAAAAAAGATTAAGCCAAGCTTACATTTCCATTACTATCTTCTACTAGTTGTAGCTCCTTTTGTATTCCCATTTCTTGTAAGTCATATCTAGAATTAACATGATCCTTTGACTATCCTTCTTTCTCCAATAAAGTCCCAAGCAAAGCATCACATATATTTTCTTCTATGTGCATTGGATCAATATTGTGCCGTAATTTTTATCTGGCCAATACAATAATTCAAAAAAATAGATTTTTTCTTCCAATGACCCTTATTAACTTGAGACTTTTTCTTTTTTCCCTTTCCAAAAATATTGTTGAATTCACAAAGCTTTTCAAGAACTTCTATCCCCGACTACAGAGTAGGTGCGGGTCTATTTTCCTTAGTAACATCAAAGGTTTTCTTATATTTTTGCAATGTATGATCATGAGGCAAAAATCTCCGATGACCCAAATAACACATCTTATGACTGTGTTTGAGATTTCAAGAGCATTTATGATAATTACAAGAAGAGCATGCAAATTTTCCCTTAGTACTCCATCCTAAAAGCATTGCTAATGCTGGAAAATTCCAAATTGTCCACATTAAGGTTGCATGCATTTGGAATGTTTGTTTGGTTTCAGCATTATAAATTTTAATCCTAGGTTCCCATAGTTCATTTAGTTCATCAATTAGTGGTTGCAAATACACATCTATATTATTTCCAGGAATGATCATTGACAACATACGATACTCGGTTTTCATGAAAATCCATGGTGATAAATTATAGTTCATCAACATAACAAGACACGTGCTATGAGAAAGGCTCATTGTTCGAAAAGGATTGAAACCATCACTTGAGAGAACCAACCTGACATTACGAGTATCTCTAGAGACGTTCAGATACAAGCGATCAAAATACTTTCATGCTTACCCATCAGGAGGATACCTTAGATTTCCATCATTTGGTCGTTCATTAGCATGCCATTTAATTGCAATGGCTGTTTCATGAAACATATGAACATCCTCTGAAGCGTAGGCTATAAGGGAAAGTATCATAAGACCTTTGCAGGAATTTTAGACCTTTCTATGGTTGAGACACCATCAACGCTCTTCTATCTAGAAGTCCCACATACTGAGCAGTTCTCAGGTTTCTCATTGTCCTTCAAGAATAACATGCAATCATTAGGGCATACATGTATTTTTTCATAATCAAGACCCAAATCTCTTATCTCATTTTTGGCCTTATTGAAATTCTCTGGTATCTGACCAAAGGTAAATGCCTCTTTTATCAACACTAACAAATCTGAAAAATGCTACATTACTCAACCCATGTAGTTATTTAAACAAGAACAACCGGATGGTGAAGCTCAATTTACTAAAATTTTCACACCTCAGATATAATTGTTGCTTTCCATCCTCCAATAATTTAAAAAAATTTATTGCATCTTAAGATAATCCCTCTCCATCCCCTTCTTCATGCCCCAATTCAGCTTCTACATTTCTAAATGTATCGTGAAGTAGTCCATCAATATCATCCCACATATTTGAACCTTCATCATCATTGATTGGAGGATGTGTCTTTCTAGAAAAAGCACTTTCTCCATGGAAAGTCCATTTGGTATAACCCGCACGAAACCCTCTACAAAGCAAGTGATCCTCCACCACATCTCTATAATGCCAATAATGATTCTTGCAGTCTCTACAAAGACATAATACCTCATGTCCTTGAGAAGCTCGTTCAAATGCCTTCTCAAGAAAGTTTTTCACTCTATACTGGAACTCATCAGACAATACTAAACAATTCATCCAACTTTTATCCTCACTATCAATTATAATCCTACATAACACACTGAAATCACAAAAATTAAAAAAAAATATGATCAACAAATATAACATCTTCAATTAAAGAAATTAAAACAAATTACACAATAATACAAGTATAAAAAATAGTATAAACCTCTGGCCAACTAATATGGACTCGCACCACATAGGGTCCAGTAAAGTGGGAAGCACTCCCTACCGGGAGTTCCTCCATTCTAAGGCTTGAACATTAGACGTATGGTTAAGCACGGAGGAATCCCATCCATCCTACTACACCCCGTTGGTGGCATCTCATATGCATAGTCTATTTAACAGACTCTACATTTAGAAGTTTTTATCCCATGGTTGAATGTTACTATTGGTCAATGACAAATAATTCATATTATTTATTTTGAACACTATCTGTATTGTTTATTGATGGCTCATTAATCATGTATGATGAAAAATATGCATCAAATTGTACGTGTATGGATTCTTTGTCCTTTCACAACCTGAGCCAGGGCCCTAGCCATGATGGGCATCCTAAACCGTGAAGGCCCGATCGCCCTTTTTTATCTGGCAATCATACACACTTTGATATAATAAGAAGGAAAATATGAAAATATAAAACAATGAATTCATGGTCAATACCATAATTCAATTAAAAAATCAGGAATGGAAACCATAAACCTCTAACAACGTCTAACATCAGTTTGTGAGATCTCTAACATTGGAAAATGACATTTGTTCGAAATCTGGGACAAGGTCACCATATAACGCCCCAATTTTCTGAACCAGAATACTACATGGTGCTTATGACTCCAAAGGACCATAAGCTAACTCATGACTGATATCTATACCTATACACTGCATAATATGACATAGTATTATGGAAACATACACTGAAAGGCCATAAGGTTCAATACTGAACATAGTCTGAAAATAATATCATCTGAAATAGAGTGGTATCACAATACCAAAACAATACTAAAATCTAAATCTCATAATATTGTAGTCGCCTAAAAGCCTCTAATTGTCTGAATACTCTGGGACATGTCCCCAACTAACTCCATCAACTGAAAACTGAACTGAGATGATAAAATAAGAATCACATCCTCATAGAATAAGGACTTACTGCTAAAACTTTGAATACTGGAATGCTACTAGAAGTCATGTCTCTGAAGCTATGGTGTAAAAAAAAAAGAAACACCATAGCGCAAATATGTTAGTATGTGGGAATGTACAGATTATTCAAGTGAGGTAGGCTGAATGCATGCGGTTTATATGCATGAACAATAATAATAACTGATTGACTATCATGAGAGTGAGAATACATGTATGAGACATGATAACTGACATGGATACCGTGAATACATGATTTCTGGATCTGAATACTGATGACATGACGTACTGATAAATGATATAACTGATAACATGAGTGACTGTATTTGATAGTCCTAAATCTAATAGAACTATCTAAGTTTCATACTATATCTAAGTTAAATATATCTGATAGTCCTGAAATTTGAAGAACTATCTGAGTTCTTTTACCGAGACTGATACTAAAACTATGGGAAGTAGTTATTTAACCAAAATGTCCCAAGTATGCTACAATAGCTGAGCTGGGTCCAATCTGTTCCCTGATTGGAAGGGTATGAATATAGTGGCACTGGTAAGGACAAATAATGGGAACCCTCATTTGACAGTGTCCCCAAAAGAGAATGGTGGGGCCCTCATCTTACAGTGTTTATCCACCTCATCAACCCTCATCTGATAGTGTTGATGTATCAACCTATGCTGGTTACATAGTTCTGGAATGCAAGGATGACTTCTAAGAATCACACCCTCATCTGACAGTGTGTGTTCCCATCTTTGGGTTAACTCGGTGCTAGTTCATACTCTCATCTGAAGAGAATGAACATGATTTACTGACTGTACATGGACTGAGTTACTGAATTCTGTTGATTGACGAAATACTACTACTATCTAGTAATTGACTGAGATCATGAGATTCCTGAAATTTCCTGAGTCACATGACTGACTGAGTTCTATGGAACATGGCTTAACTGAGGTTATCGTGAAAACATGACTTGGATCTTGATGATAGGCGAATTTACACGCCTATATCAATATATTTTGCCCATATTTGTGCCATGTTTTGAGAACAAATTATATATTTCATGCACTTTTAGTCCTTTTTCCTGTAAGTGAGCTAACGAACATGATTAGCAAAGTTTCAGGTATAAATGATGCAGAATTCAGCATTTTATGGCTTACTTGACGCCAAAGAAAGCTCACGAAGGAAGGAAAGGGATCTTGGACGCCTAAAGGACCAAAAGTGATGCATAGAAAATCTGTCCCGGGCTAAAACAACATTTCTGAAAACTTTGGGGACTGCAGTAACTTAGTTGGATTTGGATAATGATACATTAACCTAGTACAATTGGGTTAAGTATTTCATTTGTTTATTTGGATTAGGAGAATATTACATTAACCTAGTACAATTGGGTTAAGTATTTCATTAGCTTAGTAGGATTTGGTTAGATATTTCATTAGCTTAGTAGGATTAGGATATGGGTATTATAAATACCCTATCATGCTAGAGATCTTTATGAATTCGACATTCAACCATTCTACATCTTCCTACATTCTACGCTACAAACAATTCGACAACTCTTCTAATCTTTCCATTAATTCTATTTTTCTTCTTCTATTCATCTATTCTTAAATTCCGCAACAAGAGAATCGTTACGTTGCCTAGGAAATTCACGCCTAACGCCTACCTCTTGAGAAACACGAAATTCATCCTTATTGTGGTATAACAACAATGTCAATCGTGATCTCCTTCGCAATCATGGGTAACTAAACTTCTCTGTTGGGGTTATGGAAGCCAACTGAAATACTATCTATTGCTATGAGTTTGTGAGTTTATGACACGTAGTAGGGTCACACCCTAAATTCCCTACTAAACAGTTAGTGCCGTAACTGGATTAACCTCTTGGAGAATTTATACCGTTAGACACGCTTTAAGCTCAAAAGATTTAAAGTGAAATAATCCTCGAATAGGTCGAAAGACGCCTGGATTTACCACCGAATACAATTCTCTATAAGCACATGCATGTCGAAATTCTACATACTCATAGTCAACAGAGACGTATAACTCAGGAGGTGGACATAACCCCAACGCTTCAATTCTCATTGTTTCACAACCTACGAAATATTCTTTCTTTTTACTTTGCTATTTTCAGTTTTGCTTTAATAATTTGGTTGCACATTGCAATCCCCCCTCATTACGAGACTTGCACTAAAAGTCTAGTAACCGTTTCTTACTTGTTGACCAAGCTATTCCCTGTGGGATCGACACCCAACCCAGGTTGGGTTCTATGTGCTAATGACCGCTTTACACTCCTAAGAGAGATGTAGATTGAGCGTTATCAAAAATTGGCGCCGTTGCCGGGGAATACGAGTGTCAATCAAGTTTGTGATAATTACTAGACCCTTTGGTCAAAGATTTTCGTACTTTCACTTTCAGTTTTTGTTTTTGTTTACTGCAGGTTTTTATTCAGTGCATGCTCCATACTAGAAGTTCAGGTCAACTGTTATTACCTATCAATCCTGAACCATAATGCATTGGTAGAATGGAAGCACAAGCAGAAATCAAAAGGATGGCTGCTCAATAGGAACAAGCAAGATTGGCTGCCCTTGCCGCTGCCCAAGTTCAACAACAGAACATTGATAACCCTGCACGAGCAACAAATCCCGACGATGAGGATTTAGGTGATGACGAGTTACTAAACCCTAGGCGTGATGCTGAAATAACACCTGCCAATCGAAGAGGTCGACAAGCTCGGTTTAGGTATGATCGCCAACCTATGCATCCAGCTTTCGACGATGATGATGATGATCTTGATGGTACCAGAGCCACTGGAGCCATAATTCCACCACCATTAGCGCCCGGAGCCAAGTTCAACATCACAAGCACCATGATTCAGTTATTGCAACTCAAGGGATTATTTAGTGGACTAGCAGGCGATGATCCGAATATGCATCTCATCAACTTTATTTCCACATGCAAGTCGTTTGACAATCCTGGTGTTGGTCAGAATGCAATTCAATTACGTCTATTTCCGTTATCTCTGTCTGGGGAGGCAACACTATGGTTGAATGGGGTGACTCCTGATTCAATTACAAATTGGAGGCAATTGAGAGACGCTTTCCTAGAAAGATTCTTTCCGCCATCCAAAAGAGCACAATTGAGAGATGAAATCAGCAACTTTCGTCAGCTTCCCACTGAAGCTCTTCATGAAACATAGGAGAGGTTCAAGACAAAGCTAGCGAGATGCCCAAACCATCACATGACAAATGTTCACCTAATGGAGATATTGTATAGAGCCTTGAATTCAATAACTAAGCCAGTGGTGGATAACGCAGCTGGAGGATCTTTTATGGACCTCACTTTTGGTCAAGCAAGCAATATGCTAGATCGTATGACGAAACAAAGTAGAGCTTGGCATACCAGGGATTCTGAGGTAGCAAGCCCCACTTTATCTATCGGCATGACTGCAGACCAAAGAAGAAGAGAAGAGGAACGTGATCAACATATGGCGCATCTGAAAACACAAATGGATCTTTTACAAAGCATTTATTAACAGGGAAGACCAAAAAAGTCAAAGCCATTGCGTCAAAAGGAAGATACAAATCTGATTTGGAAGAGGAGGCCAACTACTTGAACAATCAGGGGGGTTTCCGTGGGAATACCCAAGGAAACCAAGGTCGAAACTACTATGATAAATCTGGAAACAAAGACCAAGGTAGTTGGAAAAACAAGAATGAAAAGAGTGGTTTGTACGTTCCCCCTGGTAGACGTGACACCACCATATCTAATTCTGGAAGTATGGAAGACATGATGGCTAAATTATTGAAAGGAGTGGAAGCAACGAGCTCGGGAGTAACGGAGGTAATCAATGATTTGTCCTCCATGAAACAATTAGTTGATTCACATTCCACTTCTATCAAGCAAATAGAGCAGCAATTGAGCCAACTTTCAGCAGCACTCAATCAAAGAAAGGCCGGCACTTTACCTAGCGATACTGTGCAAAACCCAAGGAATGATGGGTCATGCATGGCCATCACTACCAGAAGTGGTAAGGTGCTGGAAAATTCAGCAAAAGGCAAGCAAGTGGTTGACGAAGTTGCGGACATGGATGACAACGCAAAAGGAGAAGATGCCGCAGCTACTACTCCTAACGTCAAGGACGCCACCTCCAGCACGGTGCAGCCTGAAAAAGTGGAAAAACGGAAGCAAGAGGAGAAGAAAGCCGTGGAAAGAACACTTCCATACCCACCACCACCTTTTCCCCAAAGATTGAAGAAGGTGGTGGATGACACAAAGTTCAGCAAATTCATGACTATGTTGAAACAGCTGACCATTAATGTTCCATTGGTGGAGGCACTTGAACAAATGCCTGGGTATGCGAAGTTTATGAAGGATCTTTTGACAAAGAAGCGGGCAGCAAGCTATGAGTTGAAAGAAGATGTGCATCATTGTAGTGCAATTGCTACCCGATCGATAGTTCAGAAGAAGGCCGACCCCGGAGCTTTCACTATTCCTTGCACCGTAGGATCTTTGAATTTTGCCAAAGCATTATGTGACTTAGGAGCCAGAATCAATTTGATGCCATTATCGATCTACAAGAAGTTGGGGTTGGGTAATCCTACTCCAACCAATATGAGGCTCGTCATAGCGGATAGGTCGGTAAAACGACCTGTTGGTATTCTATGTGACGTATTGGTAAAGGTTTCTTCATTCATATTTCTGGCAGACTTTGTTATTTTGGATTGTGAGGCAGACTCAGAAGTTCCCATAATCTTGGGGTGCCCTTTCCTTGCTACAGGAAGTGTGCTCATTGATTTGAGAGCCAATGAGCTTTCATTCCGAATAAATATCGAAGTGGTTCGCTTTGATGTGTGCAAATCAATGAAGAAACCCAAATATCTCAGTGTATTTTTGGTGGCGGATGTTTTCTTTGATGATGAGAAAGAATTACTTGAAGAGGAGCAAAGTATCGATGATCCTTTGGCGGTTGTGCTCATGAATGGAGAGAATAAGGATGCTGAAAATTCTGAAGAAGCTACTTGTGCTCTGTCGGGATTAGGGACATATCGCTATGCTCCCAAGAAGCTGGATCTTGATCTCAAGAATCGACCCACACCACCAGCTAAGCCATCTATTGAAGAGCCACCCACGTTAGAATTGAAGGAGCTGCCAAGTCATTTGAAGTACGCCTTCTTAGGAAGCGGAAATACTCTTCCAGTCATTGTGGCAGCCGATTTGGGTGAGCAACAAGTTGCAGCTCTTATTGCTATCTTAAGCAAGTATATTAGAGCCATTGGATGGACCATTGTGGATATTATTGGTATTCCACCTGGGATTTGCACACATAAAATTCAGCTTCAAGAAAATTGCACACCCACCATTGAGCATCAAAGACGTCTAAACCCACCTATGCAAGAAGTGGTGAAGAAAGAAATTATCAAGTGGTTAGACGCGGGGGTTGTGTATCCTATCTCGAATAGTACATGGGTAAGCCCGGTACAATGTGTTCCCAAGAAAGGAGGCATGACGGTGGTTGCGAATATGAAGATCGAGCTTATTCCACTCAGACCCGTCACTGGATGGAGAGTATGCATGAACTACTGAAAGCTGAATTCTTGGACACTCAAAAATCACTTCCCAATGCCATTCATGGACCAAATGCTAGATCGATTAGCGGGGAAATGATGGTTTTGCTTCTTGGACGGTTATTCAGGCTACAATCAGATTTGTATTGCCCCCGAAGACCAAGAGAAGACAACATTTACATGCCCATATGGTACGTTTGCCTTCAAACGTATGCCATTCGGGTTATGTAATGCACCAGCCACCTTTCAACGTTGTATGATGTCCATTTTCTCTGATATGGTTGAGGACACTTTGGAGGTATTTATGGATGATTTTTCAGTTGTTGGTGAATCTTTTGAGTCGTGCTTGGAAAACTTGAGCATGGCATTGCAAAGATGTGTAGAATTCAACCTTGTGCTGAATTGGGAAAAGTGCCACTTCATGGTAAAAGAAGGAATCGTTCTTGGGTACAAGATCTCCACAAGAGGAATAGAGGTTGATATAGCAAAAATAGAGGTTATTGAGAAGCTACCGCCTCCAATTTCGGTGAAGGGAGTTCGTAGTTTTCTTGGCCATGCAGGTTTCTATCGTCGGTTCATCAAAGATTTCTCCAAAATTGCTAGTCCATTGTGCAAACTATTGGAGAAGGATGCGAAGTTTGACTTTAATGAATATTGCTTAAAGGCATTCGAATGCCTTAAAGGAAAACTCATTAAAGCCCCTATCATGGTAGCACCAGACTGGTCTCTCCCATTCGAAGTCATGTGTGATGCTAGTGGTGTAGCCATTGGAGCTGTACTTGGACAAAGAAAGGAGAAATTATTTCATCCTATCTACTATGTGTGTAAGGTCCTAAATGAAGCCCAAAGGAACTACACTGTTACTGAACAAGAGCTCCTAGCAGTTGTGTACGCGTTTGAGAAGTTTCGTGCCTATCTATTAGGTACTAAGGTGATCATTCATACAGACCATGCAGCTCTTAGGTATCTCATGACAAAGAAGGATGCAAAACCAAGGTTAATTCGATGGGTGTTTCTGCTACAAGAGTTCGATTTTGAGGTCAAAGATAGAAGAGGTTGCGAGAACCAAGTGGCCGATCACCTATCTCAACTTGAGAATGAACATGTGGCGCAACCTGAAAATCAGATTGATGATGCATTCCCGGAAGAAGAGATATTAGCGACAACAATGGAGGAACTACCATGGTATGCCGACTTTGCAAATTTCATAGTGAGTAATGTGATACCTGCCAACTTATCTTACCACCAAAGGAGGAAGTTTATGCATGACGTACAGTACTACTATTGGGATAAACCTTATTTGTTTCGAAGATGCGCGGATGGTATCATTCGACGATGTATATCTCATGAAGAAGTGCCTACTATATTGGAAGCATGCCACACTTCCCAAGTTGGAGGACATCACGTAGGCAATCGGACGGCAAGAAAAGTTTTGCAAAGTGGTTATTATTGGCCTTCGATATTTAGAGATGCCTACGACTATGTTAGAAGGTGCGACCAATGCCAACGTCAAGGTGCTATTTCAAAACACCATGAAATGCCCATGTCCAAAATTCTTGAGGTAGAACTCTTTGATGTGTAGGGTATTGATTTCATAGGTCCATTCATGAATTTGTTTGGAATGACTTACATCTTGGTTGCTGTAGCTTATGTTTCAAAATGGGTGGAAGCTGTAGGTTTGTCCGACAATGAAGGGAAGCGTGTTGTAGCGTTCTTAAAGAAGAATATCTTCTCTCGCTTTGGAGTACCACGTACTATCATAAGTGATAGAGGATCTCACTTTTGCAACAAGCTATTCAAATCCGTTTTGGCCAAGTATGGTGTCAAGCAACATAAGGTAGCTACGCCTTATCATCCCCAAACTAGTGGACAAGTAGAAGTTTCCAATCGGGAGATCAAGCAAATCCTTGCGAAGACAGTTAATGCAAATAGGAAGGATTGGTCTAGGAAGCTTGATGATGCACTATGGGCGTATAGGACTGCATTCAAAACGCCCATTGGCATGTCTCCTTATCAACTAGTTTATGGGAAGGCTTGTCACTTACCCATCGAGCTCGAGAATAAGGCATTGTGGGCATTGAAGCAGTTGAATTTGAATCAGGATGATGCTAAGAATCTGAGGTTGGAGCAGCTGAACGAATTAGATGAGTTCCGTCTCCATGCATACAAAAGATCAGACCTATACAAGGAGCGGATGAAAAAGTATCATGATCAGCGGATTGTTCGATGAAACTTCCAAAGGGGTGATATGATACTTCTCTTCAACTCACGATTGAAGCTCTTCCTAGGTAAGTTAAGATCTAAGTGGTCTGGTCCATACAAAGTTATTCAGGTCTACTCGTCTGGAGTAGTCGAATTGGAAGACAATAATGGCATTGTCTTCAAAGTGAATGGCCAACGTGTTAAACCTTATATCGGTCCTCTTGACTCGATGAATTATATGGATATCACTTATCTCGACAAAGTCTAAGTACTCGAGGTAACTATGTCGAGCCATGACAATAAATAAGGCGCTAGATGGGAGGCAACCCATCGTTCCATCGTTGCATCGTTTTATCGTTTATCGTTTATCGTTTTGTCTTTCTTTCATTCTAGTACTTGTTTTGCTTTTGATAAATGAAAATCCAAAAATACGAGTCGTGCCACGACCAAAACTAAGGCGCTTGGTGGGAGGCAACCCATCATACTAATCGTTTTCATTGGTTTTGAGCAAATATAGGTGCAAGAGGTATTCAACGAGGAGATTGGTTTCAAATGACGATTTGGATGTATTGGAAAAGGTGGTAAGTTAGGTATAAGGATGCATAAGGCTATGGATTAAGAATTTCTCATGCCAAAATAGGCATCGAGGAAGGCTAGGCCTAGGTAAAACTAAGCCACGAATATTGCACAACCTATCCTATAGCCCAAGGTCTCAGAATCTAGTGTGCTATACACGATGCGCTGCCCATTCTTAAGTGTGCTATACACTATGCGCCGCCTATGCTATAGCATTAGGTCTCAGTATCTCAAATGCTATACACTATGCGGCGCATATGTCCCTAAATGCCATGACCTATGCGCCGCATATGTCCCTAAATGCCATACATTATGCGCCGCCTATACTATGACTATGCCAAGCATTATGCGCCGCATATAGGGCATTTTTGTCTCCAAAACCATTTGTAAATGGGTCAAACCCGACTCATTCTCTTCCTATATAAAGGGGACTTAGTCTTGAAACATAACCACATTAGAAATTGACCTAAGGGCGCCGCATACTCTCTCCAAATCATCTCAAACTTTTTCTTTTTGCTCTTCCAATTCACAAGAACATCTCCAAAGGCTTCAATAACGTAAGTACTCTTGTATTCTTCATCTACTTCTCGTAAGTACTACGTTGCTATGCCTATTATGAATTGGTACATCTTGAAAGATTATTGGTGATGTTAATGTGTTTGGATTGTTGACACAAAACCATGTGCGTGAACATATACGTTAGGATAATCTTGACTTGTTTCCGACTTGAATTTGGTTTTAATAGCATTGTTATACTATTTGCGGAATTGCTAAGGTTATGCAAATTGCTTAAGTTTGATACTTGGATACTTACATGTTAGACTATCCCGTTCATCGGGATAAGACCTATAGTTGACTACCGACTTAGGAGGTTGTGATTGTTGAAAGTAACTATACCATAATGTAACCCCTACGTAGTAGTGTTGTTATACCTAACATGAAAGTAGTGCAATGGCTATAAGTAGTGATACATAGCTGATTTTCTTGTCGGAACATAGTTCCTAAAACGTATGAATTCACTTCACTGTTTTGTATTAACGAACCTAAGTGTGGGGTGGTACCCCGATGGCTTGTGTATAGATTGTTTCCTTTGAGTTGATACTAACATAAATACTGTTTAAATCTCAGGAACAATGGCACCTAAAGCGCGACAAGATAAGGCTACCACTTCCCAAAAGGGCAAGAAGAGAGGTCGCAAGGAACAAGGAGAATCATCTTCAATGCAACTACCCTGACGAATGTTTGGAATAAAATGGGTTCTTGAGGAGGAAGCCAAAGAATGGTACAAGAACAACAAGGAACGGAAATATGTTCACATCGACTTGATCAACAAGGACACCATCGCGAAGAAGGAGCCGCGTATGTTGGCAAAAATAGTGGCGTTGAAACTGGATTTCATCTTCCGCGACATGGGAGAATGTAATCTTGATTTGACAAGGGAGTTCTACGCCAACTGGTCGCCGAAAACCACAGGCAACGAAGTCAAGATTCGGGGCCAAGTGTTACAGCTCAACGCAGATTTGCTCAACTCCTTTCTTGGTTTACCTTCGGTCGACCCAGCACCATTCAAAGAGCTGTACAGCAGGCCTCCTTATAGAGCAATACGACACACACTTTCTGGAAGTAGATTGATGGCAAGGTGGGGCAGACACCGAGACACCGGACGACACAACACCTTCCCCTATGCTTCATTGAATAGGGAAGCAAGAATCTGGTTGCGTATTGTCAACTCATGCCTTATTCCTGGGACTCAATACACCAAGATATCAAGAGATAGAGTGTGTTTGGTCTATGCTTTGATGACGAATGTCCCTATCAATTTTGGGGCAATCATTCGCTCTACAATGCGGAAGGCCAGACTCCACAAAAGGTCCCACTTCACTTTTGGTAATCTGTTGACAGCACTCTTGCGGAAGGAGGATATCGAAGAGGAACCAGCTGATCACAAACTCCCACATAACCCGAAGAAGGTTGACCTCACCAAGGTCAAAGATACTGAAACAACTCATGGTGTCAACCTTACTACTGCGGAGAGACATGCTCGTGATGAGAGTTTCTTTCGTCATCTTTATGGCATGACACGCTTCACAATGATGAGTGGAGGTCATGTTCCAACTGCTGAAGAGCTCCAACAGTTGGACCATGATTATCCAATGAACATGCATGCACGGGAGATGTGTGAAGTGGATGTATACTTTGAGGAACCTCTAGACGATGATGTGCCAACCGATGACGATCGACGCTTGCCAGACTCCGATGAGGAGAAATCTGACGACAACTCTTATGATGATTCCGACGAAGGGGGTATGACCCCCGTCATTGAGGAAGATTTCGACTGACCAGGTTCTTCGTATTTATTTTCCACTGAGGGCAGTGTCCCATTTAAGTGTGGGGTGGCGGTATCGCATGCTATACTTCTCTATTTGCATCTATGTTTTTTTAAGTTTTTAAATTTTTTTTTTAGCTTCGCATGAAATAATTCCAATAGGCAGCATGAGATTATAACAAGAGTATGTGCTACAATTATGACTATTGAGACATTTAGGCTCTAGTTGTGACTCATTATGTGATATTTTGTGGTTCAATTCCTTCACTTGTTGGGTCGAGAGTCTATATTACTTCCAATCAAGTCGACCATGTGCCTTGTGTGTGTGAGATAATAGTATATTCTATGTTTGTGGCTGATGCTAGAACTTGCCTGGTATGTATGCAAAGCGAAAATAAGGAGTGTAAGTTTAGGAGTTGATTTAGGAATTTCTTTGGCAACCTATATATGTTTACCATCGTTTTACCTACCCATGGATATCATCCTAGTTAAACCCTTTTGAGCCTTTAGCCTATTTCTTTGACAACCTTGTATGTAAGCCTAATCCATTTTTTCAAGACCGTGATTTGATCCCAATTCCTAAGTGCTTTAAAGTATAAAGTCATGTGACAATATAAGAGGAAATTGGGTAAGTATGATGCTTTAAAATGTAATGGTGCTTGAATGTGTCATGAAAAAGAAAAGTGCTAGCATAAGAGGTATGTTGTGAAAAAAAAAAGGGAAAGAAAGCTGAAAAGTGAGTTATGCTTAAAAATTGAAAAACAAAAGAGGAGAACAAGGGTGGAAGAATAAAAGAAAGAAAGGGTTAAAAGAAAAAAGTGTCAATGATACAATGTGATGTATTAAAGTGCTTAAGAACTTAGTCACTATTTCTGGCCAAAATAGCTGATCCTACCCGTCCCTTAGCCTACATTACAACCATCAAAAGACCTACTTGATCCTAATCTTAACATTCTGACATTTAGTGGAGTATTACACTAAGGGCAAGCCTAGGGTCATCAGTTGCTACATATGAATTCTTTGTGAGAGTGAGAGCAAGGATATGTTGATACCCATGTTTGAAAAATATGCTATACTTGTGAGTGATTATGGGTAATATATTGTGAGACACACATGGTTGATGAGTTTTGGGTAGTTGTATATGATTCCTTGTGCCTTAACTTTTGAATATGAGTTGACCACTATCACGAGTCTATGCTAGAGGTTAAAATATTTCTACTAATGATCGAAAAGCTACTCTTTGTTGATAATTATTGTGCTTGTCTTGACGAATATTTTGTGTTGTTGCTGTGAAAACCTAAGTTGATGTGTAGAGGGACATGATATTTTGTTCGAGGACGAACAAAGCTTCAAGTGTGGGGTGTTGATGATAGGCGAATTTACACGCCTATATCAATATATTTTGCCCATATTTATGCCATGTTTTGAGAACAAGTTATATATTTCATGCACTTTTAGTCCTTTTTCCTGTAAGTGAGCTAACAAACATGATTAGCAAAGTTTCAGGTATAAATGATGCAGAATTCAGCATTTTATGGCTTACTTGACGCCAAAGAAAGCTCACGAAGGAAGGAAAGGGAGCTTGGACGCCTAAAGGACCAAAAGTGATGCATGGAAAATCTGTCCCGAGCTAAAACAACATTTCTGAAAACTTTGGGGACTGCAGTAACTTAGTTGGATTTGGATAATGATACATTAACCTAGTACAATTGGGTTAAGTATTTCATTTGTTTATTTGGATTAGGAGAATATTACATTAACCTAGTACAATTGGGTTAAGTATTTCATTAGCTTAGTAGGATTTGGTTAGATATTTCATTAGCTTAGTAGGATTAGGATATGGGTATTATAAATACCCTATCATGCTAGAGATTTTTATGAATTCGACATTCAACCATTCTACATCTTCCTACATTCTACGCTACAAACAATTCGACAACTCTTCTAATCTTTCCATTAATTCTATTTTTCTTCTTCTATTCATCTATAATTAAATTCTGCAACAAGAGAATCGTTACGTTGCCTAGGAAATTCACGCCTAACGCCTACCTCTTGAGCCACACGAAATTCATCCTTATTGTGGTATAACAACAATGTCAATCGTGATCTCCTTCGCAATCATGGGTAACTAAACTTCTCTGTTGGGGTTATGGAAGCCAACTGAAATACTATCTATTGCTATGAGTTTGTGAGTTTATGACACGTATGCTGCTTATATCATTATTCTCTTCATCTTAATCTACATTCTTTGTGGTTGCAAACACAAGAATACGCCAGTATAACATTTAACTTGTTCGAAAGAAAGGTTATTTGTCTGGAAAAGAGATAATGTCAAGGTAGTAGGGTCACACCCTAAATTCCCTACTAAACAGTTAGTGCCGTAACTGGATTAACCTCTTGGAGAATTCGTACCGTTAGACATGCTTTAAGCTCGAAAGAGTTAAAGTGAAATAATCCTCGAATAGGTCGAAAGACGCCTGGATTTACCACCGAATACAATTCTCTATAAGCACATGCATGTCGGAATTCTACATACTCATAGTCAATAGAGACGTATAACTCAGGAGGTGGACATAACCCCAACGCTTCAATTCTCATTGTTTCACAACCTACGAAATATTCTTTCTTTTTACTTTGCTATTTTCAGTTTTGCTTTAATAATTTGGTTACACATTGCAATCCCCCCTCATTACGAGACTTGCACTAAAAGTCTAGTAACCGTTGCTTACTATTTCAGTTTTGCTTTAATAATTTGGTTACACATTGCAATCCCCCCTCATTACAAGACTTGCACTAAAAGTCTAGTAACCGTTGCTTACTTGTTGACCAAGCTATTCTCTGTGGGATCGACACCCAACCCAGGTTGGGTTCTATATTTGCTAACGACCGCTTTACACTCCTAAGAGAGCTGTAGATTGAGCGTTATCAGATCTAGGCATACAGCTATATTTTTCATGTACAAGTATCCCCAGGACTCGATGGAAGGAAAATGACACAACCATGACACTTCTTGATCATAGGAATAGAGTTCATAATTCATAATGCAACAAATAGGGGATTTTATGTTTCACGTGGTTATCATATTCTTGTTCATGGAAGGGAACGCATATAACATACAAATACGTGCATGGTTTCAATATCATGAACATCTTCATAACACAATAGTCAATGCATAACAATTTCATGGAAATTGTGTTGAATCATAAAGGGTAGCATGAACTTGTCAATTTAGTACAATTGAGTCATAAGAAACATGAATTTATCATTCTAGGCATTTTATCAAATAGCTTACATGCACATTTTGTGGCATAGGTGAAATCATCAATTTGACAATCTTAAACCACCCAAAACTCATGGGTTTTAACTAACATGCTCACATACATCATAGAAACACATTAAGATATCGTCTTGAATCACCAACAACAACCATCAACATGAACATAATCATACAACATATAAAAACCATAATTTGTTATTTAAAACTTGGTTCCTGCACTCCATGGATGAAAGAAATCCGTGGATGAACACTACATATACCTTAATTGGAATATCCGTGAAAGTTAATAGTGAAATCTCTTGGATTTGGGTCTTCAAATTGAAACCCTTGCTCTTGTTCTAAAGAGAAATTGATGAAAATAAGTTTATTTTGGTGTTTTTTATGTTTAATCACATGTTTAGGATCTTATATATGGGTGGAAAAGGACTAAACTGCCCTTAAAAATACAAAGGTGGAATGCTGAAAAACTGGGCACCTACCGAAGTTGCAGGGCGATGCCCAGCTAGTCCCCCGCTCTAGACAGGACGGCACCTTGCTTAGAGTAGTGCTATAGCCTGGGCGGAGCAAGCAGATCACCTTTATCTACTAGTTTGGGCACCTAAACGTTCCCTTATGCTACTCTAAAAATTCTGAAACTCACCTAGGATGTGCTACGACCTTGCCCCATCGCAATGCAACTTGAAAATTAGAAAAGGGAGGTTTAGAAGGGCGTCAAATAAATTTCTGAATTTCAGAGATGTTGAACACTTCGCTAAAATTTTCTAAGTATTGGATCTTAAATTGAGCTTCAAGGAGCCAAACTAGCTGAATTTGAATGCAATGTTTTTGCGAGGTCTTACAATATCTCCCCCTTGAGAACATTCATCCTCGAATGAGACTAACTGAGAGGGGAAAAATGAGCTAAACATAACCTGGACCTGAATGACTAAAACATGATTTCATAACTGACATGACTGATAAACTGAATATACCGTACTGAACATGCATATCTGATACATGTGCAGCTAATTTATAAATGCATGAATGGGGTTTTTGATAACTGAGGTTCTCATAATGAGAATGCATATCTGATGCAATATTATATACTATACTGATACATGTATGCATGACTAAATATGCAATGGCACTTGATACCAAATTTGTGATGAAACATGAACATAAAACTTAATACCAAGTTGTATTGAATACTTAAGAAGAACTGTTACCTTGAGCTTGATCTAGACTGGAGGAGAAGAGGTGAGGATACTTGGTACACATATCTGCTTCTACTTCCCAAGTAGCCCCCTCAATAGACTGATTTTGCTAAAAAAACTTTGACTAGAGGGACTTCTTTGTTCCTCAGTCTACGAGTCTGATAGTCTAGGATTTCTACCAGAATTTCCTCATAGGAAAGGCTATTTTGAACATCAATTCTCTGAATAGGGACTACGACTTATGGGTCACCTATGCACTTCTTGAGCAGAGAGACATGAAATACTGGATGAACTGAGGCTAGATCTGAAGGCAACTCGAGATCATAAGCTATCTTGCATAATCGACTGAGAATCTTGAAGGGACCGACATATCGGGGACTGAGCTTTCCCTTCTTGTCGAATCTCTATATTCCCTTCATGGGAGAGATCTTGATATATACATAATCACTAATTTTGAACTTGAGATCCTTTCTACAAATATTTGCATAAGACATCTGTCGGCTCTGAGCAGCCCAGAGTCTTTCTCTAATCAACTGAACTTTCTCTAAGGCATCAAATACCAAGTCAGGCCCTATGACTGAGGTCTCACTAATTTTGAACCAACCGATTGGATATCTACATCTTCTACCATAGAGAGTTTTAAATGGAGCCATCTGAATACTGGAATGATAGCTATTATTGTACGCAAACTCAGTCAAAGGAAAGTGGTCATCCCAACTTCCCTTGAAATCAATTCCACACACCCTTAGCATATCTTCTAAATTTTGAATGGTCCTTTCTACTTGACCATCAGTCTGGGGATGAAAGGTTGTACTGATATGAAATTGGGTACCAAGACCCTTTTGGAATATTTTCCAAAAGTGAGAGGTGAAATAGGTACCTCTATCTGAGATGATATATAAAGGAACACCGTGTAATCTAACTAAATCCCTGATGTATAGTTTGGGCGATCGGACTGAGTTTTGGAATGGTTTTGCTGACCCTGATAAACCAACTGGGGACAATCTCTGACTATATGGCCTGGCTTACAACAACTAAAACAGACATCGCTACCAACTTTGCAAGCACCCTTGTAGTTCTTAACACAAGTCTGGCATAGGGGATTAGTTTGGGCATTGCTGACACTACCCTGAGACTTAGAGCCTGGCGCTTTATCTCTAAACTTAGGAGCTGGAGTGTAATACCCCGGGAAATTTTTTGTTGAAATTTTGTACGTAAATGTGCTGGGTTCTATCTTCTAGAATTAATTATAAATTTACCATGTAGAATGTCTTAGATTATGACCTACCATTACGTAGATTATCAAATAAGCTTTCCAACGATATGTGGATCATCTAAAACGGACACCCGAGCGACGAGTTATGAACATTCCAATGAATCATGAATAGTAGTGAACAGTAAAACATGTAGGAAAAAGTACTGAGGCCTGCCATATTATTGCTCCAACTTTAAACGATTGTAACTCCTTGTACATAATGATCTAGGTGATTTACTATATATCAACGGAAATCTATACGAGTCCTCTTTCCAATGAAATTGGTTTTATCCAATTTGTCTATCGAAGCAGAAAGTTATGGTCGATCTACTTTAGCCTATAGAAACTAATTTTTTGGGTCAACTTCAAACAATCATAACTCCTCATACACAACGATCTAGGTGAGATACTGTATATCAACGGAAAGATATGAGAGTCCTCTGTCTAATGAAATTGGTTTCATCAAATTTAGATATCAGAGTAAAATATTATGGTTGATCTACTTCAGACTAACAAAATAGTCCACCAAAGGACAGATTCAAGAATTATTTGATTTTTAGGGGCGTTTTGGTCATTCTCCCTCACCCAAAATCCGTCCAAACCCTATATTAAAGCCTATTAGAAGCATTATATGTTATATTTGATCAAATTCCCTCAAAAAGAAAACCGTAAGCTCCTACATCCAACTTCAATAACCTCCAAAGTTCACCATTAATTCTGCAAATTTATTCAAGATTCCAAGTTCCTAGTGCAAGAACTCCAAGAACCATCATTCAAAGGCACGATTAATATCTGAAAAATGAGTATCGATCTAAATTTCATCATTTAAGGTATGTGAGATTTTTCAACGAGAACTCTCTTTCGTTCTTGTGCCTAAAAGTAATTTTCTTTACAAAGGCATGGGTTTTATTTAATTTTTACAAATTTGAAGCACGAACCCATATCTTATGATGATTATTATGAAATCTTGATGTTTATGATTTTGAAAGATGAATTTACATGTGTGGAGATATAAAGCATGAATCTTGAATGATATTTATCATGATTTTGATATTTGGGTCGTGAATCCCCATTGGAAATTATTTTTTTAGAAAGTGTGAGTGCTATAAGCACGTTAATGTTAAATATTTGAGATATTTTAAATGATTGGACCTTTTGGTCCTAATAGAGTTGTTTTGAACTCAAGTGTGAAAGAAATCCACAACGTGATTGATTTTGATAGATGGGAAGCATGATGGATCCTGATGTATATTTATATATTACTGAAATTGTTTTGTTGTGGATTGTCTTTGAAATGATCTGAGCTAAGTCTGGGAGAAATCTTTAGCACCGAGTAGGAGGTATAAATCGACCTTACTTTCCTAGAACTACGTGCCCCCGTAGGAGTAAGCCTGAGGCTGATTTATATAGTGATCACTAGTTTATGTGAATTTGATATCGATAGTCCTACTCCAATGGAAAGGATAGGATGGTTCTCCCCAACGTGGGTTGTACGTTGGACTCCATGTAGCTCACATGATTTATATCGATTATAGGATCTCCCTGTATGTGTGTGTTTCCTTGTGTCTGTGGTGAATGGTGAAGTGATTTGAAAGTGAAATTGTCAAAGTTGTTCTTTCGAAAGATTTAAATGATATTTACATTATGAGAATTGATATTCTTGATGAACTAAAAGTGATTGACAAATTATATTATGACTCACATATGTTATTGTACTTATTTCATCCTCTCATGATTATGATGATTTTCTTTGGGCTATGTGAGTCTTTTATACATACTGCATATTTCTTATAAATATTTATGATAATGATGTTTATAAAACTGCATACACCCCCATATACTCGGTTCCTTTCCATGGTACTGACCCACATCTTCGGATATGGGCTACATTTTCTCAGAATGTAGGTTCAGGTGCTCAATTCTAGGTTCGATAGTAATTCTTCGGGCACACTGTTCTAAATCCTCTATTATGGTGAGTCCTCATATTTCGAGGACGTGATGTCAGATGTTGGTTTCATGGAATTATTTACATTTGATAACTGAGTATGAGTCAGTTGGGGCATGTCTCAATGGCTCACAGGTTTTATTGATTTTCTTAGAGGCTTGTCAGACTAGTATAGATGTTGGGAGTTAACTAAAAAGTCATATTTTGTTATCTTTCTAAAATTCTTTTATTCTTGGATGATGATTACTCTATTGATATTTGAGGGTTATTTATGAAAATCTCGTTGATTTGTGTTGAACTAAATGAAAATGGGTCAAAGGGTTGGCTTGGGGCTAGTCGTAGCCTCAAGCACCGTGTGACACTCTAGGACCCATTTTTTCCTAGGCGTTACAAACTTGGTATTAGAGCGTAAGGTTTTAAGGTGTCCTAAGGAGTCTGACAAGCCGCGTTAAGTAGAGTCTTGATCATCGGTGTGTAGCGCGCCACATCTATGAGCAAGAGGCTACAAGACATTTTAGGAAAAAGTGTGATTCTTTCTTTCAGAAGTCTATCGTGCTTAAAGTGTCTCTCTCTACTATTGATTTGTGCTCTCCTCTTTTAGAAATATGCCTCCACTCATAAAGTCTTGTTGGCTGATCTGATTGGCTTATACATGGTAGATTTTTATATGATTCTGGGTATGGACTGGTTGTATTCTTCTTATGCCTTTATTGATTGTCGGACCTGAGTGGTCAAGTTTCAGTTTTTAGGTACATTCGTATTTGAGTGGTCTGGGAATTCTATGTCACCCAAGAGTCATTTTATCTCTTACCTCAAAGCTAGAAAGCTTATTTCCAAGAGGTGTATTTACCATTTAGTTAGAGTCAAAGACACTAAGTCTGAGACTCCACCTCTCTTGTCTGTTAACGTCGTCAATGAGTTTCTGATGTCTTTCTGGATGATCTCCCAGGGATACCTCCTGATAGAGAGATAGAGTTCGGGATTGATCTTCTTTCCAATACTCAGCCCATTTCTATTCCTCCCTATCGTATGTCCCCTGCAGAACTTAAGGAGTTGAAAGAGCAACTCAAAGATCTACTAGATAAGGGTTTCATAAGGCCCAGTGTTTCTCCTTGGAGTGCTCCTGTGTTGTTTGTGAGAAAGACAGATGGCTCTTTGCGTATGTGCATTGATTACCGCCAACTGAATAAAGTCACTATCAAAAATAAGTACCCCCTTCTGAGAAGAGATGATTTGTTTGAACAATTGCAAGGTGCAAGTTATTTCTCAAAGATAGACCTTCGTTTCAGCTATCATCAACTCAAAGTTAGGGAGTGTGACATCCCAAAAACCACTTTCTGAACTCGTTATGGCCATTTTGAGTTTCTTGTTATGTCTTTCGGGTTAACTAATGCCCCAACAGCTTTTATGGACCTCATGAATCGAGCGTTCAGACCATATATGGATATGTTTGTCATAGTGTTCATCGATGATATACTGGTGTACTCCCGTAGTAAGGATAAACATTCTAATCATCTCCGAACTGTCTTGTAAACCCTTAGAGATCATAAGTTGTTTTCCAAGTTCAGTAAGTGTGAGTTTTGGCTAAGGTCAGTTGCTTTTCTGGGTCATATCATTTCTTTCGAGGGTATTAGACTTGATCCCCAAAAGACCAAAGATGTTAGAAATTGGCCTAGACCTATTTCTCCGACTGATATCTAAAGTTTCTTGGGTTTAGTTGTCTATTACCACCATTTTGTTGAGGTTTTCTCCTCTATAGCATCTCCTATGACTCAGTTGACCCAAAAGAAGGTAAAGTTCTTATGGTCCGAATCTTGTGAGAAAGTTTTCAAGAGTTGAAGACTCGACTCACTTTACCCCCTATTTTGACTTTGCTTGATGGTGTTGATGGTTTTGTGGTGTACTGTGATGCTTCGAGAGTTGGGTGGGTTGTGTATTGATGCAGAAGGGTAAGGTGATAGCTTATTCTTTTAGACAGTTGAAACCCCATGAGAAAAATTACTCCACCCATGACCTTGAGTTAGCTGCTGTTATGTTTGCTTTGAAAATCTGGAGACACTATTTTGTATGGTGTCCATGTTGATGTTTTCATTGATCATAAGAGTCTGCAGTATGTGTTTACCCAGAGAGAATAGAATCTTAGGTAGAGAGGAAGGTTATTATTGTTAAGGGACTATGATATGAGTGTGCTATACTATTCGGGCAAGGCCAATGTTGTGGCGGATACCCTAAGTAGATTGTCCATGGGTAGTATTTTGTATGTAGTAGAAGGTAAGAAAGAGTTGGCTCGTGATGTACATCGTTTGGCTAGATTGGGGTTAGGTTGTTTGACTCTGCTGAAGGTAGTATAGGGGTTCAGAGTAGTTCCAAATCCTCCTTGGTTTTGGAAGTGAAGGAAAAGCAATACTTAGATGCTTGTTTGGTCAGACTGAAGGAGTCAGTCAAGGACCAAAAAGTAGAGGTTTTCTCCCAAAGGGGAGATGGTGTGTTGAGATTGCAGGGTAGATTGTGTGTCCCGAATGTTGATGATCTGAGACAGAGGATTATGGCTGAAGCGCACGGGGTGCAATATTCTATTCATCTTATTGCCACCAAGATGTATCGAGACTTGCAGGAAATCTATTGGTGGAGTGGCATGAAGAAAGATATAACAACATTTGTAGCTAAGTGTGCAACATGCCAACAGGTTAAGGTTGAACACCAAAGACCTGGTGGTATGATGCAAGAGTTTAGTATTCCTACCTTAAAGTGGGAAGAGATAAATATGGACTTCGTGATTGGTTTACCCCCTTCCCGACGCCATCATGATTCCATTTGGGTTGTGGTTGATAGGTTGACTAAGTCTGCTCATTTCTTGCCTGTTGATACTTCATATACTGCTGAGGATTATGATAGATTGTATATATGAGAGCTAGTCAGACTGCATAGAGTTCCCTTGTCTATCATTTTGGATAGGGGTACTCAGTTCACTTCACAATTTTGGAAAGCTTTTCAGAAGGGTCTTGGTACCCAAGTACTTTTGAGTTTTGCTTTTCATCCGCAGACCGATGGTCAGGCTGAGCGGACCATCCATACCTTAGAGGATATGTTGAGAGCTTGTGCACTTGACTTTAAGGGAAGTTGGGATGATCACTTACCATTGATAAAGTTTGCTTACAATAACAGTTTCCACTCTAGTATTGACATGGCTCCTTTTGAAGCCTTATATGGGAGGAAGTATAAATCACCCATAGGTTGGTTCGAGGTGGGTGAAGTGGCTGTGAGTGGTCTTGATTCGGTATTTGAGGCTATGGAGAAAGTTAAGTTCATTAGGGAAGGATTGAAAACTGTGCAGAGTCGTCAAAAGTCATCTGCGGATGTTAGATGGAGAGACATTGAGTTTGAAGTTGGTGACTTAGTGTATCTGAAAATTTCACCCATGAGGGGGGTGAAGAGATTCGTAAAGAAGGAGCAGCTTAGTCCCCGTTATGTTGGTCCTTACAAAATTCTTAGCTGTGTTGGTAAGGTATCTTATGAGGTCGAGTTGCCTTCTGAGTTGTCCTCTGATCATCCAATATTCCATGTCTCCATGCTTAGAAAGCATATTAGCGATGTTGTGGTAATGGATTCCTCTGTGAGTGCTGACATTCAAGAAAATCTTTCTTTTGATGAGATTCATGTTGAAATTCTTGATTTCAGTGTCTACAAACTAAGGAACAAATAAGTTCCGTTGGTCAAGGTGTTGTGGAGAAACCAATCTGTTGAGGGTGCAACTTGGGAAGCTGAGGAGGATATGCGATCCAAGTACCCGCACCTATTTTCCGCGAACTTCGATTAAGCCGAAGGTACCGTTCTTTCCTAAATCATGCACTTTTGATAAAAGTTGCAGTAGTTCAGCTGTCATTTATTATGTGTTCAGCTGTAGTTTCTTGAATTTATGCATTCTATGTTGCATTCGGAGTGAGAAACAATGTGGTGATGAGTCTAATGAATGGTTTCAGCTGTATGCTCTATTCCCTATCTAATATTGGCATGTCTAGCATCATTCGAGGATGAATTTTTTCAAGAGGGGGATGATGTAATACCCCGAGAAATTTTTTATTGAAATTTTGTGCATAAATGTGTTGGGTTCTATTTTCTAAAATGAATTATAAATTTTCCATGTAAAATGTCTTAGATTATAACCCACCACTACGTAGAGTATTGAATAAGCTTTCCAACTATATGTGGATCATCCAAAACGAATACCCGAGCGATAAGTTATGAACATTCCAATCGAACCATGAATAGTAGTGAATCGTAAAACGTGCAGGAAAAAGTGTTGAGGCCTAGCGTATTTTTTCTCCAACTTTAAACAATCATAACTATTTGTACATAATGATCTGGGTGATCTACTATATATCAACGGAAATCTCTGCGAGTCCTCAATCCAATGCAATTGGTTTCATCCAATTTTTCTATCGGATCAAAAAGTTATGGTCGATCTACTTCAGCCTAACAAAAGTAAATTTTTGGTTCAACTTCAAATGATCATAACTCCTCATACACAATGATCTGGGTGAGATTCTATATATCAACGGAAGGATATGAGATTTCTCTTTCTAATGAAGTAGATTTCATCCAATTTGGATATCGGGGTAAAACATTATGGTTAATTTACTTCAGACTATTAAAACAGTCCACCAAAGGATAGATTCGAGAATTATTTGATTTTTAGGGCATTTTGGTCATTCCCCCTCAATCAAAATCCATCCAAACCCTATGTTAAAGCCTATTAGAAGCATTATATGTTATATTTCATCAAATTCCCTCAAAAAGAAAACCCTAAGCTCTTACATCCAACTTCCAGAACCTTCAAAGTTCACCCTTAATTCTACAAATTTATTCAACATTCTAAGTTCCTAGTTCAAGAACTCCAAGAACCATCATTCAAAGACACTATTAACATCTCAAAAACGAGTATAGATCTAAAGTTCATCATTCAAGGTATGTGGGGTTTTTCAACAAGAACTCTCTTTCGTTCTTGTGCCTAAAAGTAATTTTCTTTACAAAGGCATGATTTTTATTTAATTTTTATGAATTTGAAGCATGAACCCATATCTTATGATGATTATTATGAAATCTTGATGTTTATGATTTTGAAAGATGAATTTACATGTGTGAAGATATAAAGCATGAATCTTGAATGATATTTATCATGATTTTGATATTTGGGTCGTGAATCCCCATTGGAGATTGTTTTTTTAGAAAGTGCGTGTGTTATAAGCACATTGATGTTGAATATTTGAGATATATTTGAGATATTTTGTATGATTTGACCTTTTGATCTTAATGGAGTTATTTTGAACTCGAGTGTGAAAGAAATTCACAACGTAGTTGCTTTTAATAGATGGGAAGCATGATGGCTCCCGATGTATATTTATATATTACTGAAATTGTTTTGTTGTGGATTGTGTTTGAAATGATCTGAGCAAGTCCTGGAGAAATCTTTTGCACCGAGAGGGAGGTATAAAGTGACCTTACTTCCTTAGAACTACGTGCCCCCATAGGAGTGAGCTTAAGGCTGATTTATATAGTGATCACTAGTTTATGTGGATTTGATATTGATAGTCCTACTCCGATGGCAAGGATAGGACGGATCTTCCCAACGTGGGTTGTACGTTGGACTCCATGTAACTCACATGGTTTATGTCGGTTATAGGGTCTCCCATTGTGTGTGTGTTTGCTTGTGTCTATGGTGAATGGTGAAGTGATTTTAAAGTGGAATTGTGAAAGTTATTCTTTTGAAAGATTTAAATGATATTTACATTATGAGAATTGATATTCTTGATGAACTAAAAGTAATTGACAAATTATATGATGACTCATATGTGTTATTGTATTTATTTCATCCTCTCATGATTATGATGATTTTCTTCGGGCTATGTGAGTCTTTCATACATCCTGCATATTTCTTATAAATATTTATGATTATGATGTTTATAAAACTGCATACACCCCCATATACTCGATTCCTTTCCATGGTACTGACCCACATCTTCAAATATGGGCTGCATTTTCTCGGAATGTAGGTTTAGGTGCTCAGTTCCAGGTTTGACAGTGATTCTTCGGGCATGCTGTTCTACATCCTCTGTTATGGTGAGTCCTCATGTTTCGAGGACGTAATGTCTGATGTTGGTTTCACGGAATTGTTTACATTTGATAACTGAGTATGAGTCAGTTGGGGCATGTCTCAATGGCTCGCGGGTTTTATTGATCTTCTTAGAGGCTTGTCAGACTAGTATAGATGTTGGGAATTGACTAATAAGTCATATTTTATTATCTTTTTGAAATTTTTTTATTCTTGGATGATGATTACTCTGTTGATATTTGAGATTTATTTATGGAAACCCCATTGATTTGTGTTGAACTGAATGAAAATGGGTCAAAGGGTTTGCTTGGGGCTAGTCGTAGCCTCAAGCATTGTGTGACGCCCCGGTACCCATTTTCCAGGGCGTTACATGGAGCACTGGCTAAAGAAGGACCTAGAACTAACGACTTAGGATGAATCTAAGAACAGTTTCCTCCCTCTGATTTGGGCTGAGCAAAGTTGAAATTTCTTGACCTTGGTTTCTTGTTCTGCTTGTCCCTCACACTAACTTTCTACTCTTCTATCTGCTGAGCTTGAGTCATAAGCCTTGCTAAAGTTATATCACTGTTCAGCATCATAGACCTACACTCATTTACCACCCTATCATTTACCTTGAAATGAATTTACTCATCTTAGCTCTGTTCTCAGCAATAACATGAGGGGCATATCTGGCTAATTGAGTAAACCTGAGAGAATACTCTTTCACCATCATATTGCACTGCCTAAGGTTGATAAACTCTAGAACCTTTGCCTCTCTCAGCTGTTGGGGAAAGAATCTGTCTAGGAAAGTCGTGACAAACTCCTCCCACTCCATAGGTCCTACATCATCTACCCTTTCGGACTTCCACTACTTGCACCAAGTATGAGCCATATCCTGCAAATGATACGCGGCTAACTCAGCACTCTCAATAGTAGTCACCCCATGATATCTGTCACTTTCTGAATTTTATCAATGAATTCCTAAGTGTCTTCATCTGTCTTAGACCCGAAGAATGATGGAGGGTTCATTCAGGTGAAATCCCAAATCCTGGCTGCAGCTGAATTAGCCACTGGGTTGGCCGAAACGACAGCTGGTCATTCATTCTAGGCAACAATTGACTGAGCAAGAGTGGTGAATGCGGTCCTAAACTCTGAATGAGAAATATTATCGCCCAAAGGTTCTTTGGGCTGAGGGGCTAACTGATTTCTTTTCTTGGGAGGCATATTCTGAAATAAAGAGAAGAAGCGAATTAGACTGAGACTGACTTGAGATTATGCTCACTGGTACGACATGAATACTAAAAAAAGGAAAACTTTTCCTAAAACATCTTATAGTCTCCTGCACAAGAATGTGGTGCGCAACACACACATGTACAAGACTCTACTAGATGTGGCTTTCAGACATCCTAGGACTCTATTGAACCTTAGGCTCTGATACCAAGTTTGTAATGTCCCGATTTTCTCAACCGGAATGCTACATGGTGCTTATGACCCGGAAGGACCATAAGCTAACCCATGACTAATTTTTGTACCTATACACTGCATAATATGACATAGTATTACGGAAACATGAACTGAAAGGCCATAAGGTTCAATACTGAACATAATCTAAAAAATAATAACATCTGAAATAAAGTGGTATCACAATACCAAAACAATACTGAAATCTAAATATGATAATACTGTAGTCGCCTGAAAGCCTCTAAATGTCTGAATACTTTAAGAAAAGAGTTGATGGGACATGTCCCCAACTAACTTCGTCAACTAAAATCTGAACTAAAATGATAAAATAAGAATCACGTCCTCGGAGAGGAGGACTCACTGCTAAAACTCTGAATACTGGAATGCTACTACTGCTGCTGATTTGGAGGTCGTGTCTCTGAACCTATGGTGTAAAATAAATAAAACACCACAGCGCAAATGCGTCAGTACGTGGGAATGTACTAAGTATGCAAGTAAGGTAGGATGAGTGCATGGGGTTTATATGCATGAACAATAATAATAATTGACTGACTATCATAAGCATGTGAATACATGCATGAGATGTGATTACTGACACTGATACCGTGAATACATGATTACTGGATCTGAATACTGATGACATAACGTACTGATAATTGATATAACTGATAACATGAGTTACTGTATCTGACAGTCCTAAATCTAATCGGACTATAAGAGTTTCATACTGTATATGAGTTGACTGTATTTGATTGTTCAAAAATCTGAAGAACTATCTGAGTTCTTTTACTGAGACTGATACTGAAACTGTGGGAAGTAGTTATTTACCTGACATGCCCCAAGTGCGCTACAATATCTGAGCTGGGGTCCAATTTGACAGTGCTTATCCACCTCATCAACCCTCATCTGATAGTGTTGATGTCTCAACCTATGCTGGATACATAGTTCTGGAATGCAAGGATGACTGCTAAGAATCACACCCTCATCTGACAGTATTGTTCCCATACTTGGATTCACTCGGTGCTAATTCCTACTTCTATCTGAAGAGAATGAACATGATTTACTGATTGTACATAGACTGAGTTAATGAATTCCTTCGAGTGATGGGATACAACTGTTATCTGGTAATTGACTGAGATCATGCGATTCTGAGATTTCTTAAGTCACATGACTGACTGAGTTCTATGGAACATGGCTTGACTGAGGTTATCGTGAAAACGTGACTTGGCTCTAGGCACACAACTATATTTTTCATGTACAAGTACCCCTAGGACTCGATAGAAGGAAACTGACACAACCATGACACTTCTTGATCATAGGAATAGATTTCATAATACATAATGCCACAAATAGGGGATTTCATGCTTCACGTTGTTATCATATTCTTATTCATGGAAGGGAACGCATATAACATGCAATTACTTGCATGGTTTCAATATCATGAACAGCTTCATAATACAATAATCAATGCATAACAATTTCATGGAAATTGTGTTGAATCATAAGGGGTAGCATGAACTTGTCAATTTAGTACTATTGAGTCATAAGAAACATGAATTTATCATTCTAGGCATTTTATCAAACACCATTCATGCACAGCTTGTGGCATAGGTAAAATCATCAATTTAACAATCTTAAACCACCCCAAAACTCATGGGTTTCAACTAACATGCTGACATACTTCATAGAAACACATTAAGATATCATCTTGAATCACAAACAACAACCATCAACATGAACATATTCATACAATACATAAAAACCATAATTTGTTATGTAAAACTTGGTTCTTGAACTCCACGGATGAAAGGAATCCGTTGATGAAAACTACGCATACCATAATTAAAATATTCCGGAAAGTTAATGGTGAAAGATCTTGGATTTGGGTCTTCAAATTGAAACCCTTGCTCTTGTTCTTGAGAAAAATTGATAAAAAGAAGTATATTTTAGTGTTTTTGAGCTTTAATCACGTTTTTGGGAGCTTATATATGGGTGGAAAAGGACTAAAATGCCCTTAAATATGGAGGTTGAATGCTAAAAAACTGGGCACCCACCGGAGTTGCAGGGTGATGCCCAGCTAGTCCCCTGCTCTAGCCAGGGCAGCGCCTTTCTTAGAGTATTGCTCTAGCCTGGGCGGCGCAGACAGATCGCCCTGAGCTAGTGGTTTGGGCACCCAAATATGCCCTTACACTACACCAAAAATTTTGAAACTCACCCAGAATGTACTACGACCTTTCCCCATCGCAACGCAACTTGAAAATTGAAAACAGAGGTTGAGAAGGTCATCAAATAAATCCTCAAAGTTCGGAGGCCCAAAACTTAGCTAAAATTTTCTATGTGTTGGACCTTATATTGAGCTTCAAGGAGCCAAACTAGCTGAATTTGAATGCAACATTTTTGCGGGGTCTTACACCCCAGTTGACCACCAAAAATAAATAAATAATGAAATCTGAAAATCAGGCCTTCCAGAAAAGAGAAGGCTCACCAACGGCAACTTCTGACACGCATAGATCTGCTACTGTATGGGACCACGAAACTGTGCCTCGGAACTTTGAATATTAGGGGTTAATACAGATGTGCTGGTATGTGTAACAACTCAAAATAGCTTGCGTTTATACAAAAATAGGTAAGAGCATTTTACAATAACAGTGAAGCATTTTACAATAACAGTGAACATTGTATAAGTAAAAAGACCTAGGCATATTTAATAATTTCAATTCAGTTCTTGACAACCTTGACTCACTTTTTGTTATTTTTCTAAGCTATTCAGTATACCCTATAAATTTGAAATTCCACGGGGTATGTGGAACCTTCCCTTGACTCGGTGGCCGAGCCTCCAATCCAAGTAGCCGCCAGGATTTGGAGATGGTGATACCCCCCATGTGAGCACACCGCAGGAATCCCCTCCATGTGAGATGTTCTAATCATTTTTATTATACTCCCACGTATGATACAATATCCTAAGACCCGCATCAGAAACTACAATTTCCATTGATGATCCCATATACTCAAACGCCTTCTTCGGGTAACCTACTAGCTCTCTTAAGGACAACTTTTAGTTCTTTAAAGTAAACATGTTCATGCTTTCAAAATGATCAATACTTATTCTATTAAGGGTATGTAATCATCGGGTATCATCATACCCTGACTTGCAAGTCAATATCATATCAAATTCACAGCCCATCATATTCAAAAGATGCATATGACCCCTTAGAATTCACAACATCACAATAGAGTCATCACTTTGAAATTTCAAAAACATTTAGGCATTTATCCTCTCTTTGCAGGATTCAAAATATGTGGTGGTCATGTCAATTTATTCTATCACATGCAATTCTTTCCCTTTAAAAAAAAGAATGTAGTTATAACAAGAAACTCCATTTCATAATATATAAACCATGTTATACACCATGATATTGAGAAGATCACTTTCAAATCTTAAGCCATGCATTTCAAATCATTCACAATGAATAAACTTTAGTTCGCAACAAGAGGGGGAATTCATACTCATACTCTCAATCAATCTTACAAAATACACTAAATCATGTATAAATATTTATAATTCAATTTCCATGAAAAGTGATTCAATACAACATTTATTTTCATCAAAACAACCCCATGATGCAAAATTTTTTAAAATAATATCGAGTACTCCATTATAAATCAAAATTTGGGGATCTTTAATCTTGATAAAATATTTAAACTTATGCCCAAGATTTTTTTAGCAGTCCCACATACCTTTGATTATAATATTTCAAAGATGGACCCCGAATCTTGATCTTTTTTCTTGAAAGCTTAAACTTAAGGATTGGTTCTTGATTTCTTGTTCTTGGAGGTAGTTAGTGTTTTAGTTTGAGAGAAATTGATAAAGGATGCAATTGATGCTTATTGGGGCTGAATTTTAAGTTAGGGATGGAGAAAATGACCAAAATGCCCCTAGACCCATCGAAAACTTAATTAGTGTGTGAAATTGCTCTGTAACACGCAGGCCGATGCGTTGTGTTGACATTGCGTCGTCTTACTGACTCACACAGAAAATGTCATAACATTTCGCTTGGTCATCAGATTTTGGCGAAATTGGTATTGTTGAAAAGCTAATTCAATTATCTATAATTTGGTGGGTCTTAAGCTCCAAAATTCTATTTTTATCAAAAGTTATACATGTTCAAAATAGACCCTTGTAGAATTGAATATACAATTTTGGATGAATGAAAGGTTCTTAGCTTAACTTTGCTCTAGGCCATTTCTATGAATATTTTTCACCTCATAATCACTTTATATACTAGGAAAAATATCATGACACATAAATCTAAATATAAACCATGTTATTAGAGCTTATACACGTAGGGACAATGATTCAATTTCTAGCTCAAAAATATGGGTAGTTACATTATCTCTCCCTTGAGATCATTCGTCCCCGAATGATAGGTAGGGACTTTTAAGGATCTAAAAGTGTAGAATAAAGAATGTAATCTCTCATTGAATAATTTTCCTCAACAAAATATTCAAAGACATCCAACAAGTTTCATGATAACCACGAGTGAAATATGTAAGCGCGAAACATGGGATAATGAGACTTTACATAGAGATTAGCTTGCAGATGCTTTCTATGAGTCCTAATAATTCCAACATAAGGCAAGGGTTTATTTGATGATCATATACCTGATTTATATTAGTACCAATCATGAACTAATATTTTGTGGAAGATTGGGATAGAAGCATTCTCCACCACTTATGATATAACAAATAGACTTAGCTTAAAGGCACCACTCAGCTATGCCACCAACATTAAAAAACATATTTCGTCCTTTCCACTACTTAGTACTGCTATGTTGAAGCCAAACTCAGAGTTAAAAGTGCTAACTTGAGCTACCAGGACCTGTACTTTACATATCTATAAGAAAACTTCTTCACCTTATCACTACCATTAAACACACTTGAGATTTAATTTAGAGAGTACTAACCACATAGCACACAGGTTTGTGTTTTCAGCAACCACAACATTCAAGCCTAATCATTACTACACCCGCAACATATATCTCCTACTAAGACCAATAATTTCAATCAGTCTCACAAATATTTTTCGCCACATCCCTTTTTCTTAGCTATATCACACAACAAAAGATCATCTCCTTCTTTTCCCTTTCACCTATAACCTTAGCTCGAGAATTCACATTAAATATTCACCTTCAAGACATCTACTCATCTACCTAACACATCACCACGCTTCCACAGTAGCCATCATACTTTCATACGGAGGGTCATTAAGGGACCTAGCATAAACGTCATAAATGGAAGTAACACTATTAGACCATAACTTATACTTATTTTTCTGCTCAAGGAGGGACATGAAATGAAGATATGATAAAATAGACACAAAGTGCCCCATATATCAAGTATCGGGTTCATAAGTAGATAGTCGTTCAGAAGAAACACCATAAAACATGAATTATTAGGATAAAGCACATTGAGAAAGCAATATTGCACATATTAAGATAAAAGAAGGGAAAAAGACTAAAATACCCTTCTGGAATTGGAAATCAGTAAGACGAATTGGGCATCCAATGCATTAAGCGGTGTGCTGTGTCGGTCCCTACAAACACGATTACTAGCGCGACGCATTGATATCGCCTTGGTAAACTATTTTGATCATCCAAACATGCCTCAAACATCGTCTAAAAAATCTGAAACTTTCCTGAGACACCCCCTTTACACCTCTGATCATGAATCAACTCAAAAATCTACGTTTTGGGGTCGTGAAAATCAATTTGAAAATCATTGAAATCAAGAGCTCATAATTATGACTAAATCTTTTAACAATTGTAAAAATTTTCAGGTTGTCAACTCTCCATATATGCAACCAAGAGTGTTATTGAGTTGAGAAAGATACGGGGTGTTACATTACAACTCAGACAAAGATTTTTTCTTGAAGCGATTGCTTCTTATTTAAGGAACTGAGATTTCCCTTAAGCTTGCATAAACTTAATCATTTTGGCTAAACCCAACATAGGGTGAATCAGTGACATATAGAAACATATTTTCTTAGGACCAAGCATGCTTAGAGACATAGATTTTTCATGGATCACGAACAACACAACATATGGCTTGAATACATGAAAGGCTGGATTACCATGAGACATAATCTCTTCTAGTTTGGAGGTCAGATCATAAACATAAGTCCATAGAGAACTCGAAACATAAGCATAGGCATGACTTGAACACATGACGTAGGACATTAGCAGAATAATCTCTGAAATGGAAGTAGGAGGAGTATGTTTCAGTAGGAATAGATTTATCATCACTCCTCCCCGCAATTTGCCACATTGAGAAAAATTCGGGAACTAACTTAATACCCTATCCCTCCCTTAGATGAAAGTAAGAATGTTAGAGTTACGGACAAATCCCCTTATCAAATCTATAGTCACAACTCTCAGCATAAAAGAGACATCACCACGTATTTAAACTCTAAACTCTCCTTGAAGAACTATACTATGAAGGCCTTGCTTTTCTATAAATGCTACTATTAACTTTCGTTATCCTCTATAGTAATCACCCTACAACTCCCACTCTCATGAGCACATGTATCCACACTTTTTATCACAAAAGGGGGTATCAATATATACATGAACACAAACCCCTCTTATTAATCTCTAATACAAAAACACTAAATTATTTTCTAGGACATTCCCTTTCAGGGACACTAATCATAATATCTTCTAACTCCCAAAGTCATCAACTTACGACTAACATTTTCATGGGTATAGACACCCACACTTCCAAACAATTAACACTCCATGTTAAATTCCATAGAATACTATCATTACACCTCCGATCACATAACCTACAACTTAACAAAATTTGTAAAACAATACAAAAGGCGCATTTTGCCTACCTACATTTCCTAAATTCAACTTTAATGAAAAATATACAACAACTCCCAACACTTCTTCATGCTACAAAATTCAAAAACACAAGCTGGGTACACATGAGACTTATACGATACAACCTTATCTAACAACATGCTATCTTGGGTTCAACTTTTTCTTATAAGACTATTACTCTTATAATCTTAATGACCCAACCAAAATTCATCATTTTTAATGCTAGTCCTCTAGTATGTATATATCACCATTTATCCACTCCTTTTTTAACAAATTGCGAACCTAGGCCATTTCACACATCACATCAAGCCTACTAGTTAGTCCACAAAATATGCATCATTAATCTTAAGCTATTATTCTCACCAGTACACTCCACACCTAAACTACCCATCTAAAGTTCAATCTTGTTGTCTATCCTTAATTATATACGACATGTAAAGCATGCCACATTCTATACTATTTCATTATATTGGGGAAATCAACCAAAATACTTCACTTCATTTAGCTACTACCTACAATCACAACCCTGCCACAACCTCATTATTACAACTCAAAATCCACTACTTACCTTCTTACATAAAGTAATAGTTTACTGCTACTTAAAGAAAAAGACCATCAAAGGGGTAAAGTCACTTGATAGAATTAGTCAATCTTAATCTTATAATATAACTCATTTCAATCTTATCAACATATTCTAATTCCTCACATCATACTTACTTACCTAAATCTTCAAAATTTAGTAAACATTAATGAGCCTCTACCTAGAACATATTAACTAATCTACCCCTTTCCACTTCCCACTTATAAATGATTTTTACAACCACCGTAACTATCCACTTTAAGCTCCTTCTTTATTTTGAAAAAATAAGAATCATATCCAATCACTTCCTTCACAGACTAACATACAATCTACAATTATTGCAACCACACAAGTCTATACCTATACAATGTCAACCCACTCCTCAATACATGATTATACAACTAAAAGTACTACTTTTATGCAAAAGTCACCCTCACTCTGATCACTAACCTTGTGACTTCATGTCACCAACTTATGGATTGTCTCACTACCAATAGGTCATGACACTTTAACATATACTAATACTCAGGTGGAAATATAGTTCCAACATTTTGCTACACATCATTACCCTTATGCAAGACATCTGCAATAAGAATTTTGAAAGGAGACTGAATAGGCTTTGTACCTCAGGCTGAAAAGCATGATTTCATTAGAATAAAGGCATACACTCAAATCAAAAAACCTTGAAGCACTAATGGACTCCTCGCAAGTTCTCGTTCTATCTCATAACTTTATGGATAACTCAATCAGATATAACCACATCATTGTGGGAGCTAGACTCTTAGACTTGTATTGTCTCGACAGTGAGGCATGGCCCATGAAATTAGAACAAGGAATGAATTTGGATAACTTTCTTATGAAAAGATATATAGCACGAACTAGAGTATGAAATAATAAGCAACAACTCCTAAATGCCTGGTAGCCTCCTGATTATAAGTGTGGCACACAACACACCGATAAGCAAGACTCTACTAGACACGATTTCGCAGATACCTTGGGACTATGAACCGTGCTTTGATACCAAGTTTGTCATGACTCGAGCCGGGGACCTACCGTGATGGGCATCTCAAATCGTGAAGGCTCGAGCGCCTTTTTGTATTTGACAAACATACACTTTCATATAATATGAAGGAAAATGCAGAAATATAAAATAATACAAAATCATGGTCAACACCATAATTCAATTGAACAATCTAGAACGGAAACCATAAACCTCTAACAACATCTAACATCAGTCTGCGAAATATCTAACAACTAAAAATGATATTTGTTTGAAATCTAGGACAAGGTCGACAATAGAACACCAAAAAGAAAGAAATAATGAAATCTGAATATCTGGCCTTCCAAAAAAGAGATGGCTCACCAACTGCAACTTCTGACATATGCGGATCTGCTGTTGTATGGGACCGCAGAATTGTGCCTCGGATCTTGGAGTATAGGGGGTTAATACAGATTTACTAGTAAGTGAAACAACTCAAAATAGCATGTGTTTATACAAAAATAGGTGTGAACATTTTAAAGTAACAGTGAACACTGTATAAGTAAAAATACCTAGGCATATTTAATAATTTCAAATTATTTCTTGAAAACCTTGAATCACTCTTTGTTATTCTTTTGAGCTAGTCAGTATACCCTACAATTTTAAAATTCCACGGGGTATATGGAACCCACCTTTGACTTAGCGGCTGAGCCTTCAATCCAAGTAGCCGCTAGGATTTGGAGATAGTAATAACCCCTATATGAGCACAATGCAGGAATCCCCCATGTGAGATGTCCTAATTATTTTAATTATACTCCTATGTAGGATACAATATCATATGACCCGCATCGGCAACAATGGTTTCCAGCAATGAGCCCTTACACTCAAACGCTCTCTTCAGGTAACCTACTAGCTCTCTTACACCCAACTTTTAGTTCTTTAAAGTAAGCATGTTCATACTTTCAAAACGATCAATACTTATTCTATTAAGGGCATGAAATCACCAGGTATCGTCATACCCTAACTTGTAAGTCAATATCATATCAAATTCATAGCCCATCAAATTTAAAACATACAAATGACAACCTAGAATTCACAACATTACAATAGAGTCATCACTTTGAAATTTCAAAAACATTTAGGCATTTATCCTCTCTTTACAAGATTCAAAACATATGGTGGTCATGTCAATTTATTCCATTCTTGTCACGACCTGAGTCGAGGCCCTGAATTCCCCAACCTACTAGTGATATTATCTATTTTGTTCCCATGCTCCCATAGCTTTAAAATATGTCACTAGGGAATAAGGATTGCTTACTCATATACCCAACATCCCTCCTATGTTTTGCCGACGTGAGACTCCTTTCCTAAGTTGGGGTGTTATATACACCCCTTTATAGACTCAGTTTCCTCGCTAAAGATTGCCCCACCTAATGGGATTTTCCTACACTCAGTACTGAGGTTTGCCCTGCCTTACTAGGATTTTTCTACACTTAGTTTGAACTCTGGCCCACATCGACAGGGATGACACAGGTGAAGCTCTGATACCATTCTTGTCATGACCCGAGTCGAAGCCTTGGCCGCAACAAGCATCCCGAACCTTCAAGGTTTGAGAGACCCCTGAACTCTCCAAACCATTAGTGATATTGTATTCTTTAGGCCTATGCCCTCACGGCTTTAAAATGCATCACTAGGGAGTAAGGATTGCTTACTTATGTACCTAGCATCCCTCATATTTTTGTTAATGTAGGACTCCTTTCCTATGTTAGGGTGTTACATGTCTATAGATTAAGTTTCATTATAGCAGATGGGAAATAGATAATGCTATAAGGAAATAGATATAACTAAATGCTATATTAATTTCATCACACAATTATAAAGGTTTGCAGATTCATTCTTGGGAAATAGATATTGCTACATAAAGTACGCATGATACAGAAAAACATGAATCAATTTCTCAACTGTGCAAAAAACATGGTCTCATAATGTATTTAAAACCATTGGTGATCATTGTGGTAGCTGGATCGAAACAAAAGAGGAAACACATTTGAGAAATCATCTCAAATAGGCGAGGATTAGAGTTTGTGGCAATGGTAGTAGTATTCCTAAAGAGGTGACAGTCGAAAATGAAGGACTCAGGTATACTATGCAACATTTACTTTCAAGGAATCAAATTGCTTTACATATAGAATCAAGAACATGATGCACTTTTATCCAATCTATTAGAGTTACCTGCATTTCAGAAATAAAAGCATCTCTATACTTATGATTCCCTGATGGTCTACATCTTGTTATATCAATGCTGCAATTAGTCCAGGATCCCAGTAGAATAATAGAATATTTAAGATTCATAAAAGAATATTTTAGCTTCACAAACAATCTATGACAAAGCATAATTGAGGATAGTAGTGATGTAGTATGAGGCTCATTAGAGAAAGATGGCCCTCTCTAACATTTTGGTAGGGAATTCTATTACAAGCTTATAAAAATTTGAATGATTTCTAGAGCACTCCAACATACATTTTTTCATATTTAATACAAGTATGAAACACAACTAATACTTTGCCAATATTACATGCAGCATTTAGTCTATGGATAGTCTATGGAAAGATTACCAGTGAAAGTGGTGGCAGGAGAAGATAACACGAGCAGCTCTTTTACCCGGCACAGTGAATGCACCTTAATCTTTCTCAACAGTCCCACAATATATCTATAGTTGATTCACTAACCAACGCGAAGAATGGAAATAAAGCATAAGATTCCAAGGATTAAAAAGAAATACATTTGGAAGGAAAATCACAGTAGTATGCAAGTCAATTGTACCATAGTTCTTAAAAGTATGTTCTGTTTAATTAAACAGAAAAGTTCTATTTAATTAAACATAATTATACGTTTACTACTCACCACTAGGTATAAACACAATGATGCACCTTAATCTTGCTCAATATTCCTACAAAATCTCTATGATTGCTTCACTAACTAACAGCATGAATAGTTCCAGTTTCACCAGATTGGCACTAATTGTCACTACCTATCAATACTAGGTAGAAAGCTTTTCAGAGAGTAAGATATCCAAAATATAATGTTCAAAATCAATATATGTTACTACATTATTCATCCAAAAGAATTAGTATCTCCTTGGCATTAGGTCAAGATAGAGAAGGCATCAATTGAATTCCTAGCACTTAATTATGATAATCATTTTCTTCATTATTTTAATCATCTGCAGCAAGACAAAGAAATTTCCCAAGATGTATATTTTGATATCTTGTGCAGGATACCTTTCCCAGAAAGCACTGTGATTACACCCTTAAACTTATTTCTTACTTCTCTTGGGTTAATTTAACAGTTTAACAATTATGCCTCAAATCAATCTAGATTAGCCATAAGCCACAGAAATGGAATATTTGATAAGAAAATGGTGTTTATTAAATGAATGTTCAAACCCCAGTTTTCAATATACTGATAAACGAACATGGATTAGGAGGGCTTACGAGGCATTTGGTATTCAGTTGCCCTTGACACTTAAAACAAATACTAAAAAAGAAAGGTCTTCTCTTTTCTGGGTTTGAAGCAATGAAAAATAACAAATGATATACAAAATTATCCATGACCATACCCCTAAGATTTATAGCTAATCATAAGAAACAAACAAAAGCCAACCGAAAAAAAAATTGAAGTGAGGAAAAAAAAACATGAATAAATTAATAAATTAACTCAACACTATTAAAGAAAGAATGACTCATTCGAATATTCGAACAAACAAAGAATCTGTAGTAATCAAAATAGATTGTGCTGAATACTTAAAATTGATGACAAACACAAGAAGTTTCTAGATCTTGACTCCATTACAACATAAAATGAATGGACTCATAGGAATTTAATTGTCCCTTTTGTTAGCATATGAAGAGAAATCTTACTATGAGGATTCAACAACTAGATTTGTCGGCTATTGTAAATCGGAGTAGTGGTCAGAGCGGGGTCGGAGCAGTAGTCGAAGTGACAATCAAAGTAGCAGTGGGCCGTCGGAGCGGCAGTTGGAGAGCGGTGGGCAGTCGGTGCAATGGTAGTACTAGTGTTATGTTTTTCGACTGATAAGAGTTGAGAGTGAGAGTTATTTCTGTAATTTTTAAAATTTTTATTATATAGTTTTTTAAAGTTTTGGCAGATTTAATGAAAAAATAGGGAGGGAAAAATGAAAACAGTTGCAATATTTTTTTTTTTTCAAAAACGTGTTGCCATAGTTGACTTTATGGAAACGGTTCACGAAACCGTTGCTATAAGATACCTTATTGGAACAGTTATCCATCAATATGAATAGTTATATAACTACTAGAACAAATTCTTTTTGCAACGGTTCCAACCATTGCAATAGACCATTTATCGCAACGATTTTGGAACCGTTGCCAAAAGATTCATTCATTCCAATAGTGGTAATTTCTAGTAGTGATCATTTATGAATAGGGGTCTTGATCTACTACAAGTTACGGTGTTGTGTCTCTTTGAAGCACATCGTTGTTTAGGACATACTTCTCTTCTTTTCTTAAAGAAATTTTGTCCTATGTTTTTAAAATATTTCTACATTGGATTGTGAATCATGTTGATTTGCAGAACACCATCGCATCTCGTTAAGTCCAAGGTTTAATAAGAGAGTAGAGTTAGCTTTTGAGTTAGTTCATTCTGATGTTTGGGGAACATGTCTTTTTGTTTCCAACACGTGATATAAATATTTTATCACTTTTCTGGATGAGTTTTTTTATTACATGGTTGTATTTTGTGAAAAATAGATCTAAATTGTTTTCCAATTTTGTGCCTTTTTTACTTAAATTGGGAACAAATTTAACACTATTGTGGAAAACTAATGAGTGATAATGCTAAAGAATATATGTCAGAATAATTTCAATTTTTTATATGAGGCAACATAGGATTTCCACCTGTTATTTTGTTTTGATACGCCATCTTAGAATGGAGTTACTTAAAGAAAAAATAGGGATCTACTTGAGTTAAATTGGGAACTATTGTTCAAAACAATGTTTCGTACAGTTGTGGGATGATGTAGTTTCTGCAACTTATTTTTTAATTAATCACATGCCATCTAATGTGCATGGAGGATATGATCATATAACATTCTTTTCAAAATAAGTCTTTATTTTTGGTGGAACCAAAGGTGTTTGAAAAAGAATATTATTTTTGAGATGTTTAACCATCCATTACAAAGTTGGATCCCAAGACCTTGATGTGTGGTTTCTTGGGATATTCACGTCTTTAGAAAGGGTATATTGGTTACTCTCCTGAACCTAGAAAACATATATCAGAGATTAAATCATTCTTCAATATACCTTGCATTTTTATGATTTAGGGGGGAGGAAGATGAGAAGTCAGTGTACCTATAACACCCCGCACTTTCGAACTAGAAATCAAACTGTTGTTCCGACGTGTGTAAGCTCTAATAGAAATTATTTTCAAGTGATAATAAGTGTATCCGCATGTTTGAAGTGCTTTCGAGGTGAAAAATCTTCATAGAAATCAATTAGAGCGAAGTTCAGCTAAGAACCTTTGATTCAGTAAAATATTTGTATTCGATTTTACAAGAGTCTACTTTAAATGTGTATAACTTTTTATACAAGAAGAATTTTGTAGATCAAGACCCACTAAATTTTACCTAATTTAGTCAGCTTTCTAACATTTCAAATTTTGTCTTAATCCGATACCCGAGCAAAAAGTTATAGCCATTTTCTTAAGAGAGACAGTGTGTAACACCCCGTAAAAGTCGTGCATGGATTAGCCTTTAATAGAGTGCCCTTAGAATTAAAAACTTGAAATTTTTTTTGTGAGTGTAATGAGGACTTAGTGTCATTTTAGCTGGCAATCTTCGGGATACAACTTTCCAACCTTTCCGATATTCGTTTTTAGATTTTCAAGTTGCGTTACGATCAAGCAAGCTCATAGTACATCTCGGATAAGTTTTGAAATTTTTCGGAATGCATAAGGCTGCATTTGGATTTCAAAACAGTAGCAAAACGCATAGCCTATTGCCCAGTTTTCAGTATTTCTGGGTCAATTTCAAACGATCATAACTCCCTGTATATAATGAACTGTGTGAGCTATAATATATAAAACGAAAGCTATTTGAGTCCTCTTTAAAATGAAGTTGGTTTCATCCAATTTGAATATATGAGTAAAAATTTATAATCGATTTACTCCAGCCTATCAAACTGTCAACTGAGGGACAGATTTGACCTTAATTGTTCCTTAGGGGTATTTTGGTCATCCTCCGCCCCTATATATACCACCAACACGGGATTTAATCCCTCAAACACCATAATACACATACTTTTCCAAAATTGCTCAAGAATTCTCCTTAGGGTTTCAAAATAAAAACCCAAATAGTTCAAGATTCGACCGTAGGTTTTCAAAGATAAGTACATATTCGGAATCACCAATCCGCAAGCTTCAAGAAACATCTATTATCCTTGGAAATAGAGGTACGCGGGGTTTTTTCTAAAATCTCATGGGCATAAGAAAAAAATCATGTTTTAGAATGGGGTTTTAAATTATGTATATATATTTATGTATAAGATGTTTTAACATCATTGTTTTGGTTTTTTGACCATCTCCAAAGCGATTTGACAGTTTATATACATATATGAATGAATGTGTTTCAATTTTGAATACATGAACTTGCTAAAGACATTTGACCACCAGGTGTTTGATGAAATTTCTGCATGAATTGAACTTTAAGTTTCGAAATATGAAATCCTTTACATCAGTTACATGTTTTGGTGGTCTAAACTATGTTTTGAATGAAAGCTCTTGCTTAATACATTATGGCTCAGAAAAATCATGACTTGCAATGTCTTGGTATGACAATACCAATTCAGACTAACGCCACATCAGACTCAGACTAACAGACATTTCAGACTTTCATGATTTTAGACATTCATAATATTGCATGTACAGAAAAGGTTAAAAATGGGCATACAGAGATGATAGGTGGTTCCCCGAAGAGGGCTTGAGTTCAAGAGACTCATTGCCTAAAACCGTGGTTTGCCAACCCGGGTATACTATTATGCGCTGACTTAAATGTCCTGTGGCGTATCAGACTCAGACACTCCAACCCTTGCGGCACACTTGGGTTGGGGGCTTCCCCGCCGAGTCAATGGCGGATTCCATACAGCCCGTGGAATATCAGACTTGTAAGGGAATACCACCTAACTCAGAAGTAAAACACAGATCTTGATTTGAAATGAACAGGCAGGTTACATGTTTTCAGAAAGTGCCCATGTATTTTTCGGAAACAGTTTTATACATGATGTCTTGCTGAAAAATTGTTTTCACTTAATATATATATGTATTTATGTTCTATTATACTATTTTTGGATTGCTTCGCGTGCCAGTACTTTTGTGCTGACCCCCCCCCCCTCTTTCCAGGTCCTGAGGCACAGTCTAGGGGTCCAGCTACGCAATAGACATTCTCGAATTTGTAGACTTGATCTCGCAGTGGTGAGCCTTCTAGTATTCGGAAGGCCTAATTATGCCAGACATTATCTTATTTATTATGTTTTTGGTTTACGGAGGGCCTTGTCCCAGTTTCTTTTCAGACAGATGTTTGTGTTCTTAGTAGAGATTTCGCAGACTGATGTCAGATAGTATTATTCAGAAATGTTGCAGAACTTGACCATGTATTCCGTAATCAGTTTAAATTCCGCATTTTATTATGATTACGAATGTTGTGCATGATAACCAGATAGAGAATGGGTGTTTCGGGCCTTCATGGTTCGGGATGCTCGTCACGGCTAGGGCCTAGGCTCGGGTCGTGACACAGTGAGGTTGCGCGATTAGCATGCGACGCGCACTCCATTTTTCGCTCTAGATCATGCGACACATTCTCCATTTTGTCGCTCCAGAGCATGCGACACATACTCCATAGCACGCTCTCGTATTTTCCATCTTCAAAATCTGCGTATTTGAGGGCAATAGAGTCATTTACCTCACCCAAAAAACTTCCAAAACACAATATATGAGCCCCCAAGGAGCATTGTTGGATCATTATTCTCTTTTTCCACTTCAAGAAAACCCTATAGCCCCAAAGATCAAGAATTAAGCTCTTCGGTCAAGATTTTCAAGTAACAGATGAAGATTTCAGTTCCATCTTTCTAACTAAGTAATCTAAGGTACATGGGGTTTCCCTAAAATACATGGTCATGGTAAAATCTTTTAATAATGTTTTGAATGTTGATAATTCATATATTTACGAAAGGTTTGAATTTACAATAACACATACACATGTTGAACCCTTTTGATATAATGCTTTGGTCTTGAGCCTTCCCCCTTACATTTCATTTTTGTTATATATATATATATATATATATATATATATATATATATATATATATATATATATATATATATATATATATATATATATATGCGTTCAATGTTTTGAAAGGTACAAATAAAGAACATGAATAATGAATTTCCCTCTCTTATTTCTTGATTGACAAGTCATGGATTACTCAATTGCATATCTTAAAGCATGAACCAAGGGTTTTACTATCAATTATGAATTTTGTGTTGATTGTGAATTGAAGAGAGATATTTGTTGTTGTAAAGGCTGAATGTGACACTCGAAAGAATTGAATGATCATTTTGAGAAATTGACCACCATTTGTTGAAATGTGGAAAAGAGAGGATTTTTGAATAGTTTGACATATATTTTGGAAATATGAGTTCTCTAGTACTGTTTCAATGTATTTGTTGGTCTAGACATTGTTTTGAATGAAAAATTTGTAACAAGAAATTTCATGGCTTAAAGATACAACTTGCAAGTCTTGGTATGACGATACCAAAACAGGTAATGCCATAACAGACTCAAAATAAAATAAAAGTCAGATTTCATTCAGTTTTTAATAATATGGTTTCAGAAATATGAATTCTTAAAATGTTAAAAATAGGATTAAGAGATTTTAGGTTGTTACCCAAAGAAGGCACAAGTTCAGAAAAGTCATTGCCCGAATCCGTGTTTTGCCGATACAAGTTATTATGTCCCCAAGAGGGACTATACGCTTGCCTAGTGCCGTATGGCTTATCAGAATTCGAAACTCCAACCCTTGCAGTAAACTTGGATTGGGGGATAGGCCGCCAAGTTAAGGGAAAACTCTATATAGCCCGTGGGCTCATATAATTGTAGGTTGTACCAACTAGATGAGAAGTAAAACAAAGAGTGAGTCTTGGTTTTCTTTTGGAAAGTACTAGTTTATTTTGTCCCATGGTCAGACTAGGGTCCTTATCACAGTATTTAGACAGATGTTGGTTTTTTTGGACTGTTAGAGATTTTGTAGACTAGTTTCCATGTGTTTTTGGATGTTTATGAACTAAATTCCGTAGTATTAAATTGAACTCAGAACATGACCATGATTTTTTCTCTTAATTTTCTGCATTTTTCTTATTGTATTTGAATTCTGTATATGAATGCCAACTAGAAGGGCTCCCGGGCCATCATTGTTTGGTATGCTCATCACGGCCAGGACCTCGTTCGGGTCTTGACAAACTGGCATCAGAGCACGGTTCATGATCTCAACGTGTCTGCAAAATCGTGTCTAGTAGAGTCTCGCTTATGGGTGTGTTGTGCACCATACTTATAATCAGGAGGTTACCAGACATTTAGGAGTTGTTGTGTGATGTTCCTTAGAGCTAAATTGAGGATTTCATACTGTTTTACAAATTTTGTTAAGTTGTAAGTTATTTGATTTGAGGTTTAATACGAGTATGTTAAGTGATGGAAAGGTCTGTCATTTGAAAAATTCATTGTATGGCATGAATTAGAGTTTTCGAGCTTGGGTTGGAAAATTTAGTTAGGCAGTTCAATATTTTTAACTGCAATAAAGAAAATGCATTCGTTCAATCTTCTACAAGAGATATGAAGCTAGAACTATTGTCCTTGATGTATGTGTCGATGACATCTTCATTACAGTAAGTGATTATGCAAGTATCTCTTCTCTGAAATCTTTTTTACATACTAATTTTCATACAAATAACACAGAACAATTAATATACTTCTTGGGTGTAGAAGTATTTAGAAGAAAGAAGGGTATGTTTTTCCTTATTTTTACTTTATACATTATTTATTGGTCCCTTATTTATTTTACATTTACTTATTTTGTTATTTTTTAATCTCAAGAAAAAAAAAAATCTTGACCTACCAACAAAGACTGAAAAGTTGGCAGTCAAATTTTGCCGTACTTCTATGGCTCCTATTGTGTAACTTATGAAAGATGATGACAATCCATTTGAAGATCCAGAGCATTATATAAGGTTAGGTGGGAAATTGATCGATCTTATTGTCACTTGTTATTGCCTTTGTAGTAAGTGTGGTTGGTCAGTTCATGTCTGCACCTACAGTCAGACATTGGGTAGCTCTAGAACTAATTATATATTATTTAGAAGGAGCCACTACACTTGGAATATTTCATAGGAATCTTGGACATTCTCAAGTTGCATGTTTGGTAGAGGTATATACGGCTGGATCTGAGATTGACTGAAATTTTATTACTGGTTATATTCTATTATTAGTGGAAATGTGGTATCATGGAAAAGTAATAAACAAAACGTTGTATCTCGATCCAGTGCGGAATCCGAGTATTAGAACAATGGCACATGCCCCATGTAAAATCATGTGGACACATCATCTTTTAATTGAAATTGGATGAAGCATTCTACTTCATCAAAACATTGGTGTGATAATCTGGATGCGCTTCATATTGCCTCGAATCCTATACAGTGAACTAAACATATTTGGGTTACTGTCATTTCATTTGTGAGATGATTCATGAGAACTTGATTCTTATGGGATATGTGAAGATGGGAGAACAACTAGTTAATTTATTCGCAAAAGCATTGAATGGAACTCGAGTTGATTATCCTTATAACATGATGGGCATGATCATACATGCTCTATCTTGAGGAGGACTATTATCGAATATATGTAGACTTATTTTCTGATATAGTACAACATCAGAAACAGGTAGCAGATCCTTAAGATTTTTCTTTTATTTCTTTCGTTAGTTAGATATTATTCTATTTATAGAGTTTTGACTATTAAATAATATATAAGTGATTCTCTCCAATTAGTTTACGAGTATTAAACTAAATTGAGTTGTCAGTTGTGTCCATCTCAAATATTTTGCACATCGTCGCTAATTACTAGAAAGAGACATCTAGGCTGTAGATATGAAAGACATCTAATCTATGTTCAATAAAGTTATATTGACTCACCTGGTTACATGTTTAGGTGATTCAATAACTTCATAATTTTTCTAAATTACGTAACTTTTTCTCATTAAAATAAATGTCCCTTCCATAGAATAAAGATCAGATGTATAAAGTTTACAGTTGGTGTCTTATTTTCCATCTTCAAGATGGTTCAATTTTTAAACAATGTCCCTTTTTAGTTCTCATTTTATTGTTATTGGTTTCTTCTCTCCTGAATCCGAAAAAATCGAAAGCTTGAGAAGTATAAAGCTTCTTCACAGTCAAAACGAAGTCCTATCTGAGTACAAAATAATGCATTTTGTAAGTACATGACATAAAAAGTGTGAGTATGACTTGACATGTTTAGAAAAAATGGGTTGGATTGGAATATGAGATTAAAAGAAATTGTAAGGATTTTTTTTGCATTTTAGAAACAAAAAGGTTTTATTTTTTATGAAAATCTGAATTTTGAGTTTTTGATATGATTTATGATTGTATGAGTAGTTGAAGGAAGTTACGGGATATCTCATGACGTTCATATCGATCTATTATGCGTCTTTGCATCTTGGAAACTATTTTGTTTCCTACTTTAGTATCTATTGATGAAAATGAGCTTTGATAAGTTAAATGACTTCTTCTTACATGTTTATTTACTTATTTGAGTTTTTTACTTGTTTTCCTGTTCCGGTCATTTTTGTAACTTTAGCATGTCAATTGTTACTTGAGGGGATAGGTGACATGATTCCCAAATTGATCGAATGAGTTCCTGAAAATGACGTGTTTTGAAAATTTGTTTTTCGGATTAGAATTGATCATGGTAAAATTTTAGTCATGACAACTTTGGATCGATGACTTGATGGTTCCAACACGTTCAAAATATGGTTTATGATTCATTTGCATGTTTGGATTGTATCCATGAGATTCCGAATGAGTTGTGAGGTTCCATTTTGACTTTAGATTTTCTTGCGCATTACTGAGTTGCTTGTGTCTTGTGTAGCCGTGATTGGTTTATTTTCGCAGAATTGGATATGCCACAATTGCAGTGATTTTTACTTCATTGTTGTATTTTGGTAGAGAAATTAACGTCGCAATTGTGGTGATGTAGTCGCATTTGCGATATATTGGTAGACATAGAGATATCACAATTATGGTGATGTTAGCGCATTTGCTATAATACCTGGCATCCCATATTTTTTTTTTCTCTAAATGAGATCTGACATATTTTGAGTTTTAGACTTCGATTTATGGAGATTTTTAATGCATTTTTAATGATTCGATTTGAGGACAAGCTTCTATTCTTTTCCAACATTTAATCATAGAATCTAGCAGATTTTGGGCATTTAGTTAGTGTTTTGGGATGAGAAATTTCAATTGAAATCCCTACGTTTGAAACTTGATAAACTGCCTATTTGAAGGTTGACTGGTGATCGAGATGGAATTGAGAATCTGTAACGCCCCGGAAAACGGGTCCCGGAGCGTCACACGGTGCTTGAGGCTATGAGTAGCCCCAAGCTAACCCTTTGAGCCATTTTCATTCAGTTCAACACAAATCAACGGGGTTTTCATAAATAACCCTCAAATATCAACAGAGTAATCATCATCCAAGAATAAAAGAGTTTCAGAAAGATAACAAAATACGACTTATTAGTCAACTCCCAACATCTATACTAGTCTGACAAGCCTCTAAGAAAATCAATAAAACCAGCGAGCCATTGAGACATGCCCCAATTGACTCATACTCAGTTATCAAATGTAAACAATTCCGTGAAACCAACATCAGACATCACGTCCTCAGAACATGAGGACTCACCACAACAGAGAATGTAGAACAGCGTGCCCGAAGAATCACTGTCGAACCTGGAACTGAGCACCTGAACCTATATTCCGAGAAAATGCAGCCCACATCCGAAGATGTGGGTCAGTACCATGGAAAGGAACCGAGTATATGGGGGTGTATGCAGTTGTATAAACATCATCATCATAAATATTTATCAGAAATATGCAGGATGTATGAAAGACTCACATAGCCCGAAGAAAAATCATCACCATCATGAGAGGATGAAATAAGTACAATAACACATGTGACTCATCATATAATTTGCCAATCACGTTCAGTTCATCAAGAATATCAATTCTCATAATGTAAATATCATTTAAATCTTTCGAAAGAATAACTTTCACAATTCCACTTTAAAATCACTTCACCATTCACCATAGACACAAGGAAACACACACACACTGGGAGATCCTATAACCGACATAAACCATGTGAGCTACATGGAGTCCAACATATAACCCATGTTGTGGAGAGCCGTCCATCCTTGCATTGGAGTAGGACTATCGATATCAAATCCACACAAACTAGTGATCACTATATAAATCAGCCTCAGGCTCACTCCTACGGGGGCACGTAGTTCTAGGAAATTAAGGTTGCTTTATACCTCCCATTTTGCTAAAGATTTCTCCCGGACTTAGCTCAGATCATTTCAAAGACAATCCACAACAAAACAATTTCAGTAATATATAAATATACATCGGGAGCCATCATGCTTCCCATCTATCAAAATCAACCACGTTGTGGATTTCTTTCACACTCGAGTTCAAAACAACTCCATTAAGACCAAAAGGTCAAATCATTCAAAATATCTCAAATATTCAACATCAACGTGCTTATAACACACACTTTCTCAAAAAAATACAATTTTCAATGGAGATTCATGACCCAAATATCAAAATCATGATAAATATCATTCAAGATTCATGCTTTATATCTCCACACATGTAAATTCATCTTTAAAAATCATAAACATCAAGATTTCATAATAATCATCATAAGATATGGGTCCATACTTCAAATTCGTAAAAATCAAATAAAAATCATGTCTTTGTAAAGAAAATTACTTTTGGGAACAAGAATGAAAGAGAGTTCTTGTTGAAAAACCCCACATACCTTGAATGATGAACTTTAGATCGATACTCATTTTTGAGATGTTAATCGTGCCTTTGAATGATGGTTCTTGGAGTTCTTGAACTAGGAACTTGGAATCTTGAATAAATTTGCAGAATTAATGGTGAACTTTGGAGGTTCTTGAAGTTGTATGTAGGAGCTTAGGGTTTTCTTTTTGAGGGAATTTGATGAAATATAACATATAATGCTTCTAATAGGCTTTAATATAGAGTTTGGACGGATTTTGGGTGAGGGGGAATGACCAAAATGCCCCTAAAAATCAAATAATTCGTCGGTGGACTGTTTTGATAGTCTGAAGTAGATTAACCATAACGTTTTACTCCGATATCCAAATTGGATGAAACCAATTTCATTAGAAAGAGGACTCTCATATATTTCCGTTGATATATAGTATCTTACCCAGATCATTGTGTACGACGAGTTATGATCATTTGAAATTGACCCAAAAAATTGCTTTTGATAGGCTGAAATAGATCGACCATAACGTTTTGCTCCGATAGACAAATTGGATGAAACCAATTTCATTGGAAAGAGGACTCGTAGAGATTTCTGTTGATATATAGTAGATCACCCAGATCATTATGTACAAGGATTTATAATTGTTTAAAATTGGAGAAAAATACGCCAGGCCTCAGTACTTTTTCCTGCATGTTTTACTGTTCACTACTATTCACGGTTCGATCGGAATGTTCATAACTCGTCGCTCGGGTGTCCGTTTTGGATGATCCACATATAGTTGTAAAGATTATTCGATACTCTAAGCAATGGTGGGTCATAATCTAAAACATTCCGCATGGAAAATTTATAATTTATTCTAGAAAATAGTAAAATTTCAACGAAAAATTTTCTGAGGTATTATAGAATCTACGAGTAGGCATATTAAGTTGTTGGATTTAAGATGTTTTCCTAGATAATGAGATTAATTTGTTTGTATTTGAAGATATTTTTTAATCATAAAAGACATTCAAATTTTACTTTAATATTTTATTTATAAAACTTACCTAACATGATTCGACATAAACGTGTCAAGAAACTAGTTACAAACAAAAACACAAATTTTATTAAATTTCATGACAAGTAATATTAGTGAGTTTCTCTACTAAATAAACACATATTGTCAAACCAAATTTGTTCAGCAGAGCTCATTTTGTGATTTCAATAAGTATCAATTACTTTCTATGTACATTAAGGGTTCAGTGGGACTAGAACCGGTTCTGCCAGACCGGGTTTGACCAGGAATGGGATGAACAGGTGCCTTGGTGATCCGTTCCATGGACAGAAATGTGTCTACCAGTGTCGGGACCACATTAATTTACCATGGTTCCATCCCGGGTCAGGATCTGGTCAGCTAATGAGCCGTGCTTAATCTTGAATTACAGATAGTTGAAGTCGTAGAGTTATCCGGAAGATTCTCAATAAGTGATATCAACATGCAACTGCAAACTCAAGAAAATCTAAAGTTGAATAAATTAAATAATACAACATGATTGATAGATTTAGAATCCTAGATCCATTTCATTCATTGATAACGTAAAATTAGTTCTTCATTTGGTTAATTGTTAGATAGCCCAAGGCCTAATCATCACAATTTGAAGTTATCACGATGATATCGCAATCAAACTTTCCTTCAAGTTCACCTTCTCCAAATCTTTCATCTTTTGACTAAAACCCTTGTCATTTGCCTTGTAATACCAACGATGATATAATCATAATCTTCCACATTCTAAAGCTATATCAGCCCATTAAGATTCTTCGCATCATGCTTTGTGGAAGATGATGAAGAGATCTTAACCCTTGATTATTTATAAAAACCTAGTTTTGCTTTGATGTCATTTGTTGCAGAAAGATTGTTCGTTAACTAGCAAACCATCACACACAAAGAAAATAGGGAAGAAAAATAAAAAGGGATCAAACGAGGTTTGGCTGAACCTAATCCTCTAAGCATCAAAAGTAGCAATAGATTTCCGCAATAAAATAGAAATATACATTACTTCTGAATCCCAAACTAATATACAACCCTAGATCCAAATAGTCTCAAACCGATAAGAACAAAAAAAAAAATCAATCCAAAAAATATAAAAAAATCTTCTTTCTTAAATTTGTTAGAAAAAAGGATTTTCCAAATATACAAGTTTAAATTTCAAGATATAATTAAAACTATCATTACTTTTCTATAAAATTTGGGTGGAGGGACAAGACAATGGCTTTTTTCATTGTTTTGTCTCATTTAAGAGTATATTCTTCTTCTAAGCTGCCCGCCCATGTTTTGCTATGTTCAGAATCTCTTTTTTAAGAAAAATAGGATGCTTAATGTATTCAACAAAAAGATATATCACAATATATGAATTGCAGGAATTTTAGTTTTTATTTCAGCAATAATGAATTTGTTAACTGAATTATTAACAAAAAAAAAAAAAAAAAAAGTAATTGTAATACCATAAATGACAAGGAAAGTTGGTGTACCTAATCTAACTTGGGGATAGGTTTATGATATTGTTCTTTACATTTATTTTTTGGCTATAGTGACTTGGTGAGTAAATGCAACACGATCTTCTCCCTTCTGCTTCAACAGCAAAGAAGACTTTTCTTTGTAGGGAGAAGGAGAGAAAGTGAACAAAAGACAAATAATAGGCACTTACAAAGTACAACGAAATACATTCCTGGGCCCCAATATAAATTTACATAATGCACTGCATAAATAAACATGAGCACAAAAGTGCATTTCAACATACACCTTAAATACTCCAACAAATAAGAACTCCTATGAGTAAAGAATGCCCTCCACATATGCACCTTAAATACTCCAAGAGATCCTAATTGAAGTCCTCGTTGAAGTATTCGGCTTACCAGCATATGATCAAATCCTAATTTATGCCATTTTCCAGCTACATCTTTCCTTGACATAAATAAATAGGTTTTTCATGCATCTAATTTAGTCATTCTGACAGGTTGCAACTTTCATTCTTCAAAAACTACTTCTAGATGATGTGGGTCCAGATTACATATGTACTATAACGGTAAGATTTTTTGATGTAGCCCGAGCTTTGGGGAATATGGTTGGTGTACTTGTTGAACAAACTTCATCTGGATTGCTGAAATAAATAATTAAGTGCTATCTTCATCTATCATATAATAAAAGTTTAGTTTTCTCTATATCATCTTTCGGCTTGCTTACCTGTAATGTACAACAATCCTCTTTGTGATTTCTCATTTATGTGAGGTTAAAGGTGATGTGATTTGCTTATGGAAAGGCATGTGATACACTGAGAACTTATCTTCCTAATATGCTTAGAGATACAACCTTCAGTGGTTGTCTTCATGTGCGTAACACTTGGCAATATAAGTAGTAGCCACTCTTTTCTTCCCCCTCCCACTTCTCGTGATTCTCTGTTAATAATCATGAAGCATTCCTTTTCTGGCGTTACAATTCATTTTTCTGACCATGCATATTTTTCTCGTGTTATGTTATCAGGAGGTCGATAGGAATCGGGTAGCTGTACCAGCTAGAGGATTTTATCATATGATGGTTAACCAAATACATTCAACTACAAAGATAAGTCCTCAGTGCATCGCATGCTCTGAAATAAGCCATGCACATCACCTTTAGCCCCAAATAAATGAGAGAGTCCAAAGATGATAGTGATAAATTATAGATAAGTAAGCTGAAAGGAAAACCTGGAGGATGATATATATAAAACTAACCTCTGATTATCTGACAAAGATAGCACCTAATTATTTATTTCAGCAATCTAGATGAAGTTGTTCAGCAAGAGCACCAACCATATCTCATAAAGCACGGGCTACATAAAAAAATCTTACCGTTGTAGTACAGGTATAATCCAAACCCACATCATCTAGAAGTAGTTTTTGCAGATTGTGATTTGCAACTTGTCATAACTAAATTAGATGCATGAAAATCTATTTATGTCATATTTGGAGTTCATTCTGTAGTCATAGGAGTTGGTGTTTATTGGATTATTGAAGGTGTATGTTTGGAATGTACTTTTGTGCTCATGTTTTTTTATGCAGCGTATTATGTAAATGCAGGGTTCTAGCCCTCTTTCAAGTTTCACATAAACTCTTAGCCATCCACCTGATTAAACACCTGAAAAGGAGGATGATAAAGAGATGTCAGAAGTCAGGTAAGAAGGGAGAAAGAAAGGAAATACAACACTTAATTCTGCAAGTGCAGCAAGAAGAACCCACATCTAAGATGATGATGAATTTGTACCATTCACAACACAAGGAGGCGGAGAAAATAATTTGAAAGGGATAGAGGTGTGCGGCAGAAAGAGAGGAGAAGCGAAGAGAGAGAGGTAGAAAATCTTATTAGAAACCCTGCATATTAGGGTCATGCTTTTATATACCTGGACTTGGTCACTTTTGTGCCCGTTTGGGCTATAAATAAATCGCTGTAAATTTTATTTTTTGGACTTGTTATAAGCCTGACTTTTGATTATAATTAAAATAGGACCATGGTTCAATAGTTTAATTTTTTTTAAAAAAACTTGGTGAATAAACTATTTTTAATATATATATATATATATATATATATATATATATATAGATATATATATAAAATTAAACTTAAGTTAATTTAGTAGATAATTTGCTATTCTTGTATCACTATATATGTTATTGACTCATAATCGAGCTGAAGATCTCCATTGTATAGAAAGAAGAGAAATAACATTCATGAGTAACCTAAAAATTTTTTGCGACAAAAGTTGAGAAATCAAATGTATTATATGAAATTCGAAATTTATTTGCAAACTATTAATACCCTCTAAATTTATGACCAATCAACTATAGGATTCTATCTGTTTATCACACTACAACTTCTTGATTAATAAATCTATTCTGCCGATCCTTTTAGGTAATTAGTATATCAAATCCACCTATTTAAACAGTTGTTCTATCCATCATTAGGTACAAGTGTTAGGATTATAGTTTTACTATAAAAACTAGCTTTCATGTTTTTCAAATTGGCTTTTTTATGGATCCTTCTAATAGTTTAAATATTAATGAAAGGCAAAACAATGATGAAAATCAAAGAAAAAAATCAAGTAACAGATCCAAATGAAAATAAATAAAAAGATGAAAAGGGTGCAAGCATCTATGAAGGTATCAAGATGGATCCCAAAAAGATTGAGAAGGTTAAGAAGTGACCAAAACCCATGAATCAATTGATATTAGGAGCTTCTTAGGATTGGCCCATTACTATAGGAGGTTTGCGGAGATTTTCTCATCTATTGCCTCTCCAATGATGAGTTTGAGTTCTTGTGGTCTGATGATTGTGAGGGTAGCTTTAAGAAGTTAAAGGACATGTTGACTTCTGTTGTCTGTGTAAAGAGGGGTTCATTGTGTACTGTGATACTTCTCGTGTGGTATTGGGTTGTCTGTTGATGCAACATGGAAAGGTTGTGTCCTATGCTACCAGGCAGCTTAAGGTTCATGAAATAAATTATTCGACTAACAATCTAGAGTTGGCGGTTGTGGTATTTGCTTTGAAAATTTGGCATCACTATTTTTACGGGGTGCATGGGAATATTTATTTGGATCATAAGATCTTGTAGTATGCATTTACTCAATTGAGTCTCAGCTAGAGAAGATGACTCGAGTTGCTTAAGGATTACGACATGAGTCTAAACTATCACCCAGGAAAAGCTAGTATTGTTGCTGATGCTTTTAGGAGGTTTTCCATAGGGAGTCTATCCAATGTTGTGGAGGAAAAATGGGTTGGTGAGGGATATTCAAAGGCTGGTAAGTTTAGGAGGTCGTCTTTTGCACTCTGAGGATGCAGAAGCAATCATTCAGTAAGTGGTTAAATCATCTCTTGGGAATGAGGCCAAAAAGAAGCAGGCTCTGGATCCCATATTTATGTAGATCATGAATGATGTGACTCAACAAAAGATGATGGCTTTTGACATTAGAGGAGATGACATCTAGAGATATCAAGGTAAATTGTGTGTTCCTAATGCTGCTGATGGGTTGCGGTAAAGAATCTTCACTAAGGCTCATAAAAGTATAGATATACAGTTCATCGAGTTCCAACCAAAATGTCTCATAGAAATCTGTTGGTAGAATAACATGAGGGATGTGGCAAATTTTATTATTAGGTGTGTGGTGTGCCATCAAGTCAAGGAGGATCATCTAAGGTTAGGTGGTACTTCGCAAGAGATAAAATTTTGTATGTCAAAATGGGAGATTATTAATATGGATTTCACAATTATTCCTAATTCTAAAATCAGTATGATTCTTTTTTGGTCATTATGGACAGAATGACCAAGTCTGCATACTTTTTTCTTATGATAACCAACTATTCAAGTGAGGATTTTGCGGAGTAGTTCATTTAGGAGATAGTTAAGTTTCACGGAGCCCCTGTGTCGATTATTTCTAATCTAGGTACACAATTCTTTTCTCATATTTGGCGATCTTTTCTGAAAGTGTTAGGTACTCAAGTGAACAATAGACCCTCTTTCCACCCAAAAATGGACTGGAATGCAGAGTGCTCTATTAAGACATTTGTAAAAAGAAGTTGAGTTGACCATCTACCTCTTATTGAATTTGGGTATAACAATAGTTATCATTCAAACATCTAAATGGATCCTTTTGAGGAACAATATGTTAGAAAATATTGGTGTTTGATTTTAAGGTTTGAAGTGGGTGAGACTAGGTTTTTTAGTTCTTATTAGGTTCACCATGAAATGGTGAAAGTGAAGGTAATTCGACAAAGACTTAAGACTACTCAAAGTCGCCAAAACTTTTATATGGATGTGAGACAGAGAGTTGGAATTTGAAGTTAATGACTGTGTTTTATTGAAAGTTTCTCCTATGAAAGGTGTCATGATATTTGGGAAAAGGCGAAATCCAGACCTCGTTACATTGGTCCATACAAAATTGTAAGAAGGGGTGGTAAAATTACTTAAGAAGTGGAATTGCCTGCAAATTTATCTTCAGTTTACCCCGTATTTCTTGTGTCTATTTTGTAAACATGTGTGGATAATCCTTACTTGATAGTTCTTATTGAACAAATTGGTATCAAGGATTTGTTGTTGTATGAGAAAACCCTGATTGAGATACAGGATAAGCAAGGTAGAAGAGGATTCTTGGGAACCATAAGAGGATAAAGGATAAGTACCCATTGTTGTTCTTGATGTTGGACAAATTTATTTAAGGTTTGAGTTTTATTTCCTCTCTTAACGCATTTTGAATTTGTTATTGAGTTCCCACTATATTGTCTCTATTATATTACTAAGGGAGTCCCAACTTCTAATTCGAGGGACAAGTGTACCAAAGTTGAGTGGAGGGTAATGTAAGACCACATTAATTTTTAACCAATTTATTTTAGACCCTACTGTGCTTGTAGTGATGATTTTTGACTTGAATCATGATAAGAGATGTTAAATGAATGACTTAGGTATGTTCAAAAAATTTTGAAAAGCGATCTGGGTTATTTTGGGACCCCGAGTCAGTAAGCCACCACGATAAGGCTATGGCATGCAACCTAGACTCCGGGAAGCTGTGTGATATGGTGGATAGATTCCTCGATAGTGGCATGCCATATTGCTGGGAAAAAATCACCCAGCTTCATTTTTTTAAAAATTAGGGCAAGGGATTTTTACTCTTTAATCCCGTTAAATGACTTAAAAGTAACTTTTATCCTATTTTCCAATCTATTTCTCATCGCCTTTCTCCTCTCCAACTCCCAAGTCATGAACTCAAGGATTTTATCAGAATTCACTACTTCGGGCTCTAAACTTCAATTCTTCTCCAATTTCTTCTATTTTTAAAGAATGTTATACACTCGATATTTAAATTATGGTAATAATGCACTAATTACTTGTTATATTGGTGTTTTTGAATGACTAAATCTACTATGGTTGAGGGCTTTTGCTCGGTAAATCTTGCATTATTTTTTCCTTATTTTAATGGGTTATTTCTACTTTAATTTATGGATTTTGGAACTGAATTCTAAGCATTATAATAATGGTAAATTTGGTGACTTGCCTTTTTACAATATGGGTGAATTTTTTCCTTTGAATGACATTAACCTCATCCGACATTTTTAATTATATTTTTGATAATGATTATACATAATTTAATTATGTTTTGAACACATTGCAATTCATTAAAGGGAAAAAGGACAAAAATGTTTTGGAATGTGCCACGACTTGACCCGAGGCCCTGGCAGCGACGGGAATCCCAAACCACACTGGCCCGAGATACCCCTATCTCTGCCCAAACCACTAGTGATATTATCCGTTCTGGGTGCAAGCCCGCTCGGCTTTAAAATGTGTCACTAGGGAGTAAGGCTTTCTTACTTATATACCCAGCATCCCTTCTGTGTTTTGCCGATGTGGTACTCCTTTCAAAGTTAGGGTTTTACATACACCCCCTCATATGGACTCAGCGTCCTCACTGAGGTTGGCCTACTGAATGGGATCTGCCTAGACTCAGGACTGAGGTTTTTCCCACCTTATCGGGATTTGCCTACACTCAGTTTGAACTCTGGCCCACATCGATAAGGATGACACAGGATTGACTCTAATACCATCCTGCCACGACCCGAGCCAAGGCTTAGGCCATGGCTGGGAAGGGCATCCCGAGCCATGAAGGTCAGAGAGACTCCTCTGACTCCACAACCCACTAGTGATATTGTCCGGTTTGGTCCCAGGTCCGCACGGTTTTAAAACACATCACTAGGGAGTAAGGCTTTCTCGCTTTTATACCCAGCATCCCTCCTGTATTTTGTCGATGTGGGACTCCTTCCTAAGTTGGGGTGTCACGACCCGAGTCAGGGCCCTGGACGTAACGAGTATCACGAACCACGAAGTCTCGAACGCCATTCTCTGTCGGGTAATTATGCACAACATTCATGCAATAAAAAAAGATACCGAAAATAAATCGTTACGGAACCATGGTCATACTCTTAGTTCAATTTGACAATAAAGAAAGAAATCCAACAACATCTAGACAACATTTGAATCAGTCTGTGAAATCTCTACTACATACTAAAATATGAATTGTCTGAAACAGGGACAAGGCCCCTAGTGGACCAAAACTAAAATAAATAATAGAATCTAAAAGACATCGGCCTTATGAAATAAATAAAGCTTACCAACTACACACTTCACTTCCATCTGAAAATTCTATGGCTTAGTAGGACCTCTAGACTGAGCCTCAAACTCTGAAAGGTAGGGGGTCAATACAATTGTACTGGTACACAGAGCAAATCAAAAATAACAATTTTTACATAACATAAGTAAGAGCGGTTTAAAAAAAGTTCATAAACATAACATATGGTACGAAAATACATGGGCATATTTAAAAGACTCTATGCATTCATCTGAACTCTTTGACATACTCTTTATTTTTTTTTCTACTTATGGGCTAGGTGATATACCCTACAACTTTGAAATTCTTCGGGCTATTGGAATCTGCCACTAACTCAGCAGTCAAGCCCCCAACCCGAGTTTGCTGCAAGGGTCGGAGTCTCTGTCTATAATACGCCACAGGGTCGTCACCAGTGTACAATAATAATATACCCGTATTAGCTGAACACGGATTTAGGCTACTAGTTAAGTGAACTCAAGCCTTATTCGGGCAACCACCTAACACTTTTTATGCCCATTTTTAACGCTTTAAAACATTAATTTCTATGAAATCAATCTCTCTAATTTCTAACTCTGTTATGGCATACATATATATGATATCATCATACCAATGACATGCAACTCCCATCTTTGAGCCATTTGTCATTTTATCATCTCTTTTAAAAAATATTGAAGTTTGGGACCACCATATCAATAAATATATTCAAAGAACTCTTTGTTAAAAATCATGTAAAAACATGCAAGAAACTCTCTCTTTTTCAACATTTCAATAACACAAGACGGTCATGTCAAATTTCATCAATCTCATGCAATTCTTTCTCTGTAAAATAAAACATCTTTATATCGATAAACTCCCTCTTATCATCGCTAAATCATGTTCAAATAGGATGATATTGAGAAAACTACTTTCCAATCATAAAACATGCCTTTCAACTCTTCCCCGACAAGATCATAAACTTTAATTCATCACAGGAGAGGAATTTCATAATTTTGCTCTCAACAATCTTAAATCACAATTTGCATACATATACATATGAGTATAAATCATGTTAAGGGGAAAGACCACAAGGCCAAAACAATAATAACATTGAAACATTCAGAATGCATAATTTAAAACATAGATTCCAAAACCCTTTTTTAAAATTTATGATTGATAACCTTAAATAAAGTTCAAGTGTTTCAACAAGCCCATGTAGTTTTTAGTATAAACCCCACGTACCTTAGATTATTTATTTTGAAAGATGGAACCTAGAACTTGATAGATGGAATCCGGATTTTGATCCGTTTCATGGAATTCTTGATCTTGGGGGATAAGTTCTTGACCTTAGATTACTTAGGTTGAAGTGTGGAATCCAGAACTGATTTCATTTCTTGTGATCTGTGAATGAAAGACTTGAATTCCTTGGATTCTTGGAGAAAAGAATTTTGGATTTCGTTCTGGGGGAAGGGAGAATTTTTTGGTGAGTTGGTGTGGAAAAAAATAGGCAAATATCGCCCTTTTTGGTGATATAAATCATCCTTTGGACATTTAGGGTTAAAGGGAAAGGACCAAAGTGTCCTTTGACCCTGAAGGAACTTAAATAGAGTGGGAATTTCCATCGTGTCATGACCTCTAGTCGGGTTAAGTAGCCCTCGCGTCACAGGGCTATAGCGACCCCTCACAGCTTAGCATGGCATAACGTTTTACTTGGTTATCGAATTTTGACGAAATTAGTATCGTTGGAAAGCTAATTCAAAGATATTTCATTTGATATATAATAATCCACCAAGTTCGTAATATAAACAAAGTAATGGTCGATTGAAGTTGATGCAAATTTTGACGCTTACTAAAACTTGAACGATAGGAAATCTTTCAACTTGCCTTTGAGTTAAGAGACCTCTATGATCTCAATTCATGCTCAATTAGATTCCCATACTTCATAATGGATTAACACACTATATTTACACAGGACTTAGTCCTTTTGGAACATCTACACATAGAAATGATAATTTACATTTTAGCCCGAAATGTGGGGTGTTACATTATCTCTCCCTTGGAATCATTCATCCTTGAATGATGGGTAGGGGCCTTTTGAAGCTCTAAAAGTGTAGAATAAGGAATGTAGTCTTACATTTTAACATTTTCCCTCAATCAAAATATAGAAAGACATCAAACAAGTTTCACAATAACCCTAGTAAAACATGTAAGCACAAAACATGAGATAACCAAACATGACATCAACGTGATCTTGGCATGTGTTTTATGTCACATGATCAAAACATTGTAAGACATGAATATTCCTAAGATTCCTCTAAATAATTAAGATTGGTGCAAGACATGAGATAAGATTCTCGCTGGGCATAAGATTATTAGCATTCTACATCTTTCACGATACAACGGAAAGACTTAAACTTAGAGATATTACTTGTCTATACCCCAACATTAATCAACATACTTCATCATTTCCAACCAACAATTCTCCCATAACACATCTAACCACAAGAATTTTGTGTCCTATTATATAATAATTCTATGCTGAAGCCCAACTCAGAGGAAAGAGGTGCTAATTTAAACTACAGTACTGTACTCTACATCACATTTGAGAAATCACCTCACCTCATCACTATAATTCCACAACCTCAAATCTTAATTCAAGAAATACTAACAATATGTCACATTAGTTTATTTATTTACCAAACACAAAATTCAAGCCTATCATCACGACACCCCACTTCATGTACCTCTCCACTAAGATCAGCAAATTCAATAACTCTCACAAATATTTTCACCATCTTTCTTATTCTTAGCTATTTCTCACAAACAAAGTTCATCTCCTTATTTTCCTTTCCACCTATAATCTCAGCTCGAGAATCACATCAAATTCATTTTTTCACCTTGAAGAACATCTACTTCCATACCTAACACACTACTACACCTTCACAACCACCATCATACTAATAGATGTAGGGTCATTAAGGGACTCGAGCATAAACGTAATGAATGGAAGTAACATTATCATTTATCATACCATCACTCATACTTATTGCACTACCCAAGGAGGGATATGAAGTGAAGATATAATAGAATAGACATGGAGTGCTTTCGATATCAAGCGTCTGGATCATAAGTAAAGGGTCGTTCGGTATAACCACAACACAACATGATTTCTTAGGACATACTACGATAAGAAACATGGGTCTACATGTATCATGATTTGTATGACATAAGGTCAGAATTCATAAAGTCAATGATTGAGATAAGAACTTCTACTTGGAGCTATCATTCCTTATTTTCAGAGCTGAATTAGACATAAGTTCACACAAATTTATCATTTGGCCAATCCCGACATAGAACGAATCAGTAATATTCAAAAATATAGCCTCTTAGAACCAAGCATGATCCGGGATACAAATTTATGGATCATGAACATTTTATCATAAAACTTGAATACGTGAAAGATTAGATTTATTGAGATATCGTCACTTCTAGTTTGGGGGTCGAAACATGACATGACTCACATAAAGAACTTAATCCTTAGACATAAGAACGACTTAAATACATAAGACATTGGCAGAATGAACTCTTAAAGTGAAGTAGGAGGAATATGCTGGAATAGGAATAAGTTTACCATGACTCTTCCCTATCTTGCCACAATGAGAAAATTCGGAAACTAATTTAACTCACCATTTCCCCCTTAGATCAAAGTCACAATTATAGACATGAGAACATAACCTCTCATCAATCTATAACCACAATTCTCAAAACAATAGGAGGTATCAGTATACACATGAGCACAAACTTCTCTTAATAATCTAACATAGAGACACTAATTCTTTATGGGATATCCCCCTTTAGAAATAGAAATCATAACATTCTTCTAACCCCAAAGTCATCAACTTATGACTAACATTATTATGGTCATTGACTTCCTCACTTCTAACCACGTAATACTCTTTTTTTAACCCTTTGGAATACTCGTATTACACTTCTAATCACACAACTTACAACTCAACAAAATTTGTAAAACTATATAAAAGGCGCATATTCCCCACTCACATTATCTCAATTCAACTCTAAATAACGCTATACAACAACTCCCCAAACTTCTCCATACCACAATTTCAAGAACACAAACTCAGTACACAAAACACTTATACACATAAATGCTATACTTTCCCTTTTTTAAGTATACTCTAAAGGCACTGCTTTCCCAGAACGCTACTCTTAAATTTTTTTTTTGCTATCCTCTATCGTCATCAACCTATAACATGCATTCTCATGTGTATACACATCCTCACTCCTTATCACATAAAAAAATCTACTCCCCACTACTTAACCTTCTAACATTAGACCATTAATCGCATAACTTATATCATAAAATCTTACCTAACGCCATACTACCAGGGTTGTAACTTATTCTTATATACTTACACCCTTGTCCACTTAATGATTCACCCAAAATTCATCACTTTAATACTAGTACTCATATACACATACACCTCACAATTTCCACTTATACTTTTTATCAATAGTCAACCTAGGCTTTTTCATAAATCACATCAAGCCTACTAATTCATTTCCAAAAAACATACCTTATAAATCATAAGCTACTATTCTGACCACCACATTCTACATCTATAATTCAAGCCTATAGTCTAGCATCAATCATCTACCACCAATGAAGCATACAACATAATATAATAATCTATCAAATTGGAAAATTCAACCCAAATACCTCATTTCACCTAGATACTATTTACAACCAAATCACCTCCATGACATTACTACTACACCTCAAAATCTACTATATATCTTCTCGCAAGTAGTACTAGTTTACAACTACTAAAGAAAAGAAGGTCAAGGGGAGAAAGTCACATAATAGACATAGTCAACCTTAATCTTATATTATAACCCAATACGATGTTATCTACGTATCTAATTTCTCACATCATACTTACTTACCCAAGCATACATTTAGACTACCCTCTAATCCCACATACAATAATGAGTCTATTCTTATAACTTAATGGCTAATCTAATCGTTTTCATTAACAGTATGAAAGGAATTTTCTATAACCACTATAACTATCCTCTCTGGGTTCCTTCCTTATTTTGAATAAATAAAAATTAGAGTCAAACATTTCTTGCATAGGCTACCACACAACCCATAAATATTGGTATTACACTAGTCTATATCTATAAAATGGCAAATCATCCCTCAACCAACGGTTATATAACTAAAATATTTGTTTACACAAAAGTCACCCTCACTCTGACTTCTAACCTTGTGACTTCATATCACCAACTTCTTGGTCCAATCTCACTACTAATAAGTCATTACATTTTAACGTAAACTACTACTCGGGTGGAAATACAGTTTCCACATTCTACTACATATCATTCCCCTTATGCATGACATCTGTGACAAGAATTTTGAAAGTGATTGGATACAGTTAATAACTCAGGATGAAGAGCACAATTTCATCAAGATCAAAGTTTATACTAGAATCAATACACCTTGAAGCACTAATGGACTCCTCTCAAGTCCTTGTGCAATCTCATAATCTTTTATGTCCCAATTAAAAATGGACCACATCATTTAGATTTTAAGCTTCTGCACTTTAATCACCTCAACACTGAGACATATCTAAGAACATCAGATTAAGAAAAGAATTGGGATAACTTTAGTTTCGTATGGACGATGGCTTAGCACAAACTGAGTATAAACAAAGAACATTCTTACTCCATAGCATGAACTAAAACATAAAGAAAGAGAAACACTCCTAAACGCTCTGTAGCCTCCTACTTATAAGTATGGCGCACTACACACCTATAAACAGGACTCTACCCGATGCGATTTCATAAACACCCAGGGACCATGAACCTCTGATACCTAGTTTGTCATGACCCAAGGCGGAGCCCTGTCCGTAATGAGCATCCCAAACCACGAAGGCTCGGATGCCCTTCTCTGCCTAGTAATCATTCACAACACTCATGCAATAAAGAAAAAATGCGGAAAATAAATCGTTACAGAACCATGGTCATACTTTGAGTTCAATTTGACAATAAAGAAAGAAATCCAACAACATCTAGACAACATTTAAATTAGTCTGTGAAATCTCTACTACATACAAAAATATCAACTGTCTGAAACTGGTACAAGGACCAGTGCACCAAAACTAATATAAATAATAGAATCTAAAAGACAATGGTCTTCTGAAATAAAGAAGGCTCACCAACTGCATACTTCACTTCCATCTGAAAACTTTACGGCTTAGCATGACCTCTAAACTGAGCCTCAGACTCTGGAAGGTAGGGGGACAATACAATTGTACTGGTACGTAGAGCAAATCCAAAATAACAATTTTTATATCACATAATTGAGACAGATTTACAAACATTTCATAAATATAACATATGGTACAAATAATATACTCATATCGGCAAAACACGGTTTTAGGCTAAGGGTTACTTAAACTCAAGCCTTCTTCAGGCAACCCCTTACCTTTTTTATGCCCATTTTTAACTCTTTAAAACATGAATTTCTTTGAAATCAGACTTTGTAATTTCTTACTCTATTATGGCATACATACATATGGTATCCTCATACCATTACTTGCAAGTCGCATCTCTGAGCCATTTAGCATTTTATCATCTCTTTTAAAAAACATTGAAGTTTGGGACCACCATTCAAATAAATCAATTCAAAGAAATTTTTCTTAAAACTCATGGAAACACATGCAAGAAACTCTCTCTTTTTTCTCATTTCAATAACACAAGGTGGTCATGTCAAATTTCCTCAATCACATGCAATTCTTTATCTTTAAAATAGAACATAGTTATATCTATAAACTCGCTCTCATCATTGCTAAATCATGTTCAAATACTATGATATTGAGAAAACTACTTTCCACTCATAACATATGCATTTCAACTCTTCCCCGATAAAAACATAAACATTAATTCATCAAAAGAGAGAAATTTCATAATTTTTCTCACAACAATCTTAAATCACAATTTGCATACATATACATATGAGTATAAATCAGGTTAAGGGGAAAGACCACAAGTCCAAAACAATAATAACATTGAAACATTCAAAATGCATAATTTAAAACATAGATTCCAAAATCCCTTTTTAAAATTCATGCTTGATAACCTTAAATCATGTTCAAGTGTTTCAAAAAGACCATGTAGTTTTTAGGATGAACCCCACACACCTTAGATTATTTAGTTTGAAAGATGGAACCTTGATCTTGATAGATGAAATCCGAATTTTGATCCGTTTCATGGATTTCTTGATCTTGGGGGATGAGTTCTTGACCTTAGATTACTTAGATTGAAGTGTAGAATTCAAATCTTATTTCATTTCTCATGAACTTGGAATGAAAGACTTGAATTTCTTGGATTCTTGGAGAAAAGCATTTTAAATTTTGCTCTAGGGGAAGGGAGAATTTTTTGGTGAGTTGGTGTGGAAGAAAATGGGCAAATATTGCCATTTTTGGTGATTAAATCATCCTTTGGATGTTTGGGGTTAAAAGGAAAGAACCAAAGTGTCCTTTGACCCTTACAGAACTGAAATAGCATGGGAATTGCAATTGTGACCCCTAACTTCTTCACATGGCATAACCTTTTACTCGTTTATTGAATTTTGACAAAATTGATATTGTTGGAAAGCTAATTTGAAGTGATTTCATTTGATATATAGTAGGATAACCAGTTCCTAATACACACCAAGTTATGGTAGATTGAAAGTGACCTAAATTTTGACGCTCACTAAAACTTGAATGATAGGAAAGCTTTCAACTTGTCTTAGAGTTAAGGGACCTCTATGGTCTCAATTCATGCTCAACTATATTCCCACAGTACATAATGAATTAACACACTATATTTACATAGTATTTATGTCTTTTGGAACATCTACGCATAGAAATGACAGTTTACATTCTAGCTCAAAATGTGGGATGTTACAGAATGCCCTTGATGTCTATGGTTTTGAATATTAATTCGAATATTGGATACTAAATGAATAAATTGATCATGGTAATGGTTTGACATAAATGGAGTAGCTTGCAAGCCTATTGGAATGATGATTCCAAGCTGGAAATACCCAAATAAAGGACTCCCTGGTTATTAGTTGGTTTATGTGTATTTCTTTTAATTTGGGCTTAATAAAAATTGTTTAGCTTAATGAGAAGGTGTATTCCCGGGGAGACCAATATTGGAAACAAAATTTGCCAACGTTGAGTGTCTATGCCCATACATGCGATTAACATGGACTAGGGCCCTTCCGACAGGGAAGCCGGATTCATATTGCTTATGGGTGCCTTTAGGTCGGTATGAGATAATAGTCACAGATTATTTTTTTGATTGATCATGTTTCATTGCCTTTTCCCCTATACCTACTTTCTATAATTATGTATAATTGGTATTTATGTGATTTATGACTTATTTTGGTAAATGCATATATTGTACACCTTTCCTTGTGTTGCATGCCAATAATCGTCGTACTAATTATCTACGGATGCCACATTTTTTCTTGAAGTTTGTTCCAAGGGCTATTCTTGTCAACCTGTGTAGTGTTTGATGGTTCTATACTCCAGTTGATCAACTATGGAGTAGTGAGCCTCTATCCACTGGAAGGCTTGGTCCCTCTCTTATCTTCGGTTATTACTATTATACAGTACTTTTTGATTTTCTTGTTATAGTCGGGGTCATGTCTCCACTCAATTGGAATTCTTTTTTATTAATGGTTTTTTAGGATAGTAATGTGATTCTTTTTTAATTTATTTGACTCTCAAACTTTCTTCCTCATTTAGATTCTATCTCATTACATTTGTTGGCTTTCGCTGTTTATTTTATTGTACTATTGAGATAAGGTTAAGGGGGTTGTCTCGGGCTTTTGTTGGCTTGAGATATGACCAGATCCTAATTCACTTTATGGCACTATTGAATGGGGTAAAAGTATCATATAAGTAAGATAATGTATTATGACTTAAAAATTTTAATGGAGCTAATTGAGTAACAATGAAAGAATCTAAAATACTTAATTGCACTTAAGTTGTACCAAAACTACTGTACCTATCAGAATCATCCTAGGTAAGAATGAAATCCTAATTTAAAGAAAAATTAATACTCATTTTTTACAAAAGAATGCGCGTATGCAATCAATCTACGAACAACTCATAAAGAAAAAGTATTGAACCTAGTTGATTGGATGCCTAATCACCTCCCTTTGTTGGTGAGACTCTAAAAAAAAGGAAATTTTGAATTATATGATAGTAAATTATGAGATTTTAAAATCTATTTTACCTCCAAAAGAAGACATTGATCGTAGAGAAAACGGAATTTCCATAGAAAATGCAAATACACATTACAAAGTTTTAGACTTTGATTTGGGTAGATTTTTTATGAATTTTTTATGATTTAATGTGAGGATAAGATTCTATCCTATTCTATCATTTAATCATAGAATCTAGCAGATTTTTATCATTTAATTAGTGTTTTGGGGTTGGAAATTTGGATTGATTTGTGATTAGATTTCAGGATCTTGAACTCTAGCATCATTAGGTTATGGGTAAACTGTTTTAGACATAAAATTATTATTTTGTACCATAGGGGCCTAGGTTGACGTTTTGAGCTACGATCAAAATTATAGCATCACGGGTGTCTACGAAATCAAATATGCTTATATAGATTCAATAATTGACTAGATTAGGATTGTTCATAGGTGTTGTGGACATTTAAGTATTTGATCTTATATTAAGGAAATTTTTTATTTCTTTTATCTATTATTTGAAGTATTTGTGTTGGTAATTTCTTAATTGAAAGTAAATGGGTATTAGCGATCTTGTATAAATGAAATAACCAGCAGCCATGTAAAATCGATGTTGTGATTACGAAAAATTGGTGATTGCCTACTTGTTTGATGGCTGTGTAATTATGTGAGCATGATTATTGATATATAATTGACTAAAGTGTGGTTGAATGGATCACTTGATTATATTTCACCCCTTACTCTGTTTTATGGATTTGCAGCAAGACCGGGTTAGGCCAAGAATGGAATGGACTAGTTTCATGTACCGAAACAGGTCTTCTTTTACCAAAAGATCCAAAAATTTACCATGACCTCATCTTGACTCTAGTTTAACCGTAACCGGGTCATATAAGATAATGACCAGTGGTTAAACTAATATTAGGGATAGTCGAAGTCTTAAAGTTATCGAGAAGATTCTGAATAAGTGATATCAACCTGCAACTACAAACCCTAGAAAATCACCAGATTAATAGATTTAATAAAACAACACAATTGGTACATTATCTAAAAACCTAGATCGATGTCATTCATCGTTAACATAAAATTAGTTTTAAATTTTGTTAATTATTAGATATACCAAGCCCTAATAATCACAATTTGTAACTATTACGAAGCATATCGCACTCAAACTTTTCTTTGAATTTACCTTCTTTGAATCTTTCATCTTTTCCATTGAAACATTTTCACTTGCCATGTAAAAGATAAGTTGATCTCATCCTAATCATCCATATACTAAAACTAGATCAACCTATCGAATTTCTTCACTTCATATTTTGTTTAAGATGATGAAGATATCTTAAAACTTTAATGTGTATAAAAACCTAGCCTTGCTTTGATGCCAACAATTGCAGAAATATTGTTTGTTAACTAGTACACATCACACAAACACACACAAAGAAAAAAAAAATAGAGATCTAATGAGGTTTGGTTGAGCCTAATCCTCTAAGCATCACAAGAAGCAAGTGATTTTCACCATACAATAGAAGAGTATAATATTTATCAATCCCCAACTAATATACAATCTTTGATCCAAATAGTCTCAAACCAATAAGACAAAAAAGAAATTCAATCTGGGAAGAATAAAATGTTTTCGTTTTTCAAATTTTTAGGAAAATTGACTTTTTAAATATACAAATACAAGACATAATCAACACTATCATTACTTTACTATAAAATTTTTGTTGAGGGACATGAAGACAATGCCTTTATATTTTTTTGTTTTGTCTATTTTATGAGTATATTATTCTTCAAAGCTGCCCATGAATTGCTATGTTCATAAAAAGAACATTCATAAAAAATAACATGTTTAATTTATATATAAAAAAAAGATATATTATAAACTGTAAATTACAAAATATTTGTTTTTTTGGCCAATAATAATCAATTAGTTAACTGAATTATTACAAAAAAATTAAAATTTTTAAAGTAAATGTAATATCATAAATTACAAGGAAAGTTAGTGTACCTAGTTAAACTTGAGGTGAAGTTTATATATTATTCTTCAATTTTTTTTTTTTATCAATAGTGACTTGATGAGTAAAAGCAACAAAAATTTCTCCACTTCTGCTTCAGCTATAAACAAGACTTTTCTTGGAAGGGAAAAGAAGTGTACGAAAGTCAAACAAGGCAACTTACAAAGAACTATGTAGCTCGAATCAAGGGTTCTAACCCACTTTTGAGTTTCACACAAACTCTTAGATGTCCACCTGGTTACATATCTTAAATGAAAGAAGATAAAGATATGCCAGAGGTTAGATGAGCAGGGAGAAATAAAGAAAATGAAATACTTACTTCTACAAGTTGAGCAATAAGAATTTGCATCTAAGACGAGGAAGAATGTTCACAACCCATAACAAGAGGAGGTGAAGACCGAATTTGAAAGGAAAGCAGAGACATCCTCATCGGCGGAAAGAGAGGATATGAGAACAGGGACCGGCTATAAATAATTAGGAAACCGTAAAATTAGGGTCCCGATTTTATATAGCTTAATGTGGTCACTTTTGGGCCTGTTTGGGTTGTAAATATTTCATTTTCATTTTTGTTTGTTGGGCTATGAGCCTAACTTTTGATTATCAATTAAAAGGACCATGGGTCCACAATTTAATTTTTTTAAAAACTTGGTGAATATATTGATTTTAACTTTATTAATATAATCAAACATCAGTGACTTAAGTAGATAATTCGCTATTCTTGAATGACTATATAATTTTTTCACTCATAATCTAATAGAAGATTTTCGTTGTATTGCAAGAAAAGAAAAAAAATATTTATGATAAGCCTAAATTTTTTTGGTGAAAAGGGTTGAAAAAGCAAATGTATAATATAAAATTCAAAATATCAGTGCAAGTTACTAATACCCTTTATATTTATGACCAATAATCTTAGGATTCTATATGTTTATCATACCACAACTTCTTATTAATATGCCAATTTTGCAAATCTTTTTAGGTAATAAATAAATGAAATCTAAATATTTAAAGAGCTCTTCTATCCATCATTAGATACAACAAGTTTTAGAATTATTGTTTCATTACAAAAAGTAGCTTCAATTTTTTAAAATAGCTTTTTATTTATCCTTTCAATTAAAAAGAGGTCAATGATGGACAAAACAATGACAAATATCAAAATCACAATCAAGCAACAAATCCAAATGAAAGTACTCAAAAATATAAAAAGGGTGAAAGCATCCCTCAAGTTCAGGCATGTCACGAACCGAGCCAAAACCCTGGCCGCGATGGACATACTGAACCATGAAGGTCTGAGTGCCCTTTACTCTCTGGGAATCATGCACATATTCAGAATATATAAAGGACAATGTGGAAATACAAATCAAAATAGAATCATGGTAATTATTATAATTCAAATAAATAAAATGAAGTAAAATCCATAAACCTCTAATACCATCTAACATCAGTCTGCAAAATCTCAAATACATCAAAATCAACATCTTGTCTAGAACTGGGAAAAGGCCCTCAGTCAGATCATAACCACAAAATGAGATAACAAAGTATAAATACTAGGTCTTCCGAAATAGAGAAGGCTCACCAACTACAACTTTTGACACACATAAGTCTACTGCTAAACGGGATCCCTGGACTGTGCCTCAGATCCTTAAATGAGGAGTCAATACATATGTACTGGTATGTGAAACAAATCCAAAAAAAAACTTGAATCTTTAATACATAATATAGATGAGAGCATTTCATAAAACATTACATATAAGATATGTAAACATATGGGCATTTTAGAATTTTCAAAGGGTTTCTTGTAAACATGACTCAACACTTTGTTACTCTCCTGAGCTAATAGGTCCACCTTACAAATTTGTACTTCTATTTGCAATATGGAATCCACCCACTACTCAGAGGCCAAGCCTCCAATCCAAGTATAGCGCAAGTATTGGAGTTCTTAATAGTTTGGCACACCCCCTTACAAGTATACCGTGTCATCAACCTTACATGATATCCATATTATTCTCTTTTTAGGATAATATCCGTATCGGCAACTATGGTTTCCAGCGATGAGTTCTTACACTCAAACGCCTTCTTCATGTAACCGACAATCTTACTTAATCCCACTTTTTAGTTCTTCAAAACAGAAACATGCTTCATACTTTCAAATAATAAAACATTTATTCTATCAAGGTCCTATCATTATTGAGTATCATCATATCCAGACTTGTAAGTCATTCATATCATATCAATTTCACAGCCCACCTCATTCCAAAAATACAATCCTTCACTTAATTTCAATGTGTAAATTTATAGCAAGAAGACTCCCTCTCATCATGTCCTAAACTATATCAATTACAACAACAATACAAAATTTACTTTCAAAACACTAGCGTGCACCCAAGGGGCTCCCCATCTTCTTAAGAAGATGTCAAAGCAGGCATATTGAGTTTTTGGCTTGTTTGGGCCACTTTGTGCACACATATGTATTAAATATCCCAAGGTGATAAATACTACCTATCTTAGTTTATTTTCATAGTTTTTTAGAAGTTTATTAAAATAAAAACTCTTTAGATAGAGTTTGAAATCTTTGAAAAGCTTATGTTGCATTTTTCTTTAGAAATGATTGTTGTAGTGCATTTTGATTTCCTTGTATTCCAAGTTAGAGATTGGTGCTTGTTGATGGTTGAATTAGGATTTTATGAGTCTAATATACTCTTTAGTACTTAATTCTCTTATTTTTTTGTGTCTATCTATCTATCTTTACCAATCTATCCTTTTATCCCTTTACTTTATGTACTTCAATTTCATCAATTCTACAGTATTTGTATTTTTGTCTAGTTTTCTTGGATCAATATTCTATCATTTGGTATCATAGCTACTCTTAATTTTATTGCTACGATGTCAATCTTGGGTGTGGTCGTCTTGAAAGTCAAAAATCCCCCAAAAAATCACTATTCATGTTTTTTAGGGTTAGGTCAAATGTTGAGTCCTTGAGTGTAGTGTTTATAGTGTTAGATTCCTATTCTTTAATACTATTGGAGTCTAGAAGTTGAATTTGAGCAAAATTAGAGCAATATTGAGTATTCTATCATTGTTGAAAGCTTGAGTTCGAAGAAAAGAAAGTGGCTGAAAAATCTATAAATTTTGGTGAAGAATTGCAGTTAAATTATGATTGATATGAGTTTATGAAGTTAAAAGGTGCTTAGATTTAAAATTTCAACTCATTCCAAGCTAAGGAGAATAAGTTATAAAAGATGGTGTTCTTGGAGAAATTGTTTTCTTTAAGGTGGTTTTTCATATGTTAGTGGTTTTTTGATTCATAATGGAGAAATATAAAGTGTATAAAATTGTTAGTACTAAATCATCTACAAAGGTTCCAAGAATATTTCAAGAGAAGAGGACAAAGGGGGACAAATAGAGGAGCAAAAATGGCATTCCAAGAGCAGCCCAAAAGCAGTTCAAAATAGTGTTTGCTTCATTGGGAGTGTGCCTGGACTACACAAGGGCTTCTCTAGACCTCCTAAAGCATATAAAAACAACCTCAATTCTCTTGGTATGTGCTAGGGATGCGATCTACTTTTCAAACCATCTTATATCGCAATTCACCTACATAATTCAGCATTTTAATACTCTTTTTTGTACAGGTTTGATTACCCTAGTTTCAGTATTTTATTCAAAAATTCTTAATTTGATTTTTAATAATTCAAAAAATAGTAATTCACCTATTATGTTTGTTGATTAGTGCTTGAGTCTGCTTCCTTCTTAATCCTATTTATTTTGAGCTTTGCTAGTTTTAAATTCATCTTAGCTTCTTGATTCACACCTGTATATATTTTCTATGAGTCATTTAAAATAAGTATCCATTCCATCCACATATAGAGATTAACACCTGATGGACACCGAAGTATAAACAATTTTCAACATTTGAATCCAATTGTGAGGTCTACAAAGGTAAGCATATTATGAATGTTGGTGGGTAGCTATTACTATTAATATTGTGGGTTCAAATTTTAAGTATAATAAGTTATCAGGAAGTATGTCTTCGGTAGCCTCGGATATACGTTAATACGACTTAGGAGACTATGATTGTGGCAAAGAAAGATAAAGGGACGGTGATGGAGAATATGGAGGCTATGAATATAGCTATGATAAAGAATTGTATGAGAGTGAGGACTATTAGTCGGAAGGAGAATATGAGATGAATGATGATCCTAGTTCCTAGAGAGACTATGCATATTATGATGAGCTTTGTGATGGTTCTTATAAGGAGGAATGGGCATGTGAGGATTGTCCACTTCCCAATCTGAGCAGGAAGATGATGTAGAGTATAACCTTCATTCTTATGCAACTTCTAATTTTATGGTGAGAGCGCACATGTGACTTATTAAGATTCATATTCCTCATTTTGTGGTACTTATTATCATGGTAGGATAGGTGTGATTGGTTATACTACATATAGTAGAGGTCGCCCTATGGGAATTAAGAAGTGTGCATCTACAAAGCTTAGAGCTAAAACATCACATCTTTCTTAATCTAGTGCTGAAACATTTGGAAATAGGAACCAAGGTAGATAAAGAGGGTATAGTGGGACTCAGATATTTCTACCTTTAATATAATGTTTGATCCCAATGAATATTTTTGGAATTGAAGTGTGAAAGGATACTCTAGGATTATGATATGAGGAATCTCGAACAAGATATATATGCGCTTAAACACATTCATGGGCTAGCATTGAGATTGTGGGAACTAGAATGAATCTCTGATCAAACATGGAGTGCATTGAAAAAGTTCATGAGGAATACCAATGTACCCTAGGGTATATGAAGATTTACAATATTTTTATCCATGAGGAAATAATTGCACAAGAAAGATAAATATTTGTGGGTATCCATGATGCATCCTTGTGCTTCATGATTGGTTTTATGGAAACTACATCACCCCTTCTATGATTGACTATATATCTCAAGAGTCTTTGTTTATACCATATATCCTGGAAGGCTATAGAGTTTCCAAGAGGGTGAGGGTCTCCTTCACCCGAAGTGGGTACTACGAGGATGTTTGGTGTTACATCATTCCCTTGGAACTTGGATATTTATGCTTTGGTGAAAATTGGTTTGCTCGACATAGTGCTCCAAAAGAGAAAAAATTGTCTTAAGATTTTAATGGACCAATGGGAAATCATCTATTTCCACCTATCCTTCCCAAATCCCAAATAAATGTGACCACTTAATCCCAGTGTAATTAAAATGAGAGATAAAAGATTGAGAGGAGTAAGGGATTCCAAGGTAGCAGTCCATGATAGTTAAAAGGAGAGGTTGAAACGAGCGAAGTGATGGGGTCTCCACCAACCCAATCTATATTTGTTTGTTCTTATCAAACTAAGTACATTTCTGTAGGTATTAACATGGCAAGAAGAGGAGAACATGCACAAAAAATGGATACTACCTTTTAATATTTGATGAGGGGAACCTTAGATGATCCCAAAGCTCGTAAAGGACATTCACCCCATGGTAAATAAGAACTTTATCAAGAACATCAAGGTAATATAGTGTAATACCTGTGCTTTTTCTTAGATCAAAAATCATCTCAAGGATGTTAGGACTTTCTTTGAAATAAGAATTTATTCTTACAGACATGGTATTTCCACAATTTTCACTTCCTATCACGTGGGGAATTTAATAATCTCTCCATCGATATATAATTTGGCCAAAACTGACACTCGGGCGAAGAGTTAGAGCCTTTTTAGTGAGACAGTGTTTGACCTGAGCCTTCAGCGCGTCACAGAGATAGCTCAAATGGAAATTGTCAAATTCCAGTGTTACTACGTGATACTGGCACATCGAGCCAAACTTCCATGTCGTAGACAAGGTGGAAACACGATAGCTCTGTGTCGCGCCTCCGTGCAATTTCTCAATAGTCAATTTCCAGTGACACGGCGCGATAACGCAACATCGCGCCAAAGGCCCAATTTGGGAAAACCTACTAAAAATATAATTACATGTCCAGGGTTAAAAGGGTCAATTTCCCCCCCTTATATCAGCTTTTAAACATGGTATTTAGCCCTTATTCATCCAAAATATTGATGTTTTTCTTAAATACTCTCAAGAAATCAAGCTAGGGTTTTCATAGAAGGTCCAATTTCAAGAAGGTTTCACAATCAATCTTCACAAAATCAAGAACTAAGGTATTCATTATGTTCATTCATGGACTCTTTTCGTCCATGAAGTCTAAGAATCCTTTTTAACTACAAGTTATGGATTTTTTTCATGTTTTCATGCTTTGTATGTTCTCTTTCATGTTGATAAATGAGGAATTGATTTCTATTCCATGATTTGATGATAATTTCCATGTGGGTTGATTAGTATAGATAAAGATTTACGAAATCTCATGACTAAAACCTTGTATGATGGAATTGGAATTGAAGCATGATGTTTAATTGTTGTATAATGTTCTTTACATGTACTATCCCCACAATATGTTTGATTAAATGTCTAGATAAAGGAAAATTGTCTAACTAGCATGATATCATGAAATTCCCATGTATGTACAAGTTTATTCCTATTACATGTTTGATGAAAGGCTCCTATGAGTGTAGTATATATTATGATGTTAGTCAAGTCTTCAAGTAAATTATGATATGTCAGTTTCCTTCTATCGAGTTCTGGGGGTACTTGTACCCGAAATATTAGTTGTACTCCTAGATCCATGGCATGTTTTCACGATAATCTCATTCAAACTATGAACTCTTAGACTTCAGATAGTCTTATGACTCAGGAAAAATCTCCATGATCTCATGACTCAGTCAGTTGTCAGATATCAGTAGTAGTCCATCAGCCACAGAAATTCAGTTACTCAGTACATGCTCAATTTAGTTAAGTAAATCATGTTCAGTGTCCACTCAGATGGGAGTAGGAATTAGCACCTACTGAACCCAAGGATGGGGACTCACTTGTTATACGAGGGTATGATTCTTAAAAGCAATCCTTGCATTCCAGAACTATATATCCAGCATAGGTTGAGACATCGTAGCCTGCTATATGAGGGTAGATGAGGTGGCTTAACCTGTTATGTTAGGATTCCCACCGTTCTCTCTAGGGTTACCTGTTATATGAGGGTTACTCATAGGTTGTCCTTACTAGTGGCACAGTATTGACACCCTTTAATTCAAGGCATAGATTGGACCCTAGCTCAGCTATTATAGCACATTTGGGGCATATCGGTTAGATACTACTTCCCACAGTTTCATGTTATAGAATCAGGACTGTCAGATATAGTCAATCAGTCTCAGTAATAGAACTCATATAGTTCTTCATATTTCAAGACTGTCAGACATAGTTAACTCAGATACAGTATGGAACTCAGATAGTTCCATCAGATTCAGGACTGTTAGTTATAGTCACCCATGTTATCAGTTATATTAAGATACACTCATTCATGTTATCAGTTATGTCATGTTATCAGTATTCAGACTCAGTAGTCATGCTACCACGGTATCATTATCATGGTATCACGTTGTCAGTTATAGTTGTGTATTTATGTATGAATTCTCACGTTCTTCTTAGACAGTCAGTTAGTATTGATCATGCATGCAAACCCTTGTATATAGCCTACCACACATGTATACTCGGTACATATGTACTAACACTTTTGCGCTATGGTGCTTTCTTTTTACGTTACACCACAGGTTCAGAGCCATGAGATCCAGATCAGCAGTAGATTAGCTTGGGGATATGTCCCATCAAATCCTTATTCAGATTCTTCAGAAAGTAGAGGCTTCCAGACTAGATGTAGACTAGATACAGACTATTATGTTTTAGACTTTAATTTTGTTTTGGGTATTCTATTAACCCACACAGATGTTATGTTATTTAGTTATGTTCATGATTGAACCTTCTGTCCTTTTAGTGTATGTTTCTGCATTATTATGTTATCTTATGTAGTATATAGGTACCAATATCAGTCATGGGTTATCTTGTGGTCCTTCAGGAACATGAGCACCGTGTAGCATTTCGGTTTAGCAAATCGGGTCATTACAAACTTGGTATCAGAGCCTAAGGTTCAATAGAGTCCTAGAAAGTCTGAAAGCTGCATCTAGTAGAGTCTTGTACATGGGTGTGTTGCGAGCCACATTTATGTGCAAGAGGCTATGAGATATTTTAAGAATAGCTTTATCTCTTGCAATATTCATGTCATTCCTGTGAGCATAATCACAAGTCAGTCTCTCAGTCTAATCTATTTCTCCCTTTCTTCTACAGAACATGCCTCCTAAGAGAAGAAATCAGTCAGCCCCTCATCCCGAAGAACCTTTGGGCGATCATGTTTCTCATGCAGATTTCAAAACTATATTTACCACTCTTGATCAATCATTCGCTTCTTATAATGAATGGCCAACAGTTATTCTGGCCAACCCAGTGGCCAACTCAGCTGCAGTGAGGATTCGGGACTTCACCCGAATGAATCCTCCAACCTTCCTTGGGTCTAAGGTAGATAAAGAACCTCAGGAATGCTTAGATCAAGTTCAGAAAGTGACAGAAGCCATGGGGGTCACTACTGTTAAGAGTGTTAAGCTAGTTCCATACCAGTTACAAGATGTGGCTCATGCTTGGTTCAAATAGTAGAAGTCCAAAAGATCAGATGATGCAGGTCCTATAGAGTGGGAGGAGTTTGTCACTGAATTCTTAGAAAGATTCTTTCCCCAAGAGCTTAGAGAAACTAAGGTGCTAGAGTTCATCAACCTCAGGATGGGCAATATGATAGTGAAAGAGTATTATTTTAAGTTTACTCAATTAGCCAGTTATGCCCCTCATGTGGTTGCAGATAGTAGATCCAAGATGAGTAAGTTTGCTTCAGGGGTGAATGAAAGCGTGGTTAATGAGTGCAGATCTGCAATGCTGAATAGTAAAATGACCTTAGCTAGGCTTATGACCCATGCTCAGCAGATAAAGGAGCAGAAGATTAAGCAGAGTGAGACATAGAATAAGAAAGTTAGGATAGGTATCTTTAAGTCAGAAAAAGAAAATCTTTCCCAGTTTTGTCCTAAGTTATCAATTCCATCTCACTCTACAACTAGTGCTTCAGTTCCTAATTTCAGAGAGGGTAACAAAGATAGAGCGCCAGGATCTAAGACCCAGGGCAGTGTTAGTAGTGCCCGCACCTATCCTCTTTTCCAGACTTATGATAACCACCATCAGGGTGTGTGTAGAGCAGGTAGTGGCATTTGTTTTGGTTGTGGCAAGCTAAGCCATAGAGTTAGATACTGTCCACAGCCAGGTCCTTACGGTTAACAGAATAGCTCTTCAACTCAGTTTGGTCGCCCAAATCAGCAGGGTGCCACTTCTAGTGCTACTAGTAAGCAACATCTAAATCATCTCTATGCTCTTCAGACTGGACATGATCAGGAAAGTTCTCCTAATGTAGTTACTAATAAGTTACAGATCTTTCATGTACATGTTTACGCTTTGCTAGATCCAGGAGCTTCCTTGTCTTTTGTTACTCCTTATATAGCAGTTGGTTTCAGAATCAGTCCTGAAGTTCTAGCAGAGCCCTTCCCAGTATCTACCCCAGTGGAGAATACCATCATAACCCGGAGGGTATACAGGAATTGCCCGGTTATGATATTTTAGAAAGTCACATCAGTAAATTTAGTCAAGTTAGAGATGACTGATTTTGATGTCATTCTCGACATGGATTGGCTTCATTCCTTCTATACCACAGAAACAGAATAGTTCAATTTTAATTCCCAAATGAACCCATCCTAGAGTAGAAGGGTAGTGTATCTGCTTTCAGTGGCTAGCTTTTTTCTTACCTTCAGGCAAGGAAATTTATATCTAATGGATGTGTTTATCATCTAGTTCATGTTAGAGATTCCAGTTCTGAGGCTTCCAGTCTCAAATCAGTCCCAGTAATGAATGAATATTCAGATGTCTTTCTCAAAGATCTTCCAGGAATTTCTCCCAAAAAAGAAATAGACTTCGGTATCGATCTTTTTTCAGACACTCAGCCTATCACTATTCCGCCATATAGAATGGAACCAGCAAAACTCAAGGAACTGAAAGAACAGTTGAAGGATCTCTTAGATAAGGGATTCATCAAACCCAGCATTTCCCCGTGTGGCATACCAGTCTTATTGGTGTGCAAGAAAGATGGTTCACTCAGAATGTGTATAGATTACAGTCAACTCATTAAAGTCACAATGAAGAATAAATATCCTATTCCCAGAATCGATGACTTGTTTGATCAACTTTAGGGTGCCAGTTATTTCTCTAAGATAAACCTTAGATCCGGCTATCGTCAACTCAGAGTTAGAGAATGTGACATCCCGAAGATAGCTTTCAATATGTGGCATGGTCACTTTGAATTTCTAGTCATGTCATTTGGTCTTACCAATGCCTCAGCAACATTCATAGACTTGATGAACTACGTGTTCAAGCAGTACTTTGACATGTTCGTTATAGTCTTCATAGATGATATTCTGGTATATATCCACACTGAGCGAGATCATGTAGACCATCTCAGAATAGTACTCCAGACTATCAGAAATCATTAGTTATTCACCAAACTTAGTAAGTGCAAATTTTGTCTAAGATCAGTAGCATTCCTTAGCCATATTGTTTTCGGTGATGGCATTAGAGTAGATCCTCAAAAGACCAAAGCGGTAAGGAAATGGCTTCGCCATGTCTCTCTATCAGATATCAGGAGTTTCTTGGGTCTGGCTATCTATTACAGACGGTTTTTTGAGGGATTTTCTTCTATTGCATCCCCTATATCCAAATTGACTCAGAAGAAAGTCAAGTTTCAGTGGCCAGATCTATGCGAGAAGATTTTTCAAGAATTAAAGACTCAACTCACCTCAGCTCCAGTTCTAGCATTACCAGACGGTTCAGACAGTTTCGTAGTATATTGTGATGCATCTAAACTGGGTTTAGGTTTTGTCCTCATGCATAATGGTAAGGTCATAGCTTACGCCTCCAAACAGCTTAAACCCTATGAGAAGAATTATCCTGCTCATGACCTTGAGTTAGCGGCCGTAGTATTTGGCTTAAAGATTTGGAGGCATTATCTATACGGAGTTCATCTGGATGTCTTCATAGATCATAAAAGCCTTTAGTATGTCTTTTCTCAAAAAGATATCAATCTTCATCAGAGAAGGTGGTTAGAGCTCTTGAAAGATTATGACATGATGTCCTCTATAATTCGGGAAAGGCCAATGTAATGTTGATGATAGTAAGAAAAAGTTAGTCCAGGAAGTCCACCATCTTGCCAGTTTAGGCATTTGCTTAGTCGACTCTTCAGAGGGTGGTGTATGTGTTCAGAGTAGTTCAGAATCATCTCTAGTTTCCGAGGTGAAAGAAACGCAACATAAGGATCCTAGCCTTGTCAAGCTAAAAGAGTCAGTTCAGAATCAGAAAATAGAGGTTTTTTGCCAAGGGGGAAATGGTGTTCATCGTATTCAAGGTCGTCTTTGTGTTCCAGACATAGATGACATAAGGCAGTGAATTCTTGCAGAAGTGTATGTTGCGCATTACTCTATATATCTAGGGGCCACTAAGATGTTTCATGATTTTTGGGAAATCTATTGGTCGAGTGGGATGAAAAGAGATATTGTAGAGTTTGTGGCTAAGTGCTCTACATGTCAGCAAGTTAAGATAGAACATCAGAATCCTAGTGGTCCTATACAGGAGTTCTGTATTCCTACTTGGAAGCGGGAAGTTGTAAACATGGACTTCATGATGGGTTTGCCTCGAAATCATCGTCAGCATGATTCATTCTGGGTCATTATAGATATAATGACCATATCGGATCTTTTCCTTCCTGTTCATATCTCTTATTCAGCCGAGGATTACACCAAGCTCTACATCAAGGAGCTGGTCAGATTGCATGGTGTTCCATTGTCTATTATCTCAGACAGAGGTACCCAGTTCACCTCTCATTTTTGGAAATCATTCCAATAGGGTCTTGGTACCCAAATTCATCTCAGCACAACCTTTCATCCTCAGACAGATGGTCAAGAAGAAAGGACCATTTAGACTCTAGAAGATATGCTAAGGTCATGTGCAATTATTTTCAAAGGTATTTGGGATGACCACTTGCCTTTGATTGAGTTTGCATATAACAATAACTATTATTCCAGTCTTCAGATGGCTCAAATCAAAGCTCTCTATGGTAGGAGATATAGATCTCCGATTGGTTGGTTCGAAGTCGGTGAGGCTTTAGTCATAGGTCCTCACCTAGTATTCGACGCCTTAGAGAAAGTTCAGTTAATTAGAGAAACACTCTAGGCTGCTCAGAGCCAACAGAAGTCTTATGCAGATGTTTGTAGAAAGGATCTCGAGTTTGAGAATGGTGACTATGTCTACCTTAAGATCTCTCCTATAAAGGGAGTAAAGAGATTTGGAAAGAAGGGAAATCTAAGTCCCTGATATGTTGGTCCCTTCAATATTCTTAGTCGTTTCGGCAAGGTAGCTTATGATCTTGAATAGCTTTCAAATCTAGCCTCAGTTCATCTAGTCTTTCATGTCTCATTACACAAGAAGTGCACAGGTGACCCATCAGTCGTAGTCCCTATTTAGAGCATCGATGTTCAAAATAGCCTCTCTTATGAAGAGATTCCAGTTGAAATCTTAGACTATTAGACTCGTAGATTAAGGAACAAAGAAGTGCCTCTGGTTAAAGTTCTTTGGCAAAATCAGTCTGTCGAGAGAGCTACTTGAGAAACAGAAGCAGATATGCGTACTAAGTGCCTTCACCTTTTCCATGCCAACTCAGATCAAGCTCGAGGTAATAGTTCTCCTTAAGCTTACTCAGTTTCATGGTTAGTGTACATCACTTACTTAATATTCAGTCTCATGCTCATATTCCCATGATAATCTTGGTATCAAGTACCACCGCACATTATATCATGCATTCATGTATCATATCATTTATATAGTTATGCATCAGACATGCATTCTCATTGTGAGAAAACGTAGTTCTTCAGAACTTTCAGTTATGCATTTATGAATCAATTACGCATACATCAGACATGCATGTTCCGCATGTTATGTTCAGCTTGTCAATAAAGTCTGTCATGAGATCATGTTCCAGTTATTCAGGTTCAGCTCATCGTTTCCCCTCTCAGTCAGTCTCATTCGAGGACGAGTGTTCTCAAGGGGGAGATATTGTAAAACCCATTCTTTTTCTTAGCTCAAAAATCATCTCAAGGATGTTAGAACTTTCTTTGAAATAAGAATTTATTCTTATACACGTAGTATTTCCATAATTTTAAATTCCTATCACAAGGGAAATTGAATAATCTTTCCATCGATATATAATTATCCCAAATCCGACACCCAAGCGAAGAGTTACAGCCTTTTTAGTGAGATAGTGTTTGACCTGAGCCTTTAGTGCATCGCGAAGATAGCTCAAATGTAAATTGTTAAATTCCAGTGTTACTACGTGATACTGTCTTGTCACGCAAAACTTCCATGTCGTAGACAAGGTCGCAACACGATAGCTCCACGTCGCGCCACCGTGCAGTTTCTCAATTGTCAATTTCCAGTGACACGACACGATAATGCTGCATCGCGGCTAAGGCCCAATTCGGGAAAACCTACTAAAAATATAATTACATGTCCAGGTTTAAAAGGGTCCATTTTCCCCCCTTATATCAGCTTTTAAACGCAGGATTTAGCCCTTATTCATCAAAAATATTGATGTTTTTCTTAAATACTCTCAAGAACTCAAGATAGGGTTTTCATAGAAGGTCCAATTTCAAAAAGATTTCACAATCAATCTTCACAAAATCATGAACTAAGGTATTCATAGTGTTCATTCATGGACTCCTTTCGTCCATGAAGTCCAAGAATACTTTTTAACTACAAGTTATGGATTTTTTTCATATTTTCATGCTTTGTATGTTCTCTTTCATGTTGATAAATGAGGAATTGATTTCTATTCCATGATTTGATGATAATTTCCATGTGGGTTGATTAGTATAGATAAAGATTTACGAAATCTCATGACTAAAACCTTGTATGCTGGAATTGGAATTAAAGCATGATGTTTTATTGTTGTATAATGTTCTTTACATGTACTATCCCTACAATATGTTTGATTAAATGCCTAGATGAAGGAAAATTGTCTAACTAGCATGATATCATAAAATTTCCATGTATGTACAAGTTTATGCCTATTACATGTTTGATGAAAGGCTCCTATGAGTGTAGTATGTATTATGATGTTAGTCAAGTCTTCAAGTAAATTATGATATGTCAGTTTCCTTCTATCGAGTCCTGGGGGTACTTGTACCCAAAATATTAGTTATGTGCCTAGATCCATGGCATGTTTTCATGATACTCTCAGTCAAGCTATAAACTATTAGACTTCAGATAGTCTTATGACTCAGGAAATATCTCCAGGATCTCATGACTCAGTCAGTTGTCAGATATTAATAGTATTCCGTCAGCAACAAAAATTTAGTAACTTAGTCCATGCTCAGTTTAGTTCAGTAAATCATGTTTAGTGTCTATTCAGATGGGAGTAGGAATTAGCATTGAGTTAACCCAAGGATGGGGACTCACCTGTTATACGAGGGTGTGATTCTTTAAAGCAATCCTTGCATTCCAAAACTATATAGCCAGCATAGGTTGAGACATCGTAGCCTGCTATATGAGGGTAGATGAGATGGATTAACCTGTTATGTTAGGATTCCTACCGTTATCGCTAGATTTACTTATTATATAAAGGTTACTCACATGTTGTCCTTACCAGTTGTGCGGTATTGACATCCTTCCAATCAGGGCATAGGTTGGACCACAGATCATCTATTATAGCACATTTGAGGCATGTCAGTTAGATACTACTTTCCACAATTTCATGTTACAAAATCAGGAATGTCAGATACAGTCAATTAGTCTCAGTAATAGAACTCAGATAGTTCTTTAGATTTTAGGAATATTAGATACAATCAACTCAGATACAGAACAGAACTCAGGTAGTTCTATCAGATTCAGGACTGTCAGCTATAGTCACCCACGTTATCAGTTATATTCAGATACAGTAATTCATGTTATCAGTTATGTCATGTTATCAGTATGCAGACTTAGTAGTCATGCTACCACAGTTTCATTATCAGGATATCACATTGTCAGTTACAATTGGGTATTTTTGTATGCATTCTCACGTTCATGTTAGATAGTTAGTTAGTATTGATAATGCATGAAAACCATTGCATATATCCTACCTCACATGTATACTAGGTACATATGTACTAACGCATTTGTGCTATGGTGCTTTATTTTTATGTTACACCATACGTTCAGAGACACGAGTTCTAGATCAGCAGTAGATTCCAAATTTAGTAGTCAGAGTAGAAGTGAGTCCTCATCCTTCGAGGACATATTGTTTTTCTAGTATCTCATTGATTAGCTTATTAGTTGGAGTTAGTTGGGGACATGTCCCGTTAACTCCTTATTCAGATTCTTCAGACAGTAGAGGCTTCTAGACTAGATGCAGACTAGATAAAGACTATCATGTTTTAGACTTCAGTTTTGTTTTGGGTATTTTATTACCCCACACAGATGTTACGTTATTTAGTTATGTTCATGATCAAACCTTATGGCCTTTTAGTGTATGTTCGGCATTATTATGTTATCTTATGCAGTATACAGGTACAGATATCAGTCATGGGTTAGCTTGTAGTCCTCCAAGGTCATGAGCACCCTGTAACGTTCCGGTTCAGCAAATCAAGTCGTTACACATAGCTAACTCTTGTATTTCAGTAAATGAGAGTGATCATTGTGTTGGGAAATACAAGGAAACTTTTCAAGTTCACAACAGGGTAGAAGTGAAACTACCGAAGTCTAAACATTCCCTTTGAATTTAAACCAAGAGGAATTAAACAAATCCAAGAACAATGGTAATATAACAGCAAATAAATCAACCAAAAGAATATGACAAGAAAAGAATAAAACAAATCACACGAGACATCAAATTTACGTGAAAAAACCTTCGATGTGAAGAGTAAAAATCCACGAGACCAAAACCTCCATTATAATCACTAAGAGTTATAATATTGTTCTAAAAAATTGTCCAGAAAATAAGTGTCAAATAATGAGCAACAACATAACGAGATTGCACAAAAACTAAAGAAATAAAGGAGCAACAACATCAAAATGCAGTTATTGTTCATGGAAGAAAAATAGGATCTACAGGCTAGAAAATCCAACTCCGTTAGTTCCTAATAAAATATCTAGATGATGGAACAAGCTATCAAAAAATCATCTCTATTGGACAAGAAACGAAGTGGAATTTGCAATTTTAAGTTGACTAATATGGCAGAAATTTTAGTGCGAACATTTGCTATCTTTATCTGTTTGTGGGTGCTAAAAACTCTTTTTGTGGATTGTAAAATAAGACCTAAATGATCTATATATATGACCCATAGTAATGGGACAAAGTGCAAAAGTGAGTTGCTCAAAATTGGGTTTTATTTATCCACATAGGAAAGATAAAAGACCCATAACCAAATACCCTCCCATCACTATGTGGAGAAGACCGTCATCCTGGTGATCATGCAACAATCATCAAACTTCCCTCTTGGAAAATCTATAGTCATCATGTCGGCAGCATTATCATATTTTTCAATTTTCTCAAGTTCAAGCAACTTAGAATCAAACACATATCAAATCCAGTGGTATGTCACATCAATGTTTTTTGACCAACCATGAAAGGTAGAATTTTTCGGAAGATGTATCGTACTTTCACTGTCTCAATAAAGAACATACCTATCTTGAGCACAACCAAGTTCCCCCAAGAATCTTATTATCTAAAAAAATTCTTTACCAACTTCAACAACGGTAATAAGCTTAGATTCTTTAATAGATAAAGCAATAAATTTTTTCAAATTACATAGCAAAGATAGAGCTCCCCCCACAAAAGTAACAATCACCCTGAACTTGATTTGCGAGTATCATCATCAGAAGCAATAGAGAAAAGCATTTTTAACATCTACTTTCTCAACCTCTAAATCTAGACTTGCATCTTTGCCTAGAACCACACAAATGGATGATATTTCACAACTGGAGAGAATATCTCATCAAAATCAAATCCTTTTTTTGGTAAAATCCCTTCAAAATTAATCTAGCCTTGTACCGTGGAACTGGGTTGCCATCTTCAAGTTTCATTGAAAAACCCACATGCTTTTCAATGCTTTTCAGTCTTTAGGTATCTTAACCAAATCAAAGGTATGATTATCATGTAAATATTTAATCTTATCTTTCATAGAATCAAATCACTTTTCTTTTTCTTGACTTTCCATGGACTTATTATGACACTCAAGTTCTTCATCGTCATTTAAGAGTAAATACTCATTGGGAGAGTAATGATATGAAGGTATTATCGCTAGTAGATTGTCTTAAAAAACTCTATAGAGCATCAATAACTAGTTGTTTATAAACCATATCAACTTAAAATGCAGCATCAACAACATCATGTTGGCCATTCTGATAATGATCATCATCTTTATTATCAATTTGATTTTTATCACTATGAAAATTTTGTTCAGGAGTTGAAGTCAAAGGAACTGAATCAACATCAACTAAGCTCTCACTACTCTGAGAATCAATCTTCTCAACTTTGTTAAAATCTTCAATTGTTTGGTTTTTAAAGAACACAACACCATGGCTTCTAACAAGTTTCTTCTCAAATAAATCATAGAAACGATAGCTAAATTCATCTTGACCATAACTAAGGAAGACACACGTGCTAGTTTTAACATCTAGCTTTGAACTCTCATTCATAGGAACATGCACAAAGGCTTTACACCAAAGACTCTAAGATGATCATAAGAAACATTCTTATTAGAGCAAACTCTGTCAGGGACATCACTATCAAAAGTAACAGCAGGAGGTAAATTTATAATATAAGTAGCAGTATTATATGCTTTTTCCCAAAAGGAATTTGGCAGTACAACATCTAAAAGCATACATCTAACACTCTCAACTTGAGTTCTCTTCATCCTCTCTGCTAAACCATTTTACTGAGGAGTTTTTAGATGAGTCTTATGATGTCGAATAAACTTCTATCTACACTATCTATCTAAAGGACCAATATACTCACCACCATTATCAAAGCAGATGTATTTCAATTTCTTTCCCGTTGTCTCCAAACCATGGCCTGAAAATCCTTAAATACATCAATTACATAATCCTTGGACCTAAAAGAAAACGCCAATAGTTTGAGAGAATGACCATTAATAAAAGTCACAAAGTAAAGTGCACCACCATGAGACCTTACTTTAAAAGGACCACTCAAATTAGAATGTACCAAATCCAACAAATCAAGTTTTCTTGAAGGTGGATGACTCTAAAAAGGAACTCTTTTCTTTTTACTAGCTAAGAAATGAACACACTTCTTCAACTTCACTTGGTCCTCTCAAAAAAGTTATTTTTTCTTAGACAAACTAGCAATCCCCTTCTAAATCATACGACTCAATCTTCTATGCAATAACTCTTACGACATATTATTCACCACAAAGTTTATGGAGCCTCTAGAAATTTTTCTTAAGCTATGTACAAGTTAGACAATTTGTCACCTCGATCAACAAGCATCGAACCTTGAGTTAGATTTCACTGGCCATCCCCAAGGGTTTTTACATGGCACTCATCATCAGGGTTCCCTATAGAACTTAGATTCAAGTGAACATCTGGAGCATGTTTGACATTATTAAGTACTAATCTTGAACCATTTTTACATTCCAATTAAAAGTGTCAATGTCATGTACTTTAAAATCATCCCAAACTTACCTAGAGTATAAGACAAAAATAATTCCTTCTTTGGGGTAACTTTAGGATTAACATCAGAATCCCTAAACTAGCTTGACTCAACACAAATAAGATTAATGCCAGTCTCACATCAATCAACAAGAAGATCATCATTATCAATAACAACAACACAATTTTCAATATCGCCATCTTTCTTTTGTTGTCTCATATCTTTTTTATGCTTGTAACAATATTTCATGATATTCCACTTTTTGTTGTAATGATGACATGTAACATTATTTAATTTGGACTTCGATTTTCCTTTACTTTTATCTCTATCAATCAGATCTTTGGACATATTTCCCCCTCTCTTCAATAACTAAAACATCAGAGTGTGAGGTTGAAGAACATGAGGCCTGAGATCTTCTTATCTTTTGATTTATGATACCACTCTTAGTATATTATATAGTTACAACATAACTGGGAACAGAATTAGTCAAAGAAACTCGAAGAGTTTTCCAAGATTCTAAAAGAGTATTAAGAAGCAAAAGTCCTTGAATTTCTTTATCGAACTTTACACCCATTCCGGACATTTGGTCAAGCATACGCAGAAAATTATTTATATGATAAGAAATAGGACTGCTCTTTTTATACCTGATATTCATCAATTTCCTAAGCATGAACAACTTGTTATTACAAGTCTTCAAAGTGTAAAATGTCTCGATCTAGTCCCATAAACTTCTGGTATATATCATAATATACAATATGGTTTCTAACATTATCTTCAACTCATGGACTAACATACCCACAATCCTGTAGGTGATCAAATTCTCAATCCTCATATGTCATGAGCTGAGGTTTAGTAGACACAAACTAAGGCAAATGCCTTTAAGTGACAAACAGAGGATCTTACATCTTCCCTTTCCAAGTATGATAATCACAACCATCAAAACTCTCCATTTTCCTCATATTTACCTCGATCTTTAAAATCGACAATCAACAATAATGTACACTCTGATACTACTCTATTGGGAAAGACAAGGGCACTGTTAAAGTGCACAATAGCATAGCAGTGGAAGAATAATCAAGTCTAAACTTTTCCTTTCAATTTTAACAAAGAGGAAACAAACAAACCTAAACACAATGGTTACATGACAATAAATAAATCAACCAAATGAATATTACAAGACACAAATAAAACCAATCATACGAGAAATTAAATTTATGTTTAAAGTCCTTCGTTGTGAATGTTAAAAACTCATGGGACAAAAACCTTACAATATTGTTTTTCAAAATTGAAGAAAAACTAGATAAATAGAGGAGCAAAATCATCAAAATGCATCTACTATTCACAGATAAAAAATAAGAGCTACAAGATAACAAATCCAAGTCTATCTATTCCTAAGAAGAGATTGAGATAATAGGAGCAATATGTCAAAAAATCAGCTCAATCAAACATGAAACAAAGTAGGAATAGTAATTTGAAGTTGATCGCTATAGCTGAAATTTTATTATGGAAATTAGTTATCTTTGTTTCTTTGTGGCTGCTAAAATCTCTTTTTGTGGATTGTGAAATAATACCTAAATCTCTCTCTCTATATATATATAGAGAGAGAGAGATAGATAGATAGATATATAAATATACCCATAGTAATTTGCCTGTGCGAAAAAGACCCATAACCCAACACATTTTGATGTTAGTAACCAACAGAGTATAAGTGATAGCTTGCCTACATATGACTCTAATAATTCATTACCTCTTATTGAATACACTAGTTGATAATATTGATGACCGAATTGACAATTCTTGTAAGATTAATTTATGTCCACCGAGTGTTGAAGACATTACATTGAATGATAGTACATTCCCTTGTGAAAATTATGTTAATCAACATGTATATAAAAATAGACCACCACTAGACGATGTTTGTGAAGTGATTAATGAACCTTAAGTGATTGACAATGTTAAAAATATTGTTCAATTAAATACGAGTGATCCTTTAAGCATACCCCTTGATGAACATCGTATTTCTTTGGCTTATAAGAATTATCTTGTATTTGAAAATTCCTTAAAACCTAGTAGTGGTCTTTTCAAAAGTGAGTTTACATGTTCTAATTTCACCTAATAGATTGATCCTTCTATCTTTAAGTATAATATCTTGTTTGAAGGTGATGAAATCACTCCTAGTTAATTGCATAGTGTTGTGCATCATGTTGATAATGTAGTCCTTCACAAGGGCTATACTGTAACATCCCACATTTTTGAGCTAGAAATTGAACCGTCGTTTCTACGTCTGTAAGCTCTAGATCCATGGTTTTTATTTAAATTCATGTGTCATGATATTTACTCTAGTAGATGAAGTGATTATCAGGTGAAAAGATATTCATAGAAATGGCCTAAAGCAAAGTTGAGCTAAGAACCTTTCATTCATCCAAAATTGGATATTTGATTCTACAAGAGTATAATTTAAACGTGTATAACTTTTTATACACATATAATTTTGCAGCTCAAGACCCACCAAATTGTAGATAATTGAATTAGCTTTCCAACGATACCAGTTTCACCAAAATCCTATAACCGAGAAAAAATTTATGACATTTTCTGTATGAGGAAGTAAGCCGACACGATGCGTCGGCATACCCATTACGGAGCGGCATCACACGCTATTTTAGTTTCTCATGGGTATAGAGGAATTTTGGTCATTCCCACTCACCGAAATCATCCTATAACACTCAATTTCAGCACCTAAAAGGCATAATACACTATATAATTCAATTTTCCTCTCAAATCAAAACCCTAACTCCTTCCCAAAGATCAAGAACTCATCCCTAAGATCAAGCATTCCAAAAAAAAAGGATCAAGATCCATGTTTCATATTTAAAATTTTATAATCTAAGGTATGTGGGACTAGTTTAAAAACCTTGGGGATAAGTTTAACTGTTTTATAAAGATTAATGATCCCCAATTATGATTTATAATGAATTGTTCAATATTGTTTTTGAAAAATATGCATCATGTGAATTTTTTGATGAAAATATGTGTTGTCTTGAACCACTCTTCATGAAAGTAGAACTATAACTATGTATATTCAAATTTGTATGTTTATAAAGTTTGAATGAGAGAATGAATGATCAAAATTCCCTCTTTTATCATGATATTGTCAGTTTTGCTTGGTATGGGTTGTTTAAAGGCATGAACTTTCTAAATGAAAACTAATGGGTGAATGTTTATGAAATGATCATGGTTTGATACTATTTATTACATGTTGATCATATATTTCACATGGTAAATGGTTATTGTGTCAAATTAGTATCTTCCTTGGTTTTTAAGAAATTTCAAATATGAGGTGACCACCTATTGATTCTGCAATTAGGAGGAGAAGGTTTTGATGAAGATATTGACTGAAAGATTAAATGCATAACTCTCTCATTTGTTATTTAAATGTTAGGGTGGTCACTAGTATGATAATAAGTGAAAAGGGCTATAGATTGATATGATGTGATTTGATTGACTTACAGGTCAGGGTATGATGATACCCGGTGATTATATGTCCTTAACAAGATAAACTTTTTGAATGTTTTGAAAAAATGAAGCATGTTGTTTTAAACAATTAAAATTTGGGCTTAAGAGAGCTAGTAGGTTATCCAAAGAAGGCGTTTGAGAGTAAGGGCTCATCATTGAAAACCATAATTGCTGATGTGCGTGTTATAATATTGTATCCTACATGGAAGGATAATAAAAATGATAAGGATATCTCATATGGAGGGATTCCTGGGGTGTGCTCACATGGGGGGTATAACCAGCTCCAAATCCTTGCAGCTACTTAGATTGTAGGCTCGATCACCGATTCATAGGTGGGTCCTACATAGCCCGTGGGACTAGAGATTTGTAGGGTGTACCAACTAGCTCAAAAGAATAGTAAGAGTGGGTTAGTGTGACAAAATTATTTGAAGTATTAAAGGTATGCCCAAGTACGATTTCTTTTACTTATATAATTATTTTTGACATCGTGAAAAGCTCTCATCTATTTTGTATAAAAACATGTTAATTTGAATTGTTTCACAAACCAGTACGATTGTATTTGTACAACCCTACAAAAATGTTGCATTTAAATTCAGCTCATTTAGCTCCTTGAAGCTCAATATAAGGTCCAACACTTAGAAAATTTTAGCTAAGTGTTCAACACTAAGTCTCATTTTAGACCTCCGAACTTTGGGGAATTAATTTATGGCTTTCCCGACCTCCGTTTTTTAATTTTCAAGTTGCGTTGCAATGGGGCAAAGTCGTAGTATATCCCGAGTGAATTTCAGAATTTTTAAAGTAGCGTAAGGGCATATTTGGGTACCTAAACCAGTAGCTCAGGACGATCTTCCCGCGCCGCCCAGGCTAAAGCACCGCTCTAAGTAAGGCGCCGCCCAGGCTAGAGCAGGGGACTAGCTGGGCATCACCCTGCAACTCCAGTGGGTGCCAAATTTTTCAGCATTCCACCTCCGTGTTTTATCGGAAATTTTGGTCCTTTTCCACCCATATATAAGCTCCCCAACATGTGATTAAGGCCATAAAACACCAAAATATACTTCTTTTTCTGAAATTCTCTCCAAAATCATCAAGAACAAACCTAGGGTTCAATTGGGAACTTCAAGATTCAAGTCGATTTCACCGCTAACTTTCACGAATCATTAACCTAAGGTATGTGTAGTGTTGATTCACGGATTTCTTTCATCCTTGGAGTCCAAGAATCAAGTTTGAAATAACATATTGTGATTTGCTTGTTGTGATTTGATCATGTTCATGTTGATAGCTATTATTTATGTTTCAAGATGGTCTCTTGATGACTTTTCATAAAGTATGTGAGTGTGTTGATTGAAAATCTATGAATTTGGGTAGTTTTAGATTGTTAAATAGATAAAGATACCTACACTCAAAGTTGAGCATGCAAGGTGTTCAATAAAATGACTAGAATGATATAAATCATGTTTCATGACTCAATAGTTCTTACATGACAAGTCCATGCTATATCCCTTATTATTCAACACAATTTTCATGCTATTGTTGTGTGTTGATTGTTGTGCTATGAAATGTTCATGATATTGAAATCAAGCAAGTAATTACAAGTTAAATGCATCCCTTCCATGAAAAAGAATATGATAACCATGTGGAGTATGAAATCTCCTATTTATGGAATTATGAATTATGAGATCTATTCCTACGATCAAGAAGTGTTATTGTTCCATCAGTTTCCCTCCATCGAGTTTGTGGGTACCTGTACCTGAAACATGTAGTGGTGTGCCTAGAGTCATGTCATGTGTTCATGATACTATTAGTTAGGCGATGTTCCATAGAATTCAGTCAGTCATGTGACTCAGGAAATCTCAAAAATATTATGATCTCAGTTAATTATCAGATAGCAATACTATTCCATCAGTCAACGGAAGTCAGTAACTCAGTCCATGTACAGCCAGTTAATCATGTTTAGTCTCTTCAGATGTGAGCAGAAATTAGTACCAAGTGAACCCAAGAATGGGAACACATACTGTTAGATGAGGGTGTGATTCTTAGCAGTCATCCTTGTGTTTCAGAACTATATAGCCAGCAAAGGTTGAGATATCAACACTATCAGATGAGGGTTGATGAGGTGGATAAGAACTATCATATGAGGGCCCCACCATTCCCTTTTGGGGACACTATCAGATAAGGGTTTCCTACAGTTTGTCCTTACAGTGGAGCGGTATTGACACCCTTCCAATCAAGGCACAGATTGGACCCTTGCTCAGCTATTATAGCGCATTTGGTGTATGTCAGTTAGATGACTACTTTCCATAGTTTCATTATCAATCTTAAGAAAAAGAACTCAAATAGTTCTTCAGAATTTAGTATATCAAGACTGTTAGATACAGTCAACTCAGTTACAGTACAAAACTCTGATAGTTCCATCAGATTCAGGACTGTCAGACACAGTCACTCATGTTATTAGTTATATCAGTTATCAGAACTCTAGTATTAATCATGTTATTTATCAGTAAATTTATGTTATCAATATATAGATTCAGTTATCATGTTTTTCACGATTTGAGTTACTATGTATTCATGTATGCACTCTCATGTTCATATTAGCCAGTGAGTTAGTATTGCTCATGCATGTGAACCCTTGCCTATAGCCTACCTCACATATATAATCAGTATATTCTATTGTACTTATACATTTGTTCTATGGTGCTTTCTTTATATGTTACACCATAAGTTAAAAGACATGACTTCTAGATCAGCAGCAACAGTAGCATTCCAGTACTTAGAGTTATAGCAATGATTCCTCATATTTTGAGGACATGATTATTTCTTCACTATCTCTTTGATTAGTTATTAGTTGGAGTTATTTGGGGACATGTCCCGTCAACTCCTTATTCAGATTATTCAGACAGTAGAGGCTTTCAGACTAGATACAGACTAGATGTAGGCTATCATATTTAGACTTTTGTATTTCAGTTTTGTTTTGGTATTGTGATACCACTTTATTTAGATGTTAGTATTATTTGTTTATGTTAATTATTGAACCTTATGGCCTTTCAGTGCATGTTTTCATATTTTTCATGTCATATTATGCAGTGTACAAGTACAGATATCAGTCATGGGTTAGCTTGTGGTCCTTCGGGGTTATGAGCACTGTGTAGCATTTCGGTTTAGATAATTGAGGCATTACAAACTTGGTATTAGAGCCTAATGTTAAATAGAGTCCTAGGAAGTTTGAAAGCCACATCTAATATAGTCTTGTACATTGGTGTGTTGTGCGCCACATTTATATACAAGAGGATATGAGATATTTTAATAAATACTTTCCCCTCTTTCAGTATTCATGTCATGCCTGTGAGCATAATCATAAGTTTATCTCTCAGTCTAATCCATTTCTCCTCTTGATTTCAGAACATGCCTCCAAAGAGAAGAAACCAGCCAGCTCCTCAGCCCAAAATCCTTTGGGCGATCATGTTTCTCATTCAGAATTTAGAACCTTATTTACCACTCTTTCTCAGTCATTAGTTGCCCATAATAAGCGGCCAACAGTTATTCCGAATAACCCAATGGCCAACTCAGCCGCAGCTAGGATTTGGGATTTCACCCGAATAAATCCTCCAATAATCCTCGGATCTTAGGTAGATGAAGACCCTCAGGAATTCATTGATCAGGTCCAGAAGGTGAAAGATATTATGGGGGTGACTACTATTGAGAGTGTTGTGTTAGCTGGATACCAGTTGCAAGATGTGGCTCATACTTGGTACAAGCAATGGAAGTCTGAAAGGGTAGACGATGTAGGTCCTATAGAATGGGAGGAGTTTGTCATGGCATTCTTAGAAAGATTCTTTCCCAAAGAGCTGAGGGGGGATAAGGTACTAGAGTTCATTAACCTCGGGCAGGGCAATATGATGGTGAAAGAGTATTCTCTTAGGTTTATGCAATTAGCCAGATATGCCCCTCATGTAGTTGCAGACAACAGAGCTAAGATGAGCAATTTTGCTTCAGGGGTAAATGATAGTATGGTTAACGAGTGCAGATCCACCATTCTAAATAATGACATAACGTTAGCCTGAATCATGAATCACGCTCAGTAGATAGAGGAGCAAAAAATTAAGCAGGGGGAAAGTAGAATAAGAAAGCTAGGACAGGTAGCTTGAATTTTAGACTGCCTAAATTAGAAGGAGAAAATCGTTCCCAATTTTATCCTAAGTCATCAGTTCTAGATCCTTCTACATCCAGTTCTTTAGTTCCTAAGTTCAGAAAGGGTGACAAAGATAGAACGCCAGGGTCTAAGTCTCAGGGCAGTGTCAGCAATGCCTGAACTAATCCCCTATGTCAAACTTATGGTAAGAACCACAAAGGTGCTTGTAGAGCTGGTAGAGATGTCTATTTTAGTTGTGGCAAGTCAGGCCATAGAGTAAGTGATTGTACCCAATTAGGTTATCAGGGTTAGCAGAATCGTTCTGTAGCTCAGTCTGGTCGCTCAAAATAGCAGGGTACCACTTTCAGTGCTACTAGTGGGCAACACCCAAATAGACTTTATGCTCTTCAGACCTGATAAGATTAGAAAATTTCTCCTAATGTCGTTACTGGTACATTACAGATCTTTCATATTCATGTTTATGCTTTGCTAAATCCAGGTGCATCCTTGTATTTTGTTACTCCTTATATAGTAGGTAATTTCAAAGTCAATCCTAAAATTCTTGTAGAGCTCTTTTCAGTATCCACCCCAGTGGGTAAGACCATCATAGCTCGGCGGGTATACAAGAACTGTCCGATTATGATATTTTAGAAAGTCACATAAGCAGATTTAGTAGAGTTAGAGATGACTGATTTTGATGTCATTCTCGACATGGATTAGCTTTATTCATGCTATGCCACAGTCGACTGCAGAAATAGAATAGTTTAATTTTAGTTTCTGAATGAAGCCATCCTAGAGTGGAAGGGTAGCGTATCTGCTTTTAAAGGTCATCTTGTTTCCTACCTTCGGGCAAGGAAAATGATATCTAAGGGATGTGTTTACCATCTTGTTCATGTTAAGGACTCTGGTTTTGAATCTCCCAGTCTTGAATCAGTCTTAGTTGTTAATGAATATTCAGATGTCTTTCCTGAAGATCTTCCAGGCATTCCTTCTAAAAGGAAAATATACTTTGGCATCGACCTCATCCCAGCTACTTAGCCTATCTCTATTCCACCATACAGAATGGCACCAATAGAACTCTAGCAATTGAAAGAACAATTGAAGGATATCTTACATAAGGGATTCATCAGACCTAGCATTTCCCCAAAGGAAGCACTAGTCTTATTCATGTGCAAGAAAGATGGTTCTCTCGTGATGTGCATAGATTACCGTCAACTCAATAAATTCATTGTCAAGAACAATTATCCTCTTCCCATAATCGATGACTTGTTGGACCAACTTTAGGGTGCCAGTTATTTCTCCAAGATAGAACTCAGATCAGACTACCATCAGCTTAGAGATAGAGAATGAGACATTCCGAAGATAGCTGTCCGTACTTAGTATGGTCACTTCAAATTTCTAGTTATGTCCTTTGTTCTTACCAATGCCCCAGTAGGTTTCATGGACTTGATGAATCATGTGTTAAAGTAGTACTTGGACATGTTCATGATAGTCTTTATAGATGACATCCTTGTTTACTCCCGTAGTGAGAAAGACCATTCAGACCATCTCAGAATTTTTCTCCAGATTCTCAGAGATCATCTGTTGTTCGCCAAATTCAGTAAGTGCAAATTTTGGATAAGTTTAGTAGCATTCCTTGGTCATATCATTTTCGGTGATGGCATTAGAGTAGATCCTCAGAAGATCGAAGCAGTAAGAAATTGGACTCGCCCTACCTCTCAATTAGATATCAGGAGTTTCTTAGGCTTGGCTGGCTAATACAGATAGTTTGTTAAGGTATTTTCTTAAATTGCATCCTCTATGTCTAGATTAACTCAGAAGAAGGTTGATTTTCAGTGGTCAGATCATTATGAGAAGAGTTTTCTGGAATTAAAGACTCGACTCACCTCAGCTCTAGTTATAGCTCTTCCAGATGGTTTAGATGGATTTGTAGTGTATTGTGATGCATCAAGAGTAGTTTTAGGTTGTTTTCTCATGCAGTATGGTAATGTCATAGCCTATGCCTCCAGACGGTTAAAGCCCTATGAGAAGAATTATCCTACTTATGATCTTGAGTTAGCAGCTATAGTATTTGCCTTAACGCTTTAGAGGCATTATCTCTATGGAGTTCATGTAGATATCTTCACAGATCATGAGAGTCTCCACTATGTCTTTTATAAGAAAGATCTCAATCTTCGTCAGAGAAGATGGTTAGAGCTCTTGAAAGATTTTGACATAAGTGTCCTTTACCATCTGAGAAAGGCCAACGTTATGGCCTATGCTGTCATTAGACACTTCATTAATAGTGTTTCTCATATTGAGGACAGCAAGAAGAATTTAGATCTAGAAGTTCATCAGCTTACCAGACTAGGAGTTCGCTTAGTCGATTCTATAGAAGGTGGTGTATATGTTTAGAGTAATTTAGAATCATCTCTAGTTTTTGAGGTGAAAGAAAAGCAAGACAGGGATCCTAGCTGTGTCAAGCTAAAAGAGTCAGCTAGAGATCAAAAAGTAGAGGTTTTCTCCCAAGGGGGTGATGGTGTTCTTCATTGCCAGAATTGTCTGTGTGTTTCAGGTATAGATGACTTGAGGCAGTGAATTCTTGCAGAAGCATATGGTGCGTGATACTCTATTCATCTAGGGTCTACAAATATGTACAGTGACGTGTGGGAGATCTATTGGTAGAGTGGGATGAAGAGAGATATTGTAGAGTTTGTGGCTAAGTGCTCTATATGTCAGCAGGTTAAGATAGAGCATCAAAATCCTAGTGGTTTTATGCAGGAGTTCACCATTCCTACTTAGAAGTGGGAAGAAATGAACATGTATTTCGTGACGGGTTTGCCTCAAACTCATCATCAGCATGATTCAATTTGGGTCATAGTAGACCAAATGACCAAGTCAGCTCATTTCCTTCCAGTTCATACCACTTATTCTACTTAGGATTATGCCAAACTCGATATCAGGGAGTTGGTCAGATTACAGGGTTTTCCATTATCTATCATCTCAGATATAGGTACCCAGTTCACCTCACTTATGGAAAGCATTCAACAGGTTCTTGGTACCCAAGTTCATCGCAGTACAACCTTTCATCCTCAAAAAGATGGTCAAGCATAGAGGACCATTCAAATCTTAAAGATATGCTAAGGGCATGTGAAGTTGATTTCAAGGGTAGTTGGGATGACTACTTGCCTTTGATTGAGTTTGCATACAATAATAACTATCATTCCAATATTCAGATGGCTCCATTCGAAGATCTCTATGATAGAAGATGTAGATCTCCTATCGATTGGCTTGAAGTTACTGAGGCCTCAGTCATAAGGCCTAACTTAGTGTTTAATGCCTTAGACAATGTCCAGTTGATCAGAGAAACACTCTGGGATGATCAGAGCCGACAAAAGTCTTATGTAGATATTTGTAGAAAGGATCTCAAGATCTCTCCCATGAAGGGAGTGAAGAGGTTCGGCAGAAATAGAAAGCTTAGTCCCCGATATGTCGGTCCCTTCAAGATTCTTAGTCATTTTGGTAAGGTAGCTTATGACCTTGGATTGCCTTCAGATCTAGCCTTAGTTTATCCAATATTTCATGTCTCTCTACTTAAGAAGTGCATAGGTGACCTGACAGTTGTGGTCCCTATTCAGAGCAATGATTCTCAAAATAGTCTCTCCTATAAGAATATTCCGGTCAAAATTCTAGACTATCAGACTCATAGACTGAGGAACAAACTAGTCCCTCTAGTCAAGGTTCTTTGTCTGAATCAGTTTGTTGAGAGAGCTACTTAGGAAGTAGAAGCAGACATGCATACCAAGTATCCTTACATCTTCACCGCCAATCCAGATCAAGCTCAAGGTAATAATTCTCCTTAAGCTTATTCAACATTATGTTCAGTATTTAGTAAAACTTGGTATTTAATTTCATGATCATGTTTCATCACAAACTTGGTATTAAGTGCCATTGCATATTCGGTCATGCATTCATGTACCAGCTCAGTTATGAAATTATGCATCATATATGCATTCTCATTGTAAGAAACCTAGTTCTTCAAAATATTTAGTTATACATTAATAAATCAGTTATACATGCATCAGATATGCGTGTTCAGTATCATATGTTCAGCTTGTCAGTAATGAAATCATGTTCCAGTTATTCATGTTCAGCTTATTGTTTCCCCTCTCAGTCAGTCTTATTCGAGGATGAATGTTCTGAAGGGGGAGATATTGTAATACCCCAAAAAAATATTGCATTTAAATTCAACTCATTTTGCTCCTTGAAGCTCAATATAAGGTCCAACACTTAGAAAACTTTAGCTAAGTGTTCAACACTTAGTCTCATTTTAGACCTCCAAACTTGGGGAATTAATTAACAGCTTTCCCAAACTTTGTTTTATAATTTTCAAGTTGCTTTGCAATGGGGCAAGGTTGTAGTACATCCCGGGTGAGTTTTAGAATTTTTGGAGTAGCGTAAGGGCACGTTTGGGTGCCCAAACCAGTAGATCAGGGCGATGTGCCCGTGCTACCTAGGAAAGAGTACCACTCTAAGCAAGGCGCTGCCGTGGCTAGAGTGGGGGAATAGTTGGGCATCGCCCTACTACTCCGGTGCGTGCCCAGTTTTTCAACATTCCACCTCCGTGTTTTAGAGAGCATTTTGGTCCTTTTCCACCCATATATAAGCTCCCAAACACATGGTTAAGGCCCCAAAACACCAAAATATACTCCTTTTGGTGAAATTCTCTCCAAAATCATCAAGAACAAACCTAGGGTTCAATTAGGAACTTCAAAATTCAAGTCGATTTCACTACTAACTTTCACGAATCATCAACCTAAGGTATGTATAGTGTTCATCCACGAATTCCTTTCATCTATGAAGTCCAAGAATCATGTTTTAAATAACATATTGTGATTTTCTTGTTGTGATTTGATCATTTTCATGTTGATAGTTGTTATTTATGTTTCAAGATGGTGTCTTGATGACTTTTCATGAAGTATTTGAGTTTGTTTTTTAAAAAGCTATGAATTTGGGTAGTTTTAGATTGTTAAATTAATAAATACAACTATGCTCAAAGTTGTGTATTCAAGGTATTCAATAAAATGCCTAGAATAATGAAAATCATGTTTCATGACTCAATAGGGCTTACATGACAAGTCCATGCTATATCCCTTATGATTTAACACAATTTCCATGCTATTGTTGTGTGTTGATTGTTGTGCTATGAAACGTTCATGATATTGAAATCAAGTAAGTAATTACAAGTTAAATGCACCCCTTCCATGAACAAGAATATGATAACCATGTGGAGTATGAAATCTCCTATTTATGGCATTATGAATTATGAGATCTATTCCTTTAATCAAGAAGTGTTATGGTTGTGTCAGTTTTCCTCCATCGAGTCCTGGGGGTAACTATACCCAAATAATGTATTTATGTGCCTAGAGCCATGTCATGTTTTCACGATACTCTCACTCAAGCCATGTTCCATAGAATTCAGTCAGTCATGTGACTCCGGAAATCTGAGAAATCTCATGATCTCAGTTAATTATTAGATAGAAGTACTATTCTGTCAGTCAACGAAAGTTTGTAGCTCAGTCCATGGAGTAGAAATTAGCATAGAGTGAACCCAAGGATGGGAACACACACCGTCAGATGAGGGTGTGATTTTTAGCTGTCATCCTTGTGTTCCTGAACTATGTAGCTAGGTTAGGTTGAGATATCAACACTGTCAGGTGAGGGATGATGAGGTAGATAAGCACTATCAGATGAGGGCCCCACCATTCTCTTTTGGGGACACTATCAGATGAGGGTTACCACAGTTTGTCCTTACCAGTGGCGCGGTATTGATACCCTTCCAATTAGGTCACAGATTGGACCTTAGCTCATCTATTACAGAACATTGGGGTCATGTCGGTTAGATGACTACTTCCCACAGTTTCAGTATCAATCTCAATAAAAAGAACTCATATAGTTCTTCAGGCTTCAGTATATTAGGACTGTCAGATATAGTCAACTCAGTTACAGTACGGAACTCAGATATTTCCATCAGATTCAGGACTGTCAGACACAGTCACTCATGTTCTCAGTTATATTAGTTATCAAAACTCTAGTATCAGTTATGTTAGCTATTAGTAAATTCATCTTATCAGTATATAGATTCAGTTATCATGGTTTTATGATCTCAGTTACTATGTATTTATGTATGCACTCTCACATTCATATTAGCCAGTCTGTTGGTAATGCTCATGCATGTGAACCCTTGCATATAGCCTACGTCACACGTATACTCAGTAAATTCTATTGTACTGACGTATTGGAGCTATGGTGATTTCTTTTTATTTTACACCATAGCTTCGAGGCACGACTTCCAGATAAGAAGCAGTAGCATTCCAGTACTCAGAGTTTTAGCTCTGAATCCTTATCTTTTAAGGATAAGATTATTTCTTCACTATCTCTCTAATTAGTTATTAGTTAGAGTTAGTTAGGGACATGTCTCATCAACTCCTTATTCAGATTATTCAGACAGTAGAGGCTTTCAGACTAGATGTAGACTAGATATGGACTATCATGTTTTAGACTTCAGTATTTTAGTTTTATTTTTGTATTATGACACTAGTTTATTTAGACATTATTATTATTTGGTTATGTTCAATATTGAACCTTATGGCCTTTCAGTGCATGTTTTCGCATTTTTATGTCATAGTATACAGTATACAGGTACAGATATCAGTCATGGGTTAGCTTGTGGTCCTTCGGGGTCATGATCACCGTGTAACATTTCAGTTAAGATAATTGGGGTGTTACAATATTGACCCCCTATATTTCAGGGTCTGAGGCTTAGCCTAGGGGTCCTGCTAAGCCATAGATTTATTTTAGACAGAAGTAAAATATGCATTTGGTGAGCCTTCTCTACTACAGAAGGCCTATTTCATTCTAGACATATGTTATTTATTTTTATTTAGGTCTACTGGGCCTTGTACAAGTTTTTAGTCAGTTTAATCTATTTTTGTATGTAATAGATATTTCATATATTGATATTGATGGAATTCCTTCAGTATTGATTAAGTTGAATTTGGAGTTTGACCATGGTTCCATAATGTCGTTTATTTCCGCATTTTATCTTTGTATTCAGTGTTAGTGATCATGTAGTAGAGATTTCACAAATGATTTGTAGAAATTGTTAGTTAGTTTTGGATTTTGTTTTTATTGCTAAATTCATATTAGATTTATGACCATGTTTCTATTTAGCTATGTATTTTTGCATCTTCTTTTATATTATGAATATTGTGCATGATTATCAGATATAAAAGGGCATTTGGGCCTTCTTGGTTTGGGATACTCGTCACGGCTAGGGCCTCAGTTCGGGTAGTGACAAACTTGGTATTAGAGCACGGTTTATGGTCCCAGAGTGTCTGAAAAATTGCATCGGGTAGAGTATTATTTATGGGTGTGTAGCGTGCCACACTTATAAGCAGGAGGCTAATAGGCATTTAAGAAGGTGTTTCCACTCTTTGTGATTTAGTTCGTGCTTTAGAGTCTGAGTTAGAATTGTCCCCTAATTAGTGATCTATTGTATTTTAGAAAATAGTCATGCCTCCTCGTCGTTCCAACAACCAGGATACTAAGGATGATGAAGTCCGCCCCACCCATAGGATACGTACTCGTAATAGAGCGCACACTCTAGAACCTATTCCTACTCCAGGAGTTCCTCCAGTCCCGACCAGTCCTTATCGAGCCTTAAGAATAAATGTTACTCGTCCCCAGTCTTCTCAAAGGGACATATCAAATGTAGAATTTAGACAATCCATTCATATGCTTGCACAGCTGGTAGACGTACAAAATTAGAGTTCGGAGGATACTGGGTCTACATCAGTTACTTCTGAAGATACTAAGGTGGGCCAATTCATGAGAATAAACCCGCCCAAATATTCTGGCACTAAGGTAGAAGAGGACCCCCAGGAGTTCGTAGATTAAATGGAGAAGATTTTCAGAGTAATGCATGTGGATCAAGTCGAAGTGGTTGAGTTAGCAGCATACCAGCTTAAAGATGTAGTGAACCAATGGTATAATAAAAGGGAAGAGGAAAAGGGTGAGACTGTTGATCCCAAAGTTTGGGGCAAGTTTGTGGAACCTTTTTTTTATTGATTCTTTCCTCTAGAGTTAAAGGAAGCCAAAGCAGAGGAATTCATTAATCTTAAATAGAGGAAGATGAGTGTCTAGGAGTACACTCTAAAGTTTAACCAACTGGCTCGTTATGCACCAGAAGTGGCAGGTAATATAAGAGCCCAGATGAGGAAATTTGTATTCGGCCGTTTGGATAATCTAGCACTTGAATGTCAAGGGGCGATTCTTAATAGGGATATGGACTTTGCTAGGATGTCATTCCATATGCAGTAGGTGAAAGAGAAGAAAAAGAAAATTGCCAAATCTAGAGAGAAGGACAGGAAGGCAAAGATATCCAAAACAGCAGATTAGAACCCCAGTTAGCAGCAGAGAGGTAATTAGGGTAAAAAAATAGAAAAAAAAAGTTTTAGGGCAAAACACGGTCTGTAGATAGTGCCCCAGCACCCAGACCCCTAGTTGATAGATGATCCCAGAGCTTTCAGACTAATCAGGGATCCAGGGTGCAGGATACCCAGTCACACGGTAGTATGGCTCTACAGCATCATACTTTTCCATGGTGTAAGACTTGCGGTAAGCATTATCCAGGAAGGTGTCAGCTAGTCTCACTAATATGTTATTCATATGGTCAGATGGGCCATTTTTAGAGAGATTTTCCTTCGGCTAGAAGGAGTGTTGGGAGTGCCAATTCGCAGGAAAACTCTTCTGCACCACCACCGCCCTAAAAGGGCACCACTTTAGCTGTCGGTAGCGGTCACAACCGGCTATATGCTTTGACTAACCACCAGGATGCGGAAGCCTCGCGAGACGCAGTCAATGGTACGTTAAAAAACTTTTCCCATAATGTTTATATGTCACATGATCCTGGTTCTACCTTATCTTATGTGACCTATTATGTGGCTGTTGGTTTTGGGTTTGAACCCGATATGATTGCTGAACCTTTTTTCGTTTCCACCCCGGTGGGTGACCCTGGTGTGGCTAGGAGAGTGTACAAAAATTGTGTTATGTCTATTTTTAGCTAGGATATGGTGGCAGAGCTCATAGAGCTTGATATGGTCGATTTTGATGCCATCTTAGGAATGGGCTGGCTCTATTCATATTATGCCACATTAGACTATAGAACCCGAAAGGTTACTTTTTTCTTTTTGAATGAACTAGTGGCAGAATGGGAGGTGATTCTTCAGCAACTAGAGGGCACTTTATATCCTATCTTAGAGCTCATAAGCTTTTCTCCAGGGGTTGTGTATATTATCTGATTCGAGTAAAAGATTCTAATGTTGAGAGTCCACCTCTTCAGTCAGTCCTTATGGTAGAAGAATTTCCAAAAGTTTTTCCAGATGATCTACTAGGAATACCACCTGATAGGGAGATAGATTTTGGCATTGATTTATTGCTAGATACCCTTCCCATCTCTATTCTGCCATATAGAATAGCTCCAATAGAGTTAAAAGAGTTGAAAGAATAGCTATAAGATCTCCTAGATAAAGGCTTTATTCGTCTTAGTGTTTCTCCCTAAGGTATACTAGTACTTTTTGTGTGAAAGAAAGATGGTTCTCTACGTATGTGAATTGATTATTGCCAGTTGAATAAGGTCACTGTTAAAAATAAATATCCTCTTCTTAGAATCAATGACCTTTTTTACCATCTTCAGGGTGCTAAATATTTTTCAAAAATAGACCTGCGTTTGAGATACTATCAGTTAAAGGTTAGAGAGTCTAATATTCCCAAAACAGCTTTCCAAACCAGATACGGTCAGTATGAATTCTTATTCATGTCCTTTGGATTAACTAACGCCCTTGAAGCCTTCATGGACCTAATGAATAGGGTCTTCCATCAGTTTATGGATCTATTTGTCATAGTATTCATTGATGACATATTGGTTTATTCTAAGAGTGTGGAGGACCATGCTAATCACCTCCGAATCATCCTTCAAACCCTCAAAGATCATAGGTTATATGCTAAGTTTTCTAAGTGCAAATTCTGGCTTAATATTATTGCTTTCTTGGGGCATATTATGTCTAGTAAGGGAATTAAGGTTGATCCCCAAAAGATTGAGGTACTGAGAAAATAGCCCAGGCCCACGACTCCAACCAACATTCAGAGCTTCTTGGGTTGGGCAAGGTATTACAGAAGATTTGTAGAATGTTTTTCTTCTATAGACGCTCCACTTACTAAGTTGACTCAGAAAAAGGTGAATTTTGTGTGGTCTGACTCATGTGAGAATAGTTTTGAGAAGTTGAAGGACAAGTTGACTACTACACCTGTTTTGACTCTTCTGGAAAGCACAAAAGGTTTTGTGGTGTATTGTGATATGTCCTGTGTGGGTCTTGGGCATGTTCTTATGCAGCACAGTAAGGTGGTGGCTTATGTAACTAGGCAGTTGAAAGTGCATGAGCGTAATTACCCCACCCATGACTTGGAGTTAACGACTGTGGTGTTTGCGCTTAGGATCTGGCGGTACTATCTATATGGGGTGCATGTTGATATTTTCATTGACCATAAAAGTTTGCAGTATGTGTTCTCGCAAACAGAATTAAACCTCAAGCAAAGGCGCTGGATGGAACTGCTAAAGGACTATGATATGAGCCTACACTATCATCTGCATAAGGTAAATATTGTAGCCGATTCCCTCAGCAGATTTTCTATGGATAGTCTTTCTCATGTTGAGGAAAGAAAGATAGAATTGGTGAAAGATATTCACTAACTTGTAAATCTTGGAGTGCAACTCTTAGATTCCAAAGATGGAGGGGTGGTCGTGCATGAGGTAGCTAAATCATCCCTTTGTGCAGAAGTTAATGAAAAGCAGGCCGAAGATCCCATCTTAATGCAAATTCAGAATTATGTGCATCAGCAGAAAGTGATGTCATTTGAAATTAGTGGTGATGGTATTTTGAGATATCGGGGGAGATTATACGTGCCAGACGTAGATGGTCTACGAAAGAAAATCCTTGATGAAGACTACACTTTGAGGTATGTTGATCATGCAGGCTCTATAAAAATGTATCATGATTTGAAAACCATTTATTGGTTGAATAATATGAAGCGTGACGTGGCTAACTATGTTGCTAAGTATTTGAATTGTCAGCAAGTTAAAGTGGAACATATGAGGCCAGGTGGTTCTTCTCAAGAGATAGCTTTGCCTTTGTGGAAGTGGGAGATGATCAATATGGACTTCATTACGGGACTTCCGAGGTCCCAAAACCAGTATGATTCTATTTGGGTGATTGTAGAGCGGCTAACTAAGTCTGCCCATTTTCTGCCTGTTAGACCTAACTACTCGGGAGATGATTATGCCAAGCAATACATTTAGGAAATAGTCCAGTTGCATGGAGCGCCTATATCCATCATATCTGACTGAGGTACACAATTTTCTTCACAGTTTTGGAGGTCTTTTCAGAGGGGTTTAGGTACTCAAGTGAACTTAGCACTGCATTCCACCCTCAGATGAATGGGCAAGATAAGCGCACCATTCATAACCTTGAGGATATGTTTAGAGCTTATGTAATTGAATTCAAGGGTAGTTGGGTGGATCATTTTCCACTAATAGAGTTTGCATATAATAATAGCTTCCATGCCAGTATTAAGATGGCTCCTTTCAAAGCACTGTATGGAAGAAGATGTAGGTCGCCTATAGGGTGGTATGAAGTAGGCGAGACTCAGTTGTTTGGGCCTGACCTTGAACACAAGGCAATGGAAGACATGAAGCTTGTCAGAGAACTACTTAAGATAGCTCAGAGTAAACAGAAATCCTATGCTGATGTTAGAAGAAGGGAGTTGTAATTCGAGGTTGGTGATTCGGTATTTATAAAAGTTTTTCCTATGAAGGGAGTCATGCGATTTGGGAAGAAGGGTAAGTTGAGTCCTCGCTATATAGGACCATATCAAATCTTGAGAAGGATAGGAGTAGTTGTGTATGAGTTAGAGTTGCCTGCAAGTTTATGTTCGATTCATCCGGTACTTCATGTGGCCATGTTGAAGAAATGCATTGGAGACCATTCTTTAGTGTTTCCTGTAGAGGAGATCAAGGTAACGGACTCCTTGTCGTATGAAGAAGAACCTATAGCAATCTTAGATCGCCAAGTTAGAAAATTGAGGAGCAAAGAGATAGCCTCAGTTAAAGTGTTGTGGAGAAACCAGAAAATTAAAGAGGTAACTTGGGAGTCCGAAGATGACATGCGAACTAGATATCAAAGCTTATTTGATCCGGTGGATGGTGAAATGGAAGGTACAATCCTTGTCCTATATTTTTCTTTCGTATGCCTTAGTATTCTTGAAATCATGCTTGATTGTGTTCTGCGTCATCATTCGGGTACGAATGATCCCAAGAGGGGATAACGTAACACCCCGCGAAAATTTGTGCACGTGTTATTTCATGATAGCTAGCATTTATAGTTGAAGGCTTGAAATTTTCTAAGTGTAAGAAAAGACTTAGAATTATTTTTAGCTTCTAAACTTCAGGAATTTTATTTTCGATCTTCTCGACCTCCGATTTTAGATTTTTTTTGTTGCGTTGTGATGGGGCAAGTCTATAGAACATCTCGAGTGAGTTTCGGAATTCTTGGACATCGTTTAGGGAACGTTTTATTTCCAAAACAGTAGCACCATGTGATTAGTGTGTGTCGCATGGTGCAGCGCATGATAGGTATCATGCAATGGAGCATGCGACGCATGCTATAGTCCAGTGGGATAGAGCATGCGACGTATGCTCTTCTGCGTGTACCTGAAATTTTCAGCTTTTAATACCCGTCTCATTAAGGGTATTTGGGGTATTTTCCAACAACTTAACATCTTAAACATGAGATTTAATCACTATAACACCAAAATACACCTACTTTCACCAAATCCATCGAGAACTTTTCCTAGGGTTTCAAACAAGAATCCCAAATAACTCAAGATTCAACCATGGGTTTTCGAAATAAATTGGAGATTTGGAATTCCCAAGCCAAAGGAATCAAGAAGCATCCTTTAATTGCCTAAATAGAGGTACACAGGGTTTTCCTAAAATCTCATGGTCATAGAAATCATGTTTTAAGAAAAAGGTTTTGGATTTATGAATGCAATCATGTTTTAGAAGTTTTGACGGTATTGTTTTGGTCTTTAGACCTTTCCCCAATTTGATTGAAAAATTATATATATGTATATATATATATATATGTATGAATGTGTTTAAGAATGAATATTCAATTGAGAGTATGAATTATAATGAACCCCTCTCTTGTTATGATCTTTCCCATCTTTCATATGATATGAATTGTTCTAAATTGCATCCTGAAAGCATGATATGAAATGTCTTGATTTTTACTATGACTTGTATATGAATTTTGAACTCAAAACAAAGGGCTTTGCACGTTGATAAATGTTTAAAATACATATAATGAAAGATAGCATGGTTTTGCCAAAAGTACATGACCACCTTATGTTTGAAGAATTCTTGTATAGTATTGACTTATGTTTTCGGAACATTAATTCCCTTTGTTAAATTGCATGCTTGGGTGGTCTGAACTATGTTTAAATAAAAGAGTCATGCATGATGCATTATGGCTCGGAGATATGACTTGCAAGTCACGGTGTGACGAGATCAATTATGATTAGGCCATGATAATTAAAAATAGAATAGAATGCATGTTTGGATTTCATTTTTCATTGCTAAATTCATATCAGAATTATGACCATGTTTCCGTTTAGCTATGTATTTCCGCATCTTCTTTTATAGTATGAATATTGGGCATGATTAACAGATACAAAAGAGCATCTAGTCCTTCTTGGTTCGGGATGCTAGTCATGGCCAGGGCCTCTGTTTGGATCATGACACAACTACTAGCTACACAATTATCATTCACTTTCACAAAAGTGTAAGAGTTAGCTATGTTACCTTGTAGTTCTTGAGAACATTTTTCTTTACCTTGGTGTGAAAGTCCTCCACAAGCTTTGTAATCATCAAAGATTACCCTTGTAAAATCTTCAAAGGGAATATTCTCTTTTAGAACTTGTTTTCCTCCGCTTACCATGTTGGTATCGTACAAATGTCCTTAGAAATTGAAGGACAAAAAATGTTAGCTTAGTTTGGTGGAAACCCCCTAACTCTGATCCTCTCAATCTTTCCTTTTCCTCTCTTGGATTTCCACCTTGCACTCTCTTACCCCTCTCAATCTTTTTTCTCTCAATTTCATAAGGCTTGAAGTAAGTGGTCACCTTTCCTTGAGTTTTGAGAAGGGTAGGAGGAAAGAGATGATTTCCCCATTAGTCCTTTTCAAACTTAGAACAATTTTACACGTTTGCAATCTTATATTATATAAACCAATCAGTACCCAAGAATAAGTGTCCACATTCCAACGGGAATATGTCATGTCATATCTCCTCAAAGTATCCATCTTGGGCAAAGGAAACCTTCACGCTCTTGGAGACTCTGTAGCCTTCAAAGAAGAATGGTAAATTCTTGGACACTCGAGGTATCCTTAGAGAATTAACCAAAAGAGGTTTTATGTAGTTTTCATGAACTCAATCTTCAAGTGTAAGAACACATCTCGGAACTCCATAAATTTCTACCCATCTTGAACGTGGTTGTCTTCTTGGATCACTATTACAAGGCTTTGTATAACTCGTCGGCATATAGATTGGCCTTAAGAACTATTTAAGGCACCCCAAGTTTGGGTAGTAGTCCTTGCTAGTTTACACCATGCTAAGGTCATACCTTGAATGTACTTAATGGTATTTGTAGCTTGTTTGTCTTCGCTCATAGCGTAATCCTTGAAGACTCTTTGAAATTGTCATTCCCAATAAAGGTAAACTTCAGGATCCCATTCTACTTTAAAGATTGATAGAGTAGGAAGACATTGACTCCTACTATACCTTCCATTCATTCCTTAGTTCCCCCTTCTTCATATTCGGGAACTAGAATATGAAGTTATGATGAATTAAATCGAGAAAAGCATACAAAGAACGAACAAGAAAGAAATCGGACTCAAGAACTAATCAATCCACTTAGTAGACGAATTAATAGTTGATGAGTACTTTAAGAATCAAAGAATAGATTCAAGAATCAAGAAATTGGAACTAAGAATAAAACCTTCATAAATGGAGTTTTTAAACTGATGAGATGATTTTTGAGGCTTCAGTTTGTGTTGGAAAAGCATTGATATTCATTTGCGAACTTGAATTGGTGTTGGAAAAGTTATATATTTATATAGAAACTTTAATTGGTGTTGTTGCATTTGATGCACATCAAAAAGGAGTGATCTGTATTGGGGCAGTCTGCTCCAGCAGATGGAACGCAGGTGGAAGGAACCTTGGATGCATATGGAAGGCAGGCTCTATCCAAAAGGCCTTTTTCTAACTGCCTTGACCTGCTTTGGGTCTGTGGCAGCCAGCTGGATGCACCTTAAAGGAAGGTTGGACACTGGTGAACGTTTTTCCACTGGTTTGACCTATGGCTGACCTGCTGGACTATTTTGGAGAGCACATCAGGTTCATCTCACCCATCCAAGGTAGCCTTCAAGTGTTTTTTGTACCTTCAAATTGTCCCTTTTTGTCCTCTTATTAGGAATATTCCCTCGAATCTTCAAAAGTTTCTTGTACAAATACTTTTGTACACCTTTTTCTTCAGTTTTGAGGATCAAACGGTCCTTTTTAAAACAATTCCCCATAGAGATTTGAATTTCTTTAGAACACTTAAGAACACCAAAACTTCAAAATATCTCTCTTAAACCATTGATCGAAATGTGACAAAATTTTGAACCAAGCACTTCTTAAATGACTAGCAAGAGGTTGTACTTAGAAATCAGGAAAACTTCAGAGTGTTAGTATACATTCAGATCCTTAACTTATGACAAACTTCATTATGCTACTATCATAACTTAGTTTCCATCTCAGCTACAGTCTTAATTATATTGTATGCTTCAGTTCAGTAATTAGCTCAGTTCATGTGTCATGCCTTAGTTTCAGATCTCATATAATCATTCATGATTTAGTTCCCAAGTTCCTTGCACATCGCCTCAGATTCCTTCAGTAACTTAGCCAAGTCAGTATTTTGTGAGGGAATTAGTGTCCCAGGGGGGAGATACGCTATGATTCCCCGAACATTCAAAACATAAGGATTACATTCTCTCTTTATGTAATGAATCCAGCATGGAGTAGGGGATACTCATAAGTTGACCCTTAAGCTCTAACCTTAGTTACACGCCATGTATTACAGACTCAGTTCAGTTTATGTATCATTCTCCAGACTCAGTTATGTTCTTATGTTTCCGCTTAAGCATATTGAGTAATTAGTCTCAGAATCATCTGTATTTTTAGTTCAAAGTACCAGTATTCTGTGAAGTTACTCATTCTCATGTTCAGATATCAGTACCAAACTTGGTATTCATTAACATGCTTAGTTTTCAGTTCAAACTTGGTATTTTTCCCATTACATGTTCAGTCATATTGTCATAAATCAGTTCAGCTACGTATTCACGCATCAGATATACGTGATCAGCTTACCAGTACTTTCAGCCATATATTCATGTATCATGTCAGTCATGAGATCAGATTTTGGTTATTCAGGTTCAGTCATGTTCAGTTTATCTTTTATCCACTCTTAGTTGATTCTTATTCAAGGATGAATGTTCACAAGGGAGAGATAGTGTAATACCCCAAAAGTTTAGAAATTTTTAGGATCATGTTTCGAACTTATGAGTAATAAATTTTAGTGCTTTGGTAGTGCTATGATCAGGGTTGATGCATATTCAGGCCTCAAAAGTGTCCATCTAATAGACGAATCAAAACAATTCCTTACCGATTGAATTCTTGAGAAGGATATTGGTATAGTCAATTTCAAATGAGAATATCTCTCGTTAAGCTATGAATCTATGAGTTCATGACCCACCAACAGATATATAATTGAATTATCTTTCCAACAATACCAATTTTTCCTAAATCCGATATTGAAGCAAGGGGTTATGCCCATTTTACTCCGGCATGTCGGGCTGGGAAACTGAGTGACGACATTTGTGACAAGCCGTCACGCCCGTGATGGCCTATCACCAATGTCGTCAACCTTGGGCAGATTTTCACCCCCAGTGATGACATTTTGTGACAAGCCATCACGCCCGTGATGGCCTATCACCAATGTTGTCAACTTTAACCTGAAAACCAAGATTTCACCTTTTTGAGATGACAATTCGTTACGACCTATCACCAGTATGATGGATTTTCATGAATGTCGTTAGCTATTTTTTCCAGAAATTGAGGGACATTTTAATAAGGGTATTTTGGTATTTTTCCTTCACTTTCCATGACTTATAACCCTCAAGGAGCATATTATCTTCCATTCTCTTTAGTTAAAAATCTCAAAAAACTCTCTCATACACTCTCAACCACAAGATTAAGGTTTTCTATCAAGATCATCTCCTCAAGAGCAAGCCTAAGGAATTCTTCAAGAACCTTCAGAAACATTAGATCTCTTTCAAGATTAAATCACTAAGGTATGTGTAGTGTTCATCCATGGGTCCCTTTCATCCATGGAGCTTAAGAATCATGTTTTAAATTATAAATTGTGATTTTCTTGTTGTGTTATGACTATATTTATGTTGATGATTGTTGTTTGGATTCAAGGTTGTATCTTGATGTGTTTTCAAGAAGCATGTGAATAGGTTAGTTGAAACCCATAAATTTTGGATGGATTAAGATAGTCGAATTGACAAATATTCCTATGCCTTAAAAGAGTGTATGCAAGGTGTTTGATAAAATGCCTAAGGAACTAGAAATTATGCAATATAGCTAAATTGTGACTAAGTGAAGGATTCATGATATGCCCCTATGTTCCAACAATTTTCATGTTGATATTGTGCCTTGTAAATGTTGTTGTAATGTTCGTGAACTAGTCTTATGAGATTATCCAATGCTTACTTGCAAATCCTACTTATGTACAAAATGTATGATAACCATGCACTTCATGGAATTCCCTAAGTTATGATTTTATGGATTGTTGATGTTGGTCATGTACTCAAGTCAGTCATGTGCGTCAGTTTCCTTCCATCGAGTCCTGGGGGTACTTGTACCCAAAATAATATAGTTGTATGCCTAGTGCCATGTCATGTTATCACGATACTCTCAGTCAAGCCATGGTCTATAGAATTCAGTTAGTCATGTGACTCAGGAAAACTCAGAAATCTCAGCAGTCTCAGTAGTTCAGTAACCTCAGCACTCAGTAATCTCAGTGATCTCAGTAACAGCAGTATTCCTAGCGATCTTAGTAAATTTTAGTACTCTCAGTCAGTTCTCAAAACTCAGTATGTTCCTTCAGTCAAGGGAAACTAAGTAAACTTAGTTTAGCTCCGCTAAAAAATACCACTAGTATCAGTTCAGCTAATCAGTATCAGTTCAGCTAATTAGTTCAGTTCAGTTACTCAGTTTAGCTCAGTTATCCAGTTCAGTGTCTTTCAGATGGGAGTAGGATTCAGCACTGGGTGAGCCTAGGGATGGGGACTCAACCACTATAAAGGACGGAGATCCTTAGAAGCAATTCCTAAGTTCCAAAACTACGTAGCCATTATAGGTACGAGATGTCACCCATTAAATAGGACTGGCATACTCTGGGGTCACCCGTTAGCACATTTATATATATAGGATTGATCCCAGGAATCACCCACTAGATTATGACTGAATGCAAAGTAATTGTCTTTACTGGTGGTGCGATACTGACACCCTTCCAGTTAGGGCAAAGATTGGACCCCAGTCAGCTTAGAATGGGGCATGTCGGTTAGATGAATATATCCCACAGTTTCAGTTACAGATTCAGGACTGTCAGATACAGTCAAATCAGTTCAGTAGTACAGATTCAGTACTGTTAGAGATAGTCAATCCTTATCATTATGAATAGACTTCAAGATCACCCATTAGACAGGACTGATCTCAACTATAGTTAAACATTATCATAATTGTCAGATTTAAAAATCACCCGCTAGATAGGATTGATATCAAATTTAGTTACTCCATATAGAACGGAACTCAGATAGTTCCATCAGAACTTATACTGTTAAATACAGTTGCTCAGGATCAGTTACATCAGTCTTGTCAATCATCACAATTATATCAGTTATGTCAGTTGTTATAGCTTATGTTATCAGTATTCAGTTTCAGAACTGTTAGACACAGTCAATCAGACCAGTTCTTCATAATTCGAATTGTCAAAAATAGTCATTCATCTATTTAGTATCTTAGTGTCAGTAAAGTCATGTCGTCAGTATTCAGACTCAGTAGTCAGTATCACCACGAGTTCAGTTATTGTTGTTTATGCATGTATGTATTCTCACGTTCATATTAGTTAGCATTGTCCATGCATATAACCCTTTACATTTAGCCTACCTTACTCGTATACTCAATACATTCAGACGTACTGATCTATTTGTGCTATGGTGATTTCTTTTCATGTTACACCATAGGTCTAGAGACACGATCTCCAGATCCACAGTAGTATTATCATTTCAGTATATAGAGTTACAGTGAGTCCTCTTCATTCGAGGATGATATGATTTGATTCATTTATTATCTCAGTTAGATTTCAGTTTTACGGAGTTAGTTAGAGACATGTTCTTTCATCTCCTTATTCAGACAGTACTTAGAGGCTTTAAGATTTAGTTTAGATTTGAATTCATTTTTTATTCAGATTTAGTTCTTTTGGGTATTTGTTACCCCACATGGATGTTATGTTTTGACAGATTCTTTATTCAGTTGAACCTTATGGCTTATATATGTTTCATGTTTTCCGCATTCTTTAAGTATATTATGCAGTGTACAGGTACAGATATCAGTCATGGGTTAGCTTGTGGTCCTTCGGGGTCATAGGCACCGTGTAGCATTTCGATTTAGAAAATTAGGGTGTTACAGATTCTGGGTCTAGTTAAGCTACTACTCAGTTGCAATAGGAGCACAAACCCAAGCTCAGCCAGCTAGAGCTGCTCCACATGGTGCTTATGGACAAAATCAATAGAGTGCTCAGGTTGCTTTAACAAAGGAGTGGACCACTAAGATTCTTTGCTATGGCTATACAAGATAATGAGGCCCCTGATGCGCTAGCCACAGGTTTTGTATTGTTAGTTCTCATGAGGGATATTCTCTGATTGATCTTTGTGCTACGTGTTTGTTTGTATCACCATATTTTTCTTTAGTCTTATAAAGAAGAGTTGAGACTCTTATTGTGCTAAATATTGTTACGACTTTATGGGGACACACTTTAGCAGTAGATAAAGTTTATTGATATTGTGTGATATTTGTTTAGTGTAGGAACACCATAGTTGATTTTCTTGCCTAGGTTTGACTATGATGTGAGTATGGATGTGAATTCATTGACATTTTGTTATGCTTTGATTTATTATGCTAAGCTTATGCCCACTTTTAGTGTTAAAAGGTATGACTCTGTGACTGAAGAAAAGATAATAGTTTATGTAAGAGCACGTCAAATGGTTGATCATGGGTGTTTGGATTTTATTGCTACTATTTATGATACACGAGCTGAAAATATTATTATTGATAGTATTCTTATTGTTCAAGAATTTGTTGGTGTGTTCTAAGATTATTTGCTCGAGCTACCTAAGTTGTTCATAGATTATCGTAGTTTTTCACTTGTCCGTGTGAGTTAGATTTTTCCACTCATTTGACATTTCTTGTATGACTCTTGTCACATTAGAGGACGAACAATATTTTAAGTGGGGGAGAATGTAATAATTTAGACTTTAATAAGGGGTAATTGGGTAATTTAGCCATTATTATTATTATTAATTTATATAATTAAAGTGAGTAATTCAAAAGACTAAACCCATTCCCTTACTTTGCTTTTCATAACTTAAAAACTGAAGGAGTAGAATATATAGGGTTTTATTTTTTGGTCCAATTATTTTTAAAGAGAGCAAGCAGAAGGCAGTTAAAAAGATTTGGGGAGTGCAGACAACTTTAGAAGGGAGCAAGATAAGTTTTCATAAGAAGTAGGTATGAAATTCTCCCTTGATTCTTTGGCACAAAGATAGTTTATGCATCTTGTTGTGTTTCAAAAAAGTAAAAGATTCAATGAATACTAGTAGGATCCTATTTCTAATTGTATGTTAATGTGGAGAAAAATATTAGAGTAATAATTTCTAATCAATGGTCAAAGCATGTCGTGATTACACCGAGATTGGTGAATGATTGCTTAGCAATCTTAGAACATTGACAAGGGTTCAAGCCATTGCTTTTATTCGTTAAAGTTAATGTTGGAATAGTATTTCTATGGGATTTTGGGTTTTTATATTGCTTTGTTTATATGAGATGCTACTTCCAAATATGAGTATTATTATATTAAGCGAAATTTTCACCAATTATGTTTGAATAGTGAGATTAAGATCTTTTTAAATTTTTGGTTTAATATGTGAGATAGTAAGGTTTAGTTCTAAGATTAAAGGTTAGGGATATTGAGACTTGACCGGATTTGCTTACTTAATATCGTTAATTAATATTTTGGTATAGATTGAGGGCTATTGGAGGTTGTTTGGTTGGTGTTCTACGCGTTGCAAGGTTGAAAAAATTGTCATTAGCGACGTAAGTGAGACTTTAAGCTTTGGGTGCTTGCTTTTTAAATTTATTTTTAAAATATATTTTTATCTATCCGGTCCATGTGTTGGGACGAGCGTGTGCTTGACAGAATAAATGGTATTTATGGCCAGTCACATTTATTGTATCTTTAAAAATACTAATTTTCCTTTTATAAATTATTTCGTGATGTGATATGATTGTGTACTGTAAGACTGGGGCATTGTGTATGCTTCTTAATTCCTTTGGGGTATTATGTATGCTTCCCTTGGGCATTGTGTATGCTTGTTGATTTTATATAGGAAATTGTGTATGTTTCCCTTGAGTATTGTATGTGCTTGTTGATTTGATATGGGACATTATGTATGCTCCCCTGAGTATTGTGTATACTCCTGATATATTTGGCACATGGCATATGTTTCCAGAAACTTCTGGTGTTGGCCAATTACTTTAATTACAAATTATGATAATTGCTCTGTATGAAATTGTATTGAGATATATGGTTCTCTATGAAGGATTGTTGAGCCTTGTTGGTTACCTTATTATGATATAGTTTCGTGTTAATAACTTTATGTTCTGTGTGTTGTTGTATTTTTTAATATTTATCCTAGGAGTACTTAAAGCAGCGAGTTGATGATCTTACTGAGTTATATTTACATATAGCTCACTCCTTACTTACATGTCTACAGATACCGTTGCGGAGGGAGAGACCAGTGGTTGACGGTTCTTACGCATGAATTCCATTGTTGAGGTGAACCTTCCCACTGGTCGTGAAGGCTGTCATTCACCATTACATCTTTTAGAGTGGTACTTGGGTTGATTTGATATCTAAACTACTTTTGTTTACATAAATCTCTAAGCGGTATCTTGTTGGATAATTACTCTGCGTTAATGATTATTTCATGCATGTGGGGTTGTATATGTGTGTTTGTAGACCATGTGAATGTGTTAAAGAAATGAACCTTGGGCCTAACTCAACCTCAAAAGCTAGCTCATGAGAGGAGGATTGCCCAAGACCATATAAGGACACCAAGGACCCTTTCACCCACCGATGTGGGACTCCAACACCCCCCGCACTCCCAGGGCTAGAAATTTGGAGCGTGGACAATATAAGACTGTGGCCCCAACATCAGAAACAATGAATTGGGTGGGCCTGACTCTGATACCATGTTAAAGAAATGGACCTTGGGCCTAACTCAAATTCAAAAGCTAGCTCATGAGGGGAGGATTTTCCAAGATCATATGAGGAGACCAAGAACCCTTTAACCCACTGATGTGGGACTCCAATAGAATGTATGAAAAATTGGTTCTCCCGACAAGTGGTGTTAGCGGGAGCCAGTAACGTCTAAGGATTATTTTGGGACATGATAGTAGAATCCCATATCGCCTCCTTTAAGACTTAAATTATTCAGCCATATATTCTTTTAGTGTTATCCCGCCTTAGTTTGCAGACAGTAGTGTTAAACTGAGCCACAACTTTAGTAGAAAATGCATCACAAACAGGACAATATTTTAGATATGTTCTTCATAAAAAATATCTATATCATTTGAGAAAAATCACTCCACAATAGTAACAAAATTGTTATGTCCAGTTTTGGAGACAACAGGACACGGTCAGCAAAAATCAGAATGAACTAACTCAATAACAGACTCTGCTAGCTTATTAAACCTTGGACATAAAAAGGTGCAAAGGTTTTTTTCTAATCGACATGATTCACAATACAATGAACATACAATCTGAAATTGAGGATAGAGTTTGTTTAACAAAGAAAGTGAAGGATGTCCCAATTGACAATCTGCTTCAAATGGAGACACAATACCTAAACATACAATAGGTTGAGACTTTAATCCATCAAAACATAGAGATAATAAGATATATTTCTTTTTCCAACAACCTAATTTGGCAAAAGTTCATAAGAATAACAACGATCGCATAAGAACGAGATATAACCATTATGATCTCTGATGAGTTTACTAACTTAAATCAAATTAAATGTCAATATAGGGGTACTTAATATAAATGATAGGTTAATAAAGGATGTAGATTTAACAGTTTCATATCCAACATTGTTACAAATTGATCTATCAACAGGGAATGGTGTTATGTGTGAATAAAAGTCAGAAAAAAATATTTGTATTATCTAGCTTGTGATTTCTCGTGCCTGAATCAATCTACATTTATTTGAAGAAGTGATAAGACATACTTTTCTTTTTTATACTGTGTGAATCTTGGATAATCCTTTGCTAACATCAAAACTATTTTAATCGATGATTTTGGATTTCCTTCTTTGTTATTTGATTAGTTGTGTCCGGATCATTTGGCTATTCATATTGTTGCTTTTTGCTATCTCTCAAAACTGTTGGGTGTTCTGACTATTTGAACTTTATTTTTTTTACTTGGTGTTTTTTCATTGTTTCTGTATTTGTGTTGAAAACTTTTGTTAGAGTCGACCATTCTAATTTTAAGACCTTTAAATATGAAAGGTTTTTGTGGTTCCTTGTTGGTTTGTTGTGACATTGTGAATCAATATTTTGGAAATGACAGATAATAAAGATGAAGAAAGTAAGATTTTGGACAACGGTAATATTATGGACGATATTGCTGCTAGGCCATCAGTGATTAAAATAGTTTTGGTTTCGGCAGGGGATTATGCTAGAGTCACTCAATATCAGAAGTCACTGAAGGAATGAACATCAGTTAGTACGTCTGGTAAGTTAGGGAAGGTGTGTATCACCTCTTCAAAATAAATGGGTGATTGATTCAGGTGTTGCAAATCACATGAAATGTAACCATAATATTTTTACTGACTTTCAGTCACATAAAACACCATTCCCAGTTATGGTAGCTGAAGGATCAATTTGTAATAGTGTTGGATATAGATTTGTTAAACCAACATCCTTTATTACCTTATCATTTGTATTAATTCTCCAAAAAATTACCTTTAATTTTATTTCATTTAGTAAACTCACCAGAGACCTTAATTGTTATAGGTTGTTCTTTCCTGATCATTGTCTGTTTTGTGATCTTGTAATAAATTAGCTTATTGGTAAAGGAAATGTATGCAATGATGTCTACACCATTGATGAATAGGGTTCTCGACCTATTACATGTTTTGGTGTTGTGTCTCTATTTGAAGCACATTATCGATTAGGACATACTTCTCTTCTTTCGTTAAAGAAATTTTGTCCTTAGTTTTTAGAATATTTCTTCATTGAATTGTGAATCATTTTTATTTGGAAAACATCGTCGCATCTCCATAGGTCCAATGTTTAACAAGCGAGTCGAGTCTGCTATTGAATTTGTTCATTCTAATGTTTAGGGAACATGTCTTGTTGTTTCCAATATCGGACAAAAATATTTTGTTACTTTTCAAGATGATTTTTCGGATGACATGGCTGAATTTTGGGAAGAATAGATCTAAAATGTTTTCCCATTTTATGCCTTTTCTATTGAAATTTGGACTAAATTTAACACTACTGTGGCATACTAAGGAGTGATAATGCTAAAGAATATATATAAGAATAATTTCAGTCTTATATGAGGCAACATGAGATACTTCAGCAGTTATTTGTGTTTATACACCGTCTGACAATGGAGTTGTTGAAAGGAAAAATTGTCATCTACTTGAGATAACTTGGGCCCTGTTATTCCAAACAAAGGTTCCTACCACTGTGGGTTGATGTAGTCTCTACAACTTATATTTCGATTAATCGCATGCCATCTACTGTGCTTGGTGGTACTATACCTTATAATATTCTATTAAAAAAAAACTCTATTTTTGGTGGAACCCATGGTTTTTGGAAGTATTTGTTTGGTTCGAAATGTTTAACCATCCGTCACCAAATATGATCCCAAGACTTGAAGTGTTTTTTTTTTTTTTTTTTTTTGGATATTCTTGTCTTCAGAAAGGGTGTAGTTGTTACTCTCTTGAACTTAGGAAATATTTGGAGTCAATTGATGTTGCCTTTTCAGGGACTAAACCATTCTTCTATACACCTCCCACTTCTATGAGTCAATGGGGAGGACGATGAGTGGTCAGTGTACCAGGTTACCAACGGCATACCATAATGACAAGATGTTGTTTCATCTATATTGCTTGGTTGTTTAATGGAAAAGGCTCCAATATGCCACTGAACTATCAGAAATAGCTCATTTATGTCATCCGTTAAAAGTTGGGCTCATTCATGCCATCTCCGTCATAAAACCGGTTCATCCATGCCATTACTTTTTAACGGTGGTTTTCTAAAAACTGTTTTATCAATCCACGAGCACTCAACTTATCACCTTAATCCACTTTAATATTACTCTTAATTTTGACCCTAGATTTGAACATATATATAATCATTTAATCTTCGAACATGAAATTTACATACTTGAATACTACATTTAAAATAATATAGGTTAGAATAATTAACAATTTAAAATGGCAAATAAATAAATTTTGATTAAAAATAATTTGTTTTGACTCTCGAAATCCGAACATCATCACATAATTTAGGACGAAGAGAATACCACATACATGAAGGACCCCAACTTTTAATTAGGAAGAATATCTAAAAATTCCTTCTAAATTTGGATTATAAGTTGTATAATTGAATTATTGGTAGTTTTAATTATTTTGTGGATTTGGTTATTTGGTTGTCTTTATACTCTTTAACGTGGACGAGACATAGAACATAAATTTTTTCACTGCCGGTGGATTCTTTAATATACACATTAAAGATCCATTAATATACACATAAATAGTATCTACATGAGTAGGTACCAAACAACACTCAAAAATATGTGGACTGAAAACACTCTACGTACCTGGATGGTGGTCTTTTATTTATTTTATATTTTTTTAAACTCTAACATGCCTAAAAATATACTATGCTCTACGTCTCATACACGGTAAAGAGTATAAAGACTACCAAATAGCCAACTCCACGAACTAATTAAGACTACCAATAATTCAATTATACAACTTATAATCCAAATTTAGAAGGGATTTTTAGGTATTCTTCCTAATTAAAAGTTGGGGTCCTTCATGTATGTAGTATTCTCTTCGTCCTAAATTTTGTGATGATGTTCGAATTTCGAGAGACAAAATAAATTATTTTTTAATCACAATTTATTCATTTTCTATTTTAAATTATTAATTATTCTAACCTATATTATTTTAAACGTAGTATTCAAGTATGTAAATTTCATGTTCGAAGACTAAATGATTATATATATGTTCAAATCTAGGGTCAAAATTAAGAGTAATATTAAAGTGGGTTAAGGTGATAGGTTGGGTACGGGTGGATTCTTTTTAATGGATCAAAACTAAAAAAAAAAAATTAAAAATGACCTGGACCTCTAATAAGAGGTCACAAAGCAAAGTAGTTTTTCAGAAAACCACCGTTAAAAAGTAATCGTATGGATGAACCGGTTTTATAGCGGTCATAGCGTGAATGATCCCAACTTTTAACGAATGGCGTAAATGAGCCATTTCTGATAGTTCAGTGGTATATTTGAGTCTTTTCCCTTGTTTAATTGAGCACTAATAGGCTATTGTTCCTTCAACACTATCTCCATCTGCTCCAATAAGTCCGATGGTTGTTCAGGTTTACTCTAGGAGGCGGGAAACTCACGATACAAGTTCTGCACCAGTTCCTTCATGATCAAATCCTTCTCTAATTAAGCCTCCAGAAAATCTTGATCTATTTATTGCTCTTCACAAAGGTACACACTTGAAAATCCATATATTCCATTGGTAATGTTGTTTCCTGTGATCACTTATCTCCTGCATCTAGATCTTTGATTGCATCCTTAGAAACTTTTTTTCACCCAAAACAGTTAAGGGTACTGTGATTCATTCTAGATGGTCTAAAGCAATGCTTGAGGATATACAAGACTTGTAATTTGACGATTTACCTGGTGGAAAGAAAATAATGGAATGAAAATAGATTTTCATGGTAAAAGTTAATCTTGTTAGCTCTATGACTAGACTTGAGGCAAGAATTATGGCTAAAGGATAGGCTCAGACTTATGGAGTTGATTATTCAAATACCTTATCCCTGGATTACAAACTCACTTCTATCAGCTTAATCAGTTGTCTGATTGCTTTCAAAAATTGGCCTTTCCATCGGTTGGATATTAAGAAGGCATTTCTTCATGGTAATCTCCATGAAGAGGTATATATGGAGAAGACAACCGGTTTGTTTCTCAGGGGGGTATGGGATGGTCTGTTACTTGAAAATTCCTTTTATGGCATGAAATAGAGTCCTCGAGCTTGGTTTGGAAAACTTAGTAAGGCAGTTCAATAGTATGAACTGCAAAAGAGAAAATGTGATCTTTCTATCTTCTATAGAAATATTCTCCTTGTTGTATATGTCTATTATATCATTATTACAGGAAGTGAATATGCGAGTACCTCTTCTCTCAAATCTTTCTTGCGTACTAAGATTCATACAAAACACACGGAACAACTGCAATACTTCTTGGGTGTACAAGTATCTATAAGCAAGAAGGGTATGATTTTCCTTATTTTTATTTTTATTTATTATTATTTTTTGGTTTATTTATTTTGTTATTTTTTTAATCTCAAAGAAAGAATATTCTTGACCTACTAGTTCAAATCTGGTATTACTCCAATGGCTCCTATTGTGCATCTTATGAAAGATGATGACAATCCATTTGAAGATCCAGAGAGAGATATAAGGTTTGTAGAGAAATTGATCTATCTTATTGTGACTTGATATTGCCTTTGTAATTAGTGTTGTTAGTCAGTTCATGTCTGCACCTACAGTGAGACTTTGGGCAGCTCTAGAACAAATTCTATATTATTTAGAGGAAGCACCTAGACATGGCATATTTTATAGGAATCATGGACATTCTCAAATTGAGGGTTTAATATTGTACGTCCAGCAATAGAGATCAATTCCACTTGAGATGAGTCCCCTAAGTTAACTCTTCATGATCTCTTGTTTGATATTGTACTCCACCAATCATTCTCAAAGACTGACACATGCAATCTGGGTTAACTTGTACCACCAAATGAACAATTTCCACTTTGGGTAATAGTATTATTCTCCTTCAGCTTGAGGACATCTTTCTAACCAGAATCAATGTCTTATATTGCTCGTTGAAAGATCTTAGGAAGCGTCTTAAGGCCTCTCTTTTAATGTTCGAGTCATCTTCCTCTGCTATTTGATGGGCAATATCTGAGAAAAAATATCTTTTGATCATTCAGGTATGATCCGGGTAACCTGGTACACTAACCAATCATTTTCCTCCTTCTGAATCATAAACGTGGGAGGTGTACCAATAAATAGTGTAACATCTAAAAAGGTCACGTTAGTTGACACTAGATATTTTATAGGATTAGGAGATTAACAACAATATTTGAAGGTGGAATATCCCCAGTAAACAAACTTTAGGGCCTTAGGATCCATCTTGGTAACTAATGGTCGAACACAATTAATCAAAACAAATGATGTCTCAAGTAGATGCCTGTTCATTCTTTGATCAACTTCATCTTGAGATGGCGTATCAACACAAGATGACTAGGTGTATCAGTAGAAAAGGCTCAAAATTGGAAAAACACTTTAGATCTATTCTTCGTAAAAGATATCTATATCATTCAAGAAAAATCACCTACAAAAATGAAAAATTATTTATGTCATGTTTTGGAAACAACTAGATAAGATTCCCAAACATCAAAATGAACTAACTCAAAAGTTGACTCTACTCGCTTATTAAACCTTGGGTTTAAGAAGGTGCGGAGGTGTTTTGCGAATCGACATGAGTCAGAGTCCAATGAAGATAAATTCTGAATTGATGATAGAATTTCTTTAACAAATAATGAGAAGGATGCCCTGTAACACCCCTCATTTTGGGCTAAAATAAAAATCATCATTTTAGTGCTAGGCACGTCGCGGAGGGGGTCTATTTAAAAATTATCAAATTTCAGTAGCCTAGCACGATTGTGGTGTATCACGCTGAAGTTTCATGTCCCAACCAGTGGGACAACGCATGGCTCAGCATCGCGATGACCCTAAAAAGCTCATTCGTCAATTTCCAGTGAGCCACAGCGATAGTGGCACGTCGCGGTGGCCCATAAAATCAAGCTTCCAATTATATTTTATTCCATCCCATTAAGGGTATATTGGGTATTTTCCACCCACTTATCAGCTTAAATACGGGATTATACTCCCAAGTGGCCACATTATTCATATTTTCTTCAAAAATTCACAACAACACTCTTTAGGGTTTCAAACTAAAAACCCAAATAACTCAAGATTCAACCGTGGGTATTCAAAACTAATTGAAGATTTAGAATCCCCAAATCGTAGGCTTCAAGAATCATCCATCAAATTTCTAAATTAAGGTACGTAGAGTTTTCCAAAAAATCTCATGGGCATAGAAATCATGATTTTAAGAAAAGAGGTTTTAGATTTATGATTTATAAATATGTTTTAGAAGTCTCAATGACATTGCTTTGGTCTTTAGGCCTTCCCCCAAATTGATTTGAAAAGCTATATATATGTATGCATGTGTTTAAGGATGAATATTCAATTGAGAGCATGAATTATAATTAATTCCTCTAATGTTATAATTTTTTCCATCTTTCATATGATATGAATTATTTTGAAATGCATCTTGAAAAGCATGGAATGAAATGTCTTGATTATTGCTATGACATGAATATGATTTTTAAATTCGAAAGAGAGGGTTGTTTGTATTGATAAATATTGAATATGAATATCTAAGGGAAAGAGTTGCATGGTTTGACAAATATTTCAGAACCACCACATTGTAATTGAAAGAATGATAATCCTTGCATAGTTTTGACTTGTGCTTTTGGAATATGAAATCTCTTATACTATTTGCATGTTTGGGTGGTCTAAATTGAGTTTTGATGAAAGAATCATGCATGATAAATTATGGCTCAAAAATAGGACTTGCAAGTCTTGGTGTGACGACACCAACTCAGATAATACCATGTTAATTCATAATATAATAGAATGCATGTTTGAAATCAGATTTTCAGATTTTGAAACTAAAATAATGCATGTTTCAGAACAGACTATAATTGGGCATAAAGAGAGCATAGGTGGTTCCCCGAAGAAGGCATGAGTTCAGATAACTAATTGCCTAAAATCATGATTTGTCGATCTGGGTATATTATTATATTTTTTTCTAGTGCCTTGTGGCGAATCAGACTCAGACACTTTAACCCTTGTGGCACACTTGGGTTGGGGGCTTCCCCGCAGAGTCAATGAAGGATTCCATATAGCCTGTGGAATATCAGACTTGTAGGGGAGTTCCACCTAACTCAGATGTAATACAATGATCAGAAAACTGCATTGAAAAAAAGGTTTATGATTATCAAAAATGTCCATGTGTTTTGAAATTTTATCTTTTATGATGTTTATGACTATCTCTCATCTATTTTATATATATAAAAGTACATTATTTTGGATTTCTTTGCGTACAAGTACATCTGTATTGACCCCCTACCTTTCAGGTCCTGAGGCACAGTCTAGGGGTCCTGATAAGCAATAGATTTCTTCAGATAGAAGTAGAGAGTTTAGTGGGTGAGAATTCTTTGTTTTAGAAGGCCTATTTATTTCAAAACAGTTATCATTAGCCAGTGTTTTGGTCTATTGGGGGCCTTGTCCCAGTTTTCAGACAGTTGTTATTTGATTATGTAGTAGACATTTCCCAGACGGTATTCAGATGTTATTAGTTGGTATTGGATTGCATTTTTCATTGTTGAAATGAATCTAGAATATGACCATGTTTCTATATTAGATTATATTTCTGCATCTTCTTTTATTATATAAATATTGTGCATGATTATAAGTTAGAATAGGGCATCCTAGCCTTCATGGTTCGAGATGTCCATCACGGATAGGCCCTAGTTCAGGCCGTGAAAAACTTGGTAATAGAGCAAGGTTCATGGTCCCAGGGTGTCTGCAAAATTGCATCGGGTAGAGTCTTGTTTATGGGTGTGTAGTGCACCACATTTATAGGCAGGAGGCTACTAGTCTTTTAGGAATGTCTCCCTTTCTTCATGTTCTATTTCGTGCTCTGGAGTCAGAATGTTCCTCTTATATACTCTAATTCGTGTTATGGTACCACCTATATGGAAACAAAGTCATCCTAATTCTTTCCTTACTTTGATGTACTTCGATACGTCTCATTATTGGGGTGATTCAAACGTAGGAGTTTAAAGTCTAAATAGTATGGTCCTTTCTAATTAATCCATATAAGAGTTTAAAAATTTATGCAAGGACTTAAGAAGAGTTTGTTAGTGCTCTAAGGTGTATTGATTCTAGTGTGAACTTTGATTCAGATGAAATCATGCTTTTCAGCCTGTAGTATTAAGTGTATTCAGTTTTTTTCAAAATTTATGTTGCAGACGTCATTCTTCAGGAGGGATAATGTATAGCAGAATATTGGAATTGTATTTCAACCTGAGTAATAGTATAAGTTAAAGTGACGGTGTTATGACCTATTGGTAGTGATATTGTACTAAGAAGTTGGTAATGTGAATTCGCAAGGTTAGAAATCAGAGTGAGGGTGACTTTTGTGTAGACAAATCTGTTTAGTTGAATAACTAACATTTGAGAATGATTTACCATTTTATAGTGACAGACTAATATGGTAGCTAGTTACATGTATTGATTGCATGGTAGTCTATGGGGGAAGTGTTTGACTCAGATTTTTTTTATTTATACAGAATAAGATGTGTATTCTTAGATTATTGAATGTTGTATGTCAAGTTTCTATCTTTTGTAATCTAGTTATCATTGTGTTGTTGAAACTAAAGTCTAGTGAAGCCGTGCAGGGCTCTTTCGATTCACTAGCATAGTTGCCTTGTCATTTATCTCATTTCTTGTTCAAAATACAAAATCAAAGTCTAGTGAACCTGTGTGAGGCATATTTTGATTCACTAGCAACTTGTTGTTCATTTTGTTGTTCTTGTGTTGGTTGGAATGGGGGTTTAGTGGCATAATGGAAAGAAAAGTGGTAAGAGAAATTTATTGAATATATGTATGGCCGAATATTTTTGCATGAGATTGAGTTTGCAATGAAGTGATATGCCCCTGTGTGTTAGTTTAGTAGAAGGTAAGGTAGAGAAGGAGTTATTAGTTAAGGTGAATTGTTGTTTACTTGAAGTATGAAAAGAGTTGTTGACGGTGTTTGTCGTGCAAGAAAATTATAGGTTAGTGAAGAAGGTACTTGGTGGATGAGTGGTGTTAATTTAGATGCCACTGAGGTTGCAGGAGGGAGTTTAGTTGGGACTTATAGAGCTATGAACTAAGCTTAGCAGTATAAAAGGGGTAGATAGTAATGATGTATTGAAGAAGGATTTGTTAATGGATTTTAAATAAGATAGATCATAGGATTGTGATTGATCCTTGTTGTTATGAAGTTTTGGTGGATTAATGTTTCCAGATATTGGCATGTAAGAAAAATTATGTGAAGTTGTGGTTCATCATAGCTAGAACTAGACACTAAGTTGGATTAGTAGACGGTGATCAAGGTGGATATAATGAATTGATTTTGTGGGTGTTAGTTGTGTGAAAGTGATCTAGTAGGCTTGAACAGTGTATACAAGATCTTAAGTTTATTTGATTCGTAATCCAGTCTGATGATGTAAGTATGATGTAGAAGTACGCCCAAGGTGCTATGGGGCTGTATTATTTTCAATGATCATTGCATGTTGTGTGGTTAGTAGTACCGTTGAGTTTCTAGGTGGAGAAAAACTAGTTAGATAATATATAATGTTCTTGATTGCTAAGTTATGGAGTTATGATTAATGATGTTGAGCCTTTTTGTATAATCTTGATTCTCATGGTTTAGAAATATAAGTTTGCAGGCATGATGCTGGTAGACTATGACGGAAGTGGTATCGTCCATCAAAGGTTTGGATATATCCATGTTTAGTTTTAGAAAAATCTAAGTTGGTGAATGTTTAAGCTGTTATATGATGACTTTTGGGGCTATAGAAACCTTAGGTTTGAATCTTAGAAGGAGGTATTAGTATTGGTTATTATACATAAAGATACCGTCTTACAGGATAAGATTAGTTTTATGTGTATTGCTATATCCCCAACTATAAAGTAAAGTGATTTCAGTTTATACCAGAGTGCATGTGGTGGTTCACAGGCTTAGAGTAATGTCTTAAATCTAAGGGGGAGATGATAGAACGAGTAACTAAGTCCAGTTTTCAGATGCCAATAAATGTGCTAGTAAGTTGTGGAATTGGCCATGAGAAAGAATAATGCTCAATCTATTTTTATTTCAGCAGTTTACTTCAGTTATTCTGATACATACTCATGATTTATGTTTCAGCTTCATGAACGTAGCTCGCTTTCATGCATATGAGAAGGAATCATATACTCTCCTAGTTCCTAGTATGATGAGTTTCCAGTTTGTTGAGCAGTCAGAATCACTTTCTGTAAGTTATGAATTCCAAAAATTCAGGTTATGCAGTTCATGACTCTTGTGCACATGTGATACTCTTAACGATCAGTGAAAATTCAGATTTATATCAGGTACGTCCTCAGATTAGATCTCTTTAATGAGTCCATTCCATGAGTGCTCTATTCCTCACGCCTCAGTATGGTATCAAGTTATGCTTAGTACTTCCCTCATGTTCCGGATCCCAATATCCCAACTTTTCAGTGACCTTTTTCCTTAGGTCGTGATAGTGATAATGAATAGCTGTCTAGATAAGAAAGATGCTTTATGAGTATTTGTTTAGAAGTACATATGCGGGTAAGAAGATAGGCTTGAATGTCATGTTTGTATACATATGGATGGATACTTTGAGTGTTTGTGAATGTCTAATACAAAATTGAAGGTGATTGCTGGAGTAGCAATAAGAATTATACAGAAGATGAGGAATTTTGAAATGCGGGGTATACTGAATTCATGATTCAGAATCGGCAGTATTATGTGATGCGTCTTGTGATTTTGAGTTAGGTTTGAAGATGGTGAGGGGATTTAGTTCATTTTAGACATTAGTAGATGGAAATATCAACGTCCATGTGAGAAACATAAGTGGAATCAATGAGCATGGTGTTTAAGGAGAAAGTATAGTTGAGAGAGTATTTTAGAAGTGTGGCTAATCATTAAAGTAAGAAGTTGCATTGCCTAAGGTTTGATAATTTTATCCTAGTTTATGAGTTATATGTCTATATTCCATGCTATAGAGTAGTATCATTGTCGCAATTCCTTAGTTAGATGTCTTGTGTAACTCATGCTAGAGATTCTTTTCTCCCTAATGCTACTAGAACTTCTTTAGAAAGAGTATTGAAGAGATACTCCGGTTAAGTATAAGGGTCCAAAATAATTCAGTCTGTATAGCCAGTAATTCAGTTTAATAGTTTGGCAGACAAGTTACGGTGGTTTTTTGCCTTTTCACCAAGTCCTACTATCTGAAGTCCAATACATATGACCATTCCAAAAGCTAATCTATTCCATGCATGTAAGTTGCGAACTCAGTTCTGTCCAAGTGTCATGTTTCAGATTCAGTTATTTAGTCATGACTCAGTTCATAAGAGTTTAGCACATAATCTCAAAAAAAATTTCCAGCTATTTTAGCTCAGACAGTGTAATACCTTTGTATGATCAAAATCTTGCTACCTCATGATTCGTACTTACCTAAGTTATCACTTCCAAATCCAATGAGTGTCATTCGAGCATAAACACATCGGGAGAAATCCTAAACACTCAGCATGAATCAACTCTTTAAAACAAGTAAGGGCAACTCAGCTCAGAATTCAGTTTCATAATAGAATTCAATTTCATGTTTGTATTATTCCATACCTTTAAGCTTCATGATTCCTATCCATAAATTGGGGATGAATGATCCCAACGGGTAGTAATGTAACACCCCGCATTTCAGGCTAGAACAAAAATTATCATTTTAGTGCTTGGCGCGTCGTGGAGGGAGTCTATTTAACAATTGTCAAATTCCAATAGTCTAGCGCAATTATGGTGCATCGCACTGAAGTTCCTGGTCCCAACTAGTGGGACAACACAATGGCTCCATGTTGCGGTGACCCTAAAAATCCCATTCGTCAATTTCCAATAAGCCACTGCGATAGTGGCGCATCGTGGTGGCCCATAAAATAGGGCTCCCAGTTATATTTTATTTCATCTCATTAACGGTATATTGGGTATTTTCAACTTCCTTATCAGCTTAAATATTGTATTATACTCTCAAGTGACTACATTATTCATATTTTCTACAAAAATTCACAAGAACACTCTCTAGGATTTCAACCTAAAAACCCAAATAACTCAAGATTCAACCGTAGATTTTCGAATTGATTGAAGATTTGGAATCCCCAAACCATAGGCTTCAAGAATCATCCATCAAATTCTTAAGTTGAGGTAAGTGGGTTTTTCCTAAAAATCTCATGGGCATAGAAATCATGATTTTAAGAAAAGAGGTTTTAGATTTATGATTTATAAATATGTTTTAGAAGTCTCAATGACATTGCTTTGGTCTTTAGGCCTTCCCCCAAATTGATTTGAAAAGCTATATATATGTATGCATGTGTTTAAGGATGAATATTCAATTGAGAGCATGAATTATAATTAATTCCTCTAATGTTATAATTTTTTCCATCTTTCATATGATATGAATTATTTTGAAATGCATCTTGAAAAGCATGGAATGAAATGTCTTGATTATTGCTATGACATGAATATGATTTTTAAATTCGAAAGAGAGGGTTGTTTGTATTGATAAATATTGAATATGAATATCTAAGGGAAAGAGTTGCATGGTTTGACAAATATTTCAGAACCACCACATTGTAATTGAAAGAATGATAATCCTTGCATAGTTTTGACTTGTGCTTTTGGAATATGAAATCTCTTATACTATTTGCATGTTTGGGTGGTCTAAATTGAGTTTTGATGAAAGAATCATGCATGATAAATTATGGCTCAAAAATAGGACTTGCAAGTCTTGGTGTGACGACACCAACTCAGATAATACCATGTTAATTCATAATATAATAGAATGCATGTTTGAAATCAGATTTTCAGATTTTGAAACTAAAATAATGCATGTTTCAGAACAGACTATAATTGGGCATAAAGAGAGCATAGGTGGTTCCCCGAAGAAGGCATGAGTTCAGATAACTAATTGCCTAAAATCATGATTTGTCGATCTGGGTATATTATTATATTTTTTCTAGTGCCTTGTGGCGAATCAGACTCAGACACTTTAACCTTTGTGGCACACTTGGGTTGGGGGCTTCCCCGCAGAGTCAATGAAGGATTCCATATAGCCTGTGGAATATCAGACTTGTAGGGGAGTTCCACCTAACTCAGATGTAATACAATGATCAGAAAACTGCATTGAAAAAAAGGTTTATGATTATCAAAAATGTCCATGTGTTTTGAAATTTTATCTTTTATGATGTTTATGACTATCTCTCATCTATTTTATATATATAAAAGTACATTATTTTGGATTTCTTTGCGTACAAGTACATCTGTATTGACCCCCTACCTTTCAGGTCCTGAGGCACAGTCTAGGGGTCCTGATAAGCAATAGATTTCTTCAGATAGAAGTAGAGAGTTTAGTGGGTGAGAATTCTTTGTTTTAGAAGGCCTATTTATTTCAAAACAGTTATCATTAGCCAGTGTTTTGGTCTATTGGGGGCCTTGTCCCAGTTTTCAGACAGTTGTTATTTGATTATGTAGTAGACATTTCCCAGACGGTATTCAGATGTTATTAGTTGGTATTGGATTGCATTTTTCATTGTTGAAATGAATCTAGAATATGACCATGTTTCTATATTAGATTATATTTCTGCATCTTCTTTTATTATATAAATATTGTGCATGATTATAAGTTAGAATAGGGCATCCTAGCCTTCATGGTTCGAGATGTCCATCACGAATAGGCCCTAGTTCAGGCCGTGAAAAACTTGGTAATAGAGCAAGGTTCATGGTCCCAGGGTGTCTGCAAAATTGCATCGGGTAGAGTCTTGTTTATGGGTGTGTAGTGCACCACATTTATAGGCAGGAGGCTACTAGTCTTTTAGGAATGTCTCCCTTTCTTCATGTTCTATTTCGTGCTCTGGAGTCAGAATGTTCCTCTTATATACTCTAATTCGTGTTATGGTACCACCTATATGGAAACAAAGTCATCCTAATTCTTTCCTTACTTTGATGTACTTCGATACGTCTCATTATTGGGGTGATTCAAACGTAGGAGTTTAAAGTCTAAATAGTATGGTCCTTTCTAATTAATCCATATAAGAGTTTAAAAATTTATGCAAGGACTTAAGAAGAGTTTGTTAGTGCTCTAAGGTGTATTGATTCTAGTGTGAACTTTGATTCAGATGAAATCATGCTTTTCAGCCTGTAGTATTAAGTGTATTCAGTTTTTTTCAAAATTTATGTTGCAGACGTCATTCTTCAGGAGGGATAATGTATAGCAGAATATTGGAATTGTATTTCAACCTGAGTAATAGTATAAGTTAAAGTGACGGTGTTATGACCTATTGGTAGTGATATTGTACTAAGAAGTTGGTAATGTGAATTCGCAAGGTTAGAAATCAGAGTGAGGGTGACTTTTGTGTAGACAAATCTGTTTAGTTGAATAACTAACATTTGAGAATGATTTACCATTTTATAGTGACAGACTAATATGGTAGCTAGTTACATGTATTGATTGCATGGTAGTCTATGGGGGAAGTGTTTGACTCAGATTTTTTTTATTTATACAGAATAAGATGTGTATTCTTAGATTATTGAATGTTGTATGTCAAGTTTCTATCTTTTGTAATCTAGTTATCATTGTGTTGTTGAAACTAAAGTCTAGTGAAGCCGTGCAGGGCTCTTTCGATTCACTAGCATAGTTGCCTTGTCATTTATCTCATTTCTTGTTCAAAATACAAAATCAAAGTCTAGTGAACCTGTGTGAGGCATATTTTGATTCACTAGCAACTTGTTGTTCATTTTGTTGTTCTTGTGTTGGTTGGAATGGGGGTTTAGTGGCATAATGGAAAGAAAAGTGGTAAGAGAAATTTATTGAATATATGTATGGCCGAATATTTTTGCATGAGATTGAGTTTGCAATGAAGTGATATGCCCCTGTGTGTTAGTTTAGTAGAAGGTAAGGTAGAGAAGGAGTTATTAGTTAAGGTGAATTGTTGTTTACTTGAAGTATGAAAAGAGTTGTTGACGGTGTTTGTCGTGCAAGAAAATTATAGGTTAGTGAAGAAGGTACTTGGTGGATGAGTGGTGTTAATTTAGATGCCACTGAGGTTGCAGGAGGGAGTTTAGTTGGGACTTATAGAGCTATGAACTAAGCTTAGCAGTATAAAAGGGGTAGATAGTAATGATGTATTGAAGAAGGATTTGTTAATGGATTTTAAATAAGATAGATCATAGGATTGTGATTGATCCTTGTTGTTATGAAGTTTTGGTGGATTAATGTTTCCAGATATTGGCATGTAAGAAAAATTATGTGAAGTTGTGGTTCATCATAGCTAGAACTAGACACTAAGTTGGATTAGTAGACGGTGATCAAGGTGGATATAATGAATTGATTTTGTGGGTGTTAGTTGTGTGAAAGTGATCTAGTAGGCTTGAACAGTGTATACAAGATCTTAAGTTTATTTGATTCGTAATCCAGTCTGATGATGTAAGTATGATGTAGAAGTACGCCCAAGGTGCTATGGGGCTGTATTATTTTCAATGATCATTGCATGTTGTGTGGTTAGTAGTACCGTTGAGTTTCTAGGTGGAGAAAAACTAGTTAGATAATATATAATGTTCTTGATTGCTAAGTTATGGAGTTATGATTAATGATGTTGAGCCTTTTTGTATAATCTTGATTCTCATGGTTTAGAAATATAAGTTTGCAGGCATGATGCTGGTAGACTATGACGGAAGTGGTATCGTCCATCAAAGGTTTGGATATATCCATGTTTAGTTTTAGAAAAATCTAAGTTGGTGAATGTTTAAGCTGTTATATGATGACTTTTGGGGCTATAGAAACCTTAGGTTTGAATCTTAGAAGGAGGTATTAGTATTGGTTATTATACATAAAGATACCGTCTTACAGGATAAGATTAGTTTTATGTGTATTGCTATATCCCCAACTATAAAGTAAAGTGATTTCAGTTTATACCAGAGTGTATGTGGTGGTTCACAGGCTTAGAGTAATGTCTTAAATCTAAGGGGGAGATGATAGAACGAGTAACTAAGTCCAGTTTTCAGATGCCAATAAATGTGCTAGTAAGTTGTGGAATTGGCCATGAGAAAGAATAATGCTCAATCTATTTTTATTTCAGCAGTTTACTTCAGTTATTCTGATACATACTCATGATTTATGTTTCAGCTTCATGAACGTAGCTCGCTTTCATGCATATGAGAAGGAATCATATACTCTCCTAGTTCCTAGTATGATGAGTTTCCAGTTTGTTGAGCAGTCAGAATCACTTTCTGTAAGTTATGAATTCCAAAAATTCAGGTTATGCAGTTCATGACTCTTGTGCACATGTGATACTCTTAACGATCAGTGAAAATTCAAATTTATATCAGGTACGTCCTCAGATTAGATCTCTTTAATGAGTCCATTCCATGAGTGCTCTATTCCTCACGCCTCAGTATGGTATCAAGTTATGCTTAGTACTTCCCTCATGTTCCGGATCCCAATATCCCAACTTTTCAGTGACCTTTTTCCTTAGGTCGTGATAGTGATAATGAATAGCTGTCTAGATAAGAAAGATGCTTTATGAGTATTTGTTTAGAAGTACATATGCGGGTAAGAAGATAGGCTTGAATGTCATGTTTGTATACATATGGATGGATACTTTGAGTGTTTGTGAATGTCTAATACAAAATTGAAGGTGATTGCTGGAGTAGCAATAAGAATTATACAGAAGATGAGGAATTTTGAAATGCGGGGTATACTGAATTCATGATTCAGAATCAGCAGTATTATGTGATGCGTCTTGTGATTTTGAGTTAGGTTTGAAGATGGTGAGGGGATTTAGTTCATTTTAGACATTAGTAGATGGAAATATCAACGTCCATGTGAGAAACATAAGTGGAATCAATGAGCATGGTGTTTAAGGAGAAAGTATAGTTGAGAGAGTATTTTAGAAGTGTGGCTAATCATTAAAGTAAGAAGTTGCATTGCCTAAGGTTTGATAATTTTATCCTAGTTTATGAGTTATATGTCTATATTCCATGCTATAGAGTAGTATCATTGTCGCAATTCCTTAGTTAGATGTCTTGTGTAACTCATGCTAGAGATTCTTTTCTCCCTAATGCTACTAGAACTTCTTTAGAAAGAGTATTGAAGAGATACTCCGGTTAAGTATAAGGGTCCAAAATAATTCAGTCTGTATAGCCAGTAATTCAGTTTAATAGTTTGGCAGACAAGTTACGGTGGTTTTTTGCCTTTTCACCAAGTCCTACTATCTGAAGTCCAATACATATGACCATTCCAAAAGCTAATCTATTCCATGCATGTAAGTTGCGAACTCAGTTCTGTCCAAGTGTCATGTTTCAGATTCAGTTATTTAGTCATGACTCAGTTCATAAGAGTTTAGCACATAATCTCAAAAAAAATTTCCAGCTATTTTAGCTCAGACAGTGTAATACCTTTGTATGATCAAAATCTTGCTACCTCATGATTCGTACTTACCTAAGTTATCACTTCCAAATCCAATGAGTGTCATTCGAGCATAAACACATCGGGAGAAATCCTAAACACTCAGCATGAATCAACTCTTTAAAACAAGTAAGGGCAACTCAGCTCAGAATTCAGTTTCATAATAGAATTCAATTTCATGTTTGTATTATTCCATACCTTTAAGCTTCATGATTCCTATCCATAAATTGGGGATGAATGATCCCAACGGGTAGTAATGTAACACCCCGCATTTCAGGCTAGAACAAAAATTATCATTTTAGTGCTTGGCGCGTCGTGGAGGGAGTCTATTTAACAATTGTCAAATTCCAATAGTCTAGCGCAATTATGGTGCATCGCACTGAAGTTCCTGGTCCCAACTAGTGGGACAACACAATGGCTCCATGTTGCGGTGACCCTAAAAATCCCATTCGTCAATTTCCAATAAGCCACTGCGATAGTGGCGCATCGTGGTGGCCCATAAAATAGGGCTCCCAGTTATATTTTATTTCATCTCATTAAGGGTATATTGGGTATTTTCAACTTCCTTATCAGCTTAAATATTGTATTATACTCTCAAGTGACTACATTATTCATATTTTCTACAAAAATTCACAAGAACACTCTCTAGGATTTCAACCTAAAAACCCAAATAACTCAAGATTCAACCGTAGATTTTCGAATTGATTGAAGATTTGGAATCCCCAAACCATAGGCTTCAAGAATCATCCATCAAATTCTTAAGTTGAGGTAAGTGGGTTTTTCCTAAAAATCTCATGGGCATAGAAATCATGATTTTAAGAAAAGAGGTTTTAGATTTATGATTTATAAATATGTTTTAGAAGTCTCAATGACATTGCTTTGGTCTTTAGGCCTTCCCCCAAATTGATTTGAAAAGCTATATATATGTATGCATGTGTTTAAGGATGAATATTCAATTGAGAGCATGAATTATAATTAATTCCTCTAATGTTATAATTTTTTCCATCTTTCATATGATATGAATTATTTTGAAATGCATCTTGAAAAGCATGGAATGAAATGTCTTGATTATTGCTATGACATGAATATGATTTTTAAATTCGAAAGAGAGGGTTGTTTGTATTGATAAATATTGAATATGAATATCTAAGGGAAAGAGTTGCATGGCTTGACAAAGATTTCAGAACCAACACATTATTATTGAAAGAATGATAATCCTTGCATAGTTTTGACTTGTGCTTTCGGAACATGAAATCTCTTATACTATTTGCATGTTTTGTGGTCTAAATTGAGTTTTGGTGAAAGAATCATGAATGATGCATTATGGCTCAGAAATAGGACTTGCAAGTCTTGGTGTAACGACACCAACTCAGATAATCCCATATTTATTCAGAACCGAATAAATCCATGTTTGAAATGAGATTTTTAAATTTTGAAACTAGAATGATGCATGTTTCAGAACAGACTAAAATTGATCATAAACAGAGCTTAGGTGGATCCCCAAAGAATGCACAAGTTCAGTCAACTCATTGCCCAAAATTTTGATTTACTGATCCGGGTATATTATTATATACTGGCCTAGTGCTCTTTGGCATATCAGACTCAGACACTCCAACCCTTGCAGAACACTTGGGTTTGGGGCTTCCCCGCCGAGTCAATGGCGGATTCCATAGAGTTCGTAGAATATCAGACTTGTAGGGGAGTGCCACCTAACTCAGAAGTAATACAAAGATCAGAAAACTGCATTGATAGAAAGGTTATGATTATCAAAAATGTCCATTTGTTTTGAAATCATATATTTTACAATTTTTGTGACTATCTCTCATATATTTTATAAATATGTAAGTACATTATTTTGGATTTATTTGTGTACCATTACATCTGTATTGACCCCCTACCTTCAAGGTTCTTAGGCACAGTCTAGGGGGACCTAATAAGCAGTAGATTTCTTCAGACAGAAGTAGAGAGCACAGTGGGTGAGCCTTCTTTGTTTCAGAAGGCCTATTTGTTTTTAGACAATTATCATTAGCCAGTGTTTTGGTCTATTAGAGGCCTTGTCCCAGTTTTTAGACAGTTGTTATTTGATCATGCAGTAGAAATTTCATAGACGGTTTTCAGATGTTGTTAGTTGGTATGAGATTTCATTTTTCATTGTTGAACTAAATCTAGAATATGACCATGTTTCTGTATTAAATTATATTTGTACATTTTTTATTATATGAATGTTGTGCATGATTACCAGATAGAATAGGGCGTCCTGGCCTTTATGGTTCGGGATGTCCATCATGATCAGGCCCTTGTTCGGGTCGTGACATGTCCCAATTATCAACCTGCTTCAAATGGAGACATAATACCTAAACATGTAATTAGTCGAGACTCTCATTAATAAAAGATATAGAGATAAAAAATATATTTCTTTTACCAACAGTTTGATTCGTCAAAAGATCATAAGTCAGATAATTATCGCATAAGCATGAGATATAACCATTATGATCTCTAATGAGTTTACTAACCGATGTCAAATTAAAGGTCAATTTTTGGAGACTTAATACAAATGATAGGTTATTAAATGAAATCGGTTTAAAAGTTTCATATCCAACATTGTTACAAGTAGATCTATTTCCTACATTAACCTGGAATTGTATTTTGTGTAAGTCAGAAAAAATATTAGGTTTACTGTAACACCCCACATTCTCGGGATAGAATTCAAACCGTCATTGGTATGTGTGTAGACCTAAATCCAATGATTCTTCATAAATATGAGTTTGATTATCAATTCTATAGTGTGTAAACACCTTTGTAAATCATATGAGGTTGTAAAAAAAATCTCCTAATTCAAAGTCGAGTTGAGAACTTTTCTATTAGATAAGTTTTAGTGATCATTTTAACGATTACAAGGGTCAATATTAAACGAGTTTAAATCCAAGATTTTAACGTGTTAGGTGTCCTACTATAAATCAAATGTATTATCTAAAACTCTTCTTTCCAACACATCAGTTTCACCTTAATCCAATATCAAAGTAGAAAGTTATGGTCATTTTACTTCGGAGTATCTGTCTATCAAAAAGGTGATGACTTGATTGATAAGATGTCAACTAATAGACGAGCTCGCTAGTTATCAGCCTTAACCAGAAAATACCCTAAATCATTTAAAGAAGGTGATGAATAAATTAATAAGCCATCAACTAGTTGATAATCTAAGAACTACGTTATCAACCTTAACTAAAAAGTGTCCAAGCCAAGCTAGAGGTCGATGAGTAAGCTAATAATCCATCAACTAGTTTATAAGCTATCAACTAAGTCATCAACTAAAAATTTCTGCACTTTTTATTCAGTTTCTTTAAGGTTATTTTGATCCTTTCATCACCCAAAACTCCTCCCCAACGATTTAAAAACACTAAAATGCCCTATTATCTTAAGTTATACAAATCAAAATGCCTCTCTCTACTCTCTAAATATCTACGTCAAGGATACTAGGATTTTCTCAATGTTGGTCATATAAAACTTCAAGGGTTGATTTCTTTCTGTAATCCTTGATATCTTAGGCATGTTACTCTTCCCCATATTTTATTTTATCGAAATCATGTGTTTATAATTGTACTCATGTGACTCTATTGATGATTTTAAATACTGGTTGAGGGTTATTGAAGATTTTGAATAAATAGCTTTTCCTAAGGCTTTTATGAATCATTTATAGTTTGAATTGAGGGTTTTGGATTTGATTTGTTTCAATTCTTTTTCCATGATTTTTATTGATTAATTATACTTGAATTATTGATTTTCACACTCATTGTGGTGCATGGGAATGGTGAATTAAAATAGGGGTACTAGGATTCCCTAAATTTGTAAATAATGAAATTAAGGTTACAAGGATTCTCCAAATAAATGAATTTTGGTATTGAAATTTATAAGAACCCCAAACCACATGCATAATTGGTTTTGGAATGTGTGTAAGAGAAATGAAGAATTTTTTATGATTGACTTATAATGAAACATCTTAGTTATAATGGTACTCACTGGTGAAAGTGTTGAGCGAGGCTGATGATAAAATCATGATGAAATAATGGTTGAAGTCAGAAGTTGAGAAGCAAGGAAATTCTAATAAGCTTAGACATTTGTCACATGCAGAAAAGAAGATTAAAAGAAGATAAACATAATACTTGAAGTTTGAGTTAATAAAGGAATCCTACCGAGACAAGGAGATGTATTGCAATAAGGGGTGAAGGTAACTGAGAGTCCTATTGAAGAAAGAATATTACATCATCGTAAGGACTCCATCAATATTAGGCTTAAATAGAAGAGACAACTTCAAAGAGTTTCACTCAAGCACTAATAAGAAACTCATCAATCAGCAAATTAGTTCACTAGCTTTAAGAATAACCTACTCCTTTACCTAGAGAGTTGTAGACTTTGGTTAATAGGTTGGTTGTTTGAGGTGTAATGAGCTCTAATTCTAGTCTTAGTGAAATATAAACTGAGTTAAGAGTTCTATCTTCAAGTTAGGGAACCTGAAGACTTGAGAACACTTAACACTTAACTTGGGAAGATTTGTGTCATTGTACAAATAGGAGTTAGAGTTTAATTCCTGGTTTACAAGAGTCTAGTAATTTTTTAATTGTTGAGGCTCAAGAGATTTAGTGAAGTTGGGGTTATATTCTGTAGAGGTATAGGTCGTGGTTTTTTACACCTTTCTTGAGCAGAGTGTTTTACACGTAAAAATATTGTCTTTTCATTTACTCTTCATAAGTGAACCATGTTAGTGTACTTGTTCCGCTGATAGGCAAAAAATAGAGTAAAATAGTAAAATTAGTAAGGTACGCACTCTAACAAGTGATATTAGAGAGAGCTTGCCTTAGATAAGGTTAGTACCTAAGAAAAAAAGATCACTATGATGAATTCCACACCTCCTACTGGTCACAGTAAAGGTCAATAAACTATTAGACCTCCTGTAACACCCTGTGGTATCCTCGATCTAATACCTTACCCCATAGCATGTTCAAAGGGTTAATCATCTTAAAATTCTTAAATATCAAAAGGAATTAGTCACATTTTAAGCTTTTTATATTTGTGTGATCTCTAAATCAATTTTTTTCACCTGTGAGATATGGATTTTTAAGTTGATTCATGTTCGGGGGAGTGAAGGGGATGTATCGGAGAAGTTTTTGATTTTTCGGACAAGGGATGTAACATATTTGGATGTTAGAAATAGCAGCCCGATGAGAATTTGGGGCGCCACATCGATTAATACGTTGTTGAAGCAGTGAACCAACACGAAGTCGACGCGCCGCATCGATGATCGCGTCGATAAATTAGTGGACCGACGCAATTTTGATGCGTCAAGTTGGGTAACGCATCGATGCCCAGTTTGTTCTCTTTTTAAAAAATAACCGGCCTTAATGAGGGCATATCAATGTTTTTCCACATTATGTCTCTGCCATAACACAAAATTAAGGTGGGATTAGGGCCAAATACATCAAAAGCTACTATTATTTTCTCAAATCAAAAAACTAACCCTTTCCCCAAAGATCAAAAACTTATCCCTTAAGGTCAAGAATTTCAAGAAAACTAATCGAGATCCGGGTTTCCCTTTTCTTCCTAAGTGATCTAAGGTACGTGTGATTTTCCTAAAACTAAATAGGCATAAAAAAATTGTTTCAACAACATTTAAACATAGTGTAATCATGAATTCTTGAAGGGTTTTGGAACTTACGTTACCATGTTGCTTTATTAATTCTTTAATGGTATAATTGATTTGGTCTTAGGACTTTCCCCTAACTTTGATTTATAATCATGTTTAAGTATATAAATATGAATGCATTGTTGAGTTTGAATGATGAATTGAGAACATGAACTATTAGAAATCCCTCTCTTATTTTTAAGCTTCTTATTTTCGTAAGTTATGATTTCTTTGAAATTTATTATTGGAAGGATGATATAAGGGGTGTTTTACTTGGTGCCAAAGGTTAAGATGTTATTAAGAAGATTGCATGTTTTGTCATAAATTTCATGACCACAACATGTTTGTTGAAAAGGTGAAAACAGTGATTTTTACATTAGTTGACAAATGTTTTGAAATATGAATCTTCTTTAATTCTTTGAATTATGGTGGTCCAAACATTATGTTTTGAAAGAGATGAATTTAAATGATATTGAGTAGCTTAGATACGACTTTCAAGTCTTGGTATGACGATACCAAATCAGATAAGGCCATGATAAACTAAGAAAACATACAAATTTCAGTTCAAATTTCAGATTTTGAATTCAGATAGAGGCATGTTTAAAACAAGTTAAAAATGGACAGTAAGAGAGTTAGGTGGTTACCAGAAGTAGGCATGTGTCATATGATTCAGTTCCCAAAACCGTGATTTGCTGATACGGATTTATTATTTTCCCTAGAGGGATTATACGTTTGCTTTGTGCCCTGGGGAGTATCAGATCCAGATACTTCAACCCTTGCAGCAAACTTGGCTGGGGGCTTGGCCGTCGAATTAATGACTGATCCTATATTGCCTGTAGGAAACTTTCAGATATGTAAGGTGTACCACCAAGCTCAAAAGTAATACAAAGTATAGAATTGTATTGACAAGACTGTTTTAAGATCATTTGTGATAGCCTATGTTTTTTAAACTATTTCATGCATAATGTTTTATGACTTGCTTTCACCTATGTTATATATGTATAAATTCATTATTATGGATTGCTCTGCGTACCAGTAAAATTGTATTGACCCCCAATATTTTAGGGTATGAGGCTCAGTCTAGAGGTCCTGCTAAGCCGTAGAGTTATTCGGACAGAAAAGAAATGTGCAGTTAGTGAGCCTTCTTTATTCCGAAAGGCCTATACATTTTCAGTCACTTGTTAAATACTTTGGTTTTTGTCCACTAGGGGCCTTGTCCCTGTATCAAACAGTTGGTTAAACTTTTGCATATATTAGAGGTTTCACAGATAGAAACAGATGTTGTCTAGATGTTGATGGATTTTCTTTCGCATTGATATATTTAACTCAGAACATGACCATGATTCTGTAATGATTTATATTTCCACTATATTTCTTTATTGTACGAGTTTTATTCATGGTTACCAGATATAGAAGGGTGTCTGGGCCTCCATAGTTCCAGATGCTCGTGATGGCAAGGGCCCCGGCTCGATTCGTGAAAAACTTGGTATCAGAGCACAGTTCATGGTTTTAGGGTGTCTGTGAAATGGTATTAGGTAGAGCCTTATTTATGGGTATGTAGTATGCCACACTTATAGATAGGAGGCTATTAGGAGTTTAGGAATGTCTCCCATCTTTGTGATTTAATTGGAGCTGTAGAGTCTGAAATGTCCCCTAATAAATGGTCTCTTGTATTTCAGAAGAAGTTATCATTCCTCCACGTCGCTCCAATGATCAGCATGCCAAAACTGAAGATGTCCGTCCTACCCATAGGATGAGGACATGTAATCGAACTCATATTTCTGAATTTATTGCTACTCTGGGAGTCTTTCCTATTTAGACTGGTCCACCCAGGGCACCTAGGGCTCCTCGGTATGTGCCTAACCACACCCAACCTCCCCAAGAAGAGATATCAAATGCTATAATTTAGACAGTCGATATATATGATTGCACAGTTGGTGGCTTTACATACCTGACAGTCGAAGGATGTTGGGTCTGCATCTGGTGCATCCAAAACTATACGTGTGGGTTAGTTTATAAGGTTGAAATCACCTAAGTTTATGAGTACAAATGTGGAGGAGGATCCATAAGAGTTTGTAGACAAGATGGAGAAATTTTTTCAAGTGATGTATGTGGATGAAATAAAAGGGGTTGAACTAGTGGCTTATCAACTGAAGGAGGTAGCAAATCAGTGGTACAATGCATAGGAAGATTCGAGAGGTGAAAATGCTTAGCCTTTTGTGTGGGATGAATTCGTTGAAGCTTTCCTAGACCGATTCTTTCCCTAGGAGTTGAGGGAGTCCAAGGACGAAGAATTCATGAATTTGAAATAGTGGAGGATGAGCGTCAAGGAGTACACCCTGAAATTCAATCAACTATACCATTATTCTCCGAAATTGGCGAGAAACATGAGGGCCTATATAAGGAAATTTGCATCCAATCTTTCGGATTACATAGTGTTGATGTGCAAAAGGGCAATATTGAACAAAGATATAGACTTCTCCAGATTATCTGTCCATACACAGCAGGTCGAGGATTAGAAAATGAGGGTTGTTGAAGCAAGAGAGAAGGATAGAAAGGACAAGAGGGCCAGATAGGCAGACCAAAACTATAGTCACCACCAAGACGGTAATTGGGGCAATAGGTGATTGGAGAAAAAGTTCTGAATTAATGCTCAGCAAGCAGCCAGCGTGCCTGTTCCCAGACCTCCAGTTGATCAGCGATTTCAAAATTTCTAGCCTAGCCATGGGCTAAGAGTACAAGGCACATAGTCATAAGGAAGTGTGGCATAACCTACTAGGTCATATCCTCAATGAGATAAATATGGTAAGTACCATCCCAGAAAGTTCCTATTTTGCAGATTAGTGTGTTATGCATACGGCCAGCCAGTTCATATAAAGAGAGTCTTTCCTTCTGTTAGTGGAAGTGTTAGAGGTGCTAAATCTCAATAAAATCCTTCACACCACCACCGCCTCCCAATGGTGCTACTTCAGCTATCGGGAATGGTCACAATAAGTTTACGGTTTATCAAATCACGAAGAGGCAGAGGCCTCACCAGATGTAGTCATGGGTATGTTACAAATTTTCTCCCATGATGTGTATGTGTTACTTAATCCCAGTTCTACTTTATCTTATGTGAGTGACCCCATATATGGCAGTCGGTTTAGGGTTTGAGGCTAAAGTTATTGCAGAACCTTTCTTTGTTTCCACTCTTGTAGGTAATTCTGTTGTGGCTAGGAGGATATACAAAAATTGTGTTGTGTCCATTTGTAGATGTGATACTGTGGCAGACCTCGTAGAGCTCAATATGGTCGAATTTGATGCTATTTTTGGAATGTACTGGCTCCAATCATGTTATTCCATGCAAGACTGTAGAACCCGAGAGGTTACCTTTTTATTTCTGAATAAACCGGTGATAGAATGGGAGGAGCATTCTTTAGCATCTAGGGGAAAATTTATGTCTTACCTTAGAGACCGTAAGATCATTTCCAAAGGTTGTTTGTATAATCTTATTCGGGTTAAAGATTTAAATACCGAAAGTCCTTCTCTTCAGTTTATCCCTGTGGTCAATGAATTTCCAGAAGTCTTTCCCGATGATCTCCTAGGAATACCACCTAACAGGGAGATAGATTTTGGTATTGATTAATTACCAGATACCCACCCTATTTCTATTCCATCCTATAGAATAGATCCTATAGAATTGAAGGATCTGAAAGAACAGCTAACAGATCTTCATGACAAAGGCTTTATCTGTCCTAGCATTTCTCCCTGGGTTGCACATGTACTCTTTGTATGTAAGAAAGATGGTTTCCTATTTATGCATATATACTATCGTCACTTAAATAAGGTCGGTGTCAAAAACAAATATCCTCTTCCTAGAATTGATGATCTCCTTGACCAACTTCAAGTTGCTAGATGTTTTTCAAAGATAGACCTTCGTTTAGGGTATCATCAGTTGAAGGTTAGGGAGGCAGATTTTCCCGAAACAACTTTCCAAACCCGATATAGCCAATACGAATTCTTAGTCATGTCCTTCTAATTAACTATCGCCTCTGCAGCCTTCATGGAACTAATGACTATGGTGTTCCGCAAGTGTCTAGATCTATTTATTATTGTCTTCATTGATGATACTTTGATTTATTCTAAGAGTGAGAAGGATCATGCCAATCACTTTTGAATTATCCTTCAAACCCTCAAAGATCATAGATTGTATGCAAAATTTTCCAAGTGTTAATTCTTGTTTAATGTTATTACTTTCTTGGGGAATATAGTGTCTAATAAGGAAATTAAAGTTTATCCCCAAAAGATTGAGGCAGTGAGAAAATGGCCCACAACCACGACTCAAACCGATATTCGAAGCTTATTTAGGTTTGGTAGGGTATTACAGAATGTTCGTAGAGAGTTTTTCTTCCATAGCTGCTCCACTTACTAGGTTGACAAAGAAAAAGGTGAAATTTGTATGGTCTGACTCCTGTGAGAATAGTTTCAAGAATTTGAAAGACAAGTTGACTACTACATCTGTTTTAACCCTTCCCGAGGGTACAGAGGCTTTTGTTGTATATTGTGATACTTTCCAGGTGGGACTTGGGTGTGTACTTATGCAGCATGGAAAGATGGTAGCTTATCCATCTAGGCAGTTAAAGGTGCATGAGATAAATTATCCTACTTATGACTTAGAGTTAGCGGTTGTGGTGTTTGCGCTTAAAATATGGCCGCACTATGTTTATGGGGCACATGTTGATATATTTACTGACCACAAAAGTTTGTAGTATGTTTTCTCGCTGAAAGAACTAAATCTCAAGTAGAGGCATTGGTTGGAACTATTAAAGGATTATGACATGAGCCTACACTATTATCCGAGCAAGGCGAATGTGGTGGCTGACGCACTCAGCAAATTATCTATGGGCAGTCTTTCTCATGCTGAGGAACTAAAGAGGGCGATGGTGAAATATATTCACCGACTTGCAAATCTATGGGTATGACTTTTATATTCCTAAGATGAAGAAGTAGTTATGCATGAAATAGATAAATCTTCCTTATGTGCAGAAGTTAAGAAAAAACAGGCTAAGGAGCCCATCTTGATGCAGATTAAGAAAGATATGGGTCAACAGAAGGTAATGTCATTTGAAAATAGTGGTGATGGTATTTAGAGGTACCAAGGCAGGTTGTGCATAGAGAATGTGGATGGTTTACGAAAGAGGATCCTCGATGAGGCACACACTTAGAGGTTTGTTGTTCACCTAGGCTCTACTAAAATGTACCATGATCTTAAAGCTATATATTGGTGGAATAATATGAAATATGATATTGTTGATTTTATTTCAAACTATTTGAATTACCAATAAGTTAAAGTGGAACATTTGAGACCAGGTGGTACTTCCCAAGAGATAGCTTTGCCTATGTTGAAGTGGGAGATGATCAATATGGATTTCATCACGGGACTTCTGAGGTCCCAAAACCAATATGATTCCATTTGTGTAATTGTGGACGTAATGACCAAGTCAGCTCACTTTCTGCCTATGAGGACTAACTATTCAGGAGATGATTATACTATGATGTACATTTAGGAAATAGTTCACTTGCATAGGGCACCTGTATCCATTATATCCAATAGAGATACGTAATTCTCTTCGTAATTTTGGTGATCCTTTCAGAGAGGCTTAGGTACTCAAGCAAACCTGAGTACTACATTTTACCCTCAGCCCGATGGGCAGGCTGAACGCACCCTTCAGACCCTAAAATATATATTGAAGGCCTGTATAATTAACTTTAAGGGCATTTGGGCAGATCATTTTCCATTGATAGAGTTCGCCTATAATAAAAGTTAGCATGCCAGCACTAAGATGTCTCCTTTTGATGAACTTTATGGAAGAAGGTGTAGATCACTGACTGGATGATATAGAGTGGATGAAAGGTGGTTATTTGGGTCAGATCTTATTCATCAGGCAATGGATAAGGTGAAAATCATTACAAATGACTTAAGATATCTTAGAGTCGCTAGAAATCCTATGTCGATGTTAGGATAAGGGAGCTGGAATTTGAGGTTGGTGATTGAGTGTTTTTAAAGTCTCCACTATAAAGGGAGTCATGAGATTCGGGAAGAAAAAAAAGTTGATTCCTCACTACATAGGACCATATCAGATTGTGAAAAGGATAGGTGGGGTTGATTATGAGTTAGAATTGCCTGCAATTCTGGCTTCTGTTAATCTAGTATTCCATGTTTCCATGTTGAAAAAGTGCACTGTAGATCATTCCTTGGTGTTGCCTGTAAAAGAGATTAAGGTGACCGACTCCTTATCATATGAAGAAAAACCTATTGCTATCTTAGACCGCCATGTTCAGAATCTTAGGAATAGGGAAATAGCTCTGGTTAAGGTACTTTGGAGGAATCAAAAAGTTGAGGAAGCTACTTGGGAATCAGAAGATGATATGCAAATCAGATACCTAACTCTCTTTGAGACTATAGATGACGACCTAAATGGTACGAGTTATATCTTACTCTCTTTATCTTTTCCTTAGTATGCTTGAAATCGTGCTTGTTTGTGTTTCGAGCCATCATTCGGTGACAAATGATCCTAAGGGGGGGATAATATAACACCCAATGGTATCCTAGATTTAATACCTTACCCCTTAGCATGTTTAAGTGGTTAATCATCTGAAATTTTCCTAAGTATCAAAAGGACTTAGTCACATTTTAAGCTCCTATTCTTGAGTAATGTCTAAATCATTTTTTTTCCAACTGTGAGATATGGAATTTTAAGTTGATTCATTTTCAAGGGAGTGAAGGGGATGTCTCTAATAAGTTTTGGATTTTTTGTACAAAGGATGGAATGCGTTTGGATTTTGGAAAGAGTGGCCCGGTGCGAAGTGGGCATGTCGCATCGATTATCACATCAGTGAAGCTGTTAACCAACTCGAATTCGACGTGCCACATTGATGATCACGTCAATAAAATAGTGGACCAACGTTATTCGATGCATCATATCGGGTAACGCATCGATGCCCAATTCATTTTCTTTTTAAAAAATAACCGGCCTTGGATAGTGCATATCAGTCTTTTTCCAGGTCATGTCTCTGCCATAACTTAAAATTAAGGTGGGATTAGGTCCAAATACATCAAAAACTACTACTATTATCTCAAATCAAAACCCTAACCCTTTACACAAATATCAAGAACTTATCCCTTAAGGTCAAGAATTTCAAGAAAACTAATCGAGATCCGGGTTCCACTTTTCCTCCTAAGTGATCTAAGGTACTTGGGCTTTTTCTAAAAATATATGGGCATAAGGAATTTGTTTCAACAATATTTAAACATTTTGAAATCATGAAATCTTGAAGGAGTTTTTGAACTCACATTAAAATTTTATTTTACAAATTCATTAATGGTATAATTAATTTGGTCTTGAGGCTTTTCCCCTAACTTTAATTTATAATCATGTTTAAGTTTATATATATATATGCATTGATGTGTTTGAATGATAAATTGAGAGCATGAACTATTATTAGAAATCCCTCTCTTGTTTACAAGCTTATTGTTTTAGTAAGTTATGATTTATTCGAAATGCATTATTGGAAGCATGATATAAATGTCTTGATTTTGTTTATGACTTTTGTATAGTTTGAACTGAAGAGAGGGTGTTTTACTGTCACGGCCCAAAAACGAGGGTCATGATGGCACTTGTCACGGCGTACCTTGACAAGTAAGTCTATCACCTAAACTGGTACGAATAGAGAAAAAGACAGAAATACCCAAGGTAAGGCTTCTAGAATGAAGCCAAACCATATAAATAATCATAACAATGCAGAAAGAACTTATCCAAAACACCCATCATGCCCAAAACCAGGTGTCAATAGTGTAAGAACTACTAATACAATCCAAGAGTCAAATACATCGAAAAAATAACCACAAAGGAATAATAACTATCTCTAAACACTAATAAAGCCATAAATAGTATAGAAAGATAGAGGTGAACTTCGGACGCATGAATGTCCAACCGCTACCTTGGAAGCTCTAACAACCACCCAAATCAAGTAAGCTGAGGCGCACTCAAGCTAGGACCTACACCGAAAGGGCACAATAGCCGTGAGTACGGTCCACTTGTACTCAGTAGGTATCATAGGCCGACTAAGCAAAGTAATAAATAAGTCATACAAAATATACACTAAGGGCACGTCACCTACAATCAGAAAATGTCCCACAACGGTAGCCTACACCGCTTGCACTAAAAGTTCTAATATATCTCACATATATTTCAAAAACACATCAAGATATAGAACAAAAGTATAGATTATGTCAGATATAAAATAGAGCAATAGAGAACATGTAGATGATGATGATGATGATGATGATGATGATGCACGAGGTTGTCGCACAACCTCTGGGATCATTGCACAATCCCCATATACACCTACGGAGCCAAGCTTCCCGATATAGGACCCATGGGGGGTTCGTCAACCGATATACAATTCACATATCTTATATCTCCTTTCCGGCACATCCCTCGGAAAAGGTTTTATAAAGTGTTACAATATTTTTAAAAAGGTGTTGCCAGTGTTTCTCAGATGTTGCCACGGTGGTACCAATATTTCATGAATGAGTATGATATGAAGATGTAATTCTCACAACCAATCACAATAAGTATTTTCACAACCAACCACATGATATATTTCCACAACCAACCACAATGATACATTTCCACAACCACATGAGCCAATATTCACTCATTATTTTCATTTTATCCATAAATTTTCACATGTCTCATATGCCAGTAAAGTATGAATATAATAACAATACACCCATGGTACCACATTAAACAATAAAATACAATTACTCACATGTATTCAAGGCTATCAATGTCACATAGGACCCCACACGGTTAAGCATATCACATAATATTTCAATTTCGATAATTACATTAGATATAGGCCCCCACATGGGCACAACACATAGATAGACATTTTTTATGATTATTTCTCATCCTTAACATGCATTTTGTACCATCATTTACTCTTCAAAACTATCCAGCCCAGTCTGAAGAGTTAAGCCATAACTTACCTTGAAAGCCGAAACCGGTCCGCTACACTTGAACCCGCGACCTTACTTTTCACGAACAATCCCGAAATCTACTAAGAATATCAAATATAAAATCTACACATCAAAACAAAATCAATGATACCCATATTGACTACTTTTGGTTCGGGGTCAAAACGGACCCCCAAAATAGATTTCCGAAAAAGAAAGGCAAAATTAGAACTTTACTTCAAAAATATATTCCCCATATTTTTGAGAACCTACAGCTGGAAACCCAAGTTAAATCTAGTGAAAAATGGGGTTCAAATTGAAGAAAAAATATTTTTGAGCTTTACCAGGTAAAATCCTTGAAATCCGGGTTAAAATCAAGAATCGGAGTTGTTTTGAAGGTTAAATTGATGAAAAACTAGTAATTATAAGATAAAAATATTATTCAAGTGAAAGGGGATGAAATTTGGGTTTAAAATCATGCCCTAAGATATTTGGGATTTTGAGAACTTTATCAAGAAATTTCTAATAAAAGGGTGAATTCTTACCTTAAATCCGTAATTAAAATCAAGAAATAGGTGTTAATCTAGCTTCCCAAGCTCTCACAAACTTCACTTTTAAGCTCTCAAAATATTTAGGGTTTAACTCTCAAGAGACAAGATGGAAAATGAGCAAAATGGGCCAAAAATGTGAAAAAGCTACTATATATTGCTGATTTTTCTGCATAACTGAGCAGTTTTTTATTCTAACTCGAAATGGACTTCGACGGGGTGCTCGGGATTCGTTCGGAGTTTGATTTATGCAAACGAACTATACAAACACACTAAATTCTACATTCTGGACGTGATGGCGATACCATATTTTCCAGAAATATTCGTTTTCACAAAATTGACCCCCGAGACCCGAAATCATAATTTTCCAAACTGAGGGTCGAAATGAGATTTAAAAGCCGTAAAATCATACCAAACATGCTAACACACTAAAATCGACATTCCGAATCTGTTGGAGAAGTTGGATTTTCCATACGAGGTTGTTTTGATCAAATGTGGATCCCACATCCATATTTCTAATTTTTCAACTTTTCGATCAATAGTTTGAAATGATTTCGGGTGAACCAGGACCCAAACCAAAGGTCTACCTAGCCTAAAATTGATATTCCAGAGCTGCTGGTGCAGTCCGTTTGGTCATCCATTGCACGGATCAAAATATAACCACATAAGTCCAAAATAAGGCTCTCGAAGCCATCAAAAAGCACAATATTGCATAAATGATACCAAAATGCATCAAAAATCATGTCAACCACTCCCACACCCCAAAAATACCATAATACAACTACGGGGAGGGGTAAAAAAATCAAATCACACAAAATAAAAAATTTCACATATTTCATCAAATTTTTAGGTCGTTACATCATCCACCATTAAAAATCTAGTTCGTCCTTGAACTAAGGCAAGGAAATACCTGAATTAATGAAAATATGGGGATAGAAACTACGCATATCAGACTCAACCTCCCAAGTAGCTTCAGCTACAGGTCGATGTCGTCATAGGAACTTAACCACAGGGATCACTCTAGAGTGCAACCGCCTAACATCCCTAGACAAAATGGAAATTGGTTCCTCAACAAAGGACAACCACTTATCTAACCAAATCTTCATTTCTGTATTAAAAGAATGGGCTTCTATTGGCCGACAATGGTAGCAAATTATCTAAAGCATGCCAAAAGGTGTCAGGCATGACAACTCCACGCTAATTATATTCATCAGTCTACAGAGGTTCTTCATCCAACTGTGGCCTCATGGCCTTTTGATTCCTGGGGACTTGTTGTGGTTGGACCTCTTCCAAAGTCAATCTTAGCTGCTACTGACTATTTCTCAAAATGGGCTGAAGTTGTGCCATTAAAAGAATGAGATTCCCAAATTAGCTCTTAAGATGAAACCCTAACTCTTTTCCCCAAAAGCTCTGGAGAGAATCATAAAGAGTTTAGGAATATTTTCTAAGTGTTAAAGAGTAAAATAATAGGGTAAATTCACTCCAAAGTAGGTTAGAAGTCGTGGGATCCTATTAGGGTAAGTAGAAAAATGTCCAAAATACCCCCACTAAAGTTGCACAAAATCCCATCACAGGGATATGACTGGACCTAACGAGTCGTACCCTTCCGATACGAGTGGTACCCGCCACTCATATCCTACCCCAAACCCTTAGACCCAACACTGTCCAATTTATGAATCATTGATGACAAGCGAATTTACACGCCTATAGTGCTATATTTTACCCATATTTTAGCCATGTTTTGAGGATAAATTATATATTTCATGCACTTTTAGTCCTTTTTCCTGTAAGTGAGATAACGAACATGATTAGCAAGTTTTCAGGTATAAATGATGCAAAATTCAGTATTTTATGGATAACTTGACGCCAAAGAAAGCTTCATAAAAGGAGGAAAGCAAAGCTTGGACGCCAAGGACCAAAAGTGGCACATGGGAAATCAGTCCCGGGCAAAAACAGCAATTCTGAAAACTTTGGGGACTAGCAGTAACTTATTAGGATTAGGATAATGATACATTAACCAAGTAGGATTGGGTTAAGTAATTCATTAGCTTAGTAGGAATAGGATAGGAGTATTATAAATACCCTATTTTGCTAGAGATTTTTATTCATTCTATTCTCATTCTATTTCTTATTCCACAACTTACAACTCGGATTCTAAGTCTTTCATTAATTCTACTTTTTATTCTTCTTCTATTCATCTATTCAATTCTTAATTTTCGTAACAAGAGAAACGTTACTAAGCAAAGAAGTCACGCCTGACGCCTACCACCCTATACCTAACGAGATCTTTACTGTGGTATAATAACAATGTCGATTGTGATTTCCTTCGCACTCATGGGTAACTAAAATTCTCTGTTGGGGTTATGGAAGCCATATGAGCTACTATCTATTGCTATGAGTTTGTGAATTCGTGACACGTATGCTGCTTATATCATTATTCTCTTCATCTTAATGCAAATTCTTGTGGTTGCAAACGCATCGAATACGCCAGTATAGCATTAACTTGTTCGAAAGAAAAGTTATATGTTTGGAAAAGAGATAATGTCAAGGTAATAGGGTCCCATCCCCTATTAAACAGTTAGTGTCGTAACTGGATTAACCTCTTGGAGAATTTGTACCGTTAGATACGCTTTAAGCTCGAAAGAGTTAAAGTGAAATAGTCCTTGTTGAGGTCGAAAGACGCTTGGATTTACCATCGAATACAATTCTCTATAAGTACATGCAGGTCTGAATTCCGCATAACTCATAGCCAATAGAGACGTAAAACTCATAAGGTGGACATAACCCCAACTTCTCAATTCTCATTGATCGAAAACCAACCAAGCAAACCATTGTTACTCCTTTATTTTCTATTTTTACTTCATTACTTTGGTGGACTAGCAGGCGATGATCCGAATATGCATCTCATCCACTTTATTTCTACATGCAAGTCATTTGACAATCCTGGTGTTGGTCAGAACGCAATTCGATTACGTCTATTTCCATTGTCTCTGTCTGGGGAGGCAACTCTATGGTTGAATGGGCTGACTCCTGATTCTATTACAAATTGGAGGCAATTGAGAGACGCTTTCCTAGAAAGATTCTTTCCGCCATCCAAAAGAGCACAATTGAGAGATGAAATCAGCAACTTTTGGCAGCTTCCAACTGAAGCTCTTCATGAAACATGGGAGAGGTTCAAGACGAAGCTAATGCGGTGCCCAAACCATCATATGACTAATGTTCACCTAATGGAGATACTATATAGAGCCTTGAATTCAATAACTAAACCCGTGGTGGATAATACGGCTGGAGGATCTTTTATGGACCTCACCTTTGGTCAAGCAAGCAATATGCTAGATCGTATGACAAAACAAAGTAGAGCTTGGCATGCCAGGGATTCTGAGGTAGCAAGCCCCACTTTATCTATGGGCATGACTGCAGACCAAAGGAGAAGAGAAGAAGAACGTGATCAAGATATGGCGCACATGAAAACACAAGTGGATCTTCTTACAAAGCATCTATTATCAGGGAAGACCAAAAAAGTCAAAGCTATTGCGTCAAAAGGAAGAGACGAATCTGATTCGGAAGAAGAGGCCAACTACTTGAACAATCAGGGGGGTTTCCGAGGTAATACCCAAGGAAACCAAGGTAGGAACTATTATGATAAATCTGGAAACAAGGACCAAGGTAGTTGGAAGAACAAGAATGAAATGAGTGGTTTATACGTCCCCCCAGGAAAACGCGACATCATTATATCCGATTCTGGAAACATGGAAGAGATGATGGCTAAACTATTGAAAGGAGTGGAAGCAACGAGCGCTGGAGTAACGGAGGTAATAAATGATTTGTCCTCTATAAAGCAATTAGTTGATTCTCATTCCACTTCAATCAAGCAAATAGAACAGCAATTGAGCCAACTTTCAGCAGCACTCAATCAAAGAAAGGCTGGCACTTTACCTAGCAACACTGTGCAAAATCCAAGGAATGATGGGTCATGCATGGCTGTTACTACCCAAAGTGGTAAGGTGCTGGAAACTTCTTCAAAAGACAAGCAAGTGGTTGATGAAGTAGCGGATATTGATGATGAGGCGAAAGGAGAAGATTCCGCAGACGCTACCTACGACGTCCATGACGTCACGCCGAGTTTGTTGCAGCCTGAAAAGGCTGAAAAATAGAAGCAAGAGGAGAAGAAAGCCATGGAGAAAACAATGCCTTATCCACCACCACCTTTTTCTCAAAGATTGAAGAAAGTGGCGGATGATACAAAGTTCAGCAAATTCATGACTATGCTAAAGCAGCTGACCATTAATGTTCCATTGGTAGAGGCACTTGAACAAATGCCTGGGTATGCGAAATTTATGAAGGATCTTTTGACAAAGAAGCGGGCAGCTAGCTATGAGTTGAAAGATAACGTTCATCACTGCAGCGCAATCGCTACTCGATCACTAGTACAGAAGAAGGCTGACCCTGGTGCTTTCACTATTCCTTGCACCGTTGGATCTTTGAATTTTGCCAAGGCATTATGCAATTTAGGAGCCAGCATCAATTTGATGCCATTATCGATCTATAAAAAGTTGGGGTTGGTTGATCCTACACCAACCAATATGAGGCTCGTGATGGCTGATAGGTCGGTAAAACAACCTGTTGGTATTCTATGTGATGTATTGGTAAAGGTTTCTTCATTAATCTTTCCGGCAGACTTTGTTATTTTGGATTGTGAGGCAGACTCAGAAGTTCCCATAATCTTGGGGCGCCCTTTCCTTGCTACTGGAAGTGTGCTCATTGATTTGAGAGCTAATGGGCTTTCTTTCCAAATAAATGACAAAGTAGTTTGCTTTGATGTTTGCAAATCAATGAAGCAACCCAAAGATCTGAACGTATTCTCGGTGGCTGATGTTTACTTTGATGATGAGGAAGAATCACTTGAAGAAGAACAAATTATTGAAGACCCATTGGCGATTGTGCTCATGAATAGAGAAAGTAAGGATGCTGAAAATTGTGAAGAAGCTATTTGTGCTCTATCAGGATTAGGGACATATCGCCATGATCCCAAAAAGCTGGACCTTGATCTCAAAAATCGACCCACACCACCAGCTAAGCCATCTATTGAAGAGCCACCCACGTTAGAATTGAAGGAGCTGCCTAGTCATTTAAAGTATGCATTCTTAGGAAGCGGAAACACACTTCCAGTCATTGTGGCAGCAGATTTGGGTGAGCAACAAGTTGCAGCTCTTATTGCTATTCTACGGAAGTATATTAGAGCCATTGGTTGGACCATCGCGGATATTATTGGTATTCCACCTGGGATTTGTACCCACAAAATTCAGCTTGAAGAAAAATGCACACCCACCATTGAGCATCAAAGACGTCTCAATCCACCTATGCAAGAAGTGGTGAAGAAAGAAATTAACAAGTGGTTAGACGCAGGAGTTGTGTATCCAATCTCTGATAGTACATGGGTAAGCCCGGTACAATGTGTACCCAAGAAAGGAGGTATGACGGTGGTCGCGAATGAAAAGAATGAGCTTATTCCACTTAGACCCATCACCGGATGGAAAGTATGCATGGACTACCGAAAGCTGAATTCATGGACGCTCAAAGATCACTTTCCAATGCTATTCATGGACCAAATGCTAGATCGACTAGAGGGGAAAGGATGGTTTTGTTTCTTAGACGGTTATTCAGGCTATAATTAGATTTGCATTTCCCCCGAAGACCAAGAAAAGACAACGTTCACATGTCCATATGGCACGTTTGCCTTCAAACGTATGCCATTCGGGCTATGTAACGCACCAGCCACCTTTCAGCGTTGTATGATATCCATTTTTTCTGATATGGTTGAAGACACTTTGGAGGTATTCATGTATGACTTTTCAGTTGTTGGTGAGTCTTTTGAAGCGTTCTTGGAAAATCTAAGTATGGCGTTGCAAAGATGTGTAGAATTCAACCAAGTGCTGAATTAGGAAAAATGCCACTTCATATTAAAAGAAGGAATCGTTCTTGGGCATAAAATCTTCGAAAGAGGAATTAAGTTTGATCGAGCAAAAATTAAAGTCATCGAGAAGCTACCTCCCCCAATTTCAGTGAAGGGTGTTCGTAGTTTCCCCGGTCATGCAGGTTTCTATCGGCGGTTCATCAAAGACTTCTCCAAAATTGTGATTCCATTGTGCAAACTCTTGGAGAAAGATGCAAAGTATGACTTCAATGAAGACTGTTTGAAGGCATTCGAATGCCTCAAAAGAAAACTCATTGAAGCCCCTATCATGGTAGCACCAGATTGGTCTCTACCGTTCGAAGTCATGTGTGATACTAGTGGGGTTGCTGTTGGCGCTGTACTTGGCCAGAGAAAGGAGAAATTATTTCATCCTATCTACTATGCTATCAAGGTCCTAAACGAAGCCCAAAAAAACTATACTATCACAGAACAAGAGCTCCTAGCGGTTGTGTATGCGTTTGAGAAGTTCCGTGCTTATTTGTTGGGAACCAAAGTGATCGTTCATATAGACCACGCAGCTCTGAGGTATCTAATGACAAAGAAGGATGCAAAACCAAGACTAATTCGATGGGTTTTGCTGCTTCAAGAATTTGATTTCGAAGTTAAAGATAGAAGAGGTTGCGAGAACCAAGTGGTTGATCATCTATCTAGACTCGAGAACGAGCATGTGGCGCAGCCTGAAATTGAGATTGATGATGCATTCCCTGACGAGGAGATCTTAGCAACAATAATGGAAGGACTACCATGGTATGCCAACTTTGCAAATTTTGTGGTGAGTAATGTGATACCTGCAAACTTATCTTACCATCAAAAGAGGAAGTTTATGCATGATGTAAAACACTACTTTTGGGATGAGCCATATTTGTTTCCACGATGCGCGGATGGTGTTATCCGACGATGTATATCCCATGTAGAGGTGCCTGATATATTGGAAGCATGCCACACTTCCCAAGTTTGGGGACATCACACAGGTAATCGGACAGCGAGGAAGGTATTGCAAAGTGGATATTATTGGCCTTCGATATTCAGAGATGCCTACGACTTTGTGAGAAGATGCGACCTGTGTCAGCAACAAGATGCTATTTCAAAATACCATGAGATGCCCATGTCGAAAATCCTTGAAGTAGAGCTCTTTGACGTATGGGGCATTGATTTCATGGGTCCATTCGTAAATTCGTTTGGAATGAAGTACATCCTAGTTGCTGTAGATTATGTCTCGAAATGGGTTAAAGCTGTAGCGTTGGCCGACAATGAGGGAAAGCGTGTTGTAGCATTCTTAAGGAGAAATATCTTCTCTCGCTTTGGAGTACCACATACTATCATAAGCGATGGAGGATCTCACTTTTGCAACAAGCTATTCAAATCTGTGTTGGCAAAATATAGTGTCAAGCAACATAAGGTAGCCACGCCTTATCACCCACAAACCAGCGGACAGGTAGAGGTTTCCAACAGAGAGATCAAGCAAATCCTTGCTAAAACGATAAATGCTAATAGGAAAGATTGGTCTCGGAAGCTGGACGATGCACTATGGGCTTATAGGACTGCATTCAAAACACCAATTGGCATGTCCCCGTACCAACTAGTTTATGGGAAGGCTTGTCACTTACCCATCGAGCTTGATCATAAGGCATTGTGGGCTTTGAAATGATTAAATTTGAATTGGGATGATGCAATGAATCTGAGATTGGAGCAACTGAACGAGATGGATGAATTCTGTCTACATGCTTATGAAAGATCGGATCTCTACAAGGAGCGGATGAAAAAGTATCATGATCAGCGGATTGTTCGATGAAACTTTCACAAGGATGATATGGTACTTCTCTTCAATTCCAGACTGAAGTTATTCCCAGGTAAGTTAAAATCTAAGTGGTCTGGTCCGTACAAAGTTAACCAAGTCTACTCGTCTGGAGTAGTTGAGTTGGAAGACAATAATGGTGTTATCTTCAAGGTGAATGGCCAACGAGTTAAACCTTATATCGGTCCTCTTGATTCGATAAACTATATGGCCATCACTTATCTCGACGAAGTCTAAGTACTCGAGATAGCCATGTCGTGCTGCGACAATAAATCAAGCGCTAGATAGGAGGCAACCCATCATTTTTCATTGTTTGTCTTATTACGTGTTTTCTTTTGATAAACAAAAATCCAAAAAGAAGAGTCGTGCCATGACCAAAACTAAGGCGCTTGATGGGAGGCAACCCATCGTTCTAATCGTCTTTATTGTTTTTGAGTAAATGTAGGTGCAAAGAGGTGTAAAACGAGGAGGTCGGTTTCAAATTTTGATTTGGACGTATTACATGAAAATATAAAGGTGGTAAGTTAGGAATGAAGAAGCAAAAGGCTATGGATTGAGCATTGCTCATGAAAATATAGGCATCGAACAAGGCTAGGCCTAGGTGAAACTAGGCCACGAACAAGGCAAGGCCTATACTATGGCCTAAGGTCTCGGAATCTAGTGTGCCATAGCATAGGCGCCGCCCATGCCCAAGTATGTCATAGCATAGGCACCGCCTATGCTAATGCCTTTTGTCTCTGAATCTCACATGCCATGCTAAAGGCGCCGCCTATGCCTAGGAATGCCATGGCATAGGCGCCGCCTATGCTAGACAATGCTTTGCAAAAGGCGCCGCCTATGCCAAGCATAGGCAAAGCAAAAAGCCCCGCCTATGGTCACTTCTTGTCTCCAAATTCAATTTTAAATGGTTCAAAACCCGACCCAACCTTCTCCTATAAATATGAGACTTAGTCTTGAACCAAAAACACATTGGAAATCTAGCTTAAGCGCCGCCTATAGTTCCCAAATCCTCTCAAAAATTTTCCTTTTGCTCTCTTACTTCACAAGAACATCATCCAAAGGCATCAATCAAGTAAGTACTACTTTGTTCTTCATTTTATATTCCGTAAGTACTACACTACTACGCCCATTATGAATTGTTGAATCTTGAAAGTAGTATTGATGATTTGAATGTGATTGAATTATTGTGATACAACCAAGTGGGTGAATGAATACGTAAGGATGATCTTAACTTATTTCCAACTTGAATTTGATTTTGATGCACTATCATACTTCTGTGGAATTGATATGGTCACAAAAATTGCATAATCTTGTCACTGGATAGCTTACATGTTGGAATGACTTGTTCATCGAGATGAGAGTTATGGTTGATTACCAACTTATGAGGTTGTGATTATTCTAGATGCGATACCTTAATTTAATCCTTATGTAGTAGTCTTGATACATCAAACATGAAAGTATTGCCAAGATTACAAGAAGTATGACTGCACTGATTTTATGGTTGGAACATATCACATAAACGTATATCGATGAAGTCTGAGTAATCGACATCGTTCACTTCACTAGTTTGTACCAACAAATTAAGTGTGGGGTGGTGCCATAGATTGTATCCATTGAGATGACGCTAACATGAATATTGTTTTAATCTCAGGTACAATGGCACCCAAAGCAAGACAAGGCAAAGATAAGGCAACCACTTCACAAAAAGGCAAGAAAAGAGGCCGAAAAGAGCAAGGAGAATCATCCTCGATGCAATTACCACGCCGCATGTTCGGAATTAAATGGGTTTTAGAGGAGGAAGCAAAGGAATGGTATAGGAACAACAAAGAGAAGAAATATGTTCATGTGGACTTGATAAACAAGGAAAGCCTAGCGAAGAAGGAGCCGCACATGTTGGACAAGATCATGGCATTACATCTTGATTTCATCTTCCGAGACATAGGAGAATGTAATCTCGATTTGACAAAAGAATTTTATGCCAACTGGTCGCCGAAAACCACAGGCAGCGAGGTCAAGATTCGGGGCCAAGTTTTACAACTCAATGCGGATTTCTTCAACTCCTTTCTTGGCTTGCCTTCAGTCGATCCATCACCATTCAAAGAGCTGTACAGTAGACCTCCATATAGAGCAATTTGACACACACTTTGTAGAACTAGATCCATGGCAAGGTGGAGCAGACATAAAGACACCGGACGACACAACACCTTCCCATATGCTCCTTTGAATAGGGAAGCAAGGATATGGTTGCGTATAGTCAACTCTTGCCTTATTCCAGGGACGCAATACACCAAGATAACAAGAGATAGAGTGTGCCTGGTATATGCATTGATGACGAATGTCCCTATCAACATCGGGGCAATCATTCGCTCCACAATGCGGAAAGCTAGGCTACACAAGCGGTCCCACTTCAGCTTCGGCAATTTGTTGACTTCAATCTTGAGGAAGGAAGACATCGAAGAGGAACCGGCTAATCATAAACTCCCACACAACCCGAAAAAGGTTGACCTCACAAAGGTCAAAGATGCTGAATCAACACATGGCGTCAACCTTACTACGGCAGAGAGACATGCTCGTGATGAGAGTTTCTTTCGCCATCTTTATGGCATGACTCAGTTTACAATGATGAGCGGAGGTCGTGTTCCAACTGCTGCAGAGCTCCAACAGCTGGATCATGACTATCCAATGAACGTGCATGCAAGGGAGATGTGTGGAGTAGGTACATACTTTGAGGAACCTCTTGATGACGATGTGCCAACCGATGATGATCGATGAATGCCAGACTCCAACGTGGGGGAGAATTCTGATGACGAAGACTCCTATGATGATTCCGACGAAGGGGGTATGACCCCCGACATAGAGGAGGAGTCCGACTGACCAGGTTCTTCGTATTTATTTTTCACTGAGGGCAGTGTGTCCCGTCTAAGTGTGGGGTGGTGGTATTTGCATGCTATACTTCTCTATCCGCATTTGCATTTATGTTTGCTTTAGTTTTTTTTTTCGTTTTTTTTAGTAGTTAAATTTTTTATTTTTTTTAGCTTTGCATGAAATTATTCTAATAGGCAGCATGAGATTATAACAAGAGTTTGTGCTAAAATCATGACTATTAAGACGTTTAGGCTCTAATTGTGACTCACTATGTGATATTGTGTGGTTCAATTTCTTTATCTGTTGGGTAGAGAGTTTATGCTACTCCCAATAAAGTCGACCATGTGCCTTGTGTGTGTGAAGATATAGTATATTCTATGCTTGTGGCTGATGCTAGAACTTGCCTGGTATGTATGTAAAGCGAAAATAAAGAGTGTAAGTTTAGGAGATGATTTAGGCATTTCTTTGGCAACCTATGATTGTTACCTTCTTTTTACCTACCTGTGGGCATTATCCTAGTTAACCCCTTTTGAGCCTTTAGCCTATTTTCTTTGACAAACCTCATATGTAAGCCTAATCCATTTTTTCAAGACCATAATTTGATCCAAATTCTTAAGTGCTTTAAAGTGAAAAGTCATGTGACAAAATAAGAGGAAATTAGGTGAGTATGATGCTTTAGAATGTAATGGTGCTTGAATTTGTTGTGAAAAAGAATTGCTATCATAAGCGGTGTTGTGAAAAGAAAAAAAAATGGAAAGAAAAACTGAAAAGTTAGTTATGTTTAAAATTGAAAAACAAAGGTGGAAAACAAATGGGTGGTAGAATAAAATAAAGTAGAAAGGTTGTTTGAAAGAAAAGTATTAATGGCATAATGTGATGTATTAAAGAGCTTAGGAACTTAGTCACTATTTCTGGCCAAAATAGTCCTACCCGTCCCTTAGCCTACATTACAACCATCAAAAGACCTATTTGATCCTAAGCTTAGCATTCTGACATTTAGTGGAGCATTACACTAAGGGCAAGCCTATGGTCATCATTTGCTGCATATAAATTCTTTGTGAGAGCGAGAGCAAGGATACCCTTCTACCCATGTTTCGATAAATATACTATGCTTGTGAGTGATTATGGGTAATATATTGTGAGACACACATGGTTGATGAGTTTTGGGTAGTGGTGTATGATTCTTTGTACCTTAACTTTTGGATACGAATTAACTACCATCACGAGTCTATGTTAAAGGTTAAATTGTTTCTACTAATGATCGGAAAACTACTCTTTGTTGATAATTGTTATGCTTGTCTTGACGAATATTTTGTGTTGTTACTGTGAAACCCTAAGTTGATGTTTAGATGGACATAATAGTTGTTCGAGGACGAACAAAGCTTTAAGTGTGGGGTGTTGATGATAGGCGAATTTACACGCCTATAGTGCTATATTTTACTCATATTTTAGTCATGTTTTGAGGACAAATTATATATTTCATGCACTTTTAGTCCTTTTTCCTGTAAGTGAGCTAACGAACATGATTAGCAAGTTTTCAGGTATAAATGATGCAGAATTCAGCATTTTATGGATAACTTGACGCCAAAGAAAGCTTCACAAAAGGAGGAAAGCAAAGCTTGGACGCCAAGGACCAAAAGTGTGCATGGGAAATCTGTCCCGGGCAAAAACAGCAATTCTGAAGACTTTGGGGACTAGCAGTAACTTATTAGGATTAGGATAATGATACATTAACCAAGTAGGATTGGGTTAAGTAATTCATTAGCTTAGTAGGAATAGGATAGGAGTATTATAAATACCCTATTTTGCTAGAGATTTTTATTCATTCTATTCTCATTCTATTTCTTATTCCACAACTTACAACTCGGATTCTAAGTCTACCATTAATTATACTTTTTATTCTTCTTCTATTCATCTATTCAATTCTTAATTTCCGCAACAAGAGAAACGTTACTTAGCAAAGAAGTCACGCCTGACGCCTACCACCCTATACCTAACGAGATCTTTACTGTGGTATAATAACAATGTCGATTGTGATTTCCTTCGCACTCATGGGTAACTAAAATTCTCTGTTGGGGTTATGGAAGCCATATGAGCTACTATCTATTGCTATGAGTTTGTGAATTCGTGACACGTATGCTGCTTATATCATTATTCTCTTCATCTTAATGCAAATTCTTGTGGTTGCAAATGCATCGAATACGCCAGTATAGCATTAACTTGTTCGAAAGAAAAGTTATATGTCTGGAAAAGAGATAATGTCAAGGTAATAGGGTCCCATCCCCTATTAAATAGTTAGTGCCGTAACTAGATTAACCTCTTGGAGAATTTGTACCGTTAGATACGCTTTAAGCTCGAAAGAGTTAAAGTGAAATAGTCCTTATTGAGGTCGAAAGACGCTTGGATTTACCATCGAATACAATTCTCTATAAGCACATGCATGTCTGAATTCCGCATAACTCATAGCCAATAGAGACGTAAAACTCATAAGGTGGACATAACCCCAACTTCTCAATTCTCATTGATCGAAAACCAACCAAGCAAACCGTTTTTACTCCTTTATTTTCTGTTTTTACTTCATTACTTTGGTTACATTACTTGCACGATAAAACTTCCCCCTTTTTACGAGACTTGCACTAAAAGTCTAGTAATCTTTGCTTACTTGTTGACCAAGCTATTCCCTGTGGGATCGATACCCAACCCAGTTGGGTTATATATTTGACAACGACCGCTTTACACTCCTATGAGAGCTGTAGATTGAACGTTATCAATCATCCAACCAAGTTGTATCCAAAGCATACGATTCGTACCTTTCACCCGTACCTCTGGCAGAATAGAATGCCAAGAGACTTGAACACTGACCCCTATATGAGTACAAGAAATGACTAATAAACAACCATATATCTCTTATCCCCTAAGTCTTATCCATCCCAGTAACCATCCAGTCCCACCAATCAACACTGGTCAGCATACGAAAAGACCATACCACTCGTACCTTAACATATGGCTCGTACCCCTGAGTTGTATTGAGTCCGGAGAACAGAATTCCAGAAAATTTCCTAAGGGCCAAAACCCAGGATGCAACATGAGGTGACACTCTTCAAACCCAGGATGCAACATGAGGTGACACTATTTTAAAAGAATGTTTTAGCATATTTAAGGAGTATTTTGTGTTATTGAAATACCTAAGGATGTATTTAGTAAAAATATTAAAAAATTCAATAGAAGGTACATAAAATACTACGCCATTCCTTTCTTCCTATTTTATGTGATACAATTATGTATTCGATGTGAATTCAAACATATAACCTCCATATTTTTAACAATAAAATTTACATGTTTGATAACTACATACAAAATATTATATACAGGGAAAAAATCAATACACTAATTATATGATAAATTAAACAACAACATATCCAGTGTACTCCTACAATGAGAAACTAAAATATTATAATAGTTATAAAATAAAGAGTGAGTTTCCAAAATTATGTAAAAGTGTCAAACGAGATGGAGTATTTTTTTTTGTAGTTTTTTCTCAAAATAAAAGAAAGTTGATAATATTTTTTATAAGTGAAAGTCTCTTTTTTTTTGGTGTAAAGGAGATTCAATTAAGTAAAAAAGTTGTTCATTACAGGACAATGCCTAGTCAAGCACAAAAACAAAAGAGGGTCCAGAGGAGACCCCGTTACTAGGTACAAGACGGGTGAAAGTTTTCCCCTGCAAATCTTTTCAAAAAGCTACTCCTATATTAGCTAGAGGTGTGGCGTAGACATGGAGTCTTTCAAAAAAATTCCTAGCATGAACCCTGCTTCACCAAAAAATCCGCTACTCTATTCTTCTCCCGGTAGGTGTGGAGGATCGGAGGATTTCCCAAGTTCCTTAGTAGAGAAATACATTCATAAACAAGCGCGTCATATAACATGTTCCTATTTTGCACTATTTCAATAATTTCCTTAGAGTCAACACAAATCTCAAGAGGTTTGAGGTTTTGTTGAAGAGCAAGATTTAGGCCCTCTATAAGGGTAATGAGCTCCATTAGGTTGTTTGTAGCGTGGGTGAAACTTTTACTAAAACCCACTACCCAGTCCCCTCTATCATTTTTTATGACCCCTCCAATTCACCCCCTTCCTAGGTTACCAAGGCAAGATCTGTCAGTGTTAAGCATACAAAATTAGAGAAGGGGGGGACCAGTTGAGATTGATGATGTTCCTATTGGCGTGTCTGGGAGTGCTTCCTAAGTGTTGGTATTCCACTGCTTCTGCATAAAGTCTACTGAAATAGGAATTGGAGGAAGATCTTTGGAAAAGGTTGGCATTTTTAGTTTTTCATAGGTGCCACAGTCTAAAGGGGAGGAGGATAGACCAAGAGGTGTTGGAATCGAAATCCTCATTCTTCAAGCTTCTCCAAGTTGAAGCCAAGGTGGTGGTGTTAAAATAGTGGAGATGTATGGTCAGGTGTCCTTTTTATCTCTGAATGAGATATTTCAAGAAGGATTTAGCAGTGTCACAACCAAAGAAGATTTGATGTTGATCTTCAAATTGATTACTGCAGACATGACAATTGGTTTGGAGATTCAGACCTCTTTTGGAGAGGGTCCCTTTAGATAGAAGGCTATTGTGGTTTAAAATCCATATAAAGGTTTTGATTTTATTGGGAATTTTAAGCTTCCAGATCCAGTTGAAGGAATTGTTGGATCTGTAGGGTCCCTTTTCCAGGTTAGAGATAAAGTGATAGGCACTTTTGCAGGAGAAAGTGCCATCCCCTTTGAGTCTCCAGAGAGGGGTGTCTTTAGTGAGGTGCCTTCTCTGGTGGAAGGTATTTTGCATGTTATGGATAATCCTGGGTAGGATTTCAAAAGGTAAGGTGGTGAAGTCCCAAATACCCTCCCTCCAGATATCCTTGACTAAGATGGGAGAATTAGGATTGGTGGTTAGGCCTTCCACAATTGTGGATAGAGGGGGCATCCCGGGGATCTATCTATCTTTCCAGGCTCTAAACTTGGTTCCATCTTTTATGGCCCAGAAAATGGCATCCCCGTAAAGACTCCAAGAGTTGGTAATATTGTTCCAAGTCTTAGAGCCTTTTTTGGTTAACACCCCAGTAGGACCATATTTGGAAAGAAGGATCTTAGCCCAAATGGGAGTGGGTTCAGAGAGCATTCTCCAATATTTTATTTTCTTAAGACTATATATTTGTGAAAAGAACGTGAGTCTCCTTTTATAATTTTAAAAATAAGATTTTAATAACTGCGCAAAGCGCGGATTAATTCCCTAGTAGTGTATAAATTAAAGAAGTCAATATATGAGTTAAAACATCTCATAAATATGGTAATATAAGTTTCTAATAAAGAAAATATTTGTAGATCAATGAATATATAAAAAAAATATCAGTGACAATAAGTAGGGGTGTATATAGGTCGGGTTGGTTTGATTTTTCATTAAAATATAACCAAATCAATAACTTCGATTTTCTAAATCTATAAATCAAATCAAATCAATATACAATCGTTTTTTTTATTTTGGTTTTAGTCGGATTTTTTTGCTTTTTTACAATTATAATATGATTGAAGAAAAAAATTAAATGTTTTCACTAAAAAGATAAAAAAACAATGGTTATAGAGTAGTTCCAATAAAAATTAAGTTGACAAATTACTAAGAGGTCTAAATTACTATCTCTCAAAGTAATATTATGTGGATACCCGGTAGTTCAATTTCTAAGTCACTAGTCATAGTAGCTTGTATGAAAGTTCCCTTCACATAAAATGTGAGCATACAAAAAAATGAAGAATTGGAGACAACTTATTAAAAGCTTAACTCCATAAAATAATTAAGTGTAACATAATCCCAAAAGAAAAAAGAGAAAGAAGAGAAACAACCTAAATTACAACTTGATGAATGAGGAGAATGAGAAAAGTACGATGAAAGTAAGATGAAATAATGAGAACTTTCTGAAAACTTGGAAAGTAAAATGTAAAGTGAAGCAATTGAAGAGTTTTAGGTTTTTATATTAAAATTGGGTTTTATATTTAATTTGTTACTAATGGACAAATATTATAATTAAAGGCCAAGAATATATATCTATTTTTTGAATATAAAAAAGTAATAAAAGTAATTAAAAAGTAGATTATAAGTAATATTTTTTTACGTATGAGAAATTAAAATTATATATGTATTATGTCGGTTCGGTTTGATTTTATTTTTGCTAATACCAAATCAAACCAAGAATGATCATTTTTCCAACACCAAATCAATCAAACCAAACCATAAGTCGATTTTTTTCCTCGGTTTAGTTTGACTCTTCAATTCAATTTGAATTAGTGGTTCGATTTGTACACCCCTAATTAACAATAAGTTTGCATTTTATTCTCATACTTTAACAGTAATAATTTAGTAATCTTTCATGAAAGTATTTTCTCCAAAAAAGAATGAAACTACAAGTGAGACATTTTTCGAATACGTATGAAATATTTCATAACAAGTCATATTAATTAGCGAATATAATTATCTCAAAATATTATGGCTTTAGAAATTCTAGAGGAATTATATTCATCTATAATTTATCACTGAAAAATATAAAAAGTGTTGTGACACCTAAAAGAAATAAGTATTTTGTGTATAATATTGATATAAAAAGGGCAGCTCGGTGCACTAAAGCTACCGCTATGCGCGGTGTTCGGGGAAGGGCCCCACCACAAGGGTGTATCGTACGCAGCCTTACCTTGTATTTCTGCTAGAGGCTGTTTCCAAGGTTTGAACCCGTGACCTCCTGGTCACATGGCAGCAACTTTACCAGTTACTATAAGGCTCCCCTTCAATAAAAGTTTAATGATTGGATACTCAGATTAAAATTTTGTCAAATAATTTGACTGTTGAAGTCCACACTAAGTATTTATTTCTATTAATATTAAAGAATAGCAATATGAAATAATATTTAAGTAAACTGCACCTTATCAATTATAAAAGTAAAAATTTGCGACATTATGTTTTTGATAGACCATTATTTATGGCAGAATTTTACCGTATGTTTTTGGGTTGTCCGTTCTATTCCCAAGTTACCGAAAGTTATGACGGTTATTCTATATTAGAGTTCTTTTCTAAAAATGACAAATACTTAAGAACTTTCAAATTTGAATACTTATTTTCAGAAGTCTCAAGAGGCAAAATTGTTGATATTAATGATTGATATGCTTGTGATGTTTCGACATCCAAAGCTCAATTATGTGTTTATAACAATGTTAATGTATGTTTATTGGTCATTAATTAGGGTGTACATACTATAATGGGTATGTTGTTGTTGAATTAGGGTGTACATACTATTATTTTTTAGAAATTATAGCATAAGTCTTAATAAGACATCATTTTGACCATAAGTTGCTAATATTATATTACATGAAAGAAAGTATGAAGCTTAAAATTATGTATGACCGCCATAATTTGCATTAATAGTTTGTCATATTATAGTATGTATGATATACATTATAGGATAAAATTGTTTTAGGAAAAACTACCTAAATAACCAACATCTTTGTGATATCTATTTATTTCTTCTCAACTTTAAATTAGTTACATAATATCCCACTTTTTAATCCTCTTTCCACCCAAGATACATGCAAATACATGTCGTAATTTCTTGGATACATGTGAATTTAGCCGTAACCTCCCCTCCCGCCCAAGATACATGCACATGTATCTAAAATATACGGAACTATTTGACTGAATGATGTATTCGACTTTTTTTTTAGTGGTATATATGCAACATTAAAAATTTGCGGCTGAGCCAATACTGAGTTCCTATACTAGTTTTTTTTGTTTACTCATTATTTTATGCACAACTAATGAATATGTCATTAGATATTAGTGTTCTCTGGTTATTGGTCCAAGCATAAAAATGTTAAACATTTTATTAATTTATTTGTGGCTCAGTTAGTGTAAACTCATCACTCATATTAAATAAAGGACAAATCTCGTTCATAGAATAGTTACCTGATGAACGTTTCAGATTAAGTCATAACTATTATAAATTGATCTTTTCCCTACCAATTAGGGTCACATAACTTTTTCATCACTAAAGCCGCAATAACATATAACATATGATAGCATAAAGGATGAGAAATCAATTTACCCACAGGACTCCTTACTGCTTAGCTATAATAACATCTTCAACACCAGTTATGCTCTATATGATTAATGTATGTAAGATTATCGTGTTAAGATCCTGATATGTATGTGAGATTATTGTGTTTAAAATTGAGATATGTATATAAGATCATAGTGTTTAAGATCCTGATATGTATGTAAGATTATCATAGCAAAATAATTATCGAGATACACAAGAAAAAATTAGGTGTGTTTAGAGATACACAAGCAAAAGTTAGGTTCCATCAGGTGTGGATAAATCCACATATACACTCAACAAAAATTGTGTGTATCCATCAAGCGTTGACAAATTTGTTGTTGGAGAGAAGAAATAAGGTTGGTGGTTCATCATCGGTGACGAAGAAGAAATAATTCCACTAGTAATTTGGAGATTTTGCTTCTACATAAAAACAAAGACCTTCAGCTATAGGCGTTTTAGAAAGGATAGAACTTGCGCCTTTTTTAGCTTTTCTTGGATCGGTCCGGTATGATGATTTTCTTCGGGGGGATGTCCTCCAATGCATCACCATAGAAGAGCTTGCTCCCCCACGTAAGATCCTCGAATCAAAATCAAATCACGAGTGAATTGATTCACTTGAGTGAGACAAAAGAGAGTGCCTATATCCCCATTGTGAGAAATTACCTTGGGGGTATTCACTCTTCTACTTGTCCTACTTTTGAATTGGTATGTGACACCAATTCATCACCGATGACAAAGAAGAAATAAGGTTGCAGCTTGCTGGTTTGTCCCCGAAATTCCATAAGTTGTGGGTTGCTGGTCTAAAAAATCAGTTGAATCATCAAATGGGATAAAGGAAGTGTATCTGTGCCACTTGATGATCGAATGCATAGTTTTCCAACTTTAGAGGCTTGACCAGGATTCGATCGTCGTTGCTGGAATTCCATGGATCTCATCGAAAGATCCATGGATCTGATAGGTCTCTAGTCGTGTATCTTACCCCACTAATGCGTATCCGTATATCCCTTAGATACTTAATCTCGAATATAAAATCTCAGATACACGTAAATTTGTGTATCTGAGATACACGAGAACCTAAGATACACACGAGCCCGATATGTTTGTTTTAAATTTAAAGTTAAGGGAGTTTTTATGAATAGTCCTCTTATGTTTTGACTATTTTTGTTATTTGCCCTTATATTGATAAAAGGTAACAGGCTCAAATAGTGAAAACAGTCTCTTACAAAAATACAGGATAAGATTGTGATCAATAGACTCTTATTGTTCGATTCTTTCCTAAATTTAATAAATACCAAAAGTTTAGTATAACGAACTACCCTTTTAGTGAAATCGATGTTTATTGCTTAATTGAAAATGAAAAAAATGATGGCCGATCCCGAATGCGATGAAAAAGGTAGATCAAAAATTTGAAGGAGCTATTACTTTCACCATCTCCACTTATGTGATTTTTTTTTAATTTGTGCCCAAAAAATTGTATTTTTTTATAATTAAAAATAATTTAATTTTAAAATTCTTTTTATCTTTTAACCCACAAAATATTTAAAATTTATTTTAAACTATAAATTTAAAAATACCTTATTCTTTCACATATTAAACTTTATACTCCTAATCAAATAATATTATATAAAATTGAGATGGCAAAAGTATGTAAAAAGGCAGTAACTATAATTTTCTCACTTGCAGGACTTGAGAGTTGTGACAATTAGCTTGTTTCAGGAGGTTTTCTCCCTCCTCTTACTCGTCTTGTTTAATCAGGTGCAACTCTGGCTATACTGTGTATTTCTTCACAAAATCTATGGATGCCTTTTTTTTTTTGCTACTTAAAGATCATTGAATGTTATACTAATATTTGGGTGAACAAATGAGTTGAAGGTCTACTTGTTTGTTTACAGTGATTACTAATAGAATTGTGAAGTAATTGTGTTTGAGAAAGTTCCGGAAACTCTTGAGAGTTGCATGCATAATAGAAATAGTTTTCGAAGTAGAGGAAGGAAAAGATACTGAGTCTAGGAATTTCAATTGGAAGACTCTAAAAAAGAGACCATAATTGTTTCTTTTCTACTTTAAAAAATTAAAATATTGAGCTCTTGTACGATAAGTGATTGCATATGTTATGCAGTTAGTGATTCAAGTAAGGACAATGATGATTCAGATGAAAGTATTTGTAATACTTTAGATCGAAGATACAATAGTGAAAATGTACCTTGATACTAGTCAAGTATAGGGTACATTGATCCCCTATACTAGACCTGTATGAAAGTAAATTTCCATATATGTCTCTTGCATCTAGAGTATTACAAATATTTCCATGTGAACATTACTATCTTTAATTGGATCACTAACCGCTTAACGTATGCAATCACTTCTCGGGCAAGAGCTTTAATTTCAATTTTTGAAGTAGAAAAGCATGAAAATTATGATCTCTTTTTAGTCTCCCAATTGGAATTGCTACTCAACATATTTTCCTTCGTATATCCACTTTGAAATCGTTTTCTATTATGCGTGCAACTCTTGAGAGATGTGGAAACTTTCTCAAACACAGTTGTTGGAAATTCCATCAGTAACCACTGCAAACAAATAAGTAGACCTTCAACTCATTTGTTCTCCTAAATATACTAAACCTTCAATGATTTTAAGTAGCAAAAAAAATGGCATCCCTTGATTTTCTGAAGTAATGCTTAATATAGTCATTCATATACTATTGTCAACAAAATTACTCATTTTTTGACTTCACATCTGTTATTGAACGGACAAGAATAAGCAAATACAGTAAACCAAAAAAAAAAAACAAGAAGAGCACACACAGATTTTATGTGAAAACCCTTGATGGAAAAAATCATGGGCAGAGGAGGAGGAATTTCACTATAAGGAGAGGAGTATAGAGAGGAGACGAAAGTGTCAATGACATATACATCAAACCGCCAACAACAACCCACAAAATCACACTTATATAATACGTGAGTACAAATAAATCCTAAGCCCAAAAACATACAGGTCCATACATGGATCACACCTCAAACTTTTCAAGGCCGAATCAACAAAATTTGGGTCACAAACTCTAACAATATCACATAAAGTAACTAAATTCTTTTGGATAATGTCACTCAAGTTAATTAGACCAAGCATCATATCAAATGTCTCATTTATTTTCTCTTACTGATCCCTTATGATATTTAGGAAAAAATTGTTTTTTTATTACAAAAATAATTTAATAAATTTCGTGATACTTAGATAAAATTATGTGACCCTGCAGTGAAATAGCAGGAGCTCAAATGCCACAAATAGAAGAATGATTACCCCTTGAATGTTGCAGAGGTTTGGCTCCTTCTTTTGCCAATAAGGTCAGTTTTTTTTTTTTGGCTTTCTTTGAAACTGAAATACACTATTTATGTTATTCCTGAAATAAGAGAGAACAGGAGAGAAAAGAACAATGACTAATGAGGCCTATGAACTCAAAAGTAGTTAAGCAAATAATATTTTGATTCAACTAGTTAGGGTAGAAAGCTAACAGAAAAGAGTGTCTTTATTGTGGAAGGTAGGAGTGCTTGGTTTTGGTATATGTGCAAGTAATCATAGTGTTATACTTGTAGTTTTTTGTTTGTGGAGTTTTGGTAATGTTTGTTGTTTCGAATAAGATTGATTATAGTATTACTTTATGGTAGTCTTGTTTCTGTTATTATTTGTTTGTGTTAATACCTATTGGTCCTATGTAATGTCTTTTTTAAACTTTTTTTTTTCTTGAGCCGCGGGTCTATCGGAAATTGACTTTTTATCTCACTTTTGAGTTAGTGGTACGGATCAGCGTACACTTACCCTTCCCAAATCTCATTTTGTCTAAATATATTGAGTATATTATTATTGTTGAAAAAGTTAGAGATAATGATAAAAAATACATTGTAATTATCACATTTTTATGAGTTTCCTAGCTACATGGACTATTTGATGTTTGAGTATTCTATTTGAATTTTCACCAACTTTTTATCAAAACATTAAACTTTAACCAAAATTTTGAATTGATCAAAACTCATCCATATTCTGAACACAAATCAAATATGTAAATTCAGCGCAAAAAACGTTCAAAACCTCATGAGATCATTGAAGAAGCAATATGAGGTTGCCTTGACCATAAGTCGACGGTGGTCAAACTTAACTTTTCACAATACTAAAATTTCAACTATGATCTTTTCACATGACCGAAGAGCCTCGGTCCTACAAACCATTTAACCAAGTAATAAATCACCCTCCAGGACATGAAGTAGCTCGTAAAACTCAAATTCAACTTCGATAATCTAAAATGTTGAATTTGGTCAAATTTCTCAAAATAAAATATTTTAAATCGCAAACTATTGTAATTTATAGTAGAAACTTAGTTTCTAAGTAAAAAAAATTATTTTAAAAAATTATATATTTAAATTCAGACATAACATTAATTAGTTTGATCCAGTAAATTAAACAAATTAAAACACAAGGAGCCGTAGGTAATTTCGTGTAAATATTAATGCCTATACCTGAAGTGGAGGAGTGGGAAATTAATAATAATTTTTAAAAATATTTTAAATTATTAACTATTAGTTATCATGATTCATAGTAATTAATCTCTTAATATATGAATTTTACTTTTCAAAAATTTAAAATTCAATATCTAATTTAAAATTTTACACCTAATATTAATTAATTTAACCCTCATAAGATAAACAAAGTAAAACAAAGCCAATAAGCATTTGGGGAAATTTAGTTGAAAGTGACAAAAGAGTTTGAAAATGAGGTGTAGGTGACTCAAGTTTTAATAATTGAGTGGAGGTGACGATTACTTTATTATGGATTAAGAATGTTGGAGAAGTTTAAAAATAGCCTACAAATTTTTAAATTTACACTTTGATCCAAATATTAAACTAATATAACGAGAAACGGAGGCAAAAAGATGTGTTTCTCTCTTCTCATCCGTTGTTGTTTTCTCTCTCTTCGCGATTTTCGTTGTTCATTGTTGCTGCTACTTTATTCATCATCTTCTGCTTCATTATCATCCTTCTTCTACTTCACTATAATCTTCATCTTTTTCTTGTCAACCATTGTTGCTGTTTTTACCGCTACTGTTGTTACTTGACCAATTTTTTAGGTCAAATTTTATTTCGTACATCACTTTGACATTACTTCATAGGTGATTTTGGTAAGTAAAATTATGATTTTTAGTTGAATTTGTCATCTGGGTAAAATGATATTGTTGTTTTTTCAGAGTTGCTATAATGGATCAATTAAAGTTACCCAAGTTATCCACACCCCCTACAATTGGTATCAAAGCCTACGTTATTTAAAGTTACGGAAGTAGTATACATTTGAATTTATTTGATTAATTTATTAATTATGATAAAATTAGATTTAGATATCCACACACAACTAAAAATAGATCCATTAGAGCTATAATAGATCTATTAAAGTTACCCAAGTTATCCGCACCCCAGATATTATAAGAAAAGAAAAAGACACAAGAAATATAAGAAATACACGAAATTAAAATATAAGTATAAGAAACCAAGAAAAAGATATTATGTAAAAAATTATAAACATAAAAGACCATATAGGAAAAATAAATCTATAAAAGAATGTACTTGTTATAATTGTGACCGAAGAACATTTTGTTTATAGAAGAACATGTTGTTTAATAAAACTAGGTATTTTCTGAGTTGAAGCAAAACCCTCTCTTGTACACAAAACTTTCGAATTATTTAATAAAAATAGGTATATTTTCAAGGAAACAGCTATGGATCATCAAACAGCTATGGAAAATCTAGAATTATCATATTTACCAGAATAGATATTTATATTTGTGATAGCTAAATTCATAAATTCCTGACAATCATGATATGATAAAATAAGTTCATGTTAGTTACTTTATAGTAGGATTATTCGAAAAATAGCATGTTAAGAAGTTTATTAGCAAAGTGGAAAAGGAGAAAAATTCCTAAGAACTATGTCATCCTAAACGTGAAACCGGTGAGGCAAGAAAGCCGTGATAGGGGAGTAGCCAGAGTAGAGGCGTTGTTTAAGGAAAAAATATCCAGATTACCATGCTAATAGTGACCGAAGAACATGTTATTTAAGAATAATCTAGTATATAGTAATCTAAAATGATCATTTTGTTATGTGTACAATTGAAGAAAATATTTTGAAAAAGCATCATATGAAAAATGAATACTTATTTATCTGACGAAATGGTAGATAAATTTAAAATACTTGTTTTGTATGTACTTAAGGATATAGAAATTGTAAATATAAGAAAAATCATATTGGAAAAAATATTTGATAAAGATTTTATGACTAGAATAAATTACATACCACACCAACCTAGCTACTCTTACAAATACTTACATACCAAACCTACACCTCAACCATAATAAATTATGTATATTTAGAATATAGAAAAATAGATATGAAAAATATTTAATTAGTAGAAAAACTAATGGAAACCAATCTAGAAAAATATATGAGAACTAAAGATATAAAATATATAGAATTCCTTAATGAAAATATACAAGAATTATTAAGATTAAAACAAACAACTAATAAATAATATGATAAAACAATTAATTACTAGAATCCAATTCCAAGTTATCCATGTTATTCGTAGAAACCTAAGCATAATATAATAATATGACAAGTTATATATCTGATGAAACTAAGATACTTGTTTTATATATCATAAAAGACTTAGAATTAGAAGACATAAAAAAAATAATATAGGAAAAAATATTTGATTTTGAAGATGAGTTACTAAGTACTAATTGGATAGAAGATGAATTTGAAAATATAGATTTCTATGGTATAAATAATTCAGATAGTTATTATTCAGATGGATATTATACAGATTAAAAATGTTAGAATATATTAACAGAGTTAGAGAAAAATAAAGTTGGCTATACGAAGAAATTAATTATAGAAACCAGCTTAGAAAAGGAAGAGGACAATTAAGAGAAAGATTAATTTGGATAAATAAAACCATAAAACAACTAGAATTAAAAGACAGTTTAGAATATGATTTAGACATAGAATTATTCATAGACGAAAAAGACAGGATAATTAACGAAATAGATAACCTAGAATTTAATAGCAGATATAGTACAATTAGAATAAATTATTACAAAGAAATTTGCAGTATCACAACTACTTTAGGATAAAACGATAGACTATGAGTATTTAAAATATTGGAGACAAGATATAAAAGAAATAAGATTAACAAAAATACTTATGAAGGAGAATTTAATTGAATATTTTAGAACAAAAGATATAGAATATTTAGAATACCTCCAAAATAATATACAATAATTACAAAGACTAAGAGAAAAAACTAAAGAATATTATAATAAATCATTTAATCAAATATCATCCAATTACCCCCGAAGATATGAACATTAATAAAATTAAAATAAATAAACTAAAAATAAAAATATTTAGAGAAATTAAGAAACATCCACGCACAAATAAAAATAGATCTTTTAGAGCTATAATAGATCTATTTAAGTTACCCAAGTTATCCGCACCTCATATTTAAGTTACCCAAGTTATCTACACCCCCTACAATTGGATACCAGTACTCATCCATAACTATATTCACTTCCATCTGCTTCTACTATATATATAAATTTGTTATTTTCGTCTGAAAATTATAATTTTGGTAACTCTTTACAAAATATTTTTATTTTCTGAACTGCAAGTCTTTATGAGTTGAAGCACAACCCTCTCTTGTACACAAAACTTTTGAATTATTTAATAAAAACAGGTATATTTCCAAGGAAAAGATATGAATCATCAAACAACTATGGAAAATCTAGAATTATCAGATTTACTAGAATAAGTATTTATATTTATGATTATGAATAGCTAAATTCATAAATTCCTCACAATCATGATATGATAAAATAAGTTCATGTTAGTTACTTTATAGTAGAATTATTCAAAAAATAGCATGTTAAGAAGTTTATTAGCAAAGTGGAAAAGGAGAAAAATCCCTAAAGAACTATGACATCCTAAAGGTGAAACCGGTGAGGCAAGAAAGCCGTAATAGGGGAGTAGCCAGAGTAGTGACGTTGTTTAAGGAAAAAGTATCCAGATTACCATGCTAATAGTGACCGAAGAACATGTTATTTAAGAATAATCTAGTATATAGTAATCTAAAATGATCATATTTTGTTATGTATGATTGAAGGAAATATTTTGAAAAAGAATCATATGAAAAATGAATATTTATTTATCTGATGAAATGATAGATAAATTGTCTAACTCTTTTCCTTTTATTTCATTAAATATATTATTATCAAATATTATTTTTTGGTATATTCCTTCTTCATTTAAATATTCTTCCTTTGTTATTATTTTTATATCTTCTTCAGTTATTTGGTTCATTTTTATATCTTCTTCAGTCATTAATTCATCTAATTCACTATCTATTTCATTATCTGTTTCATTCTCTGAAATTTCATATATACTATCTTCACTTTCTAATTCATAATCTATATAATCTATCTGCATATATTCTATATTTTCTATTTTTATTTCTGATATTTGTTTCTTTTTTGGATTTTTTGGTAATTTACAATCTCTAGCTAAATGCCATAGTTTTCCACAACTATAACAAGTATATTCTTTTATAGATTTCTTTTTCCTATATGGTCTTTTATGTTTATAATTTCTTACATAATATCTTTTTCTTGGTTTCTTATACTTATATTTTGATTTCTTGTATTTTTTATATTTCTTATGTCTTTTTCTTTTCTTATAATATCTTGCTTCATATCCAAATTGAGGTGCTATTTTATCTTTGCAACATGCTAAATTTCTTATTAATGTTTTTTCCATTTTTATTTCTTCTTTATATTTTTCACATAGATTTTTATACCATTGTTGTAAAAATTTTATTCTTGCTCCTAGGGTATCTACTATTTTTGTTTCATTTCAACTCTTTATTATTCTTGAACTAAATGGTTTGGGTAATTTACTAACATATAATCTTTCTATTTTTTTACTTTCTTCTGTATTATATGTCCTTTATAATAATATTCTTTAAATGCGCACGTATATTCATTTATATAGCACATATTACATATTGCTAGTTTTAACATTAAATTTTTATTTATGTCTTTTTCTTTATTTTGCTCTTCTTCTTCTGTTGTTACACAACTAAATTCATCTCTTATAGCTATTTCATATATTTTCAATATTTCTGTTAGTAGTATTTTAGTAGTTGTTGATGTTCTTTCTATTTTATTATCAGATCTTAATACTTTTTTACTTGCTTCAGCTAGGTTTAAAAACCATAATTTTACTGTTCCTATTAATGTTTTTTCTATATATTCTGGTCTGTTTGTTGTATCTATTTTATTATCTAATAATTATTTTGATATATATCCTACCCATAGTTGTATTATTTTATTTGTGTCTATTACACAGTCTAAATCTAAAAAGTTGTAATTAATTATTTGTTTTGGTGTCCATTTATTATATTCATCCTTTGGATTATATATTTTAAACTTATTTTTGTAATTATATATTGGTTTTCTTATTTCTGATGTACTAGGTATTAAATGGTCAAATACCCCCCAACCTTTACCCCAAATCCCAACTACACACTTATACTTTGAGAAGGTCCTATGACCCCCGTGAACTATTTTAAAATGAAATAATTACCCCTCCAACGCTGACATGGCAAGAGAGTGTGTTTCACTCTCTTTAAAGAGAGTGAAAACGGAAATATTTTATTCAAAATTTATTTTTAATATTTTTTAAATAAATATATATAATTTTAATTATTATTTTTCTTTCTTCTTCTTCTTCTTCTTCTACTTTTCTTCTTCTCCAATTCTTCTTCTTCAATGGCATCCAAGAATGGCAATTAATTTTCTTCTTCTTCTTCTTCTTCTTCTTCTTCTTCTTCAACGGCATCCAAGAACCCATCAATGGCAATTAAATCTTTCTTCTTCTTCTTCTTCTTCTTCTTCTTCTTCAATGGCATCCAAGAACCCATATATGGCAATTAATTTTTTTTTCTTCTTTAATTCTTCTTCCTCTTCTTCTTCTTCTTCTTCTTCTTCTTCTTCTTCTTCTTCTTCTTCTTCTTCTTCTTCTTCTTCTTCTTCAATGGCATCCAAGGACCCATCAACAACAATTAATTTTTTTTCTTCTATTTTTTCTTCAATGGCATCCAAGAACTCATCAATGACATTTCTTTTTATTCTTCTTCTTTTTCAATGGCATCCAAGAACTCGAATTATGTGAGAATGTTGAATCAATTCAGATTGGTAAATATAGTCACCGAAATTTTGAATTTTTCGACGCCATCACTGTCACGGTGCTATTTTGTGAAAATTGAATATTTTTTGGACATTAATTGTTGATTTGATTTTGATAAGATTACATATCGTGTGAATTCCATATGATTCATTATACCATTGAAGAAGAAGAAGAATAGAAGAAGAGAAAGAAGAACATGATGATGATGATGATGGCATGGCATGACATGGAATTATTTTTTTATAGTAAAAAAATGATATATGACATGGAATTACGTGGCATGACACATGGCAACGCGTGTAGACAAATCAAAATAAAATCTGGGTATGAGTTTTTAGAAGGGTATATATTCCACTTTAAAATAGTTAGGGGTGTAATAATTTTATTTTAAAATAGTTCAGGGGGGTCATAGGACCCTCTGAGAGTATAAGTGTGTAGTTGGGATTTGGGGTAAAGGTTGGGAGGGTATTTGACCATTTTCTCTATTTTTACTTAGAGTATTTACTTCTGTATTTATTAGTTCTAGATTTTCTTTATTAATTACTTTTTTTTCTTCATTAATTTCTAGTTTTCCTATGTTTTTCAAAATTTCTGTATATGTTTCACTATCTTCCGAATCATAATTATTTTTGTCTTCAGCATCTATTGTGTTTATTTCTAATTCACTGGTTTCTAATTCTTTATTTTTTATTTCTAATTTTTCTTTAAATTGATTTATCTCAATTAATAATTTTGTTCTTTATTTTTTTCTTCTTTTTCTTTCTGTCTTTTTTTCATACAAATCTTTTAGCATTTGTAGTTCTTTTTCTAATTCAGCAATCCTACTATTTTTAGTTTCTTTTATTTTTCGTATTTCTTCTGTGGTTTGTTGTTTTATTTTATCTATTCCCTTTTTTCTGTCTATTTCTTCATTTTCTCTTTCTATTCTTACCATGACTGTCAACTTATCTTCTAATTTTAATTCTTCTTTTTCTATCATTAAATATAAGTGTTCACCTATTTTCTTATATCTACTTCCTAAATTAGAGAATACTATTTTTATTTTTAATCCTTCGTGATTTTCATATGTTTTTTCATCTATTATAAATTCTTCTTTGTTCATTTTATTTAAACGTATATAGGTTATGTTGATATATATATTCTAGACTATCTATTGTTGATTCTAAATTTGATATTTCTTCTTTTTATGCATTCATTGAATTTTTGCTAACTCCGATAATTATGTTATACTGTAGTCTTTCTATCCTTATTTTTAATTCTTTACATTTTTCAGATATTATTTGTTTTAATTCTTTATATTTTTGTGGATTCATCTAAACAATATTTATAATATTTTTGTGGATATCTAAATCTAATTTTATCATAATTAATAAATTAATTAAATAAATTCAAATATATACTACTTCCGTAACATTAAATAACGTAGGCTTTGGTACAAATTGTAGGGGGTGCGGATAACTTGGGTAACTTAAATAGATCTATTATAGCTCTAATGAATCTAGTTTTATTTGTGCGTGGATGTTTATTAACTTCTCTAAACATTTTTATTTTTAGTTTATTTATTTTTATTTTATTAATGTTCATATCTTGGGGGGTGATCGGATGATATTTGATTAAATGTTTAACTATAATATTCTTTAGTTTTTTTCTCTTAGTCTTTGTAATTCTTGTATATTATTTTGAAGGTATTCTAAATATTCAATATCTTTTGTTCTAAAATATTCAATTAAATTCTCTTTTACAAGTATTTTTGTTAATCTTATTTCTTCCACATCTTATCTCCAATATTTTAAATACTCATAGTCTATCATTTTATCCTAAAGTAGTTGTAATACTGCAAATTTCTTTGTAATTATTCATTCTAATTGTACTATATCTGATATTAAATTCTAGGTTATCTATTTCGTTAATTATCCTGTCTTTTTCATCTATGAATAATTCTATGTCTAAATCATATTCTAAACTATCTTTAAATTTTAGTTGTTTTATAGTTTTATATAACCAAATTAATCTTTCTTTTAATTGTTCTCTTCCTCTTCTAAGCTGGTTTCTATAATTAACTTCTTCATATAGCCAACTTTGTTTTTGTCTAACTCTTTGAATATATTCTAGCATTTTTAATCTGTATAATATCCAGCTAAATAATAACTATCCGAATAATAATTTCTACCATAGAAATCTATATTTTCTAATTCATCTTCTATCCAATTAGTATTTAGTAACTCATCTTCAAAATCAAATATTTTTTCCCATATTATTTTCTTTATGTCTTCTAATTCTAAGTCTTTTATGATATATAAAACAAGTATCTTAGTTTTATTAGATATATAACTTCTCATATTATTCATATTATGATTATAGTAATTTCTTTTTTGTATCTAATTCTTCTTTTGAATTTATTATTTTTTGAACGATATGTTGTTGCATTTTTACTCCACTTTTATCTATTTGTATTCATAAAAACTCTATTTGGTTTTTCATTATTTTGGCTTTCTTTTCACTTAAACTTATTCCCCATTTTTCTATTATATCTCTAAATTGTTCTAATAATTTTAAATGTTCCTCTTTAGTTTTTGTATATAGTAGTATATCATCTATGTATACTATACAATTAGGTAATTGTTTAAAGTAACTATCCATAAAGTGCTGGTATCTACCTGGTGCATTTTATATCCAAATGGTAATACGTTCCATTCATAAAATCTTTTTGGTACCGTAAATGCGGTTAATTCCTTAGAATCTTCATCTAACTTTAAGTGGTAAAATCCTAATTTACAGTCAAATTTACTAAAGTCGTTATATCCTTGTATTTGTCTTATTTTTAATATCTTTTTTTGGTATTGGATAATTGTATGTCATAGTTTTTGCATTTAAATTTCTATAGTCAATGACCATTCTACTTTTTCCTCTTTTTTGTTCACTATGTTTATTTACTATAAATGCTAGACTATTGTGTTTACTATTATTTTTTTTGTATATATTGTTTTTCTAATAATTCATCTATATGCATTTTAAATTCTTTTAAATTGTCAAAATTATATGTTAATGGTTTTTGAGTTATTATGCTATTTTTATCTATTAATTCATTTTTTTGTAGTAGTTTATATTTTTTTCCATCCTTTTAATGGATCTTCACTATATAATTGTCTTAATCTTTTCTTTATTATTTCTACCTTATCTATTGAAAATATAGTTATTTCTTTTTTATTTAAGAAAAATACAACTAGTTCTACCGTGTCTTCTGTATTTTTTATATTTTCTAACTTTAGTGTAATTTTTTCACTTTCTTTTATCCAATTAGTTTTCTTTCTTATTTTATTAATAACTCTTTTTGCTCTTACTTTTTGTTTACATGGTGTTGTAAATCACCAATCTGTTTTAATTATTATATGTGGGTATAATTTATCTAAAAATGACATTTCTAAAAGCATATCTTTTGATGTTAGTTCATAATTATAGATTCTTCTATCGTTATTATTTTATTCCATATCTGTATTTTTACATTCTTAGCTTTATATGTAATTAAACTTCTTTCATTATTAAATTATTTGACTACTATTAGTACTTTTAGCTTATCCCATTTACCTTCTGGTAAACAGTTGTATCTATATAAGTTTGTTTCTGCTCCTGTATCTATCATATGTGTATAATACCTATTATAATATCCTTCTACTATTATTTTTACAAGTACGTATATTTTCATATCATGTTAAAACTCTTTTTATGAATTATCTTTCTTTATTATCTATTATAGATAATTGTGTATGTTCTATATTGTATAATTTTACTTGTTCTAACCATTTTATTCCTAATATTATGTCTGCTTTTTGCATTTCTTCCTTATTTCAAATTCTATTTTTATTTTTCTAACTCCTATTATTATTTCTTTTTCTGCCGTATCTTTAATGTTTATTAGACTCCTTGGTAGATCAGGGCATATATTACTAATATATCTATTAGAGATATAATAGATCTATTAAAGTTACCCAAGTTATCCGCTCCCCCTACTATTGGTATCAGAGACTGTGTTATTTAAAGTTACGGAAGTAGTATATATTTGAATTTATTTAATTAATTTATCAATTATGATAAAATTAGATTTAGATATCCATCAAAATATTATAAATATTGTTTAGATGAATCCACAAAAATATAAAGAATTAAAACAAATAATATCTGAAAGATGTAAAGAATTAAAAATAAGGATAGAAAGACTACAGTATAACATAATTATCGGAGTTAGCAAAAATTCAATAAATGCATAAAAAGAAGAAATATCAAATTTAGAATCAACAATAGATAGTCTAGAATATATATATCAACATAACCTATATACGTTTAAATAAAATGAACAAAGAAGAATTTATAATAGATGAAAAAACATATGAAAATCACGAAGGATTAAAAATAAAAATAGTATTCTCTAATTTAGGAAGTAGATATAAGAAAATAGGTGAACACTTATATTTAATGATAGAAAAAGAAGAATTAAAATTAGAAGATAAGTTGACAGTCATGGTAAGAATAGAAAGAGAAAATGAAGAAATAGACAGAAAAAAGGGAATAGATAAAATAAAACAACAAACTACAGAAGAAATATGAAAAATAGAAGAAACTAAAAATAGTAGGATTGCTGAATTAGAAAAAAAACTACAAATGATAAAAGATTTGTATGAAAAAAGACAGAAAGAAAAAGAAGAAAAAGATGAAGAACAAAAATTATTAATTGAGATAAATCAATTTAAAGAAAAATTAGAAATAAAAAATAAAGAATTAGAAACCAGTGAATTAGAAATAAATACAATAGATGCTGAAGAAATAGATAATTATGATTCGGAAGATAGTGAAACATATACAGAAATTCTAGCAAACATAGGAAAACTAGAAATTAATGAAGAACAAGAAGTAATTAATAAATAAAATCTAGAACTAATAAGTACAGAAGTAAATACTCTAGATAAAAATATAATACCTAGTAAATCGGAAATCAGAAAACCAACATATAATTACAACAGTAAGTTTAAAAGATATAATCCAACGGATGAATATAATAAATGGACACCAAAACAAATAATTAATTAGAACTTTTTAGATTTAGACTGTGTAATAGACACAACTAAAATAATACAACTATGGATAGGATATATGTCAAAACAATTATTAGATAATAAAATAGATACAACAAATACACCAGAATATATAGAAAAGACATTAATAGGAACAGTAAAATTATGATTTTTAAACCTAGCCGAAGCAAGTAAAAAAGTATTAAGATCTGATAATAAAATAGAAGGAACATCAACAACTACTAAAATACTACCAACAGAAATATTGAAAAAATATGAAATAGCTATAAGAGATGAATTTTGCAGTGTAACAACAAAAGAAGAAGAGAAAAATAAAGAAAAAGATATAAATAGAAATTTAATGTTAAAACTAGCAATATGTAATATGTGCTATATAGATGAGTAAACGTGCACATTTAAAGAATATTATTATAATGAAACATATAATACAGAAGAAAGTAAAGAAATAAGAAGATTATATTTTAGTAAATTACCTGAACCATTTAGTTCAAAAATAATAAAGAGTTGGCATGAAGCAAAAATAGTAGATGTCCTAGGAGAAAGAATAAAATTTTTACAACAATGGTATAGAAATCTATGTGAAAAATATAGAGAAGAAATAAAAATGGAAAAAACATTAATAAGAAATTTAGCATGTTGTAAAGATAAAATAGTACCTCAATTTGGATGTGAAGAAAAATATTATAAGAAAAGAAAAAGACATAAGAAATATAAGAAATACAAGAAATCAAAATATAAATTTATGAAACCAAGAAAAAGATATTATGTAAAAAATTATAAACATAAAAGACCATATAGGAAAAAGAAATCTATAAAAGAATATACTTGTTATAATTGTGAAAAACTAGGACATTTAGCTAGAGATTGTAAATTACCAAAAAACGTAAAAAAGAAATAAATATCAGAAATAAAAATAGAAAATACAGAATGTATGCAGATAGATTATACAGATTATGAATTAGAAAGTGAAGTTAATATATATGAAATTTCGGAGAATGAAACAGATAATGAAATAGATAGTGAATTAGATGAATCAAATGACTGAAGAAGATATAAAAATGAACCAAATAACTGAAGAAGCTAGAAAAATAATAACAAAGGAAAAATATTTAAATGAAGAAGGAACAGACAAAAAAATAATATTTGATAATAATATATTTGATGAAATAAAATAAAAAGAGTTAGACTTAAGTGTAGAGAAAATATTTAAAATACCAACAATAAAAAATATATTTAGTAGAAAAAAGGAAGAATACTACGTAGTAAGTCAAAAAGAACATGTAATAGACTGTAGGTATGCAAAAGGAAGAGTTAGTATACCACTAGTAACAAAGAGAATGATTAATAAAGAAATAAACGATATAAAAAGTAAAGACCCAATAAAATATGTAAACCTTGGAGGAACAGAGATATTAATAAAAACATGTTTTAGAGAATGAATAGATACACCTATAGAATTATATTTAGTAGATGATAGAATTATAAAACCTATAGAAAAATGTATAATAACTGCCATAAAAGGAAATTTAATATAACAAAAATTTAAATTTATAATAAGTGCGAATTATTCAGTAGCAATAACATATAAAAATATAGATAAATCATTAGTATTATATTGGAAAATATTAGGAATAGAACTAACCCCAGGAAGTAAAATATTTACAGCAAGATGTAAAAATCTATATGTATTGACAACAAAACATAAAATAACAGGAAAAAATAAAATTAATAAAATACAAATAGAAAGTCCTTTTGAACAATTCGTAAAAATAATTCATAATAATGATTATAGTTACAAAAATATAGACATAGAAGAAGATTTAGAAATAATAAATGATAGAATAAGTACATCAAAAAGAATAACTCATGAAAAAACAGAATCATCAAACTCATCCTAAAGAACAAGTTATAAAACAACTCCAACAGTTAATTTAAATCAATATTACATAACAGGAACAATAAATGAAAAAGAATATTTATTACTCTTAAACACAGGACAAGAAGAAAATTATATAAGCAAAATATCTAGTAAAAAGCGAAGAAATAAAATCTAATAGTAATATATGCCCAGATCTACCAAGGAGTCTAATAAACATTAAGGATACGACAGAAAAAGAAATAGTAATAGGAGTTAGAAAAATAAAAATAGAATTTGAAATAAAGGAAGAAATGCAAAAAAAAGAAATAATATTAGGAATAAAATGGTTAGAACAAGTAAAACCATACAATATAGAACATACACAATTATCTATAACATATAATAAAGAAAGATTATTCATAAAAAGAGTTTTAACATGATATGAAAATATATGTACTTGTAAAAATAATAGTAGAAGGATATTATAATAGGTATTATACACCTATGATAGATACAGAAGCAGAAGCAAACTTATGTAGATACAACTGTTTACCAGAAGGTAAATGGGATAAGCTAAAATTACCAATAGTAGTCAAAAGATTTAATAATGAAGGAAGTTAAATTACATATAAAGCTAAGAATGTTAAAATACAGATATGGAATAAAATAATAACGATAGAAGAAATCTATAATTATGAACTAACATCAAAAGTTATGCTTTTAGGAATGTCATTTTTAGATAAATTATACCCACATATAGTAACTAAAATATGTAGACAAAAAGTAAAAGAAAAAAGAGTTATTAATAAAATAAGAAAGAAAACTGATAGGATAAAAGGAAGTGAAAAAATTACACAAAAATTAGAAAATATAAAAAATACAGATGACACAGTAGAACTAGTTGTATTTTCGATAAATAAAAAAGAAATAACTATATTTTCAATAGATAAGGTAGAAATAATAAAGAAAAGATTAAGACAATTATATAGTGAAGATCCACTAAAACGATGGAAAAAAACATAAAACTCCTATAAAAATTGAATTAATAGATAAATATAGTATAATAACTCAAAAACCATTAACATATAATTTAGACGATTTAAAAGAATTTAAAATGCATATAGATGAATTATTAGAAAAATAATATACATAAGGATAATGGGCTCGTCTATTAGAAGTTATTAGTTGCTATGGAGGTTTGGAACCATTTTGATCGCTACAAAAAAGTAATAGTAAACACAATAGTCCAGCATTTATATTAAATAAACATAGTGAACAAAAAAGAGGAAAAAGTAGAATGGTTATTGACTGTAGAAATTTAAATGCAAAAACTGTGACATAAAATTATCCAATATCAAGTAAGATATTAAAAATAAGACAAATACAAGGATATAACTATTTAGTAAATTTGATTGTAAATCAGGATTTTACCACTTAAAGTTAGATGAAGATTCCAAGGAATTAACCGCATTTACGGTACCACAAGATTTTTATGAATGGAACATATTACCATTTGGATATAAAAATGCACTAGGTAGATACCAACACTTTATGGATAGTTACTTTAAACAATCACCTAATTGTATAGTATACATAGATGATATACTAATACATACAAAAACTAAAGAGGAACATTTAAAATTATTAGAACAATTTACAGATATAATAGAAAGATCGAGAATAAGATTAAGTGAAAAGAAAGCCGAAATAATGAAAAACCAAATAGAGTTTTTAGGAATACAAATAGATAAAAGTGGAGTAAAAATGCAACAACATATAGTACAAAAAATAATAAATTCAAAATAAGAATTAGATACAAAAAATAAAATACAATCATTTTTAGGATTAGTAAACCAAGTAAGGAAATATATACCAAAATTAACAGAAAACCTAAAGACTTTACAGAAAAAATTAAAAAAGGATGTAGAATATAATTACAACGATAAAGACAAAAACAAGTTCAGAAAATAAAAATATTTTGTAAAAAGTTACCAAAATTACAATTTCCAGACGAAAATAAAATAATTATATATATAGTAAAAGCAGACGCAAGTGAATATAGTTATGGAGGAGTACTAAATATAGATATGAAGAAGAAAAATTAGAACACCATTGTAGATACTACTCGGGTACATTTAATGAAATAGAAATAAAATGGGAAATAAATAGAAAAGAATTATGTTCATTATATAAATGTTTATTAGCATTTGAACCATATATTGTATATAACAAATTTATTGTGAGGACAGATAATACCCAAGTTCGATGGTGGTTAACAAGAAAAATACAAAACTCAATTACGACGAAGGAAATTCGAAGATTAGTATTGAGTATATTAAATTTTACATTTACGATTGAAGTAATCAAGACTGACAAGAATGTTATTGTAGATTACATATCAAGACAAAGCTACTCAAACTGATTTACCAATGGAAGAAGCTGATGTCAAAGATACCCAAACAGACTTAATAATACAAGTGTTTGAACAAATGAAGTTATTACAAGAACGAGTTATCACATTAACTACTGAAGTTACAGATGTAAAAGTCAAGGTTGAGCACTATAAAAAACAAGAAAAAGCTATTAGAAAAGATACTGTGCAGGAAGAGCACATTAAAAAACTAGACCTAGAAGGTGACGATGAGAAACACCTAAAAACTCAAATTACTAACGAAATTACAGTTACAGCTGCAGGCGCATGAGATGTATCTAAAGGAAAAAATATAGTCACTCAAAATAAACCTGAACCACCAAAGAAAAAGAATTATAACCTCAATAGATATTCTCAAAACCATATACACCAAATATACAAAAATCAAAGTCATCCATACCTCCCCAGATACACACATATTCTGAATCACTCAATCAACAAAAGCAGACTTATAACCATATCACTCGTACATATATTGATAATATTTATACTTTACAAAAATTGTTAAATACAAAACCTATCAAGAGTAAAGATTTAGCAAAACAACACCAAGGATATATTACACAAAAATGTCAGAACTATAACAAACTTATTGCTTTGCCTGGCACCAGTGCAAACTTAATTACTTCATGTTACTATTATGGATTATTATCTATAGTTTACACAACTACTGGAGAAGAATTAACAGGAATTCCAGACATTTATAAAGGATTTATGGATTATAAGAGGATTATGAAGGGACAGTTATTCTATGTCCGTTTCTACTCAGCACCAGCAGAAATATTGTTTGATGAAATAAAACAGACAATTACTGTTGTCAAGATAGGAATGACATGATATTATATTATCCCTGAAGAAATATGCGAACAACAAGAGATAACGAAAAATCAGATACCGAACTTCTACCGAAACAAGAGAGTTATTGGACTTAGCAGTATATTGACTGAGTTAGCAAATAATTATGTAAATCAAAACATAGTTTGGATTTACTATAAAAGAAATCAATTATTGGTTTACTCTACTTATAAAAATATTATAGAAAATGATAGAGAAGAGATAAGAAAATGGGTCATAATGATCCTAAAACCAGAAGCGTTACCAGTCATAAGATCTATTACGAAAGGAGTTATTTCAGAAGAAGCTACAGATCAATTCTGTAGATAGGTTGGCCAAAGAGACGATGACCACATATGCAGCAGATGTAGTGGTAGACACAACTTTATTCCATATGTGATGCTACAATAGCAAGAAGATAAAAAAGCAACAGATACGACAAGGAGAAGATGAAAAGAAGATAACAACGGGGCAATAATTGAAGAGAAAAAGATAATAAGAGATAGAAAGTGATATGTGAATTATTGTATAGCCTTTTAAATCTTGTTACGTAAATAAGTTGTATAGTCATTATTATTAGGAAAACTTTTTAGCCATTAATAGCTTTAACTTTTTAGGCATAGGCTTTTTGACTTTCTTGTATAATAATTATTAGGTAGATATCATAATTTTTTGAAGAATTTTTGTAAAAAGCTAGGGATACGTGTAAAGAATAGGTACAGTGTAAAATATTCATTTTTCCTTTATAAATAGAGGAACTGAAGGCAGATGGAGGGCAAGTCTTCATGAGTTGAAGCAAAAACCCCTCTTGTACACAAACCTTTTGAATTATTGAGTAAAAACAGGTATATTTCCAAGGAAAAGCTATGAATCATCAAACAACTATGAAAAATCTAGAATTATCAGATTTACCATAACAGGTATTTATATTTATGATTATGAATAGCTAAATTCATAATTCCTGACAATCATGATATGATAAAATAAGTTCATGTTAGTTACTTTATAGTAGAATTATTCAAAAAATAGCATGTTAAGAAGTTTATTACCAAAGTGGAAAAGGAGAAAAAATCCTAAAAACTATGCCATCCTAAAGGTGAAACCAGTGAGGCAAGAAAGCCGTGATAGGGGAGTAGCCAGAGTAGAGGCGCTGTTTGAGGGAAAAGTATCTAGATTACCATGCCAATAGTGACCGAAGAACATCTTGTTTAAGAATAATCTAGTATATAGTAATTTAAAATGATCATATTTTATTATGTGTATGATTGAAGGGAATATTTTGAAAACGACATCATATGAAAAATGAATACTTATTTATCTGACGAAATGGTAGATAAATTTAAAATACTTGTTTTGTATGTTCTAAAATAGAAATTGTAGATATAAGAAAAATCATATTGGAAATAATATTTGATAAATATTTTATGACTAGAATAAATTACATACCACACCTACCTACCTACTCTTACAAATACTTACATACCAAACCTACACATCAACCATGATAAATTATGTATATTTATAATATTGGAAAATGGACATGAAAAATATACAATTAATAGAAAAACTAATGAAAACAAATCTAGAAAAATATATGAGAACTAAAGATATAAAATATATAGAATTCCTTAATGAAAATATACAAGAATTATTAAGATTAAAACAAACAACTAATAAATACTATGATAAAGCATTTGATTACTAGAATCCAATTCCAAGTTATTCGTAGAAACCTTAGCATAATATGAATAATATGACAAGTTATATATCTGATGAAACTAAGATACTTGTTTTATATATCATAAAAGACTTAGAATTAGAAGACATAAATAAAATAATATGGGAAAAAATATTTGATTTTGAAGATGAGTTACTAAGTACTAATTGGAAAGAAGATGAATTAGAAAATATAGATTTCTATGGTAGAAATAATTCAGATATTTATTATTCAGATGGATATTATACAGATTAAGAATGCTAGAATATATTCAAAGAGTTAGAGAAAAATAAAGTTGACTATATGAAGAAATTAATTATAGAAACCATCATAGAAAAGGAAGAGGTCAATTAAAAGAAAGATTAATTTGGATAAATAAAACCATAAAACAACTAGAATTAAAAGACAGTTTAGAATATGATTTAGACATAGAACTATTCATAGACGAAAAAGACAGGATAATTAACGAAATAGATAACCTAGAATTTAATATCAGATATAGTACAATTAGAATAAATTATTACAAAGAAATTTGTAGTGTTACAACTACTTTAGGATAAAATGATAGACTATGAGTATTTAAAATATTGAAGACAAGATGTGGAAGAAATAAGAGCAACAGAAATACTTATGAAAGAGAATTTAATTAAATATTTTAGAACAAAAGATATAGAATATTTAGAATACCTCCAAAATAATATACAAGAATTACAAAGACTAAGAGAAAAAAAAAAGAATATTACAGTAAAGCATTTAATCAAATACCATCCAATCACCCCCCAAGATATGAACATTAATAAAATTAAAATAAATAAACTAAAAATAAAAATGTTTAGAGAAGTTAAGAAATATCCATGCACAACTAAAAATAGATCCATTAGAGCTATAATAGATCTATTAAAGTTACCCAAGTTATCCGCACCCCCCTACATGAACATTAATAAAATTAAAATAAATAAACTAAAAATAAAAATGTTTAGAGAAGTTAAGAAATATCCACACACAACTAAAAATAGATCCATTAGAGCTATAATATATCTATTAAAGTTACCCAAGTTATCCGCACCCCCTATAAGGACAAACTAATTAATATTTACGGTGAATTTAAATATAAAATTTTTAGATTTTTTGAAGTAAAATTTGCATATTTTGAAATTACATAAAAATATTATAAGTCACAACAGTAATAATTCAAAATATTTCAAAAATCTTGAATATTCATTAGATTATTCAAATAGTAGTTAAGACAATCTTTTTCAACACGAAGGAAATATACATTTAACAACTAATTAGATTGTATATATAATGTCATTATTGAGAAAATGAAAGAAAGGGAATGAAAGAAAAGGTATAAAGGTCATTAAATGAATATTTTATATTTTTCAGAATTTTGTTATTAAAACAAATTTCATATAAGTAAAAATTAGTTTAAAAAAAATAATAAAATGGATTGGGTGACTTTCTGAGTAAGCCATCTAAAGTTGAGTGACTTTCTAAGTAAATTTCAAAGTTAAGTGACTTTATGGGATAAAAGTCCAAAGTTGAGTGACCGTTTAAGTTATTAACTCTATTTTTTCAACAATGGATATAACCTATTCATGAATCCAACATAAGAGCCATCTGTTTAAACAGATCACTCATCTATTGCAACAGATAAGTCATCTGTTGCAATGGAAGACTCATATGTTGGATTCATGTTTATGGTTCTATAGTGCTCATAACATAAATCGAACAAATGGGTCATCTGTTGCAACAGACTAGTTATCTGTTGTATCAGACAAGTTATCTATTGAAACATACTAGTTCTTTGTTGCAACAGACTAGTTATTTATTGCAACAAGGGAGTAATCTGTTTGGAAGAACATAAAACAGCTCCTGCCATAAACCCGACAGATAATCAATATGTTTCAACAGAAGGTCCATCCATTGAACGAATTCAAAACTCTTGCCATTTCTCCTGGATTCAAAATTGTTCTTTATGTCCAATAATCGACATATTTGTTGAGAAGAAGAAATGGATAGAAACATAAATTTTTCATTAAACAAAAAAAATTACATTAGGTAGGTAGATAAGATATAAATAAAAATAAAAATACATACGCTAAACATAACCTTATTATTATTATTATTATTATTATTATTATTATTATTATTATTATTATTATTATTATTATTATTATTATTGTCAGTCGGCCAATTGTTAACCGACAGCAGCAGGGCTCTCCTTAACCTGCAATCTCTCGGAGCATCCTTGCTCTCACTGCACCCAACTCCCACTGTAGGTCATTAACCTGCCTCTGAAGTTCCTGTCCAATGCCACATAGAATAGCAATGTCCTAAACAGGACCAACCATATCTAGAACACGCATGAATTGACAAAAAATATTAAAACCATCTGTTGCAACATAAGATCCACCTGTTGCCACAAACGCTCAATCCTTACCTCCAGATGTCGACATATTGAGAATAAGGAATAGATATAATGAAAATTAAATATTAAATAAGGATTAAAATTTCAAATTCAATCAAACATAGATTTTTGAATCCATTATATACAAATATATACAATAAAAAATAAAACATACATTAGGTTCCTCTCTTAGGTAGATCCGATATAATAAAAGAAAATGCATACGCTAAAAGAAAAAACATAACCTAATTATCATTATTATTATTATTTTTATTATTATTGTCAACCAGCCAATCATCATCCGGCAGCAGCAGGGCCCTCCTTAGCCTTGCTCTCATAGCACCCAACTCCCACCTTTCATGCCCTATTTTTGCCAAGGTGAAACAAAACATGACTTACAGACTCTAAAAGAATTGAATTTTTGTACAGAGTCTCCACCTAATTTTTAAGAAAAATAAGGAAACCTATTTATTTATCAACATCATTATTTATGGTTTTAGTCTGCAAAAGATAATTTAAGATTCTAGGTAAGGGTTCAAATTAACCCAAAAGAAAGGGGTTAGGCACCCTCCAGGATCCACAAAAGTGGTACCAGACTAGATTAAATTTATCAAAGAAGGAGGAGCTAAGAAATTAATTTGTTAAAAAATACAAGTCTTTAAAATAATGTAAAAGATGTATGTATATTAAGTACAAATCTATTGTTATAAAAATATATTTAAAGAGTACATAAGATATATGCAGAAAGTAAAAGGCATTTTGCAATTTATGAAAAGAAAAGACTACAATTTTTGTGATGTAAATGTGTGAATTAATTAATTATTTTAATTTATTCATGTGAATATTAACGGTCTAAGTTTCCCTAAACGCATACTATGTAAGTAAAGAATATTCCTACCCAACACCCCCAAAAAATTAATGTTTTCACTATGTTATATATGTACAATTACAAGGGAAAATACAAATATAAGATTCTTCTTTTGAATGTCATTTTTCGATAAGTATTTCCAAAAACCTGTACAAACACGTCAGTAACAAAGCCAAATAAACTCAAAACTATGTGTGCACATATGTACACAAATATTCATAAAAAATAATTTTTTATTAAAACGTAGGCTCGGATTAAGTTTTAGATGCGCCATGGCTACGAAGTGGTTGCTCGATTTATCGGTCATCCTAAATCGTCTTGCCAAGATACGCATCATAAAACTCTTTGTGTTGTCGTAATATTTTAATGATTTTATCATTGCCCGAGTTTATTTATTTTATTACGTAATATCTGTCTTTTTAATTTGGAAACACCTTGAAAATTGACGAAGAATTTCTTCATTGGACATTATTTATACTTGATATGAATAAATAAACTTGATAAAATAAAATTCTTAATTTGTAATGGGGTGACTTCAAATATCCAACAGACAGATATGTAATCGGCCGTGTGTTGGCCTTTGATATAAAATAAAGAATCTGAGAAAACATTGTTCATTTTTTGCAATGGGATGGCCTCAAAAACCGATAGAAAGATATTGTAATCGGACATGTGTTGTCCCTTGATACAAAATAATGAATCTGAGAAAATAAAGCCTGTCTTTTGTGATGGGATGGCCTAAAAAATCTAACGAAAAGATATTGTGTAATACCCCAAAGTTTCTTAACTAATTTCCTTCCAAGAATGTCAAGTGTTAGCTTATAAATTTAATTATATTTATTACATGAGGAATTTTTAATAATTTTATTTTTATTCATGTGAAAAATTCAATAAGCTTTCCATCGATATATAATTTGCCTAAATCTGATAACTGGGCAAGAAGTTATGACTATTTCAAGTTACCATCGTAAAACAACGCCATATTAGTCAGTGGCGCGCCATATTACAAGAGAAAATGACATTTTTCAAATTCAATTATGGGTCCACGATAGTGGCACGTCGCGCTAAACTTCCAAGTCGCAAAAGAAGTGGCAACACTATGGCTCCTCGTCGCGCCATTCCCCTATTTCCCAGTTGTCAAATTCCAATGACATGGCGTGATAGAGCCGCGTCGCGCTAGGGGTCCAGGTCGGGAAATTTTCACTGAAATTTAAAAGACGTGTCTAGGGTTAAAAGGGTCAATTTCTCACCCCTATTTAAGTTCTTTAACACGAGATTCAGCTATTTGGAACCCAAAATATACTAGTTTCTCTCAATTTTCTCTCAAGAACAAGCTAGGGTTTCAATTTCAAGAAAGTCTCTCCATCAATCTTTGATAAGCCAAGAACTAAGGTATGCATTGTATTAATTTATGGGTTCCTTTCATCCATGAAGCTCAAGAACCATATTTTAAATTATGAATCATAATATTTATGTTGTGGGTTGGTTGTAACCATGTTTATCTTGTTATATGATTACCAAGTTGGAATATTTATGTGATTTTCATGAAACTACATTAGAAAGTTAGTGAAATCCATAAATGAGTTATTTATAATGTATCAATTTGATGATTATGCCTATGCCCTAAGGGTGCATGCAAGGTATTTGATAAAATGCCCAGGAGGATAGAATTTATGCATTATAGTTAAATTGTGCTCCAAATGACAATGTATTCTTTATGAATTATAACTTTATATTTAAATGACTTCCATGCTATTAACATGCCTTGTAAATGTTGTTGGATTGGTCATGAATTAGCCTTATGAAATCATGCCACGTTTACATGCAAGCCTGTTATATACAAGCTTATGATAACCATGTACTATATAAAATCCCCAACTTATTGTATTATGTATTGTTGATGTTGGTCATGTACTCAAGAAAGTCATGTCTTGTCAGTTTCCTTCTATCGAGTCCTAGGGGTACTTGTACCCAAAAAATATTAGTTGTGTGCCTAGAATTAGTGTCATGTTTTCAAGATACTCTCAGTCAAGCCATGTTCAGTAGAATTCAGTCAGTCTCATGACTCAGGAAAATTCAATAATCTCAGTCAATTATCAGATCTCAGTAATATTCTGTTAGTCAACGAAACTCAGTTAACTCAGTCCAGTCAGTTCATTTAATCATGTTCAGTGTCTATTCAGATGGGAGTAGAAATTAGCACCGAGTGAACCCAAGGATAGGAACTCACCTGTTATATGAGGGTGTGATTCTTAGAAGCAATCCTTGCATTCCAGAACTACGTAACCAGCGTAGGTTGAGACATTATAGCCTGTTATATGAGGGTAGATGAGGTGGCTTAACCTGTTATATGAGGGTTCTCATCATTCTCACTAGAGTTACCTGTTTAATGAGGGTTACTCATAGATTGTCCTTACCAGTGGTGCGGTATTGACACCCTACCGATTGGGGTTACAGATTGGACCCCAACTCATCTATATTGCATTATTTGGGGCATGTCGGTAAAATGACTACTTCCCATAGTTTCATGTTATAGAATCAGGACTGTGAGATACAGTCATTCAGTCTCAGTAATAGAATTCAGATAGTTCTACAAAATTCAGGACTGTCAGATATAGTCAACTCAGAACAGTATGGAACTCAGCTAGTTCTATCAGATTCAAAACTGTCAGATACAATCACTCATGTTATCAGTTATATCAATATTCAGAACTCAGTTATCAGTCATGTAAGTTATTAGTAAATTCATGTTATCATGATCTCAGATATAGTTACTATGTTTCATCCATGTATTCTCATGTTTATATTAGTTAGTTAGCCAGTAATGTTTATGCATATGAACCCTATGCATTTAGACTACCTCACATGCATACCAGTATAATCAATCGTACTGATGTATTTGTGCTATGGTGTTTTATACAATAGGTTTAGAGACACGAGCTCCAGAGTATCAGTAGATTCCAGATATCAACAGTCAGTTAGTAGTGAGTTCTCATCCTTTGAGGATGATATGATTAGTTATTTCATTATTTCAGTACTTAGTTATTTCAGTACTTAGTTATTTCAGTAGTCAGAGTTAGTTGGGGACATGTCCCATCAACTCCTTATTCAGACAGTCATGTTTTAGAGGCTTTTTAGACTACAACATGTTTAGACAGTTTTGTTTTGGGTATTTATACCCCATTTCAGATGTTATGTCCTATGGTGATTTATTAGTTTTGAACCTTATGGCCTTTCAGTTTATGTTTTCAAATTTATTCAGTATAATATGCAGTGTAAAGGAACAAATATGATCATGGGTCAGTTTATGGTCCTTCGGGGTCATGAGCACCGTGTAAAATTCCCAGTACCAAATTTGAGGTGTTACAAACTTGGTATCAGAGCCTAAGGTTCAATAGTGTCTTAGGAAGTCTGAAAGCCACATCTAGTAGAGTTTTGTACATGGGTGTGTTGCGCGCCACATTTATGTGCAGGAGGCTATAAGATGTTTTAGGAACAGTTTCCCTTCTTTCAGTATTCATATCATTCCAGTGAGAATAATCTCTTAGTATAATCCATTTCTCCTTTTCTTCTATAGAACATGCCTCCTTAAAGAAGAAACAGAAATCAGTCAGCCCCTTAGCCCGAAGAACCTGTGGTCGAACATGTTTTTTATGCAGAGTTCAGAGTTGTATTCACTACTTTTGATCAGTCATTTGTTGCTCAGAATGAATGGCCAGCTGTCATTTCGGCCAACCCAGTGGATAATTCAACTGTAACCAGGATGTGTAAGTTTGTTTCTGGGGTGAATGATAGTGTGGTCAATGAGTATAGGTCTGTGATGTTGAATAGTGACATGACTTTAGCCAGGCTTATGACTTATGCTCAGCAAATAGAAGATCAAAAAATTAAGATGATGGAGAAGCAGAATAAAAGAGCAAGGATAGGTAATTTCAACTTTGCTCAACCCAAATCAGAAGGAGGAAACTGTTCTCAGTTTCATCCTAAGTCATCAGTTCTGGCTCTTTCTTCAGCTAGTGCTTCAGTTCCTAAGTTCAGGGATGGTAATAAAGATAGAGCGCCAGGATCTAACTCTTAGGGCAGTGTTAGCAATGCCCGCACCTATTCACTTTGCCAGACTTGTGGCAAGCATCATTAGGGTATTTGCAGAGATAGTAGTGGTATTTGTTTTGGATGTGGAAAGCTAGTCCATAGAGTCAGAGACTATCCTCAACCAGGTTCTCAGGGTCAGCAGAACCATTCCCCAACTTATTTCGGTCACCCAAACCAGCAGGGTGACACCTCCAACACTACTAGTGGGCAATGCCTAAATAGACTTTATGCTCTTCAGTCCCGACAAGATCAAGAAAATTCTCCTGATGTGGTTACTTGTACGTTACAGATCTTTCATGTGCATGTTTACGCTTTGCTAGATCCAGGAGCTTCTTTGTCTTTTGTTACTCCCTACATAGCAGTTGATTTTAGAATCAGTCCCAAAATTCTAGCAGAGCCCTTTTCAATCTCTACCTAGTGGGTAAAACCATCATAGCCCGACGGGTATACAGGAACTGCTCGGTTATGATATTCCAGAAAGTCACTTAAGCAGTCTTAGTCGAATTAGAGATGACTGATTTTGATGTCATTCTCGGCATGGATTGTCTCTATTCTTACTATGCCACAATCGACTGTAGAAATAGAATAGTCCAATTTCAGCTTTAAAATGAACCTGTCCTAGAGTGGAGGGGTAGTACTTTAACGTTCAGAGGTCAGTTTGTTTTCTACCTTCGAGCAAGGAAAATAATATCTAAGGGTTGTGTCTATCATCTTATTCGAGTTAAGGATTTTAGTTCTGAGACTCCCAGTCTTGAATCAGTCCCAATAGTACGCCAATATTCAGATGTCTTTCCCGAATATTTTCCAGGAATTCCTCCCGAAAGGGAAATAGACTTCGACATTGATTTTCTTCTAGATACTCAACCTATATCTATTCCACCATATAGAATGGCATCTGTAGAACTCAAAGAACTGGAATAACAGTTAAAGGAGCTCCTAGATAAGGGATTCATCAGGCCCAGTGTGTCCCCATGGGGTATACTTATCTTATTTGTGCAAAAGAAAGACGGTTCTCTCAAAATGTGCATAGATTACTGTTAACTTAATAAATTTATGGTCAAGAACAAGTATCATCTTCCCATAATTGATGACTTTTTGACCAACTTCAGGGTGCCAACTATTTCTCTAAGATAGACCTCAGATCCGGCTATCATCAGCTCAGAGTCAGAGAATGTGATATTCCAAAAATAGCCTTTCATACTCGGTATGGTCACTTTAAATTCCTAGTCATGTCCTTTGGTATTACCAATGCCCCAACCACTTTCATGGACCTGATGAACCGTGTGTTCAAGAAGTACTTGGACATGTTCATCATAGTCTTCATAGATGATATTCTGGTCTATTCCTGCAGTGAGCGTGATCATGCAGACCATCTCAGAATTGTAATTCAGACTCTCAGAAATCATCAGTTGTTCACTAAATTTAGTAAGTGCAAATTTTGGCTAAGGTCAGTAGCATTTCTTGGACATATCATTTCTGGTGATGGCATTAGGGTTGATCCTTTAAAGACCAAAGTGGTAAGAAACTGGCCTCGCCCTGTCTGTCCATCATATATCAGGAGTTTCTTGGGTCTGGCTGGCTATTACAGATGTTTTTTTAAGGTATTTTTTTCTATTACATTCCCTATGTCCAGATTGACTCAGAAGAAAGTTAAGTTTCAGCGGTTAGATCCTTGTGAGAAGAGTTTTCAAGAGTTGAAGACTCGACTCACCTTAACTCCAGTCTTAGATCTTCCAGATGGTCTAGATGGGTTGTGGTGTATTGTGATACATCCAGAGTAGGTTTGGGTTGTGTCCTCATGCAGCATGGTAAGGTCATAGCCTACGCCTCCAGGCAACTAAAACCCCATGAGAAGAATTATCCTACTCATGATCTTGATTTAGCAACCATAGTATTTTCATTGAAGATTTGGAGGCATTACCTAGACGTTGTTTATGTAGATGTGTTCATAGATCATAAGAGTCTCAGTATGTCTTTTCTCAGAAAGATCTCAATCTTCATCAGAGAAGGTGGTTAGAGCTCTTAAATGATTATGACATGAGTGTCCTTTTTCATTCGGGCAAGGCCAATGTAGTGGCCGACGCTCTCAGTAGACTTTCTATGGGTAGTGTTGCTCATGTCAAGGGCAGTAAGAAGAAGTTAGCTCAGGAAATCTATTAGCTTGCTAGACTAGGCATTCGCTTAGTCGATATAGAAGAGGGTGACATATGGGTTCAGAGTAGCTCAGAATCATCTCTAGTTTCCGAGGTGAAAGAAAAGAAAGATAGAGATCCCAGCCTTGTCAAGTTAAAAGAGTCAGTGAAGGATCAGAAAAAAGAGGTTTTCTCCCAAGGGGGAGATAGTGTTTGTTGTTTTCAGGGTCATTTCTGTGTTTCGAGTATAGATGACTTAAGGTAGTGAATTCTTGCAAAAGTGCATGGTGCGTGCTACTCTATTCATCCAGGGGCCACAAAGATGTACTACGACTTGCAGGAGGTCTATTCGTGAAGTTGGATGAAGAGATATATTATAGAGTTTGTGGCTAAGTGCTCTACATGCCAACAGGTTAAGATAGAGCATCAGAAGCCTAATGGGTCCATACAGGAGTTCAGGATTCCTACTTGGAAGTGGGAAGAAGTAACCGTGGATTTTGTGACGGGTTTGCCTCGAACTCGTCATTAACATGATTCAGTTTGGGCCATTATAGACAGAATGACCAAATTATCTTATTTTCTTCCAACCCATACCTCTTATTTAGACTAGGATTACACCAAACTCTACATTAGAGATTTGGTTAGATTGCACGGTGTTCCGCTATGTATTATCTCAGACAGAGGTACCCAATTCACCTTTTATTTCTGGAAAACATTCCAAAAGGGTCTTGGTACCTAAGTTTATCTCAGTACAACCTTTCATCCTCAGACAGATGGTCAAGAAGAAAGGAGCATTCAAACCCTAGAAGATATGCTAAGGGCATGTGAAATTGATTTCAAGGGTAGTTGGGATGACCACTTGCCTTTGATTGAGTTTGCATACAATAATAGCCATCATTCTAGTATTCAAATGGCTTCGTTTGAAGCTCTCTATGGTAGGAGATACAGATCTCCAGTTGGTTGGTTTGAAGTTAGTGAGGCCTCAGTTATAGGGCCTGAATTAGTATTCAATGCCTTAGAAAAAGTCCAGTTGATTAGAAAAAGACTCCGGGCTGCTCAGAGCTGACAGAAGTCTTATGCGTATATTCATAGAAAGGATCTTGAATTCGAGATTGGTAACTATTTCTATCTGAAGATCTCTCCCATAAAAGGAGTGAATAGAATTGGCAAGAAGGGAAAGCTCAGTCCTCGATATGTTGATTCCTTTAAGATTCTTAGTCACTTCGGCAAGGTAGCTTATGAGCTCGAATTGCCTTCAGATCTAGTCTCAGTTCATCCAGTGTTCCATGTCTCCTTGCTCAAGAAGTGTATAGGTGACCCAGAAGTCGTAGTCCCTATTCAGAGCATAGATATTCAGAACAGCCTCTCTTATGAAGAGATTCCAGTCAAAATCCTAGACTATCCGACCCATAAAATAAGGAACAAAGAAGTCCCTATTGTCAAAGTTCTTTGGCGGAATCAGTTCGTTGAGAGAGCTACTTGGGAAGTAGAAGCAAATATACGAACCAAGTCTTCTTACCTCTTCTACTCCAAGTCAGATCTAGCTCAAGGTAACAATTCTCTTTTTAGCTATTCAGTTTCATGTTCAGATTTCAGCTAAAAGCTTAGTATTCCATTACAAACTTGGAATTAAATACCATTGCATATTCAATCATTCATTCATGTAGCAGTTCAGTTATATAAATCATGCATCAGACATGTATTCTCGTAGTGAGAAACTCAGTTATCATAAATCTCAGTCATGTGTTCATGAGTCAGTTAAGTCAAAAAATCATGCATAAGATATGCATGCTTAGTATAAATCTCAGAGATGTCAGTCATGTTTCAGTGTTCATGTTCAGTATGTACTTCGGCTTATCATTTCTCCCCTCTCAGTTAGTCTCATTCGAGGATGAATATTCCCAAGGGAGAGATATTGTAATACCCTGAAGTTTCTTAACTTATTTCATCCCAAGAATGTCAAGTGTTAGCTTCTAAATTGAATGATTCTTATTCCATGAGGAATTTTAAAGATTTTTGCTTTTTGTCATGTGGGAAATTCAATAAGCTTTCTATTGATATAAATTCACGTAAATCTGATAATCGGGTAAGAAGTTATGACTATTTCAAGTTTTTGTCATAAAATAGTGCCATATTAGTCAGTGGCATGCCGCGCCACAAGAAAAAATGACATTTGTCGAATTCTAGTAGGGGTCCACGATAGTCGCGCATCGCTCCAAACTTTTAGGTCGCAAAAGAAGTTGCAATGCGATGGCTCTATGTTGCGCCATTCCCCTATTTCCCAGTTGTCAAACTCCAATGACATGACACGATAGTGCCGTGTCACGCCAGGGGTCTAGGTCGGGAAATTTCACTAAAAATTAAGAGACGTGTCCAGGGTTAAAAGTCTCAATTTCTAACCCCTATTTAAGACCTTTAACACGAGATTCAACTATTTGGAACCCAAAATATACTAGTTTTTCTCAATTTTCTCTCAAGAACAAGCTTGGGTTTCAATTGGGGATTTAAATTCAAGAAAGTCTCTCTGTCAATCTTCACTAAGCCAAGACCTAAGGTATGCGTTGTATTGATTTATGGATTCTTTTCATCCATAAAGCTCAAGAACCCTATTTTAAATTATAAATTATGATATTTATGTTGTGGGTTGGTTGTAACCATGTTTATCTTGTTATATAATTGCCAAGTTAGAATATTTATGTTCTTTTCATGAAACTACATTAGCAAGTGAGTGAAATCCATAAATTGAGTTATTTATAATGTGTCAATTTGATGATTATGCCTATGCCCTAAGAGTGCATGCAAGGTGTTTGATAAAATGCCTAGAAGGATAGAAATTATGAATTATATCTAAGTTGTGCTCCAAATGAGAATGTATTCTTTAACTTTATATTTAAATGACTTCCATGCTATTAACATGCCTTGTAAATGTTGTTGGATGGCTCATGAATTAGCATTAGAAATCATGTCACGTTTACATGCAAGCCTATTCATGTACAAGCTTATGATAACCATGTACTACATGAAATCCCCAACTTATTATATTATGTATTGTTGATGTTAGTCATGTACTCAAGAAAGTCATGTCTTGTCAGTTTCCTTCTATCGAGTCCTATGGGTACTTGTACCCAAAAAATATTAGCTGTATGCCTAGAATCAGGGTCATGTTTTCAAGATACTCTCAGTCAAGCCATGTTCAGTAGAATTCAGTCAGTCTCATAATCTCAGTCAATTATTAGATCTCAGTAATATTCCGTCAGTCAACGGAACTCAGTTAACTCAGTCCAGTTAGTTCAATTAATCATGTTCAGTGTCTATTCAGATGGGAGTAGAAATTAGCACCGAGCGAACCCAAGGATGGGAACTCACCTGTTATATGAGGGTATGATTCTTAGAAGCAATCCTTGAATTCTAGAACTACGTAGCCAGCGTAGGTTAAGACATCATAACCTATTATATAAGGGTAGATGAGGTGGATTAACCTGTTATATGAGGGTTCCCACCGTTCTTACTAGAGTTACATGTTAAATGAGGGTTACTCATAGATTGTCCTTACCAGTGGTGCGGTATTGACACCCTTCCAATTGGGGTTAAAGATTGGACCCTAACTCAACTATATTGCATTATTTGGGACATGTCGGTTAGATGACTACTTCCCACAATTTTATGTCATAGAATCAGGACTGTCAGATACAGTTATTCAGTCTTAGTAATAGAACTCAGATAGTTCTACAGAATTTAGGACTGTCAGATATAGTTAACTCAAAATAGTACAGAACTCAGCTAGTTCCATCAGATTTAGAACTTTTAGATACAGTCACTCATGTTATCAGTTATATCAGTCATCAGAACTCAATTATCAGTCGTGTTAGTTATTAGTAAATTCATGTTATCACGATCTCAGATATAGTTACTATGTATTCATGTATGTATTCTCATATTTATATTAGTTAGTTAGCCAGTAATGTTCATGCATATGAACCCCATGCATTTAGCGTACCTCACATGCATACCGGTATATTCAATCGTACTGATGTATTTGTGCTATGGTGTTTTATACCATAGGTTCAGAGACACGAGCTCCAGAGCATCAGTAGATTCCAGATATCAATAGTCAGTTAGTAGTGAGTCCTCATACTTCAAGGATGATATGATTAGTTATTTGATTATTTACGTACTTAGTTATTTCAGTAGTCGGAGTTTGTTGGGGATATGTCCCATCAACTCCTTATTCAGACAATCATGTTTTAGAGGCTTTTCAGACTACAACATGTTTATACAATTTTGTTTTGGGTATTTATACCCCATTTCAAATGTTATGTCCTATGGTGATTTATCAGTTTTGAACCTTATGACCTTTCAGTTCATGTTTCTGTATTTATTCAGTATATTATGTAGTGTACAAGTACAGATATCAGTCATGGGTTAGTTTGTGGTCCTTTGGGGTCATGACCACTGTGTAACGTTCTGGGTACCAGATTCGGGGCATTACATTTTGTCATTAGCCAGCTATATTTTTGTGGAATTTTCATGTATTATCAAGGACAAAATCATCCAAATTAGTCAAAGGCATATCTAAGCAAACCCATCTATAGAGTGAATCTTTCAGGTACAAATATATCAAGATAAACAAATCAGTAATAAAAGTCAATGATGACAAAAATGAAGAGAAAAATCATGACGCATTAATAGTAAGCAGACAATAACAGTAAGCAGATTCAACCAAAAAAGAAAACCATAACAATAAACAACTATAATAATAAAAAACAATAGCAAAAATCCCAAATAGTGATGGTGTTGGCGTTGCTTCAATGATAGATTCCAAAGCAACACAGGATGTGTACAAAATTGGCCAAATCTGGCCATGGAGGAGTAACAAACGTCACGATAGTGATGCCTTAGGAGCCTACCGACTATTAATTCTTGCGAGGCAGCAAACAAATAGAATGAAGGCAGCAACACGTGACTGGCTTTATGAAGGTCATGGTTGGAGTAGTGTTTCACGGGTTGTTGGGCGACGGGGAAAAGGGGAGAGGGAGGTGAAGTGGTGGCAGTGCATCGAACTTACTGATCATCACTTCTGGAGAATCGACGGTGATAAGGGAATAAAGGAGAAGGAGAAGAGGAGTGTGATGGTGGTGGAGTTTGGCTAGAAACTCTCCGATCATCACCTCCGATAAGCCAGTGGTGGAGGATAAAGAGAGAGGAGGAAGTCATGTAGTGATAGAGGTCGCCAGTGTCCTAGCCGAGAATAGGGAGGCTAATGGATTTGCTTACCGGCGGCCAACTTCGACGAAGAAACAGTGGAGAGGTAGAGGCTGTTGTTGTATGTGTGGGTTGTATTTTATATTTTGTGTGTTTTGAAGAGAAAATGGGGGGGAAATGTGTGGGTATTTTGTGTTATTTATATTATGTGCATTTTATTTGTGTTTGAGAAAGATGTAAATATGAACAAATGTTTTTTGTGCATGTGCTTATATTTTGTGTGTTATTGGAAAAGAGAAATAAAATGTGTGTGTATTGTAATTTGAGAAGAAGGAAAAAATGTGCGTGGGAATGAAAATAAGAATTGGCTTTATTTTTTGAGAGAGGGGAGAAAGAAGAATAAAAAATGTGCATTGTGTGTTGTATTTTAACAGAGAAGAAAGAAGAAAAAATATGTGTGGGATGTAAAAAATGTGTGTCATTTGTCTTCCACCCTCACTATATATAATGAAAATTGGCACCCCTTATTATCCAATGGATAAAGGGGTGTCCCCACTTTTTCTTAATAGCACACCCTTTGGTACTTAGGGTATTGATCAAAGGATTTTCATCCTTTTGACCAGTGGATAAAGTTATTGTCCAAAGGGTAGTTCATTGAGTTCTCGTTGTCAGATGTGAAAAGACATTATCTATAGTCTTTATCAGATATGACAAGACATCATTGTTTAGTCATTATCGGATATGACAAGACATTATTGTATAGCCATTTTCGGATGTGAAAGACATTATTGTGTGATCGTTGTCGAATGTGACAAGACATCGAATTATTATACTGTGTAAAATTAATTGATCAGACTTAGTATTTGTGGATTATAAAAATATATGGAAATTGATATGTAATTAAAAATGTAAAAAAAATTGAAAATATAATTAACTTGAAAATATTGTAAAAAGAAATGTAATGTCATGTTGTGTACATGTGCAGATGATTGTGAAAAAAATATTAAATACGATAATGAATTGATAAAAATTCTAATGTATAGAGAATTATCAATAAATTATGAAAAGCAAAATATGACGATAAACTTAAAAAATCATAAAGTGAGGATAATTATCAATAATTTGTCAATAATAAAAAAATGTGTGAAAAATGTGTTTTGTGCTCTTTAATGATCAGAAAACCTGAAGTGTTAATTTTAAGCACGGAGAGCAAAAATTACAAGTCAACACCACTGGAGTTCATGAATCTGCCTTTCAAATTCCCGCAAGCAGTCGTGCAAAATCACCTTGTTCAAATTCCGATAAGCCATATAGAAGTGGAGTTATGTATAATTACATTCCTTAATTAAATAAAAAGGTGGCTTTTTCGAATATGTAAATTTAAAAAATGGATCTAAATACAATATTTTATTTTTATTGTATTTTGGAAAGAAAAAAATTACTTTAAAATAAATCTAATAGAGGGGTAGTCTAATACAAAATATAGTCTATTTGATTGATAATTTACAATATATTGACAATTTGTTGCAACAGATGTATATATCTGTTTGATTATTTTCAAAAGATAAGTCATATATTGCAACAGATTGATCATCTGTTGTAACAGATGTCTATAATTGTTTGATAATTTTAACAGATATGTCATCTATTGCAATATGTTAGTCATCTGTTTATTTAAAGTAATCCATAGATGGGCTCAGAAGAATGAGGTGTGTGCAGATGGATGAATCCACTTTCATATGTGGGAGTTATGTATTACTAATAAGCTAATTAGGATAACACACATAAAGTACAATGATTTGGTAAATGCCGTTTTTATCCAACTAGTCATTGATCATTCAAACAATATCCTGCATTTTACAGTTAAGTTTGATAGGTTCTAATTGACATGGCTGAGGGGCCATGAAGATGGGGTCGATACCCTATTATGAATTAATGATGGTTGTTGCTCATGTTTATGAGTGTCACGTTTTGAGAAGGGATCAATATTTGGTGCCATTGCAAAGATCCATTACTGATTGGACTTAACTTTAAGGGTGTATTAGACTCTGAGAAGGCCTTCGAAGCCTCCCAATGCAGCAAACAAGAATGAAAAACCAATATAAATTCCCTTGGCCTAAATTTAAATGTATGGGTTGTTTGAGAAGATGATTATATATCAGAAGGAGCCGTAGGAGAATACCTATGAGCGAAAGGGGAGTTGACGAAAGACTATATCATCTGAGACCTAATTGAAGAGAAAACATAGGATAGCAAACAAGGAACTTCTAGCGAATTTGACCGATGAAATTGACTTAAAAGATGAGAAATCTGAATCAAGCGCAAATATGAAAGTGTATCTAGTAATGAAAATTCATCTATCGTCTCTCTCATAGAAAAATATGCAGCTGGCCACTTTGCTAGGGAATTAAGACTAGTTAGCCTGGTCGGAATGATCACCTATAGAGAAAATAACAGAATACCAAGAAATCATCTTTGTAGGCACCGAGGGTTGAAATGAAGTATAGTAAGTCAAGAAAACTTGCACCAAGAACAACTAAAATTAAAATAAGAAATGAAGCCAAGGCAGAAATTTCTAAATTTTAAATTGCATCACATGCCTTCTTGTTTATGGTTCCAATTAGGTCCACTGCTATTTACCTTATCGGAATCACAAATAAAATGAAAGGCATATTGAGTATAATTACTTTCTTAGAAATATGGATGTAATTGATTTTGTTTGCTTGCCTTAGGACGCTTTCAACACATCTTGAAGAAGATCAGATGCTTATTATAGTTTGTGAATCCCATGCAGTTTTCAGAGCTCTTGAAAGTTATCAAATGGATGGAAATGTAAAATGCACTGGTACTATTGACATATTAGCAGTATTTTACATTTCCACCCTTTTAATAATTTTCAAGAGCTCTGGCAACTGCACGGGATTCACATACTACAACAAGTATCTGATATTTTTCAAGATATGTTGAAAGCATGCTAAGATAATAAAACACAATCAATTACATCTATATGGCTAAGGAAGTAATTATACTCAATATTCCTTTCAATCTTGTTTGTGGTTTCCATCAGGTTAATAGAAGTGGACCTAATTAGAACCACAAACAAGAAGGCATGGGATGCAATTTCCAATTCAAAAATTGCCACCTTCACTTGATTCCTTATTTTAACTTCAGACGTTCTTGGGGAAAGTTTCCTTGATTTACTGTACATCATTTTAACCCTCGGTGCCTGCAAAGTTGCTTTCATGGTGTTCTATTATTTTCTATGTAGGAGATCATTCCGACCACGCTATCTAGTCATAGATCCTTAGCAAAGTTTCTAGCTGCACTATTTTTCTTTGAGAGAGACGGCTGATGGATTTTTATTTTTGGATACACTTTTATATTTTCTGTTGATTCAGATTTCTCATATTTTAAGTCAATTTCATCATCCAGATTTTCTACAGATTCCTTGGTACGCTATGTTTCTTCTTTAATAAGGTCTGAGATGATATAATCTTCATCAACTCCCTTTTCCCCTCCCAGATATTCTCTTACCGCACCTTCTAGTGATAATCATCACCCTGAGCAACCCAACCATATAAATTTGGGCTAGGACAACAACTATATTAATTTTTGTTCTTGGTAGCAGCAATGTGATGCTTTAGAGACAATTCAAAAGTCCATTGAATCCTTAAAATCAGTCCAATCACTATTGAATCTTTTTACAATGCCACCAAAACTTGATCCATTCAGAAAACTTAACATATAAACATGAGAAATAACCATCATTAAATTATAACAGGGTATCAAAATTATCTTCATGGCCCCTCAGCCTTATCAGTTTGTACCTATCAAACTTAACTATAAAATTACAGATATCTTATTTGAATGATCAATAACTTATCGGTAAAAAAAAACATTCACAAAATCAGTGTACTCTATGTGTGTTTTCATGATAACATGATCAGTAATACGTACCTCCCACATATAAAATGGTTCCATCTGCAAGCAGCTTATTCCTCCAAACCCATCTTTACTGTAGCCTTTTGTGTTGGTTGGACAAAAGTTGATCAACTTTCACTTCCTTATATCTACAAACAAGAGAAAAAAATTGATGTCACACAAGAGAAGAGCAAAAAAAAATAACAATTGATGTCTGCATAATTTTTAAAAAAGGTAACACAAAATTGAATAATACAAAATATTTCAACATATGTTCAATAGCTAGCATATATGTTGCAAAAATTCTGTTAAAAAAGATTGTCTATTTATTGTAACATATTACCCATCTATTGTAATAGATTACATATCTATTACAACAGACTCCATATTTGTTGCAACAGATTCCCCATCTGTTGAAACAGATTCCACATCTATTGCAACAAACTCTACATTTGTTGTAACAGATTCCTTATCTGTTCAATAGATAGTCAATCTATTATAACAGGCTACGCATCTGTTGCAATATATGGATGACATACTGCAATATATGGGTCATCTGTTGGAATAAATCAAACCAGCCTTGCTAGTGGTTTGATTTGTTCCAACAATTGTTTCGTCTATTGTAAAATCAACAACAACATCAACAACAAAGAAATAATAAAAAAATACCATTTATTCCAACACACACATTCCAACAACACCAACCCCACCAACAATATCAATAATAAATAAACAAACAAAATACATAAAAAAAATTGATACTGCCAACAACACTTCTAAAGTTATCCCAATAGATGACTTTTTTTTGCATATTTTAATAAAAACAACGATTTGTTCAATTTTCAGCCTTTATTCAATTCTCTCAATAAATAGGATGTGGGTAATGAGTAATTAAATAAAAAACATATATAAATAATTAATTTAAATAACTTACAAATAAAAAGACGAGAATGAAAGAGCAATTGTGAACCATAACTATAATTGCAAAAGAAAGGGGATCAAAAAAATAATTTTAGTCGAGAAAAGATAAAGATCGGTTGAGATTCGAAAAAATCCTCATGATAAAAAGAATTGAAAAGAGAGAAAGGAGAGACGACTGTGATAACCCTAAAGAGGAGAGAAAGAAAAAGAAGAGAGATATGAATTAATTTATGGTTGAAGGAGAGATAATTCAAGAGATGGGTTTAAATATTCATTAATAACTTTGAGGGACACTACAATACAGGTGATATCTAAAAGACAAGATATGACAACTCATGGAGGAGATTTTTGAATTATCCAAGAAATTTGTTTTTACCGCCTTAGTATTGTATCTTTTTATTTCAAATAGAAAATTACTTTTAAAAAAATAAAAAAGATTTTAAAAAAGGTATGTCATCTGTTGCAACAGATATTAATATCTGATTGAAAATTTCCATCAGCTCAGTCATTAGTCAAAACAGATGCAAATGTCTATTTGATAATTTATAACTGATAGGTAATCTAATAGAACAAATATCAATATCTGTTTGAAAATTTCTAATATCTCAGTCATCTGTCGCAACAGGTGCAAATGCCTATTTGATAATTTACAACACATAAGTAATTTGTTGCAACAGATTTCTTTGCAATTGAATCATCTAGAACTAGGGATGAGTTCATAGGGTCAACTACAATTTCAATTGTGTAATACCCCGTATTTTCCTAGCATAATCTAAGCCCTAATGCATGAGTATTAATGTATAAAATTTTCAAAAAACTCATTATTTTTTAGTTTAAATCCTTCCATTGAGTAGGAAGTTGAATTAGCTTTCCAACGATATAAAATTCGCCATAATTTGATAACCGGGTAAGAAATTATGACGATTTTAAACTTCAGTCATTAAGCACTGTCATTTCAGTCAATAGCGCATCCCAGAGTCAATCTACATGATTATTGTCAAATTCCAGTGTTGCTCTATGCTAGTGGTGCATCGCTCCGTAGGCCCAGTTCACAATTGTCCAATTCCAGTAAGGCAATGCGATTATGGTGCGTCACGCCAATGGTGAAAATCAGAATCAAAGGGGCATTGCAATTCCACCGTGTCGCGTCATCAACCCAGTTCCCAGTTTTCAGTTTCCAGTGACATGGCACGATAGCACCCCATCGTCCCAGGTGCCCATTTCAAAAAATTTTGACGAAAATTAAAAGCTTCGCCCAAGATTAAAATAGTCCTTTACTATGGTTTTAAGTAGCCCAGATATGGGATTTAATCCCTCAAAACATTTTTAATCATTATTAAATCAATTTCCCGAAATCGAAAGGCATTCTCTCTCAAAAATACAAAACCCTATCTTCAAGAAAACAAGAGCAATGTCAAGAATTCACCCAAGGACTTCAACAAATTCATCATCCCAAGTATGTTAGATGTTCATCCATGGAGCCCTTTCATCCATGGAGCACAAACAACCCATTTTAATCTCCAAGTTATAATCTTTCCAAGTTATTATGTTTTCAATTATAATTTCGTACATGAACCATGTGCTATTGATTTTAAACCATGTTATTATGAGATTATTGTTATTATTTAATCCTCCATGTTTTAATACTATTATTCATTGAATTAAATCATGATTTAATACTATTATGTCAAATTCATGCTATTCTATAAGTTCCATTACATTCCTATGATTGTTTTTAATCCACGAACAACAAGTGTTTGACAAAATGCCTACAAGAGTGATTGATTTCGCAAAAGCCTTCACGTTTTGGTTCTTCAAGATTTAGTGTCATTTTACTATTATTGATTTTGAGTCCTGGGGGTATTTAATACCCAATAACCATAGCTGCTTATTTAGTCTAGTCTCAGTACACTACAGAATAGTCTTTAAAATATACTATGAGCAATTATTAGAACAGTCAGTTTCTAGTTAGTTAAACTCAGAACAGTCTAGTACTTCAGAGTATTTTAGTTGGGAGTAGGATTTAGTACCGAGAGAGTGTAGGGATGGAGTCTACCCCGTCAGATAAACAGAGTCATTAGTATCAGTCCCTATACACCAGAATTACGTAGCCAGCATAGGATATGAGTAGTCACCCATCGGATTAGGCTTGACTAACTCGTAGGGCTCATCCGTCATTTCAGGCTTGATACCCTTAGTCCTTTGGAAATATATCAGTTTAGTAGATCCACATAGACAGTGTTAGTCCCGTTTCATGGTAATGAAGCCTTTCTAACTGGGGTTACAGGTTGGACTCCGATTAGCTCAGATTGGAGCATGTTGATTAGATGATAACTCCCACAGTCTCAAATGTAGTCTTAGTTATTGTCCCAGTTCAGTTATTCAGTTTTAGTTGTTTGATCAAAGTATGCAGATACCAGTTATTGTAGTATTTTAGTTTATAGATTTTATTCAATCCATGTTGTATGCTTGGTCATGCATCCTCGGTGTTTACAGATTTTCACATATCTTCAGTATTTTATAGACTCTCATGCATATTAAGTATCTATAAACTTTATGCTATTTATTCAGTACTTCATGCTTACATGCGTACTCAGTTAATTATTCCTATTCATGAAACCATGCATACTAGCCTACCTAATGTAGCATACTAGTACATTCAAAGTACTGATCGCATACCTTTTCTTTTTCTCTATGATATATCATATAATAAGTGCCGACACTCAGTTCCCGGATCACACCTAAATTCTCAGATTTTTAGTAGTACAGTAGCAGGGTGAGTCCTCATCCTTTAATGATAGATTATTTTATTTCATGTTTCAGTTTAGTAGTTAGTTGGAGTTAGTTGGGGCCTGTCCCATCAACTCATATTCAGGTAGTTTTAGAGGCTTTTAAGACATTACAGTTAGTTATCCAGTTTATCAGTACTTTATCAGATTCGGTCAGTTATTTCTATAGACTTATATTTTAATTTTTGAATTCAGTTGTTAAAACCTTATGGCATGTCAGTAGGTACTAGCTCATGGGTTAGCTTGTGGCCCCTCGGGACTGTTGCACCGTGTGATGCCCAGGGTGTACTATCGGGGCATTACAAAATTGGTATCAGAGCTTAAGTTTTTAAAGTGTCCTAGAAAGTTTGAAAGCTACGTCAAGTAGATTTTTATGCATGGGTGTGTAGTGCACCACACTTATGGACGAGTGGCTATAAGGTGTTTAGGAAAAACCTTCCCTTCTTTCAGTATTCTTGTTGTGCGGGTGAGCATGAGCTCAAGTTAAACTCCCTGTCTAATCTAGTTCTTCCTTTCATTTATAGAACATGCCTCCCAAGAAGAATGAAAGAAGACTAGAAACTCAGCCAGCCCCTCATCCCGTCTAAGAAGATCATCTGGACGAGCATGTTTCTTGCGCAAAATTTAGAGCTGCATTCATTACTCTAGAAAACTTCATAGCAGTACAGAATGAATGGCCAGCTAATGTTCTGGCCAACCCACTGGCCAATACTACTGCAACCAGAATTTGGGAATTCACCTAGATGAATGCTCCTTCTTTTACGGGATTTAAGTCTGAAGAGGATCCACAGGAATTCTTAGATATAGTTAAGAAGGTCATGGCTGCTATGGGAGTTACATCTAGTTAGTGTGCTGAGTTGGCTGCATATCAATTGCAGGATTTAGCCCATACTTGGTTTAAGCAGTAGAAAGTTGATAGGGGCATTGATGCAGGACCTATAGAATGGGAGGAGTTTGCCATAGCTTTCTTAGACAGATTCTTCCCATTAGAATTTAGGGAGGCTAAGGTGTTAGAATTTATTAATCTGAGGCAAGGCAGCATAAGTGTGAAGGAGTATTCCCTCAAGTTCACTTATTTAGCTATATATGTTCCTCATGTGGTTACGGATAGCAGGTCTAAGATGAGTAAGATTGTGTCTGGAGTATTTGATAGTATGGTCAAGGAGTGTAGGACCTTAATGCTGATTAGAGAGATGGACTTGTCTAGGATGATGGTACATGCTTAACAGATAGAGTAGTAGAAGATTAAGGATAGGGAGAGAGGAAACAAAATAGCTAGGACGGGTAGCTTTAACTTCAGTCAACCAAAGTTAGAGGGTGGTAATCATCTTCAGTTTTATCAGAGGTCTTTAGTACCTACACCCTCTTCAGCCAGTGCCCCAGTACCAAAATTCAGAACTGACAATAGGGATAGGGCACCAGGATCTAAGTCCCAGGTCAGTGTTAGCAATGCTCATACAAATCTCCTATGTCAGAAATATGGCAGACACCATCAGGGTGAGTGTAGAGCGGGTAGTGATGTGTGCTTTGGGTGTGGCTAGCTAGGCCATCAGATTCGGGAGTATTGGGTAGTTTCTCAAATAGGTAGAGATGTGCGCTAACTGGGCCAGTCTCAATAGTCATCAGTTTTATCCGATCACCCAACTCAGTAGGGTACGACTTCCATCAGTCAGCATCCAAACAGATTATATGCTCTTCAGTCCCACCAATATCAAGAAAATTCTCCTAATGTAGTTACTAGTATGTTGCAATTTTTTCACTTACATGTTTATGCTTTACTAGACTCTGAAGCTTCTCTTTCTTTTGTAACTCCATATATAACCGTCAATTTCAGAGTCAGTCTTAAAATTCTAGCAGATCCCTTTTTAGTGTCTACCAATTAGGTGTTTCCAATATAGCTAGACAGGTATACAAGAACTGTCCGGTCATAATATCTCAGAAAGTTACTTTAGTTAATCTCGTGGAGTTAGAGATGATGAATTTTGACTTTATTCTTGGCATGGATTGGCTCAACTCATTCTATGCCTCAATCAATTATAGAAATAGAGTAGTTGAATTTCAGTTCCCAAATGAACAAGTCCTTGAATGGAGGTGTAGTACTACAGCTCTTAGGGGCCAGCTGATTTCGTACCTTAGAGTGAGAAAGATGATATCTAAGGGATGTGTCTACTATCTTATGTGAGTCAAAGACTCTAACTTAGAAACCCCAACTCTTGAATCAGTTCCAGTAGTGAATGAATTCTCAGATGTATTTCCTGAAGATCTTCCTGGAGTTCCTCCTAAAAGGGAAATCGAGTTTCGAATAGACCTTCTTCCTGATACTCAACCCATATCCATTTCGCTATACAAAATGGCTTCAGCTAAACTCAAAGAGTTAAAAGAATATTTAAAGGATTTCCTAGATAAGGGATTTATCAGAGCAACATATCTCCGTGGGGAACATCTATTTTATTCATGCGTAAAAAAGATAGTTCTCTCAAAATATGTATTGACTACCTCTATTTGAACAAAGTCATAGTCAAGAATAAATATCCCCTTTCTAGAATCGATGACTTATTTGATCAACTTCAGGGTGCCAGCTACTTTTCAAAGATAGACCTCAGATCAGGCTATCATCAGCTTAGGGCCAGAGAATGTGACATTCTGAAAATAGCTTTTTGAACCCATTATGGTTACTTTGAATTTCTAGTCATGTCCTTTGGTTTCAAAAATTCCCTAGAAGCCTTCATGGACTTGATGAACCAAGTGTTCAAGCAGTACTTGCACATGTTTGTCATAGTTTTCATTGATGACATTCTTGTTTACTTGTGTAGCAAAAACGATCATGTAGACCACCTTAGGATAGTACTTCAGACTCTTAGAGCTCACCAGTTATTCACTAAATTTAGTAAGTTTGAATTTTGGCTAAGATTAGTAGCTTTCATTAGACATATTATTTTTGGTGATGACATTAGAGTTGATCCTCAAAAGACCTAGGCAGTGAGAAACTGGCCCATACCTATCTCTCCATCAGATGTCAGGAGGTTTTTGGGTTTAGATGGCTATTACCATCAATTTGTTGAAGGTTTTTCTTGTATTGCATCCCCTATGTCCAGATTGACTCAGAAGAAAGTTAAGTTTTAGTGGTCAGATTTCTACGAGAAGAGTTTTTAGTAGTTGAAGACTCGACTCACCTTAGCCCCAGTTTTTACCTTGCCAGATGGTTTAGATGGGTTTGTTGTGTATTGTGATAAACCTAGAGTAGGTTTGGGTTGCATCCTCATGCAAAGAGGTAAGGTCATAGCCTATGCCTCCATATAGATTGAGCCCTATAAGAAGAATTATTCGACTCATGATCTTGAGCTAGCAGCAGTAGTGTTTCCTTAAAGATTTGGAGGCACTATTTGTATGGCGTGCATGTATATGTGTTCACAGATCACAAAAGCCTTCAGTATGTGTTCTCTCAGACAGATTTGAATCTGCATCAGAGAAGGTGGTTAGAATTATTAAAGGATTATGACATGAGTGTTCTGTATCATTTGGGAAAGGACAATGTAGTGACTGATGCTCTCAGTAGACTGTCTATGGGTAGTGTAGCTCATGTTAAAGATGGAAAGAAGAAGTTAGCTCAGGAAGTTCATAAGCTTGCTCGACTAGGTGTCTTCATAGTCGACTCAGCAAAGGGTAGTGTGTAGGTACAGAGTAGCTACGAATCATCTCTCATTTTTGAGGTAAAGGAAAAATAGGATAGAGATCCCATTCTAGTTAAGTTAAAAGAATCAGTCAGAGATTAAAAAATAAAGGTTTTCTCCCAAAGGGGAGATGGTGTTTTGCTTTATCAGAGTAGATTGTGTGTGCTGTGTGTAGATGAATTAAGGCAACAAATTCTTGCAGAAGCACATTGTGCGCGTTAATCTATTCATCCAAGGGCCACAAAGATGAACTGCGATTTGCTGGAGATCTATTGGTGGACTAGGATGAAGAGAGATATTTCAGAGTTTGAAGCTAAGTGCTCTACATATTAGCAAGTTAAGATTGAGCACCAGAAGCCTAGTAGGTCTATGCAGGAGTTCAGTATTTCCACTTAGGAGTGGGAGAAGTGAACATATACTTTGTGATGGGTTTTCTTCGTACTCATCATCAACATGATTTATTTTGGGTTATCGTAGATAGGATGACTAAATCAACTCATTTTTTGCCTGTTCATACCTCCTATTCAACGAGGACTATGCTAAACTCTATCTTAGAGAGTTGGTTAGGTTGCATAGTGTTCCCTTATCTATCATCTCAGATAGAGGTACCGAATTTACCTTTTTCTTTTGGAAAGCATTCCAAAAGGGTCTTGGTACCCAAGTCCACCTCAGCACAACCTTCTACCCTCAGACAGATGGTCAAGCAAAAAGGACCATTCAGACTCTTGATGATATACTAAGAGCATGCATTGTTGATTTCAAGGGTAGTTGGGATGACCACTTGCCTTTGATTGAGTTTGTATATAATAACAACTATCATTCCAATATTTGTATGGATCTATTTGAGGCTCTCTATGGTAGGAGATGTAGGTCTCTAATTTGTTGGTTTGAAGTAGGCGAGGCCATGGTAGTAGGGCCTAACTTGGTGTTTGATGCATTAGAGAAGGTTCAGTTGATCAGAGAAAGAGATAGAACCGTCCAAAGCCGACAGAAATCATATACAGATATGAGGAGAAAGGATCTTGAGTTTGAGTTCGATAATTTTATGTACTTGAAAATATCCCCCAGGAAGGGAGTGAACAGATTCAGTATGAAAGGGAAAATCAGTCCTCGATATGTTGGTCCCTTTAGAATTCTCAGTCATTACAAAAAGGTAGCTTACGAGCTTGAGTTGCCTTCAGATCTAGCCTGAATTCACCCAGTATTCCATGTCTCATTGTTGAAGAAATGTATTGCTGATCCATTTGTAGTTGTTCCCTTATAAAGCATAGATGTCCAAAGTAATCTTTCCTATGAGGAAGTTCCAATCAAAATTCTTGATCATCAAGTTTGTAGACTAAGGAACAAAGAAATTCCATTAGTGAAAGTTCTTTGGCGGAATTAGTCCGTTGAGGGAGCCACTTGGGAATAAAAATCAGATATGCGAACCAAGTACCCTTATCTTTTATCCGTGAATCTAGATTCAATGTAAGGTATTAATCTTCTTAAGATTTCTCACTATCATGCTCGATTTTAGTTGCACATCATATTCATGTCAGTCATGAATTTACATGTCAGTTAAGTCATGCATTCCATGCATCAGATATGCATGTTTAATGTGTTAGCTTAGTCCATCAATTTTCCTCAGGTTAACCAGTTTCATTCGGGGATGAGTGATCCCAAGGGGGAGATATTATAATACCCCATATTTCCTAGCATAATCTAAACCCTAATGCATGAGTATTTGTATATAAAATTTTTGAAACACTCATTATTTTTCAATGTAAAGCCTGCCATTGTGTAGGAAGTTGAATTATCTTTCCAATGATATAAAATTTGCTAAAATCCGATACCGGGTAAGAAATTATGGCAATTTTATGTTTCAGTCATTAAGAGCTGTCATTTCAGTAAGTAGTGCATCGCAGAGTCAGTCTAACTGATAATTGTCAAATTCCAGTATTGCTCCACAATAGTGGCACATTGCACCGTAGGCCCAGTTTACAATTGTCAAATTCCAGTAAGGCAGCGCGATTATGGCGTGTCGCACCAATGGTGAAAATTAGAATCAAAGGAGCATCACAAATCCACCGCATCGTGCCGTCAACCCAGTTCCCAGTTTTCAGTTTCCAGTGACACAACACGATAGTAAAAATTACAAGTTTCTCCCAAGGTTAACACAGTCCTTTCCTATGGTTTTAACTCAACCATATATGGGATTTAATCCCTAAAAATATTTTTAATCATTCATTAATCAATTTCCCCAAATCAAAAGGCATTCTCTCTCAAAAATACAAAACCCTAACTTCAAGAAAACATGAGAAATCTCAAGAATTCACCCAAGACTTCAAGAAATTCATCATCCCAGGTATGTTAGATGTTCTACCGTGGATCCCTTCCATACATGGAGCCTATGTAACCCATTTTAATCTCCAAGATATAATCTTTCCAATTTATTATGCTTTAAATTATAATTTCGTCCATGAATCTCCATGTGCTATTGATTTTATACAGGTTATCATGAGATTATTGTTATTATTTAATCCTCCATGTTTTAATATTATAATTCATTGAATTAAACCACGATTTAGTACTATTATGTCAAATTATTCATTGAATTAAACTATGATTTAATGTCATGCTATTCTATAAGTTCCATTACATTCCTATGATTGTTTTTAATCTATGAACTACAAGTGTTTGACAAAATGCCTACAAGAGTGATTGATTTAGTAAAAGCCTTCATGTTTTGTTTTTTCAAGCTTTAGTGTAATTTTACTATTATTGCTTTTGAGTCCTGGGGGTATTTAATACCCGAAAACCATAACTTCTTATTTAGTCTAGTCTCAGTACATTACAGAATAGTCTTCAGAACATACTATGAGTAATTATCAGAACAGTCAGTTACCAGTCAGTTAAACTCAGAACTGTCTAGTACTTCAGTGTCTTTCAGTTGGGAGTATGATTTAGCACCGAGCGAGTGTAGGGATGGAAGCTTCCCGTCAGATAGGCAGAGTTATTTTTAACAGTCCCTATAATCCAGAACTATATAGCCAGTGTAGGATATAAGTAGTCACCCGTCATATTAGGCTTGACTATCTTACAGGGGTCACCTATCAGTTCAGGCTTGATACCCTTAGTCCTTTGGACATTATTTCAGTTTAGTAGATCCACATAGCCAGTGTTAGTACCCATGGCATGGTACTAACACCCTTCCAATTGGGGTTACAGGTTGGAACTCGATTAGCTCAGATTTGGGTATATTGGTTATATAATACCTCCCACAGTCTCATATGTAGTCTTAGTTATAGTCTCAGTTCAGTTATTCAGTTTTAGTTGTTTGACCATAGCATACAGATACCAGTTATTATCGTATTTCAGCTTATAGATTTTACTCATTCCATATTATATTCTTGGTCATGCATCCTCTGTATTTATAAATCTTTACGTTTCTTCAGTATTTTACAGACTCTCATGCATATTCAGTATCTATAGATTTCATGCTCTTTATTCAGTACTCTATGCTTACATGCGTACTCAGTTAATTATTACTGTTCATGAAACCAAGCCTACTTTCCTACCTCATTTAGCATACCAGTGTATTCAAAATATTAATCACATACCTTTTTTTTGCACTATGATGTATCATATCATAGGTGCTGACACTCAGTTCATGGATCGCACCTAGATTCTTAGATTTTTAGCAGTAAAGTAGTAGTGGTGAGTCCTCAGCATTCGAGGGTAGATTATTTTATTTCATGTCTCAGTTCAGTAGTTAGTTGGAGTTAGTTGGGGCCTGTACCATCAACTCATATTCAGTCAGTTTTAGAGGGTTTTCAGAAATTATAGTTAATTATCCACTTTATTAGTACTTTATTAGATTCATTCAGTTATTTCTATAAACTCATTTTTAGTTTTTGAATTCAGTTATTTAAACCTTATGGCATGTCAGATTCTTCTACATTTATGATCATGTTATCAAGTGCTCACAAAAGGTACCAGCTCATAGGTTAGCTTGTGGTTCCTCGGGACTATAAGCACCATGTGATGCCCAGGGTGTACTCTCGGGGCACCCAAGTCGTCAATCGATCAATATGAGTTGAAACTATTTATATTAACTTATTATTGTGCTAATACCTAAATTGATTTAGCTAGAACTAAGGATGAGTTCATAGGGTCATCTATAATTTTAATTGAGTCTTTCCAATTGCATGATGTTGGTATTGCATTTCTCTTAATTTGAATTGTCAACCGATCAATCTAAGTTGAAATGATTCAAATTAACTTATTAATGAGATAATACCTAAATTTATTTAGTTAGAACTAGGGATGATTTCATAGGTCAACTATAATTTTGATTGAGTTTTTGAATTTGCAAGATGTTGGTATTCGTTCCTCCCGACTTGAGTCATCAACCAATCAATCTGAGTTGAAATGATTCATATGAACTTATTATTGAGAAAATACCTAAATTAATTTAGCAAGAATTAGGGACGAGTTCATTAGTCAACTACAATTTCAATTGAGTCTTTGGAATTGCACGATATTGGTTTTGCATTCCTCTCAATTTGAGTCATCAACCGATCAATCTAAGTTGAAACGATTCATATTAACTTATTATTGAGAAAATACATAAATTGATTTAGCTAGAACTACGGATGATTTCATAGGTTCAACTACAATTTCAATTAAGTTATTACAATTGCATGATATTAGCATTGCATTCATCCGTTAACCGATCTATCTGAGTTAAAACAATTCATATTAACTTATTATTGAGCTAACACCTTAAATTATTTAGCTAGAATTAGGTATGAGTTCATAGGGTCAACTACAATTTCAATTGAGTCTTTGTAATTGCATGATATTGGTATTGCATTCTCTCGACCTGAGTCGACAATTGATTAATCAGAGTTGAAATGATTCAAATTAACTTATTATGGAGCTAATACCTTAATTGATTTAGCTAGAACAATGGATGAGTTCATAGGGTCAACTATAATTTCAATTAAGTTTTTGCAATTACATGGTGTTGGTATTGCGTTCCTCCCGACCTGAATCATCAACCGGTCAATCTTAGTTTAAATGATTCATATTAACTTATTATTGAGATAATACCTAAATTTATTTAACTAGAACTATTGATAAGTTCATAGGGTCAACTATAATTTCAAATGAGTCTTTGCAATTGCATGATATTGGTATTGCGTTTCTCCCAAACTGAGTCATTAACCGATCAATCTGAGTTGAAATGACTCATATTTACTTTTAATTAAGTTAATACCTAAATTGAATTAGCAAGAACTAAGGATGAGTTCATAGGGTCAACTATAATTTCAATTAACTCTTTATAATTGCATGATATTGGTATTGCGTTTCTCCCAACCTGAGTCATCAACCAATAAATCTATGTTGAAATGATTCATATGTACTTATTATTGAGCTAATACATAAATTGATTTACCTAGAACTAGTGATGAGTTCATAGGGTCAACTACAATTTTAATTGAGTTTTTCCAATTGCATGTTGTCGGTATTGCATTCCTCCAGATTTGAGTCTTCAAATGATCAATAAGTTGAAATGATTCATATTAGCTTATTATTGAGATAATATCTAAATTGATTTATCTTGAACTAGGAATGAGATCATAGGGTCAAATATCATTTCAGTTGAGTCTTTGCAACTGCATGATATTGGTATTATGTTCCTCCCGATTTGAGTCATCAACCGATCAATCTGAGTTGGATGATTCATATTAACTTATTATTGATCTAATACCTAAATTGATTTAGCTATAACTAGGGATGAGTTCATAAGATTAACTACAATTTCAATTGATTTTTTTTAATTGCATGATGTTGGTATTGCGTTTCTCCCAACATAAGTCGTCAATAAATCAATCTGAGTTGAAATGATTCATATTAACTTATTATTAAGAGAATAACTAAATTGATTTATATAGAACTAGGGATGAGTTCATAGGGTCAACTATAATTTCTATTGAGTCTTTGCAATAGCATGATGTTGTTATTGCGTTCCTCTGGACCTGAGTCGTCAACCAATCAGTCTGAGTTTAAATGATTCATATTAACTTCTTATTAGGAGAATACATAAAATGATTTAGCTAGAACTATGGATGAGTTAATAGGTTCAACTACAATTTTAATTGAGTCTTTGCAAATGCATTATGTTGGTAGTGCTTTTCTCATGACCTGAATCATCAACTGATCAATCTGTGTTGAAACTATTCAAATTAATGTATTATTGAGATAATACCTAAATTGATTTATCTAGAAATAGGGATGAGTTCATAGGGTCAACTACAATTTTAGCTGAGTCTTTGAAATTGCGTGATATTGGAATTGCATTCCTCCCGACCTGAGTCATCAACCAATCAATATGAGTTGAAATGATTCATATTAACTTATTATTAAGATAATACCTAAATTGATTTAGCATGAACTAGGAATGAGTTCATACATTCAACTACAATTTCAATTGAATCTTTGCAATTTCATAATGTTGGTATTGTGTTCCTCCCAACCTAAGCCGTCAATCGATCAATCTGAGTTGAAATGGTTCATATTAAATTATTATTGAGATAATACCAATATTGATTTAGCTAGAGCTTGGGATGAGTTCATAGGGTCAACTATAATTTTGATTGATTATTTGCAATAACATAATATTGGTATTGCGTTCCTTCCGACCTGAGTCATAAACTGATCAATTTGAGTTGAAACGATTCATATTAACTTATTATTGAGCTAATACCTAAATTGATTTAGCTAGATATAGGGATAAGTTCATAGGGTCAACTATAATTTTAATTGAGTCTTTGCAATTGCATGATGTTGGTGTTGCATCCCCCCGGCCTGAGTCATTAATCGATCAAATCTGAAATGAAACAGTTCATATTAAGTTATTGTTGAGCTAATACCTAAATTGATTTATCTATAACTAGGGATGAGTTCATAGGGTCAACTATAATTTCAATTAAGTCTTTGCTATTGGATGATGTTGGTATTGCCTTCCTCTTGACCTGAGTTGTCGATCAATCAATCTGAGTTGAAATGATTCACATTAACTTATTATTGAGCTAATACCTAAATTAATTTATTTTGAACTAGGGATGAGTTCATTGAGTCAACTACAATTTCAATTGAGTCTTAGCAATTGAATGATGTTTGAATTGTGTTCCTTCCGACCTGAGTTGTCAATCGATAAATCTGACTTGAAACAATTCATATAAACTTATTATTAAGCTAATACAAAAATTCATTAGTGTTTTATTTGAACTTAATAAAATTTATTATGATGAAACGATTAAAGATTATCTCTATTAAAAATATAAATAAGATCAATTTGGACCAAATTAACAATTTCAAAACTTGTCATTCTTTTCCAAAATACAAATCCATAAATAAAAATCATCCATTTGTGGAAAAAACGTGTCATTATTTCAAATTGTGAGTTGTCGTTCTTTTCTTCTCTCTCAACAATACAGACAACAACTACTCAACAAATTGCTCAACACTTCAAAATAGATCAATTTTTTCCTATTTTTGTCAACATAGTTGTTATTTTCGACATTATTCTTTATTGTATCCATTATTTTCTCTGTCTTCATAGGTAAGAGAGTTTGAGAAGAGTTCTACATTTGTTCTTTATTCTAAAAATTAGGGGTTTTTAGTTAATGATGAAAAAGAAGACTTTTAGTTGTATTATCTTCAAGAATGGGTTAACAATTTTGAGTTTTGATGTTAAAAATATAGAAAAAAGTGGGAATACCCTAGTTTTTGTCGTAGTATTTCATTTACTATCATGGTATTGTTGGATGGTTTTGGTGGTGTCATTGCTACCTTTTTTGGCGGTGTTAGTATTGGTGGTCTTGGTGGTGGTGGTGGTGGCCTTGGTATTGCTATTGGTGGCATTGGTGGTAGTGTTGCTGGTATTTGTAGGTTTGGTGCGGGTATTTGTAATTCCCTGAAAATGGGTCCCGAGACGTTACACGGTGCTCAAGACTATGAGTAGCCTTAAGCTAACCCTGTAAGCCATCTACTAAATCTGAAACTCATAATAGGGAAGTATAGATATATAATCAAGATAAAATGCAGAATTTTGTATGAGCTAAACTGAAAGTGTTTGAATATAATATCTGAAAAGGATTAACTCAAGAGTCTGATCAATCAATACTAAAAATCTAAATCATAATCTAGAAGTCTGACAAGCCTTTACTACTAATGCTAGAGAGTCACTGGGACAAACTCCCAACTGACTCGAACTGTCTGAAAATACTGAATCATCAATACTAATAAGCTAAAAAGTTGAAGGACAAAGTCCACGAACTGTGAGGACTCACCAACAATCGGGATATAGATGGAAATTCTTGAAATCACTCACGCTGCTGAAACTGAGAACTTGAACCTACATTATGAGACAATATAGCACATAGACGTATATATGGATCGGTATTTCTGGATTGTACTGAGTATATGGGGGTGAATGCACAAGTAAATCAATATCTCAATATAATTCTGAATTGGTAAAAGAATGCATGCAAAATGTAAATGACTCACATAATCTTGGAATATCTGAAAACTAAAAATCATAATCATGAATATCAAAATATGTTGCATAGATATAGTGAGTCATAACATTTAGTTTCTAAGAGTTGTACTTGTATTCTGTCTTTAAATCATGCTGTGTAAGTGTAGAAATGACTCACTTTTATATCTGTAAATCTCAAATCTAAAACCTCATAGCTGGTGTCACATGTAAAGCAATATCTGAATAAATCTGTGAGCCTTTACACTTAGTTTTCTAAAAGCTTTTATGTAATTCTTAACTCTTTTCTATAAGTTGTTGGGAAATACTTTTAAAAACAATTCTGTAAGTATTTACTGTTAGAAAGGTTCTTCTAACCGACATACACTATGTGAGCTATCATAGTGACCAACGTCTAGTTCCCTTATAGGAAAATCTCACGTTGGGGAGAGGTGCCATACTCTTTCCAAGAAGTATAACCTAATCTAAATGATAACATTTATATCTTTCATCCATATAATAATAGGAATAATCTGATAATCTTTAGCTATGTTCGCTAATAGTTCTGGGGTATGTGAACATAGCCAACTTGGTGCTAAATACTACTCCCTTTAATCTGTATGCTCATTCTATAGGAAATCCACTTTAAAATCTAGTATAATGGTTTATAATGAAAATCGACAGTATATCTGTTAAATTAAATTGTAATCTAAAACTGTAAAGTGGATTCCATATCTAAGCTGAGATCAAAAGATTAATTCTTTATGAAAAATCTGAAAATAATCTAGTCATAGGATGCTTATAGCACAATCAATCTTGAAATAGCAATATTAAACTAGGGCTTACTAACCCATGTATCAAATTTGTATCAAAATATAATAATAATCATGCTTGATAATGAAAATATTGATAATTCAATGCAAAATCTAGAATTTACTACAATACGCATGAAAATACAAAAATAAGCATGAAATTCATCATCTAAATCACTTCAAATCTCATAATCTTTCAATTAGCAATATTGGGTATGAACCCTAATTTCAAACCCATGTAATTTCATACAAAATCAACTTTAAATCTAATTTTGGGCACAAGGATAAAAGGATTATCCTTGTTGAAAACACCCACATACCTTAATTGATGTTATTGATGAGAACACCTGATTTTGGATTCCTATTTTCGCTCTTGGAAATGGATTCTTGATTATCTTGAATTGAAAACCTTGATTTTTGTGTTTCCGTGGAGAAAGAATGGTGGAATTTGGATTTCTTGGGAATTAAGTTTTGATGTTCTAGGGTTTTATTTGAGAGGAAGTAGAAGAAAAGTGAGCATATAATGGTTAGAATAAGATTAATTCAGTATTACTTATGAATTGTGGCTAAGGAAAAGACTAAATTGCCCTTAAAAAAATTAAGTTTGAAAACTTAAATCTCGATTTTGGGCCCCATCGCGATGCGCCACTATTGCGGTGGCTCACTAAAATTTGACTATTTCAAACTAGAAGTTCATCGTGATGCTAGGCTATCATGGTAATCCTCTGGATATTGACAAATGCCATTTGGGCCATCACCGAGATGCGGTACTATCATGGTGAGCTGTTGTAAATTGATAAACGAGAACTAGGAATTTACCGTGATGAGGGCCAATCGTGGTGGTCCACTGAAAATTAGATAAGTGTCATTTTTCAAGTCACCGCAATGCGTTGCTGCTCATTTTGAGATGATGTCTTCACTAAAATTGCCATAACTTCTCAACCGAGTATCGGATTGAGGCAAAAGTGGTGTTGTTGGAAAGCTGACCCAATTATCTATACATTGGTCTGTCTAGAACTTGAAAATTCTATATCTATCAAGATTTATTCATTTAAAATCTAACCCTTGAAATTCCAGAGGCTAAACTAAGCTAGGAAAAGTATGGGGTATTACATTATCTCCCCTTGAGAACATTCGTCCTCGAATGAGACTAGATAAACTGAAGATTCTAACGAACGGAGACTATATATGCTGGTATGCACAACTGAAACAAACTACATGACTGAATCTAAAACGTACTGAGCATCTGAACTAAATCTACGAGTGCATGAATTTACATAATGATAACTAAATAGCAGAATCTGAGACTTGAAAAGAACTGAGTTATGGAAGACTATTACCTTCTGATGAATCTGAGTTCATGGAAAAAATATGAGGATACTTGGTATGCATGTGTTCTTCTGCTTCCCAAGTAGCACCCTCAACTGACTAATTTCGCCACAGAATTTTGACCAAGGGAACTTCTTTGTTCCTTAGTCTACGAATCTGATGATCAAGAATCTCTACTGGAACGTCTTCGTATGGGAGGCTATTTTGAATATATTTGATTTCTAGAGGGACTAAAATAGCTGAATCATCCATGCACTTCTTCAATAAGGACACATGAAACACTGGATGAATTGATGACAAGTCTACAGGTAGCTCAAGCTCATATGCTACTATAATACCCCGTATTTTCCTAGCATAACTTATGCCTCAAAACATGAGTATTCATATATAAAATTTTCTAAATACTCATTAATTCTTAGTTTAGAGACTGCCATTGCGTAGGAAATTCAATTAACTTTTCAACGATATAAAATTAGCCCAAATTTGATAACCAGATAAGAATTAATGGAGATTTTAAGTTTCAGTCGTTAAACGCCATCATTTTGACCATTAGGGCATCGCGAAGCCAATCTAAATGGCGATTGGAAAATTCCAGTGAAGCTCTGAGATATCACCGCATTGTGCCACCAGCCAAAATACCAATTGTCCTTTTCCAGTGTCCTGTCATGATAATGGCACATTGCGCCAAGGGTGAATTTCAGAATCAAAGGGGCACCATGATCCCTCCGCTTCGAGCCAAGTCCCCAATTCCCAGTTGTTCAATTCTAGTGACACGGTGCAATATCACCGCATCATGCCAGGTTCCAGTTTCAAAAAATTTTGACGAAAATTAAAAGTTTCATCCAAGGATAAAACAGTCCTTTCCCATTATTTTAATCTGCCCAATTGTGGTATTTAAGCCCTAGAAATATTTTTAACTCATCATTTATTAAATTTTTTCCCCAAATTCAAGAGTTTTCTCTTCTAATCAAGAAACCCTAGCTCTCAAATTAAAGGCCAATCCTCAAGAACTCACCAAGAACTTCAAGAAATTTTTTCAATTAAGGTATGTTAGATGTTCATCCATGGGTTCCTTTCACCCATGGAGTCCAAGTACCCACTTCAATTTCAAAAGTTATCATCTTTTCAAGATTTATAATATTAAATTGTGATTTTGAACTATGAGTCTCCATGAACTTACATGAATATTTATTCTTTTACCATGTTTCAATGAAATTATTGTTGTTATTAAACTCTCCATGTTTTAATGTTATAGTTCATTGAATTAAATCATTTTTAAAGTACTATTCATGTTGAATTCATGATTTTACTATAAGTTCCATATTATTCCCATGATTTGACTAAACTATGAACTACTAGTATTTGATAAAATGCCTACAAGAGTGATTGCTTTGATAAAAGCCTTCATGCTTTGACCCCCAAGTTTTAGTGTCATTTTACTCATATTGCTTTTGAGTCCTAGGGGTACTGAATACTGAAAACCATAGCTATTTATTTAGTCTAGTATCAGTACATTACAGAATATTCTTCAGAACATACTATGACCATTATGAGAATAGTCAAATATCAGTCAGTTAAACTCAGCATAGTCTAGTAGTTTAGTGTTTTTCAGTTGGAAGTAGGATTTAGAACCGAGAAAGTATAGGGATGGTGGCTTCTCCATTAGATAGATAGAGTCATTAGTAACAGTCCCTAAAATATAGAACTATATAGCCAACATAAGATATGAGAAGTCACCTATCAGATAAGGCGTGACTATCTCGCAGGGGTCACCCATCAGTTCTGGTTTGACACCCTTAGTCCTTTGAGACAGTACTCCAGTATAGTGGATCCACACAACCAATGATAGTACCCGTGGCATGGTATTAACACCCTTCTAACTAGGGTTATAGGTTGGACCCCAATTAGCTCAGATTGGGGTGTGTCGGTTAGATTATACCTCCCACAGTCTCAACTATAGTCTCAGTTACAGTCTCTGTTAAGTTATTCAGTCGTAGTGTTATAATTCAATAGATGTTTCAGTTATTAAAACCTTTTGACATATTAGTTATTCTTCTGCATTTATGACTATGATATTCAGTGCTCATAGCAGGTACCAGCGAATGGGTTAGATTATGGTCTCTCGGGATTGTAAGCACCGTGTGATGCCCGGGATGTACTGTCGAGGTGTTACAGCTACTTTCCTAACTTGAATCAAAATCCTATAAGGTCCTACATATCGTGGACTAAGCATCACCTTTTTGACAAATCTCTTCACCCCCTCATGTGTGAAACCTTCAAATACATAAGATCATCTATTTCAAACTCAAGATCTCTCCTTCTTACATCTGTATAAGATTTTTGACAACTCTAACCTACTTTCAATCACTCTCGAATCAACTGAACTTTCTCCATGGCCACAAAAACCATATCTAGCCCGATCAAAGTGGCCTTACCTACGTCAAACTAACCAACTGGTGATCTACATCTCAACCCATAAAGAGCCTCAAACAAGGCCATCTGAATATTAGAACAGTAACTGCTATTATTGGTGAAATGAATCAACGGGAAGTGGTCATCTGTCATGACTCGAACTAGCGCCTGGCCATGATGGACATCCCAAAGGATGAAGGCCTGGACGTACCACTCTTCCTGATCTGGTAATCATGCACAACATTCATGAAGTAAAATAAAAATGCATAATTTTGATCTAATACAAAATAAGGTCATACTCTGGATTCAGTTTAACCATACGGAATGAAATCCGAAATCAACTAAACAACTTCTAGAAGAGTCTGCAAAATCTCTGCTACATGATCTAAAAATAACTGTTTGGAAAGCTAGGACAAGGCCCCCAGTAGACTAAAACAATGAAATAACATAATCTGAAATAACGGGCCTTTTAGAACAAAGAAGGCTCACTACTGCACGATTCACTTCTCTTTGGAATACTCTACTAATTAGCCGAACCCCTAGACTAAGCCTCCGAACCTTAGAGGTAGGGGGTCAATACGGATGTACTGGTACGCAGAGCAAAACCAAAATAACAATTTACAAAAAAAATATATGAGAGCAATTTAAAGCATTTCATAAACATATCATATAGTAAGAAATCTTATGGGCATATCTGAAAGACTCTGTAAAATCATCTGAACTGTGTGTCACTCTTTGTTTTACTTTTGTGCTAGGTGGTACACCCTACAGCTCTGAAATTCAATGGGCTATATGGAATCCACCATTGACTCGACGGGGAAGCCCCCAACTCAAGTGTGCCGCAAGGGTTGGAGTCTCTGAATCTGCTATGCCATATGTCCATCGCCAGCGTAAAATAATATACCCGGCTTGGCAAATCACGATTTTAGGTTAAGATTTACTTGAACTCAAACCTTCTTTGGGTAACCTCCTAACCCTCTTTAAACCCAGTTTTAACTCTTTAAAACATGCATTCTCTGAAATCAAACTCTGTTATGACATATATACTTATGGTATCATCATACCATTGACTTGCAAGTCACATCTCTGAGCCATTATTAGCATATTACAATCTCTGTAACACCATATCAACAAATTATTTCAAAGAACTCTTTCTCTAAATCTCATGTAAACACATGTGTGTAACTCTTTTTGTCAAACTTTCATGATGCAAGGTGGTTATGTCAAATCTCTTAATCTCATGCAAATCTTTCTCTTTTAACAAAATCTAATTACATCAAGAAACTCCCTCTCTTAAATCTCTAAATCATGCTCAAAATAATATGGCATTTTAGTAAACTATTTTCAAGCCATGAATCATGCATTTCAAATCCTTCACATTAAGATCATAATCTTAAAGTCATCACAAGAGAGGGATTTCATAAGTTGTGCACTCAAACAATCTTCAATCTAAATTTTCATACGTATACATACACGTGTAAATCAATTTAAGGGGGAAAGTCCTAAAGACCAAATCAACAATACAATTAAACATTCATAATGCAAATTAAAATTATGTATTTCAAAACCCCTTTATAAATTCATGCTTGATAACCTTTAAATCATATTCTGGTGTTTACAAGCCCATGTAGTTTTTAGTACAAAACCCCACGTACGTCAATTTAGAAATTTGATGAATGATTCTTGAAGCCTACGATTTGGGGATTCCAAATCTTCAATTAGTTTTGAAAACCAAAGGTTGAATCTTGAGTTATTTGGGTTTTTAGTTCGAAACCCTAGCGAGTGCTTTTGTGAATTTTTGAAGGAAATATGAATAATGTGGTCACTTAGGAGTGTAATCCTGTGTGTAAGCTGATAAGGGGGTGGAAAAATGCATATTATACCCTTCATGAGATGGAATAAAAATATAACTGGGAGCCCGAGTTTAAGGGCCACCACGACTTGCCACAATTGTGGTGGCTCAAGGGAAATAAATGAATGGGATTTTTAGGGTCACCACAACATAGAGCCATCACATTATCCCACTGGTTGGGACCTGGAACTTTAGTGCGACGTGCCATAATCGCGCCAGGCTACTGGAATTTTTCAATTGTTAAATAGACTCCCTCTGTGATGCGCCAAACATTAAAATGACGGTATTTTATGACTAGGACTTAAATTAACCATAACTTCTTGCTTGGATATTAGATTTGGGCAATTCTTATGTCAAAGAAAAAACTTAGCAATTGAATGATATTTGTATTGTGTTCCTTCTGACCTGAGTTGTCAATCGATCAATCTAACTTGAAATAATTCATATTAACTTAATATTAATCTAATACCAAAATTCATCAGTGTTCTAATTGAACTTAATACAATTTATTATGATGAAATGATTAAAGATTATCTCTTTTAAAAATATAAATAAGATCAATTTGGACCAAATTAACAATTTCAAAACTTGTCATTCTTTTTCAAAATACAAATCCATAAATATTAATCATCCATTTGCGGAAAAAACATGTCATTATTTCAAATTGTGAGTTGTAACTCTTTTCTTCTCTCTCAACAGTACATATAACAACTACTAAATTGATTGCTCAACCCTTCAAAATAGATTAATTTTTTCCCATTTTCATCCACATAGTTGTTATTTTTGACTTTTTTCTTTCTTGTATCCATCATTTTCTCTGTATTCATAGGTAATAGAGTTTGAGAAGAGTTCTACATTTATTCTTTATTCTAAAAATTAGGGCTTTTTAGTTAATGATGAAAAATAAGACTTTTATTTGTATCATCTTCAAGAATGGATTAACAATTTTGAGTTTTGATGTTAAAAATATAGGAAAAAAGCAAGAATACACTAGTTTTTATCGTAGTATTTCATTGACTATTGTGGTATTGTTGCTACCATTTTTGGCAGTGTCAGTATTGGTGGTCTTGGTAGTAGTGTCGGTGGTCTTGGTATTGGTATTGGTGGCATTGGGGGTGGTGGTGTTGGTCTTGGTGGGTTTGGTGCGAGTATTTGTAATGCCCTGAAAATGGGTCCTGAGATGTCACACGGTGCTCTAGACTATGAGTAGCCTTAAGCTAACCCTGTAAGCCATCTACTAAATCTGAAACTCATAATAGGGAAGTATAGATATATAATCAAGGTAAAATGCTAAATTTTGTATGAGCTAAACTGAAAGTGTCTGAATATAATATCTGAAAAGGCTAAACTCAAAAGTCTGATCAATCAATACTAAAAATCTAATTCATGATCTAGCAGTCTGACAAGCCTCTACTACTTTTAAAAACTATTCTGTAAGTCTTTACGATTCTTCTAACCAACGTACACTATGTGAGCTATCATAGTGACCAACGTCTTCCCTTATAGAAAAACCTCACGTTGGGGAGAAGTGCCATAGTCTTGCCAAGGAGTATAACCTAATATAAATGATCATATCTATATTTTTCATCCATATAGTAATAGGAATAATTTGATAATCTTTACCTATGTTGGCTAATAGTTCTGGGGTATGTGAACATACCCAACTTGGTGCTAAATACTACTCCCTTTAATCTCTATGCTCATTCTGTAGGAAATCCACTTTAAAATCTAGTATAATGGTTTATAATGACAATCGATAGTATATCTGTTAAATTAAATTGTAATCTAAAACTATAAAGTGGATTCCATATCTAAGCTGAGATCAAAAGATTAATTCTTTATGGAAAATCTGAAAATAAACTAGTCATAGGATGCTTATAGCACAATCAATCTTGAAATAGCAATATTAAACTAGGGCTTACTAACCCATGTATCAAATTTGTATCAAAGTATAATAATAATCATGCTTGATAATGAAAATATTGATAATTCAATGCAAAATCTAGAATTTACTACAATACGCATGAAAATACAAAAATAAGCACGAAATTCATCATCTAAATCACTTCAAATCTCATAATCTTTCAATTAGCAATATTGGGTATGAACCCTAATTTGAAACCCATGTAATTTCAAACAAAATCAACTTTAAATCTAATTTTTGGCACAAGGATGAAAGGATTATCCTTGTTGAAAACACCCACATACCTTAATTGATGTTATTGATGAGAACACTTGATTTTGGATTCCTATTTTTGCTCTTGGAAATGGATTCTTGATTATCTTGAATTGAAAACCTTGATTTTTGTGTTTCCGTGGAGAAAGAATGGTGGAATTTGGATTTCTTGGGAATTAAGTTTTGATGTTCTAGGGTTTTCTTTGAGAGGAAGTAGAAGAAAAGTGAGCATATAATGGTTAGAATAAGGTTAATTCAACATTACTTATGAATTGTGGCTAAGGAAAAGACTAAATTGCCCTTAAAAAAATTAAGTTTGAAAACTTAAATCCCGATTTTGGGCCCCACCGCGATGCGCCACTATTGCGGTGGCTCACTAAAATTTGACTATTGCAAAGTGGAACTTCATCGCGATGCGAGGCTATCGTAGTAACCCTCTGGATATTGACAAATGCCATTTGGGCCATCGCCACGACGTAGTACTATTATGGTCAGCTATTGGAAATTGATAAACGAGAAATGGGACTTCACCGCGATATGAGCCAACCACCGTATTGCGGTGGTCCACCAAAAATCAAACAAGTGTAATTTTTCTAGTCACCGCGACGCGGTGCTGCTTATTTTGAGACAATATCTTAACTAAAAGTGCCATAACTTCTCAACCGAGTATTGGATTGAGGAAAAAGTGGTATTGTTGGAAAGCTGAGTTAATTATCTACACATTGCTGGGTCTATGTAATATCCTGGGAAATTTTTTATTGAAATTTTGTGCGTAAACATGTTGGGTTCTATATTTTAGAATGAATTATAAATTTTTCATGTGGAATGTCTTAGATTATGACCCACCATTGCGTAGAGTATCGAATAATCTTTCCAATGATATGTGGATCATCCAAAATGGACACCCGAGCGATGAGTTATAAACATTCCGATCGAATTGTGAATAGTAGTGAACAGTAAAACGTGCAGGAAAAAGTACTGAGGCTTGGCGTATTTTTTCTCCAACATTAAACGATCATAACTCTTTGTACATAATGATTTGGGTGATCTACTATATATCAACGAAAAAATCTGCGAGTCCTCTTTCTAATGTAATTGGTTTCATCCAATTTGTCTATTGGAGCAAAAAGTTATGGTTGATCTACTTTAGCCTATCAAAATACTATCATCCTCTCATGGTTATGATGATTTTCTTCAGGCTATGTGAGTCTTTCATAAATCCTGCATATTTCTTATAAATATTTATGATGATGATATTTATACAACTGTATACACCCCCATATACTCGGTTTCTTTCCATGGTACTGACTCACATCTTTGTATGTGGGCTGCATTTTCTCGGAATATAGGTTTAGGTGCTTAGTTCCAGGTTTGGTAGTGATCCTTCGGGCACGCTGTTCTATATCCTCTGTTGTGGTGAGTCCTCATGTTCTGAGGATGTGATGTCTGATGTTGGTTTCACGAAATTGTTTATATTTGATAACTGAGTGTGAGTCAGTTGGGTCATGTCTCAATGACTCATTAGTTTTATTGATTTTCTTAGAGGCTTGTCAGACTAGTATAGATGTTGGGAGTTGACTAATAAGTCGTATTTTGTTATTTTTCTGAAATTCTTTTATTCTTGGATGATGATTACTCTGTTGATATTTGAGGGTTATTTATGGAAACCCCATTGATTTGTGTTGAACTAAATGAAAATGGCTCAAAGGGTTAGCTTGAGGCTACTTGTAGCCTTAAGCACCGTGTGACATTCCGAGACCCATTTTTTGGGGCGTTACAAACTTGGTATCAGAGCCTAAGGTTTTAAGATATCCTAGGGAGTCGACAAGCCGCGTTAAGTAGAGTCTTGATCATCGGTGTGTAGCGCGCCACATCTATGAGCAAGAGGCTACAAGATATTTTAGGAAAAAGTATGATTCTTTCTTTCAAAAGTCTATCGTACTTAAAGTGTCTCTCTCTGCTATTGATTTATGCTCTTCTCTTTCAGAAATATGCCTCCACGTCAAGCGAGAAGAAATAATGATGGTCAGCAACCTTAAACCGCTGACCCAATAAATGAAAATGTGTCTCATGCTGAATTTAGGTTCGAGCAGCACGGATAGGGTCAAACTAGATCGTAGGGAGGGAGTCACCCTCAGTATCAGGATCATTTATCTATGCCAGCACCATCATCTGCTAGTTCTCCCATGCCTAGAGGTAGGAAGAAGCAAGGTAGCAGGTCATATGCATCCAGGTCCCAGTACAGTACTGGCAGTAAGCCAAATCGTCCCCTGTGTCCTAAGTGTGGTAGGGCTCATTCGGGTGAGTGTTGGGGTGAGAAGAGAGGTTAGTTTTGATATGGTAACATGGCTCACATAGTTAGAGATTGTCCACAGGATGGACAAGGGCGTCGTTACTATCGCCCTCAGACCCAGACTCAGACTGTTAGTGCTCCAGTTTCAGCGACTCGCCCAGCCCCAGCTCAGGGTGCCTCTTCTAGCAATGCTGGCGGGAAGCACCAGAATAGATTCTATGCTTTACCATCCCGCCAGGAATAGGAGGACTCTCCAGATGTTGTTACTGGTATGCTTCGTATATTTTAGTTTGATGTGTATGCTTTGTTAGATCCTGGATCCAGTTTCTCATATGTTACACCTTTGATTGCTGTGAATTTTGAAATGAGTCCTGAGATTATTCCTAAGCCTATCCTAGTTTCTACCCTAGTGGGTGATTCGATTATTGCCCAGAAAGTGTATAAAAAGTGTCCTGTTACCGTTCTTCATAGAGTCTTATTGGCTGATCTGATTGAGTTAGACATGGTAGATTTTGATGTGATTCTGGGTATGGACTGGCTGTATTCTTCTTATGCCTCTATTGATTGTCGGACCCGAGTGGTCAAGTTTCAGTTTTCGGGTGCATCCGTGTTTGAGTGGTCTAGGAATTTTGTGTCACCCAAGAGTCATTTTATCTCTTACCTCAAAGCTAAAAAGCTTATTTCCAAGGGGTGTATTTACCATTTGGTTAGAGTTAAAAACACTAAGTCTGAGACTCCAACTCTCCAATCTATTAATGTCGTCAATGAGTTTTCTAATGTCTTTTCGGATGATTTCTCAGGGATACATCTTAATAGAGAGATAGAGTTCGGGATTGATCTTCTTCCCGATATTCAGCCCATTTCTATTCTTCCTTACCATATGGCCCCTGTAGAACTTAAGGAGTTGAAAGAGCAACTCAAAGATCTACTAGATAAGGCTTTCATAAGGCCCAGTGTTTCTCCTTGGGGTGCTCCTATGTTGTTTGTACGAAAGAAATATGGCTCTTTGCGTATGTGCATTGATTACCACCAACTGAATAAAGTCACCGTAAAAAATAAGTACCCCCTCCCGAGAATAGATGATTTGTTTGACCAATTGCAAGGTGCAAGTTATTTATCAAAGATAGACCTTCGTTCCAGCTATCATCAACTCAAAGTTAGGGAGTGTGACATCCTGAAAACTATTCTCTAAACTCGTTATGGCCATTTTGAGTTTTTTGTTATGTCTTTCGGGTTAACTAATGCCCCAGCATCTTTTATGGACCTCATGAATTGAGTGTTCAGACCATATCTGGATATGTTTGTCATAGTGTTCATCGATGATATACTGGTGTACTCCCATAGTGAGGATGAACATTTTGATCATCTCCGAACTGTCTTACAAACCCTTAGAGATCACAGGTTGTTTGCCAAGTTCAGTAAGTATGAGTTTTGGCTAAGGTCAGTTGCTTTTCTGGGACATATCATTTCTTCCGAAGGTATTAGAGTTGATCCCTAAAAGATCGAAGCTGTTAGAAATTGGCCTAGACCTATTTCTCCGACTAATATTCGAAGTTTCTTGGGTTTAGCTGGCTATTACCGCCGTTTTGTTGAGAGTTTCTCCTCTATAGCATCTCCTATGACTCGATTGACCTAAATGAAAGTGAAGTTCTTGTGGTCCGAATCTTGTGAGAAGAGTTTTCAGGAGTTGAAGACTCGACTCACTTCAGCCCCTATTTGGACTTTGCCTGATGGTGTTGATGGTTTTGTGGTGTACTGTGATGCTTCGAGAGTTGGGTTGGGTTGTGTATTGATGCAGAAGGGTAAGGCGATAGCTTATGCTTCTAGACAGTTGAAACTCCATAAGAAAAATTACCCCACCCATGACCTTGAGTTGGTTGCTGTTGTGTTTACTTTGAAAATCTGGAGACACTATTTGTATGGTGTCCATGTTGATGTTTTCACTGAGCATAAGAGTCTGCAGCATGTGTTTACCCAGAGAGAATTGAATCTTAGGCAGAGACGATGGTTAGAATTGTTAAAGGACTATGATATGAGTATGTTGTACCATCCAGGCAAGGCCAATGTTATGGCGGATGCCCTAAGTAGAATGTCCATGGGTAGTGTTTTGCATGTGGAAGAAGGTAAGAAAGAGTTGGCTTGTGATGTACATCGTTTGGCTAGATTGGGGGTTAGGTTATTTGACACTGCTGAAGGTAGTATAGGGGTTCAGAGTAGTTCCGAATCCTCCTTGGTTTTAGAAGTGAAGGAAAAGCAATACTTAGATGCTAGTTTGGTCAGACTGAAGGAGTTAGTCAAGGACCAAAAAGTAGAGGTTTTCTCCCAAGGGGTAGATGGTGTGTTGAGATTGCAGGGTGGATTATGTGTCCTGAATATTGATGATCTGAGATAGAGGATTATGGCTGAAGCGCATAGGGTGCGATATTCTATTCATCCTGGTGCCACCAAGATGTACCGAGACTTGCGGGAAATCTATTGGTGGAGTGGCATGAAGAAAGATATAGCAGCGTTTGTAGCTAAGTGTGAAACATGCCAACAGGTTAAGATTGAACACCAAAGACCTGGTGGTATGATGCAAGAGTTTAGTATTCCTACCTGGAAGTGGGAAGAGATAAATATGGACTTCGTGATTGGTTTACCTCCTTCCCGATGCCATTATGATTCCATTTGGGTTGTGGTTGATAGGTTGACTAAGTCTGCTCATTTCTTGCCTGTTTATACTCCATATACTACTGAGGATTACGCTAGATTTTATATCCGAGAGCTAGTCAGACTGCATGGAGTTCCTTTGTCTATTATTTTGGATAGGGGTACTCAGTTCACTTCGCAATTTTGGAAAGCTTTTCAGAAGAGTCTTGGTACCCAAGTGCTTTTGAGTTCTGCTTTTCATTCGCAGATGGATGGTCAGGCTGAGTGGACCATCCAGACCTTAGAGGATATCTTGAAAGCTTGTGCACTTGACTTTAAGGAAAGTTGGGATGATCACTTACCGTTGATAGAGTTTGCTTACAATAACAGTTTCCACTCTAGTATTGGCATGGCTCCGTTTGAAGCCTTATATGAGAGGAAGTGTAGATCATCCATAGGTTGGTTCAAGGTGGGTGAAGCGGTTGTCAGTGGTCCTGATTCGGTATTTGATGCTATGGAAAAAGTTAAGTTTATTAGGGAAAGGTTGAAAACTGTGCAGAGTCGTCAGAAGTCATATACAGACGTTAAAAGGAGAGACCTTGAGTTTGAAGTTGGTGACCTAGTGTGTCTGAAAATTTCACCCATGAAGGGGGTGAAGAGATTCAGAAAGAAGGGGAAGCTTAGTCCCCGTTATGTTGGTCCTTACAAAATTCTTAGCCGTGTTGGTAAGGTAGCTTATGAGGTCGAGTTGCCTTCTGAGTTGTCCTCTGCTCATCCAATATTCCATGTCTCCATCCTTAGAAATCATATTAGCGATGCTGTGGTAGTGGATTCCTCTGTGAGTGATGACATTCAAGAAAATGTTTCTTTTGATGAGATTCCTGTTGAGATTCTTGATTTCAGTGTCTGAAGACTAAGGAACAAAGAAGTTCTCTTGGTCAAGGTGTTGTGGTGAAACCAATCTGTTGAGGGTGCAACTTGGGAAGCTGAGGCGGATATGCGATCCAAGTACCCGCACCTATTTTTCGTGAACTCTGATCAAGCCGAAGGTACCGGTTTTTCCTAAATCATGCACTTTTGATAAAAGTTGCAGCAGTTCAGCTGTCATTTATTATGTGTTCAGCTGTAGTTTCTTGAATTTATGCATTCCATGTTGTATTCGGAGTGAGAAATGATGTGGTGATGAGTCTAATGAATGGTTTCAGCGTATTCTATATTCGCTATCTAATCTTGTCATGTCTAGCATCATTCGAGGACGAATGTTTCCAAGGGGGGGATGATGTAATACCCCATAAAATTTTTCGTTGAAATTTTGTGCGTAAACGTGTTGGGTTCTATATTCTAGAATGAAAAATAATTTTTTCGTATAGAATGTCTTAGATTATAACCCACCATTGCATAAAGTATCAAATAATCTTTACAACGATATGTGGATCATCCAAAATGGATACTCGAGCGACGAGTTATGAACATTCCGATCGAACCATGAATAGTAGTGAACAGTAAAACGTGTAGGAAAAAGTACTGAGGCCTGACGTACTTTTTCTCCAAGTTTAAATGACAATAAATCCTTGTACATAATGATTTGGGTGATTTACTATATATCAACGGAAAGCTCTATGAGTCCTTTTTCCAATGAAATTGGTTTCATCCAATTTGTCTGTCGGAGCAAAACGTTATGGTCGATCTACTTCAACCTATCAAAAGCGAATTTTTGGGTCAACTTCAAACGATCATAACTCCTCGTACACAATAATCTGGGTGAGATACTTTATATCAATGGAAATATATGAGTCCTCTTTCTAATGAAATTGGTTTCATCCAATTTGAATATCGGAGTAAAACGTTATGGTTGATCTACTTCAGACTATCAAAACAGTCCACCAAAGGACAGATTCGAGAATTATTTGATTTTTAGGGGCGTTTTGGTCACTCCCCCTCACCCAAAATCCGTCCACACCTTAAAGCCTATTAGAAGCATTATATGTTATATTTCATCAAATTCCCTAAAAGAGAAAACCTTAAGCTCCTACATCCAACTTCAAGAACCTCCAAAGTTCACCATTTATTATGCAAATTTATTCAAGATTCCAAGTTCCTAGTTCAAGTACTCCAAGAACCATCATTCGAAGGCACGATTAACATCTCAAAAATTAGTATCGATCTAAAGTTCATCATTCAATGTATGTGGGGTTTTTCAACAAGAACTCTCTTTCGTTCTTGTGCCCAAAAGTAATTTTCTTTACAAAGGCATAATTTTTATTTGATTTTTATGAATTTGAAGCATGAACCCATATCTTATGATGATTATTATGAAATCATGATATTTATATTTATAATTTTGAAATATGAATTTACATATGTGGAGATATAAAGCATGAATCTTGAACGATGTTTATCATGATTTTGATATTTAGGTCGTGAATCCCCATTGGAAATTGTGTTTGTTTGAGAAAGTGTGTGTTATAAGCACGTTGATGTTAAATATTTGAGATATGTTGAATGATTTGACCGTTTGGTCTTAATGGAGTTGTTTTGAACTCGAGTGTAAAAGAAATCCACAACGTGGTTGATTTTGATAGATGGGAAGCATGATGGCTCCCGATGTATATTTATATATTACTGAAATTATTTTGTTGTGGATTGTCTTTGAAATGATCTGAGCTAAGTTCGGAAGAAATCTTTAGCACCGAATGTGAGGTATAAAGCGACCTTACTTCCTTAGAACTACGTGCTCCCGTAGGAGTGAGCCTAAGGCTAATTTATATAGTGATCACTAGTTTGTGTGGATTTGATATCGATAGTCCTACTCTGATAGCAAGGATAGGACGGCTCTCCCCAACGTGGGTTGTACGTTGGACTCCATGTAGCTCACATGGTTTATGTCGGTTATAGGATCTCCCAGTTTGTGTGTGTGTTTCCTTGTGTCTATGGTGAATGGTGAAGTGATTTGAAAGTGGAATTGTGAAAGTTATTCTTTCAAAAGATTTAAATGATATTTACATTATGAGAATTGATATTCTTGATGAACTGAAAGTGATTAACAAATTATATGATGACTCACATGTGTTATTTTACTTATTTCATCCTCTCATAATTATGATGATTTTCTTCAGGCTATATGAGTCTTTCATACATCCTGCATATTTCTAATAAATATTTATGATGATGATGTTTATACAACTGCATACACCCCCTTATAATCGGTTCCTTTTCATGGTACTGACCCACATCTTCGGATGTGGGCTGTATTTTCTTGGAATGTAGGTTTAGGTGCTCAGTTCCAGGTTTGACAGTGATCCTTTGGGCATGCTGTTCTACATCCTCTGTTGTGGTGAGTCCTCATGTTCTGAGGACGTGATGTCTGATGTTGGTTTCACGGAATTGTTTACATTTGATAATGGACTATGAGTCAGTTAGGGCATATCTCAATGGATCGCTGGTTTTATTGATTTTCTTAGAGGCTTGTCAGACTAGTATAGATGTTGGGAGTTGTCTAATAGGTCGTATTTTGTTATCTTTCTGAAATTCCTTTATTCTTGGATGATGATTACTCTGTTGATATATGAGGTTTATTTATGGAAACCCCATTGATTTGTGTTGAACTGAATGAAAATGGATCAAAGGGTTAGCTTGGGGATACTCGTAGCCTCAAGCACCGTGTAATGCTCCGGGACCTATTTTTTGGGGCGTTACAGTCTAAAGCTTGAAAATTCTACATGTATCGGGAGTTTTTCATTTCAAATCTAACCCTTGATATTATAGAGGCTAAACTAAGCTAGAAAAAGTATGGGGTATTACATTATCTCCCCTTGAGAACATTCGTCCTCAAATGAGACTAGTTAAACTGAAGATTCTAAGGAACTGAGGCTATATATGCTGGCATACACAACTGAAACAAACTGCATGACTGAATCTAAAACATACTGAGCATCTGAACTAAATCTATGAGTGCATGAATTTTCATAATGATAACTAAATGGCAGAATCTGAGACTTGAAAAGAACTCAATTATGGAAGACTATTACCTTCGGCTGAATCTGAGTTCATGGAAAAAATATGAGGATACTTGGTATGCATATGTTCTTCTGCTTCCTAAGTAGCACCCTCAACTGACTAATTTCTCCACAGAATTTTGACCAAGGGAACTTCTTTGTTCCTTAGTCTACGAATCTGATGATCAAGAATCTCTACTGGAACTTCTTCGTATGGGAGGCTATTTTCAATATCTGTGATTTCTAGAGGGACTAAAACAGCTGAATCATCCATGCACTTCTTCAATAAGGACACATGAAACACTGGATGAACTGATGACAAGTCTACAGGTAGCTCAAGCTCATATGCTACTGTAATACCCTGTATTTTCCTAGAATAATTTAAGTCCCAAAATAGAGTATTCAGATATAAAATTTTCGAAATACTCATTAATTCTCAGTTTAGAGACTGCCATTGCGTAGGAATCGATTAGCTTTCCAACGATATAAAATTTTTCCAAATTCGATAACCACATAAGAAGTTATGGAGATTTGAAGTTTCAGTCGTTAAACACCATCATTTTGACCCTTAGTGCATCGCGCCAAGGGTGAATTTCAGAATCAAAGGGGCACCGTGATCCCTCTACTTCGCACCAAGCCCCCAGTTTCCAGTTGTCCGATTCTAGTGACATGGCGCGATAGCACCGCATCGCGCTAGGTGCTATTTTCGAAAAATTTTGACGAAAATTAAAAGTTTCGTCCAAGGATAAAACAATCCTTTTCCATTATTTTAATCTTCCCAAGTGTGGTAGTTAAGCCCTAAAAATATTTTTAACTCATCATTTATTAATTTTTTTCCCAAATTCAAGAGTTTTCTCTTCCAATCAAGAAACCCTAGCTCTCAAATTCAAGGCCAATCCTCAAGAACTCACCAAGAACTTCAAGAAAATTTTCAATCAAGGTTTGTTAGATGTTCATCCATGGGTTCCTTTAACCTATAGAGTCCAAGTACCCACTTCAATTTCAAAAGTTATTATCTTTTCAAGATTTATAATATTAAATTGTGATTTTGAACTATGAGTCTCCATGAACTTCCATGAATATTTTTTTTTTGCCATGTTTCACTGAAATTATTGTTGTTATTAAATTCTCCATGTTTTAATGCTATAGTTCATTGAATTAAATCATTATTTAAGTAATATTCATGTTGAATTCATGCTTTTACTACAAGTTCCATATTATTCCCATGATTTGACTAAACTATGAACTACAAGTGTTTGATAAAATGGCTACAAGAGTGATTGAATTAATAAAAGCCTTCATGTTTTGCCCCCAAGTTTTAGTGTCATTTTACTCATATTGATTTTGAGTCTTGGGGGTACTGAATACCTAAAAACCATAGCTATTTATTTAGTCCAGTATCAGTACATTACAGAATATTCTTCAGAACATACTATGACCATTATCAGAATAGTCAAATATCAGTCAGTTAAACTCAACTTAGTCTAGTAGTTTAGTGTTTTTCAATTGGGAGTAGGATTTAGCACCGAGCAAGTATAGGGATAGCTCTTCTCCATCAGATAGGCAGATTCGCTAGTAACAGTCCCTAAACTCCAAAACTACGCAGCCAGAATAGGATATGAGAAGTCACCCATCAGATAAGGCTTGACTATCTCGTAGGGGTTACCCGTCAGTTCAGGCTTGACACCCTTAGTCCTTCGCGATAGTACTTCAGTATAGTAGATCAACACAACCAGTGTTAGTAACCGTGGCACGATATTAATACCCTCTAACTAGGGTTACACTTTGGGCCTCGATTAGCTCAGATTGGGGCATTTTGGTTAGATTATACCTCCCACAGTCTCAACTATAGTCTCAGTTACAGTCTCAGTTAAGTTATTTAGTCGTAGTATTGTTTGACCAAATCATACAGATTTCAGTTATTTTAGTATCTCAATTTACAGATTTTACTCAGTTTATGTTATATGTTTTGTCTTGCATCCTCAGTATCTATAGATTTCATGTATCTTTAGCATTTACAGACTTTCATGCATACTTAGTATTTATAAATTCACCATATTTTCAGTATCTACAAATTCCATGCTTTTTGTTAAGTATTCCATGCTTTACATATACATTCAGATAATTATTATTTCTACTCATAAAATAATGTATATTAGCCTATCTCATTTAGCGTACCAGTACATTCAAAATATTGACCTCATACCTTTTTTTTGCGCTATGACGTATCAAATCATAGGTTCTGACGCCCAGTTTTCGGATCACACTTAAACTCTCAAACTATCAGCAGTACCAGTGGTGAGTCCTCATCATTCGAGGATGGATTATGTTATTTCATGATTTTAGTTTAGTTAGTTAGTTGGAGTTAGTTAGGGCTTGTCCTATTAACTCATAGTTATTCAGTTTAGAGGCTTTTCAGACATTAGAGTTAGTTATTCAATATTCAGACACTACAGTTTGTTATTCAATTTATTCAGATTTAAGTATTTCATCAGACTCAAATAGCTATTTCTACAGATTCATAATTTAGTAGTTGTTTCAGTTATTAAAACCTTATGGCATATTAGTTATTCTTCCACATTTATGACTATGATATTCAGTGCTCATAGCAGGTATCAGATCATGGGTTAGATTATGGTCCCTTGGGATTATAAGCACCATGTGATTCCCAGGGTGTACTCTCGGGGCATTACAGCTACATTCCCAATGTGTCTCAAAATCTTGTAGGGGCCTACATATCATGGACTAAGCTTCGCCTTTTTGCCAAATCTCTTTACCCCCTTATGGGTGAAACCTTCAAATACACAAGATAATCTACTTCAAACTCAAGATATATACTTCTTATGTATGCATAAGATTTCTGATGACTCTGACCTGCTTTTAATCTCTCTCGAATAAATTAAACTTTCTCCATGGCCTCAAAAACTATATCTGGCCCGATCAAAGTGGCCTTACCTACTTCGAACCAACCAACTGGTGATCTATATCTCAACCCATAAAGAGCCTCAAATGGGACCATCTAAATATTATAATGGTAACTGTTATTATAGGTGAAATGATTCAATGAGAAGTGGTCATCTGTCACGACCCAAACTAGGGCCTGGAAATGACAGACATCCCAAAGGATAAAGGCCCAGATGTGGAACTCTTCTGAACTGGTAATCATGCACAACATTCATGAAATAAAAGAAAAATAAGGAATTTTAATCTAATATGGAACCATAGTCATACTATGGATTCAGTTTAACCAAACAGAATGAAATCTGAAATCAACTAAACATCTTTTGGAATAGTCTGCGAAATCTCTACTACATGATCTAAAAATAACTATCTAAACTGCTAGGACAAGGACCCCAGTAGACCCAAACAATGGAATAACATAATATGAAATAACAGGCCTTTTGGAACAAACAAGGCTCACGACTGCATGATTCACTTCTCTTTGGAATACTCTACAGATTGACCGGACCCCTAGACTGATCCTCCGAACCTAAGAGGGTGGAGGATCAATATAGATGTACTGGTGCACAGAGTTAAACTAAAATAACAATTTATATTAAACATATATGAGAGCAATTTAAAGCATTTCATAAATATATCATATAGTAAAAAATCTCATGGGCATAGCTGAAAGACTCTGTAAAATCATCTGAACTCTGTGACACTCTTTGTTTTACTTCTGTGCTAGGTGGTACACCTTATAGCTCTAAAATTCCACAGGCTATATGGAATCCGCCATTGACTCAGCGGGGAAGCTGCCAACCCAAGTGTGCCGCAAGGGTTGGAGTCTCTGACTCTGCTATGCCACACGACCATCGCCAGCGTAAAATAATATACCCGTCTCGACAAATCACGATTTTAGGTTAAGATTTACTTGAACTCAAACCTTCTTCGGGAAACCACCTAACCCTCTTTAATCCCAGTTTTAACTCTTTAAAACATGCACTCTCTGAAATCAAACTCTGTTATGGCATATATACTTATGGTATCGTCACACCATTGACTTGCAAGTAACATCTCTGAGCCATTATTAGCATATTACAATCTCTGTACCACCAAATCAATAAATCATTTCAAAGAAATCTTTCTCTAAATCTCATGTAAACACATGTATGAGACTCTTTTTGTCAAACTTTCATGATACAAGGTGGTCATGTCAAATCCCTTAATCTCATGCAAATCTTTCACTTTTAACAAAATATAATTAAATCAAGAAACTCCCTCTCTTAAATCTCTGAATCATGCTCAAAATAATATGGCATTTGAGTAAACTATTTTCAAGCCATAAATCATGCATTTCAAATCCTTCACATTAAAATCATAATCTTAAAGTCATCACAAGAGAGGGATTTCATAAGTTGTGCTCTCAAACAATCTTCAATCTAAATTTTCATACATATACATACACGTGTAAATCAATTTAAGGGGAAAAGGCCTAAAGACCAAATACACAATACAATTAAACATTCATAATGCAAAATAAAATCATGTATTTCAAAACCTCTTTCTAAATTTATGCTTGATAACCTTTAAATCATATTCTGGTGTTTACAAGACCATGTAGTTTTTAGGATAAACCCCACGTACCTCAATTAAGGAATTTGATGAATGATTCTTGAAGCCTACGGTTTGGGGATTCCAAACCTTCAATTAGTTTTGAAAACCCACGATTGAATCTTGAGTTATTTGGGTTTTTAGTTTGAATCCGAGAGTGTTCATGTGAATTTTTGAAGGAAATATGAATAATGTAGTCACTTGGGATTATAATCCCATGTTTAAGCTGATAAGGGGGTGGAAAATACCTAATATACCCTTCATGAGATGGAATAGAAATATATCTGGGAGCCCGATTTTATGGGCCACCGCGACGCTCCATAATCACGGTGGCTCATGGGAAATTGACGAATAGGATTCTTAGGATCACCGCGACGCAGAGCCATCGCATTATCCTACTGGTTGGGACCTAGAACTTTAGCGCGACGTGCCATAATGGCGCTAGGCTACTGTAATTTGACAATTGTTAAATATCCCCCCTCCACGATGCGCCAAGCACTAAAATGTTGGTGTTTTATGACTAAGATTTAAATTAGACATAACTTCTTGCCTGGGTATCGGATTTGGGCGAATCTTATATCAACGAAAAGCTCATTCAATTTCCCACATGATAAAAAGTTAAAATTAGGGAAATTATAAATGGTTTAAACTTTACTCACTTTGAAAATAAAAAAATGAGACTGTCTCTTTAACACTAAACAAAATCTTTAAATCTAAGAGCATATTACCATGAGCTAACACATGGATGATGCGGGGTGTTACATTATCCCCCCTTTAGGATCATTCATCCCTGAATGATGACACGGAACACAGACAAGAACGATTTCAAACATACTAAGGCCCTAAAAGAATTTGACAAAGATTGTACCTTACATTTCGTCATTCACCGGATCAAATAAGTCTGGCTATTAATCTCTCATGTCATCTTTTGATTCCCAAGTTTCTTCCTCATCCTTTTGATTTTTCCACAACACTTTAACTAAGGCTATTTCTTTGCTCCTCAATTTCCTAACTTGGCGATCAAAGATTGCCACGGGCTCTTCTTCATAGGATAAGGGGTCTGTCACTTTGACCTCCTCTACAGGAAATACAAATGAATGGTCTCCAATACATTTCTTCAACATGGATATGAGAAATATTAGATGAATAGAACCCAAAATTACAGTCAACTCTAACTCATACGCAACCCCACCTATCCTTCTCAAAATTTGGTGTGGCCCTATATAGCGAGGACTCAACTTACCTTTCTTCCCGAATCGCATAACTCCCTTCATAGGGGAGAATTTGAGAAATACCCAATCACCAACTTCAAATTCTAGCTCCCTTCTCCGAGCATCAGTATAGGATTTCTATCTAGTCTGGGCTATTTTAAGTCGTTCTCTAATATTTTCACATTCTCCATCGTCTGCTGAACAACATCAGGCCCAAACAACTGAGTCTCACTCACTTCACACCACCCTATTAGTGATCTACATCTTCTTCCATACGGAGCTCCAAACGGAGCTATCTTAATACTGGCATGGTAGCTGTTATTATAAGCAAACTCTATCAATGACAAGTGATTTACCCAACTACCTTTGAAGTCAATAACACAAGCTCTCAACATATCTTCAAGGGTCTGAATAGTACGTTCGGCTTGCCTATCCATCTGAGGGTGGAAAGCCGTACTCAGGTTCACTTAGGTACCTAAACCCCTCTAAAAAGATCTCCAGAACTGTGAAGAGAATCGCGTACCTAGGTCAGATATGATAGATACAGGTGCTCCATGCAAATGAACTATCTCTTCAATGTATAACTTAGCATAGTCATCTCTCGAATAGTTGATTCTCACAGGCAAAAAGTGGGTTGACTTGGTCAGCCGGTCTACAATTACCCAAATAGAATCATGCTGGTTTTGGGACCTCGAAAGTCCCGTGATAAAGTCTATATTGACCATCTCCCACTTCCACAAGGGCAAAGATATCTCTTTGGGGGTACCACCTAGCCTCATATGCTCTACTTTCACTTGTTGACAATTCAAACACTTGGCAACAAAGTTAGCCACATCAAAATTATATTATTGCACCAGTATATTGTTTTCAGATCATGATACATCTTAGTAGAGCTTTGATGAACAACATACCTCGAAGTGTGAGCTTCATCAAGGATCCTCTTTAGTAACCCATCTACATCTGACACACATAGTCTACCCTGATATCTCCAGATCCCATCACCACCAATTTCAAAAGAAATCACCTTCTATTAACCCACATCCTTCTTGATCTGCATCAAGATGGGATCTTCAATCTACTTTTCTTTAACTTCAGCACAAAGGGAAGATTTAGCTACCTCATGAACAACCACTCCCCCATCTTCGAAATCCAAGAGTCACACTTCTAGATTTATAAGTTGGTAAATATATCAACATGCACCCCATAGAGATAATACCACTAGGTTTTAAGTACAAACACCATAGCCGCTAATTCTAAGTCATGGGTAGGGTAATTTTGCTCATGCACTTTTAACTGCCTAGACGCATAAGCCATCAATTTACCGGGATGCATAAGAACACACCCAAGTCCCACTCGGGATGCATCACAATATACAAAAAATGCTCTATACCTTCCAGAAGAGTCAGAATAGGAGCAGTTGTCAGCTTGGCTTTCAATTCTCAAAACTATTCTCACAAGAGTCAGACCACACAAATTTCACCTTATTCTGAGTCAACTTAGTAAGTGGAGTTGCTATGGAAGAAAAGCTTTCTATAAATCTCCTATAATACCCTGCCAAACCTAAGAAGCACTAAATCTCGGTTGGAGTCATGAGTACGAGCCACTTTCTCACTGCCTCAACCTTTTGGGGATCAACATTAATCTGGTCACTAGACAGAATATGCCCCAAGAAAGCAATAACATTAAGCCAGAATTCACACTTGGAAAACTTTGCATACAACATATGATCTTTAAGAGTCTGAAGGATGATTCAAAGGTGATTGGCATGATCCTCCTCACTCTTACAATAAATCAAGATATCATCAATAAAAACTACAACAAATAAATCTAAAAACTGATGAAACACCCTATTCGTAAGATCCATGAAGGCTATAGGGGCGTTAGTCAACCCAAAGGACATGACTAAGAATTCATAATGATCATATCTGGTTTGAAAAGCTATTTTGGTTATGTCTGACTCTCTAACCTTCAACTGGTGGTATCCCAAATGAAGGTCTATTTTGAAAAGCATCTAGCACCTTGATACTGGTAAAAAAGATCATCAATTCTAGGAAGAGGATATTCATTTTTAACAGTGACCTTATTCAACTAGCGGTAATATATATACATACGTAGGGAACCATCTTTCTTTTGCACGAAGAGTATAGTGCACCCCAGGGAGAAATACTAGGGTGAATAAAACCTTTTTCTAGAAGATCTGCTAGCTGCTCTTTCAAATCTTTTAGCTCTACAGGAGCCATTATATATGGTGGAATAGAGATGGGACAGGTATTAGGCAATAAATCAATACCAAAATCTATCTTCTAATCAGGTGGTATGCCTGGGAGATCATCGGGAAAAACTTTTGGGAACTCATTCACCACAGGGACAGATTGAAGAGAAGGGATTTTGGTGTTCAAATCTTTAACCCAAGTAAGATGATACAAAAAAACCCTTAGAAATAAGTTTACGGGCTCTGAGGTAGGATATAAAGTGCCCTCTAGGTGATAACGAATGTCCCTCCCACTCTACTACTTGTTCAATTAGAAAAGAAAAAGTGACTTCTCAGGTTCTACAATTTAGTGTGGCATAGCACGAATGGAGCCAATCCATCCTTAAGTTAGCATCAAAGTCAATCATTTGAAGTTCTATTAGATCTGCCACAGTATCCCGCCCACAAACAGTTACCACACAATTTCTATACACCTTTTTAGCCACAACAGAATCTCCCACCGGAGTAGAAATAGAAAAAGGTTCAAAAATCATATCGGGCTCAAACCCAAAACCAACAGCCATATAAGGGGTCATATAAGACAGGGTAGACCCGAGATTAAGTAGCATATATACATCACGGGAAAAGATTTGCAACGTACCAGTAACAATATCTGATGAGGCCTCTACCTCCTGGCGGTTGGTCAAGGCGTACAATCAATTGTGGCCATTTTCGGTGACTGAAGTAGCACCCTTCTGAGGCAGTGGTGGTGCAGAAGAATTAGCCTATGATTTGGCTCCCTCAATAATACCCCTTGTGTCAGACAATCCCTCTGAATATGGCCTGGCTGGCCGCACAAATAACATACCATCACGCCAAACTGACATCTCCCCATATAGTTTCTCCCACATCTCTCACAACACGGGAATGTCTAAGAGATCTAAGCTATACTTCCTTGAGACTGCGAACCCTACAATCTCGGCCCCTACATAGACTGAAAATCTTGGGTGCGTTATCTGGATGGGGGTCTAGACACTGGAGCACTGGCTGCAGACTGTGCATTACCCCAAAATTCTTTTTCTGCCATTTGTTACCCCAATTCCCACTCTACTGCTGACTATGGCTCTGGTCTGCTATTTTGGCTCTCTTTGCCTGCCTGTCCTTTTCTCTAAATTCAGCGATTTTCTTTTTTTTTTCCTCAACTTTCTGTATGTAGACTGATAGTATGGTAAAATCCATGTCTCGATTCAACATTCCTCCCTAACATTCAAGCACTAAGTCATCTGAAAGGCCAAATGCAAATTTCCTCATTCAGGATCTCATGTTACTAGTCATCTTTAGAGCATAACGGGCTATTTGGTTGAACCTTAGAGTGTACTCCTGGACACTCATCTTTCCCTGCATTAGAATTATAAACTCTTTGAGTTTGGACTCCCTCAGCTCGATAGGAAAGAATCGATCATGGAAGGCTTCCATGAACTCGCCCCAAACTGTGGGCTCAGCACTCTCACCCTTTGAATCTTTCCACTCGTTATACAATTGGTTCACTACATCCTTAAGATGGTAAGGTACTAAATTAACCTCCTCTACCTCATCTACATGCATTGTCTTAAAGATCTTCTCCATCTCGACCACAAACTCCTCTGGATCCTCTTTTAACTTGGTACCAGTAAACTTGGATGGGTTTATTCTCATGAACTGGCCCACTCTTGTATCCTTAGATGTAACAGATGTAGACCCAATATCTTTTGATTGTTGAGTTTATGAGGCTACCAACTGAGTAAGTATGTGAATGGATTATATGAATTCTGCATTAGATATCTCTCTCTCATGAGGCTGAGTGCAGTTAGCTCCCATCCGGGGAGCTCTAGGTGCCCTAGGTGGGCTGGTCTGAGTAGGTGGGACTCACGAAGTAGCATCAATCTCCAAAGTCTGAGCTCTATTTTGGGTCCTCATCCCATGAGTAGGAAAGACCTTATCTGTCTGTGCATTTTGATTGATAGTATGACAGGGAGGCATGATTGTTTTTCTGAAACACAAGACACCATTAATTAAGGGACAATTCAGACTCTGAAGCATGAACTAAACCACAAAGAAGAGAAACATTCCTAAATGCCTAGTAGCCTCCTACTTATAATTGTGTCACGCTACACACCATAAATAATGCTCCACCCGACGTGATTTTACAGACACTCTGGGACCATGAACCATGCTCTGATACCAAGTTTGTCACAACCCAAACTAGGGTTTGTCCGTACATGCACAACATTCATGAAATAAAAGAAAAATGAGGAATTTTAATCTAATACAGAAACATGGTCATCCTCTGTATTTAGTTTAACCATACAGAATGAAATTCGAAATCAACTAAATAATTTATGGAACAGTCTGCGAAATCTCTACTGCATGATCTAATAATAATTGTCTGAAAAGTTGGGACAAGGCCCCCAGTAGACCCAAATAACGGAATAACATAATCTAAAATAATAGGACTTCTGGAACAAAGAAGGCTCACCACTGCACGGTTCACTTCTCTCAAGAATACTTTACTGATTAGCCAGACCCCTAGACTGAGCCTCCGAACTTGGGAGGTAGTGGTCAATAAAAATGTACTGGTACGCAGAGCGAATCCAAAATAACAATTTATATTAAACATATATGAGAGCAATTTAAAGAATTTCATAAACATATCATAGAGTAAGAAATATCATGGGCATATCTGAAAGAGTTTGTAAAATCATCTGAACTCTGGGACACTCTTTGTTTTACTTTTGTGCTAGATGGTACACCCTACAGCTCTGAAATTCCATGGGCTATTTGGAATCTGCCATTGACTCGGCAGGGAAGCCCCCAACCTAAGTGTGCCACAAAGGTTGGAGTCTCTAACTCTGCTATGCCACACGGCCGTCACTAGCATAAAATAATACATTCAGATAGGCAAATCATGGTTTTAGGTTAAGAGTTACTAGAACTCAAACCTTCTTCAGGTAACCACCTAACTCTCTTTAAGCCCAGTTTTAACTCTTTAAAACATGCATTCTCTGAAATCAAACTCTAAAAACATACTCTATTATGCCATACATACTTATGGCATCGTCATACCATTGACATGGAAGTCACATCTCTGAGTCATTATTAGCATATTACAATCTCTGTATTTCAAAACATAAATTCGGGACCACCATATCAATAAATCATTTCAAAGAACTCTTTGTCTAAATCTCATGTAAACACATGTATGCAACTCTTTTTGTCAAACTTTCAACGATGCAAGGTGGTCATGTCAAAGCTCTTAATATCATGCAAATCTTTCTCTTTTAAGAAAATATAATTACATCAAGAAACTCCCTCTCTTAAATCTCTAAATCATGCTCAAAATACTATGGCATTTGAGTAAACTATTTTCAAGCCATAAATCATGCATTTCAAATCCTTCACATTAAGATCATAAACTTAAATTCATCACAAGAGAGGGATTTCATAAGGTGTGCTCTCAAACAATATTCAATCTAAATTTTCATACACATACATACACGTGTAAATCAATTTAAGAGGGAAAGTCCTAAAGACCAAATCAACAATACAATTAAACATTCATAATGCGAAATAAAATCATGTATTTCAAAACACCTTTCTAAATTCATGCTTGATAACCTTTAAATCATATTTTTGTGTTTACAAACCCATGTATGTTTTAGGATAAACCCCATGTACCTCAATTTAGGAATTTGATGAGTGATTCTTGAAGTCAACGGTTTGGGGATTCCAAATCTTCAATTAGTTTTGAAAACCCACAGTTGAATCTTAAGTTATGTGGATTTTTAGTTTGAAACCCTAGAGAGTGTTCTTGTGAATTTTTGAAGAAAATATGAATAATGTGGTCACTTGGGAGTATAATCCCATGTTTAAACTGATAAGGGGGGTGGAAAATACCTAATATACCCTTCATAAGATTGAATAAAAATATAATTGGGAGCCTAATTTTATGGGCCACCGCAACGCGCCACAATCGCGGTGGCTCACTGGAAATTAACGAATGGGATTCTTAGGGTCACCACAATGCAGAGCCATTGCGTTGTCTCACTAGTTAGGACCTAGAACTTTAGTGCGACGTGCCACAATCATTCCAGGCTACTGGAATTTGACAATTGTTAAATAGACCCCCTCCGCAACGCGCCTAGCACTAATGTGATGGTGTTTTATGACTAGGACTTAAATTGGCCATAACGTTTTGCTCGGGTATCGGATTTGGGAGAATCTTATATCGTTGGAAAGCTCATTCAATTTACCACATGATAAAAAGTCAAAATTAGGGAAATTATATATGGTTTAAACTTTATTCACTTTGAAAATAAAAAAAATGAGACTAAGTCTCTTTGACACTAAAAAAAATCTTTAACTCTGAGAGCGTATTACCACGAGCGAGCTAATAGATGGACAGTGCAAGGTGTTACATCATCCTAACTGCCGTTGAAATCAAGAACATATTCCCTCAAAATATCCTCTAAAGTTTGAATGGTCCTCTCTGTCTGGCCATCTGCCTGCAGATGAAAAGCTGAACTAAGATGAACTTGGGTACCAAGACCCTTTTGAAAGGCTTTCCAAAACTGAGAGGTCAACTGAGTACCCCTATATGAGATGATAGACAAAGGAACTCCATGTAATCTAATCAAATCTCTGATATACAGTTTAGCATATTCTTTAGTTATGTAGAACATGTGCACTGGTAACAAATGGGCTAACTTAGTCAATCGTCAATAATAACCCAAATCGAATCATGTTGACGGTGCTAATGGGGTAATCTAGTCACAAAGTCCATATTCACCTCTTTCTACTTCTAATTGGGAATGCCAAACTCCTGCAAAATGCCACCAGGTCTTGGGTGCTACACCTTAACCTATTTACAAGTTGCACACTTGGCTACAAATTCTGCAATATCTTTCTTCATACCACTCCACCAATAGACTTCCCACAAATTACGGTACATCTTGGTGGCTCCTGAATGAATAGAGTAACGCACACCATGAGCTTCTACCATGATCTACGGCCTTAAATCATTAACACATGGTACACATAATCTACACTGGTATCTCAATACACCATCTCCCCCTTGGAAGAAAATTTCTACCTTTTGTTCTTTAACTGAACCCTTTAGCTTGACCAAACTAGAATACTTTTCCTACTTCTCCTTCACTTCAGAAACTAGAGAAGATTCTGAAATACTCTGAACCCACACATTACCTTTAGCTGAGTCAACCAACCTCACACCCAATCTAGCTAAGTGGTGAACTTCTCGAACTAGTTCCCTCTTATTATTCTCCATATGATCAACACTACCTATAGACAGTCCACTAAGGGCGTCTACCACTACATTGTCCTTGACTGGATGATATAACATACTCATGTCATAATCTTTCAACAATTCTAACAACCTTCTTTGACGGAGATTTAACTCCATCTGAGTAAACACATTGCAAGCTTTCAGGATCCGTAAACACATCAATATGCACCCCATAAAGATAGTGCCTCTAGATTTTCAATGCAAACACAATAACAGCTAACTCAAGATCATGGGTAGGGTAGTTCTTTTTATGAGGCTTAAGTTATCTAGAGGCATAGGATATAACCTTACCTCTTTGTATCAAAACACAAACCAGGCCGATTCTAGAAGTATCACAATGTACAACAAACCCATCTGTACCATCAAGTAATGCTAAAACTTGGGATGAAGTGAGCCAAGTCTTCAACTCCTGAAAACTCTTCTCACAGGAGTTTGACCACTAGAAATTAACTTTTTTTGGTCAATCTAGACTTAGGGGAAGAAATAGATGAAAAACCCTAAACAAAACATCGGTAATAGCCAACTAAACCCAAGAAACTTCTAATATCTTATGGAGGAATAGGTATAGTCTAGTTTCTTACTGCTTTTATCTTTTGGGGATCAACTCTAATACCATCGCTGGAAATAATATGATCGAGGAAAGCTACAGATCTTAGCAAAAATTCACATTTGCTTAATTTGGTGAACAACTGATGATCCCTAAGAGTTTATAACATAATTCTAAGGTGGTCTGTATGATCATCCTCACTATGAGAATAGACAAGAATATCTATAAGGACTATGATAAATATGTCCAAATACTGTTTGAACACTCTGTTCATAAAGTCCATGAAGGCTGCGGGGGTATTTGTTAGTCTGAAAAACATGACTAGAAACTAAAAATGACCATAACGGGTTCTGAAAGCTGTATTTGGGATATCATATTCCCTTACTCTAAGATAATGATAGCCTGATCTAAGGAATATCTTGGAGAAGTAACTTGCACCTTGAAGCTGATTGAATAAGCCATCAATTCTAGGAAGCGGATATTTGTTTTTAACTATGCCTTTATTCAGCTGATGATAGTCAATATACATCCGCAAAAAGACATCTTTCTTTTGCATGAAAAGGATGGGAGCACCCTATGGAGAGGCACTGGGCCTTATGAAACCTTTATATAAGAGGTCTTTAAGATGCTCTTTTAACTCTTTAAGATTAGCTGGGGCTATATGATATGGAGAAATAGAGATAGACTTAGTATCTAGAAGAAAGTCAATACCGAATTCTATTTCCCTATCGGGAGGTACCTCTAGCAAATCTTTAAGAAAAATATCAGGAAACTCATTGACTACACTGACTAACTAAATTGTTGGGGTCTCCAACTTAGTGTCTTTGACTTAAACTAGATGATAAATACACCCCTTTGAGATCAACTTTCTAGCTTTAAGGTCGGATATGAAATGACTCTTGGGAGACACTGAATTACCTTCCCACTCAAAGACTGGCTCATCTAGAAACTTAAACTTCACCACTCGGGCGCGATAATCTATAGATGCATAATGGGAATAGAGACAATCCATACCAAGAATAAGGTCAAAGTCAACCATATCTAAATCTATTAAATCTACTAATATGATTTTATGAAGGACAATGATAGGACACTTTCTATAGATATATTTGTCAACAACTGACTCACCAACTTGGGTAGAAACTAAGAATGGCTTAGGGATCTTTCAGGACCTATTTCAAAATTTACTACAACTAGTGGGGTCACATAAGAGAAATTTGACCCAGGTCTAACAACAAATAAATATCAAGATGAAAGACACAAAGCATACTAGTAAAAACATTTGGGTAATCCTCCTACTTATGATGGGATGGTAAAGCATAAAATTGATTATGGTGTTGACTGCCACCAGTACTAGATGACGCGCCTTGAGAAGGGATTGGGCGACCTAAAAGGGTTGCTGTGCTAGTAGCTTGAGTCTGGAGATAAGCATCCCTATTTCCCTTCTTAGCATACAAATAATCTTTGATTCTATGTCCCAAATTACCACAGCCATAACAACCATTTTAACCCAACAATTACTCACTAGGATAATTCTTACCACACTTAGAAAATAGAGGATAACTAGGCTTTCCACTCATACTATTCTGAGATCTAGACATAGAAGTCTTACCCCACCGTTGTTGTCTAGCTCTGGGAGAGAGAGAACTGGCTGAATATGGCATTTTCATAGAAGAACAATTCTAAAATTGCAAATGATTTCCCCCCAACACTATGTTTGTCCATACTCAAACTGCCCCGTTCTAGCCTTCTTATTTCCCCTCACTCTTCCCTTCAATTTTTTTTCCTTAATCTGTTGGAAATGAATCATCAACCTAGAAAGATCAATGCCCCTAATAAGCATGGCAGTCCTACACTTCTTGACTACTAAACTAGATACTCCAGTAACAAAGTTACTCATACTCGTCCTAGGTTCAGCCATCGTATCAGGGGCATACTTAGATAACTGGTTGAACTTAAGGCGGTACTCCTTTACTATTATTGAGCCTTACCTCAGGTTCAAAAACTCCTCTACCTTATCTTCTCTCATTTTATGCGGAAAGAACCTGTCTAAAAAAGTATCTTGAAACACTTGCCAACTCATAGGAGATTCGTTCTGACCTCTACCATTCTTCCACATAACAACCTAATCATACACTATATCCTTTAATATATAGGATGCCAATTCTATACTCTTTGCCTCAAAAACAAGCATAATTTGGGTGATCTTCTTCACCTCATCTAAATAAAGTTGTGGGTCCTCATCTATTTTTGACCTAAAGAACTCTGGAGAATTCATTCTTATAAAGTCTCAAAGTTTGGCTGCTGCTAAATCTGCATTCTGGTAAAGTGGGACAGCCACCTAATGGTTTCCCTGAACATTGGCTATCATAGCCTAGGCCAATGCCTGAAAGGCAGCTCGAAATTCAGCATGGGATACATTGTAAATTAGAGAGTTAGTAGGCTGGGGTGGATAGTTATTGTTTTTATGGGCATTAGCTCGACGATAAGGCATATTCAACCATCATGTAAGAGCATGGTTTAAAAGTAGATAGAGATATTGTAAGTATGATAGATTATGAAATAAAGAGATAATTTCCTAAAAAAAAAATCCCATAGCCTCTTGCTCATAAATGTGGCACACTTCACACCCATGATTAAGACTCTATGTAACGCATCTTGTTTGACTCACTAGGACCCTTATAACCTTAGGATCAGATACCAAGTTTGTAATGCCCCAAAAATAGGTCCTGAGACATCACATGATGTTCAAGAGTATGAGTACGCTTAAGCTAACCCTGTAAGCCATTTACTAAGTTTGAAACTCATAATAAAGAAGTATAGATATATAATCAAGATAAAATAAGGAATTCTGTATGAGCTAAATTGAAAGTGTCTGAATATAATATCTAAAAAGGATAAACTCATGATTCAAATCAATCAATACTAAAAATCTAAATTATAATCTACCAGTCTGACAAGCCTCTACTACTAAAGCTAGAGAGCCACTGGGACAAACCCCTAGCTAACTCGAACAGTCTGAAAATACTGAATCATCTATACTAATAAGCTTAATAACTAAAAGTCTAATTCCCAAAAGTACGAGGACTCACCAACTGTCGGGATATAGATAGAGATGCTCAAAATTACTCACGCTACTGAAACTGAGCACCTGACCCTACATTATAAGACAATGTAGCAAATAGATGTATATGTGGATCAGTACTTATGGATTGTACTGAGTATATGAGGGTGAATAAAGAAGTAAATCAATATATCAATATCATTATGAATTGGTAAAAGAAAGCATGCTAAACGTAGATGACTCACATAAGCTGGAATATCTGAAAGCTGAAAATCACATTCATGAATAGCAAATTATGTTGCATAGATCTAGTGAGTCATAACATTTAGTTTCTAAGAACTATACTTGTATTCTATCTTTAAATCATGCTCTATAAGTGTAGAAAGGACTCACTTTTATATCAGTAAATTTGAAATCTGAAACCTTATAGCTAGTGTCACATGTAAAGCAATATCTGAATAAATTTTCTATTATTCTTTACTATTTTCTATAAGCTATAGGGAAATATTTTTAAAAACTATTCTGCAAGTCTTTACTATTAGGGAGGTTCTTCTAATTGACATACACTATATGAGCTATCATAGTGTCGAACATCTATTTCCCTTATGGGAAAACCTCACATTGGGGAGTGGTGTCATACTCTTGCCAAGGAGTATAACCTACTCTAAGTGATCATATCTGTATTTGTCGTCCATATAGAAATAGGAATACTATGATAATCTATACTTACGTTGGGTCGTAGTTCTAGGGCATGTGAATATACCCAACTCGGTGCTAAATACTACTCCCTTTAATCTGTATGCATATTTTGTTGGAAATTCACTTTAAAATCTTGTATAATGTTTATAATGAAAACCGACTATATATCTTTTAAATTAAATTATAATCTGAAACTATAAAGTGGATTCCATATTGGAGTTGAGATTAAAATATCAAATCTTTATCAATAATCTGAAAATAATCTTGTCTTAGGGTGCTTATAGAACAATCAATCTTAAAATAACAATATTCAACTTGGGCTTAGTAACCCATGCATCAAATTCGTATCAAAATATAATAATATTCATGCTTGATAATGAAGATATTGATAATTCAACTCAAAATCTAGAATTTACTACAATACACATGAATATATAAAAATAAGCATGAAATTCATCATCTAAATCACTTGTAATCTTATAATCTTTCAATTAGCAATATTGGGTATGGACCCTAATTCTAAACCAATGTAGTTTCATACAAAATGAACTTTAAACTTAATTTTGGGCACAAGGATGAAAGGATTATCCTTGTTGAAAAATACCACATACCTTAATTGATACAATTGATGAGAACACTTGATTTTGGATTCCTATTGGTGCTCTTGAAGATGGATTCTTGATTATCTTGAATTGAAAACCTTGAATTTTTGGTTTTCTTGGAGAAAGAATGGTGGAATTTGGATTTCTTGGGAATTGTGTTTTGATGTTCTTGGGTTTTCTTTGAGAGAAAGTTGATTAAAAATGAGCATATAATGGTTAGAATAAGATTAATTCAGTGTTATTCACGAATTGGCGTTGAGGAAAAGACTAGATTTCCCTTAGAAAAATTAAGTTCGGAAACTAAAATCCCAATTTTGGGCCCCATGATGATGTGTCACTATCGTGGTGGCTCACTGGAATTTGAGTATTACAAACTGGAACTTCATCGTGATGCAGGGCTATCGCGGTAAGCCACTGGAAATTAGAAAATGCCATTTGGGCTATCACCGCGACACGGTACTATTGCGGTGAGCTACTAGAATTTACAAATGGAAACTGGGACTTCACTAAGATGTGGGCCAACTGGGTGGTCAACTGGAAATCGGACAAGTGTCATTTTTTATGTCACCGCGATATGGTGTTGCTCATTTTGAGACACTGTCTTCACTAAAAGTGCCATAACTTCTCAACCGAGTATCGAATTAAGGCGAACTTGGTATCATTGAAAAGCTGAGCCAATTATGTACATATTAGTGAGTCTAGAGCTTGAGAATTTTGTATGTATCAAGAGTTATTTATTTCTAAAACTAACCCTTGACATTCTAGGAGCTAAACTGAGCTAGGAAAAGTATGAGGTATTACAGTATTGGTGCCATTGGTGTTGGTGTTAGTGATGGTATTATTGTTGGTGTTGGTATTAGTGGAATTGGAGGTGGTGTTGGTGGTGATGTTAGGGGTCTTGGTGGTCTTAGTGGTACTAGTAATGGTGTTAGTGGCACTTGTGAGGGTCTTGATGGTCCATCTGTTTCAATAGATGGAACATCTGTTGGTAGATATTAAATAGGTCTTCAAATAGATTCCCTATTTTCTCTAACTGATGGGTTATCCGTTGAATTTTTTTTTTGTAACGTGGCGTATAAAAATTTATTGAAATTTGTCTTACCTTTGTTTAAAAATTATGCAGACGTCAAATGTAATCTATTTTTTGTTTTTTTATTGTTTGTAGTTAAAACATGTCTCCTAAAAGAAAAGAAACTTAAAGTGGATCAACTTCTGACCGCCTAACAAAAAAGGCTTGAGTACAGATGGATTCGAAGGAACTTCCTGAGCAATCTTAATTAGGAAAAAAAGAAACTGAGAAAAGTTCTAAAAATAATATTGAGGGAGGTGGAGAAAGGTATTTAGAGGATGGTTATAAGGATAATAAAAGTAAGGAGGAAGAAGAAGATAAACAAGAAAAGGAAGAAGTAGAAAGTAAGAAAGAGGATGATGATCAACATGATGATAAATAAGAAGAAGAGGAAGTAGAAAGTGAGAAAAAGGATAATGATCAACACCATGATAATGCATCACCAATGGGGCATGAATTAAGATCGAAATCCCAGCATGATCCTATCAAAACTATCAGCATTGATAGGTTTTAAGTTGTAATGCCGATAGATGATCCTGCAGAACTAATTGGTGATTTGGTACTTAAAGGTCAGTTAAGAAAAACTTTTAATGACTTTAGGAAAACTATGAAAAATAAAAAACTAGATGAATTTTGTAAGAAGAGCTACTTTGGACACTTTGTTGATCTGCTTGATGACAACATTTCCCGTTTCCAAATAATCATGGTATATGGTCTTCCTATCACAGGATCAAGTACGTGGGGGATGATAAAGATTCGAAGGAGGGGGGCAAAAAAATGGATGAAATCTGGATTAACTATTATGGCATGCCTATTTGTTTTGACATGAAAGATTTTATCATAGTAATAGGATTGAGGTACGATCATCCAAATAAACCTTTCATCAAGGAAACACCCTGCAAAAAGTCCAAGGCAAGCATGACAGCCAAACCACCGCTATCAAATAAAGGGAAGGCATTATCCAAATGACTACCCACCAAAACCAACAAATGCTAGGAAAATATAGATGGGTTGTTCGACATTGCTGGATGTTGATACAAGATCTCAAGGATAAAACTATACCAAAGAAGCACAGGGAGCAATTGTGCTTAGTTTTTTTGCCCATTTTGCTATATTGGCAAGAGACCTCAACAAAGTCATAGAAGATGGTTTGATAGCACTTGTTGAGGATTTTAAGAAATTCAATAATTATGCCTGGGATATGACAACTACAACTTGATCATCCAACATTTACTAAAAAAGCTAACCCCAAAGACGATCACATTATACAACTTTTCTTGGGCTTTTATGGTAAATTTATTCACTATTTGTTTAGTCATCCATTAATTTATATTTAATAATTATTATGATTTTTTTCTTGCTTCCTGCTTATAATTTTTAGGCTTAGGAATTTGAAGACATTCCTCTCCTCTAAAAGCATGTCAAGGTTTACCTGGATGAGGTTTCTCATCCAAGGATCCTTAGGAGGTGTGCTAAAAAGAGAAACATGATAATTAAGGAGGTTGATCTCTTTAACCCTCCGAATGATGCATTAAGTCTTCTTTTAAGTAAAATAATTTGATTCAAAGAAAGATATTAAAATAGATGTGCCATCTATTGTGACAAATGGGTCATCTGTTACAACAGATTACCCATCCACTACAACTGGTGCAACAGATGGGTAATTTGTTGTGATAGAGAATTCATATTTTGCAATAGATTACCTGTCTGTTACTTTGGTTATTTGAACCCGACTCAATAGATTACCTATCTACTTTAAATTATGCAATAGATAGATAATCTGATGCAATATATGGTTCTATTGCGACAAACAAATCAACTGTTGTGACAAATAGATCATCTGTTGCATAAGTTGTCTTTGTTAATTTGTAACCCAACTGACTAAAAATTATTATATGATTTAAATGTATCTATCTTTTTTATTAGATGTACATCCATGGATTGTGCCTATTAAGAAGGAGTTTGGGATGACTTCTTTTATTACTCTATGTCTTATTGATATAATAGCATACCTAATGGTAGAGTTAATTGTAATGCCCCGAGACTACACCCTGAGTGTCACATGGTTCTTATGACCCCGAAGAACGATAACCTAACCCATGATTGGTACCTGCTGAGAGCACTGAATAATATTTATGAAATATATGCAAAAGTAAAAATTATAATGCCATAAGGTTCATAATACTGAATCAAAACCGAATACATTTGTGGAATAAATGCTAAATGGTAATGTCTGAAAAGTCTCTAAATATCTAGGATAAAAGAGTTGATGGGACAAGCCCAAACTAACTCACAACTACTGTTTGAAATAACTGAAATAATGAAATCATATAATGTCTAAATAAATATCATATCCTTGATGGATAAGGACTCACTACTGTTGCTATGACTGATAGACTGATATGGCTAAGTTTAGTCAGGAACCCTAGCATTCGAACCTGTGATACGAGACATCACAACACAAAGAGAGAGTATGCGTCAGTACTTTGAATGTACTAGTATGCTAGGTGAGGTTAGGCTGATATGCATAATTTCATATACATGAGATGATAAGTGACTGAATGTACATCATAAAGTAACTGGATGACAGCACATGCAAAACTGCAACTACTAAAAATAAAATACTGCACATATATCTATTCATCGTGTATCTGAGATTATACAAAATTTGAGTACTTAATTCTGATTGCTAAGTAACTGATAACTGATAGCCATGGTCCTATAGAACTGACTGAGTTATTTACTAATTACTGGGACTGAAACTGTAACTGTGGGAGTGTACATCTAACTGACATACCCCATTCATAGACTGGTTTGGGTTCCAACCTATGACCCCATATGGAAGGGTGTTAGCACCTTGCCACGGGATACTAACTATGTTGTGTCAACCCTAATCTACTAGGAAGACTTATGAAATATATATATGATTATGTCAACCCTAGTCTGGAAGACGGATGACTTACCCTACGCTGTGTAACTTTGGGATTGCTACTAAGGGTCAAACCCTATACTGTCAGGAATGGCCCCATCCTTGGGTTTGCTCGGTGCTGATTCCTACTCCTAAATGAACCAACACTAATCTCTAGACTATAGTAATCTTGATTAAACTCACACTGATTTTGTTAAATGGTCTCATGTGACTGTTCAAGAGACTACAGGATCATACTAGTACTACTGTAACTAAGTAAGAAACTACTTTTGGGTATACAATACCCCCAGGACTCGATAGCATAATTAAAGGAACCATATCACAAGTTTAGAGCATTATAATTAGGATGTCATGCACAAATCATTCACATAGGCATTTTGTCAAACACTTGGGGAGCATGTTTCTTGAACATGAGGAAATAACATGGGATGGATTACAACATTAAATTCCCAATTCATGGGTTATGACATGAGGAGTAAATAAATCAAGACACATACTAGTTTATTTACTTTAAATTCATAATCTTCTTGGTCTAAAACCCATAAAATCAAAACATGCATAGACACAATTCAATTTAAGAATATAAACTATAATTTAAATCTTTTAAAGGGGTTCGTGAACTCCAGGAAGGAAGGAACCCAAGGATCAACACCAAACATACTTGAGTAGTTGAATTCTTGAAGTTTCCTTAAAATTTTCTTGGGAATTGATCTTGAATCTTGAAGTCTAGGGTTTTCCATTTGTGGGAGAATATTCTTGATGTAAGGGTTTGAATAAAATTATGACTAATTGGGTTATTAGAAGATTAATCTCGTTTTTTGGACTGATTAATGTCATGGAAAAAGACCCAACTTCCCCTAAAAAGAATTACATTTTCGTCACTAAGAATCCCAATTTCGGTCATCACCGTGACACTGAGCCCTCGCGGTGAGACACTGTATTTTGACTGCATGTGTATCCCACAGACAAGTGCAAAAATTCACTTTGACACGATGTGGTAAGATCGTGTTGCATCTCTGGAAATTGACTAGTGCAAACTGGCACTCCTCTGCGACGTGATGCTTATCGCGGTGCTTTATTGGAAAATGCCAATTAGGAACTGGAACTTCACTATGACGTGGAACTATCATGGTGATTCACTGGAAACTGATGAGTTCCATTCTTGGCATCATTATGATGCGGTGCTACTCATATTGAGCTAGTTCTTTCACTACAAGTGCCATAACTTCTCACCCGAGTATCGAATTTAGTCAAAATTGGTATTGTTGGAAAGATTATTCAAGTTCCTATAGCTTAGTGGGTCTTGAGATGGAAAATTCTATGTAGATCAAAAGTTATGCTTGTTTGAAGTGGACTAAAGCAACATTCTTGTCGAAAACTCAATCGGTATGGGATATTTTTATTCATCAAATAGCTAGGAGTTATTTGGGACCTTAATATGCATCAAACTAACTCATAAAACTACCAAAGAACAATAACGTACTATGCGTGAGCTTGAAACATGAATCTTGCATTGGTTTGAACTTTTGAGGTATTACAATATCTCCCCCTTGGGAACATTCGTCCTTGAATAAGACTGGTTAAGCTGGGAGCACTGAGGGACTGAGATTACATACTGAATATACGTGATTACATGAAACCTAACTAAAATGGTTCCGTGAATGCATGACTGACATGAGAATGATATGAAGCTGAAACTGAGCACAGAAAATATAAATTGTAAGAAGATTATTACCTTAAGCTGTGTCTGAGTTTACGGAGAAAATATGGGGATACTTTGCCAGCATATCTACTTTTTCTTCCCAAGTATCTCCCTGAACCAACTGATTCTGACAAAGAACTTTGAGTAGGGGAACTTCTTTGTTCCTTAGTCTATGAACTTGTCGATCAAGAATTTCGACTAGAATTTCCTCGAAGGAAAGACTATTCTGAACATCTACGCTTTCTAAGGGAACAACTACAGCTTGGTCTCCAATACACTTCTTCAACAAGGAAATATCAAATACTGGGTGCACTGAGGCTAAGTCTGTAGGAAACTCAAGCTCATAAGCCACCTTTCCAAAATGGATCAAAATCCTATAAGGACAAACATATCAGGGACTAAGCTTCCTCTTCTTACCAAACCTCTTCACTCCCTTCATGGGAGAGATCTTAAAAATACACAAAATCGCCAACGTCATATTCAAGATCTTTCCTTCTCATATCTACATATGATTTCAGTTGGCTCTGGGCTACCTTGAGCCTCTCCCTGATCAACTGAACTTTCTCTAAATCATCAAATACCAAGTTAGGCCCTACTACTACGGCCTCACCTACTTCAAACAAACCAATAGGTTATCTATATCTCCTTCCATATAGAGCCTCAAACGGAGCCATCTAAATACTGGAATGGTACCTGTTATTATACGCAAACTCAATCAAAGACAAGTGGTCATCCCAAATGCCCTTAAAGTCAACTACACAAGCTCTCAACATATCTTCTAAAGTCTAAACTATCCTTTCTACCCGACCATTTGTTTAAGGGGGGGGGAGGTTGTACTGAGGTGTACTTGGGCACCTAGACCCTTCTAGAAAGCTTTTCAAAAGTAAGAGGTAAATTGAGTACCTCTAGCTGAAATAATGGACAACAAACACCATGCAACCTAACCAACTCTCTAAGATAGAGCTTGACATAGTCCTCGACTGAATAGGAAGTATGGACTAGCATGAAATGGGCTGATTTAGTTATCCTGACTATAATGACCCAAATAGAATCATGTTGTTGATGATTATGAGGCAAACTTGTGAAAAAGTCCATGTTCACTTCCTCCCACTTCTATATGGGAATACTAAACTCCTACATAGACCTACTAGGCTTCTGATGCTCAATCTTAACCTGCTGACGTATGGAGCACTTAGCCATAAACTCTGCAATATTCCTTTTTATCCCACTCCACCAATAGATTTCCCACAATTGATAGGCAGCTAACTCAGCACTCTTACTAGCAGTTACCCCCATAATGCCGGTTACCTTTTACACCATGTCAAAGAATTTCTATGGGTCCTCCTCAGACTTAGACACTAAAATAAAGGAGGGTTTATTCAGGTGAAGTCCTAAATTTTAGCTGCAGCAGTATTGGCCACTATGTTGGCCTGAACAGCAGTTGGTTGAACATTTTGAGCTGCCACAGAATGGGATAGAGTTGTGAATACATCTCTAAATTCTGTGTGAGGGACGTGCTCATTCAGGGGATCTTTCAGAATGGGTGGAGGTGCCGGCTGGTTCCCAGTTCTTCTTCCATTAGTCTTTTTAGGAGTCATGTTCTATAAATAAAGGGGAAAATTAGATTAGATAGAGAGTTTAACTTGAGCTCATGCTCACTCGCATGATATAAATACTGAAAAAGGGAACTTTTTCTAAGACGCCTCATAGCCTCTTGACCATAAGTTTGGTGCACTACATACCCATGCGCAAGACTCTACATGACACGGTTTTCAGACTCCCTAGGACACTTTAGAACCTTAGGCTCTAATACCAAGTTTGTAACACCCCGAGACAACACCCTGGGCATCACATGGTTCTTGCGACCCCGAAGGACTACAAGCTAACCCATGACAGGTACCTACTGAGAGCACCGAATAATATTTATTAAACATATGGAAGTAAAACTGATAATGCCATGCGATTCATAATGCCTAGTCTCGAAACATTTCGTGGTGCTTAAGCCTACGAGTAGCCTTAAGCTAACCTTGTCTGCCTGTTACTATGCCTGAATCTTATAAGAAAGGAAAATAGACATAAAAGTCATACTTAATGCAGAAATCTATATGAAATAACTGAGAATAATGTTTGAAACACCAATACTAGAAAATCTAAATAAAAAATAGAAGTCTTACAAGCCTCTGCTACTAATACTAGAGAGTCACCAGGACATACCCCCAGCTAATTCAAACTGTCTAAAAAGAATGGTAAATTATATAAAATAATACGCTACAAAATCTGAATGAATAAGTCCCCAAACTATGAGGACTCACCAACTGTTGGATATAGATGGAGACGCTCGAACTACTCACACTGCTGGTACTGAGCACCTGAACCTATATTATGAGACAATATAGCATATAGACGTATATATGGATCAGTACTTTGAGGATGTACTGAGTATATAAGGGTGAAATGCATAAGTAAAACATCATCCCATCATCATAATTTATAAAACAATGCATGCTAAATGTAAATGACCCACATAAGCTGGAATATCTAAAATACTGAAATCTGAAATCATGAATAACAAATCATACTTTATAAAGCTGAAATCTGTAGCTAATATCTTTCTATAAAGCATAATTTGAGTAAAGTTGTGATCCTTTACACTTAGTTTTCTAAAAGCTCTTCTATTAATCTTTTACTTTAACTAGCAAATAAAATACTTTAAAAAGCTTTTTGTAAGGGAGGTTCTCCTAACTGACATAAACCATGTGAGCTACATGGAGTTCAACATCTCGTCCTCCTAAGGAAAAAACATTACATTAGGGAGAGGTGTCTTACTCTTTCCAGGGAGTACAACCTTATCTTAAGTGATCATATCTCAGCCCACTATGGGCACTTAATCTCAATTCTATGATGGCACATAGTTCTAGGGTATGAGACCTGAGAATGCATACCCAATTCAGTGCTAAATACTACTCTCTTTAATCTACTACGCTCATTCTTTTAGAAATCCACTTTAAAATCTGGTATAATGGTTTCTTTCTAAAACCAACTGTGTATTTCTCTGACTCAATCTATAAATTAAAGCTATACTAATTTCTATAATTTGTAATAAATTTGTAAGTGGATTGTTGTGTAGGGACTGTAAGGTCATCCCGAGTGAGAATCTTTCGACCCAGCATAGGCTCTTGGTCATGGACTTGGGTATAAAGAAGAATAGTAAGAGGAGGAGTAAGGAGGGTAGACCTAGAATTAAGTGGGGCAGTTTGACGCCAGTGAATGCGTGGGAGATAGGGGAGAAGTTGGCGGGAATAGGGGTGTGGGAGTGTAGGGGGGACGTGGATGATATGTGGGATAGGGCGGCTAGGTGCATCAGGGAGAAGGCTAGTGAGGTGTTAGGTGTTTCTAGGGGCCGGGTTGGGCACCATCAAGGGGATTGGTGGTGGAATGAAGAGGTGGAGATGAAAGTGAGGACCAAGAAAGAGGCGTTTGCTAAGTTGGTTGAGAGCAGAGACGAAGAAGAGAAGCGGGTAATCAGGAAAGAGTACAAGCAAGCTCGGAAGGAGGCTAAGTCAGCAGTCACGGCAGCTAAGACGGCCGCGTTTGAGAGCCTGTATGCGGGGTTACAGGGGAAGGGAGGGGAGAAAAAGTTGTTTCGACTCGCAAAGGCTAGGGAGAGGAAGGGCCGTGATCTCGATCAGGTGAGGTGCATTAAGGGGGAGGACGGCAGAGTGTTGATGGAGGACAGCCATATTAAGAATAGATGGAAGTCGTACTTCCATAGGCTCTTGAATGACGAAGGGGATAGAGCTATTGTGTTAGGGGAACTGGAGCGCTCAGAGGAGTGTCGGGAGTTTAGTTACTGTAGACGTTTTAGGGTAGAGGAGGTTAGAGAGGCTGTTCGCAGGATGCGGAGGGGTAGGGCGACGGGGCCGGATGAGATACCGGTGGAGTTTTGGAAGTACGTTGGAGAGGCTGGGGTAAGGTGGTTGACTGGTCTGTTTAACAAAATCTTCAAGACGGCAAAGATGCCTGAGGCATGGAGGTGGAGTACCATAATCCCTCTCTATAAGAATAAGGGTGACATCCAGAGTTGCAATAACTATAGGGGGATTAAGTTATTGAGTCACTCTATGAAGATTTGGGAGAGAGTCGTCGAGGGGAGGCTGAGACGGATAGTGTCTATTTCGGAAAATCAGTTCGGATTTATGCCTGGGCGCTCGACGACGGAGGCAATTCACCTGGTACGGAGGCTGGTGGAACAGTATAGGGAAAGGAAGAAGGACCTGCACATGGTGTTTATCGATCTAGAGAAGGCTTACGACAAAGTTCCCAGGGAGGTGCTTTGGAGATGCTTGGAGGTGAGTCGAGTCCCGATGGCTTATATCAGAGCAGTTAAAGATATGTATGATGGAGCGAAAACTCAGGTGAGGACGGCGGGAGGAGACTCAGAGCATTTTACTGTCTTGACAGGATTGCATCAGGGATCTACTCTTAGTCCTTTTTTGTTTGCTTTGGTGATGGATGTGTTGACGCGGAGTATTCAAGGGGAAGTGCCTTGGTGTATGCTTTTTGCAGACGATGTAGTTCTGATTGACGAGACCCGAAAGGGGGTGGATGACAAATTAGAGGTGTGGAGACAAACTCTTGAGTCTAAAGGGTTCAGGTTGAGCAGAAGCAAGACAGAGTATTTGGAATGCAAGTTTAATGACGTGAGGTTGGAGGATGAGGTGGTAGTGAAGCTGGAATCGCAGGAGGTATGTAAGAGGGATAGTTTCAAGTATCTCGGATCCGTGATTCAGGGTAACGGTGAGATTGACGAGGATGTCTCGCACCGTATTGGGGCGGGATGGTTGAAGTGTAAGCTCGCGTCGGGGGTGTTGTGTGATAAGAAGGTGCCGCCCAAGCTTAAAGGCAAATTCTACAGGATGGTAGTCCGTCCGGCCATGTTGTATGGAGCGGAGTGTTGGCCAGTTAAGAACTCCCACATCCAAAAATTGAAGGTGGCGGAAATGCGAATGTTGCGCTGGATGTGTGGGATGACTAGAGGGGACAGAGTTAGGAATGAGACTATCAGGGAGAAGGTTGGGGTGGCTCCAGTGGAGTGCAAGTTGCGGGAAGTCCGATTGAGTTGGTTTGGACACGTGAAGAGGAGGGACATGGATGCCCCGGTTCGTAGGTGTGAGAGGCTAGCGTTGGATGGTTTTAGGCGGGGTAGGGGTAGGCCGAAGAAGTACTGGGGAGAGGTGATTAGACGGGACATGGAGCAGTTACAGCTCACCGAGGACATGACCCTAGATAGGAAGGTCTGGAGGGCGAGGATTAGGGCAGAAGACTAGGCCAGTTTGGGGGCACAAGGGTAGGGAATTTTTTGGTGGGGGATTATTCCTGTTATTCTTCCTACTCTTATTTTATTCCTATTCCTATTCTTCTTCTTGTTATGATTTCGGTGTTCCATGTTTTATTATGTATCTGAGTGCTTCCCGATGTTTCCTACTACCTATGCGTTACTTTATATTTATATTTATATTTATATTTATATTTATATTTATATTTATATTTATATTTATATTTATATTTATATTTATATTTATATTTATATTTGTGTGGCGACTGTCTTGAGCCGGGGGTCTATCGGAAACAGCCTTTCTACTTCTTCAGAGGTAGAGGTATGGACTGCGTACATCTTACCCCCCCCCCCAGACCCCACTAGGTGGGAATACACTGGGTTTGTTGTTGTTGTTGTTGTTGTTAAATAATCTGCTCATAAGATGCTTAAAGCATCATCTTTCTTGAAATATCAACATATAAACCTGGGATTAGTAACCCATGAATCTAACTCATGTCAAAACATCATAACAGTCATGCTTGATAATGAAAACAATGATAATTTATCTCAAAATCTGGAATTTACTACAATAGGCATGAAAGTATGAAAATAGACATGCAATTCATCTTTAAAATCTCTCAAAAACTCATAATCTTGCAAGTAGCAATAATGGGTATGAACCCTAATTCAAATCCCATGTAATTTCATATAAAATCATGTAAATTTGATATATAAACTTGTTTTTGGGAACAAGGATGAAAAAAGATCCTTGTTCATAAACCCCACATACCTTGATTGATGATTAGATGAACAAACTTGAATTATTGATTCCTATTTGAGTTCTTGATGATGTGTTCTTGATTATCTTGTCTTGGGAATCCTGAATCTAGAGCTTTTTTTGGAAAAACTACGGAGGATTTTGATTTCTTTGAGAAAAAGCTTTGGAGCTTTAGGGTTTTGCTTCGAGAGAGAATGGATGAAATTGGGTATAAAGTGCCTTGAATATGTTTAATCGTATGTTTTGGATGGATTGGGGCCTTGGAAATTGACCAAAATACCCTTTTTTATATTTAAACGAAACTTGAAAAGCAATAATTTTCAAACTAGCAGGCCACCTCGAAGTGCCACAATTGCAGTGGCTCACTGGAAATAGGACAATTGGGAACTGGGCATTCTCCGTGACGCACAACCATCGCGGTCCACCTTTGGAATGCCATTTTTGCTACTAGCACGATGCACCACCATCGCGTTGGGCTACTGTAAATTGACAAATGGAAAATTGGACTTCTCCGCGAAGTGAGGCTAACATGGAAGGCCACTGGAATTTGACGATTATCATTTTCCTACCTCCACTAAGTGCCAAGTGCCTAGTTGGCATACTGTTTTGTTAAAAATGATCTAACCTCTTCACCGAGTGTCAGAATTGGGCGAATTTGGTATCGATGGAAAGCCTATTCAATTTCCTACACAATGGGAGGTCTAAATCTCAAAAATTCCACCTGAAATAAATATTTTTCATTTTGGAAGCTATCCCTTAACATTCTAGGAATAAATTTAAGCTAGGAAAAGTATGGGGTATTACAATATCTCCCCCTTGAGAATATTCGTGCTCGAATATGGCTAGTTAAGATGAAAATACTAAGGGATCTGAGGCTATAAGCTATCATGTACAACTAAAATAAATTGAATGAATGAATTTCAAATATAATGATCTACTAAACTGATCTTCGAGTGCATGAATTCTCATAAAAATAACTATATAGTTGAATCTGAGTTTGGGAAAGAACTGAATGAAGGAAAACTATGAACTTCAACTGAATCTGAGTTCATGGAGAAGATATGAGGATACTTGGTAAGCATGGCTGCTTTTGCTTCCCAAGTAGCACCCTCAACGGACTGATTTCACCACAGAACTTTGACCAAGGGAACTTATTTGTTCCTTAGTCTACGAATCTGATGATCAAGAATCTCTACTCAGACTTTTTTGTATGAAAGACTATTCTAAATATCTATGCTTTCTAGAGGAACTACAATAGCTAAATCATCCATGCATTTCTTCAACAAGGACACATGAAACACTGGATGAACTGAGGTTAAACCTATGGGTAGCTCAAGCTCATACGCTACCTTCCCAACACGACAAAATACAAAAGGGGCAAATGTAACGGGGACTAAGCTTCCCCATTTTGCCAAATATCCTTACCTCCTTCATGGGTGAAACTTTCAAATACACAAGATCATCAATCTCAAACTCAAGGTCTCTTCTTCTTCCATGTGCATACGACTTCTGTTGACTCCAAGATGTTTTTAATCTTTCTCTAATCAACTGAATTTTCTCTAAGGCCTCAAAGACCATTCTCCAAGGCCTCACCCACTTCGAACCAACCAACAGGTGATCCATACCTTTGCCCATAAAGAGCCTCAAATGGAGCCATTTGAATACTAGCATGATAACTATTATAATAAGCGAATTAATCAACGACAAATGCTCATCCCAACTACCTTTGAAATCAAGAACACAATCCCCTGACATATCCTCTAGAGTCTGAATGGTCCTACTTTCCTGACCATCTATCCGCAGATGAAAAGCTGAACTAAGATGAACTTGGGTACTAAGACCCTTCTGAAAAGCTCTCAAAAACTTAGAGGTAAATTAAGTACCCCTATCGGAGATGATAGACAATAGAACTCCATGCAATCTGACTAACTCCCTAATATAAAGCTTGGCATGATCTTTAGCTTTGTAAGACGTGTGAACTGGCAGGAAATGTGATGACTTAGTCAACATGCCTATAATAACCCAAATCAAATCATGCTGACAACGCAAATGGGGTAAACCAGTCACAAAATTCATATTAACATCTTCCCAATTCTAAGTAGGGATACCAAACTCTTGCAATGTACCACTAGGTTTTTAGTGCTCTACCTTAACCTATTTATAAGTTGCACACTTAGCTACAAAATCTACTATATCTCTCTTCATACCACTCCACTAATAGATTTCTCGCAAGTCGTGGTATATCTTGGAAGCACCGGGATGAATAGAATAACGAGCACCATGCGCTTCCGCCATAATCCATTGCCTCAAATTATCAACACATAGTACATACAATCTACTTTGGTATCTCAACACACCATCTCCCTCTTAGGAGAAAACCTCTACCTTGTGATCTTTAACTGGCTTCTTCATTTTAACAAAACTAGAATCCTTAACATTCTTTTTCTTTACTTCTAAAACTAGAGAAGATTCGAAACTACTCTGAACCCAAACAATCCCCTCAGTTGAGTTAACCAATCTGACACCTAATCTAGTTAATCGGTACACTTCCCGAACTAACTCCTTCTTATCATTCTCTACATAAAAAACACTACCTATAGACAATCTACTAAGGGCGTTTGCCACTACATTAGCCTTGCCCGAATGGTACAACACACTCACATCATAATCCTTTAACAATTCTAACCACCTTCTCTGCCGAAAATTCAAATCCCTGGGAGTAAACACACACTGCAAGCTTTTTTTATCCATAAAAACATCAACATGCACCCCATACAAATAATGTCTCCAGATTTTCAAAACAAACACAACTGCAGCTAACTCAAGATCATGGGTTGGGTAATTCTTTTCATGAGGCTTAAGCTGTCTAGAGGCATAGGCTATGACCTTACCTCTATAAATCAAAATACAACTCAAACCCACTCTATAGGCATCACAATAAACAACAAAAATATCTGTACCAGCGGGTAATAATAAAACTGAGGATGAAGTGAGTCGAGTCTTCAACTCCTGAAAACTCTTCTCACAGGAATCTGACCACTGGAACTTAAATCTCTTTTAGGTCAATCTAGACATAGGAGATGCAATAAACAAGAATCCCTAAACAAAATATCTGTAATAACCCGCTAAACCCAAGAAACTCTTATTGTCTGATGGAGAGATAGGTCTAGGCCAATTTCTTATGGCTTTTGTATTTTGGGGATCAACTCTAATACCCCCATTGGAAATAATATGACCAAGGAAAGCTACTGAACTTATCTAAAATTCACACTTACTAAATTTGGCAAACAACTGGTGATCTCTAAGAGTCTATAACACAATTCTAAGATGATCTGCATGATCATCCTCACTACGAGAGTAGACAGGAATATCATCGGTAAAGACTATGATAAACATATCCAGATACTATTTGAACACTCTATTCATCAAGTCCATGAAGGCTGATGGGGAATTCGTTAGTCCGAAGGACATGACTAGAAACTCAAAATGACCATAATGGGTTATGAAAGTTGTCTTTGAAATATCATATTCCTATACTTTAAGCTGATGATAGCCGGATCTAAGGTCTATCTTTGAGAAATAACTTGCACCTTGAAGTTGATCAAATTGGTCATCAATTCTAGGAAGAGGATATTTGTTTTTGATAATGACTTTGTTTAGTTAACGATAGTCAATGCATATACACAAAGAACAATCTTTCTTTCACATGAATAGGATGAGAGAGCCCTATGGATAAATACTGGGCCCTATGAAATTTTTATCTAAATAATCTTTAAGTTGATCTTTCAACTCTTTAAGCTTGTGGGAGCTATACGATGTGGAGTTATATAAATAGGCTGAGTGTTTGGGAGAAGGTCAATACCAAATTCTATTTCCTACTGGGAGGTAACCCTAGAAAATCTTTGGGAAAAACATCATGAAATTCATTGACTATACTGACTGACTGAATTGTTAGAGTCTCTAACTTAGTGTCTTTGAATCAAACTAGGTGATAGATACACTCTTTTGAAATTAACTTTTTGGCTTTAAGATAAGATATGAAATGACTTTTGGGAGATACTGAATTACCTTTCCACTCAAAGACTGGCTCATCTAGAAACTAAAAATTCACCACTCGGGTGAGACAATCTATGGATGCATAATAGGAATAGAGCCAATCCATACTAAGAATAAGATTAAAGTCAACCATATCTAACTCTATTAAGTCTGCTAACATGATTTTATGAAATAGTGATGGGACATTTTCTATAGATCTGTTTGGAAAAAACTACATCACCTACTGGGGTGGAAACAAAAAAGGGCTCAGGGATTTTTTTCAGAACTTATCTCAAAATTTACTACAACTAATAGGGTCACATAAGAGAAACAAAACCCAGTGTCTAACAACACATAATCATCAAGATGAAAGACACGAAGCATACCAGTAATAAAAGTTGGTGAATCTTCCTGCTCCTAGAGGAATGGTAAAGTATAAAATCGTTTCTGGCACAGACCGCCACTAGTACTGGATGAAGCGCTCTGAGGAGGGACTGGCAACCTAAAGGAGCTGGCACACCAATAGTCTAAGTCTGGGGATGATCATCTCTATTTCCCTGCTTAGCATGCATATAATCTCTAATTCCATGACCTGACTTACCGCAACCAAAACAACCCTTCTGTTAAGACAAGCATGTATTGAGATGATTCTTATCATACTTAGTACAAGGAGAATAAAAAGGTCTTCCACTTATACTATTCTGAGATCTGGACATAGAAGACTTACCCCACTGCTCCTGCCTAGCTCTGGGAGCAGGAACACTAGCTGAAGATAGTGCTAGCATAGATGAACGATTCTAAAATTGCGAATGATTTCCTCCTTGAGACCTAGCCTGGCCGTACTCAAACTACCCTGGTCAAGCCTTCTTACTTCTCCTCTCTCTTCCCTTCAACTTCTCTACTTTAATCTTTTGGGCATAAATTATCAATCTAGAAAGATCTATGTCTCCAATAAGTATGGCAGTCCTACACTCCTTGACTACCAATCTAGACACTCCGATAACAAACTTGTTGATACTTGCCCTAGGATTAGCCATCATATTAGGAGTATACATAGATAACTAATTGAACTTAAGGCTCCTTCACTGTCATCAAGAACTGACTCAAATTCACAAACTCCTCTATCTTAGCTTTCCTCATTTCACGTAGGAAGAAACTATCTAGAAAAGTATCCCGAAATACCTCCAACTCATAGGGGCTGCATTCTCACCTCTACCATTTCTCCATATAACTACCCAATAATACGCTATATCCTTTAATGTATAGGATGCTAACTCTACACTTTCCTCTTTAGAAATATGCATAATCTAGGTGATCTTCTTCTCCTCATCTAAATAAAGTTGTGGGTGCTCACCTGCTTTCGACCTAAAGAACTCTGGCGGATACATCCTCATGAAATCTCTAATTCTAGCTGTTGCTAAGTCATCATTCTACTGAAGTGGGACTGCATCCTGATTCTGATGGTTTCCCTGAACTTTGGCAGTCACGGCCTAAAAGGAGCATCAGGAGGTTAAAATGACACATGTTATTTATTTGATATCAAAATAATACATAAAAATATTAATGTTAAAATTAATAATTTTTAATAAAATAGCATCCTAAGAGAAGCATCAGGAGGTCAAAAATTGGGTGTCAATAGTCAAAATGAGCATATACTATACAATTATTGTTGCTCAGTGTTAAGATTTTACTGCAGAGTTTTATACGTATAAACTGTTACTTTATAAACTTAATACCAAGGGTAGTATGATAAAAAGGTAAAAATAATCTTACAAATATATCAAGGCTACTATTTAACTATAATAATAAATTCATAGTAATAATAAATTTAAAAATATTATAAAAATTATTATTTTTACAAATAAATTACGTATGTCACATAGAAAATATTATATAAAAATTACCGATAATAAATTTAAAATAAATTGAGCATAATAATAACAATAACAACAACAACAACAACAACAACAACAATAATAATAATCAATAAATCAATCAATCAAGGTGACATTTTTGATTGTTTTCTCTATGATATTTTGAGAACTGAATACAACAATTAACCCGATTTAGTCTCACAAATTAGGGTCTATAGAGGATACTATGTACACAGACCTTACCGTTAAGGTATATAGGTTATTTTCAATAGACTCCTGGTTCAAGAAACATAGTCTGAAGCTTTCCAATTTCAAGAAAAAATAGTGAAAATTGATTTAATATTGATCTTTGATGAAATATGATGAACGGTTAAGATTAGAATTGAGGCAGTAAGTTAAATTGGGATTTGAAATTGGGTTAAAAAAATTGAATTAAAAATTTCTATTGAGTCAAATTAAAATCAACTGACACAAATTGAGTATAAATGCCTTGAATTTAAATAAATTAGGAAAATTGAATTGAATTAGATGATATTTAATAAATATAATAACTATATAAAATTAATATTAAAAAATAAATAAAATTATTATTTTAAAATTAATTATAAATAAATTATGTAAATAAGATTAATGATGTCAATCGCATAATAATGTCTATGCATTTCGTATACTACAAACAATTTTTGATTAATTAATTTTTGAATACGGTATTATATATATAGTAATACAATGTATTAATTTGATAAGATATTGGTTAATTAGCTTCATTATTATAATTCAATAGTGTATTAATACCTCGATCATATGATGTTAACGTATTATTCAAAATATTTGGATATATAGATTCACTACACGAGAGATACGTATACATACATACATACACACACACACACACATACATACATATATATATATATGTATATATATATATATGATTGACTATCAAATTCAAAATATGTAGTATATACATCATTTAATTTGACTTATATTATTATATTATAACTTCAATAATATATTATTACCTTGATCAATCGATCATATGTTATCAATGTATTCAATATATAATTGAATACATTTAACTTTTTTAGAATTAATATTTTAAAAATAAAAAATTAAAGGGACGTTGTCCGTCGATTTTAATAAAAATAAATAAAATAAAAATTAAATTTAAAAAAAGATGGACGACGTCGCTTTTTAAAATTAATTATTATTATTTTTTAATAAATAATGATGCTATCCGTCACATTTATTAGAAAAAAATATAAATTATTTTTTAATTAGTTGGCATAATAATTAGCAAAAAAAACGATGGGTATTAAGACGTTGGCCGTCAATTGAAATAAAAAATTAATATAAATTAAAATTAAACTAAAAAGGCAACGGGCAGCGTCGCTTTCCTCGACGCTTTTTAAAAGAGACACAGTTTGTTGTTTTTTTATGCATCGATTTTTGGTCTTTTTTTAGTAGTGGTTTTGGGGAAAAATAGCAAGGCATATTTTGGGGGCAAAAAATGTTAAATGTTTTTTTTAAGTAAAAAGGAGCCAAGTTTAGTGCTAGTTTTTTTGATGGATAGAGAGGGTTTTTAACCCTCACAAATATATTCAACGGATTGCACATATATTTGATGGGTATCGGAGGTTAAAACCCCCCGCAAATTTATAAATTTTAGCAGCAAGTTTTTAACCCATGCAATTCATATAATTTTATGGGGGTTAAAATAACCCCCGCAAAAAACTCCCATAATTAAACACATTTTTGTAGTACATACCCAACTCGGTGCTAAATATTACTCCCTTTAATCTGCTACACTCATTCTCTTGGAAATCCACTTTAAAATCTTGTATAATGGTTTCTTTCGAAAATCAACTATGTATTTCTCAAACTCAATCTATAAATAAAGCTATTTTGATTTTTGTAATCTGTAATAAATCTGTAAGTGGATTTCAAAACTTATCTGTGGATCAAAAGATTGAAACTTTATTGTAAAACTTAAATAATCTGCTCATAAGATGCTTAAAGCATCATCTTTATTGAAATATCAACATATAAACTTGGGCTTAGTAACCCATGCATCAAACTCATGTCAAACATCATAACAATCATGCTTGATAATGAAAGCAATGATAATTTATCTCAAAATCTGGAATTTCTGCAATAGGCATGAAAATATAAAAATAGACATGCAATTCAACATTAAAATCACCCAAAAACTCATAATCTTGCAAGTAGAAATAATGGGTATGAACCCTAATTCAAATCTCATGTAATTTCATATAAAATCATGTAAATTTGATATAAAAAACATGGTTTATGCGACAGGTATGAAAAAAGATCCTTGTTCATAAACCCCACATACCTTGATTGGTGATTAGATGAAGAAACTTAAATTATTGATTCCTATTTGAGTTCTTGAAGATGAGTTCTTGATCATCTTGTCTTGGGAATCCTCAATCTAGAGCTTTCTTGGAAAAGCTCTGGAGGATTTTGATTTCTTGGAGAAGAAGCTTTGGACCTTTATGGTTTTTCTTTGAGAGAGAATGGATAAAATTGGGCATAAAGTGCCTTGAATGTGTTTAATCTCATGTTTTGGACGGATTGGGGCCTTGGGAATTGATCAAAATACCCTTTTTTATATTTAAATGGAACTGGAAAAGCAATAATTTCTGAACTAGAAGGCCACCACGATGCACCACTATCGCGGTGGCTCACTGGAAATAGGACAATCGGGAACTGGGAATTCTCCACGACGTAACACCATAGTGCTGCCCCTTTGGAATGCCATTTTGATTATTGGCGTGACGCTCCACCATTACGTTGGGCTACTGGAAATTAACAAATGGGAAATTGGGCTTCTCCGCAATGAGGGGCTATCACGGAGGTCCACTCAAATTTGATGATTATCATTTTTCCCACCTCTGCAATGCGCCAAGTGCCCAGGCGGCACACTGTTTTTCTAAAAATGCTCTAACTTCTTCACAGAGTGTCGGAATTGGGCGAATTTAGTATCGATGGAAAGCTTATTTGATTTCCCACATAATGAGAGGTCTAAATCTGAAAAATTCCACATGAAATAAATATTATTCATTTTGGAATCTATCCCTTAACATTATAGGAATGAATTTAAGCTAGGAAAAGTATAGGGTATTACAATAATACTGAATCAAAATAGAATACATCTGTAGAATAACTGCTAACTGATAATGTCTGGAAAGCCTATTAATATCTGAGATAAAAGAGTTGATGGTGCAGGCCCCAACTAACTCTCAACTGCTCTCTAACATAACTAGAATAATGAACACGTCCTTGATGGATGATACACTACACACAAGGAATATACCAAAATATCCCCAAAATAGTCCATAATTCAAGCAAAAACTGTGAACCCAATAGCTACACAAACTACCAACAATAACAAGAAAAGGATGACAAGAAAACAAGGTATTTTGAACATCAAATTAGACACCCAAACTATATAACAACAATAATATGAATACCAAGGATGAACAAAAACAATATGAGGAACAACAACACAACACTACTTGAGATTACAACACACAATGGTTACAAGTTTACAATGAATAAAAGGGATAGATAGATAGACCAAAGGGTTGATATAATCTTAAGAACCCAAGAATATGGTACTCTTGGACCCTTAATCACTACATACAATAATTAACCTATCTCTTTCATTGACACAACAGGGAATTTACCTCCTCTAAACACTAACATATCAAGTAATGAATGCAACACTAGTGATTCCACCCTAGTATCACCCTAGTTTCGGCCAAGGAGCCCATTCTCATAAAAGAGAGAGTTTCAAAGTGTCATACAACTTAAAAATATCATCAATGTCTTAGTAGTAAATGATCTAACGTATTCTATTTATAGAAGGTTACAAAAATTGTGTGAAATGTCCAAAAGACCCCTTAGTCAAAGTCTTCACTTTAGGTACCCTTGGAGTGTAGTTTGTAGAATGTTTTGGAGACTATTTAGGCCCTCCTTTGCACTTCACTTGCATGATCCAAGAATCGGGTTCAATACATCTCACATATGTCTATCTCCGTGGTCATTCTCATATCAATGGATGAGGACTCACTACTGTAGCTGCAACTGATAGACTGATTTGGGTATTTTTTGTCAGGAAATCGAGCGTCCAAACCTATGATATGAGATATTACATTGCAAAGAGAGAGTATGTATCAGTACTTTGAATGTACTAGTATGCTAGGTGAGGTCAGGCTGATATGCATGAGATGATAACTGACTGAATGTACATCATAAAGTGACTAGATGAGAGTATATGAAAAAATGCAACTACTGAACATACTGAACATACAATACTGTGCATATAGGTATTCATTGTGTATCTAAGATTATACCAAATCTTAGTACTCAATTCTGATGGCTGAGTAACTGATAACCGATAGCCATGGTCCTATAGAATTGACTGAGTTCTTTACTGATTACTGGGACTAAAATTTTAACTGTAGAAGTGTTCATCTAATCGACATACCCTATTTATAAGCTGGTTTGGGGTCCAACCAGTGAACCCAGTTAGAAGGGTGTTAGAACTTTTCCATGGGATACTAACAGTGTTGTGTCAACCCTAATCTGGCAGGAAGACTCATGAAATATATAGATGATTACGTCAAACCTAGTCTGGTAGGAGGACGACTTACCCTACACTGGCTATATAGTTCTATAGCTCAGGGATTTCTACTAAGGGTCAAACCTTATACTAGAAGGAATGCCCCCATCCCTGGGATCGCTCGATCCTGATTCCTACTTCCAACTGAATTAACACTGATCTCTAGACTATACTAAGATTGACTGAACTTACACTGATTCTATTAACTGGCTGCATGAGACTGTTTGGGAGACTAAGAGATCATTTTAGTATGACTGGAACTAAGTAAGCAGCTAATTTTGGGTATACAATACCCCCAGGATTTGATAGCATAATTAAAGGAACCATATCACAATTTTAGAGCATTTCTATTAGGATGTCATACATAAATCATTCACATAGGCATTTTTTTAAATACTTAGGGAGTATGGTTCTTGAATATGAGGAAAATAACATAGGATTATCAAGATTACAACATTAAATTCACAATTCATGGGTTGTGACATGAGGAGTACATAAATCAACACACATACGGGTTTATTTACTTGAAATTCATAATCTTCTTGTTATAAAACCCATAAAATAAACACATGCATAAACATAGTTCAGTTTAAGAATATAAACCATAATTTAAATCTTACAAAGTGTTCTAACTCTAAGGATGGAAGGAAATCCAAGGACAAACACTAAACATACCTGAGTAGTTGAATTCTTGAATTTTCTTGAAAATTTTCTTGGGAATTGATCTTGAATCTTGAAGGCTAGGGTTTTCTATTTGAAAGAAAATGTTCTTGATTTGAGGGAATTTGAATGAAATAATGACTAATTAGGTTATTAGGGCATTAATATCGTGTTTTGAATTGATTAGGTTCATGGAAAAAACCCAACAACCCCTGGAAAGAATTAAATTTTCGTCATTAAAAATCCCAATTTTGGCCATCACCGCAACGTGATACCATCACGGTGATCCAATAGATTTAATTGTATGTGTATCCCATGGACAAGTGCAAAAATGCAGTTTGACAGAATGCAGTGGGATCGCGTTGCGTCTCTAGAAATTGACAAGTGTGAACGGGCACTCTTCCACTATGCAATGCTTATCCCGGTGCTTCACTGAAAATGCTAATTGGGAACTAAAACTTCAATGCAACATGGTACTATCGCTGTGATTCACTGGAAACTGATGAGTGCCAATCTTGGGGTCACCGCGACGCGGTGCTACTTGTATTGAACTACTATTTTTACTAAAAGTGTCATAACTTCTCACCTGAGTATCGGATTTGGGCAAAATTGACATCTTGGAAAGATTATTCAATTTCCTGCAGTTTGGTGGGTCTTGAGCTATAAAATTCTGTGTAGAGAAAAAAGTATTCTTGTTTGAAGTTAACTAAAGCAACATTCTTGTCGAAAACTCAATCGGTATGGGATATTTTGATTAATCAAATAGGTGGGAGTTATTTGGGACCTTAATATGCATCAAAATAACTCATAAAGATACCAGAGAACCATAATGTACTATGCATGATCTTGAAATATGACTCTAGCATTGTTTTGGATTTTTAGGTATTATAATGATAAAGAAGGAATTAGTTGGAAATACAGCCATAAGAAGAGTAGTTAGGCAACGTCATGCTAATGTTGAGGCTCATCGTGACCAAACTACCACAATAGATTTGAGTGCTACTTCTGGGGGTATTGCTAGTGGAGTTGTTGATGTTGGTGGGACCCATGCTGATGCTGATGCCAGTCGTGATGATAAGTTTTTTTATGCTTAAGAAAAAATAAATATATTTGTAACCACCCCTTTCATAGGTTCCTCTCACCTTTACACAGGTCCTTCTTATCCTTACATCAGTCCCTCCCACTCTTACAATGGTTCCTCTCACCCCTCTTCACCTTTATGTTCTTATTGTAAATGAAAACAGTACAAGTAAAGACAAGATAAACTTCTTGAAAAAGTAGAGTCTATCGCTAAAGTTATCTAGCAATTGAAATCTAAGAAGGGTGCCATACTATCAAAAAAGGGGAGAGAGACATACACTCCTATAATGGCTGTTAGGAGGAAGAAAAGAATAATTAGCCAAATACTCTCCAATTTGAAACCAAAAAAAATTAAAACTCCTTCCTCCCCAAAAGTTTTTGAAGTTTAGGTGTCATTGAAGAAAGTGGATATATACACGGCACTTGGTTCCAAAGAGAAGAGGGATCCGCTAAGGACCATGAATGCCAAGCAACATGCACGAGATTATACCATGCATAACTTTTCCTCCTAAAACTTCAAAAACATGACAAATATGCGTAAGTGGTATGTGGAAAAGGTAAGTTTACTTTTCCTAACTTAGCCTTCTAATCTACTCCATGAAGAAGAAGTTATGCAACATATATGTCATATATTGCAATAGTTGGGTATTCTATTGCAAATGGTGGTGGTTTTGTTGAAACAGATTATCCATCTATTGCATAAGTTGCATTAGCTGGGTAATCTATGAATAGATTCAGAGAACCCTTTGCAACAGATGGATCATCACTTTCATCTTTCCACTATATTTTTCTTCTTTACATTTACTAACCAATTTTAAATTTGTTTTCTTATATCATAATATGTCGATGAAATTCTCTGCCTCATAAGGGGCAAACAATTAGCAAACCCAGATGCTTATGATGTTTTCGATAGGATAATGGACCTCAACTTTTACAATAATTTCAAGGATAAGTACAATGAGCTCATTAAGCTAGTGTCAACTCCTGGTGGCCCGAGATTTGATTCATTAGTTTCTAGGGTGCAATGGGATGAAGATATAATTAATTAAGTTAGAGGATAGAGGCCATTTCCACACGACAAGAGTTAGACAAAGGCAAAGAGGATTCTTACAGTTATGAACATGGACGTTAAATATTTTTTGGTTGTCGAGATACTACTCGGGGAGGGAAAGATTAAGGTTTATGACTGCAACTTACCTATATTCGACGAGGCCATTTTTTTCCACATGCATCCACTATTGGAGTTGTTCCCAAACTTATTGAGGCAAAGTAAATAGATGGATCATTTGGCAGTGGAAGTATTGATGAAGCACACATGGGATTTTGAAGGTCAAACAAGGACGTGTACCTTTCAAAAAATATAACCGATGGCACATGCTGGTCGTACGCTCTTGAACATATCAAATGTTTCCTGACCGGCACAGAAATGGACAAGCCAATGACCTTTTTGTGCGTCAATATTGACAAAAACATGCAAGAGGTCTGAGCTTGTGTCATGCATATCCTTATTTTAGATCTCTTGATGAATCCCCCATGTTGATGTTCTATTCCTCAAGCCTCAATTAAGTGTCAAGTTCTGTATAGTGTTCATTCATGCTTTAGGTTATCATGTTTTAAACTTTCAGTGACCTTCCTTATGAAATGACGTAGTGATGAGCAATTACTTTAATGGGAGAGAGTAAATGTTATATGTTAAGGAAATATTATTGCATGTTTGTTTTACATGAGGCTATATTTATGAAGATAGACTTGAATATCATGTTGGTGTGTAAGTGAATAAAAGCATTACGTATTAGTGAATGAATAGTAAGAGGTTGTATTAGTTATTAAAGGGGTAATCAGAATTATTTAGAAGATGGGAAGTTATGAAAATGTATAGTGTATTGAATTCATGACTCGGGATAGTATTACAGTGTTTTGTATGCATTTTGTAGATTCGAGTAGGCTTGAACATAGTGGGAGAATTCAGTCAGGCTTAAACTTCAGTAGGTAGAGTTGTCAGTGCCCATGTAAATATTTTAGTAGCCTCACATGAAGTGCAGTGTTGTAGTAGAAAGTATAGTTGAAGGAGTATTTGAGAAGTGTGGCTAAGATTGAAAGTTAGTAGTTGCAATGGATAAGCCTTAGTAACTTTATCCTAGATGATGCTTCATAGGCCTGTGTTCCATATTACTGAATTATAGCCATGTTGTGATTACTTATTCAGATTTCTTATTCAGACCATGCCCAAGATTCTTTGCTCCCTAAGTCATTAGAACTTCACAGAAATAGTGTCGAAGAAATACTCCAATTATGTATAAGCTTTTAGTATGAGTTAGCTTGTATAGCTAGTAATTTAGCTTAACAGTCTGACAAACAAGTTCCTATGGTTTTGCATCTTCCATCAGTCATACTATCTGAAGTCTCATGAATATGGCTATTCCATGAGGTAAAATATTCTCACCCTTACAAATTACGAATTTAACTCAGTTCAGTTCACGCATCACTTTCAAATTCCAGATGTTCAGTCATGATTCAGTCCGTAAGTGTTCTGTATAACCATTTCAGTCCTTTCTTAGTATTTTGGCCAAGTCAGTATCATCCAGGGGATGAACTATCCCAAGGGAGAGATGTTGAGATACCCTCAAGTTTTCATGTCCTAAACCTCTCAAATTTCTTCATGAAATAAGATCTAGTTTGAAGTAATGGCTACTCATAGGTTGACTCTCTTATTTCAATCTCGGCCTTATAACCATTGTCATGTCATTACATATATTCACAAAAATTTAGTTCACTCATGTATCAAGTTTCAAACTCAATTATGTAATCATGTTTCCAGTCATTCATGTTCAGTATGATCTTAGTTCTCCCAGTATTCTCAGCTAACAAGTCTTATTCAAGGACGAATGTTCCCAAAGGGGATTTAATGTAAACCCCATATTTTTGGGCTAAAATTCAAATCATTTTTCCTATGCGTACAGACTTGAACCCAATTATTCTATGTATATACATGTGTGATTATCAAATATATTATATGGGAATATATTTATACATTTATCGAGGCCATAAAACCCTCCTAACTCAAAGATGAGTTCATGGATTTTCTATCGATAGAGTTTTGACAAATGCTCCAAAAAGGGTCAAATTTAAACAAGTGTATCTCCAAGAATATGTCGATTCATGTGTCCTACTATATACCAAAAGAAAGATATTTTAATCTTCTTTCCAACACATTTGGTTTCACCTTAATCTGATGCCAGATTGGAATGTTATGCTCATTTTACCTCAGCATGTTCGTTTATCATCAAGGTGACGACTTGAGGTGATAAGCCATTAACTAAATGATGACTTATAAGCCAAATCATCATCCTTAACCAGAATGTTATCAACTTCAGATAAAAAGTGATGACTTGAGGTGATAAGTCATCAACTAAGTGACGACTTATCAACCAAGTCATCACCCATAAACATCTCAGCTACATAAGTGACAACTTAAATTGATAAGCCATCAACTACTTGATAATTTATCAACTCAAGTCATCAACTAAAAATTTTAGCAACTCTTATTTAGCTTCGGAGGGGTATTTTAGTCTTTTCTTAACCTTAAAACCTACCCCTCCCGCAACTTATACCCTCAAGGGGCATTACTTTTCTACTATTTCATCAGTTAAACATCTCAAAATCCTCTCATACACTCTCAACAACAAATTTAGGATTTCCTCTCAAGATATCTCCCAAGAATAAGATTCAAGCCCTTCTTCAAGCAAACCATGAAGTTATGTTTCCCAATACAAGAACGTTCAAGAAAAGCTTATTCTCTTTCAATATTAAAGCTTTAAGGTATGTTTGATGTTCATCCATGGATCTTTTTCACCCATAGAGTCCAAGAACTTATTTTCAAGTTTTAAATTATGAATTCGGATATTTACACAAATTATCTTCATGAAACTTTTATGAATTTTGAATATACATGATATTTACAAGTGATTATTGATTGAACTAGCCTTACATATTTGAATAGTGGAATTTGTCATGTTAAATCATTAATTCATGGTCTTGTATTGAAGTTATACTATTTTAACTATTCTCATGCTTTAATTCATGACCCTTAAGTGTTTGATGAAATTCCTAAGTAATGATTTATGAGTAATGCTTACTTATTATGGTTTCAAATGCTCTCACGTATTCTTATTGTTATCGGGTCCTAGGGGATATGAATACCCAAAAACTTATTTATTGACATATTTTTAGTATTTCTAGAATAGTTTTAGATAAGCCATTAGCAATATTATTCAGTAGTTATCATGATCGATTCCTTGTTCAATTAATCTTAGTTCAGTCCCGTAATATGTGTCAGTTCAGTTAGAAGTAAGATTCAGAATCAAGCAAACCTAGGGATGGGGGCCTACTTGTCATCTAGGACTAGGTCCTTTAAAACAACCACTAAGTTTTAGAACTATGTAGCCAGCGTAGGTTATGATATGTCACCTACTAGTTTAGGACTGACACTCTTATAGATCACCCGCCAGTTTAGGAATGATCTAAGGGGTCACCCACTAGATGAGGACTAACTCTACAACCATTGTTAGTACCCATGGCACTATACTAGGACCCTTCCAATTGGGGTCACAAGTTGGACCCCGATCAACTCAGCTTTGGGGAATGTCGATTAGATAATACCTCCCACAGTTTTTGTATTCAGTTCAAAACTCAGTTTAGTTTTGCTTGACCATAGCATACATTTTATCAGTTATTCAATTATCAGATTTTAGTGCTTCAGTTTACAGACTATTTCAGAATTCATGATATATGCTTGGTCAGGCATTCTCAGATTTACAACATCCACGTATTCATATCAGTTATTCATTTACCTCATGCTACTCATTTAGTCAATTATTACTCATGCACATAACCCATGCATAAGAAGCTAACCTCATCTGGCATACCAGTATATTTAAAATACTGATCGCATATTTGTTTCTTGCACTATGATGTCTTATATCATAGGTTCAAACGCTCGAGATCTCAACCATACTTAGACATTCCAGCATATTAGCAGAAGCAGAAGTAATGAGTCCTCATATTTAGAGGACTGTTTTTGTTTATTTTAGTATTTCAATTCAGTAGTCAGTCAGAGTTAGTTGGGGGCTTGTCTTATCAAATCCTCAATTTGTTAGAGGCTTTTAGACACTTTCAGACGGTTAGTTAGATTATTAATTTTTATTAGTTTTCAGATAGTTGCTTTCAGTCTTACAATTCAGCATTATTTAAAGCATTTAAAATCTTATGGCATTTTCAATTAATTTCTGCATCGGATCTTTTTGTTATCAGTATACTATTCAGTGCTCACAATAGGTACTAGTTCATGGATTAGCTTGTGTCCCCTTAGGAACATAAGCACCGTGTGATGTCCTGGGTGTACTTTTGAGGTGTCACAAACTTGGTGTCAGAGCCTAAGGTTTTAAAGTGTCCTAGGAAGTCTGAAAGTTGCATTGAGTAGAGTCTTGTGCATAGGTGTAAAGAGCGCCACACTTATGGGCAAGAGGCTACAAGATGTTTTAGGAAAATTTTCCCTTCTTTCATGTCTCAGATTGTGCATTAGAAGTTTTCTCTGAGGAACTTATGCAGATTCTCATGTTACTCCATTCGTGCCAACTTTGCCTTATTCTTGAGGCAACAGAAATAGCCAAGCTTAAATCCTTTCAGATAGAACTTTCTCAGGCATTCCCTACAAAAAGTTATGGGATTGCATGCGGGGTTAAAAGTATTTCATCAGTTCCCTCACATTCTAAAGTTTAATATATTTTATTCATGATCATGAAAAATCATGATTTGAGCTGAAGCCAGATGTTCTTTCAGATTCCACCTTGAATCCTATGATAGCATGTGACCTAGAGTTAGAAGCATGAATCTAGAAGTTTAGCAGCAGTAAAGTGGGAACAGTGTTATCAAAATTTGGTAGACTATGTATCTATGAAACTAGTTGTATAAAAGGTAAATCAGTATTCTTGACAATAGTGTATACAATAATTTAGGTTTGTTGATTCGAAAATATTATATCGTTGATGTTGAGTATGTTGGTGTAATGGTAATTCTTATGGTGTAAGGAAAATATAAGTTTAGAGATAGGATAATTGTAGGCTATGATTAAAGTACTATGGTTCATTAAAGGTTTAGGGATATTCATTTTAAGTGTTAGAATCTAAGTTTGAATCTATGAAGATTGAGCTAATAGAAAGAAGAGTTGAGAATTCTAAGTTAGTCAGTTCTTAAGTTGTTACATGATGTACTTAGGGCTATAGAAAGTTAACAGTTCTATCTTAGAAGGAAGTATCAACAGTAGGGTTTTACACTTTCAGGTGCAGTCTTTTAGGGTGAGTTTAGTGTTTAAGATTATTATTATATCTCAGACTCTAGAGTAAACTGGTTTTAGTTTAGTTTAGAGTTTTATAAGTGGTTCACAGACTTAGAATGATTGTTTGAAGGTAAGGGAAAGATAATAAAACAAGTAACCAAGTCAGGCTCTCATATTCTAGTAGTGATGCAGCATGTTATAGAATAGCAGTAAGGGAGGATGAAGCCAAAACCATTCTTATCTCAATGCAATGTTTTGTATTTCAGCTATCATGATATCTACACATGCCTTACATGTCATCCTTATGATCATAGCTCATATTTGTGCACTTTAAAAAAAATCATGTATGCTTCCAGTTCCTAGTATAAGAAGTTCAAGTTCACCTAGTAGTCTGAACCATATTCCATGAATTTATTAACTCCAAACTCAGGTCATGAAGCTAATACTTATGTATTCATGTTTTACAGTATGCTCAGTTCCCATGACTCATGCTACACTCCTAATGATCAGCGAAATTTAGATTATGTCATGTATATCCTCAGTTTATATCTCTTGATAAATTCATGATTTAGATGTTCTATTCCTCAGGCCTCAATTAAGTTTCAAGTTCTGTATAGTGTTCATTTATGCTTCAGGTCCTCATGTTTTAACCTTTCAGTGACCTTTCCTTATGAAATGATGTAGTGCTGAGCAAATAATTTGATGGGAGAGAGTAAATGTTTTATGTTAAGGAAAGATTATTGCATGCTTATTTTACACGAGGCTATAGTTATGAAGATAGGCTTGAATTTCATGTTGGTGTGTAAGTGGATAAATGGATTACGCGTTAGTGAATGGCTAGTATGAGTTGTATTTAGTTGTTGAAGGGGAAATGAAATTATTTAGGAGATAGGAAGTTAAGAAAATGTAGAGTGTATTAAATTCATGACTCATTCTAGTATTACAATGTTATTTGTGCATTTTGTAGATTCGAATATGCTTGAACATAGTGGGAGAATTCAGTCCAACTCAAACTTCAGTAGGTAGATGTAATACCCTACATTTTTGGGCTAGTCTATGAACCATTGTTCTTACGTGTATAAGCTATAATCCTAGTGATTCCTATATGAATATAAGTTTCATGATATTTATCTTCATGTTTGATGAGCTTTTGAGGTGAAGAATGTTCATAGAAGTCACTTAGAGCCTAGTGGAGCTAAGATCTTTTGATTTGTCCAAAGTTTCATAGTCAATTCTACAAAGGTCTACTTTAAACATGTATAACATTTTATATATGTAATTTTCCATCACAAGACCCAACAACGTGTAGATAATTGAATTATCTTTCCAATGATACCAATTTCGCAAAATTCCGATAACCAAGTAAAAAGTTATGGCATTTTTCATGTGAGGCAGTGAGCCGATGTGATCTTGACGAGTCCCGTCGACTGCGCCCCGACACAAAATATTGACGTAGAGCCAAAGCTATTTTACATACTAATTCAATTCCTAAAGGTCCTAGGGTCACTTTGGTCAATTCCCCTCTCCCAAAACCGTCTAAAACACATAATTTCACCCCCTAAAGAAGCAAAAATACTTCATTATTCATCTTTTCATCTCAAGAAGCAAAACCCTAGCTCATCAAACTTCCTCCCTAGGAAATTCAAATTCCTCCAATTATTCTCCAAGGAAATTCAAGATTAATGATTCCCAATACAAATACTCTAATAATTCATCACTAAAGCATCAATAGAAGTCCAAGATTCAAGCTTTTGCATTCAATTCATCAAAGATAATCTATTAAGGTATGAGGGGTTTGAACAAGAACAAATCTTTCATTCTTGTGCCCAAAAACATGAATTTTATTAAATATTTTATGATTTTCAAGTTGGGGTTTATACCCAAAGTGTCTTGTTTTATGTTTATGAACTTGTAAGTAGTTTAATCCTTGAAGTGCATGTTTATTCCACCTATTTATGCTTTGAAATGAGGATTTATACCATGAATTGCACATACCTATTGTAAATTTCTATTTTCAAGTGTTTCTAAGATAGTTGTCAAGAATTAAGCTTCATTGTGAAATCATGATCCTTTAAATATATATGTTTTAAATCCAAGGATGAATTTTTGAGATTCTTAAAGTATTTCAATACTATTATTGTGAGCATGAAGTTTATTGTGATTTGACATAATTTCCAAGTATGGGTTGTAATCCATAAGTTCCACTCTTGGTATACAAGAAAGATGATTTTTTTAAAGAAATATTTGATCTTTTGATCCTAAGATAAGATAGGGAATCCACGTTATTCACCTAGTTCATGATTCAAAGTAAAGAGAAGCATAATTTGTTTTCATTATAGACCTTTGTGCTATTTTAAGGTGGATTTTTCTAAAAAGTTCTGAGCAATAAGTGTGGGAGTAGTATATAGCACCTAGTTGGGTATGATTCCAAGGTATCATGCCCCAGAACTACGTTTCACCATAGGTTTTTTATTTTCCCATAGTGGGCTAAGATAGTGATCACTAAAGTTAAGGTTCTAGTCCGATGAGAAGGATAGAAAAACTCTCCCCAATGTTGGAAAGGCGTTGGACTCCATGTCAGCTCATACTACGTTGCATGATATTGATAAACTCTAACACCTTGGCTTCTCTCAGCTCTCGGGGAGAATCTATCTAGGAAAGCAGTAGCAAACTCTTCCCACTCTATGGGCTCTACCTTTGTGCCCCTGTATGCCTTCCACTTCTTAAACCACATATGAGCCATATCTTGTAGATGATAGACAGCTAACTCAGATTTCTTATTAGAAGTCACTCCCATGATATCTGTGACTTTCTGAATCTAATCAAGGAATTCCTGTGGATTATCTTCTATTTAGATCCAGAGAATAGGGGAGGATTAATTTGGGTGAAGTCTCGAATCCTGGATGTAGCAGTATTGGCCACTGGGTTGGCCAGAACAGCAGCTGGTCATTCATTCTGTGCTGCTACTGAATTGGCTTGAGTAGTGAATGCAGCTCTAAATTCTGCATGAGAGACGTGTTCATCCAGGGTATCTTCCTGAATGGGCTGAGGTGCTGACTAACTTTCGGTTCTCCTTTTGTTAGTTTTTTGGGAGGCATGTTTTGTAAACTAAAGGAAGAAGCAGATTAGACATGAATACTAAAAGAACGGAAAATTTTCCTAAAGCATCTCATATCCTCCTGTCCATAAGTGTGGCGTGCTACACACCCATGCACAAGACTCTACCAGATCTATCTTTTAGACTTCCTAGGACTCTATTGGACCTTAGGCTCTAATACCAAGTTTTTAACACCTCGAGTCTGTACTCTAGATGCTTCACGATGCTTACGACCCCATAGGACCACAAGCAAACCCATGACTAATATCTGCCGTGAGCACTGAATAATATACTAATATTAATGTGGAAAATAGGCTGAAATGCCATAAGGTTCAAAATTTGTAAATACTAATAAAGTGTATCAACTGAAATAACAATCTGTAAAACTAAATATTGTCTAAAAACTAGTCTGAAAAGCCTCTAATCTGAATTGTTTGAAAGTGGAGTTGATGGGACAATCCCTCAACTAACTTCATCTACTGAAATACTGAGTCTACTGTAATAATGAAATGAAAGAATATCCTCAAATGATGAGGACTCACTGCTAAATCTACTGTTGGCTAAATTTGAATCTGTCTATGCATGGTAAGGAACCTGAGTGTCCGAACCTATGATATAATACATCATAGAGTATGAAAGAGTATGCATTAGTACGTGGAATGTACTGGTATGCTAGATGAGACAAGGGTGAATTCAAGGACTCATATGTATGTACAATACTAAATGAATAATATAGAGTAACTGAACATGGGAGTACATGAATAACTGAAACTGTTGTAAATACTAGGTATGCAGTACTCTTCATACATATATATTGTAACTGAGCTTATTTGAAGCTAAGTACTAAATTTTGATACTAAGTAACTGATAATCTGAGTTATTGATACTGAAGTACTAATACTGATTAATTGTATCTGACAGTCCTGATTCTGTAAAATTGAACTGAGTTCCACTCTGAAGACTGAGACGAAAACTGTGAGAGGTAATAATCTAACCGACATGCCCCAAATAAGATAAAATAACTAAGTTGGGGTCCAATATGTAACCCTAATTGGAAGGATGTCAATGCGGTGCCATGGGTAAGGACAAACTGAGAGTTACCCTCATCTGGTAGGTACTCTAATGAGAATGGTGGAACCCTCATCTGGTAGGTTAAAACACCTCATCAACACTCAACTGGCAGGTTTTATGTCTCAACCTATGTTGGCTACGTAGTTTGGGAATGCCCCTCTTCTAGCAGGTGAACCCCCATCCTTGGGTTCACTCGGTGCTGAATCTTACTCCTAACTGAAGGACACTGAACTAATTATATTAAACTAAACTGGACTGATACTGAGTTTGTTGAGTTTTTCCTGAGTTCTATAATTAACTGGGTTCTACCAAGTTCAGTAACTGATTAATAGTTCTACCGATCGTGACATGACTGAAACTATTTTGTAACTGATACTGGATCTAGGTAAACAACTAAATTATCGGGTATTAAATACCCCCAGGACACGATAGCATGCAAAGTAAAGCATGGCATAATCTTGAATAACATAACATTGTTCACTTGTCCATAATTCATCCATAGAGACATTTTATCGAACACTTGTAGTGCATCTACTTATACATGAAAGGGGGAATACATGCTATCATGTTATAATGGAACTATTTCATTCACATAGGCGTTTTATCAAACACATGGGGAGCATGCTTAGGTTATACAATAATCAACTCATATAGTTATCATGGCTACATCAATCAACTTGCAAATTGAAAGGTTTATCATGTAGATCATGAAATTCAACACATATATTAATTTCATGAAATCTTGTAATTTAATCATGGACTAAGACCCAATAATAAAATGGACATGAACTCAATTCAATTCAAACATGGAAGTTCATAATTCAACAATCTTGAATTTTGAAAATGGATTCGTGGACGCTATGGGTGAAAGGAACCCATAGATGAACACCTAACATACCTTAATTTTTTAATTCTTGAAGACTCTTGAAGAAATTTTTAGGATTGATCTTGATTTCTTGAAGCTAGGGTTTGCTACTTGAGAGAGAATGCCATTTTTATTTGGGGAAAAATTGAATAATAATGATTTAAAACATTTTAAGGGATTAAATCCCATATCTGGGCATATAAAAATTATGGGAAAAGACTGTTTTAACCCTGGACAAAACTTAAATTTTTTGTGTAATTTTTCTGAACTGGGACCTTAGCGTGATGTACTATGATCATGTCAGGCCACTGGAAAATGACAATTTTGAATGTGGATGGTGGTGCAATGTGGTGGTATTGCATTACCATTTTGATTACGAACTGGAAGTGCACCGCGACGCAGTGACATCACATTGAAACACCAGAATTGGACAATTATGAAATTGAGCCTTGGTGCGACGTGCCATGATCCCGATGGAACACGGGTTTTCTACAGTTGCCATTTGGGCATGCTCCATGATGCGTTGATGGCTCAGGCGGCACACTGTTTTACAAAAATATCTATAACCCTTTGCTCGAGTGTCGGATTTGGGCGAATTTTATATCGTTGGAAAGCTAATTCAATGTCCTACACAATGGCAGGCTCTAAACTGAAAAACAAACTGAGTATTTAAAAAATTTATATTAGCTAACTCATGGACTAAGAGTTAATTCAAGCTAGACAAATACGGGGTATTATAACAACACACTCATATATAATCCTTCAACAAGTTTAACCATTTCCTCTGACGAAGATTCAACTCCCACTGGGTAAATAGATATTGCAAGATTTTGTAATCCATGAACACATCAAGTTGCACCCCATACAAATAATGTCTCCAGATTTTCAAAGAAAACACCGCAGAAGCTAACTCAAGGTCATGGGTTGGGTAATACTTCTCGTGAGGCTTAAGCTGTCTAGAGGCATAGGCTATGACTTTACCTCTCTGCATCAACGCACAACCCAAACCAACTCTAGAGGCATCACAATACAACATAAAACCATTTATACCATCAGGTAATGGTAGGACTGGGGCTAAAGTGAGTCGAGTCTTCAACTCCTAAAAGCTCTTCTCGCAGGAATCTGACCACTTAAACTTAACTTTCTTTTGGGTCAATCTAGACATATGAGACGCAATTAACGAGAAACCCTTAAAAAAATGTCAGTAATAACCTACTAGACCCAAGAACCTACTAATGTCTGACAGAGAGATAGGTCTCGACTAATTTCTTATGAATTCCGTCTTTTGAGGATCAACTCTAATACCCTCACTGAAAACAATATGACCAATGAAAGCTACCGACCTTAGCCAAAATTCTCATTTTCTGAATTTGGCGAACAACTGGTGATCTCTAAGAGTTTGAAACATAATCCTAAGATGGTCTGCATGATCATCATCACTACAAGAGTAGACAAGAATATCATCTATAAATACTATCACAAACATGTCTAGATACAGTTTGAACACTCTGTTCATCAAGTCCATGAAGGCTGCTGGGGCATTTTTTAGCCCAAAACACATGACTAGAAACTCAAAATGACCATAACGGGTTCTAAAAGTTGTCTTTGGAATATCACATTCCCTTACTCTATGCTGATGATAGTCGGATCTAAGGTCTATCTTTGAGAAGTAACTTGCACCTTGGAGTTGATAAAATAAGTCATCAATTCTAGGAAGAGGATATTTGTTTTTGACTATAACTTTATTCAACTGATGATTGTCAATGCACATTCACAAAGAACCATCTTTCTTTTGCAGGAATAAGATGGGAGCACACCATAGAGAAACACAGGGCCTTATGAAAACTTTATCTAAAAGAACCTTTGAGTTTCTCTTTTAACTCTTTAAGATCGGGGGGAGGCATACGATATGGAGGTATTGAGATGAGCTAAGTATCTGGGAAAGGTCAATAATAAATTCTATTTCCCTATTGGGAGGTGCCCCTAGAAAATCTTCAAGAAAAATATTAGGAAACTCATTGACTACACTGACTGACTGAACTGTGGGAATCTCAGACTTAGTATCTTTGACTCAAACTAGATGGTAAATACACCCCTTGGAGATCAACTTTCTGTCTGTAAGATAAGTTATGAAATGACTCGAGAGAGACACTAACTGACCTTTTAACTCAAAGACTGGCTCATTGAGAAACTTAAACTTCACCACTTGGGTGCGACAATCTATGGATGCATAACAAGAATGAAGACAATCCCTACCAAGAATAATATCAAATTCAACCATATCTAACTCTATTAAATCTGCTAACATGACTTTATGAAGGACAGTGCTAGTGAAGGACAACTGACTCACCTACTAGAGTAGAAACCAAGAAAGGCTCAGGGATCTTTTCAGAACTTATCTCAAAATTAACTACAACTAATGGGGTCACATAAGAGAAACTAAACCCAGGATCTAATAACACATAAACATCAAGATGAAAGACACAAATCATACCAGTAACAACATCTGGAGAATCTTCCTGCTCCTGATGGGATGGTAAAGAATAAACTAATTCTGGTGCTAACCGCCATCGATACTGGATGATGCGCCCGGAGGAGGAACTTCACGACCTAAAAAAGTTGGTGCACTAGTACCCGGAGGAGGTATGATCCAACCCTCTTTGAATCCCTGACAATGATATGAAAGGTATTAATCTTATATTACTCTTTTCATGCCTTTTAACATTTGAAATCATGCTTATTGTGTCCCTAGTAATCATTTAGGGACGAATAGTCCCAAGAAGGGGGATAATGTAACACCCCGTGCTTTAATGCTTTATTAATGAATTCTAAAATGATCTTTTTGGGCCCCTATATCAATAGTAGGCCATGTTTAGATGTTTTGGGTTTCATGGGGGTGCTTTAGAGCCTTAAAAGTGAGGGTGCATCGCACAATAGACCATCCGAAAAGGTCGTGTGTTGCATGGTAAATGCAAATGGTGTGTAATATTGGAATGCGTTGCCCACCTTGGGCTGGGCAATTGCTGTGAGTCACCTACCTGGAGCTTTGCCTTTGCTGTGCGCCACATGGTAAAAGAAAAGCTACATAAATACTCCGTTTGGATTAATTTAAGGGCATTAAGGTCGTTTCACTCTCCCCTAAAACGTTTCTAATCCTATATGGATGAAATTAAGGTCTTTAAACACATCTTAGCACTCACAAAAGACCCTAAATCGTCTTCTTTAAGCACAAAAAGAGAAAACTAACTAGGGTTGAGAAATTAAGATTCACGAGTCAATTTTCTCAATGTTTTCGTCATTGAAAAGGTCTGTGAGACTATATTAAACCTCATGGGCATAGTTTATAGTTTTTAACAAGTTTTAAAGGAATGAAAATTATATAAGAAGGGTTTTGAAAACACTTGAAAGAACTTGCATCATCAACCTATTTTGATGACATTATCAAGAGTTTTTCCATAGATTTGAATTATATTCATGCATTTGAACATTATATGTTTTTGAGAATTAATATAGGAGCAAAATTCATGAAATTTTCCTCTCAATGTTAAATTTGTTTAATTTAACATGTTATGGGTTGTTTAATTGCCCGTCTTAAAGTATGAGTCAAATGTTTTTACTATTATTTATGGACATGATGTTGGTTATGATTTCATGTGAGAGAGTTTTCTTATTATATATATGTGCTCTTCATATTAAATGAAAGAATTTAATGCAATTTAGGAAAGAGTTGGCCACTATGTGTTAAAGGCTTGAAAAGAGAGTGTTTTGCACAAGTTTTCACATGCATTTGAAATAAGAACTCTCTTGTGTTATGTTTAATCTTTTGGGTCATCATCCACATGATTTTTAAATGAAAGGGATATGATCATGACATGACATGATATGGATTACAAGTCTAGGTATGACGATACCTATCACGAGATACCCTTAATATGAAAGAGATAAATGCTTTAAAGGCATAAAACATAGTTTTAAAGAAGTAAAATTGGGCCTAAAGAGAGCAAGTTGGTTACCCAAAGAAGGCTTGAGTTTAGATAACTCATAGACCAAAATAGTGTTTTACTGATATGGGTTTTATATGTTATTTGGAAAGTGGGATAAGATGATATGTCGAAAAGTTGGGCAAACCTTTTCCCGATACTCCAATACTTGGGGCAAACTTGTATCGTGGGCATGGTCGATGAGTTAATGGAGGACCCATATAGACCATGGTTATTCATATTTTATAGGGTATACCATCTAGATCAGAAGTAAAATAAAGAATTGAGTCAGTGTTTTACAAAAATGGTTGCATCTTATAAAATTATGCCTATGTATTTTCCATTGTTTTATGCTAACTTGTTTTATGAAATGCTCTCACTTATAATATACAAATTACATTATATTTTTGGATTGTTCTACATACCAGTAGTTTTGAGTATTGACCCCTTATATTTCAGGTTCTGAGGCCCAATATTGTAGTTTTGCAAATCAGTAGATTATTCCAGACATTCAAAGATTGGTGAGCCTCTCCTACACCAAAAGGCATCTATCCCATGTGTTATTCCTTTTTATGGTCCAGTTGAGGGCCTTATCACGGTCTATATAGACTATTGTTTTCATTACAGTAGAGACTTTGTAGACTTATTTAGAATGGATTTGGGTTTTCTTATGAGTTTACGTCCTGAATTATTAAGTTTGAATAATGGGGTTTGCCATTTTTCATTTAACTTTCATAATTTATCTCACATGACTTATGCTTATAAATACTTGCTAAGGGGTCTCTCAAGACTTGATGCTTTGAGATGCCTTTCGTGATTTGGGCCTCTACTCGGGTCATGATAAGGATCCTCCTCAACCTTAGAGCCTGCAAAGGTTGGGGAATTCAACATCATAAATCAGCCAACTCGAGTGACCTTAGATGAAAAAGCAACAGAACCAACACGATTAGACTGGCGAGACTGAGATGCCACCCATTAAGTAAACAAATGAATATACTAGCAGAACTCTACATTAGAAATATCACCCAGTGGCATCTGTACATGACGATCATCACCCTGGAATCCAACGGAGGACTAGTAGGAATGGTGGAACTCTACATGGGGCAGTACAATTAGGAGTAAGGACCCCTAGACTGGGTCTACACTCCATAGACGGAGTGAGTTCCATCTATATTTTCCTTAGGCTGGATATAGGTTCTAGAAAAGTTTCTATAAGTATCAGAGCTTCAGGGAGGCATAACCTAAAATTCGAGTAAGCCAGGATTTAGAGGAATTTCAAGACACCAAACTCTATAGCCCAAAGTAGAACACAAGAAAGGGAAGCATTTATAAATGCCTTGCAGGCCCCCTTATAAGTGTGGCACGCTACACATCCATAAAAGGGACTCTACTCGACATGGTTTTATGGGCACCCAAAGACCCTGAATCATGATTTTGTACCAAGCTTGTCACAACCCAAACGAGTACCAAGTCTTAATAGGTATCTCAAGACCACCATGAGTCAAAGAACATCCCCTTCGCCTAACATCCAGAACACAATAAAAGAATATATTGGAAGCCAACCAATCATAATAGTAATAAGATAGACAAACTAAACAGAAGTCAAAGAGTCAAACAACCATCTAATACGCACTTGTCCACAAAAGCCTCTCAAAAATAGAATACCAAATAGTTCTAGACATTCCCATGACTATAAACAAAGGAATTCAAAAATGACGGTCTAGGACATGAATTAAAATAAGACAATAAAATAACCGACCTTTTAGAGGATGGAGGCTTACCACTTCACAACTGACCAACGAACGAACCAGATAGTCTAACATTGTACAAAAGCAACAAAGAACCCTAGGACCTACATAATAAAATAATGTAGTGTCTAGGGATGGTTAGTGGTATAAGCACTGCCATGTAACTCAAGAAAAGTGATAACATAATTCCATGTCCACAATTAGTCAAAACTACATGCACACATCATATAGACTTATATAGAATGTTACGATGGGTACAGGTTGATGAACATGAGATTTTTAAATATTAACCTGGACTGTGTAACCTATTCATCCTAAGGGCCCCCCATGGGCTATATGTGTTTTGATTTCCCTGCTAAAAGGTTCCCAATGCGTGTTAGCCACACGAAACGAGAAAATACAAGGAAAGTCCATAGACACCAAGGATCCAACAATGCTAAAATATATAATGTAAGAACCAAGTACACGATCATATAGACACCCACGCCAGCAAATATGCTTTCAGTATTAGTCCCCGGGACCTCCACCTTCACGGCAAGATACACAACCCCATTTAAGCCCAAATTAAAATATTTGCACATTATCCCAACCATTGACCCATGATTCATTTATTAAGGCATTTTTTGTTTGGTATCATCATACCAATTATTCTTGCAAGCTAATTCTAATCATGCCATTTCAAACCAATTAACCAATTTGATTTCTAAGGTTCCATTTAAAAATCCAAAACCATGGCTACCAAAGCCTTTAAAATCTATTTTTGTTTTCTATTATACTTTAGTGCAAAGCAAAGTTCCAAGAGTAAGTAAAATCATGCATATATCCATGTTCCAAAACTAAATTACAAAGTAGGCTGAGGTTAATACCAATTCCAAGTCAAAATACATAAATTTTGGGATACCTATGTTCCCCATTTCAAACAATACCATATTGTCCCAATTCATCCCCAACGATTAATTAAAGTATCAATAATGCATTTAAGAACCATGGAGAAAATAGTTTAAGTGATTACTACAAAACCTCAACCCAATTTTAATCCCACAAATAAACCACATGATTATTAAATAAATATAGGCCATAATGAAAAATATAATTTTATGCATTAGATACATGCCTTAAAACCAAAGAATATCAAGAGAAATCACGAAAGCCTAGATGTTTAATCCCTTGAAAATTCTAGCTTTATTTTGCCTTGGGGAGTTTAAGAGGAGAGAAGTGAGTTTGATTTTGATAACTGATTGAAAAGATCCTATTTGAGTGCTTTTAAGTCAGGGGTAAAGTGTAAAGGAAGGAAAAATGCTAAAAAAAACCAATTCAAACTTGTAGGAAAAATAGGTGTTAGTCATCACGGGTTAGGCAATGACTCATGAGGTTTGACCACGGGGATCACTAATAATATGCTATCCCGAGATCTCTAGCTAACTAAATCCTCACCGTCACCAGCATTTTTTGAAAAATAATAGCGAGGAGTGAGACGCTAGCTCAGTGAGTAATAACACTTAACCACAACCATTTTAATGGGTATAAGTCATAAAACATCATGAAATAAATGCTCTTTCACAAAACAGTAACAATAAACATTATCATTTATTTTATGTAAGCAAAGTGAACCAATAGTTTGGTAATAAACTCAAAAAAACATCGTATTATATCAAACATTACATATTTGGGAGGTTTCCAAGAATGAATCATGTAATCAGTATGACATTCTTCTTCATCAAGAATAGCCCATGACAGTGGACCCTCACAATGGAGTCAAATATCATATCAATAACAGTATGCTAGTTCTACCTTCCCATTAGTGAGGGATATAATAGTTATCAATAAATATAAGGTGCACCAGATCTAAAGATCCCACCATTAGCTATAAGATTCAAATCAAGGTCTACCCCCATTTATACTTTCTTTGTAAATAATAGATATTCATATGAAAGCCTTTTCAGAATAGTACATAGCATTTAAAATTCATATCAAATCATGTTACGTGTAAACTTGAATAACAACACATGTCAAAATACTTATTTCTCAAGTAAGTGAAGAATATTCACAGTAATAATATCAAATCTCAAATAAATATTTCAATATCATATCAATTAAAGGACTTTCCCCACATGCAATTTCAAAGCATTTCGTAACTCATTGTTTCATCAAAATCAAGTATAACATATGCAAGTTAACAAACACAAATCATGGTAAGATTACTACTTACAGTACACGTGTCGGAATATCAAGATTTTCACCTTAAATGATTTATTTTACTTTCTTGGATCAAATCTTCTTGTTCTACTTTTTTTAGTTATCTTATCGATGATTGGGTCCTCTTCGTGCTTCTCCAAAGGAACGTCAAAAATATAAATTTTGAAACCTTCACTGTTGTCCTCGTTTAAAACATTATTGGTTGAAATAACTTTTTCTGCTTGCTGCCTTACCTGAGAGGTTGATTGATGACTTATATAAATTATTTATCCTAATATCTTTAAGAATTGGTTAAGGCATGAAGATGGGCTTTAAGCCCAATATTTTTTCATCTTCTTATTTGTTTTAATTTGAAAAATGGGAAGCCCACTACTCTTTTTTTCTTTTCCTTTTCCTTTTTATTTTTAAAAGTAGGATTATAATAGTATAGGACATTAAACTCTCCCCACTATAAGAAATTTGGTCCTCAAATATAAAACAAGAGCATACCTAAAGACTAAAAAAGGCGAGGGTACTTGAGTCTCATATCATTTTTTGACTCCTATGTAGCTTCTTCATGTAAGGCCTCGCAAAGTTCCCTCATAGTTTGAGCCTTAGAGAGTGTCGAATGAAGTGTAATTCTGGCCCTAAAAGATTAAGAAGAGACTTCCCAAGTGTTAAGTGTTTTAATATTGTTGAATTTTCCTAAAAATGACTTCCTATAGTGTGGGAGATTGAGTTATCTTTCCAAAGATACCTTTTTTGTCAAAATTAGATGTTGGAGTAGAAAGATAGGGCCTTTTTTAAAAAACAGTGAAGTCACCCAGGTACGATGGAGGGTTTCAATGGACCGTCAAACGGGCGACGGGTCATCGGACGGGTAATGGGCCATCGAACCCCACCATTGTAGAGAGGTAGAAAATTGATTTACTATCCAAGTGTGATGGATAGGTGCCAACGAGCCGTTAGGCCTCTGACAGCCATCGCACTCCACCATCGTAGGGAGGCAATAGACGAGTTCACTAAAAAGATGCGACGATGAGGTTTGACGTATCGTAAGGTCTCTGATAGACTGTTATAGACACCATCAAAGTCGATATAGAAACTCATTTTCTAGCTGATTTCTGATGGTCATGACTGACTGTAATACCTCGAGAAATTTTTCGTAAAATTTTGTGCGTAAATGTGTTAGGTTCTATCTTCTAGAATGAATTATAAATTTTTCGTGTGGAATGTCTCAGATTATTACCCACCATTGCATAGAGTACCAAATAATATTTCCAACGATATATGGATCATCCAAAACGGACACCCGAGCGATGAGTTATGAATATTCCGATCGAACCATGAATAGTAGTGAACAGTAAAACGTGCAGGAAAAAGTACTGAGGCCTGGCGTATTTTTGCTCCAACTTTAAACGATCATAAATCCTTGTACATAATGATAGGGGTGATCTACTATATATCAACGGAAATATCTGCGAGTCCTCTTTCCAATGAAATTAGTTTCATCCAATTTTTCTATCGGAGCAAAAAGTTATGGTTGATCTACTTCAGCCTATCAAAAGCAAATTTTTGGGTCAACTTCAAATGATCATAAATCCTCGTACACAATGATCTGTGTGAGATACTATATATCAATGGAAAATATGAGAGTCCTCTTTCTAATGAAATTAGTTTCATCCAATTTCGATATCGGAGTAAAACGTTATGGTTTATCTACTTCAGACTATCAAAACAGTCCACCAAAGGATAGATTCGAGAATTATTTGATTTTTAGGGGCGTTTTGGTCATTCCCCCTAACCCAAAATCCATTCAAACCCTATATTAAAGCCTATTAGAAGCATTATATGTTATATTTCATCAAATTTCCTCAAAAAGAAAACCCTAAGCTCCTACATCCAACTTCAAGAACCTCCAAAGTTCTCCATTAATTCTGCAAATTTTTTAAAGATTCCAAGTTCCTAGTTCAAGAACTCCAATAACCATCATTCAAAGGCACGATTAACATCTCAAAAATGAGTATCGATCTAATGTTCATCATTCAAGGTATGTGGGGTTTTTCAACAAGAACTCTCTTTTGTTCTTGTGCCCAAAAGTAATTTTCTTTACAAAGGCATGATTTTTATTTGATTTTTATGAATTTGAAGCATGAACCCATATCTTAATGGAGTTGTTTTGAACTCGAGTGTGAAGGAAATCCACAACGTGGTTGATTTTGATAGATGGGAAGCATGATGGCTCCCGATGTATATTTATATATTACTGAAATTGTTTTGTTGTGGATTGTCTTTGAAATGATCTGAGCTAAGTCCGGGAGAAATCTTTAGCACCGAGTGGGAGGTATAAAGCGACCTTACTTCCTTAGAACTACGTGCCCCCATAGGAGTGAGCCTGAGGCTGATTTATATAGTGATCACTAGTTTGTATGGATTTGATATTAATAGTCCTACTCCGATGGCAAGGATAGGACAGCACTCCCCAACATGGGTTGTACGTTAGACTCCATGTAGCTCACATGGTTTATGTCGGTTATAGGATCTCCCAGTGTGTGTATGTTTCCTTGTGTCTATGGTGAATGGTGAAGTGATTTGAAAGTGGAATTGTGAAAGTTATTCTTTCGAAAGATTTAAATGATATTTACATTATGAGAATTGATATTCTTGATAAACTGAAAGTGATTAACAAATTATATGATGACTCATATGTGTAATTGTACTTATTTCATACTCTCATGATTATGATGATTTTCTTCGAGCAATGTGAGTCTTTCATACATCCTGCATATTTCTTATAAATATTTATGATGATGATGTTTATACAACTGTATACACCCCCATATAATCGGTTCGTTTCCATGGTACTAACCCACATCTTCAGATTGGATTGCATTTTCTCAGAATATAGGTTCAGGTGCTTAGTTTTAGGTTCGACAGTGATTCTTCGGACATGTTGTTCTACATCCTCTATTGTGGTGAGTCCTCATGTTTCGAGAACGTGATGTCTGATGTTGGTTTCACAAAATTGTTTATATTCGATAACTGAGTATGAGTTAGTTGGGGCATGTCTCAATGGCTCGCTGGTTTTATTGATTTTCTTAGAGGCTTGTCAAACTAGTATAGATATTGGGAGTTGACTAATAGGTCGTATTTTGTTATCTTTCTGAAATTCTTTTATTCTTGGATGATGATTACTCGGTTGATATTTGAGGGTTATTTATAGAAACCCCGTTGATTTATGTTGAACTGAATGAAAATGGCTCAAAGGGTTAGCTTGGGGCTACACGTAGCCTCAAGCACTGTGTGACGCTTCGGGACCCATTTTCCAGGGCGTTACACCGACGGACCGTCGAGACCCCAACGGACCATCGCACCCCGCCATCGCATGTCCTGCGCAGAATTTTTAACTCACTTTAAAAAGGTCATTTTGGTCTTTTCCACTCTTTTTAAACCCTCATATATATTCTAGATGAAGCAGGTAGCTTCATTACTCATATCTAACATAAGAAAGCTAGGGTTTCTCTCTTAAGATCAAGTCTAAAACCCTTTCTCCAAGAAATTCAAGAGCTCATCATACATTCTACAAATTTAGTTGAGAATCAAGTTCCCCAAGTCAAGTGTTGCAAGAATCCTCTCTCTCAAGGATAAGAATAAGAGTCTAGAGCAAGCTTATTCATCCAATTTCATAATCTAAGGTATGTGGGGTTTTGAACAAGGGTAACCCTTTCACCCTTGTGCTTAAAGGCATATTTAAACTATAATTTTCTTCAATCTATGAGATTTTACATGAATTTGAATTGGGGTCTTTCAACCATTATCATTGATTATAATATTTTGATGTTTCCCATAAATTAAGAGTCTAATGGCATGATTTTCACATGTTTTCTTAAGAAATTACAGCTGGGTCTATACCCCATGATTTTAATCCTTGAGAAGTTAATAGTTGAAATGTTTGAAATATTGAAGTATATGAGCATGTTGAGATTTTGAGATAAATTTCTGAAATTTCCAGATTTTTACACGAGTTATGAATCTATATACTATCTATTATGTAATTTGATAAGTTTTAACTTGAGATTAAATTATGGGTTATTAAGCCCTACTTGAGATTTGAAATTTTATGAACTACTGTGCTATAAGCACCCGTGATTTTATAATTCTGAGACTATTGAGAAATGTTTTTACCTAATGGTCATTGAGTTTTGAAATCCACTATACTACATGAGATTACAAATTTGATTATTGGTCTCTTATTTAACCATGAGATTATTTTAAAGTGGATTTTCATGATATGAGCGAGATAATCTAAAGGGAGTAGTATTTAGCATCGAGTTGGGTAAGTTGCTATGGTTTCTTACCCTGGAACTACATGCCACCATAGGTTGGGCCTGAGGCCGAGATGATTATTGGGCCTAAGGCCGAGATATTGGGCCCGAGGCTAAGATAAGTGATCACTAATTTGAGGTTATACTCCTTAGAAAAGAGTATGATGCTCCTCCCTAATGTGGGGTCTCTTTCTTAGGAGGAAAAAATGTTGGACTCCATGTAGCTCACATGGTTTATGTCGTTTAAGAGAACCTCCCCTGATATGAGTTATTTTCCCAAAAACTAAAGCTTTTAGGTAAGTTGTTTTCTTAAAAACTAAAGTATTTTCCCTTTACATAAGTATTTTCCCTAAAGCTTGAGATGATATATTTTCCTAAAGTGAATGAAAAGCCTTCAAGTATGTTTCAGATTTATGTGATTCTGAATTCAGAGTACTTGAGTTCAAAAGAGTTATGAGTTCTTGAGCTTTAAAGAAGTTTTACTCTCCATGAGACATATGCGTGAGTTGAAAGTATTGCTTAAAGTTTTCTTTAGACTTGAGTAATGAGAATAAGAGGAGTACAGATTTAAAAGCTAAAGTATAATGACTCACGAGATTTGTGTTACATGTTCCATTCTACATGATTCTTGAGTTTTACATTTTTATGCTTATTCCAGCCATGTGAGTCATTAATTGTTGCATACATGATTTTATTAAAGAGTTATGATGTTGTTTTATATAAATGCATGCACCCCCACATACGCAGTACATTCTCAAGTGCTGATCAACATATATGTCTATGTGCTTCATTGTCTTATAATGTAGGTTCAGGTGCTCAGTCCCAGCCTCGTCATTGATTTCTGAGTACCTCTATCTACATTGCTATAGTGGTGAGTCCTCATGGTTGGAGGACCTGTATTCAGACGCTTTAGTATTTGAGAGACTATGTTATTATTTTTAGTTCATTTCGAGTCAGTTGGGGACCTATCCCAATGGCTCTCTAGTTCATGGATTAGTAGAGGCTTTGTCAGACTAGTTATCAGATTGTGGTTATGTTGAGGTTTCCGGTCATTTGGACCAAGTATTTTCTTTGTATTTTCTTTCATATGATATGACTATGCTAGTGTTTGAATTATTTCATCATAAAATGAGTGTTATTAGTAGAAACCGGCTCAAAGGGTTAGCTTGGGGCTACTTGTAGCCTTGGGCACCATATGACGTCCTGGGAGGCGATTTTGGGTCATTAAAAACTTGGTATCAGAGCCTAAGGTTTCTAAGAAGTCCTAGGGAGTATGACAAGCCACGTTAAGTAGAGTCTGACCATCGGTGTGTAGCGCGCCACATCTATGAGCAAGAGGCTACAAGACGTTCTAGGAAAAGTTGTTTCCTTCTTTTAGATTCTATCATGCCCACAGTTGTCCCTCCTATTTAATGATTCATGATATTTTTTTTTTTAGAAAATTCCTCTCTAAAGAGTAAATGCCCACAGGAATAATGATAAGCAACCCCCACTTGTTGATCCTTTGAATAAGACGGTGTCTCATGTTGAGTTATGGTTGGCCTTTCAAGCGTTAGCCCAAGTAGTCACCGCTAATGTTTGGGCCAATAACCGGGCCTCAGTTTCTAATCAATAGGGAGGTGATGTAGCCGTGGCTAGGATTAATGATTTTATGCAGATGAATCTGCCTGAGTTCTATGGGTCTAAAGCAGATGAAGACCCACAGTTGTACTTAGAGGTGGTGAGAAAGATCACAGAAGTGATGCAAGTTTCTGAGGAAGAAAGTGTTAAGTTGGCATCCTACAGGCTGAAGGACATTGTTTATGACTGGTTTGTATTATGGAGAAAGGGTAGAGGTGAGAAGGCCGCTCCTCTGACTTGGTAGGTGTTCCAAGATACATTCTTGGACAAGTTCTTTCCGCTTGAGATAAGGGAGGCAACGATTGAGGAGTTCATGAAATTCAAGCAGGGCTCCATGAATATTAAGGAGTACTGCTTGAAGTTCAACCAGTTGGCCAAGTATGCCCTTGATTTGATTTCTGACACCCGAGCTATTATGAGAAAGTTCGTGATAGGTATTTTTGGTTTGGTGCTGAAGGAGTGTAGGACTGCGATGCTGCATAGGGATATGGATCTGGCCAAGCTGATGATGCGTGCCCAACAGATAGAGGCTGATAAGATTAGAGAGAGATATAGAGTGAGGGGTAACAAGAGGGCTAGATTTGAGCAGCACGAATATAGCTAGCCTAGGTTCCATGGAAGGAACCGCCCTCAGTTTCAGAGACGTCCGTGTATGCCAGCACCTTCATCAACTACTGCTCCCACGCCTAGAGTCTATGCACATCCAAAAAGACCCATCCTTCTTTCATATAAAATATACAGGAGAACCCTAAGGAGAGACCTTTTCCTTTAGTTATTTTAGATCTGCTGGAGCTATTCTAGAGGGAGGAATGGAAATAGGACAGGTATAATGAGATCAATTTCAAAACCTATTTCCTTATCTGAGGAATTCCAGAAAGATGATCAAGAAAAACTTCAAGATATTCATTAACCATAGGGACAGATTTCAAAGAAAAGTTAGAATCCTTGACCCGAACTAGATGGTAAAACACCATTTGGAAATCAATTTCTGAGACTTAGGGTAAGAAATAAAGTTCCCCTTTTGCAATAAAGAACTCCCCTCCCATTCAAATACTGGTTCGTTAGAAAACTGAATGGTGACCTTTCGGGTTCTATAGTCCAAAGAAGCATAGCACGAATGAAGCCAATCTATTCACAAGATTACATCAAAATCCACTATATCAAGTTCTAATAAGTCCACTAATACTTCCTGATGAAAAAATAGATACTACATAACCCTTATAAACCTTTCTAGCAACAACAGACTCACCCACCAAGGTAGAAATAGAGAATGGATCAGAAATACTTTCAAGACCACAACCAAAGTGTACAACCATATAAGGGGTCATATAAGGTTGGGTAAACCAGGATAAATAAAACAATAAATATTTTTGGAGAAATACTGTAACATACTAGTGTCAACATCTAGGGAAACCTCGGATTCTTGGTGAGTAGCAAGTGCATAAAGGTGATTTTGGCTATTTCAGGACCCTGAAGTACTACCCTTGGCTGTGGGAGCTGATGAAGAGGAGACCGGGACCCTGTTAGCTGTGGTAGCAACCCTCTCTGAAGTACAATCTCATTGTATATGACCGACTGGCCACAACAAAACACACTCTGCTCCTAATGTGACAAACCCCATGATGGAGCTTCCTACAAGTATGACACGGTGGATAAGATGGGGCTGACTATGCTATACTAGCCTTGGATGGAGAACTTGATAACACTCAAATTATACGTCAAATTAAGTGCAAGAAGAATGTTGTCAATATAATTTCCCAACAATGAGTTGCGGTTAAATCCTCAAGGAGTGAAAACATAATTTTCAATGTCTACGTGTGTTGAGAGTTAACTATGTGTTAAATCGTAATGCAAAATTTAAACAATACATGAAATAAATTGTGGGGTTTGATTTGAACTTTGTTAAACAGAATTATAAATGGCACTATTATGAGATCAAACAATTGAGAATTGTTGCCAAATTAATAGGAACCTTAGGGTTATGCTATCCTAGGTGGTATTTATGTATAGGAAATCAATAGTTAGTACAAATTTTAGCTAAAGATTATGAGTAGGATAGATTTAGGGTATTGGTGTTAACCTTTTAATAAAACACCAGGTCTCACTCATAAATTTTTTCGAACACCTCACAAGCGTGTCAAATCTATCAATCCACTACCTCAACTAGCACACTCATTTCTAAGAAGATGCTTTCAAAAAGAGCTAATTCAAATAACACCCTTATTTCTAAGATAATGCTAAGAAATAAGCTAATTCAAGTAGTTGCTCACAATTAATCCTCACCCATATTCCTCTTTAAAGGATGATATAGGATCCAAGACAATTAGAGTTTTCACACCTAATTCTCTATTCAAATAAGGAATAAAAGCAAAACCTATTCTAATTAACTAATTAATTAGACTAACAATCAATACCCACACATTATTCACCACCTAATTAAACATAACCCCAAGAGATAACTTTAGCTACTCATAAAAGTAAAGAAAAAAGTATAGCCAAATTGGCATTCAATTTATCCATCATAAACAAAGTAAGTATAATCCAAACTTCAATTTCAATAAAAAAAAATCTCTCTTTGAAAAACACACCAAAATTGTCTTTACTCAATAACAATGTATTTCTCCCTCAAAAACTGGAAAAATGGATGCCAAAAACATAGAGGACTTAGACTTTTGTATCTTGGGATTTTTTGAAGTGAGATGCCAAATCCGCCCCTAAAATTCCCTACCATTTGCGATTTCCATCTTCTGGATGTGATTGCGTCCCCTGCGATCACATCGCCACTCTCTGATTTTGTTGACTGATCACTGTCATGACATTGTGATAGCAATTTTTGAGGGTCGTATCCTGGAGTTCATCCTAAGCCTTTGTCAATCTTTTTGTCATTTCCCTTCCTTTCCAATTTTTCCTTAACTCCTTTTTCATCAAATTTACCTGTAAAATCACAAACACTGGAAATTAGTGCATTTTATATAGAATAATCTCATATATTCAATAATTTCACCATAGTGATCAAAAATTTAAATGTAAATGAGTGGCAGACTTTCCACTCATCAACACCCCCAACTTAAGATCTTGCTTGTCCTCAAGCAATACCACTTCACACCCAATAAGACCACTCTACTTTAAAGCTCACACAATTCAATTATATGACCACCATAATCTTGAACTTGATTAGAAATAATACTATGCTTCTTTCATTATCTGTTGAGCTTCTTCTTTGTCAAGAAATCGTAGGAATAATCCCTCATAAGAACGACAAAATATATTCCCTCATGAAATATGAATCGTGGTGCCCTTCTCTTATTGTCTTCTCTTTTTCGTGGATCCGTAGGTAGTCTTCCATGATCGAGATACTCAATCATTGGTTTTATTCAATATTCTTCTTCTACCACTCGGATAGATGTGTGATGGCTTTCATCTATTTGAAGATCGAGACAACTAGGAATAACCCATCGATGACATACTTGCACCTTTGCTGACTCATTCTTTCCTAGTGCCAGTGTTGTGGCTAAGTTAGCCAGAGCATCCACTATGTTATTTTCTTCTCTTGGGACATAATTTAGGAATACCTGATCAAAACTTTTTAGCAAAATAATGGCATATTGGTGATATGGCAAAAGATCTTCCTTCTTCACCTCATAACTCCCCCAAAGTTGGTTTATGATAAACTTAAAATCACCATAGATATCCAATTGTGGAATCCTTATGTCTAATGTCATTCCAAGGCCAATGATTAAAGCTTGGTACTGTGCAACATTATTGGAACATGTTTCACCCAAAACAAATGAGAATGGCAAGATTAATTTTTCTGGTGATATTAGCACAACACCTTCTCCCGCACCATCTCGACGCGCAGATCCATCAAAGAGCATTGTCCAGGGTAGCAATTATTCAGTAAATAGTACATCTTCATTAAGAAACTCATCTAAAACCTCCCATTTTGCTGGAAAGGGTGATTGGTGATATAATTGGCAAGTTCTTGGCCTTTCACAGCCTTTTGAGATGTGTATACGATCTCATATTGATTAAACAATACAGACCATCTTGCTAGACACCCTGAAAGAACTGGCCGTGTCATTACAAACCTCACGATATCGGCTCGAGAAATTAGCTTGATGGTTTATGCTTCAAAATAATGCCTTAACTTCTTTATCTCGTAAAGAAAAGCTAAGCACATTTTCTCAATGGGCGTATAATTTATCTCAGCTCCTATCAAGGTTTGACTTAGATAGTACAACACTTTCTCCTTCTTATCTTCATTCTCCTGAGCAAGAAGTGCTCCAAGTGATCGCTTTTATGATGCAATATAGAGTATCAACGGCCTTCCAGGAGTTGGTGCCCCTAATATAGGTGGATTCAACAAGTACCTTTTAATGCTTTGAAAAGCATTTTGACATGATTGTTCCCAGTGGAAAGGTGCATCTTTTTTAATTAGATGATTGAAGGGTTGACACCTTCCAGCCAAGTTAGAGATGAACCTTTGAATGAATACCAAATTTTCTTGTAGACTGCGGAGGTCTCTCAAGTTTTTTGGCTTAGGCATTTTTTGAATAGCATTAATCTTTGTGGGATAAACTTCAATTCCTTGATTATGAATGATAAATCCAAGAAAATTTCCCGAAGTAACCCTAAAGGGACATTTGAGTTGGTTCATTTTCAAGTCAAATTTTCTTAACCTCTCAAAAATAATGTGAAGGTCTTCAAGTTGGTCATCCTTGCACTTTGTCTTTACCACCAAGTCATCGACGTAATATTCCACCCTCTTATTCAATATGTCATCAAAAATATTTTACATTGCACGTTGGTAGGTTTCTCCCACATTCTTTAGACCAAAAGGCATAACTTTGTAATAATATATCCCTTTTGGAGTTCATAATGTAGTGCATTCTTTGTCCTTTAGAGACATTCTGATTTGATTATATCCAAAAGACCCATCCATAAATGTCATAGCTTCATGTCCATTTTTCGCATCAACTATGAGCTCTATGATCGGTATTGGGAAATCATCTTTTGGGCATGCCTTATTCAAGTTTTGAAAATCAATGCAGACACGTATTTGACCATTCTTCTTCTTGACAGGAACAATGTTTGAGATCCATTATGGGTACATCACTTCTTGGATAAATCCAGCTTTGATAAGCTTATTAACCTCTGCTTTAATTTGTGTTACCAACTCAGGATGAAACACTCGCTGTGACTGCTTTATAGAACGTGCCCTATTTTTTATCCCCAAATGATGAATAGTTACCCTTGGACTAAGTCCTGGCATTTCTTGGTACAACAATATAAGGACATCTTTGTACTCAACTAATAGCTTAAAGTAGTCCCTTTCTTCTTATGGTGTAAGAAGCACACTAATAAACGTTGGGCGCGGGTCTTCCAAAGTGATAAGATTAAGTTCTTTGAGTTCATCTACGGTTGATTGTACGCCATCCTCCAGTTGGGGTGGATCCTCTTGAACATCATCATACGCACTCTTTAAGTATGGACCTTCTTCCATTGTTATGTGACAGGATGCTTGTACAAGGTTGGAATCTTCCGATTGATTTCCTTCGAATGTCGTGATGGCTTCTTCTCACTCTTTCTTTGTCTCTCCATAAAACTAGTTAGTGAACACAATGGTGCTTCTTTTCACTTTTAGTGAACCATCTATGGTGATTGACAATGCAACCTTTCTCTTCATACATGATGGGAAGATACCACTAATGTCTTTCCCATCGATTCCTTTAAGAAAACCTTGCTTTTCATTCTCCATCAACTTTTTTTATGCTAATGACTTTCCTGTGGTTCCCAGAAGCTGAAAGACATAACCTATTGAGGTTTAGGACTCTTTTTTCATTTGTCTAGAGGCTCTACTTTTGCCCCTGCAACCTAATTTTTAAAATATAGAGACACGAGGTGTCAATCTTCCTACGCGTTCAAACACAGAAGTTTGTTGTGGAATTTTCTCATCCTTGGATTCCTTGTCTTTTTCTACTGATTCACAATGTGATGAAGTTGTTTCCTTGCCCTTCTTAGTAGAAATTCGAAGAGGTTCCGGCAACTTGAATCCCAGGATAAACTTAGGAGTGGTAACATAATCCCCTTTCTTTCTCAAGTTCATTTGTACCTCTGTAAGACTATGTATCATCTCACCAGTGACCTCATCTTTAATCTCACCTAGTCTTGTCATATTGGATAAATCATAACCCAATTTTTCAAGTAGCGTAAAGGGTTTCTCTCAAAACTGACCTTTTATCTTATGAGCCAAGGTATTGCTTCCTGGAAGCTCAGGTGTGATAGATGGGACCTGTATAACTGGGACAGTCATAATATCCTTCAAATATTGGAATGCCTTATCACTCGGTTCTCTCCTTAAAGGGTGCCTTTGTTGAGTACATACTTCCAGCAAGGGTTGTCCCTCCTTTCGACAGTCATGAGGAATATAGCGAAAAATAAGATGTTCTTTATCCATCTTCGTTTGCATGTCTCCTTCAGATGACAAAATCTTAGTGGAGAATTTTTTCAATTCTCTTCTTAGGCGTCTTAACAGCAGCCCGCTGAAACTCTACTTCTTTTGCAACAACATTAGTTGGGTTGGATAGTGTTGGTTTCTCCATACCCGATTCACAAGAATCCAAGTAGAATTTTTCATCTGCAAAATATGACTCTATCTCAGTGAAAGGATTAATATCTGTATTAATTTTGACTACTTCACCATTCTTTACATACTTTATGCATTGATGCAAAGTAGATGACCCCATTCCATATTTATGCATCCAGAGGCGTCCGACAAACAAGTTGTATGATGTCGCCAATGGATGATCCTACATGAATCTTTCCTAATGATCGTTGTCCTCCTTGATTGAAGCCTTGAATTGTTATGTTGCTTTTGAACAATTTATTAGCGGAGATTCTAAGCCTTTTAAGCACTGTCTTTGGCATGATATTGACTATCGAACCATCATCGATCAAATATTCGATTGAGATGTTATTCTTGAATAGTTCCTACCACAAACAAAATTCTATTATGTAGTTTAGACCCTAACAATAAATTCTCATCCGTGAAGAAAATTACAGCACAACATGATGCAAATTTTCTATAAGCATGAAGCTCTAGTGCTATCGTTGGACAATGCCCTCCTTTGCTTTCATTTACTTCCTCTCTGCTGGAAATTACATGTGTGGCACCAATTTGACTATCTTCAAGAAATTTTTTCGAAAAGAACTCATACAATTTAATAGGCCTTCGATCCTTTCGTGACAATGCACTATTAATCTTCTTGCTAGTATCAAACTTAACACTTTTTGGTGGTGGTAAATGCTCTGCATTATTATTCATCACTCTTGGCTTAAAAAGTTATATTCTCAGAACCGCCTGATGTCTCATTTTATTATGAGAAACCAAGGTCCAACCATCATTATCATTACCTTTAGCTTTGTTGTCTATTCCTAATGATCCAAGACTTTCTTGGAAAATCCACTTCAACTGGATCGAAGCTCCCAAACTGCAAGAAGATTGAGCTCGGCATGGTTTGCAACATTGAACACTCCTTCTTGTCGATAATGATACTAGTGTGATTTTTCTCTACTATTTCATCCACATCGATGATGATTTTTCCTTCACGTACTAGTATCATGATTTTCTCCTTCAAGATAAAGAACTTTCCTGTTCGGTGGCCAACGACACGATGATACTTGCAGTACTTGGGATCATTGACCTTATTAATTTCTTCCTACCTTTTCAATTCAAGAAGATCAATCATTTTCTTAAATAGCAATTTATCCAGTATCATAAGTACATCTGAATTTGGAAATGGATAAACCTTAGCTTCTAATTCTTTCAAGGTTGGACGACGTTTATCCTCTATTGGATATTGTCTCGAGCCTTCATCTTCCATTACCTTTTGCTTAGTTGTGACCTTTACAGAAGTTTCTTTCACTGTCATAGACTCTTTAGTCTTTGAGGTCATACCTTTCTTGAACTCTTTTTTCTCATTCATCGGGTCAATAAAAGGGGATGCCTTCCCATGACTTGTGATGCTTAACTCCATGTCGTATGCCCGTGTAGCCAGCTCTTCAAATATTTTCGATTTGATTCCTTGCAGTATGTAATACCCCATAAGTTTTTCGAGTCTTTAAAACCTTTTTAAGCTTGTCAAGAAAAGCTTAGCACTTAAAACTTTGGCTAAGTGTTGAAACTTTCTTCATTCCATAAGCTTGCTAACTTCGATGAATTATTTTGCGACCTTTCTGACCTCTGATTTTAGATTTTCAAGTTGCCTTATGATAGGACAATTTCATAGTACATCTCGGGTGAGTTTCGAAAATTTTAGAAAGCATAAGGCTGCGTTTGGATTTCAAATCAGTAGCAAAAGGCTACAGAGAGGCGCAGCCCTGCCCATAGCCTTTTGCCCAATTTTCAGCATTTGAGGGATAACTTCCTGTATATAATGAAATAGGAGCTCTGCTATATAACAAATGAAATATCTTTGAGTCTTATTTCCAATTCAATTGGTTTCATCTAATTTGAACATCGAAATAAAACTTTATGCCCAATTTATTTCAGCATATCAAACCAGTCAACTGAGGGACAGATGTGACTTTATTTGTTTCCTTAGGGGTATTTTAGTATTTTTACCCCTATATATACCCCTTAACATGGAATTATGCTTCAATTAAAACAAACTACACTCTTTTTTTCATAAATATCTCAAGAACAACACCCCTTAGTCCTAAAATAAAAATCAAGATCCCTAAAAATTCAACCATAGGAATTCAAAAATAATTTATGATTTAGAATCCCCATTGCGAGAGCTACAAGGAGCACCCATCATTCTCACGAATAGATTTCTAGAATTAAGAGTTCATCCAAATTCATAAATTTGAGGTATGCAAGTGTTGATTCTTAGGTTTCTTCCACCCAATAAGCTCAAGAACCCTTTTTCCTAAATTCAAAGATTACGTTTTTATGATTTTTTATGATTTATGTGGTTTGAAATTGAAGTTCTTGATATTGTTGAAATTAAATTCATGTTTTGGCGATAAAGACTCAAGCTTTGACCCTAGTATGTGTTGATCTTGTGGTATTCATGATAAAGCCTCTTCAAGAAACATGTTGAATTATGTAATCATGTTAATTGGTGTAATGAATTGTGTAAGGCCAAGATGAGTGAAGTGTGATGCTTTTATATGTTAATTGATGTTTGAAATAATCATGTTTTCCAAGTGTATTGGACTATGATCATATTATGTTGAAATCCTTGTATGATGAATTGGTTGATGGAGTCATGATATTTAGAAGTAGCAATTGTTGAATAACTAAAGCATGCTCCCTACATGTTTGATAAAATGCTTTTACGAAGAAAATTATGTCATTATGACATGTTGACTAGAAACCCCCAAGTTTGGTATAAGCTAAGCATGCCAAGTGTTAAAAAGCTTTAGTGAATGGATGGTAACATGTTATCATGAAATCCTTAATTATGTACATTGAATGCATGTTATGTGTTTATTACAAGATCTTGTGGAATGAGTTATAAAGTATTGGCTTGCATTTCCTATAAAAATACATGTTAGTATTTCCAAGTACTTGAAGTAATGTTTTATTGAGTATATGGTGAATCTATTACTATGATGTGGATATTGGTCATGAATTCACAGAGTTGAGTCCTATCAGTTTTCTTCCATCAAGTCCTGGGGGTACTTGTACCCGAAAAATATCGTTGTGTGCCTAGAGCCGAGTCAGTTCAAGAGAATCTAAGTCGTGCTATGATCAGTAGAACTCAGCCAGTGACTGAACACTAAGAAAACTCAGTAATCTTAGTATTTAGTCTAATCAAGCTCAGTAATCAGTTTAGATCTCAGTAGTATTCCGTATTCAGCTCAGATTCCAGTAAAGCTTAGTAAGTTATAGAACTCAGTCGTATTCAGATAGAAAATAGAATTCAAAAGTATTCCGTCAGATAACAGAACCAAGTAAACTCATTCATATAAGCCAAGTGAGATAATCAGTAACAAGATCCAGCTCATTCTAAGTTCAGTTAAGAATCAGCTTAGAGTCTTTCAGTTGGAAGTAGGAACTAGCAACGAGCGAGTGCAGGATGGCGGCTTTCCCGTTAGAGAGGCAGGACTACGTATCTAGTGCAGGATGAGGAGTCACCCATCAGATAAAGTCTTAACTACCTGCCGCAGTCCACATAGCCTTAGGCTTGACTTCTTCTTGAGGGTCACTCGTTAGAGAGGCTTAACCAGAGAGGTCTTAACCATGGCACGGTATTGACACCCTTCCAGCTGGGGTTACAGGTTGGAACCCACTAGTTTAGATTCGGGGCCTGTCGTTTAAGTGGGAACTCCCACAGTTGAAGTTTTAGTATCAATCTTTAGAGTAGAACTCAGAAATCAGGACTGTCAGATACAATCATCTATCTCAGTAAGGAACTCAAATAGGTTTACTGATTCATGAACTACCCGTTAGATAGGCCTGGTCTCACATAAAGTTATTCAGTATTAGTGCTTACAAAGATCATCAGTTAGATAGGCTTGATCTCAGTCTCAGATTCAGTTGAGTACAATCATTATTAGGAGATTCAGAGGTCACCCGTTAGATAGTCTTGATCTTAAATTCAGATTTAATTATTCCTTATCATTATAGAAGATTTAGAGATCATCCCGCTAGCTAGGTTTGATCTTAGATTCAACCATTTGATATCAACAAACTCAGAACTCAGTTGTAGTTATTAGTTGACTCAGTCATTCAGTGTTCCAGAGTTAGTGAACTCATGTATCAATTATCAGTAGACTCAGTCATCCAGTTTCTTAGTATTAATAAGTACAGATATCAATTTCAGTAGCTTCAGATACTCAAAATCTCAGTATGTTTAGAAATTTTAGATTGACAGTATATTCAGTATCAGTTATCAGATTTAGTCTTAGTATGCTCAGTGACAGTATGCACAGTATGTTCAGTAGTTACAGATTCTCTATGTATGCTAATCCAGCTCTTGTATATCATTTAGTTAAGTAATTATTCATGCATAAGCCCTTGTATTTAGCCTTACCTTATTTGCATACTCAGTACATTCAAACGTATTGATGCATTTGTGTTATGGTGTTTTATTTGACACCATAGGTTTGGAAGCACGAGATCTAGAGTTCCCTTAGCAGTCCAGACTCAGTCAACAGTAGCAGATGTAGCAATGAGTCTTCATTATTTGAGGATGCTTCTTATTTTAATTTCATATTAGATTCAGTTTATTTTATTAGACAGAGTTAGTTGGGGACCTGTCCTATCAACTCCACAGCTCAGACAGTTTAGAGGCTTTCAGACTATAAAGTTTTTCAGATAGATGTATCAGTTTTAAGTTTTTAGTTTTAATTATTTTAGATGTTTTGAACCTTATGGCAAGTTTCCACTAGTTTTCTGCAAGTATTATATTATATTATGCAGTGCTCAGGTACAGATATCAGAAGAGGGTTAGATTATGGTCCTTTGGGATCATGAGCACCGTGTGGCATTTCGGTTATAGAAAATTGGGGTGTTACATAGTATGTATAGGAGGCCCCAATGCATTCCTTGAATGTATATTTCTACCGTAGATATTTTAGAAAGACGGTCTTTGCAGTCCAAACTCAATGATCTCTATTGATTGATATTATTCATTACAGGCTCATCCTTTCTTTGCCTAGTACCTATTAACTCTATCATGCTCACAGTTCGTTGGGTGCTGCAAAATTGATTAATAAATTTCTTCTCGAGCTATTCCCAACTATCAATTGACTCATGCTCCAAGTCAATATACCAGTCGAATGCGTTCCCCTTCAATGAACGAACAAACTATTTTACCAAAAGATCCCCATGTGTTCCAGCGTTGCTACATATTTTGATAAAGTAGGCAATGTGTTGCCTCGGGTTTCCCTTGCCATCAAATTGTTGCAACTTTGGTGGTTGATAGCCCGTTGGCATAGGTAGACAATCAATTCGTCTAGTGTAAGGCTTGGAGTAATATAATGAACTCTGTGGTGCTCCACCATATTGAGCCCTGATGGTGTTTGTTATCATGTCTTGCAATTGTTGGACAGATAAAGCAGCAACCAAAATAGATTATTTCTCCTTCTAAAAGTTAGACTTAGCAGGTAATTCCTCAATATATGTGTCTTGTGGAGTGAAACCGTGTGGATAAGTAGGGACGTGACTCGACTCTCCTAGTTCATAGGCCTCCAGTTTGCTCATGAGTTGAGCGATATAAAGATTTTTAACGTCAACCGACTTCTTTAGGGCTTTAATGGTTTGCTCCATCATTGCAAATTTCTCTTCCATGTCAGTTGAGTCAGCCATTAAGGCATTGACCTTCATTGAAACTGGCGAATCCATTGAATCTTCAGGTTTACCAAAGTTGAATTCGGTTAGAGAAAGTTTTCCAAAGAACATGGATGCAAGATTGCCCCTAGCAGTCGTCACATGAGAGTTGTTGTTTTTCGCCACCTCCAAAGAAGTGAAGAATTCAGATTCATCCAAGATACTAGCCTTGAACTTTTGGCGAGTAATTGGTCCAATACTACTGAGGTCAGTAGATGAAGCAGTAGAATCCTTGCATGTAATATCGTTCATTTTTCCGAAGTCCATCACAATAGTTGAATTTGTAGCTTCTGATTTATAGAAGGAAGAGATGAAGAGCAGAATTTGTCCCATTGGACATGCCAAAATTTGTTCGCAACAAATTTTTGTTAGGAGAGCCGAAAATTAACTGCAAGCAAAAGTAAATAAAAGAAAATAATAATTTATTGATATGAATCTTATGAGTACAATTTTGTGAATCTCTTAATTTCTCTCTCCTGATCTTAGAAATAATTTGAGGGCCTTCAGTAGCGTGTTTCTCGAATCATTCGATGATTTGGACTCCCAGAGATGTATTTCAATCGCCGGGGACATCAGAAAATGTTTTATCACTTTGGAATAGTCTCCGTAAAGAACTCCGTTGATTGCTCCTTGCAAGAATTTAATAGTCAATGCTGACGTTATCAATGCTTGTCAAAGTGCTCCTTTCTGAAATCTCCTTTAGCATGTCATGTTACCCCCTATATATAGTTGTAGGGGGTAGGCCTGATTGCTTGTGATTCGCCGCAACATGTCACTTTGACACTTGGCGCCTTTTGACTTGTTGTTGAATTTGAATGAGATTTTCACATCATTTGTACATGTGGCGGAGTCTTATTGGTCTTGGATTTGATTGGGATGTCACGTCACTTGATGAGTTTCGGGTTCAAAGTGAGATGGACCTTGATGAGGAATAAAATAGGCTTATTATTTTTTTAAGCCCAAAATAATTTTAGACCTAATAAAATATGGATCAAATTCAAATTTTATATGGATTTGATCCAATAAATTATACGTGTCTACATCCACCTCTGTCTTAACGCCTTGCCAGCCTTGCATCATGCAATACATGTGAGAGCCAGTAACTTCTAACTTCACTTGTGTGGACCAGATTACACATGTTTCATTTATATGTCTATCAACAAAACTTCAAAGTCCCTAACAACGTCTCTATCAGTTTGCAAATATATACCTAATTTACGGATATATATAAGTGATTCAACTTTAAAGTTTATGTTGTTTTTTTCTCCAGTCCTAATGCATCCTTTTATTCTTCATCATCTAGATCAATAATTTTGCCTTTGGATTTTCTTTATATATATATATATATATATATATATATATATATATATATATATATATATATATATATATATATATATATATATATATATATATGTATATATATATATATACTAGTTTAACTGCACGTGCCTCGCACGTGTAACGTTTGATTATTTAAAATTAAATAATTTTTCTATTGCGGAGATTTTTAATGAAGTGCAAAAAGTTTAAATTACTTTTCAAAACTCCTTCACACTTTAATATAATAATATAAATATAAACATATATTTTAATGTAAGCACATATATATTTTTCCACAAGTTTAAACTGGTTGATGGTTAATCATTTTTGCATTTCTCATGCAGTACCTCTTTCTCTTGCTGTCAGGGGGTAAGAGAAACAAATCAAATTGAACCATGAACTGTGGTACGATAATTTTCTTATATTTAAAATTTTTCTTTATTTTTATAGTCAAATCTTTACAAAATCATTGATTACATTCTTATTATGTACTTTAAACTTTCAAAAATTTGGTACTTCTTAATTTTTTGTATTCTAATATTTTTATATTTATTTATAAATTTTTGTAAATCTTTTTAAAATTAAATTTAATTGATTTATAATTCTCAAACTAACAAAAAAATATTAATCATCAAAAAAATAGTTATTCTCATAAAAATAGTCGTCTAATTATTAGTTTTCATATTAGTTAATTACTTTCCACTTTAATTATAATAGTAGAAGATTTCAATTGAAAATTTGAGGATAAAAATAAAATAATAAAAAAAAACGTGTAGAAAACGTAGTATGAAAGCTCATCATATATCTAGGAATTTGACTTTCTTTATATTTAGGATTCACATAAATTATATTTTAGGATTTTACACAAAGAAAAAAGGAAAAAAAACGTAACAAGAGCTAAAAGAAGAAAAGTTTCCATATATAAGAGTTTGAGTTCCCATATAATTAGGAGTCCATCAAAAAACCAAAAAAAGAAAATTAGATTGTACGTTTTCTACCGAAATAAAAACATGTTTTTTAATATGTAAATATTTTATCATAAATATATTTAATTGATTTTCAACTCTTAAATATTAGAAAAATAGTGAAAAGACTATTTTGTCTAAACCAAAGACTTTTAATGAACGGTAAAAAGTTCAAACAACATTTCTAAGGCCCTTCACACTTTTAATATATTATAGATTATAGATTATAGATTATAGATATAGATTATAGATATAGATTATATATATATATATATATATATATATATATATATATATATATATATATATATATATATATATATAATATTAAAAGTGTGGGAATACACTGGGTTTGTTGTTGTTCTTGATATTAAAAGTATGAAGGCCTTAGAAAAGTGATTTGAACTTTTTTTCTCTTCATTAAAACACTTTACAATAGACAAAATCATCTTTTCACTTTTTTGCTCTAATTATTATTTAATTATATATATAATTTTGAATCCTAGAATATATGGGTTAGGATTTTAAAATATGGCAAGTTTTTTTCTTAAATTAGGACTCCTATTTGTTTTGTAAATGTAGGTATAATTTTTAACATATTTTTATATTAATATATATTGTCCTATTCCACACTTGTATTTTATGTTTTCTTCAACCGTTGTAATTGTCATCCTCCAGGTTAGTATGTTGTTCTCTCTCTTTTATTGAGTTGTTTTTCCTTTTCTATTGGTTGTCGTGGCTCATTATTTTTTCTTTAGCTTGGGAGTGATTTTAAGTTTAACACATCATGCATTATCACATCTGTTTTGTTCATGTTCGAATCTAACAACATAACTATTTTTCTCATATATATATATGTGCTTACAATATAAAATATCTGTTTAGAACTTTTTGCACTTTATTAAAAACCTTTATAATAGATAAAATCGTTTAATTTTAAATAATCAAAAGTTACACTTTGATAAGGGTATATAACTTCAAATGGACTTGAACATGGCTATGGCATCCTTTTTATATTGGTGGGTCTTGGGCAAGGTGAGATGTTCATTTATGTTCGAGTATTTAAAGCTAGAAGTTCCATGAGGCAATATTATTATTTAAAGCTAGAAGTTCCATGAGGCAATATTATTTTAACCTATATTTGATGTTCATAACTGAAGTCCAGTAGAGGTGTTAATGATTGAGTAATTTTAAGATCTATAGTTATATTCCCTAAAAACTTAAAAGGTAACACAATCACCTTACAAGGAAAAAATTGAAAAAGAAATAACAAAAAGATCTACCGTGGGAATAAAACACTATGTTTGGATTTCATTTTACCTTTTAAAAATACTTGTCCAAGTATAATTAGAATTAATTCTCCACATCAACATATCAAGAGAGTATTAAATTGATTTGCTATTTTATTTCTTTACAAGATATAATTACATGTTAAATAAATTTGTGTTATTTAAAATATTGTAATAACCACAAAATTCCACTAAAATACATAATGGAGAGTTGAAGTAGAGGACGAACTTATAAAAGATATAAATATGTGAAAGGAACGTGAAGTTGTTAATGAAGAGAAGAAAACCATCGAGGAACAAATCTTGAGCCAATTTTTGATGGCCAAAGGATTGACGCTTTCTCGTGTGGAATAATGTACGTTCTTATGAAGAATTTTGTTCATTTGATGCTCTTCCAATTATTTTAACTGTCTTTTTCTTGTAGTTACTTTTTCTATTATAAATATAGCGCTTTAATTGAAGTTATGTCTTGTACATGATTCATCACAACAAAAATCTCTACCATTCAGATTCTCCATAAGTGATGGTTATATTTTAGAGTGGCAAGTAGCCATTTTGATGGCCGAAGCATTTAATTTGTAACAAAGAAATTGAGGTTGACATTTTTTCATATGCATCTTGATGTTATTGTAACTATATTATGTTAATATTCATATTCACTTAATTATGTAGAGTCTTTTATTCTTACAGAATATTTTGATAATTTGATGCTCTACCATTTTTCAACTTTGTCGCTCCCTTGTTCTAGTACTGATTCAATTGAATTTATTTATTTATTCGTGTTAAAGATTAATTTGAATCAGAGCTATGTTAATTAAAATTACGGAAGTAGTATATATTTGGATTTATTATTTGATTAATTTATTTATTTGATTGATTAATTATGGAAGGTCATTTAACTAATTATTCAGAATATAAAAGTATAAATAAAACAAAAGAAGACCTCCATAAATTAGTCTACCTAATTACTTTAATATATAGTATCGAAGCAAAATTAACAATTCATTTAAAATCTAGAAGAATGAGACACATACCACCTAATTATGATAAAATCAGATTTAGATATCCACCAAAATATTATAAATATTGTTTAGATAAATAACGAACAAAAATTAAAAAAAATATAAAGAATTAAAACAAATAATATCTGAAAAACGTAAAAAATTAAAAATAAGGATAGAAAGACTACAATATAATATAATTGTCGGTGTTAGTAAAAACTCAATAAATGCACAAAAAAAAAATATCAAATTTAGAATCAACAATAGATAGTCTAGAATATATATATATATATATATATATATATATATATATATATATATATATATCAACATAACCTATATACATGAACAAGGAAGAATTTATAATAGACGAAAAAACATATGAAAATCACGAAGGAACAAAAATAAAAATAGTATTCTCTAATTTAGGAAGAAGATATAAGAAAATAGGTGAACATTTATATTTAATGTTAGAAAAAAAAATTAAAATTAGAAGATAAGTTGGCAGTCATAGTAAGAATAGAAAGAGAAAACGAAGAAATAGACAGAAAAAAGAAAATATATAAAATAAAACAACAAACCTCAGAAGAAATACGAAAAATAGAAGAAACTAAAAATAGTAGGATTGCTGAATTAGAAAAAAAACTTCAAATACTAAAAGACCTGTATGAAAAAAGATAGAAAGAAAAATAAGAACAAAAATTATTAAACAAAATAAATCAATTTAAAGAAAAATTAGAAGAAAAAAATAAAGAATTAGAAATCAGTGAATTAGAAATAAATACAATAGATGCTGAAGAAACAGATAATTATGATTCGGAAGGTAGCGAAACATATACAGAAATTCTAAAAAACATAGGAAAACTAGAAATTAATGAAGAACAAGAAGTAATTAATAAAGAAAATCTAGAACTAAGAAATACAGAAGTAAATACTCTAGATAAAAATATAATACCTAGTACATCAGAAATAAGAAAACCGATCTATAATTACAAAAATAAGTTTAAAAGATATAATTCAAAGGATGAATATAATAAATGAATACCAAAACAAATAATTAATTACAACTTTTTAGATTTAGACTTTGTAATAGACACAAATAAAACAATACAACTATGGGTAGGATAAATGTCAAAATAATTATTAGATAATAAAATAGATACAACAAACACTCCAGAATATATAGAAAAGACATTAATAGGAACAGTAAAGTTATGGTTTTTAAACCTAGCCGAAGCAAGTAAAAAAGTATTAAGATCTGATAATAAAACAGAAGAAACATCAACAACTACTAAAATATCACCAACAGAAATATTAAAAAAATATGAAATAGTTATAAGAGATGAATTTAACAGTGTAATAACATAAGAAGAAGAGCAAAATAAAGAAAAAGATACGAATAGGAATTTAATGTTAAAACTAGCAATATGTAATATGTGCTATATAGATGAGTATACCTGCATATTTAAAGAATATTATTATAAAGGAACATATAATATAGAAGAAAGTAAAGAAATAAGAAAATTATATTTTAGTATATTACCTGAACCATTTAGTTCAAAAATAATAAAGAGTTGGGATGAAGCAAAAATAGTAGATACCCTAGGAGCAAGAATAAAATTTTTACAACAATGGTATAGAAATCTATGTGAAAAATATAGAGAAGAAATAAAAATGGAAAAAACATTAATAAGAAATTTAGCATGTTGCAAAGATAAAATAGCACCTCAATTTGGATGTGAAAAAAGATATAATAAGAAAAGAAAAAGACATAAGAAATATAAGAATTACAACAAATCAAAATATAAGTATAAGAAACCAAGAAAAAGATATTATGTAAAAAAATTATAAACATAAAAAACCATATAGGATAAAGAAATCTATAAAAGAATGTACTTGTTATAATTGTAGAAAACTATGACATTTAGCTAGAGATTATAAAATTCCTAAAAATCCAAAAAAAAAAAAAGAAACAAATATCAGAAATAAAAATAGAAAATACAGAATATATGCAGATAGATTATATAGATTACAAATTAGAAAGTGAAGATAGTTTATATGAAATTTCAGAGAGTGAAACAGATAGTGATTTTGATGAATCAAATGACTGAAGAAGATATAAAAATGAACCAAATAACTGAAGAAAATATAAAAATAATAACAAAGGAAGAATATTTAAATGAAAAAGGAACTGATCAAAAAATAATATTTGATAATAATATATTTGATGACATAAAAGAAAAAGAATTAGACTTAAGTGTAGAAAAAATATTTAAAATACCAACAATAAAAAATATATTTAGTAGGAAAAAGGAAGAATACTACGTAGTATGCCAAAAAGAACATGTAATAGACTGTAGATATGCAAAAGGAAGAGCTAGTAGCCACTAGTAACAAAAAGAATAATTAATAAAGAAATAAACGACATAAAAAGCAAAGACCCAATAAAATATGTACACCTTGGAGGAACAGAGATATTAATAAAAGCATGTTTTAGAGAAGGAATAGATACACCAATAGAATTATATTTAGCAGATGATGGAATTATAAAACCTATAGAAAAAAGTATAATAACTGCTATAAAGGGAAATTTAATATACCAAAAATATAAATTTATAATAAGTGCGAATTATTTAGTAGCAATAACAGATAAAAATATAGATAAATTATTAGTATTATATTAAAAAATATCAGGAATAGAACTAATCCCAAGAAATAAAATATTTACAGCAAGATGTAAAAATCTATATGTATTAACAACAAAACATAAAATAACAGGAAAAAATAAAATTAATAAAATACAAATAGAAAGTCCTTTTGAACAATTCGTAAAAACAATTGATAATAATGATTATAGTTACAAAAATATAGACATAGAAGAAGATTTGGAAATAATAAATGATAGAATAAGTACATAAAAAAGAATAGCTCATGAAAAATCATAATCATCTAGCTCATCAAAAAGAACAAGTTATGAAACAATTTCAATAGTTAATTTAAACCAATATTACATAACAGGAATGATAAATGAAAAAGAATATTTAATACTCTTAAACACAGGACAAGAAGATAATTATATAGCAAAATATCTAGTAAAAAGTGAAAAAATAAAATCTAATAGTAATATATGCCCAGATCTACCAAGGAGTCTAATAAACATTACAGATACAACAGAAAAAAAAATAATAGGAGTTAGAAAAATAAAAATAGAATTTGAAATAAAAGAAGAAATGCAAAAAGCAAATATAATATTAGGAATAAAATGGTTAGAACAAGTAAAACCATACAATATAGAACGTACACAATTATCTATAACATATAATAAAGAGAAATTATTCATAAAAAGAACTTTGACATGACATGAAAATATATGTACTTGTAAAAATAATAGTAGAAGAATATTATAATAGGTATTATACACCTATGATAGATACAGGAGCAGAAGCAAACTTTTGTAGATACAACTGTTTACCAGAAGGTAAAAGGGATAAGCTAAAAGTACTAATAGTAGTCAAAGGATTTAATAATGAAGGAAGTTTAATTACATATAAAGCTAAAAGTGTAAAAATACAGATATGGGATAAAATAATAACAATAGAAGAAACCTATAATTATGAACTAACATCAAAAGATATGCTTTTAGGAATGTCATTTTTAGATAAATTATACCCACATATAATAACTAAAACAGAATGGTGGTTTACAACACCATATAAACAAAAAGTAAGAGCAAAAAGAGTTATTAATAAAATAAGAAAAAAAACTTATTGGATAAAAGGAAGTGAAAAATTACACAAAAGTTAGAAAATATAAAAAATACAGAAGACACAGTAGAACTAGTTGTAGTTTCGATAAATAAAAAAAAACTATGTTTTCAATAGATAAGGTAGAAATAATAAAGAAAAAATTAAGACAATTCTATAGTGAAGATCCATTAAAAGGATGGGAAAAACATAAAACTACTATAAAAATTGAATTACTAGATAAAAATAGCATAATAACTCAAAACCATTAACATATAATTTTGACGATTTAAAAGAATTTAAAATGCATATAGATGAATTATTAGAAAAATAATATATACAAAAAAGTAATAGTAAACACAATAGTCCAGCATTAATAGTAAATAAACATAGTGAACAAAAAAGAGGAAAAAGTAGAATGGTTATTGACTATAGAAATTTAAATGCAAAAACTATGACATACAATTATCCAATACCAAATAAGATATTAAAAATAAGACAAATACAAGGATATAACTACTTTAGTAAATTTGACTGTAAATCAGGATTTTACCACTTAAAGTTAGATGAAGATTCTAAGGAATTAACCGCATTTACGGCACCACAAAGGTTTTATGAATGGAACGTATTACCATTTGGATATAAAAATGCACCAGGTAGATACCAACACTTTATGGATAGTTACTTTAAACAATTACCTAATTGTATAGTATACATAGATGATATACTACTATATACAAAAACTAAAGAGGAACATTTAATTTACAGATATAATAGAAAAATCGAGAATAAGTTTAAGTAAAAAGAAAGTCGAAATTATGAAAAACCAGATAGAGTTTTTAGGAATACAAATAGATAAAAGTGGAGTAAAAATACAACAACATATGGTACAAAAAATAATAAACTCAAAAGTAGAATTAGATACAAAAAAAAGAAATTACAATCATTTTAAGACTAGTAAACCAAGTAAGAGAATATGTACCAAAATTAGCAGAAAATCTAAAGCCTTTACAGAAAAAAATTAAAAAGGATGTTGAATATAATTACAACGAAGAAGATAAAAAACAAGTTGAGAAAATAAAAATACTTTATAAAGAATTACCAAAATTACAATTCCCAGATGAAAATAAAAAATTTACATATATAGTAAAAGCATATGCAAGTGAATATAGTTATCGATGAGTACTTAAATATAGATATAAAGAAGAAAAATTAGAACACCACTGTAGATACTACTCAGGTACATTTAATGAAATAGAAATAAAATGGGAAATAAATTGAAAAGAATTATGTTCATTATATAAATGTTAATTAGCATTTGAACCATATATTGTATATAACAAATTTATTGTGAGAACAGATAATACCCAGGTTCGATGGTGGTTAACAAGAAAAATACAAAAATCAGTTACGACGAAGGAAATTCGGAGATTAGTATTGAATATATTAAATTTTATATTTACGATTGAAGTAATCAAGACTGACAAGAATGTTATTGCAGATTACATATCAAGACAAAGCTACTCAAATTGATTTACCAACGGAAGAAACTGATGTCAAAGATACCCAAATAGACTTAATATTACAACTGTTTGAACAAATGAAGTTATTACAAGAACGAGTTATCACATTAACTACTGAAGTTACAAATGTAAAACTGCAGGTTGAGCACTATAAAAAACAAGAAAAAGCTATTAGCAAAGATACTATGCAGGAAGAGCACATTAAAAAACTAGACCTAGAAGGTGTCGATGAGAAACACCTAAAAACTCAAATTACTAACGAAATTACAGTTACAGCTTTATACGCAGGAGATGTATCCAAAGGAAAGAATATAGTCACTCAAAATAAACCTGAACCACCAAAGAAAAAGAATTATAAACTCAACCAGATATTCTCAAAACCATATACACCAAATATACAAAAATCAGAGTCATCTACACCTCCCCAGATACACACATATTCCGAATCACTCAATCAACAAAAATAGACTTATTACCATATCACTCGTACATATATTGATAATATTTATAATTTAAAAAAAAATTAAATACAAAACCTATCCAGAGTAAAGATTTAGCAAAACAACACCAAGGATATATTACACAAAAATGTCAGAACTATAACAAACTTATTGCTTTGCCTAGCACCAGTGCAAACTTAATTACTTCATGTTACTATTATGGACTATTATCCCCAGTCTACACAACTACTAGACAAGAGTTAATAGGAATTTCAGATATTTACAAAAGATTTATGGATTATAAGAGGATTACGAAGGGACAGTTATTCTATGTCCATTTCTACTCAGCACCAACAGAAATATTGTTTGATGAAAAAAAAACAGACAATTACTATTGTCAAGATAGGAATGACACAAGATTATATTATCCCTGAAGAAATATGCGAACAAGAAGAGATAACCAAAAATCAGATACCGGACTTCCACCGAAATAAGAGAGTTATTGGATTTAGCAGTATATTGACTGAGTTAGCAAATAATTATATAAATCAAAACCCAGTTTGGATTTACTATAATAGAAATAAATTATTGGTTTACTCTACTTGTAAAAATATTAGAGAAAATGACAGAGAAGAGATAAGAAAATGGGTCATGACGATCCTAAAACCAGAAGAGTTACCAGCCACAAGATCTATTATGAAAGGGGTTATTTCAGAAGAAGCTATGGATGAATTCTATAAAGAAGTTGTCCAAAAATACGATGACCACATAAGTAGCAGATGTAGTGGCAGACACAACTTTATTCCAGATGTGATGCTACAATAGCAGGAAGATAAAAAAGCAGCAGATACGACAAGAAGAAGATAGAGACAGCAACGGAAGAAAATCAACTATGGATGAAGAAAGACAAAGTCATCAAAAAGCAATTAAAGTTATTAAAAGCGACATATGGAAAATAAGATAGCTTTTACGTAAATTATTATGTAGTAGCTTTAGCCTTTTTGACTTTTCTTATCATTTATTAGTCTTTTTTGGCAAGTAGTGCCATTATTAGTTTAGACTTTTGTAAAAGTAACTTTAGGACTTTGCAGAGATATTTTTTATACTTTTGTAGAATAGATGACAGGTGTAAAGTAAAATAGTATATGCGTTTTCATTCTTAGATTATAAATAGACGAGCATCCGCTCAGATAAAGGGCAAGTCTTCATGAGTTGAAGCAAAATCCTCTCTTGTACACAAAACTTTTAAATTATTTAATAAAAACAGGTATATTTCTAAGGAAAAGCTATGAATCATGAAACAGCTATGGAAAATCTAGAATTATTAGATTTATCAGAACATGTATTTATATTTGTGATTATGAATAGCTACATTTATAAATTTCTGACAATCATGATATGATAAAATAAGTTCATGTTAGTTACTTTATAGTAGAATTATTCGAAAAATACCATGTTAAGAAGTTTATTAGCAAAGTGAAAAAGGAGAAAAATCCCTAAAGAACTATGACATCCTAAAGGTGAATCCGGTGAGGCAAGAAAGCCGTGATAGGGGAGTAGCCAGAGTAGAGGCTCTGTTTAAGGGAAAAGTATCCAGATTACTATGCTAATAGTGACCGAAGAACATGTTATTTAAGAATAATCTAGTATATAGTAATCTAAAATGAGCATATTTTGTTATGTGTATGATTGAAGGGAATATTTTGAAAGATGCATCATATGAAAAATGAATACTTATTTATCTGAAGAAATGGTAGATAAATTTAAAATACTTGTTTTGTATGTACTTAAGGATATAGAAATTGTAGATATAAGAAAAATCATATTGAAAAAAATATTTGATAAATATTTTATGACTAGAATAAATTACATACCACACCTACCTACCTACTCTTACAAATACTTACATACCAAACCTACAAATCAACCATGATAAATTACGAATACTTGAAAATGGATATGAAAAATATACAATTAATAGAAAAACTAATGGAAACCAACCTAGAAAAATATATGAGAACTAAAAATATAAAATATATAGAATTCCTTAATAAAAATATACAAGAATTATTAAGATTAAAACAAACAACTAATAAATACTATGATAAAGCAATTAATTACTAGAATCCAATTCCAAGTTATCCAAGTTATTCATAGAAACCTAAGCATAATATGAATAATATGACAAGTTATATATCTAATGAAACTAAGATACTTGTTTTATATATCATAAAAGACTTAGCATTAGAAGACATAAAGAAAATAATATGGGAAAAAATATTTGATTTTGAAGATGAATTACTAAATACTAATTGGATGGAAGATGAATTAGAAAATATGGATTTCTATGGTAGAAATTATTATTCGGACAGTTATTATTCAGATGGATATTATACAGATTAAAAATGCTAGAATATATTCAAAGAGTTAGAGAAAAACAGAGTTGGCTATACGAAGAAATTAATTCTAGAAACCAACTTAGAAAAGAAAGAGAACAATTAAAAGAAAGATTAATTTGAATAAATAAAACCATAAAACAACTAGAATTAAAAGACAGTTTAGAATATGATTTAGACATAGAATTATTTATGGACAAAAAAGACAGGATAATTAACGAAATGGATAACCTAGAATTTAATATCAGATATAATACTATTAGAATAAATTATTACAAAGAAATTTACAGTATCACAACTACTTTAAGATAAAATGATAGACTATGAGCATTTAAAATATTGGAGACAAGATATGGAAGAAATAAGAGCAACAGAGATACTGATGAAAGAGAATTTAATTGAATATTTTAGAACAAAAGATATAGAATATTTATACAACCTCCAAAATAATATACAAGAATTACAAAGATTATGAGAAAAAAACTAAAGAATATTATAGTAAAGCATTTAATCAAATACCATCTAATCACCCTCCAAGATATGAACATTAATAAAATTAAAATAAATAAACTAAAAATAAAAATGTTTAGAGAAGTGAAGAAATATCCACGCACAAATAAAAATAGATCCATATAATAGATCTATTTAAGTTACCCAAGTTATCCACATAATGGATCTATTTAGTTACCTATTTAAGTTACCCAAGTTATCCGCACCCCCCTACAATTATCCGCAACCCCCTACAATTAGTATCAAAGTTATGTTAATTAAAGTTACGGAAGTAGTATATATTTGGATTTATTATTTGATTAATTTATTTATTTGATTGATTGATTATGGAAGACCATTTAACTAATTATTCAGAATATAAAAGTCTAAATAAAACAAAAGAAGACTTCCATATATTAGCCTACCTAATTACTTTAATATCTAGTATTGAAGCAAAATTAATAATTCATTTAAAATCTAGAAGAATGAGACACATACCACCTAATTATGATCAAATTAGATTTAGATATCTACAAAAATATTATAAATATTGTTTAGATGAATAACGAACATAAATTAAAAAAATATAAAGAATTAAAACAAATAATATCTGAAAAACGTAAAGAATTAAAAATAAGGATATAAATACTATAGTATAATATAATTGTCAGCGTTAGTAAAAACTCAATAATGCACAAAAAGAACAACTATCAAATTTAGAATCAACAATAGATAGTCTAGAATATATATATCAAAATAACCTATATACGTTTAAATAAAATGAACAAAGAATAATTTATAATAGATGAAAAAACACATAAATATCACGAAGGATTAAAAATAAAAATAGTATTCTCTAATTTAGGAAGAAGCTATAAGAAAATAGGTGAACATTTATATTTAATGTTAGAAAAAGAAGAATTAAAATTAGAAGACATGTTGATAGTCATGGTAAGAATAGAAAGAGAAAATGAACAAATAAACAAAAAAAGGAAATAGATAAAATAAAACAATAAACCACAGAAGAAATACGAAAAATAGACGAAACTAAAAATAGTAGGATTGCTGAATTAGAAAAAGAACTACAAATACTAAAAGACCTGTATGAAAAAAGACAGAAAGAAAAAGAAGAAAAAGATAAAGAACAAAAATTATTAAACGAGATAAATTAATTTAAAAAAAATTAGAAATAAAAAATAAAGAATTGAAACTACTGAATTAGAAATAAATATAATAGATGTTGAAGAAATAGATAATTATGATTCGGAAGGTAGCGAAACATATATAGAAATTCTAGAAAACAAAGGAAAACTAGAAATTAATGAAGAACAAGAAGTAATTAATAAAGAAAATCTAGTACTAATAAATGCAGAAGTAAATACTCTGGATAAAAATATAATACCTAATACATCAGAAATAAGAAAATCAACCTATAATTATAAAAATAAGTTTAAAAGATATAATCCAAAGGATGAATATAATAAATGGACACCAAAATAAATAATTAATTACAACTTTTTAGATTTAGACTGTGTAATAGACATAAATAAAATAATACAACTATGGGTAGGATACATGTCAAAATAATTATTAGATAATAAAATAGATACAACAAACACTCCATAATATATAGAAAAGACATTAATAGGAACAGTAAAATTATCGTTTTGAAACCTAGCCGAAGCAAGTAAAAAAGTATTAAGATCTAATAATAAAACAGAAGAAACATCAACAACTACTAAAATATCACCAACAGAAATATTGAAAAAATATGAAATAGTTATAAGAGATGAATTTAGCAGTGTAACAACATAAGAAGAAGAGCAAAATAAAGAAAAAGATACGAATAGGAATTTAGTATTAAAACTAGCAAAATGTAATATGTGCTATATAGATGAGTATACATGCGCATTTAAAGAATATTATTATAAAGGAACATATAATATAGAAGAAAGTAAAGAAATAAGAAAATTATATTTTAGTAAATTACCTGAACCATTTAGTTCAAAAATAATAAAGAGTTGGGATGAAGCAAAAATAGTAAATATCCTAAGAGCAAGAATAAAATTTTTACAACAATGGTATAGAAATCTATGTGAAAAATATAGAGAAGAAATAAAAATGGAAAAAAACATTAATAAGAAATTTAGCATGTTGCAAAGATAAAATAGCACCTCAATTTGGATGTGAAGAAAGATATTATAAGAAAAGAAAAAGACATAAGAAATATAAGAAATACAAAAAATCAAAATATAAATATAAGAAACCAAGAAAAAGATATTATGTAAAAAATTATAAACATAAAAGACCATATAGAATAAAGAAACCTATAAAAGAATGTACTTGTTATGATTGTGGAAAACTATGACATTTAGCTAGAGATTGTAAAATGCCTAAAAATTCAAAAAAGAAACAAATATCAGAAATAAAAATAGAAAATACAGAATATTTGCAGATAGATTATATAGATTACGAATTAGAAATTGAAGATAGTATATATGAAATTTCGGAGAATGAAACATATAATGAAATAAATAGTGAATTAGATGAATCAAATGACTGGAGAAGATATAAAAATGAACCAAATAACTGAAGAAGATATAAAAATAATAACAAAGGAAGAATATTTAAATGAAGAAGGAACAAATCAAAAAATAATATTTGATAATAATATATTTGACGAAATAAAAGGAAAATAATTAGATTTAAGTGTAGAAAAAATATTTAAAATACCAATAATAAAAAATATTAGTAGAAAAAAAGAAGAATACTACGCAGTACATTGTTATAAAAGATATTATCTTGCACATGGTGACTAGCCAAAATAATATAATATACCATTCAATTCCCTGCACATAATGGTGTTACTAATAAAAGCATAATAATTCAATTCACTTTTTTATACTTTTAGAGTAATGTGTAAATTAATTTGCTTGTAGGTTATTTGCTCGGAAAGAAGTGACGACACAAAAGCAGGTTATTCATTGCTTTAAACTTTTCTTATAGGTGCAAATGTCAATGTATAGCTGCAAATGTTAATGTATAGAAGTGTCTATCACACTTTTGATAAAATGTTTTAACTAGACTTTTGTAGTAATCAAACTATTTAACATCCTTTTAGCAATTGCCAATGTAATATACCTCTGAAATTAACCTTTATTTGTCAAGTAACATAGAACTTGAACTACGTATTTTGGTTGGTTTACCGTTTCATTCTATTTATTATTCGATAATGAATGAGTAAAACTTTTTGGATATTTTTCTTAGTTGGTTTACTCTATGTTTCACATTAGAGTCCTTTTTAACTATAGAATTTACTGACTGTTCTCTTGTTTATATTCTTTGTATTTAGATTTATGGACATTGGATCTAGTGAGTTTCAAAGTGGATGTAATGCGCATATAAAACTTGGGATGGAGTTTGATTCAGAAGAACATGCATATGAATATTATAATCAATACGCTAGTGAAATTGGTTTTAGTATTAGGAAAGACTATGCTAACAAAAACAAAATTCAAGGGTATGTGACTTCAAGAAAATTGACATGTTATAAAGAAAGGTATAGAAACAAAGACAAAAGAGATGCAGCGGTTCAAACAAAAAGAGATGAAACTAGAAAAGGATGCTTAGCTCATATTATTGTTTGTCGTCAGTCAAGTGGAATATTTTGCATCACTTCGTTTGAAGAGAAACATAATCATCCTCTTGTTCCTTCTTCTTTGGCTCATACTTTGCCCTCACAAAGGAAGATAAAAGTTTCTCAAGCATATGGAATTGACTTATTAGATGATTCAGGGATACGTCCTAAAGTTTCATTTGATTATTCTGCTCGTCAAGTTGGAGGACGATCTTTTCTAGGTTACACAAAGAGAGATAAAAAAAAGTTATCTTCGCGATAAAAGAAAAGATATTGAAATGTGGAGTGGCTCGAAGTTTGATTGATTATTTTGAGAAAGAATATTAGAAGATCCTGCTTTTCAGTATTCTTTACAATTAGATGATGATGGTTTTGTTATTCTTCCTTCAACGGGTACAAGAATCTGTATACTAAAAACAACCACTTCAACTAGTTCAAGTTTAAGAACAAGAACACAATGAAGTACAGAAAATACCCTCAACCCAAGATCAAAGTGATCTTTATAAGAGGTGTATTTTATTTTCAGAAATAAAAATGAAACAAAAATGGCCAAATCATCCGAATTCACGGACTTTTATTAAGGAAATAATTTCCCTCACTGTACCCGAGGTTGCGAAATTTTACTCCCAGGATAAAATGGCCAAACGAATCAACTGTAACGGTACCTCAAACAACTGAAATATCTTTGAACTCAATGAATATTTTGAGTGATCACACAGAATATTTTTAAGGCAAGAAGAGTGTTTTTATTCTGTAATTTTCGTATCTAAACCTGTGAATAAAAGCAGGTTTGTATAGCCACAACATGCCTCTTTCGAAAAGAGGCAATGGTTCACTTTAAAGGTTGCACCTATTTCTGAAAATTCATATCTGTTCATCAAAGAGTACATCTTTTTCTGAACAGTCATCTCATTTCGTGAAATAGTGTGTTACTTCATTGAAGGATTGCATCCTTCTGAAGCATGCATCAGTTCATAAAGTAGTGCATCAATTCACTTGAAACCATGCAACTGAAGTATCGGTTCTATTCAAAACATTGCAACTATTACTGCATGCATATTATATAAATGGAGTATCAGAAAATCTTTCCTGAGTTTTTTCCTTTGGTATGTTTGGATCTCAAATAAATTTTATCCAAAAATATAGATCTCATCGATCGATCATTTGCCAAATTCAAATCCAAATCCAAATCCAAATTCGAATTCGAGCTGAACGAGCGGCGACGAAGAAGGCGCGAGGCATCTCTTATTTCTTGGCTCATTTACCATGTAGAGTAAGTGTTCTTGATTATAAACACTTCCAAGTTCTCTTCTTCCACCAATGTGGGAGAAAGAGTAAACTTTCTAATTTGGGAGTACACTTTCCACTTTAGTGTCTCCTTCCCTCCACTATTTTACTCTCCATTTTTCCATTCACACTTCTCTATGAACGCAACAATCCCCTACATTAATGGGGAATGGCTATTTTTTGTAAAAGTTTTACGGATAAATATGTGATCATCAAACAAAGACTGATTCCATCTGGATAAGTGGGTTTCCCTTTGAACTTTTCATAGTAAACATGCATCGGATGCACTCGGTCAATCGGTAGATTTGATATCTTTGAACCACCGAGCTTTAATGTACATCTAGATAATACATCTCACACAACCAGCCTTTTAATGTTTATGGTTTTGTTCTTTTCAGCCATGAACACGTTCCGGTTTCGTGAGAGCTTAGAGAATAGGCCTTTACTAATATTCTCCTTGAAGTGGCTTCCACTTCACCCTCACATAGGTGATTTTTAAATATTCATTCCTATAGATTAAACTATTTGGTCAAATCTGTCAAATTTAGATAATTATTAAAAGACTTTTCACCTTAAGTCTTATCCTAGTTTAATATATATTGTCTACATCATGAGAATGGGTTAGGTAATTAATAATGTTGAACCTGCCAGACACAAATTTGTTTGATCTCCTTGAACCTAGCTCTTGGGATCTCCAGTCTTCTAGGTAGAGTTACCACCATGCCGACTTGTCCTAGGCCTTAAACCCATTCTCTTGGATGTCCTTTCCACAACATCTCTAGATAGGCCTTTTGTAAGTGGATCCGACACATTATCCTTTGACTTTACGTAGTCAATAGTGATAATTCCACTAGAGAGAAGTTCCCTAATAGTATTATGTCTCCGTCGTATGTGACGAGATTTACCATTGTACATCATGCTCCCTGCCCTACCTATTACCGCTTGGCTATCACAGTATATACATACTGGTGCCACTGGCTTGGGCCAATATGGAATATCTTCTAAGAAATTTTGGAGTCATTCTGCTTCTTCACTGGCTTTATCTAATGCGATAAATTTATATTTCATTGTAGAGCGAGAAATGTAAGTCTCTTTGGATGATTTCTAAGAGACTGCTCCTCCACCGATAGTAAATACATATCCACTTGAGTATTTTACTTCGTTCGATCGGTGATCCAATTTGCATCACTATATCCTTTAAGTACTGCAGGATATTTATTATAATGCAAGGCATAGTCTTGAGTGTATTTAAGATACCCCAAAACTCTTTTCATTGCCATCCAATGAGTTTTGTTGGGATTATTCGTGTACCGACTCAATTTACTAATAGCGCATGCAATGTCTGATCGTGTACAATTCATTATATACATTAAACATCCCAATACTCTTGCGTACTCCAATTGTGATTCACTTTCACCTTTATTCTTTCGAAGTGCAAAGCTCACATCTAATGGAGTCTTGGCAATACCGAATTCCATATACTTGAACTTGCCAAGTATATTTTTGATATAATGAGACTGTGACAACGTCAACCCTTGTGGAGTTTGATGAATTATTATACCTAAGATCACATCTGCAACTCCAAGGTCTTTCATATCAAACTTGCTCTCGAGCATTCGTTTGGTTGTATTTATGTTAGAAATGTCTCTGTTGATGATCAACATATCATCCACATATAAACAAACAATGACTTGGTGATTTGGAGTATCTTTAATATAAACACATTTATCACATTCATTTATCTTGAACCTGTTTGCCAACATGGTTTGGTCAAATTTCGCATGCCATTGTTTAGGTGTTTGCTTTAGTCCATAAAATGAATTAATCAGTCTACACACCTTATTATATTTTCCTAGAACCACAAAACCCTTAGGCTTTTCTATGTAAATTTCTTTCTCCAATTCTCTATTTAGGAATGCGGTTTTCATATCTATTTGATGGATTTGAAGATCATATACCATAACCAAGGCAATTAACATTTGAATCGGTGTTATCCTTGTTACTGGCGAGTATGTATCGAAGTAATCAAGACCTTCTTTTTGTTTGAAGCCTTTTACTACAAGTCTTGCCTTGTATTTGTCAATAGTACCATCCGCTTTCATATTTTTTTTGAAGATCCATTTGGAACCTAAAGGTTTATTTCCAGGAGGAAGATCAACCAATTCCCATGTATGGTTGCTTAATATTGAATCGATCTTACTATTGACTGCCTTTTTCGAAAAGGATGATTCCAAAGATGCCATCGCTTCCTTAAATGTTTGAGGCTCATTTTCTAGGAAAAATGTTACAAAATCCAATCCAAATAAAGTAGACATTCTTTGATATGTACTACATCTTAGATTTTCTTCATTATGTACATTCTCACTTGGTTCATCTCGAGGTCGTTTAGTTCCTCCACTAGACTATTTATATCTAATTTTATATGGGTAAATGTTTTCAAAGAATTTAGTATTGTCTGATTCAATTACCGTATTTTTATTAATATCCGGATGTTTAGATTTATGAACCAAAAATCGACATGCTTTACTACTTTTAGCATATCCTATGAACATGCAGTCCAGAGTCTTAGGTCCTATCTTAACCCTTTTAGGCATAGGAATTTGGACCTTTGCTAGACACCCTCACACTTTGAAATATTTTAAGTTGGGTTTCCTTTCTTTCCATTTTTCATAAGGAATTGATTGTATCTTACTATGGGGAACTCTATTGAGTATACGATTGGCTGTAAGGATAGCCTCCCCTCATAAGTTTTGTGGTAAACTGAAACTTATAAGCAAGGCATTCATTATTTCCTTCAAAGTTTGGTTTTTCCTTTCCGTAATTCCATTAGATTGAGGTGAATACGGGGTCATAGTTTGATGGACAATTCCATTCTCTACACATATTTTAGCAAAAGGAGATTCATGTTCTCTGCCCCTATCACTTCTTATCATTTTTATCTTTTTATCTAACTGATTTTCAACTTCAGTTTTATATTGGCTAAATGCATCTATTACTTTATCCTTACTATTTAACAAATAGACATAACAATATCTAGTGCAATCGTCAATAAAAGTTATGAAATACTTTTTCCCACCACGTGATGGTGTTGACTTCATATCACAGAGGTCATTGTGTACTAAGTCTAAAGGATTGGAATTTCTTTCAACAGACTTATAAGGATGTTTTACATACTTTGATTCTACACACGTTTGACACTTTGATTTATTGCACTTAAAGTTTGACAAAACTTCTAAGTTAATCAGTTTTTGTAACGTTTTGTAATTAACATGGCCTAAACGTTCACGTCATAAATCATAAGACTCAAGAAAATAAGAAGAATTTGAACTTTTATTTATTTCAACATTCATTACATTCATCTTATAAAGGCCCTCGGTGAGATAGCCTTTTCCTACATACATTTCTCCTTCGCTAATTACAATTTTTCTAGAAACGGTCACACATTTGAATCCGTTCTTGTCTAGAAGTGAAACAAAAATTAAATTCCTACGTAACTCAGGAACATACAAGACATTGTTAAGTGTTAAGACCTTTCCTGAAGTCATTTTCAAGCATATTTTTCCTGTTCCTTCTACCTTAGCTGTAGCGGAGTTAGCCATGTAGATCATTTATTCTACTTAGGCCGGAGAGAATGATGGAAACAACTATTTGTTGGCACATACATGGCCGGTGGCACCAAAATCCATCCACCATTCGCGAGGATCTCCCACCAAGTTTCATTCTGAGAACATAGCATACAAATCATCGCATTCTTTGTTGGATTCAATCATATTTGCTTGATTCCTTTTCTTGCCTTTCTTCGGGGCACGACAATCCGTGGACTTGTGGCCAATCTTTCCAAAATTGAAGCATTTTCCCTTAAATTTCTTCTTGGGTTGATAGATTCCCTGTTCAGCTTTCTTCCCTTTCTTAGAATTGTTTTGGTCATCTTCTATAACATGTGCTCTATTAATTGTAGAATTTTCTTTTGACCTTCTCTCGGCAGCCTTATTATCCTCTTCAATACGTAATCGGATAATAAGATCTTCGACAGTCATCTCCTTGCATTTGTGCTTCAAGTAGTTTTTGAAATCTTTTCACAGAGGTGATAGCTTCTCAATGATCGCTGCTACTTGAAATGCATCATTCACAATCAAACCTACAAAATAGTTTATGTGAGCTCTAAGAACATTTTCAATTTTTTCAACTAAGGTATTTTTCAAAGATATACCTTCTGCCAGGAGATCGTGAATGATTACTTGCAATTCCTGCGCTTGAGAGATAATTGATTTTCTATCTATCATTTTAAAGTCCAAGAACCTTGCAACAAGGAATTTCTTAATTCCCGCATCCTCCGTCTTATATTTTCGTTCAAGTGCCCCTCACAATTCCTTCGATGTCTTAGTTCCACTGTAAAAATTGTAAAGGTCGTCTTGGAGACCACTCAGAATATAATTCCTGCAAAGGAAGTCTGAATGTTTCCAAGCCTCTACAATTACGAAACGCTCTTTGTCCGAGGTTCCCTCGGGAACCTTAGGAGCATCTTCGCTAGTGAACCGTTGCAGACACAAAGTGGTGAGGTGAACATCTTTTGCTGCCATCTCTTAAAGTCGATGCCCGCAAACTTTTTGGGCTTTTCCGCAGGTGCCATATGTTAGGGAGCATTTGCGCGGATTGTCATAGCAATGCTAGTCTCCACCACAGTCGTAGCATCATCATGCATTTGACTTTCAATTGCCATTTTTCTATCACCAAAAGACATAAAAATTTAGTATTTTTTTGAATACTAATTATAAAGTTAAATAAAAGTTTAAAATTTTCTTCTTGTTTCTAGTTAACAACGAAGTTTTTATGACTTCCAATTGTCAACCGATTGAATTTTAATTTTGTGATGAAGATTTTATGTCTTCTAATCACTAGTTAAACTCAAACGAAGTAGAAAGCTTAAGCTTTAATCTCCAAAAATAAGTAATACAGATTCTGAATTATTTTCTTAAGATTGTTATTCTTCTTTCAATGGGTACAAGAATCTGTATACTAGAAACAACCACTTCAACTAGTTCAAGTTTAAGAACAAGAACACAATAAAGTGCAGAAAATATTCTTAACCCAAGATCAAAGTGATCTTTATAAGAGGTGTATTTTATTTTCAGAAATAAAGATGAAACAGAAATAGACAAGTCGCCCGAATTCATGGACTTTCCTTAAGGAAATAATTTCCCTCACTGTACCCGAGGTTGCGGAATTTTCCTCTCAGGATAAAATGGCCAAACAAACCAACTGTAGCAGTACCTCAAACAATTGGAATATCTTCAAACTCACTGAACATTTTGAGTAATCACACAGAATATTTTTAAGGCAAGAAGAGTGTTTTTATTCTGTAAAGCAGGTTTATATAGTCATAACATGCCTCTTCCGAAAAGAGGCAATGGTTCACTTTAAAGGTTGCACCTTTTTCTAAAAATTCATATATGTTCATCAAAGAGTGCATATTTTCCTGAACAGTCATATCATTTCGTGAAATAGTGTGTTACTTCGTTGAAGGATTGCATCCTTCTGAAGCATGCATTAGTTCATAAAGTAGTGCATCAGTTCACTTAAAATAGTGCAACTAAAGCATCAGTTCTGTTCAAAATATTGCAACTGTTACTGCATGCATATTATATAAATGAAGTATCGGAAAATTTTTCCTACATTTTTTCCTTTGGTATGTTCGGATCTCAAATAAATTTTGTCCAAAATGATAGATCTCATCATTCGATCATTTGCCAAATCCAAATCCAAATTCAAATCTAAATCGACGACGATGACGGCGCAAGGCATCTCTTATTTCTTGCCTCACTTACCATGTGGAGTAAGTGTTCTTGATTATAAACACTTCCAAGTTCTCTTCTTCCACCAATGTGGGAGAAAGAGTAAACTTTCTAATTTGGGAGTACACTTTCCATTTTAGTGTCTCCTTCCCTCCACTATTTTACTCTCCTTTTTTTCATTTACACTTCTTTCATATTTTATGAATCCAACAAGTTTGATAACAATATATTTTGGGCCGATACAAAGATGATAAGAGATTTTAAGATTTATGGAGATATTGTGACTTTTGACACGACATATAGAACAAATAAAGAGTATCGACCTTTGGCATTGTTTGTTGGTTTAAATAATCATAGGGAAATGGTTATATTTGGAGTGGCCCTTTTATATGAAGAATCAACTGAATCTTTTGAATGGCTTTTTAATGCATTTTTTAGGATTATGTCTGTAGATAAACCACAAACAATATTTATTGATCAAGATCCAGCAATAGCTGTTGTTATCTCATTGGTAATGCCACAAACATATCATCGTCTTTGTGTATGGCACTTGAAAAAAATGCATTTAAACATCTTAATCATATCTTTAGAGCTAATGAGTCATTTTCGAGAGATTTTAGTAAATTACTTTATGATTATAAGTATGAGGAGGATTTTTTAAGTGCGTGGAAGGAAATCCTTGAGAAATATGATCTTGAGGATAATAGTTGATTGAAAAATACGTTTGCAATAAGGGAGAAATGATCCATGACATATGGAAGAAATACATTCTCAGCAGGTATGCGAAGCACATAATTAAGTGAGAGCTTTAATGCATCTTTAAGGGGATATTTAAAATCTGATTTGGATATTGTTCAATTTTTTAAACATTTTCAAAGATCAGTTGATGATAAACTTGTGAATGAGAATAAGTCAAATTTTGACATGACTCAAAGAATACCTATTTTAAAGGTTAAGCTTCCTTTATTGATTCACGCTAGGGAAGTGTACACCCCAACTATATTTAACATGTTTCAAAATGAATGGGAAAGGTCATTACTGTTTTCAATAAAGGATTGTTATGACGAAGGAGAAGTGGTTACCTACAGTGTTAGTAGTCTTGGAAGTGTTAAGAAGCATGTTGTAACAGTTAAGCAATCAGTAATTCAAGTTTCTTGCAGCTGTAAATTATTTGGATTTTTGGGTATATTGTGTAGACATGCTTGAAGATCATAGACATATTGAATATAAAGGATATGATTCTGGTACATTACATATTAAAGAGGTGGACCAAAGATGCTACGAACATAAACGAGATGGATGCTAGTCTAGTTGAAAAAGACATTGATCCAAAAGTTGAAGTTACAACAAGGTATAGACATTTATGTCATACTTTAGTGCAAATTTCAAGTGAAGCTTCAGAATCTAAGGAAGGATATGAATTGGCTGTAAAAGGTGCGAATGAAATAATTGCCAAGTTAAAGGATATTAAGAGGATGAATGAATTAGCAGAAAAGTTGGCTCCAAGAAATAGTATTCAAAACGAATTGAGTGAAATAGTATTTGTTGACAATACAAACTTCATAAAGGTGACTGGACTGAAAAGAAAGGAACCAACTCGTCGTTTTAATACTCCCAAAGAGTTTTACGGAAAAGTCCAAGAAGAAAAGTAGGACTTCACTGTCATCTTCTCAATGTCAAACTAGCCAACAGTTAGATCACCTTCCAAGATTTCAGGTCTCATGTTCGCCTTTATCTGGCACATCAAATGCTACGGTATCTCACGACATTTTATATTTTCAGTTGTTTGTTCTATTTTTTTGAAAAATAAGTATTTTATTTATGAAATTTTACTACGAATATTGTTGTTGTATAACGTAAAAAAATTCTCGTTTTCTTTTAATTAATAGGGTGTAATGGAAGAAAGTTTTCCTCCATGGTGTTCTTCACAATTATCTCAAGAATCATCCATTGGAAGTCTAACTCAACTCTTAAGGGTTAGTGAAAATCATTTTTACTACTTCACATTTGTATATATTTTTCTAGTAAGCAATGTTATTCGTCATAAGATGTCGTTTATATCAACTACAAGATGTTTCTTTTCCTGATTCAAACAACTATTCTCAACATTAATTATGGCAAATTCGTAAAAGCAGAGATTACATAGTGATCCTTGTCTAGAGTAGCAGGTTGGTTAAGTTCGGGCTTTGTATTCAAGCGCAATTGACATTCACTTCTATGAGTTGATCTTTTCCTCCTTTGTTTTCACAGATATCAAGAAAATGGTGACTACAAAAGGGAAGAAATCCAAGAGAACTCATGACGATATTAAAATTTATTTTGTCCAGTAGTTTTTTATTTAGTGATAATTTGGTGTTTGTTATTATGGATTATGTTGACAATTTTAATATGTTTGACATTCTGGTTATTGTTTCTTAATGCAATAATGAAGAAAAAAATTTATTTTAACATCATCTGTAATGTAATTCATGAGTATTAGCATCATAGAAGTATGGTTTTTCTTTCTCAGTTTGTATTTTCTTTGACATTATATTGAAGCTACTGTTGTGAAGTACCCAGTGAAACCATGCAATCGTCTTTTCCTGTATCCCAACTATCAAATAGTGCTTTAGTTCATGTGAAGTTACTGTTGATTCTCTTCGTTCATGTGAAGAAGTATATATGACCTCAGAACTTCACAACTGTGTTTCTTCTCATTGTAGAAATTTTTCTTCTTGGTGGTAGCTTTCGTGGGTTTGTAGGTATGTATGTGATTAAGTTTTTCAGAATTAGAGTTGTTTGTAGTTGAATGATCGGGGAGCCTTGATGTAACCGATAAAGTATGTGATTAACTGATGTTGATTGACTCAGCCACTTTATCATTTGTGTAAAGGCAGTGCTTTCTCTTGTGACTTTATCCAACAAAGGTAGGAGTGAGGTATGCATACACCCTACCTGCCTCCGATACCACTTGTGGTACCATACTGGTATGTTTTTGTGTAAAGGTAATGCTTGTGCTTTGGTAGTGCTTGTGCTGGAATAGTGCTTATGCAAATGGCAGTACTGAGCTTAAGGTCTACAGCAGGCTTAAAGAACTTCAATATGGAACTAAATGCAGTTGGATAAGACTTGAATAAATGGAGAGAAAAGACTAGGACAAGGCCTGATCTCAGTATTCTTGATCTCGATGCTGGTAGAGGGTGGGATTTGGCTACGAAATTTATTTCAGAGAGAGGTGGACATTTATCTGCTGCAGCAGCTCGTAGGTGTCCTTATTTCCTTCTAGGTGGTGACCAAGCTGCTGCAGTTCTCTCAAAACTTAGCTTCTCAAAGTAGGCGCTCGACTTGGTAATGCAAGTATGACATATTTCTGGTGCCTGATACCCGTTTTCCCTTCTTGTTATGCCGATATTCTTTTTGGTCAAGGTTTCTTTTCCTTAGCATCTGGAGTTGTTGACGTGCATTTCTGCAGTTTGTCCGTCAATCAATACTCTAGATGTCTACGCAAGGATTCAAGTTTTTCATTTTCTGATGAACGGCTTCATAGAGTCATGAAGTGGTTCCAAACCCGAAAACAAAAGAGAAAATGCTAACAGGGAAAAATGACCAGCTATGCTTTAACTTTTTCTGCTGGATGGCCTCTTATTGGTAAGGCAAATCAAATTAAAATTATACACATTTACTTCCTACACTTTGTTGAAGGACAAAAGAAAATTTTCAGCTAGTAGCAGTCAAGTTCATTTTCCTTGCACGACGAGCGAGATCAGTAAGAAATATGTAAACAAAACAGATATAGAGATCACCATTTGCAGAGCTGCAAGCAAATTATACTCGTCTCTGGTTCATTTATCTTTGTAAACAAATGACATGGTCAGTAGCTGGGATGACAGAATTGTATATGAATTCTTGTGTATATTTCTTTTCAAGGCAAAAAAAATAAAATAATAGAGCTTAATTTGAAAGAATTGAAATTTGGGATTGAATATAAGTGAAAATAATGAACTAAAGAGGACCATTAAAATTAAAAAAAATAAACAAAAAATAAATCATGAAAATAAGCTAGCTTCCCAGGATTCTCGCCATCAACATTGCTGATAAGGAAAATAAATAAAATATAAAACTGATGTGTATTTTAACCATGGTTTAAAGAGCTTTTTGGGTTAATCAATTATTAACCCTTAGATCTATAATTGTCCAGCTATCAGTAGATTACTCCTCCACTGGACAAACGGACAATAAACCAACTGGAGAGGAGCTGCTCTCATATCTCTGCATGTAAAACTTATTCGTTAAGAGGCATTGTTTCTTAATTTTGTGAATTGAGACAGGAAGGAATTTGGAGTGTATGCCAAACCCCTCTCAATCTTATATTAAATGAACTTATTTTCAATGAAAAATATTTCGATGGTCTATTATAATTAGAGTCCAAAATTTAAATGTTGATCGAGTTTTATAGGCGTATATCCTAAACTAGAAATAATAAAAAAATAAACAAGTCTTTTAGTAAAACCTTTTGTAATTTTTTTCGTAAAAAGATAAAAATGACAATGTTTCTTATACATGTTAAAAATAATATACCCTCTATATCAATTTAAATGTCTTACTTTACATTCTAGAAAATAATTATAATGATTCATTTTCTAAGACAACATAAAATATAATATTCAGCTTATGCTTATGAAAGAAACTTACACCCTCCGAATCAATTTAAATGCCTTGCTTTTCTTTTTAGAAAATAATTATAATTATTTTCTAAACAAATTACCAAAATATAAGAGTTAGTTTAAATTGATATGGAAAAATATAATGTATCTTTATATCAATTTATCTTCATACTTTTTTACAAGAAAATAATTATAATAATTCATTTCTAAGATGACTAAAAATATACCATTTTAAAATGACTTGTATTTTAAAAAAATAATTGTAATCATTTTCCACGGCAACAAAAATTATAGTTATTAGAGTTTGTAAGCATAAACTAAATCCTAACTATAATCGTCTCTGAGCATAAGCTAAGTCTAATAGTAGTTTTTATTGCCTTAAGAATAATTATTATAATTATTTTCTAAAAAAATAATAAGACTCAGAGAGTATATTATTTTGTATCAATTAAGCTAAAGGTTTTCTCAATTTCTAATTAAGTGTCGACTCTATTAAACTATTTTGAGTATTTTCAATAATTTTTTTTAAAAATAAAATCCAATTTTCCTTATAAAACATTAATCACATGGCAAACTCTGATCGGTCCATGTACTTTTCGGGTAAGAGAGAAATTTTACAATTAACGATCTTATTTTTGTATCATATAAATAGTCATTTCCATTCACTTTAAGGTAGGGGTGTGCATTGGTCGGTTCGATTTTATATATTATCAGTTAGCTTTATTGATTTCGATTTTAAATAGCGAAAATTACCTAAAACCACAACATAAGTATCTAATCTTCAAAAAATCCCCTCACTTCTTAAAAATTACATAAACCCCGACATTTCATTCTTTTTACTATTTTCAGATACAAGTTAATCCTTCGTCCATAAAGCCTCTTTTTACCAAAAAGACTCCACATCTCATCCGAAAAATCCGGCGCAAAATCAGGCTTAAAAGCTGGTCAATTTCTATCTATCTTCTTCATCTAATTTCAAAAAATCTGCATTTTCTTTGTAGTTTGTACTACAGTACTCTTTTTTCCTTCCCCTCAGCTGCTACACACAATTCATTTTCTTGATGCTCACATTATTATGGTGGCTTTAATTCTGCTTTGTTGATTTGTGTGCTCTTTCTTCCATGTGGGTTTTTTATTTTTATTCCAAACTTTTGGTAAAACATGGTTCTTGAAATTGTATTTTTTTGTTCTTCTTTTTGAAGTAAATGTCTTGTGTTTCTATATAGGGGGTTTCATGTAACAAAGGGAGTGACTTTTGGGTTGTGTCTTTCATATGCGAAGTAAATTTTCTTTGATTTTTCATTGTTTCTTAACTGGCTAGATTTCTGAGATGATTCTTTTTGTTTCATACAGATTTTTTTCGTTGGTGATGTTTGATTTTGTCCGTTTGAATAATAATGCATTATACAGTTTACTTATTGCATCTATTTATTCTTGTGATCTTTCTCATTTTTTTTTGTTTTTTTTTGTTCTTTTTGGCTTCGTAAAAACTTTAAAAGATTAGATGCTTGCTGTCTCCCGTTTTGGTGGTGTTTTCAACTGATTCCAAGATATTGTTTCTCGTTGCAGGTTCTTCAAATCTCTCAACTTTCTATTATGCAAAAATTACCTAAAACCACAAGTATCTAATCTTCTAAAAATCCCCCACTTCTTAAAAATATCTTAAATTTCAATATTTCATATATTTTACTAATTTCATGATACAAGTTAATCCTTCATTTAAAAAGCCCCTTTTACCAAAAAGAGACCACATCTCATCTTTGAGAGGAGCGAAATTCGGCATAAAATCCAACGCAAAAGCCGGACATTTTCTATCTATCTTCCCTATCTGATTCAAAAAATTCAAGCAAGGTAATTTCCCCCCTATAAAATCAGCTTCAATTTATTTAATTCCTTTTTACGTTTTTATTTTTCAAAAAAATTATTTGCACTTTCTTGTCATTAGATACATGTTATGTTGTCTTGTATCTGTGAGTTATTGTTATTGCTTTGATATGTATCTATTGGTGTTTAAACTTGACTGAAAATTATATTATAAAAGACACAAGATATGGCTTCATAGATACATGTTATCTTGCCTTGTATCTGTTATTAGATACATGTTATGTTGACTTGTATCTGTGAATTGTTGTTAATGCTTTGATATGTATCTATTGGTGTTTAAACCTAACTGAAAATTATATTATAAAAGATACAAGTTATGACTTTATAGATACATGTTATGTTAACTTGTATCTGGTTCAACTGTTAACAAAAGAAACATCTTTTTTAATTGATACATGTTAGGTTGACTTGTATCATTGAGTTGTTCTTAATGCTTTGATAAGTATCTATTTATGTTTAAATTTTACTGAAATTTTATTAGAAGAGATACAAGTTATTACTTAAAAGATACGTGTTGTATTATTGTATCTGGTATTTATTGTTAATTTATTGAAATTTATCTAGTGTTGTTTAAGTGTTATTGAAAGTCATATAACAAACGATACAAGTTAATACCTACATACATACATGTTGTATTAACTTATATCTAAAGTATGATGTTATAAGAGTATTTAGAGTGTTTGTTTTTATTGTATATTGTAATTAATATAACAAATGATACAACTTTCTTGTCATTAGATACATGTAAAAAGTTGTCTTGTATGTTAGAGTTGTTGTTAATGCTTTGATATGTATCTATTGATGTTTAAACTTGACAGGAAATTGTATTATAAGAGATACAAGTTATATCTTCATAGATACATGTTATGTTAACTTGTATCTGGTACAACTATTAACAAAGTATACAAGTTTTATTAATAGATACATATTATGTTGAATTGTATCTTTGAGTTGTTCTTAATGCTTTGATACGCATCTATTTATGTTTAAATTTTACTGAAAGTTTTATTGTACAACATACAAGTTATTACTTAATATATACATATTGTATTAACTCAAGATGCATCTGCCAGGACTGATGAGGTTGCTGATATGGAGAAGACACTAATTAATACCATTAAAGGATTGAGTATGTGTGTAGGTCAGCCTTGGTATATGGTTCATGATGTATTTGTCCCAATTAACTGTGACGGCGTCTTTCACTGGTTATTGGCAGTCATTGCTTTAAAGGAATGATGCATACGTGTGTATGATTCAATGGCCTCTTCACGAAAAAAACAAACAAACAAGTGACATTGAAAAGGTTGGCTGTAATGATTCCGATTTATCTTCAGTACAGTATTATTGTACGATATACAAGTAAATACTTCATAGATACATATTATGTTAACTTGTATCTTGTACAATTGTTAACAAAAGATATAAGTTTTTAATAGATACATGTTATGTTGACTTGTATCTTTGAGTTGTTCTTAATACTTTGATAAGTATCTATTTATGTTTATTTTTTATTAAAAGTCTGATTGTACGATATACAAGTTATTACTTAATAGATACATGTTGTATTCACTTGTATCTGGTACTTAACTGGTACTTACGTAAACATATAAGTTTCTTATCATTAGATACATGTTATGTTGTCTTATATCTATGAGTTGTTGTTAATGCTTTGATATGTATCTATTGGTGTTTAAAATTGACTGGAAATTACATTATAACAGATACAAGTTATGACTTCATAGATACATATTATGTTAACTTGTATCTTCTACAACTGTTTACAAAAGATACAAGTTTATATGGTAACTAGAGTAACTGATTATTTACTCCTGCATCAATTTATATGGTAATGTTTCCTTTTTAATCCATTCAAGATAGAATGACAATTTTATAATTTTGAAAATAACTTAATTTAAATTTCTCCTTTTCTTAATGACATGTTTTTATAGTCGCACTACATATTTCAAAAGTCGTACAATATAACATATTTAAGACTCTGAAATTTAAAAAATAATGACATATTATATTATATTATTGGAAAAAGGCTCAAAAATACCCCTGAACTATTTGAAATAGCTCAAAAATACCCCTCGTTAGATTTTTGGATTAAAAATACCCTTTTATTAAATATTTGACTCAAAAATACCCCTCCCTCTAACAGAATTCGGAAAAGGATAAAAAATACCCTGAACTATCTGAAATGGATAAAAAAAACTCTCGTTAGTTTTTTGGCTCAAAAATACCCCTCTTATTCAAAATTTATTTAAAAAATAAAAATAAAAAACTGATTATTAAAAAAAATTATAATTTTTTTTTTAAAAAATGAATAAAAATAAACTTATTTAAAAAATAAAATTTAAAAATAAAAATAATTATTTTTATTTTTTAGATAACTTTATAATTATTTTTTAATAATTTGTATACTCAATGCAATTTTTTATTTTTATTTTTTAAAATTTTATTATTTCTTTTTAATAATCAATTTTTTATTTTTATTTTTAAAATAATTTTATAATTACTTTTAATAATTTGGATCCTCAATGCCATTTTCTTTTCATTTTTTTAAAACAATTTATAATTTATTTCTAATAAATATTTTTTATTTTTAAATAATTTTTTAATAATTTAGATCCTCAATGATATTTTTTATTTTAATTTTTAATTTTTTTTATAATTTTCTTTTTAATAATCTATTTTTATTTTTATTTTTTAAATAATTTTGGAATAACAGGAGTATTTTTGAGCCAAAAAGCTAACGAGGGGTATTTTTAATCTATTTCAGATAGTTCAGGGGTATTTTTGATCCTTTTTCGAATTCTGTTAGAGAGAGAGAGAGGTATTTTTGAGCCAAATATTTAATGGAGGGGTGTTTTTGAGCCAAAAATCTAACGAATGGTATTTTTGAGCTATTTCAAATACTTCAGGGGTACTTTTGAGCCTTTTTCGTTATATTATAGAAGTGAATATTTAAACATATTTAATAGGTATGTATCTAACATATTGTAGAATGTTGTCTTGTAAGTATCTATTTATAACATATGTAATAATGACATATTTCAAAAGTCGTACAATATAACATATTTAAGATAATATCAAAAAATTAATGACATATTATATTATAGAAGTGAATATTTAAACTTGTATCTAAAAAATTAACTAAAAAACATCTTACTAAATTAAATGTATCTAGTTGATAAAATACATATTTTACTATATAATAATTAAAAATAACAAAACATTACATTATTATGTATCATTAACCATTTTTGTTCACCCAGAATGCATGTTTGCCTTCAACCTGACTAACACATTATATCAAAACTTATAGTCCTACATGATACAATTATATTTTACCATTAATACAAATTGTGCAAAATTACGAACAAACCCAACTTTATCTTGAAGTTGCGTAAAAACGCGGTCTTTCAACGGTCATGTGCGAACATCTTGGATAAATCATACTCTAAATAGTTTTGTCCCTGGATGACATGACGCTTGAAAGATCCTAACACAATCCTCTGTACGGCATCGTAGGACATAGCTGAATCAATCAAAACAAATGTTGAAATAATTTATCAATAAATATGGAAAAAAATGATTTCTACATTCATTAACATCATTGAATACTTGTACAACATGTTGCTATAAATTTTACAACATTTATCTACGACGTTTATATGTATCAGGGACATTTCTAATTTATATGCAAAAATAAAGAACAACAGGAAACAAAATTAAACATAACTTCCTAAACTGACATACGACATGAGCACAATGTGTCATTTTCAAAAGAAAATGTATCTCTGCATGTAACTTGCTCAACATGTATCTAGTAAATTAACAACATTTTTGATATATATGTGAAACTACCACACAATAACAAATATAATTAACCAAAGCTTTACAAATTGAGATACAAGATTAGCAAAATGTATCATTTTAAGAAGAAAATGTATCTCGGCGTAAATAACATAAAAACACAAACACAATCTGTAAATTAATCAACACCCAAACATTGAATACAAATTTAAATTAACATACACAAAATTAACAATACCTGCAAAAAAAAAAATGAACATACCTTTTATTGTCAGATCTTTTGCCATATTAATTGAAAAAAAAAATGAACAACAGACAAGCATTACCTTCAACAATGTAACGAACTTCTATTTTTTTCATTGCTTCGTCGATTTCAAGTTTTACCGCAATTGTAGAAATCATTTTTCCATAAGTAACATGTTCATTGACCACAATTTCATCACTCTTATAACCAACATACTCGATTTTATTAACCCAAACACCGAAATGACGTAAAAGCACAGAAATATTCATTTAAACAAACGAAATCAACAAATAAAAAAAATTGATATGTTTTGTCTGAACAGGAAGAATTAAGATTTTTCAATTTCAAACACTGGAATGCCGTAAAAGCACCGAAATATTCATATCAAACAAATGAAATTAACAAATCAAAATAACAAAAAAATGTATGCTTTGTCTGAACAAGAAGAATGAAACAATTTTCAATTTCAATTTTTTTTTAAAAGATTCTTTATGTTTACACAATGTGTATTAATAAAGGGATGATTCCTGTGGGATTTGATTTTGCTTTTTACCTTTATTAGTTGGCATTAATAAAGATTTTATGTAAAGTTGTCAATCACATACCTTAAAACGTGATTACTTATTGGATTAAAACATGTATCTGAAATATGTTTCTAATAAAAATAAATTGTATCATAGAGGTGAAATGTTGGGATTTTAAGATATTTTTAAAGAAGTTGGGATTTTTAGAAATTAAGACTAAACATGTTGGGATATATGTAACTTTCCCTTTAAAATATGCTAAATCAATAATCAAACCAATAAGATATTTTTATGGTCTCGATTTATTGGTTTTTAGTCCTTAACAGTTCAGTCTTCGGTTTAATCGATAAGAAAATACTCATAAAATAGAAATAGTAGCAACTAATATAAAAAAAAATCGAATTTAGGTTGCAACCAAAAATCCTACATGATGCATTTTAATTTACAAGAATCTTTAAGTTTGAACTAAATGTTGTTAGGAGAAATCGAAATATATATATATATATTCTTATTGGGTTATCGGTTTACCCCATAACCCAATAAGAAAAAACCAAACTGAACCACTAACCCAATAAATTTTTTTCATAAAATCATTAAAAATTCATTAACCCAATAACCCAATTACAATAAACCAATGACATTTTTATCAGTTTGGTTTATCGGTCGGTTAGGTTTTTGGACACCCCTACTTTTAGGAGATTTGGTTCAAGCATTATAATAAGGAATTTGCAATTTCTCATAAGTTTGCTTGTACTTGCCTCATATTCTCGAAGGATGAATTTTATCCCTCGAATACCGATATGAGAACTCAGAAATGTCGAATTCAATTCTCTTTTCATCTTTCCTTTTGTTATAAATGTATTATTATATATAGTGAATGTCTACTTTACCATTTATAGTGAATGTCTACTTATGGAAAAGTTTAAAATCCCAAAATTAGTTTTTTCCTATAAATAAAGGGATTTTCCTTCATTATGATTTAGCTTTCAAAGAAAAATTAGACTCACTCTCCCTTCTCTCTCTCTTCTCTCTCTATTCTTGTTACATTATATTTCATAACACGTTATCAACACAAGACTTTGTCAAATAAGGTGAGATTATAAATCTAAAAGTAATTTCAAGGTCAGTAATTCCTTATGTTATTTATCTTTTGCTACTAATGATATAATTATTATTGGATTTGAGAAAAAATAATTGATTTGAAACCACTTATGCTTTAAATTTGATCCTGAAGAACAATATTGTTAAAAGACATGATGAATTTAAGTCTCATCTCATTAAGAGAAAAGTCATTGGCTTAAAAGTTTTAATGCACCATGATGACAAGATGTTGGGTTCCAGTCCTATCGAGTTATAGAGTAAGACACCTTTATATGGATAATATATTGAGTTTGAATCTCAATACACCATATTAAGAATTTATGATGGCTAAGACAAAATAATGGGTGTTTGGTGAAAAGTCATGAAATATATTCCATTGATATGCTCTATTCTATGAAGTGAATATGGTGGCAATAGATGATGAATCTAAAAGTTGACAACTTGCTCCATTTTTTAAGAAAATGTAGTAGCAGTGCATAATATGTCTGAAAGAAAACAAGTGATTGAATTCACGGATATAAATGCGGAGGGACAATATGATAATAATTATCAAAAGTGATAGTATTTTCACATACTTATTATAATTATAAGATATATCAGAGAAAAATTCTCTACATTATATGCACACCTAGATTTGTTCGTGCATTAGCAATATTTTTAAAGTGGTTATAAACTATCATAATATGATATGATTAAGAAACGATTATATTCCATTCATGGGAATGAGAATTTTGATTGTTATAAGCACAGACCCATTCCCTAGGGTGAATTTGATAATATATAGTAAAGCTTATCAATACAAACGCGCACTTGATTGTGATGGTACCACAACTCACCTTCGTAAGTGGTAGAATAATTGAGAAGAAATATTCTGCAATTTGCTCAGAAGTAGTAAATATGATGTTTATTATTGTAAAGTAAATTTTAAATTTACTAAAACAAAAGACGCATGTCATGATAAACTTGGAGTTTACTAGTATAAAAATTCATACGTTGACATAAACGATTGTGGCATTTCAAAAATGTGTATATTGCGTATTAGACATGTATTAAAGAATTAGAAGATTCTTCAAAAATTACTCATGTTGTTTGTTCTCATGATAAGTTGGTTAGATCAATTAATGTTACGATTGGATCCCTTAAAATCTAGAAAGTATAAAAGGTAAATATGAATTCGTTCACCTGTCATGTGGTCTATTAAGATACATCGATATAAGATGATCACAAGTGAGTTTGTTATCAACCTGCAATTTGACATTCATAAAGTTGCTTGCTCAATAAAAATTTAGTTAAGAGAATAATTTTCAGATTGTGTAAGTAAGACAATTCATCTTCATAATGCTAGTTAAATTGGTGTTAAATGCCTTTGATAAATAGTTGAACCATTGAGAACAAAACGTCATGTGTTGTTCTGAAGTATATCATATTACATACAATAACACTTGTTTGCATTAGACCAAAAATTATGATTAATTCCTTCTTCTCAGTTGGTTCAAGGCCAAAAATCAATTATTTCATCTAGAATTTTAATGTATGATATTTGATAAACGGATACTCTATGACACACAAATGAATTATCTAAAGTAAATTGAGATGTATGTTAGTTTTCCTAACATGGGGGGGGGGGGGGGGGGGGGGAGGGGAGATAATAAGCAGTTAAGTAATATGTTGTGAATTATCATCATATCCTCATTCAAAAGATAATACAAGTTCAAATGTTATGAGCATTTGCTGATCCAATATTAAGCTCATATTTAGCTGTAAATGCTCCAAATTAAATATCTCTAAAGGACAAAATCTATTGCATGCATAAAGCATGACAGATCAATCGGTTCTAAATAGAATAATTTTTGAAAAAGAAAAAAGAGTCAATGATCAATATAATGGGATAATATGCTTTTAAAGAGCCTACAATGTAACATTTCATAAAACCTTATAAAAGGTTCAGGTACCTGAACATAATAAAGTAATGCTATCTCAAAATATTATGTCACATTGTGAACCGATGCAAAATGATACACTATCGATAATTTCTTTGATACAATATTAGCGCAATATTGTAAAAGATTACGAGGATCTAAATTCTACATTTATTTAAACATGCTAACATAGAAACATTTATCAAGTTACATGAAAGAATGCATTTTAGTAAGTATAAAACTTATTTGATTTTCAGTCCAGACATGTGAAGATGTCACACATGAAATGATGAATATTTTCAGTTAACAAAATTTATATGAAAACTTTTTAAGAATTCAAAATGTTTGAAGCATATAAAAGTTTCTAGGAAACTTATGTATGATCCTTATATTGCATAATTTTATAACTTGAAAATTATTGAAACTCTTGGAAAGTTTTTAAAAGCAATGAATTATTTGCGGGCACGAGAGGTATACTGAATTGAATTGGTTATGAAGTGCCATATATTAGTGCAATTGGTGTATTAATGTATCTTGCAAATGCTATAAGGCATGATATAACCTTTTTTGATTAATTTGTTAGCGAGGTATAGTGTTGCTTCTTCTAAGAGATATTAAAATGAGATCAAACACATAATTTTATTTTATTCTACAGAATGCAGTCCCAATCTTGTTGATTATGCTGATGCTGAATATTTATTTAACTTGCATAATCTCAATTTCAAACATGCAATGTGTTTACATGTGGATACTGCCATATTTTGTAGATATACAAAGCAGTCTATCTAGCCACTTCATCGAACCATACTGAGATAATAGTTATTCATGAAGCAAGCCGAGAATGTGTATAGTTGAGGTCCATGATATATCTCATTAGAAAAAATGTGATTTGAAATATGATAATGTACCCACAAATTTATACGGAGATACTGCAACATGCATAGCAAAACTTAAGGAATGATTCATAAAAGGAGATAGAATGAAGCACACTTCATCAATGTTTTTCTATATACACGAGTTCCAAAATAATGATGATATTAGCTTGCAACAAATTCATTCAAGTGATAATGTGGTTGATTCATTCACCAAGTCTCTTCCACTTGCAACTTTCAAGAAGATGATGCACAAAATCGGGATGCAAAAATTCAAGGATGTTCTTATTAGGGGGAGTTAATACTCGTTGTACTCTTTTTTCTTAGAAGTTTTGTCCCATGAGTTTTCCTTGTAAGGTTCTTAATAAGACAACCTATATGCATATTGTTAGAGATGTGTACTATTTTTTTTCACTAGATTTTTTCTAGTAAATTGTTAATGAGACACATTATCTATCAGCTAGACATTCAAGGGTGAGTATTATAAATATATTATTATATATAATGAATATCTAATTTAACATATATAGTGAATGTCTAGTTTACCTTATATAGTGAATGTCTATTTATGGAAAAGTTAGAAGTCCCAAAATTAGTTTTCCCCTATAATTAAAGGGATTTTCCTTTATTGTGATTTAGACTTCAAGAGAAATAAGAATCACTTCCTCTTCTCTCTCTATTCTTATTGTTCTTACTTTATATTTCATAACAACTTTGCTTTATTAATATATTTTTATTTTTAAGTCCTGGACATATGTCTTCAAATATGCATTACTGGTTAAATATACTCCCCATTCCCTTTTATTTATATTCTTTTTATTTTTAGAATCAAACCATAAAAACATTAATCAACATTTTAAAATATATTTCTTAATCAAATTTTTAAAAAATATAATTTATAGTGCTTTTCATATAACTTTTGAATATCTAAATTTTAATTTTAAAAAATTAAATTAATCTAATATATTTTGGTTTTGAAACTTAATCAAATTGACTCATGAAAAATAAAACGACCAAATAAAAAAGAATGGAGGGAGTATTTAGTTAGAACGAGCCCTTTAATTACAGTATAACGAAGGATAAACTACACAAATGACCCTGAAATGGGTGACCAACTTTTTTGTCCCTCATAAAAACAAATCCTGTAAAACTAGTCTTCATTTTCTTTATGCATAGTACAAATACTTATTTGCCCCTCTATACCTCAAATATTTTTAAAATAATTATTTATCTTTCATTTTTTTCTTTTTACTTTTTCTTTTCTTTTTTTCTTTTATGAGTTTTCTTAACCTTTACTTTTTTTTTTCCTTTTCTCCACTCAATTTTATTTTTTTCTCTTTTTTATTTTTCTTTAATTTTTATTTTATTTTTCCCAACCTTTATATTTTTATTTTTTCCTTCACTTTTCTTTTTTTTTTCTCAGTCTTAATTTTTTTTTTATTTCTCCTCTCAACTTCTATGTTTTTCTCTTATTTATTTCCTTTGTTTTTTATTTTTTCTTTTTATATTATTTTTTAGATATTTTTTCCTCAACTGTTATTATTTCTTTGCTTTTTCTTTTATTTTCTCTTCTCTGATTTCCTCCAAACAACAAATTACCCCTTAAGTAAGAGTTGATGCTACCACATTGTATTCTGATTTATGAGATGTACTATAAATCTTGCCTCTAAGATAAGATTTAACCCAAGGACTTTCAAACAACAAGTTATGTCCTATGAGCAAAAATTTGCACTATCACATTGTGTTTTTAGTTATGTGATGCTTTATAACTTTTGCCTTAGAGGCAAGACTTAGTCCAATGATGTTCAAATAGCAAGTTACATCCTAGGGGAAAGAATTGACACTACCACATTGTATTTTAGTTATGAGATGTTCTATAACTCCTGCCTTAGAGGATAGACTTTGTTCAAAGACATTCAAACAACAAGTTACGCCCCATAGACAAGAGTTGACACTATCACATTGTGTTTGTTTGATGAAATGCTCTGTATCTCTTGCCTTAGTGGCAATACCTAGCTCAAGAACTTTCAAACAACAAATTATGCCCCATGAAAAAGAGTTGACGCTGCCACATTGTGTTTTCAATTATGAGACAATCTATAACTCTTGTCTTAGAGGTAAAACTTAACTCAAGAACGTTCAAAGAACAAGTTACACTCGAGGATATTCAAAAAAGTTACGCTCAATGGACAAGAGTTGATACTATCACATTGTGTTTGTTTAATGAAATGTTCTGTAACACTTATCTTAGACTTAGAGGCAAGACTTAGCCCAAGGACTTTCAAACAACATGTTATGCCCCATGTGCAAGAGTTAACATGATTACATTGTGTCTTGATTTTGAGATGCTCTTTAACTCTTGCCTTATAGGCAAAAATTAGGTCAAGAACTTTCAACAATAAGTTACACCCCATGGGCAAGAATTGATACTATAGTGTCTTGATTTAGAAGATATGCTGTTAAACTTGTCACTAAGACAAGACTTAGCCTATGAACCTCCTAAAAAAATAAGTTACTTCCCATAGACAAGAGTTAACACTATTTCATTATGTCTTAATTTATGAGATACTCTTTAACTCTTGCCTTAGAGTTAAGACTTAGCTCAAGAATTTTCAAAGAACAAGTAATGCTCCATGGGAAAGACTTGACACTACCACATCGTGTCTTGATTTATGAGATGTTCTATAACTCTTCCTGTAGAGGCAAGACTTATCTTCAAGGACTTCAAAACAACAAGTCACACCCTTAAATTTACTTCGACATCAGAGAAAGAAGATCTTCTTTACGGATTATCTTACTTTTTGTTAATTAGCAAAATATAATAGACACTGAGAAAAAATAAAAAGAGAACCAAAAAATGAAAAAAGAAAAAAAAATAAAGATTGAAAAAATAAATAAATAAAGGTTAAGAAAAAAGAGAAGAATAAAAAATAAAAAAAAAGGATTGAGGAAAACTAAAAATAATAAGAAAAAAAATAAAACTAAAGCTTGAGGAATGAAAAAAATAAGAAAGTACTCTGAAAAAATAAAAATTAAAAAGAAAAAAAAATAAAGGTTGAGACAAATGAGCTAAAAAAAAGAAAAAAAGAAAAATAAAAAATAACAAATGTCTGTGAAAAAAATAAAAAATAAAAGGTTAAGACAAATGAATTGAAATAAGAAAAAAAATAAAAATTAAGAAAAAAATGGGAGAAAAAAATAAAAATAATACTTGAGACACTAATGAACATGAAAAGTAAAAAAAGATTTAAGGCGTATAGGGGTGAAAATGTACCTTTCCTCACCCAGGAGGCCATCCCATTTAATTTCCTTTATAAAGAGCGGTAATCCTTCAATTTCAAAACAAAGTTGTTATCTGAAAACGCTACATCTATCTGCTACAATATTGTGATAAAGGATTGGAAGAGATTCAAGGAGGAAGCTACTATCAGGGTTCGTTTGGTTTGAAGACAAGCGATGCTCGGATTAATTCTGCTGATATTAGTTATGCTAGTAATGTTTTTTAGTGACTCTTTGGTTTGTGGTACTAAAAATAATATGCATTGCATTCTTTCTGAGATATATTGTTTGTTTACAAAAATACATTTCACCTTATTTAGCTTAATTATTTTTTTGTGTGCATTCCTATATTTTTCTGTATGTTCAATTATATGTCAATATATCAAATTCGTGCATATTTGTCCAATTATGTGCTAATGTCCTTGTTAAGTTGAAGAAATTTCTTACTATGCGGACTCAATGCTTTGACACCCTCGTGGTGGAACGCAGATTTCGAATCCAAGTAAACCTGGTTTGCAAACTTGGAAGGCGATTGCCTGATTAAATCCACCAAATCGTATTTGTTGAAACCAAATATCCAAGTAGAGGTGATTCTCACATTTATGATTATTTTCAGTGTGCATATAAGAATAATACATACCATCCTCCAGTTAATTCAAAATGGTTAGAAAATAAGATTTCAAGATTTTACATGTTGTCATTCTATTCTATTGCGCATCCTCCCAATGCATTTCTTTTTTGCTACTGCAAATATCAAATCTCCATGAATGCAAACAAAATCCATTTGAACAATTTTCAGCTTATGGAACTTTTCAATGAAAAGAAGAAGCCTCAGCATGCACAACTTCTGCTTGAGGAACAAAACAAGATACCAAAAATTTTATTCCGGGACTATTTAGTTATATACCTTACACCAAACGACCCTATAGTGTATAAGAAAAGAATGAAGATACTGTTGAAAATATCTTCAAATGGACAAGCCATACTTTCTTGTACAAATTCATGGGATGCATCAGCTATGTACTGTGAGTTTAGAACATATTCTTAATAGTTTGTGGTTCATTGAGTCTGTCACCAATGGACACTTGAAATTAATTGAGGGATTAACTTGCTCAAATTATATGCAGATTATTCAAAAAAAAAAAAAAGAGTTTATAAGGACATTTAACAGATTCTTAACTTAAATAGGGAGTAAATGCATAGACAAACTACCTCTCTTAGCATGGGAAAGATGAGAAAGGAAGCCTATTAAATTAATTGAAGATCAAATGATGTTAGTCAACCACTAAGAACAAAAACTAAAATTTCTGGATGAGGAACCAGACGTCTAAATATCCAAGACAGCATGCAGTTCAAGATAAATAATATAGACTCCTCTAATACTATTAACTTCTATAGGCATGATGCAAGTAGATGATATAGGGTGAGAAGACGGTCTGGACATCTCAATGGAGCAGTCACTTGGCTTTTTTTGGCGGTTCGCATATTATTTCCAATTTGGGAGATGCCCTTGGGAATCCCATAAACTCCTCGGAGATCTTCAAGTATTCACTTTCATGAACACTTTCATCTACACAAAGGATGGTCTTCAGGAGTAAAGGAGCAGAGGCAAGTACAAACCTTACAAAGAGCAATTCGGCTCTTAAACCATGGAATGCCTCTATTTTCAGTTTCTGAAGCTTGGTAAGTCTTTGTGTACTGTAGGCTGATCGATTCACATCATCTTCCACACCACCTTTCATCTTCAAGACCGACTAAAGGTAGTATAAAAGTCAAAATCAGTTACATCTGGAGATCTTTACATAAAAACTGGTAATAACTCATGAACTTCATAATTTACCTTAAATAAAAGGTCCTTCAGATTGGGATTATTTGTAAGAATTCTTAGAATGCAAAATATCTGATCATTATCGTCAAAGTCGAAATTGTATGAACAGAGAACCCTTAGGCTGCGTAGGCACGTAGGGAACCTCTCTTCTCCTGTATCAGAAGCAGAAGACTAGATAACGGGCAACCACAAGATAGTAACATTAATAAATTATTTCAGGCATATGCATCATCCTTGGCTATGCAAAGATATTAAAATTTTGCAGCTTACCTTGAGGTAGCAACCGTACAGAAAAAGCTCACACACTTTAGGGCTGCAGCTGAGAAAATTTGTCAAGTTCATAACTTTATCTTGATTGATTTTTGATGCAAGTATAACTATTTTCAGGTTCTGACAGCCAAAGAAATGGCCCAAATTAAGGGTCCAAGTGCCAGTGATAGAGAAACTTAAACGCCAAAGTTTTGGAACATATATTTTCGAGTGATGAAGTGGTCGGCACGTTGTAAAATGCAGCAGCCGAAGGTTTGGCATCCGCAGGAAGGAAGTAGCAGTGTCCAACTGTAAGATGACCTGACATAGTGAAAGCAATTTGAGCTTGGGGAAACCCTTAAAGTTGCAAGGCGGGGCAATTTGTAACGAACATCGTCTAGATTCTGAAGGGTGAGACGCTTAAGACCATTTTTTGACAACAAAAACGTCCATTGATCGATAGCTGAGTGGTGAGAAGAAGGTATTGATGAAACATTCATGAGAAAAGTCTTGATGGCTTCAACGTGCTGGGACAGAATTGTATTAATGATGTCTATTAATTTGTGTGATGGCTTGTTGTTGCAAAACTGAGCAGAAAATAGGAGCTTGGGGTTTGAAGCCCAAACATGTCTCCATGGTTTAGACAAAACACTCATTTTTTCTGCTTCCTCAATAGATTAGTGTTCCTGAATCTGGTGCTGGACATTAATGGGAAGTTCAGTAAGTCTGTTAAGTTTAAGTGTGTCCCCTTCAACTTCAACCCCCTAACTGTGATCTATCATTGCGATTCTGACTTCTGATTATCTTGACCCAGAAGAAAAAGAGAGACAGAGATAGAGAGAAAGAAACGTTAGAATAGAAGTGAGAACATGTTGCTTATGGTTCACATCTACCACAATAATGCTATGGGATTTACTAATGGATGAAATTTTAGCAGTTTTTTCACATTTAGTTTAAGCTGTCTGGACAATATTGGGGTTGGTAATCGGTAGGGCAAAGCAGGGTGCTTCCGCCACTGAATGTTAGAGCAACTCTCAGTGATACAAAAGATCAAACTTACAACAAGGAATCAAGAGAACAACAAGAACAACATCACTAGAGAATCAAAGGCCCCACTCGGCTTCTCTAGGTTTTCAAGGGAACAACGACAATATTCAACAAGATAGATAAATAACACAAGATTGCAATAACTATAGTGAATCGAAAGAGCCCCACACGGCTTCACTATATCAAGATACAAACAACAAGATTACAAAATGATGGATAGTAACTTGACACAAAATATCCTAGAATCTAAGAACCCTAACATGAAGATTAGGACCCTAAGACTAAAAGATATTTACACCAAATTCTTACTTGAATCAAGAGGAACTCATGAACCTCAAGATCCCAAGTTTCTAGCCAAAGAACAACAAAAGTGTTACTACACTTTGTTGTCTAGTTTTGGGTTCACTCTCAAGAACAAGAGAGAGAAGTTCTCAAAATATTACAAGACTTGTGTTTCTTCAATAATAGGAATGAACTAAGTTCAAGAAATAGCCCAATTATTGTCTATTTATAGTACTCCACAAAATGAAAGGAAAATGGCCATTCTAACCTTGGTCTTGGGTGGCTTTGGAGTGTAATAAAAAAAGTGTTACTACACTTTTTTTTTGAGTGTAATAAACTTACACTTCAAAGCCCCTCTTCACACTTCAAAACATGGAATCCCTTAGATTCATTAATTACACACTCACACACGGCCATTTGCATGAACATGGCTTGGAGTTTTTGTAACTCCCGAACTTGGCTATATGTGAATGGTCTTGAGCTAGTTGCACTTGTATCATCCTCTCCATTTTGAAGGAAATTTGTCCTCAAATTCGGTGGATGTTCATCCTCAACCATGGCAATAGGAGAGAGGTCACATATGTTGAAGGTGTTGTGCACTTGATCTTCCGAGGAAGGTCAATTTTGTAGGCATTATCATTAATTCTTTCAAGTACTTGAAAGGGACCATCACCCCTCGACATCAACTTGGTTTTCCTTTGTGAAGGAAACCGGTCTTTTCTAAGGTGCACCCAAACCCAATCACCCAGTTCAAGAATAAGCTTTCTTATCCCCTTGTTTGCTTTCTTAGCAATCTCTTGATTTTTCTTCTCAAGCTTTTGCCTCACCTTCTTATACAATTTCTTCATGGCTTTGGCCTTTTTGCTTCCATCTAAGCTAATTATAAGATCACTTGGCAAAGGAGTTAAATTCAAAGGGGTGAGGGGGTTGATGCCGTATACATACTCAAAGGAAGTCATTCTCGTACTTGAGTGTATAACCCAATTGTATGCAAATTCCACCAAAGGTAGGTGGTCCTCCCATGGAGTCATTTTGCCTTTAACCATTGATCGTAACATAGAACCCAAAGTCCTATTTACAACCTTCGTTTGACCATCGGTTTGTGGGTGGCAAGATGTAGAGAATAGCAATCTAGTGCCAAGCCTACCCCACATTGACTTCCAAAAGTGACTAAGGAACTTAGAGTCCCTATCACTTACAATGGTCCTCGGAACACCATGCAATTTGACAACATTTTCAACAAATAAAGAAGCCACACTTAATGCATCTTCACTTTTTGAACAAGGAATGAAGTATGCTATCTTAGAAAAATGATTAACCACAACATAAATGCTATCCCTACATCATCTAGTCCTCGACAATCCTAACACAAAATCCATAAATATATCAAGCCAAGGATGTAAAGGAGTGGGAAGCGGGGTATATAACCCGTGAGGGAGGAGCCGAGACTTGGCTCCCTTATAATCTACACATTGGCTAAAAATCCTAGCCACATCCTTGTGCATTATAGGCCAATAGAATTGCTACTCCAATATTCCAAGGGTCTTGTCAATCCCAAAATGACCCATTAGACCACCATCGTGTGCTTCCCTCATAAACAACTCTCTCTAAGAGCTAGAAGGTACACACAATCGTCTACCTTTAAACAAGTAACCATCAAACTTGTCATAGGGATTTGAACCCCTATCCGAAACCCACTTGTCCTTACCCAATTCTTCGCATTCCCTAAAGATAGAAGCAAAGTAAGGATCCTCGGGATACAATGCCTTTAGGCTCTCAAAACCCATTAACTTTGAAAACAAAGTAGACACAAGTACATATTTTCTATACAAGGCATCGACAACCACATTTTCCTTACCCTTCTTGTATTGAATAACATAAGAGAAGGTTTCTAGAAACTCAATCCATTTGGCATGCCATTTATTAAGATTTTCTTATGCCCATAAGTATTTCAAGGATTCATGGTCTGTCCGGATCACAAATTCCTTGGGCCACAAGTAGTGTTGCCAATTGCTCAATGCTCTAATCAAGGCATACAACTCTAAATCATACGTGGAGTAGTTTAGAGTAGCACCCTTGAGCTTTTCACTAAAATAAGCAACGGGTTTTAAGTCTTGCATCAAAACAACCCCTATGCCTACTTTACTAGCATCGCATTCAACTTTGAACGTCTTATTAAAGTTGGGCAATTGTAACAAGGCATGGAAATGAGCATAGCTTTCAAAGCTTCAAAAGCCTTTGCTTGCTCTTCACCCCACTTCTGAATGACCTCGGTTAAGGGGGCGGCTATGGTGCTAAATCCTTTGACAAACCTTTTATAAAAACTATCCAACCCGTGGAAGCATTTTACTTCTCCAACGATTTGTGGGATTGGCCAATTTTTGGTAGAGTCTATCTTGGATTCATCTACTTCGATCCCTCTTGAACTAACTACAAAATCCAAGAAAACAACTTCATTAACACCAAAGGAACACTTTTCAAGATTGGCATACAACTTTTCTTTTCTAAGCACATCAAAGACACTTTGTAAATGCAATACATGCTCATCTATGGACTTGCTATATACCAAGACATAATCAAAATAAACAACAACAAACTTTCCAATAAAAGACTTCATCACATGATTCATTAGCCGCATAAAAGTACTTGGAGCATTGGTTAGGCCAAATGATATAACCATCCATTCATAGAGATCAAATTTGGTCTTGAAGGCGATTTTCCATTCATCACCGGGTTGCATACAAATTTGGTGATAACCACTCTAAAGATCTATCTTGGAAAATATACAAGAACCATTCAACTCATCAAGCATGTCATCTAATCTAGGAATAGGGTGATGATATTTTACCATAATCTTGTTAATGTTTCGATAGTCTACACACATACGCCAAGTTCCATTCTTCTTTGGCACTAATAATACCGAAACCGCACATGGACTCATACTCTCTTTGATGTACCCTTTGTTGAGAAGTTCTTCAACTTGTCGTTGTAGTTCTTTGGCGTCCGTAGGGTTCCTTCTATAAGCCAGTTTGTTTGGCAATTGTGAGCCTGACATAAAGTCAATTTTATGCTCAATACCCCAAAGTGGGGGAAGCCCTTGTGGAAGTTCTTTGGGAAAAACATCTTCATAATCTTGCAACACTAGAGAAATCAAAGGAGAAATAGAAGAATTAATGGGGTTAGTGTTAGAACAATGTGCCAAAAGAAGCATAGGTGTGTCCTCATCATGATCCACGAAGAGCTCCTTCTTTCTAACCAACATCATGTTTTTTTTCCATTTGATGTTGAGGAAGCCCCGAATACCCCCACTACCCCACCTACGGGTTCCCCCTCCCTTTCTTTATTTTTAGATTTCTTCCACTTTTCTTTCAATTCTCTTATCCTTTGATGCAACTCGTTCATTTGTGAAGGAAAAAGTGGATGAAGTGTGACCTTTCAGCCATCCTTCTCAAGTGTATATCGATTAGACCTTCCATCATATTTGGTAGACCTATCATATTTCCAAGGTCTACCTAACAATAAGTGACACACTTGCATTGGTATTACGTCATAAAGCACTTAGTCATGGTAGTTTTATACCTTAAACTATATCACATATTGCCTCATGACTTTCAATTCACCACATTCATTCAACCATTGCAACTTATAAGGGCTAGTATGAAGTGTAGTTGACAATTTTAAAAAGTTCACCATAGCAATACTAACAAAATTTGCACAACTACCACTATCTATCACCAAAGTGCACACACTACCCTTCACAAGACACTTAGTATGGAATAGATTCTCCCTTTGGCTAGGATCATCGATTGCCTTACTAATCATGGCACGCCTTGCTACAAAGTTTGAAACAACACACTCTCCTTTTTGTGGATAAACATCTTCCCCATCATCATTATCATGTGGCTCACCCTTAGTTTTCTCTCCATCTTGAGGCTCAGCCTTATTTTCCTCTCTTTCAACACCTACTTCTTCACCAAGGAAATACAATCTACCTTCCCTTAGGATTACATTACGTCGGTTAGGGAATTCGTTGGATTGATGCCCCCAACCTTGGCACTTGAAGCATTGGAACCCTTTAGGATTAGGATACTTGTGAACTTCTTGCCTCAGAGGAATTTTGGGGACTGTTTTGGGCTTGAGCAACCTGGTAATAGTGGGTTGGTCCTTATTTTTGGGCCAACCCAAAGAGGATTGAACCATATCCTTTCCCCTTGGCCAACCCACGGTCGATTGTCCCTTTTCTTTGAACGACGACCTCTCTTTAAGTTCTATTTCCATCTCAAGATCAGCTTGGAAAATACCTTCGATGGTATCAAACTTATGAAGTGTCAAATAAGTAGAGATCTCTTTGATCAACCCATACTAGAACCGAGCGATGTCATGACTAATTTGTTCTCCACGATGATCAAGCTTCAACATGAGTTGTTAAAACTCATCATAATATGCCATCACACTTCGATTCCCTTATCAAAAATTGTACAACCTAGCAAGGACCGCATGATAACAACTTTCGAGAAGATACCGTTGCCTCATTAGATACCTCAATCGAAACCATGGTAGTGGTTGTCCATTAATCAACCCATTACAAAACTGTTTAACGTATTCCCACTCTGTGTTAGCATAACCTTCAAAGTGAGCTATGGCGTAACAACTCTTCTTCTCTTCTGAGATATCATCAATTGAAACACTTTAACGCACGCCGATTCCCAAGCAAGATAAACCTTGGGGTCACTTTCACCTTTAAAGATAGGTAGGCTCAATTTGATGGTATTGATGCCTACATCTCTCTGTTGGTGTTGGTTTCCCCTTTTCCCATACCCTCGGTATCTTCTTGGATCCACACGTCCCCCTATCATCTCCTCTTCCCTCATGTAAGCCTCATCAAAGGCTCCATATCCTTCATAATCTGCTCTACCATATTTCTCAAAGTGAACGGGATGGTTTTGGACATTTGGGACTTGATTTGGAGGAATTGTATTTTGTGAAGGTGGTGGTATTGGTTTAGTGGAGCTCCGAAGGGAGGGTTTGGATTTAGTGGAGGTATTGGATGACCAAGTCCTTCTTACGAAACTTGAGGAGTTTAGGAATGGGTTGGTCTATTGGAGTCTCGTGATAAGGGGTTATGTGTCGTTTGGCTTGCGGCATTTAGTAGAGCTAGTGAAGAATTTGGCAATTGTGGCCATGTTTCGGGAGTAACGGTGGCGGAGGAATTTCTATTATGTCCACTTGATGAAACATGTCGATGGGTAGAAGGGTGAGAGTTTCTTTGACTCTCTACTTGTTCTAACCTCCCACTAATAGTCGTTACTTCTCCCCTTATGGCTCCCACTTCCGTACTCAACCTTTCAAGAGTTTGGGTCATAGACTCAAGAGTGACCCTCATATTCTCCATTTTATTAGAATCCATGGTTCAAGACGTGGTTCCCTCTATTGTCAAGGTATCACCTACACAAGCAACAAACAAGTTAGTTTAAAACCTCTCCTCACTTACACTCTCTTGGTTCACTCACACTCAAGCTCCACAAGTGTTGTAGATTGGCTAGTAACCCGTGAATCCTTAAGGTATGAGTATGCTCTTATCCGTAATGGATTCTTATTCGAAACTAAAAGAATTCTCATCATACTAGATCCAAGAGTTACAACGTATTCAAATGATAAAATCACATAAACAAACGTTGACATGAACACAAAACTTCAAAGGACTAATTGACAAGCTAGTAGGAATATACTAGTTTGTTAATTAGTTCTCAAGTCAATTAGATGAAACTAGGAATCAATAATTAGAAACTAGAACATCCAAATTTGAGCTTAATTATCATGTGAAAAGTAACTAGGGTGATGTGGTAGCATGTCATTGGCCTTGGGTCCACATACGTTGTTCATTAACTTGAAACCTTGGTCCCATTATATCACGTGTAATGGATGACTTGTTATTGGGAGGGAAACATAAAGTTTTGTAACTTTTTTTTTTTCCAACTTTTTCAAACTCAAAAGGTGATGTTTGACCTTACTAGTTCCACAAGACAAGGTTCCTTGTTTTAAGGGAAAAGTGGTTGTCAAGTCTAGAAAGGTGATGTTGGCAAGTCTTCTCACAAATAACTTTTTCAATTTTGTCTTGCAACCTTTTTGGATCTATTGCTCTTTTAATACATAGGATGAAGAGAAACTTTTAAGATGAACACAACATCAACACCTTCAAGAAAAAAACAACAATACACCACAATGGCACTCCAACATCCAACACAAGTCAAACTCAAGGCTACTTCAAGTTTTCAAAACAACAAGTCTCTTCTTATTAAACTCAACTTTAGATTTAGACACTCTTTTTGTGTTGGTGAGGAAGAGACCAACACAACAAACCAACTAAAAAAGTAAAATTTTTTGTAGATCTACAACCAATTTTTGATCAAAATGTTCAAGAACACACTTTTTGGTAAGAGCTTCCAAAGATTGGTTTTGTAAGAACAAAATCAAGCCTTGAGCTTTGATACCAAATGATATAAAAGATCAAGCTTACAACAAGGAATCCAGAAAACAACAAGAATAACATCACTAGAAAATCAAAGGCCCCACTCGGCTTCTCTAGGTTTTCAAGGGAACAACGACAATATTCAACAAGATAGATAAATAACACAAGATTGCGATAACTATAGTGAATCGAAAGAGCCCCACACGGCTTCACTATATCAAGATACAAACAATAAGATTACAAAATGATGGATAGTAACTTGACACAAAATATCCAAGAATCTATAACCCTAACATGAAGATTAGGACCCTAAGACTAAAAGATATTTACACCAAATTCTTACTTGAATCAAGAGGAACTCATGAACCTCAAGACCCCCAAGTTTCTAGCCAAAGAAGAACAAAAGTGTTACTACACTTTGTTGTCTAGTTTTGGGTTCACTCTCAAGAAAAAGAGAGAGAAGTTCTCAAAATATTACAAGACTTCTTCAATAATAGGAATGAACTAAGTCCAAGAAATAGCCCTATTATTGTCTATTTATAGTACTCCACAAAATGAAAGGAAAATGATCATTCTAGCCTTGGTCTTGGGTGGCTTTGGAGTGTAATAAAAAAAGTGTTACTACACTTTTTTTTGGAGTGTACTAAACTTACACTTCAAAGCCCCTCTTCACACTTCAAAACATGGAATCCCTTAGATTCATTAATTACACACTCACACATGGCCATTTGCATGAACATGACTTGAAGTTTTTGTAACTTTTGAGCTGAATGGTCTTGAGATAGTTGCACTTGTATCACTCAGATTATCACAATACACATCCAACTATAGAATCTACGGTGTTTACATATATTAAGTATCAAAAAGAAACACTGGGCGCACGTAATTATAGCATTTTGATAGAATACAAAATATTGCGTCTTTTTGGACTTGTAAATTTTTTTTTATGGTTTTTGGTCAATTGTTCTATCCAATAACAAAGGGGTTAATAAACAGATGATTAACTTTCTGGAACAATTTATCGCAAAGAGAAGAAAAACTTATAGCTTGATGAATGCTAGAGCAGGATTGAGAATCAACGTTGTTAGAAGATGATATATATACATATGAGAATAGGGAGTCGACTGTTATTGGGATTAGGATTTAGTAGATTTTGTTTTTTGAGATATCTGAAGAAACATTCTGATATCTGAAGAAACTGCCAAGGCTAAATATATCCCTATACTATGAAAATAATTTGAATATACTATTCATTATATTTTTTATTAAAATATAACCCTGTTAGGCTGTTATTATACTTCCAGTCAAAGTGGGCGTTTGACCGTGGAAATTAAAATTGTTCAAGTTGTAGTTATGTTTATCCATGAATATAATGGAAGTTATTTTATAATTTTGGTGAGAGAAGGAACAAGGAAATAAGTGAAACAACTTATTCTTATTTTTTCGCTTTTTCAAATACAATTTGGAATTCTCATAATCAAACATCAACTTGGAGTTAAATTTGACATAAAGTGAAAATTATTTCTGAAAAAGTGAAAAAAATATTTATGACCCAACAGGCCTAACTATTCTACTCTCGTTATAGTCTGACACAATTTTTACCCCTTAATTTTGATGAGAAAGACATAGCAAACATTTTTCCTTTTTGGTAACAGCATAAATTTTATTTACTCAAAAGGAAAAAGTACAATGGAGGGAGACATAAGATCGTACCTCCAACTCAAGGTGAGATCAGATGTAGTGAACCTCCTAAGGAGCACCAACACTGTCTGATGCTAATTAGTACCTAGTATAGCAGTAACTAAGCCTAAACAATGAAAATAAAGAACACGAAAACGTATTCCAAAACAAGTCCCAGATATTTTGCAAGCCTGATCCATCTCCCTTTCCTTCTTCTGAAGTTGATCACCCCCAACTTATTAAATTTGTAGTAATCTTTAGCCTCTGTTGGAAGATGGTGAGCAGAGTAGTACTGCTGTATGTTTTACACCGAATGACTATGGTTTGACAGAATATCAGCAGTAAAGTTGGCTTCTCTATCGATGTGTTGACATTGAAAAAAATCAAGCAAAAGTACAAGATCCCATAATTCTGAAATATATCTATGTATGCTCCAGGGTGGTTGAATGTCAGCCTTTAACCATTTGACTAACAATTCAGAGTTCACTTCCACAACCACCCACTATATCCATGTTGAATGCACCATGTGATGCCTACAATTAGAGGTGGAGCTAGGGTTTCAACGAAGGGGGTTCCATATTTAAAGAAAAATTAGGATTTCAACTAAGGGGGTTTCATATTCAAAGAAAACTTAGTCGAAGGGGGTTCAACACCTACTATAACCACATAAAAATAATTTTAATCATGTATAAATAGTATATTTTTCCGTCGAAGGGGTTTCGGCCGAACCCTCGAACAGAAGGCTAGCTCCGCCCCTGCCTACAATAGCATCCTGCAGTTCTGCTTGATTATCAGTCCCAACTCCCAAAGGAGCTACAAAATCATAGACTAGATTGCCCTATGGTCTCTTAGTATACCTCTTGCCCCTTTATACTTCTAGTATTATCTAATGCATTACCATCTGTATTCAATTTTAATAGTGGTTGGTTTTAATGAATGACTGCTTTAAAGGAGTATGGTAAATGAGCAAATCAAGGATTCTTATCTATTAATCAAAAAGGAAGATCATTCATGATTTAGCCAAAAAGGAAAAAGAATATGTCCTCCTTCAAGAATTAGTTACATAATTCTTCATTTAAGGACAGATAGACCTCCGGCTCAGGAAAAATAACAGTATAACCAACAAACAAACAAAAAACATAAAAGCAAAAAATAAAAATAAAATAGCATACCGCTAGATAATAATGAAAACAAGCCACCCATAAGATAATAATATAAACTATTTATTCAAAATCGATGAAAACATCGAATCATTACTAACAAACAACTATAGGCGTATATAAAAATAAAATTAGTCGACCTACTACGATGGACGAACTCTTACCCACTAACCCTCTGCCCTAATCCACGTCCTTCATACCTTTCTATCAAGGATCATGTCCTCTGTAAGTTGTGACTGCTCCATATCATGTCCAATCACCTCCATCTAATATTTCTTTGGCCTACCTCTACCCGGCCTAAAACCATCCATAGCTAGTCTCTCACAGCTCCAAACTGGAGCATATATTCCCCTTCTCATCACATGCACAAACCATCGCAACCTCATTTTCCGCATCTTGTCCTCTACCGAAGCTTTTCCATCTTTTCTCAAATAATCTCATTTCTAACCCTATATTTCCTGGTAAGCACATCCAACAGAATATCCTCATCTCTGCCACTTCAACTTCTAAATGTGGGAGTTCTTAACTGGCCAACACTCCTCCCCGTACAACATAGCCAGTCAGACTGTCACTTTGTAGAACTTACCTTTAAGCGTAGGAGGAACCTTTTTATCATGCAAGAACCTCTAAATAATCCTCCATTTCAATAACCCTACACCAATACAATGCATGACATCCTCATCAATCTCTCCATTCCCCTAAATTATAGACCCAAGATACTTTAAACTTTCCTTCTTCTGAATAGCCTAAGAATTCAGCTTCACTGCCACTCCAGACTAATGCGATAAATCACTAAAAATACATTCCAAGTACTCCATCTTGGTCCTGCTCAACCTAAACACTTTGGACTTAAGGTTCTATCTCTAAACCTCCAACTTTTTGTTAACACCTCCCTGAGTCTCATCAATCAGTACAAGATCATTAATAAATAAACATACACCAGGGCACCTCCCCTTGAATACTTCATATCAAAATATCCATCACTAAGGCAAATGAAATCGGGTTAAGGTCGATCCGTAGTGAAACCTAGTAAGAAAAGAGAAGTGCTCCGAATCTCTTTCGACCATCCTCACACGTGTCTTCACACCATCGTACATGTCCTAAATCGACTTAGTGTATGCCACGGGCACACCTATATCCTCCAAACACTGCCATAGGTTCTCCCTAGGGACTCTGTTATATGCCTTCTCAAGATCAATGAACACCTTATGTAAGTCCTTCTTCCTTTCCCTAAACTACTTCAGTAATCTCCTCATAAGGTGAACGACTTTGGTAGTCGAGCGACCAGGCATAAAATCAAATTGATTCTTAAAAATAGTCATGATCCTCCCCAGCCTCAACTCTACCACCATTTTCCAAACCTTCATAGTATGAGTCAATAGCTTGATACCCTTATAGTTTTTGTAACTCTAAATGTCCCCCTTATTCTTGTATAAGGGAATTATTGCACTCTATCTCCAAGATTCAAGCATATTCTTCACCCTAAAAATGATGTTAAACAAACTTTTTAACCACTCCAATCCTATCTCGCTAGTGCTCTTTACAAAAATCTACCAAAATCTCATCTGGCCCATTCACCATACCCCTATGTATCCTATGAATATCCCCCTTTACCTTATCCACCTTAATATGCCTATTATAACCATAACTGTGACACCCCTATGAGTTCTCCAATTTACCCAACATGAAACCTTTGTCTCCTCCGTCATTCAAAAGTCTATGAAAATAAGATTGCTACCTCTTCCTAATACATGCATCCTCAACCAACACTCCGAGATCCCTCCTTGATTTACTTTACTTGGTCAAGGTCATGAGCCCTACGCTCTTTGGACTTGGCAAGCCTATACAACTTCTTATCCCCTCATTTCTCCTCTAAATCCACATACAAGCTCTCAAAAGTTGTTGTCTGAGCCACCGTAACTTCTAACATAGCCTCTCGCCTAGCTAACTTATAATCCTCCTTATTCATCTGCTTTTTCTCATCATCCTTATTTACAACCAACTTAGAATAGGCCACTTTCTTAGTGTCCACCTTATTTTTAAATGTCTTTTCACCATCACTCCCCTTGGTGCCTGTTAGATCGACCTCTCGAGATAATGTGATCCAATAATATTCTTGGAAATAGAATTCTCATATCTCATTTTCAAGGAGAAAATCTCTTGGGTTGCTTTGTAATTAAGATTTTCCAATAGTTAGTAGTCCAACCTCTTCTATTTAAGAGATAGAAGAATAAGGAAAATATATACTTTTTTTTCAACCATCTCTAGTTATTTGATCTAATTTATTCAAACATTGTATTCTCTTGAGGTTTACTATGTATTCAAAAAGAGAAGAGATAAATACATAGTTGATGAGACATTTTTTTGAAAGTGAGAAAGATGAAAAGATTAGGAGTCATAGGCAAAAAGCTTGACTCAACCCTTGTGATTTGTTTTGATTTAAAAAAAAATAGTAGAATCCCTTTCAAGCCAAGGGATTCGAGTAAGACTTATTAGAGGTCCTATCTATTATAAATATCATGTGTCATTTCTTTCCAACACTTTCTTCACTGAATATTACTTTTTGTCTCAATAGTCGACTGTCTATTCAAGCGAGTTGATTGATAAATAAAAAAAGAGTAATTCACCCCTTTACTACTTTTAAGATTGACCTAAGAACTACAAGGTTTATACTAGTAGAACGATGTTATTTTCCATGTATGATGGCACGTCTCCATTTATTGTAGAAGACTCCTAAATTTGGTTGACCAAGGAATATAGGGAAATGTAGTCACAAGCAATAGATATAAGTCCTTTGTGATAGCAAATAGTCCTTTGTGATAACAAATTTAACCTACTCTTACTAGATTTCTTACCTCCATATTTTGTAGAGCATCCATTTATTCATAGATTACAGCACAAAGAAATGGGCACAACTTGCAAAAGAAGTTTATGCATATCATTTTTGGGTATAACATACCACCATTTATTTAATAGATTATGTAAAGGGATAGTGATATGACCAATACCCAAACTATTATAGAAAAAGTGCTAGAAATTATTAGCAAGACTGCCTGAGATAAATATATGATTATTATTATCCATATCAGGCAATTGATAGCACTGACATGTTGCAGGTTGGTGTCCAAAGATGGTGATTATTTCATTTATGGGAAGTTTGTCTCTAAGATCTCTCCATAATAAGAAGGAAACCTTAAAAGGAAGATGCCTGTCCAAATATGGGAATTGATGAGAGCAATGTTTCTCTTTTGCCTTACAATAACCGAAGAAGAAGAACAAGAAAATAATCCACTAGTATTTAATTTCTAGATAGGTTGATCAAGTAAATTTTAATGATATTTAACAGCGGTAGATAAAATCTTATCCACCAAATAAGAGGGAGCATGGCTTCTGATTATTTCTTTATTCAATTGGCCAAAAGAAAGGAACATAAAAAGTTATATTATCTAGCATGGATTCACAATTCATATGAGAAGCTAAATAGCCTATACCCGACCAATAATCCCACCAAAACTAGCAAGAACCAGAATTAATTCTCCATTGAATATGTTTCTCTTCCTCTACCTTGTTCTTTATCATGTCTTTCAAGACCAATAATTAGCCTGTAGCTCATTTTTTCATTACAGAATTTGCCCTTTGGCAATATTTTTCTTATAGAAATTTGCTTCATAGTGACTCTCTTGATCTAAATATTCACCATTTCTTGTCTTGTATAGCAAGACAAATGTCTTCAAGGTTCCTTGAACAAACTCCTCCTTCAGCATAAGGAAGGCTCAGAATTTCCAATGAAGCCCAATGATGTTTCTTCTTCTCCTTAGTCTATCCCTAAAAGAAATAGCAGTGATGCTTTTGATTTATTTAAGAGTATATTTTGTGGGAGACATAGCTGATAGAACATATATACATAGAAATTATAACACAGACGTGATGAAAGTAATTCTTCCTCCATATCTGATGTAATGACGCTTAAGGTAATTTTTCATATTTCAACTTATTTTCACTATTAGGGCTTTCCCATAGCTGCCCCATATCATTTATGAATTACTAGGACTGACATTTTAGTTACTGGCAGTTCATCTGATTTTTAGAGCCAATTTCCTATTTGGAAGTCTTCGCTGGTTTCAAATGGCTACCAAGCAAAAACTTTAGTAAAATGATTTCAGATGCAAATTCTCAATATTTTATAAACTTCAAAATATTAATTTTAGGCTAGATATACCTTTGGTTTAGAACCAATGCACCTGAGTTTATTTCGACCTATTGGTTAAAAAGTTGAAAAATCGATAATTTGGGTGTTGGATCCACATTTAGTTGAAACGACCTTGGATGGAAAATATGACTTTGAAAATGCATCCGAAATGTTGAATTTAGTGGGGTTACATACTTCATTTGAGAAAATAAGATTCCGAACGAGTCTAAAGGCATTGTTGGCAAATTAGAAAATGTTCCAAGTTTGCTGATATCTGGTTTGTTGCGGTCATACAAAGGGGACATGGTCGCACTATGGCGATAGTAGTGAGCCCTATGGAAATCACCTTTGGGTGATTACAATCCAAGTAATGGCGATAGCGATAATTCTTTGCCTGAAGGGGCTATAAATAGACCCAGTGTTGTGATTTGGGTCAATTTCTCTTCAATCATGAGAGCTAAAAACCCTAAGTGGGTATGATCTAAAAATTGAGTTTAGTATGTGACTTGGAAGCTTGTTAGCATCTTGTATCATGATAATCTGAATTAAGGTAATATTTCATTACTTTTATGAAATCCTTGGTTCTTGACCCAAAACCCGAAACTCACATTGGGATTATTTTTAGTCAAACGTTTGATTGATTTTTACTCATTTATAGAGGGTTATGATTCCTTGTTCATGTATAAACATTGGGTAGACCTTGGAAACATATTTTTCATAAGTAGGACCCACTTAGGGTTTTGGTGCTGTTTTGGACCCAAAGCACAATGGTGCAAATGAGTATCATTATTCTCGTATTGATAAGTAGATTATGATTTTGATAGTGTGATGACATTTTAGGATTGTGAAGTAAAAATGGACATTTGGTGAATGATGTAAGGTTTAGTGGTTCGACTTTGAGGTAGGCTTCTATCTACTTTTCTTCGTAAGATAATTTGTGTTATATATTACGTGTGAATGTGAATGTGAATGTGAATGTTAAGTTTGATTATCGGAAGAATAACTTAGTATTGAATAATGAAGTTTGGGGATTAGATGAGGGTTTTGACCCGTAAGTTGAATGCTTAATATCCTTGGGAAATCATACTACCATCTCCCTAGATTGAACTAATTTGTAGCTTGGATACGACATGATATTAGGTTTGGGAAGTGGTTTAAGTGTTGAAATCATGGTTAGTATGGTTGACCTTAGTTGGGCTAGTATAGTGATCTGGAAAACATAATTTGAGTAGAGTTTACTTAAATGCCCTTGTTGCTATATCAAATTCCCATTTTAGGAGTGGTTATATCTTACTTGACATCTAGAAGTTGGACTAGTTACCTTAGCCTAATTTTGGCTATAAGTTGCCTAAATATGGATATTGAGGGTTAGAAGTGGGTTCTTCCACCTTAGGATAAGACTTGTGTTAGCCTTTATGGACTTAGTTGTGGATATTAGGACAAGTTGAGACTACTGAGCCTCTAGAATAAGTTTACTTAGTGTCTTGGTAAATCGTGATGACTTTCCCCAGATTATGATTAATGGCCTATTGAAATGATATTCATCTTAGATATGATATTTGGCCTATAGACATAATAATTCTTATAGATTGTAATGCCCTAAGACTATCCCTAGACGTCACACGGTGCTTAGAACCACAAGTGATCCTAAGATAACGTATGACACTGGCATAACTTATGAGAAATGGAATAAAATACATAAAATGGGAAACAATAAGTGGAAAAGATGTCATTAGTTGAACTTGTTCAATACAAAGAAGTCTTAGAGCATTTACATCACTGGATTATACAAAAGAAAGCAGAAACTGAATACATCAATTCTGACTGAATATCTATAAAGCCTTTACTAATACTGACTATAGGTAGCCGAGACATGACCCCCAACTGCCCTAATCAATATAATTGAATAAAACATATGATACTGGAACTATAGTTGACTCGAGTCCTCGAATCAAAAGAACTCATCACCTACTGGATGGAAGATACAAAATATTTAATAGTGAAGTAAGGGCTATAGTTGGTATCTACATAATGAAGGGATGTAGTCATAGACACATATATGTGGTTAGGAATGTACTGATATGCGGGGGTGAATGCAATAAGTAAAACAATAACTAAGTGTACATTTAAACTTTCAAATAAAGTATGCTAAATGTAAATGACTCACCTTGATCTTGAAGTAAACAAAAGACTACGAGATCATAAACATAAATAATGAAACATAAGAATAAGCTTTGTGATCCATAACTCTTAATTTCTAAAAGCTTTACTTTTATTCCTTCTTATGGGAGATTCTTCTAACCGATATAAACTAGGTAAGCTACCATGGAGTCCAACGTCTTACCTATGTTGGGGAGATTTGTCCTATCTTTACCATCGGAATAGAACCTTAAGTGATCACTGAACTTCATCAATATTGGGAAAAAGCATAACCTACGATGGCTCATAGTTTTTAGGAATTTAGGATACGCTCATCCATATTCCCTTCTCGGTGCTAAATACTACTCTCAGAATACTTATATGCTCATACTTTAATAAATCCACCTTAAAATAGCATAAGAGTTTAGAGACTAAAAACTAGTTATACTTCTCTTTACTTTAAATCATAATCAAGATGAACAAATTATGGATTTCATTTCTTATCATTAGATCAAAAGATCAAACTTTCTTGAATCATGCTATATTGCATATGAATGGAACTTTAAAAGCTTAAACTTCCTTGTAAACTTAATATCTTGTTCTTAAATCTTGAAATTCATGCATTATTTCATAGAGGCTTTATATCAAAATACCATTCTCAATGCTAAAATCAGAATCTTTCACCAATTTATCAACTTTCAAGAGATGATAACAAAAATCATGTCATAATAGTAATCTTGTAAGTCAAAACATGAATAAAAGTAAAATCTTGTGTAAATTAAACTTCAAATCGCATGATAATATTATAATACAAGAATATGGGAATTCGGGTACGAGCCCTAATTGAAAACACATAAAATCAATTTTAAATTCAAACTTATGCTACAAGTATGAAAGATTATCCTTGCTCAAAACTCCACATACCTGAGTATTTTTATTTCTTTAAGGAATAGTGGAATTTGAATCCTTGAAAGTTGAACTTTGGGAAGAAACCGTAATTTTTTTCTCTTGAGAGTGGAGAGGATTATGAGCATTTAAAGCTAATTAGTAATGAAGAATAATGCTTATTGGATAATTTAAGTCATAGGTGAGGATTTTGAGGTGTTTATAAGAATAAAATACCCCTAAAAAACCAACAAAAACGTAGGAATTTCCTCAACTAACGACTAGGTTGACAAGACGTCAACTTGGTGCTATCCCATCATCCTAGTCGTCAATTATAAATGGATTTTTCTTCTTTTTTGGTTAAGGTTGATGACTAGGGTTAAATTCTCGTCACCTATTCGACGGCTCATCAACTTAGTTGTCACCTAATTGACAACTCATAAACTTAGTCGTCACTTTCTAACAGTTAGACACTCTGAAGTAAAATGAGCATAACTTTCTACTATGATATCAGATTAAGGTAAAACCAGTTGCGATGGAAAGAAGACTCAAGATATTTTTTAGGCCATGAAACTCATTGAATACTAGTATTAATAGTCATTGAAAGTTGACCCAAGTTGAAATTTTTCCTAAAACTTAATCGATAGAAAAGTTCTCAACTCGAATTTGGTCTAAGTGCTTCCTATGTCCCTGATTCGCATTGAAAATACTTTAAACATAAGGTTAAAGGTCATAAAAATTAATTATAGCTTGAGATAGTCACTTTGAGGTCTTTAAGCATATGACATATAGTTGAAAACTTATCTAGGAGCTTGTGGGGTATTAAATACCTCATAATTATGAGTTATGCTTCATTAATGCATTATGCCTCCTAGAAGTGAGATATCTTCTATATGTGAGGTGATTATAGATATGCTTAATAGATTATAGAGATATTATGCCTTGCGAATATACTATTGCTTATATATATGATGATTTATATATATGTTTATTGATATGAGTTCCAAACACGTATGTTAGCCTAAGGCCGTGATATTGATGTTGTAATAATTACGGATACATTATTAGGCCAAAGGTCGAGTTATGGTATGATTTGGATATCCAGGAAGGAATTAACCTTGTAAAGGATATGGTTGTAGTTTATGAATATATACACACACACATACATCTCTGGTATGGAATAGAGGAAAATATGGTATGATGTTTATGATTTAAATAGTTGAATACTGGTGATGACATGCATAGACTTGGTACATTCATGATAATTATATAGGTAAATAATGTGATTCTACTTAAAATATGATATTATGACTATTTTTTTAAATAAGAGTTAAAAACCCACTTTGCATCTTAAAAACAAATTTCTTTACAATGATAACCTCCAAGATTAATGGATAATCCATATGTATAAAGAGGTTAATAATGATGATTTAAGGATTTGATTGAGTTAGATTTTGATCCACGAATTGAGACTATTATTTACTACGGTTGTTAGATATTTCTACCATTTCTACACTTTATAATGATTTAGTCTCAGAGATCATTTTGGGTAATGGATTTATGAACTTACACTCTTTTTAGCCATGGCTTGCATCCATCTACATATTATATATACACTTATTGACAATGTGATATTGATGATGAATGATGAATTATGCACATGTACTCTACCTTGTTTTTCTTTTCATGATCATTCACTTTAGCCCTCATGGGGCTTGTTCTTTACTTTAGCCCTTGTGGGTCTTGCAATTGCAATTTACTTTAGCCTTCATTGGGATCACTCTCATATGATAATGCCCGACAAGGTCGGTAGATATCATGGTGATACGATGATACCCGGTAAGATCAAAGAGTATTATGATGATACTCAAAAAGGCCAGAGGACATAATGATTTTATGATACCTATCAAGGACGAAGGATATTATGATGATGTAATGATACCCAAAAAGGTCGGAGAGTAATTATATTGATGTGCCTATGTGTACATTTAACAGTTTGAGTTCGGCTAGCCCTATGTATGCAAAATATATATACACCCCCCCGAAAAGGCCAGAGAATAATTATGATGAAGATGATGATGGTTATGACAGTGATGATTATCACGTTGGTATTATGATATTGTGAATCTGTTGTATTCATACTTGCATGCACATCGCCTATCATAAGTATAAGCCTATGTCTATCAACTAGTATGGGAGGGTTGCATAGATATGTGTGATGACTATGCCTATGTTATTGTATGTTTATTGAACCTTCCAAGCCTGGGGCGGTGGGGCCATGCATAGTCTCGGCTAGGTATTTAGTTGTCTGAAATAGCCACTTACTCGCGCTGTTATTTATATTATTATTATCATTGTTATGGTCATTATCATTCCTTCTGTAAAAACTATTTTTTTAATGAAATATCTGAAATTTATAATTTTGTATGATTTGGTTGCTTTATCCCTTCCCGTAGTTGCATTATGGAATTTGTGGGGGTATGGAGGTGATTGACATGATTCTCGATGCATTTTGATACCATTTATATGATATTGTGCTTTTTGATGACTCTGAGAGCCTTATTTGGACTTATGTGGATATCTTTTAATTTGCACGATGGATGACTGAACAAAATGTGCCAGCAGCTCTGGAATATCACTTTTAAATTAGGTAGATCTTTGGTTCGGGTCCCGATGCACCCGAGCTCATTTTGACCTTTTTGTCAGAAAGTTGAAAAAATTAGAAATATGAGTATGAGACCCACATTTGGTCAAAAACCTCACATGGAAATTCTGACTTTGCCAGCAGATCCAGAGTATCAATATTAGGGTGGTAACATGTTTAGTGTAATATTATGGCTTTTAAATCTTATTTCAACCCTCAATTTAGAAAATTATGATTTCGAATTTTGGGGATTAACTTTATGAAGATGATGCTTTTTCAAAAATTTGATATCACCATTGAGTCAGGAGCGTTAAATTTAGTGTGGTTACATAGTTTTTTTGAGTATATTGGACTCCAAATGAATTTCGGACACCCTGTCAAAGTCCAAATTGGACTTAAAATAATTTTGTTTTTCTATCTATACCCGATAAAGAAAATCTGCACTATTAATAGCATTTTTTGGGCCCATTTTGCTCATTTTTATCTTTTCTTTCGAGAGTTAAACACTAAAATAGCATTGAAGCTTAAAAGTATAGCTTGTGGGAGCTTGGGAAGCTAGATTAACATCTATTTCTTGATTATCTTATGGATTTAAGGTAAAAATTCACCCTTTTTTTAGTAATTTCATGATTAATATCTCAAAACCCAAAAATCTTAGAGCTTGATTTTAAATCCCAATTTTTCTTCTTTTCACTTAAAGAATATTTTTATCTTATAATTACTAGTTTTCATCATTTTAACCTTCAAAACATCTCCGATTCTTGATCTTAACTCAAATTTCAAAGATTTTACTTGATAAAGCTCAAAAATAGTTTTTCTTTCATCTAAACCTCATTTTTGACTCGATTTGACTTGGAGTTTCAGCTGTAGATTTCTAAAAATATGGAAAATATATTTTTGAAGAAAAGTTATGATTTTTTCCTTGTTTTTAAAAAATCCATTCTGAGGGTCCGTTTTGATCCCAAACCAAAAGTAGTTAATATGAGTGTTGTTGGTTTTGTTTTGATGTGTAGATTCCATATTTGATATTTTTAGAAGAGTTCAGGATTCGTGGAAAGTAAAGTCATGGGTTCGAAGTCTAGCTGATTGGTTTGGGCTTTTGAGTTAGGTTATGGCTTAACTCTTTTAGACTGGGCTGGGTAGTAAATGATGATACAAAATGTATGTTAAGGATGAAAACTAATCATGAAAAATAGATATCTATGTGTTGTGCCTGTGTGGGGGCCTATATGTGATGTAATTATCAAAATTGAGATATTATCTGATAATAGTTGTGTGGGGTCCTATGTGATATTGATATCCTTGAATACATGTGAATATATACTGTGTTGTTAAAATGCTTAATGTGGTACCATTGGTCTATTTTTATTATATTCATACTTTATTGGCATATGAGACCTATGAAAATTCATAGATAAAACAAAAATAATGAGTGGATATTTGCTCACATGGTTATGGAAATGTATCATGTGGTTGGTTGTGGAAATACTCAGTATGATTGGTTGTGAGTATTACATCCTCATATAATCCTCATTCATGAAACATTGGCAACATTATGGAAACACCTGAGTAATAGTGGCAACACATTTTTAAAAACCTTTACCGAGGGATGTGCCGGGAAGAGATATTGTAACACCTTATAAAACCTTTTTTGAGGGATGTTATAGAAAGGAAATATGAGATGTGGATTGTAACAAGTTGACAAACCCCCCATGGATCCTGTGCTAGGAGGCTTGCCCCCGTAGGTTTATACGAGGATTTTGCGATAATTTTGGAAGTTGTGCAATGATATCATGCATCATCATCATATACATTGCACTTACTTTATTGTGTTACGTTGTGTTGTATTTCCATAATACTTATCATCTATGTATTTGTTGTATCTTCCTTTACCTGTAGTTGATAATCTTTATATATGATACAAGAATAATCACGGAGATGAACTTATGAGAGTGCATGTTGAACCCGAGACTTCAAGTGTCCAAGTGAAGTGAAAAGGAACACCATATCACACACCAAGAACCGTCTATACACTACACTCCATAGGAACCTTTTGTCTTTCCTTCATTAAGGGCTTTTGAGACATTTCACTTATGTTTGTAATAAGTCTATAAATAGACTAGTTTTAGGTCTTTAGTTCCTTAGTTGTTTATTGATATTGAAAGTTGGTAATACTTGAACAAAAATCTCTCTAGTGTGAGGAGTGTACCATCTTAGTTTAGGGCTTGGAAAAGCCACCAAATACGAAATGAGGGTGATGCTAGGGTGGAATCGCTAGTATTGCCAAACATTGTTAGAAACCTTGGTGCTTGAGTGGTTCACACCCTCTTGTGTCATTGTAAGAGTGTTGGTGTTTCCTATTACAAGTATTAAGGGTCTTAGTGTGTGACATACACTTAGGTTCTTAGTTCTTGTGAGAGTTAATGTCTCACTTCCTATCCTCACACTTCTTGTAATCGTGTTTGTGTTCTTGTTCTAGTAAAGCCATGTATTATTTTTATCTTGTTGTTGTTTTTTTCTTATCATATCGTATTCATCTTGTTGTTGGGTTTTTTTGGTGTAAAGTATACCTTGTATCATCTCGTTCTTGTGGTATTATTATTCGCCGAGACTTGTTCCCCTTTTGGTCCTCAGTTTGTCTTATGTTTTGTATCTTGTTTCCATGTTATGGTTAATATCGTTATCATTTGGTATCATAGCTAAGGCTGGTTGTGTTTCTACACTACCAATCTTGGGCTCTCTAAGTCGAAAAACAAAAAAAAATTAAGTGTTGAAAATCTAAAAATTCCAAAAAAAAGCAAATCTCTCTATTCTTGTTGTCTTGTTGTTGTTTTGGGCCGAGATTTGTCTCTAGATTTAGGTGTGTTTTTGTTGTCTTAGTAGTTTCTTGTGTTAGATTTTTGTTCACTAACACCCATTGAGTCTAAAGTCCAAGATTTGAGCTCTTGTCTAAGTGTTGTTGAAGGGTGGACAACTAAGAGGTTGTCATTGTTCATATTCTTCTTGTTGTTGTTCATATTGTTCTTGAAGTGGTGTTCAACAAAAGGAGTTGTTTGATTTTGAAAAGATAAGATAGAGACAAGGTTTTGTGTTTGTCTTGGGAATACTTTCAGGACAACACCAAAGTGGTAAAGAAACAAAGGGCATCCAAAAAGCTTAGTTACTAAAAAGGTGACAAACACTTTTCAAGAAGAGCCAAAAGAGGAAAGAGACAAGGTTACTACAAAGAGGTGTTTTGCCAAATTAGTACAAGTTGGTGAAAATTTGACCGAAGCCTTTGACTCTTGAAAATAGAGTCCAAAGCCTTTTCTACCTACACCACAACCAAAAATTCATTATAAAGGAGAGAGATTGAACAACTCAAGTTTGAAAACCATCATACTTCAACTAGAAAAACAATACCAGTATAATTTATGTGGTATTGTTGTTTGCGGTACAAAACTTGAACCTTTGTTGGTGTTGTTGTGTGTGACATTTTGGGACTGTTTTCGTATCCTTTGTTGTCTGTTTTTGTGATATTGTGGACTGTTTTAGAGCAATGAAACCCGAGACCTTATCCCCTCAACCCACGGTGGACCACAATGCTATAAGTACCATTTTGGCCCTCCTTGATGCTATGTCCCGAGACCTTGCTAAGGCGAATGCGGATCTTGAAAAAATTGGCTCGTATGTGGTAACTATGAGTGAGAGGTTGGATCAAATGGAGAGTCGAAGGAACTCTTCTGCTTTTACTCCCGACACTTTACTTCCAATGACCAATCCTCCAAGACCATCACCTAATATTGCAAATAGCCCTCAAAACCGCGACATAACAAGGCCCATTTCCCCATAATTTGATCAAGTCCAACAAGGACTTGGACGCCAAATGCCTACACTAAAACCGAACCCTCCCATCCAAGATCCACATAACCAAATGCGTCAACTTTCACCAATTCAAATTCCTTCCTTCCAAGATCCACAACCGAATCTCCGCTTCACTAAACCAACCCTCTTGACCGAAGCTCCACTTTACCAAAATTGATATATCCATGTAGAGGAGAATGGTAGAAAGGAACATGAAGGATATAGGGTCTACGACAATACTTGTATGATGGTAGGAAACTTGAATCAGGTGAGATTGAAGGTAAATCTTAAGATAGAGAGGAAGCCAAGATTCAAAATAAAGATGTCGGTCAATACTTATTGTTATTGATCTTGCGGGTTCTCCATGTTTTGTGGACTATTTTGAGTGGCTTCCTTTAAGTGGATAATTAAGTGAAGTAAAGCCGTGAATTTGTTGGCAAATTCCTCTCAAAATGGAGAGGATGATACAAGAATAATCACGGAGATGAACTTATGAGAGTGTGCGTCAAACCTGAGACTTAAAGTGTGCAAGTTAAGTACATAGGAACACCATATCACACACCAAGAACCGACTATACGCTACACTCCATAGGCACCTTTTGTCTTTCCTTCATTAAGGGCTTTTGGGACATTTCACTTAGATTTGTAATAAGTCTATAAATAGACTGGTTTTAGATCTTTAGTTCTTTAGTTATTTATTGATATTGAAAGTTGTAACACTTGAAACAAACTCTCTCTAGTGTGAGGAGTGTAACACCTTAGTTTAGGGCTTGGAAAATCCACCAAATCCAAAATGAGGGTGATGCTAGGGTGGAATCGCTAGTATTGCCAAACATTGTTAGAAACCTTGGTGCTTGAGTGGTTCACACCCTTTTGTGTCATTGTAAGAGTGTTGGTGTTGCCTATTACAAGTATTAAGAGTCTTAGTATGTGACATACACTTAGATTCTTAGTTATTGTGAGAGTTGATGTCTCACTTTCTATCCTTCCACTTCTTGTAATCGTGTTTGTGTTCTTGTTCTATTAAAGCTGTGTATTATTTTTATCTTTTTTTGTTGTCTTATCATCTCATGTTCATCTTGTTTTTGGTGTAAAGTACACCTTGTATCATCTCGTTATTATGGTATTATTGTTCGCTGTGACTTGTTCTCCTTTTGGTCCTCGGTTTGTCTTATGTTTTATGTGTTGTTTTCATGTTGTGGGTTAATTCTGTTATCAATATACATGTTCTACTCATATGTGATATAATACGTACTTGTGTCCTTTGTTGTATGATGTTACAATATATGTGATATATTAAAACTGGTCGTGCAAGCAATATAGGCTATAATTATAGGACATTTTCTAATTGTAGGTGATGTGCCCTTAGTTTGTATTTTGTATTCTTTATTTAATACTTTTCTTGGTCGGCCTATGATACCTATTGCGAACAAGTGGACTTACTCATGCCTTATGCTCCCTTTCAGTGCAGGTCCTATCCCGAGTGCGCTTGAACTTGCTTGACTAAAGCGATTGTTGTAGCTTCTGGTGTAGCGGTTGGATATTCATGCATTCAGAGTTACCTCTATCTTTCTATATTAGTTATGTCCTTATTAGTGATTAGAGAAAGATATTTTCCTTTGTGTTTATTTTTCTGATGTATTTGACTTTGAAATTGTATTAGTAGTTCTTATATTGTTGACACTAGGTTTTGGGATTTGTGGATGCATGTATTGATTTTATTCTTTCTGCTTTTATTATATCTATGTGGTTTGGCTTCATTCTAGAATCCTTACCTTGGGGGAATTTCAGTCTTTTCCTCGTGTATATCAGTTTAGGTGAGAGGCTTACTTGTCAAGGTTCATCGTGACAAGTTTCATTATGAACTATAATTTTTTGGGTCTTGAAAAATTGGTATCAAAGCCAGGTTAAATTGGTCTTAATGGTATAAGGCCGAGATGGCTAATTGAGTTTTGCGAATCGATACATAAATGTTCGTATCTATCTTTGAGAGGCTATAAGATGTCTTTAGGAAACTTCCTTTATTTTATTCCTTATCATTTGAAATTCTTTCATACCTTGTGTTATGAGCTTTGTTTCATTTTTTTTGCATGGATGGTGTTTCTTATATGACTTATCATTTGAGAGTATTGCTAGAGTTAGGAGAAGGTCACTTGTGAGTTGTAGACCCTGTGATTGTCTCGAGATGACTAGGGATTAGTTTCACTGAGGCTTTCCTAGAGATATTTGTGCCTTTTAGTTTGATAGATCATATGCGGGAAGAGATTGATCATTTGGAGTGGGGCTCCATGACAATTGCCCTATTCAGATATTTCTATGATAGCATTTCCACTGAGCCTAAGAAGATTCAAAAGTTTGTGAAGGACTTGGATGTCTCCCTCTAGTTGGCTATATCTTAGATTGTTGTTCTTGGGCCTTTATTTCAAAGTATTATGGATCATGCTAAGATGACAGAAGGTATTTTCTGAGTATCTCAGGGTGATGCTAAGAAGGTGCATCATTTTGGTGAGTTCAGAGTTCAGTTTCCTCGTGGTAGAGATTCTATAGGTTCTCCTGGATATCAGTGTAGGCTACTACATGCGACCTTACAGAGTTTAGGTGTTAGATATTCTAGTTCAGTAGATTAGAGTGGACATTCGGGCTTAGATGTCTTTTCTCCTGTTGAGACTGATCATATAGGTTGCTATGTATGTGATGGGATTAGCCATGTGGCCTGGGATTATCCCTATTGGGTGGTCCGAGCTACTCCTATTCTAGTTGTGAGAGGAAAAGGTAGTAGAGCTCGTGGGGGTGGTCGTGGGGCCACTCAGGAAGTTAGTAGTGGTGGGTCCACCTAGGCAGTTGGTAGTCATGGGCAGTGCTACGCTATACCAACTAGACCTAAGGAAGAGGCTTACGATATTGTGATTACGGGTTTTGTCCCTATTTTTTTCAAACCTGCGTCTATATTATTTGACCCTGGATTGACTTTCTCCTACGTGTCTGTATATTTTTATCTGGGCTTTGATTTTGTTAGTGAGAATGTTGCCATGCCTATTTGTGTATCTACCCTGATAGGTGATTATTTATTTGTGGATCAGGTGCACCGATCTTGTGTAGTGACTTTTGCTGGGCATGAGACTTTGGTAGACTTGCTTGTGTTAGATATGGTCGATAGTGGATCGGGTGCACTGATCTTGTGTTGTGACTTTTGCCGGTCGTAAGACTTTGGCAGACTTGCTTGTGTTAGATATGGTCGATTTTGATGTTATTTAGGGTATGGATTGGTTGACTCCTTATCATGCTGTCTTACATTATTTTGCTAAGATTGTGACATTAGATTCACCAAGTGTGCCAAGGATAGCTTGGAAGGGTGCACTTCATTCAGGTCCTAAGAGGATTATATCTTTTGTTCAGGATCGTTGGTGTCGCCCAATACTAACTCCAACTAGAAGTATGCTGTAGTCGATTACAAATATAATAACCCAACTAGGTGGGGTCAAGCCAATAAGGAAATCATGAATAATTGCTTGACTTGATATAATCCAAAAGAAGTACAGGAAAGTAAAAAGGGTGGGGGAGGGGGGGGGGATTTTAGTATCAATCGCAAGTAGTAAACGAATCTTGAGAGTTCGAGTTGTAGACAATAGAAGACAAACACTATTTGTATTCCCCCTGGCTTCGTAATTTTGAAAATTTCTTGTGTTCAATCCACCTATTCTATTATTCTGCATGCAAAGTCTACAAGATATGTATTATCAGTCACCTTTTGGATGTGAGGATAAATATCATGCTTTACCGGTTAAGTCTCAAGGCGTCGCTTTGTTTCTCCTTGCTATGATTTCAATTCGCTACTCCTTTTGGGGAAAAGTGATTAGATGAGATGCTAGGGACTAAAAAATATGGGTGAATCTCAAATCACTGTCTTAATCTTCTTTTCCCAATCACAAACTCCCTTTCGGGAATGGGTGCAAATACATTCTATCTCAAGCGTCTACAACTGCTATGAGATTAATTATTGCAAAGAAGATTAAGATGCATGGATAACCCCTAGAATAGATGAATATCACACTTCCTTTACATAGCTAATCCTCCAGGGTTCCCACAACCTTAGTCAAGGAGATTAGTCACTCATGTTTATGCAAGAATCTATGATTATCAATAAATAACACATGCAATTAATTGTACAAGAATAAGATGAATAAACTCCAAAGTCTTGAGTTGAATAAAAACCCAAAATCTCAAGAATAATTGTAAAAGAATGTAAAGTATTATAAGAATGTGTAAAGAGTGCGTAACCTAATAAAAGATAAACCCAAGGGTGTCCATAGTGTCTCAAAATAACATAGAAATCCCAATAAAAATAGTAAAGGTATAGTTATGTCAACACTCGGTACAACTCGATCTTCAACACATACAGGAATCATATGAGTCATACCAAGACCTCTCGTATCAATTCCAATTATGATCTCCCAAGGCTTCAACTCTCTGTTCAACATACAACTTTTGCTTATGAGTCATACATGAGTATATGTCTTATGTACTTCACTCGTATCCACCTGGGACTTTTGTCTTTCCATGCTTTTGACACTATTTTGTGTACGACTTCCCTATACAAGTTGTACTCAGAATTACAACTTGTATACTTCTGAGACTCTAACTTTGGATTGTAGCTTTAGATTTTTTTATGCTTACTACTTCTCCATATGACTCGTATCCTTGATTACAACTTAGATGCTCCAGTTGTAACTTGTCCATACTAAGTTACTCAGCTTGGGTTTAGGTTTTGTTATATGTACGATTCAGCATATGAGTCGTATCGACTGTAGATGACTCGTATCTTGATCAGAGTTGGTATTTTCCAGGTCTTTTTCTTTTCTTTTAATTCCAACAGTATTGTGGACCTGTTTCACTTGCAATATACACCCAAGTGCATCATATCTACCACAATAACCTAAGTTCATGCATGATTTGCGGTTTAAAGCATCTAAAGTGATGTGTTTCCATGATACATCAAAACCCTCAACTTAGACTTTTTCATGTCCTCAAGCAAGCAAAACCAAACATTATTTTAAGATACAGAGACGATGCTTAAATAGGAAGACCTTAGGCTACCCATGGCATTGATTTTGAATTCGATTTCGATCATATTACTCCCCTCCTTTTAAATTTTAAGGACTCAAACTGCATATCATGATTTAGAACACGTAGAAACACGAAGGAATCCAAAGATGGCATTACATTCACAATATACAAATGGAATATAAACAAATTAAATTTACCAAATAATCTAGCAACTAAGCAACATAAATCAAATGCACTCACAGTCAAAGAAATCCCCTCCACTCTCAATTTGAATAAATCAATCTATTCAGGAATATGACGAATGACTCTCTCTCACCCAAAGAGGTATCACCAGTGAATATACAATGCCATAAAGTTTTTCTTATGCACTTTTCCTAAATTTTCAGATAGTCACAGTAAGATCATTATAGGACTTTCTTAGTTTGTAACGTAGGCTTGGGGTTGTTATGATATCTTTTGGGATTGATTTAATGACTAAGTCTCTTGGACATTATTAATTTCTCGGGGTCCACTTATTTTTTCCACTGTTTCTTTATTTCTCTTCTTATATCTCCATTTTTATTTTAAACACATTTAAATTGGACTAGGTATGGTTTTCTCACTTTGGTTTTTCTTTTCTTTTTCTTTTTTCTTTTCATTGCAACTTTTCTTTCTTTTATTTTCACACCTGTCCTATTTTAAACTATTTTTATTCTACCCAACTTTCTTCATTCTAGTTTTCTCCTGTACAGCCCTATAATAGCCACTCTCAACTTAGGCTACTTGCTTGAGTTGAGGTGCATAGTATCCAAAAAAGGACAAGGGCCAAAACAAGTTCATTGTAAGGGAAGCCATTAGGTGAAATTGGTGTAAGAAACTAAATTGGTCTATTAAGGCTCAAATATTTGGATCAAAGGGATTCATTCATTTTGATTAGGACAATTAGGCTCATGTGGACTCATAACTAAAAGGGCCTATGATCACTTACTACCTAACTATCTTTGACCTAGGTAAAAGCAACCGAGCAAGTTCTAGATTCCAACACACTAGGAAATCAGTATACCTCAGAGACACCTGTACATGGATACATTACTAAGTACTACTCATCAATCTATGGAATTGTTTATCCCTAATTATTCTATCCCTAATCCTAATGCCATTTACAGATAATTTCATTTAACATAGATTTTTAGAATAATCTCCAAATCAACAGTGTTTTCAAATTCACATATCAATATCAAAATCGAAATTTCATTAAACATGAATTTTTCAAAATCCCTCAAAAATCATAATCAAAACAATCTGCTGTCATAGGTGCTGATTTTCTCACTATCTCAGCTGTCAGCATCAAACCTACAATTCATAACAGATTTTCAGCTTTTAGCTTTATATACTTTTCAGCTACTCCCAGATATTTGAAATAACCCCCACCCCAACTGAAAACCATTGCACTTCCCTCAGTGTAAAAGAAAAAATAAATAAAGTAAGGATGTAAGGTCATACGTGGGTGCTCAAGGCACCAACTCATCAACGCGTGGGCCCTTACATCTGGTACCACTTTATTCATCTACCATCCCATTAGTTGGGATTGCATCAACATCAATAGTTGGGGGTATAAAATCTACCCCCTCAACATCAACAACTGGTGATCTCAATCCACCTTGGCCATCTCATGAACCCGTGTCTCTGGTCTAGCTCATCCTTAATGCTCTCAGCTTTGTCCTTCTTCTTATCTTCCTTTTCTTCTTTCATATTTCTCTTTTGTTCTTTTTTCTCTCTTTCTTGATCTCCTCAATTGGTGTATCTACCGGGTTTGGGATCACCAAAATATTTGGCACATAAACTGTCGATACGATAGTCTCAATAATGGGCTCTAAAATAACCGGTCTATTATACAATTCAGTGACCATTCTCTTACTCTCTGAAACCTGAGATTTTACCTCAACTATTTCGGGCGTATGCGCACTACTAAGTTATCTAGTAATCCTCCAGTCAAAAGAATCGAGTTGTCCTTAGACTCGTTTGTCCTGGTTGGCCAACTGTGTATCGAGATAGGGCCTCACACCCCTTCTATATATCTAACCTTATCCTCCAATATGGCTAATATAGTCATAACCTTTGTCCATAAAGCTTGTGTAATCATCATAAGACTAGAAGGCATACCTCAGGGTATGGGTGGCATAGACTGTACTGGTGGTGGGGAACTAGAAGTACCTGATGCATTTGTGTATGAAGTCTCTATTTGTGCTCCTGTCTTAACTGCCTTAGTAGTATAAGCATGTCTTCCATAAGAGAACATCTCTGCCATCAAATTCATTACTTGCCGTGCCTTCCAGGCCAACAATGACTTCTCACCCCGAAGAACTCCCACATCAAGACATATCTATGTAATCATACAAGGGTAAGCCAACAACATCTTGTTAACCCTAACCATATGATACCACATCTCTCAGGATAAGAACATCGCTACATCAAACTCGTAGCTTGCTATCATAGCAGCCCAAACCAGGCTCAGTACATAATCTCCTATAGTTGGACATAGCTGGTGTCGGGCAAATGTCCACCATGATTTACTATTGAAGTTGAGATAATGCTTCTTGATTTCTGCGAGACCACCCCGGGGCCTCCTAAACCCTAAACAACATTTTGACCTTTCAAAGAAATCTACTCCACAATCCACCTAAAGAACTCCATTTTCTTATTCAAACCCAGCATTCTTCGAGTAATCTTTCTCATTTTTTCCCATCCAGTATTCTATTTCCCTAGTGTTTATCAGAGATTGATACTTTGGTCCAAATAAAAATATCCAAATAGTACATGGGGAAATGTCTTCTCGGACTCCCGATAGTCATCACTTTTTGCTCTGGATATTGCACCCTTTTTGTCTTGCCACTCAAAATATGGACCAATCCACTGTTGAATGTCTCCTGCATTTTGGTATGCCCCCATCATTCAATGATTGGTACCAGGGTAGTGGTCAGTGCAAGTGGGGGGTCCTAAATGTCTTTGCAATATACACATGCTTAGAACTTACTTCTTTAAAACTAGATTCAACTTTGTCATCATAATCGAAGTGTGGGGGAGTATGTGGAGAAGAAATAGTTATATTTTTTCTCCTCGAGACTCGTAGAAGTGTTTCTTATTGAGGTACCACCTTCTTTACCTTTTCCTTTTTGGGTAATTTCCCTTTTTATGTAGCTTTACTATTGTGGTTCCTTCATATAACTCACCGCTGCTAGCAGAAAAAATATTTAACTTAGAACTAGTGGATTCCGAGCTTATAGTAGGTGCCTTTTTGTTGTTCTTTTTTGAAACTTGCTTAAAAGAGGATGAATTCTTAGGAGGCATGGTTCCTGCAAATATACCATCATTAGTAAGTAAGTAAAGAAAATAAAACAAAAAGTTAAAACTAAAGTTTAGTATCCATGCTCTTGTCAGGTTATGAGTGGGGGATACAAGTCGTATTGATTGGGTACGACTCGTATAGCTGAGTCGTATCTTATACATTACATAAGAAATTGTTCACTGGTTAGCTTACAACTCCTCCTAACCAGTCGTATCAGCCAGGTATGACTTATTACCAACAGTCATAAGTAGATCAAAAATATTTATTCCAAATTTAATCCCCCAAGTCAGTACGACTATAAGAGTACGAGTCATATAGTTTGGATACGACTCTTATAGATTAGTCGTATCCATTCCAGAACCTTAAACTTGTTAGACTTCCACATTTCCAGTGGGTACGAGTCTCGTTAAGACTCCGTACCGGTCGTTACAAGTTATAAGGAGCCTTGTATCCACTACAGTATATAAGTCAAACTTTAAAGTTTGACTCCAAAGCAAATACCCAAACTACCCATGATATTACGAAGCAATATCAATCAATTTTGAACAAATAACATACAAAAATCATAACTCAAAACCCAATTTTTCCCCAACCTCCATCTTCAACCTAAAACCCAAGAGTCCCAATTCAAGCAATAGGAAATCAAAGAAAGTTAGAAAACACTTCTAGATACAAGTTTAACTTGAAATAACAAATATTTATGATTAAAAACTTCGTTGAATAGAGAGGAAAATATTTTGCATGATTTTGCATTTATTTTTCTTCAAAATCATAGTTCAATTCGTGCAAAATGGAGAATTTGAGAAAGATGGTAGTTTATTTAACTATGTTCAAGTGATATCTTTGATTTTGGAAGTTTGAAATTGAGCACAAATAGTGGTGAGTATGTTTTGGATATCGGGTACCCTATTTGGTGCCCTATTTCTATTTGAAATAAAGATCTGGGCTGGGTTGACCGACAATTCTACCGGGTAAGCATGGGTATGAGTTCTTATGGGTCATTTCTTTGACTCATATATACCTAGAACCTTACTTGGGTTCTGGATTGGGTATGACTCAAGGTGATGAGTCATACCTTAAGGGTACAACTCATTTTGAGGATCGTATCCATTCCATAAAATTTTACCTGATTCTAATTTTTCTTTCAGATCCATACGACTCCTATTCACGAGTCATATAGTCTAGATACAACTCGTAAATAGTCTGTATAACCAAAAATTTTTCAACTTCTCTGGATATTTTTTGCTCTTCTTAGTCCTGTACACTGAACAAATAAGTTACCATATATTTAAACAAGTACTAAAACATGGTTTGCCTCCCACACAACGCTTAATTTAACATCACAACACGATGTGGCTGAGTTGGATACTCCAATTTCACCAACTAGCCTCATGGGTTGCCTTTCATGCAGTGCTTGATTTAACATCGTGGCACGATGTAATTGCCTTGGTTACTCAATCTTCCCCAAGGGCAATTTCTACAACCTCATTCATGTAAGACCCCACAAAATTCTAAGCTTATTTCAGTCCTTTAAATATTGTTAAGGGGTCCCAAAATTAGAAAATTTTTAGCCAAGTATTCATACTTAGAGTTATTTTAGCCTTCGTAAGTTGGAAATCCCATTTCATGATCCTTATGACCTTAAAATATCAAGTTTTAGATTTAATCATGATCAGGAATGTCTGTAGGTCACTACGGGTGAGTTTTAGATTTTTCGGACCTCATTTGAATAGAGTTTTGATACCCAAAATAGTGGGTCGATGCGATCTCGATGTGCCGCATCGACCATGGCATTGAAAAACATTTCCCTCAGCTCTCAGTACTAATTTCCAGTGAACCAATACAAACTCGACGTGGCGCGTTGGTTATCATGTTAATACCAATAACGTGGTGCGTCGGTCTGTGCATCATTGGGGATTATTTCTTTTCATGAAAAGCCATATCAATAGGGGTATATGGGTCATTTTCCCACCTTGTTCAGTAGTAAAAACACGAAATTAATCATTCCAAGGGAAAAATTCATTCATTTATTCATCTCAAATTACTCAAGAACAAAAACCCTATGGGATCTAATATCAAATTCAAGCTTCAAGAACACTCTATCAACTTTCATGAATTCAAGCACCAAGGTATGTGAAGTGTTCATCCAAGGGTTTCCTTCCACCCTTGGAGTTCGAGAAACTATTTTAAACCACAAGTTAATTATTTTCATGAAATTCCAAGTTGGATTAAGTATATTCATGATTATAATGTTAATTGGGCTTTCAATCCATGGTTTATTACAAGTTTCATGTGGAATTAATTAATATGTGCATAGTATTATGTGAATTCAGATTAAAACCCTTGAAATTGTAAATTTGGAATTGAAATTTATGATGCCTACATATTGTTTAGAATTATGTTTATAGATTATGCCCACCAAGTGTTTGATAAATTGCTCAGGTGAATTGAATGGGGAAATCATGGCATGCTAGCATATGTAAAAACTTATATCTCCCAAGTGGTTGTTAAAATGCTTATGTGAATTGACTAATGAAAGCAAGACATATTATTATGGTCTTCTATTTATACATAAGTTCATGTACATCAAGTGTTTTACAAAATGTCTAACTAAATGCATTGCAAGTAAATAAGTATTATTATGCCTCTAAGGTCATGCCATGTTTACTTTTCGGGGGTATTTAATACCCAAAAATATAGATGTTGACCTAGAGCTTCAGTAGTAATAGTATAGTTCAGAAGTATCATGTTCAGTAGTATTTAGTCAGTACAGAATCCAGTTGAACTCAGTGAACTCAGTCCTATTCAGTCAGTTTATACAATCAGTAACAGTTTCATCCAGTCTAGTACAATTTAGAATTTAGTCTAGTGTTTATTCAGTTGGGAGTAGGATTTAGCACCGAGTGAACCCAAGGATGGGGACTCACCTCCCAGTAAATGGTGTGATCCTTAGAAGCAGTCCTTATATTCTAGAATTACATAGCCAACGTAGGTTGAGCCATCAACCTGCTAGTTGAGGGTACCATCATTCTTTTTAGAGCAACTGCTAGATGAGGCTGACTCAACACTTATCTTTACCCATGGCATGGTATAGATACCTTTCTAGCTAGGGTTATAGGTTGGACCCCAATCAGTTTAGTAAGGGGAATATCGGTTAGATGATTACTTCCCACAGTCTCAGTTTTAGTCACAGTATAGAACTCAGATCAGTTCTATAAATTCAGGACTGTTAGACGCAGTCACCTAGATCAGTATAGAACTCAGTTCAGTTCTACAGAATTAGGACTATGAAAAATAGTTATTCAATTATCAGTAACACAGTATCAGTAAACTCAGATATAAATTATTCAGTATTCAGAACTCAGTAACCAGTGTTAACATGATCTCAGTTACAATTTATATATTCATGCACATAATCCAATTTAGTTAGTCCATGATACTCAGTCAGTTATTTTTCATGCATATGAAACTATGCATATCAGCCTACCTCACTTAAATACCAGTACATTCAAAGAATTGACACATACTTTTCTTCTGTGCTCTAATGTCTTATATCATAGGTTCAGACGCACGGGCTCCTGACTATACTTACTATCCTAGACTTTCAGTAGCAGACTTAGTGGTGAGTCCTCATAGTTCAAGGATAGAGATGTTAATTCAGTATTAAGTTTATTTCAGTAGTCATAGTTAGTTGGGTGGCTTGTCCCATCAACTACTTATTCAGACAGTTAGAGGGTTTCAGACTAGAATATTTCAGATAGATATTTCAACATTTATTTTCAGTATACAGTAATTGTTTTCAGTTATAAACCTTATGGAGAATTCATCCTACCTTCCACACTTATTTCAGTTATATCATTATTACAATGTTATTATTATTATTCAATGCTCATAGTAGGAACCAGAAAGGGGCTAGCTGGTGGTCCTTTGGGATTTCTAGAACTGTGTAGTATTCGACGTACAGAATCGGGGCGTTACAAATGTAATGCCCCAAAAATTGGTCTCGAGACGTCCACAGTGCTTAAGGATACAAGTCACCTCAAGCTAACCCTTTGAGCCTGCTACTACATATAAAGCTTACTTAGAGATAGGAAATCAAATAATAGAACTAGATCTCATGAAGTCATATCTCAAGGAACTTAAAATGTATTATCTGAAGCAACAAATACTGAGAAATCTAACTATCAACTGACAATCTAGTCTGACAACGCCTCTACTACTCAAGAAACTAGAGAGCTGTTGGGACAGGTCCCCAACTGACTCATACTCAAATGAAAGAAATAAAATAACTTCTAATTAAGTTGAATGTCTAAATAATAGGTCGTCGAACCATGAGGACTCACCACGGAAGGAATGTAGACCAATGTGTTCAGAATTTACTGATGAGGCTGGGACTGGGCACCTGAACCTAGATTATGAGACAATGTAGAATACAGACGTATATGTAGATCAGTACTTGAGAATGTACTAAGTATATGGGGCTGTATGTAATATATATATATATATATAAGACAATAATATCACAAGTTTTAAATCATGCATGTCAATTGTAAATGGCTCATATAGCTTGATGAAATCCAAAATCCGAAATCATACATATTGAATAGCAAAGCATAAAAATCAAAATGAAATGAGACATTACACTTATTTCAAATGTCAATATTCTTCTCTTGTTCTCAAATCAAGTGAGCTAAGTGAAATCTTGAACATAGTCTACATAGTAAATCTGTATGTCAATTCTTTTAAATCAGTAAACTGTACTATGAATGAAGGACATCTACTTGGGAGGTTCTTCTAACTGACATGTACACCATGTGAGCATCCATGATGTCCCAAGACTAGCCCCAGTAAGGTTGGGGCTATTCTACCCTTACCATCGGAATAGAACAATCTATCTCAGTGATCACTATCTCAATTATCCACATATAGTGGAAGTAAATGTCTCAACCTACGATGGTATGTAGTTCTGGGGAATGAAACTGTAGTAACATGACCAACTCATTTCAAAATACTACTGCCAATAATATGCTAAAAACTCTCAAGAAAATTTACTTTAAAAGTAATCTCATGATTTATAAAGGAATCAATTTTGAAGTCTGTACTATTATTCTGTAAAGTGAATTTCAGTAATCTTTTGACCAAAAGGTGTTCTTTCTAAATTATTTTAAAATAGTATAAACGTGGGTTCATGTAGCACATAAATTCTCAAAACATCAATCTCAAAGAGGGTTTAATGATCCATATACCAATACTTTGGCAAAACATTTCAAAGTGCATGCTTTATATCATAAACATGCATAATTCATTTAGAAATCTGGAAATTTCAGCTTTAAGATAATAATAACACCAAACTCAGGGAATTTATCTTCTAGACATTGAAAAATATTATAATATCTTGAACAATAACATAGAGTATAAATTAATATTTCAGACTCATGGCAAAACACATAAAAATCATATCATTGTAAATTAATTCAAGTTTTGGGCACAAGAACGAAAGGAGTCTCCTTGTTCAAACCCCACATACCTTACACTTGAGTGAACTCTTAACTTTGGATTGCTATTATTGAAATTAATGAGTGCTTCTTGTATCCCTCTGAAAGGGGAATCCAAATTCCAAAAAATTATTGAAAACTTATGGTTGAATCTTGAGATATTTTGATCTTTAGGTTGAAACCCTTATGAGAGTTCTTGAGAGGTTTTGATAAAAAATGATGAATTTTGGTGTAATTGGGGATAAATTTCCTGTTAAGGAGGATAAGGGATTGGAAAATACCACATTTACCCTTAATAAGACAGAGAAGAGAAGCTGAAAAATGGGCACAAAGGATGTGGCAAGGGCGATGCCTTGCCTAGAGCCTTTGCTAAGGTAGGCGGAGTCTTGCCCAGAGCCTTAGCTAGGCTGGGCGGCGCCCCTATATAGCCTTTAGCTACTATTTTTCCAATCCAAACACGACCTTAGTCTTATCTAAAAATTTTGTAACTCACCCAAGATGTACTACGACCTTGCCTATCGCAATGCAACAAAAAAATCAAAAAACGGAGGTCGGGAAGGTCGCAAAATAATTCAACAAAGATTGGAGGTTCAAAATAAACTAAGTCTTGGTACACTTAGGTAAATTCTAAGTGTTAAGCTTTTTGTAACTCGTTTCGAAGACTCTACGACGAGAAAACTTTACGGGGTCTTACAATATCTCCCCCTTGGAAACATTCACCCTCGAATGTCATTAGATAGGTTAAGAACATAGAGAAAACCAAGGATACACATCTAAAACATATGGCTAAACTGACTATACTTCATTCTAAACTTTTGGATACTTTAAAGAATACATAAAGTTATGATAAAAATGGTTGTACAGCTGGAACTTTATTAGAAAGGGATAGAATTAAGAAATAAAGGTGCTTCGACTTGATCTGAACTTGTGGAGAAGAAGTACAAGTACTTGGATCTCATATTTTCTTCGACTTCCAAAGTAACACCCTCTATTGACTGATTTAGCCACAATATTTTGACCAAGGAAACTTCTTTGTTCCTTAGTCTCTGGACTTGGTAATCTAGGATTTCAACTGGGATCTTATCAAATGAAAGACTGTCCCAAACATCAATGCTTTTCGAAGGATCTAAAACAACAGAATCACCAATATACTTCTTAAGCAAAGAGACATGAAAGAACGGATGAATAGCTGACAACTCCGTAGGCAACTCAACTTCATAAACTACTTTCCTAACACGGCTAAGAATTCTGTAACGGCCAACATAATAGGAACTAAGTTTCCCCTTCTTACCAAACCTTTTCACCCTTTTCATGGGTGAAATTTTTAGATACACCATGTCACTAACTTCAAACTCCATATCCTTTCTCCTCACATCTGTATAGGATTTCTAACAACTCTGAGCGGTCTTCAACCTCTCCTTAATCAAGCTGACTTTATCCATGGCCTCAAATACTGCATCAGGTCCAATCACAGCAGCTTTACCCACTTTAAACCAACCTATGGGTGACCTATAATTTCTATCATACAAAGCCTCAAATGGTACCATCCAGATGCTTGAGTGATAACAATTGTTATAAGCAAACTCAATTAATGGTAGATTCTCATCCCAACTACCTTTGAACTCAAGAGCACATGCTCTCAACATATTTTCTAAAGTTTGGATGGTCCTCTCAGCCTGACCATATATCTACGGATGAAAAGTGGAACTCAAATGCACTTGGGTACCAAGACCCCTCTAAAAAGCTCTCCAAAACTGCAAAGTGAACTGAGTACCCATATCCAAAATAATAGATAAGGGAACTCTATGCAATCTGACTAACTCCTGAATATACAATCTAGCATAGTCCTCACAACCAAAATGGAATCATGATGGCGTTGAGAAACAGGTAAGCCAGTAACAAAATCCATATTCACCTCTTGCCACTTCCAAGTGGGTATACTAAAATCTTTCATCACACCACCAGGTCTTTCATGATCTACCTTAACCTAGTGGAATGTCGCACACTTTGCTACAAACTATGCTATATCCTTTTTCATACCACTCCACTAGTAGATTTCCCGTAAGTTGAGGTACATCTTGGTAGCAATGGGGTGAATAGAATATTGCACGCCATGCGCTTCAGCCATAATTCTCTACCTCAGATCATCAACACACGGAACACATAATCTACCCTACAATCTCAAATCACCATCTTCCCCTTGGGAGAAAACCTCTACCTTTTGGTCCTTAACTAACTCCTTTAGTCTGACCAAACTAGCATCTAAGTCTTGCTTTTCATTCACTTCTGAAACTAAAGAGGATTCAGAACTACTCTGTACCAAAATATTCCCCTCAGCAGAATTAAGCAGTCTAATATCCAATCTAGCCAAACGATGCACATCACGAGCTAACTCTTCCTTACCCTTCCCCACAAGAGAAACACTGCCTATAGACAACCTACTAAGGGCATCTGCCATTACATTGGCCTTGCCCGGATGATACAACACACTCATATCATAATCTTTTAAAAAATCTAGCCATCTCCTTTGGCTAAGGTTTAACTCCTTCTGAGTAAATATATACAGTAGACTTTTGTGATCAGTAAACACATCAACATGCACACCATATAGATAGTGTCTCCAGATCTTCAAAGCAAATACAATAGCAGCTAACTCAAGATTATGGGTTGGATAATTCTTTTCATGGGGCTTTAACTGTCTAGAGGCATAGGTTATAAACTTACCTCTCTGCATCAACACACAACCCAAGACAACTCTTGAGGCATTATAATACACTACATAATCATCTACACCATCCGATAAAGTCAACACAGTGGCTGAGGTAAGTCGAGTCTTCAACTCCTGAAAACTCTTCTCACAAGAATCTAACCATAGGAATTTAACTTTCTATTGGGTTAATCGAGCCATGAGAGATGCAATAGAAGATAAACCTTCAACAAAATAGCGGTAATAGCCAACTAGATCCAAGAAACTTCTAATGTCAGACAGAGAGATAGGTCTAGGCCAATTTATTATGGCCACTGTCTTTTAGGGATCCACTTTAATACCTTCGGTTGAGATGATATGACCCATAAAAGGAACTAACCTTAGCCAAAACTCACACTTTCTGAAATTGGCATATAATTAGTGATCTCTAATAGTTTGCAACACAATTCGGAGATGGTCTGCATAGTTATCCTCACTACGGGAGTACACCAGAATATCATCTATAAAAATAATGACAAACATATCAAAATACTTCTTGAACACTCGATTCATGAGGTCCATGAAAGCCACTGGAGTATTGGTTAGCCCAAATGACATGACTAGAAACTCAAAGTGATCGTAACAGGTTCAAAAGGCTGTCTTCGGGGTATCACACTTCCTTACTTTGAGTGGATGATAGCCGAATCTAAGGTCTATTTTGGAAAATTAACTTGCACCTTGTAATTGGTAAAACAGGTCATCAATTCTCAAAAGAGGATACTTATTCTTGACTGTAACTTTATTAAGATAATGATCGTCAATGCACATATGAAAAGAAACATATTTCTTTTGCATGAATAAGAGATGTGCGCCCCAAGGAGAAACACAGGTCCTTATAAAACCTTTGTCCAAAAGATATTTGAGTTGGTCTTTCAACTCCTTAAGCTCTACAGGTTCCATACGATAAGGGGGAATAGAAATAGGCTGAGTGTCAGGAAGAAGGTTAATCCGTAACTCTATCTCTCTATTAGGAGGTACCCTTGGGAAATCTTTCAAAAAAACATCAGAAAACTCATTAACAGTGTTGACTGACTGGATACTTGGAGTCTCAGACTTAGTGTCTTTAACTCTGACTAAATCATAGATACACCCTTTGGATATCATCTTTCTGGCTTTAAGATAAGAAATAAATGACTCTTGGGAGATACTGAACTTTTGGACCACTCAAAGACTGCCTCATCAGGAAACTGAAACTTAACCTCAAGGGTACAACAGTTTATAGATGCATAACAAGAGTGAAGCCAGTCCATACCCTGAAGAACCATAATAGGATACTTTTTATACACTTGCTTAGCAACAATGGACTCACCCACTTAGGTAGAAACTAGGATAGGCTCAGAGATATTTTCAGGACTCATTTCAAAATTCACAGCAAACAATGGTGTCATATAAGAAAAATATGACTTGGGTTCCAACAACACATAAACATCAAAGTGAAACACATGGAGCATACCAGTGACAACATTGGGAGAGTCCTCCTGCTCCTGGTGAGATAGTAGGGCATAAAATATGTTCTAGAACTGACCACTAGCAGTGCTAGAAAAAATGCCCTGAGAAGGGGCTGGACGGCCTACAACAGATAGGGCACTAGCAATCTGAGTTTGAGAGAGACCATCATAGTTCCCCTACCTAGCATACAGATAATCTCTAATACTGTGACCCTTCTGGCCATAACTATAACAACCCTTCTGTCCCTATAAACATCTACTTTCATGGTCTTTACCATACTTGGTGCATGAGGGATTGTTAGGAATGGTACTCACAATGTTCTGGGACCTGGACATAGTCGATCTATTTTCCTACTCCTGCCTGTCTCCGAGTGTGGGAGTACTATAGATGAAGGCACTGGCATAGATGAATGGCTGTGAAATTGAGGGCACTTCCCTCCATGTGATCTATCCTAACCATACTCATACTGCTCTGATGTACCCTTTTTTTTTCCTTAATACTGTCTCTTTCCCTTATCTTGTCCACCTCTATCTGTTATGCATGTATCATCAATCTAGACAGATCCATATCTCTATTTAACATAGAGGTCCTGCACTATTTCAACACTAAACCAGAAACTCCTATCACAAACTTACTTATACTAGTACGGGTGTCAACAATCAAGTCAGAGGCATATTTTTCTAACTAGTTGAACTTTAAGCAGTACTCCTTAATAGTCATAGATCCCTACCTTAAGTTCATAAACTACTCTATTTTCGCATCTCTTATCTCTAGCGGAAAGAACTTATCCAAGAATACATGTTGGAACACCTACCAAGTAACGGAAGCATAATTTTACCCTCTACTTTTTCTCCCTGCCACAAGCTAGTCATATGCAATATCCTTCAACCAGTAAGATGCCAACTCCACACTTTCCTCCTAAAAAACATGCATCACCTATGTGATTTTTCTTGCCTCCTCAAGATATAACTATGGGTCCTCACCTACCTTAGACCTATAGAACTCTGGTGGATTCATCCCCATAAAATCATGAATTCTAGCAACAGCTAAATCACCTCCCTACTGGTGTGGAACTAAAGCCTGATTGGCCTGAATATTTTCAATGACTGCTTGGGCTAGTACCTGAAAAGCTGCCCTAAACTTTGCATAAGACATATTTGCGTTCAAGGGATCAACTGGCTTGGGTTGGTCATTATTGTTTCTATTGACATTCACTATTTGAGAAGGCATTTTTATACAATAAAAGAGCACAAATTAATAGCCGATAGAACTAATTGTAGGCACGATAGACTCTGAAAGAAAGAAATGACTTTTTCCTAAAATATTTCATAGCCTCTTGCTTATAGATGTGGTGCACTACACACCGATGATCAAGATGCTACTTAACGCGGCTCGTTAGACACACTAGGACTCTCTAAACCTTAGGATCTGATACCAAGTTTGTAACGCCCTAAAAATAGGCCCTGACATATCACATGGTGCTTAAGGCTACAAGTAGCCTCAAGCTAACCCTTTGAGCCTGCTACTACATATAAAGCTTACTTAGAGATAGAAAATCAAACAATAGAACTAGATCTCATGACATCATATATCAAGGAACTAAAAATGTATTATCTGAAACACCAAATACTGAGAAATTTGATTATTAACTGACAATCTAGTCTGACAACGATTCTACTACACAAGAAACTAGAGATCCTTTGGGACAGGTCCCCAACTAACTTATACTCAAATAAAAGAAATATAATAACTTCTAAAAAAGGTGAATGTCTGAATAATAGGTCATCGAACCATGAGGACTCACCATTGAAGAAATGTAGACCAATGTGCTCGAAATTCACTAATGAGGCTTTGACTAGGCACCTAAATCTACATTATGAGACAATGTAGCACACAGACGTATATGTGGATCAGTAATTGAGAATGTACTGAGTGTATGGGGGTGCATACAATATTTATATATAAGACAATAATATCACATGTTTTCAAATCAAGCATGGCAATTATAAATAGCTCATATAGTTTGATGAAATCCAAAATCTAAAATCATACATAATGAATAGGAAAGCATAAAAATCGAAATGTCATGAGCCGTTACACCTATTTTAAATGTAAATATTCTTATCTTGGTCTCAAATCAAGTAAGCAAAGTGAAATTTGGAATATAGTCTACATAATAAATCTGTATATCAATTCTTTTAAATCAGTAAACTGTACTAAGAATGAGTGACATCTACTTGGGAGGTTCTTCTAACTGATATGTAAATCATGTGAAAATCCATGATGTCCCATAACTAGCTCCTGTAAGGTTAGGGTTGTTCTACCCTTGCCATCGGAATAGAACAATCCATCTCAGTGATTACATCTCAATTATCAACATATAGTGGAAGTAAATGTGTCAACCTACGGTGGCACGTTTCTCTGGGGTATGAAACCATTGTAACATGCCTGAATTGGTGCTAAATACTACTCCCACTACTATGCTAAAAAATCTCAAAAAAACCCACTTTAAAAGAAGTCTCATGATTTATAAAGGAATCAATTTCGAAGTCTGTACTATCATTTTGTAAAGTGGATTTCAGTACTCTTGTGACCAAAAGGTGTTCTTTCTAATTTATTTCAAAATAGTCTAAACATGGGTGTATGTAGCACATAAATTCTCAAAACATCAATCTCAAAGAGGGTTTAGTGACCCATATACCAATACTTTGGCAAAACATTTCAAAGTGCATGCTTTATATCATAAACATGCATAATTCATTTAGAAATTTGGAAATTTCATCTTTAAGATAATAATAACATCAAACTCGTGGAATTTATCTTCTAGACATTGAAAAATATCATAATCTCTTGAACAACAATATAGAGTATAAATTAATATTTCAGACTCATGGAAAAACACATAAAAATAGTATATCATTGTAAATTAATTCAAGTCTTGGGTACAAGAACGAAATGAGTGTTCTTTTTCAAACCCCACATACCTTACACTTGAAGATTTAAGTGAACTCTTAACTTTGGATTGCTATTCTTAAAATTAATGGATGCTTCTTGTAGCCCTTAAAAAAGGGAATTCAAATCTCAAAAAATTATTGAAATCTTACGGTTGAATCTTGAGATATTTTGATCTTTAGGTTGAAACCCTTATAAGAGTTATTAAGAGGTTTTGATGAAAAGTAATGAATTTTGTAGTCATTTGGGATAAATTTCGTGTTAAGGAGGATAAGGGATTGGAAAATACCATATTTACCCTTATTAAGACGGAGAAGAGAAGCTGAAAAATGGGCACAAAGGCTGTGGCAAGGGCAGCACCTTGCCCAAACCCTTTTCTAAGGTTGGAGGCGCTTTGCCCAGAGCCTTAGCTAGGCTGGGAAATGCCCCTTTACAACCTTTAGCTACTGTTTTGCCAACATAAACACGACCTTAGGCTCGTCTAAAAATTCCAAAACTCACCCGAGATGTACTGTGACCTTTCCCCATCGCAACACAACAAAAAATCAAGAAACGTGGGTCGGGTAGGTTGCAAAATAATTCAACGAAGATTGGAGGCTCAAAATAAACTAAGTGTTGGAACACTTAGATAAATTCTAAGTGTTAAGTTTCTTGTAACTCGTTTCAAAGACTCTAAGATGAGGAAACTTTATGGGGTCATACAACAAACTTGGTATCAGAGCCTAAGGTTCAAAAGAGTCCTAGGAAGTCCGAAAGTCATGTCTAGTAGAGTCTTGTGCATGGATGTGTAGTGCGCCACACTTATTGATAGGAGGATATGAGATGTTTTAGGAAAAGTTTTCCTGTTTTCAGTATTCATGTCGTGCGAGTAAGCATGCTACTCAAGTTAAACTCTCAGTCTAATACTTTTCTTTATTTCGTTTATAGAATATACCTCCCAAGAAGAACGGAGGAAGAACGTGAAATTAGCCAATACCTCAACCCGTCCAGGATGATTCTCTGGATGAGTATGTCTTATATGCATAATTCAAGGTTTCATTTACTACTCTTGCGAATTAAGTAGTAGCCCAGAATGAACGCCCAGCTGCCATTCCAGCCAATAAGTGGCTAATATGCTGCATCCAGGATTCAGGACTTCACCCAATTAAACCCTCTATCTTTTATCGGGTCTAAGTCAGATGAGGACCCACATGAATTTCTTGATTAGGTGCAGAAAGTCACGGATATTATAAGGGTGACAACTAGTGAGAATGCTGAGTTAGCTGTACATCAGTTGTAGGATTTGACTCACTCATGGTTAAAATAGTGGAAAGCAGAGAGGGTCGCAGTTGTAGGGCGCATAAAATAGAAGGAGTTTTCCACTGCTTTTCTTGATAGGTTTTTCCTACCGGAGTTGAGGGAAGTGAAGGTTTTGGGGTTTATAAATCTAAAGTAGGGCAATATGACATTGAAAGTTTACTCAGTTAGCTAGATATGCCCCTCATGTGGTAGCAGATAGTATATCCAAGATGAGTATTTTTGTGTCGGGTGTGTCTAACAATATGGCAAAAAGTGTAGGACTATAATACCAATTAAAAAGATAGACATATCCAAACTCATGGTCTATGCTCAGAAAATATAGGAGGCTAAGAATAAAGAGAAAGAGACGGAGAAAAAGAGAGATAGAATAGGTAGCTTAAACTTCACCCAACCTAAGAGAGTGGAAATCGTTCTTAGTTCTGCCCAAAGTCTTTAGTTCCAGCTCCGTCCTCAGCTAGTGCTCTAGTTTTGAAATTCAGAGATGAAAACAAGGATAGGGCGCCAGGACTTAAACCTTAGGGTAGTGTTAGCAGTGCCTGAACAAATCCCCTTTGTCAGAAATATGGTAGAAGCCATCAGGGTATCTGCAGAATCAGAGATTGTCCCTAGTCAGGTCCTCAGGGTCAGTATAATCATCCCCCAACTTAGTCCGATTCCCCGAATTAGTAGAGTGTCACTTCTAGTGCCACCAATGGGTAGCATCCAAATAGACTCTATGCACTTCAATCCCGACCAGATTCGAAAAGTTCACTTGATATTATCACTGGTACGTTACTTGTTTATCATTTACATGTTTATGCTTTGCTAGATTCAGGAGCTTTTTTGTCCTTTGTAACTCCTTATATAGCTGTTGACTTTAGAGTTAGTCCTAAAATTCTAGCAAGTCCTTTCTCATTTTCTATCCTAGTGGGTAAATCGATTATAGCTGAATGGGTATATTGGAACTGTCCGACTATGGTATCTCAGAAAGTCACTTTAGCAAACTTAGTAGAATTAGAGATGGCAGATTTTGATTTCATTCTCGGCATGGATTGGCTTCATTTATGCTATGCCTTAGTTGACTACAGAAATAGAATTGTCCAATTTTAGTTCCCAAATAAACCTTTCCTAGAGTGGAAAGGTAGTACCTAGCACTTAGGGGTAAGCTTGTTTCCTACCTATGGTCAAGAAAAATAATATCTGAGGGATGTGTCTATCATCTTGTCTTAGTTAAGGATTCTAATTCCGATACTCCCAGTGTTGAGTCAGTTCCAGTAGCATGTGGGTTTCCAAATGTATTTCCCGAAGATCTTCTCAGAGTTCCTCCCTAAAGAAAAATTGACTTTGGAATCGACCCTCTTCTAGATACTTTGCCCATCTCTATTTTACTATATAGAATGGCCTCAGTAGAACTCAAGGAGTTAAAATAACAGTTGAAGGATCTCTTAGATAAGGGATTCTCAGACCCAGTGTATCCTTAGAGGGTGCACCAATTCTATTCATTCATAAAAAAGGTGGTTCTCTCAGAATGTGTATTGACTACCATCAGTTGAACAAAGTAACGATAAAAAAAGTATCCAATTTCCAGAATCGATGATTTGTTTAACCAACTTCAGGGAAACAATTACTTTTCTAAGATAGACCTCAGATCAGGATACCATCATCTCAGGGTCAGGGAATATGACATTCTAAAAATAGCTTTCAGAACTCGGTATGGTCACTTTGAATTCTTAGTCATGTCATTTGGTCTTACCAATGACCCAACAACTTTCATGAACTTGAAGAATCGTGTGTTCAAGCAGTACTTGGATATGTTTGTCGTAGTCTTCATAGATGATATTCTTGTCTACTTCCGCAGTGAACATGATCATGTAAACATCTCAGAATAGTATTACAGACCCTCAGAGCCTATTAGTTGTTCACCAAAATCAGTAAGTGTGAATTTTAACTAAGGTCAATAGCATTCCTTGACCATATATTTTTTGATAAAGGCATTACAGTTGATCCCCAAAAGACCAAAGTAGTAAGAAACTTGCCCAAGACCATTTCTTTAATAGATATCAGGAGTTTCTTAGGTTTGGTCGGCTATTACCGATGGTTTATTAAGGGATTTTCATATATTGCATCCCCTATGTCCAGATTGACTTAGAAGAAAGTCAAAATCCAGTGGTCAGATTCTTGTGAGAAGAATATTTTAGATTTGAAGACTCAACTCACTACAACCCTAGTTTTGACTCTTCCAAATGGTTTAGATGGGTTTGTAGTATATTGTGATGCTTCCAGAGTTTGTTTGGGGTGTGTTCTGATGCAGAGAGGTAAGGTCATAGTCTATACCTCTAGACAACTTAAGCCCCATGAAAAAAACTACCCTACTAATGATCTTGAGTTAGCATCTATAATATTTGCCTTAAAGATTTGGAGGAACTATTTGTATGGGGTGCATGTTTATGTGTTCACTAACCATAAGATCTTACAGTATGTATTTTCTTAAAAAGTCCCGAACCTTCATCAGAGAAGGTGGTTAAAGTTATTGAAAGATTACAACATGAATATTCTATATCATTCGAGCAATGCCAATATAGTGGCTGACGCTCTCAGTAAGATGTCTATGGGTAGTATTGTTCATGTGGATGATGATAATAAAAAATTATCTCAGGAAGTTCATTAGCTTGCCCGACTAGGTGTTTACTTAGTCGATTCAGCAGAAGGCAGTGTATGGATGTAGAGTAGTTCAGAATCATCTCTGGTTTCTGAAGTAAAGGAAAAGCAGGATAAGGGATTCCAGTCTAGTTATGTCGAAAGAATCAGTCAGAGATCAGAAAGTAGAAGATTTCTTCTAGGAGGGAGATGGTGTGTTGTGTTTCCAAGGTCGGCTATGTGTCCCAAGTGTAGATGACTTGAGGCAATGAATTTTTACAGAAGTGCATGGTATGCATTACTCTATTCATCCAAGGGCCACTATGATGTACTGTAACTTATGGGAAGTCTATTGGTGGAGTGGGATAAAGAGAGATATTGCAGAGTTTGTGGCTAAGTGTTTAACATGTCAGTAGGTTAAGATTAAGCATCAGAAGCCTAGTAGATCTATGCTGAAGTTTAGTATCTCCACTTGGAAGTTGGAGGAGGTGAACATGGACTTTGTGATGGGTTTACCCCGTACTCATCATTAGCATGATTCAGTTTAGGTCTTTGTAGACAGGATAACCAAATCAGCTCATTTCTTACTAGTCCATACTTCCTATTCAGTAAAGGATTATGTCAAACTCTATATCAAAGAGTTGGTTAGGTTACAAGGAGTTCCATTATCTATCATTTCAGATAGAGGTATGTAGTTCATCGCTCATTTCTGGAAAGCCTTCTAAAAGTGTCTTGGTACCCAAGTCCACCTCAGTACAACCTTTCATCCTCAGACAGATGGTCATTCAGAAAGGACCATTCAGACTTTAGAAGATATTCTAAGAGTGTGTGCCATTGAATTTAAGGGTAGTTGGGATGATCACTTGCCCTTGATTGAGTTCGTATACAACAACAGTTATCATTCCAGCATTCAGATAGCTCTATTTGAGGCACTCTATGGGAGCATAGATAGATCTCCCATTGGTTGGTTTAAAGTAGGTGAGGCCACAGTGGTAGGGCCTGACTTGGTATTTGACACTTTAGAAAAAGTTCATTTAACTAGGGAAAGACTTAAGATAGCTCAGAGCCGATAAAAATCATATGCAGATGTACGAAGAAAAGATCTCAAGTTTTTGATTGGTGATTATGTGTAATTGAAAATCTCTCCCATGAAAGGGGTAAAGAGGTTTAGAAAGAAGATGTAGCTCAGTCCTTGATATATCGGTCCTTACTGAATTCTCAGTCATTTAAAAAAGGTAGCTTACGAGCTTGAGTTTCCTTCATACTTAGCTTCAGTACATCCAGTGTTCCATGTCTCCTTGCTAAAGAAATGCATAGGTGATCCAGCAGGTATTTTCCCTGTAGAGGGTATGCATGTTCAGAATAGCCTCTCATATGAAGATATCCCAATCAAAATCCTTGATTATCAGATTCAAAGACTGAGGAACAAAGAAGTCCCTCTAGTCAAGGATTTTTGGCGGAATCAGTCCATTGAGGGAGCTTTTCGAGAAACGGAAGTAGATATGCGAACCAAGTATCCTCATATCTTCTTTTCAATCTCGGATTAGCTCAAGGTAATAGTTTTCCTTAGATTTGCTCAGCTCCATGTTTAGTTACAGTTATAAATTTTGTATTTATTACCATTGCATATTATTTTCATGATAGTCATACATTCATGAAACAGTTCATCCATGTACACATGCATCAGATATGCATGTTCAATTTGAAAATTTAGTATATCAGTAGTTTCAGTCATGAAATTATGCTACAGTTGTGCATGTCCTGTATGTACTTTTAGTTTATCAGTTCTCCCATCTTAGTCGGTCTCATTCGAGGACGAATGTTCCCAATGAGAGATATTATAAGACCCCATCAAAATTCTAAGCTTAGTTCAGTCCTTTAAAGCTTGTTAAGGGGTCCTAGACTTAGAAATTTGTTTGCTAAGTATTCATACTTAGAGTTATTTTAGCATTCATAAGTTGAAGATCCTATTTCATGACCTTTATGAACTTAAAATATCAAATTTTAGATTGATTCATGATCATGAATGTCTGCAGGTCACTTCGGGTGAGTTTTTGATTTTTCAGACCTTGTTTGAATAGAGTTTGGATGCCCAAAATAACGGGTCGACACAATCTTAATACACCGCATTAACCATCATTTCGACAATCATTTCCCTCAGTTCCCAGTGCTAATTTCCAGTGAATCGACACAAGCTCGATGTGGCATTTTGGTCATCGCATTAATGCCAATGACGCAGTGCGTCGGTTTATGCATCATTGAACACAGTTTTTGCTCATTAAAAGCCGCATCCAGAGGGGTATTTGGGTTATTTTTCCACCCTTATTCATCCCCAAAAACAAGAAACTAATCATTCCAAGGGAAAAATTCATTCATTCATCTCAAATTACACAAGAACAAAAACCCTAGAGGATCTAATTTCAAATTCAAGATTCAAGAACACTCCATCAACATTCATTAATTCAAGCACCAAGGTATGTGAAGTGTTCATCCAAGGGTTTCCTTCCACCCTTGGAGTTCAAGAAACTATTTCAAACCACAATTATTTTTATGAAATTACATGTCGGATTGAGTGTATTCATGATTATAATGTTAATGTTCTTTCAATCCATGGTTTATTATGAGTTTCATGTGGAATTAATTAATATGTATATAGTATCATGTGAATTCATGTTAAACCCTTGAAATTGTGAATTTGGACTTGAAATTTATGATGCCTACATGTTGTTTAGAATCATGTGTATAGATTATGTCCCCCAAGTGTTTTATAAATTGGTCATCTGAATTGAATGGGGAAATAAGACATGCTAGCTTATGTACAAGCTTATATCTCCCAAGTGGTTGTTGAAATGCTTATGTAAATTGACTAATGAAATCAAGACATGTTATTATGTGATTCTATTTATGCATAAGTTAATGTACATCAAGTGTTTGAAAAAATGTCCAACTAAATGCATTGCTATAATAAGCAAGTATTATTATGCCTCTAAGGTCATGCCATGTTTACTTTTTATGCTATCGAGTCCTGGGGGTATTTAATACCCGAAAATCTAGTTGTTGACCTAGAACTTCATTAGTTATAGTATAGTCTCAGAAGTATCACCATCAGTAGTATTCAGTCAGTATAAAATCCAGTTGAACTCAGTGAACTCAATCCAGTTCAGTCAGTTAACACGATTAGTAACAGTTCAGTCCAGCCTAGTACAATTTAGAGTTTAATTCAATGTCAATGCAATTAGGAGTAGGATTCAGCACCGTATGACTAGGATGTCATGGGTTCAAGCCTTGGAAATAGCCTCTGGCAGAAATAAAGTTAAGGCTGTGTACGATACACCCTAGTGGTGGGGCCCTTTCCCAAACACCGTGCATAGCGGTAGCTTTAGTGCACCAGGCTATCCTTTTTTATTCAGCATCAAGTTAACCTAAGGATGGGGACCCACCTACTAGTAGAGGGTGTGATCCTTAAAGGCAGTTCTTGCATTCCAAAACTATATAACCATCGTAGCTGAGACATCAACCTGCCAGTTGAGGGTTGATGAGGTGTCCTACCTGCCAATTGAGGGTACCACCATTCTCATTCAGAGCATCTGCTAGATGACGGTGACTCAACACTTTTCTACCCTTGGCACGGTACTGATACCCTTCTAGCTGGGGTTACAAGTTGGACCCCAATTAGTTCAGAGAGGGGCATGTAGGTTAGATGATTAATTTCCACAGTCTTAGTATAGAACTCAGTTAGTTCTATAGTTTTAGGACTATCAGATGTAGTCACCCAACTCAGTATAGAACTCAGTTAAGTTCTATAGAATTAGGACTGTCAGAAATAGTCATTCAATAATTAGTAACACAGTATCAGTAAACTCAGATATCAGTTAGTATTCAGAACTTAGTAACTAATATTAATATGATCTCAGTTATAGTTTGTGTATTTATGCATGTACTCTTATTCTATTACATCCATGTTACTCAGTCAGTTATTTTTCATACATATCAACCCATGCATATCAGCCTACCTTAATTAGCATACCAATACATTCAAAGTACTGACACATACTTTTCTTTTATGCTATTATGTCTTATATACTAGGTTTAGACGCACGGGCTCCTGACCGTACTTAGCAACTCAAAATTTAAGCAGCAAACTTAGTGGTGAGTCCTCATAGTTCGAGGATAGGGATGTTATTTTAGTATTTCAGTAGTCAGAGTTAGTTGGGGGCTTGTCCCATCAACTCCTTATTCAGATAGTTAGAGGCTTTTAAACTAGAGTATTTCAGATAGATACTTTAGCATTCATTTTTAGTATATAGTAATTATTTTCAGTTATGAACCTTATGGAGAATTCAGCCTACCTTCCGCACTTATTTTAGTTATATCATTATTACAGTGTTATTATAATTATTCAGTGCTCACAGCAGGTACCAGACATATGTTAGATGGTGGTCCTTCAGGATTGCTATCACTATGTAGCATCTAGGGTATAGACTCGGGGCGTTACGATTCACTTCTTCAATATTTCCCATATGGTTCTTTAACCTTTTCCCATTTACCTTGCACGGGGATTCACCATCCCTTTTTAATTCTAAAGCACGATAGAGATAAACTTTGGCAATCGTGAATGGACTGCACCACCTTAACCTTAACTTACCCAGAAACAAATAAAGCTTAGACTTATAAAGTAGTACCTAGTCACCCTTGTCAAATACTATCTTCACAATCTTGCAATCATTATATAACTTTATCTTTTATTTGTAAGGTACTGAACTTTCATACGCCCGTATCCAAAAATAATCCGACTCATTGATCTTATTCAACCTTGACTTGACTATATTCTGGCACTCTAAATTCATCTTCATCAATGCCAATAATGCCTTATTCTCATGCTCAATTAGTAAGTACAAGCCTTGCCTTATACTAGCTGATAAGGTGAAGAACCTATGGGGGATTTATAAGATGAATGATAAGCCCATAATGCATCATCTACCTTTCAAGACCAATCAGTCCTATTGTCATTCACAGTCTTTGCCAAGCTGAACTTGATTTCTTTGTTGGACACCTCATTTGTCCACTAGTCTACAAATGATAAGGTGTTGCTACCTTGTGTTTCATTCTTTTTTCTTCAAGCAAACTTTTTAATAGATAATTGAAGAAATGTGACCCTCCATCATTAAAATAGCTCATGGCATGCCAAATTGAGAAAAAATGTTCTTTCTCAAGAATACAGTGACACTACGTGTTTCATTGTTAGGAAGCGTAATTGCTTCCACACACTTCAAAACATAATCTACCACCACAATTATATACTTCATGCCAAACGAACTCATAAAAGGTCCCATGAAATCTATGCCCCTAAATAAATAAGGTTCATCCCAGAATAATTTCCTTACCTCATGCATAAATTTCATTTTTTGCTGATAGGAAAGATCTTTTGGAACTAGATCAGTGGCTAAGTAATTTGCATATTTTTCAAACTATAGAATTAAATATTGGGAAGCTACTAATATCTGCTCGTATAGAAAACTATCATCAATTTCCAACCCATTTCCAACCTGCTGCATAGCTTCCTCCTCTAGTCTAGATAAATAATCCACAACTTGATTCTCTATGCCTTTTCTGTCCTTTACCTCAAAGTCAAGTTCTTGAAAAAAACGTACCCACCTAATAAGCCGAGGCTTTGCACCTTATTAGCCATTAGGTACCTCAATGCTACATGATCAGTGTGCACAATCACCTTGGTCCCAATAAAGTAAGATCCAAACTATTCAAAGGCAAAAACCATTGTCAATTACTCTTGCTCCGTCACGGTGTAGTTCTTAAGAGCAGGATTTAATGCCTTACTAGCATAGTAGATGGGAGGAAGGATCTTTTATTTTCATTAGCCTAGTACAACCCCTAATGCCAATCCACTAGGATCACACATAATCTTAAATAGTAAGGACCAATCAAGAGACATAATGATTGCAACAGTCACCAACCTATCTTTCAGGCATTTGAACGCCTTTAAGAATTCATCATAAAATTAAAATTTACCTCTTTTTCAAGAAGCTTCCAAAGAGGATAAGTAGTCTTAGAGAAATCCTTGATAAATCACCTATAAAATCTTGAATTCCCTTCACAAAAATTTGAGGGGGTAATTTATCAATTATCTTAATCTTCACTCGATCAACCTCTATGCCCCTCTTTGAAATATTGTGCCCAAGCATAATTCCTTCTTAACCAGGAAATGACACTTTTCCTAATTAAGTACCAATTTGCATTCTTTACAACTTTATAGAGCCTTCGCCAAATGAGCAAGACAGTCTTTAAAAGAATCACAAATAATCAAAAAATCATCCATGAAAACTTTGATGGCGTCTTATACCATATCAGAGTAAAAATACATCATACATCTCTAAAATATGGTTGGAGTGTTGCACAGCCCGAATGACATGCATTTTAATGCAAAAGTCCCATAAGGACATGTAAAAGTTGTCTACTCCCAGTCGTCAGGTGCTATAGTGATTTGATTGTATCCTGAATACCCATCAAGAAAATAGTACTAGCCTCTGTCTGCTAAGCTGTCTCACATCTGGTCCATGAATGGCATAGGAAAATGATCTATCTGAGTCTATGCATTCAATTTTCTATAATCCATACATACTCTCCATCTAATGACTGGCCTCATATGTACTAGCTTATTTTTCTCATGAGGCACGATAGTAATTTCGCCTTTCTTTAGGATGCATTGAACCGGACTATCCCATTTGTTATCAGCAATGAGATATACTAAACCAGCATCTAACTAATTGATTATCTCTTTACACACTACCTTATGTGTAAGAGGATTTAGTCGATGCTGGTGTTTAATACTTAGAACATATTCTGGTTCAAGCTGAATTTTATAAACCCACAATATCTACAATGGACCATCCAATGGCTCTCTTGAATGTCTACAAAACTATCAATAATGCTTTTACTTCTGACTATCTCAAATTAGCTGCAATAATAGGCAAAGTGTTGTCGGTGTAACACCATAGAAATGAATTAATTTAACTTATCTACACAAGCTAGCTTTTATACTAACCATGTAGGTATCGAGTGTAATTGTGTCTATAAAGTTAATCATGAACTCGAGTTCACCTCCTTAAGAGGATGAGAGATTGGATAACTAACCACATAAGTAGTTAATGATGTATGTGGTATTGTGAGTATTAGTATCCTCAGACTAATATAGAATTCTTTTCACATGTGATTAGATTCCTATATATAGCATGTAAAATCTTAAAGGTAAAGCTCGTGATGCTCACAGATTGCATGAATTATTTGTTGTATGAATTGGTGTCTTGTTGATGTCGTACTGACTTGCGTCTTGTCCACCATGTACAAAGTGCAAGATGTTAGATTTTTTTGGATCATGGGTCACCCATGTGTATCGACTCGACCCGATGACCCGACCCGTTTATTAATCTGAAATAATTGAGATCAGTGGATAATCTTATTTTAAAAATTGGAGCGAACGGTTACAATGTAACCTCCAAAATTACTGAAGATTCCACTTTATATTATGGTGCTTCTTCATTAGGAAAGAGGCGGTAGAAAAAGCGATAACTTGTATTAGTGTTTTGGCAACACAAAAATTTGACTCTCCACTTAACAAAAACATCAAAAAGACATCTAGTTTATGGTATTTAAACTTCGTTTCCTAGTGATTTGAAGTTGAATTGGGGAAATTCTTCAGGGTAGAAAAATTAACGACATTCGCTGCAAAAATATCAAGGCACACACTGTTTTTGCTCCATAATTTACTATCAGATTCCTTCTATGTATTCCATATATAGATACTCCTTTTATTGTATCTTATAGAACTATTAGTGAAGACGGTGTGGGCTACTGTTTGGGAACTTTTCTGTTTGCTGGTGACGTGCTCACAATATCCTTTGTATTTATTTTCTACTTACTCAATCGACCTATGATACCTATTAAGTACAAGTGAACCATACTCACACATACTGTGCATTTTTGGTGTAGATCCTAGCTCAAGTATGAGATGCGGTAGTTCATCTAATGCTGTTTAGATTTGCTTATCAAGGTATTGGTGCGCTCTAGAGTTTTGGCAGATTCCGAACCTCTTCTTATCCTAGTTATCTTTATTTACCTTTTGGAGATAGACTTATATATTTTCAGTGTTCGGAGTTGTATTTTTATGCAATTAAACTTGTGACACTTATATCTTGGGGATTTTATATATTTCGATCGAGTTCTTGTTATTTACATGTTATGGCCTGATTTTGTTCTAAAAGTCTCGTATTTTATGGGTTTACTTTCTTATTATTGATTTATTTATCACGATTTGACTTACCTACTAAAGCTAAGCCGAGGTAGGTGCATCATGACCTCAACTTTAGGGCGGTAACACGGACACACTCATAGTAGTACTAATTAATTTTCTTCTATTATAAAAACTAAATAAAAAAAAGAAATTTATACTTCTTAATCATGTGATTGGTCAAAATTTCAGCTAATGATCTCAGAGATAAAATATTTAGGCCATTCCTAAGTAGCTGAAATGAGTACTGAGAAACAAGAGAAGCATCAGCAGCAGCAGGAGGAGAAGGATGAAATTGAAGTTCCTTTGCTTACACCCTATATAAAATGAGTAACTTTCAACTTTCTCACAGGTGGTAATTTTTAACTTTCTTGTTTACAGAAAGTTCCATAGATTGATGGTGCTATCTGTATTCTGTACTATATGCTTGTTAATTGTTCGTTTAAGTTAAATTGTTAAATGTTTGGTGAAACCATCATCTCTGTTCTAACTAGTTCTGTTTTTTTTTCTGAAAACAAGAAGATAGATACTCTATAGTTTGGAACATAATTTGTTTGATCATGCATGTCGTCCTTCTTATGGTTGGTAAGGATGAATTGATTGGGGGATCCTGAGTTTATAACTCTGTAACATTTATGCGAAAAGAACTACTTCGTGCTTTTTCTCTTTAAGGTATTTAGGACATGGGTCAATCTTGAACGAATGATAACACCAGAAAGCTAATGGCCCCCAAAACATTTTTACTTCATTAGTTCTATGTGAATTTTTCCCTACTGCATTAGATGACATTGTTCTTTTGGACTCTTTAAAAAAACCTGTAATTTGTTGTTTTTCTGCTATGTGTGGTGGAATTGGATTATATCTCTGTAGGAGTAATACTTATGGTCTGTAGCAAAACATTTTAACTTGTTCAGATTATTTCTTCACTATGAGCATGTACTTTTGAGTTTTGCACCCAGAATTTGTTGGAAGGGTCTTTCCAATTCTTCATTTCCCATTGTCTTTGACAGAATGTGTGGGTACCTCTTCTTTTTGTTCTTTGTTTGATTCCATCGTTTGCTGTTGATTCTTCCTTATTTTGCAAAATAAACTTTTCCATGTGAAATTTTCTATCATCCAATATTAACCCGTGATTTCCTTTATCAGACTTCTTTTTTATTTATTTATTTTTTTTCTGGTATAAGAGGGGCGTCTGAGTCTTGCCATATAACCGAAATGTTGGGGGGACACAATTCTCGTCTTTCCTTAGAGGCAAAAGGACTAGTTAAAACATAGCTGAAACAAAAGGCTTTTAAACCATCCTTTTTGTTAAAGCAGGAGACACAATTGCAAGAAATTTTATATTTTCCAGCCATGATCTAGAGCTCATGTAATTGAAATCTACTGTATCAATTTTGACAGTTACTGGAATTAACTTTCTCATCATTTAGCTAATTCGCAAATGCTTTTGTCTTTTTGAGCGTTGAGGTTTGACATTCTATTGATCCAAATCCCTATGAATTTAATGGATAAAATGCAAATTAGTTCTTATTGCCCTCTTCATGTTCTCAGAATTGGCTTGGCACCAATGACAAGGCAGAGGTCTTACGGCAATGTTCCTCAGCAACATGCTGTCCTTTATTACTCACAAAGAACCACAAAAGGGGGACTTCTAATAGCAGAAGGCTGTGGAATTTCTGACACTGCCCGTGGGTAACCTGCCATTTACCAACTTCTTGGACATTTTGTAGTTCTAGTCTCCTCCCATATATCTTCCAAATACTCTTTTCAAAAGTTTACTTATTTAAGGTACAAAGATACACCAGGTATATGGCAAATAAGCAAATTGAGGCCTGGAAACCAATTGTAAGTGCAATCCATGCCAAAGGAGGAATCTTCTTTTGTCAACTTTGGCATATAGGGAGGGTTTCCAGCAAAGGTAACTGACTTTATATAGTCACTTTTGGCATTTGGGAGAACTGTCTCATTGAGTGTGCTTCTTATCCGACTCTTTACCACAGATTCTCAGCCCAATGAACAGGCTCCTATCTCTTGCACAGACAAGCCATCTAAACCTCAATTTTGTTCTGATGGCCGGGCTGTTGCACAATTTCCACCACCTTGGCGGCTGAGGACAGATGAAATTCCTCAAATTGTTAATGATTTTCGTCTTGCTGCTAAAAATGCCATTGAAGCTGGTAAAACTTTCTTGACATGCTTTCTCTTATAAAGGGAAGTTGTTTCTGTCTAAAATTCGGGATTAGAAAATTTTTGATCCATATTTACCATATGCAATGGCTGAATAGTATCTTAAAAGCAAAGACAAAAAGAAAACAAAGTCAACAAGTGCTAAAATATATCAGCAGTTTGAAAGCTAAGAATAAAAAGCACATGCATAAGCTGAATTTCCATTCTGGTACTTATACTATTATGTGAGAAGAGGTTAAATTTTGTCAAATAAGTAAACTGATTTAATTATGTATTATAAGAGCATGCTTCCCCATCATCATTTGGTGCAGCTTCCATATCTGAACATTGAATTAAAACTTGCGCTGTAAATAATACAGCAGAGAAACAAGAAAACATTTTGTATCGGTTGAAACATAATGTCTGTTAACAGTGTCACATGAGCAGTCTAAGTGAAATCTCATTGATGCTCTTCTGATTTCTGAATGAGTCACTTTTAAGTTTTTTCCATTATAGTTTCCTAGGAGACACTATCCTTAAATCTTGCAGGACATTTTCTCATATGGTCGCTTTGTAAGATTGATTATTTGTGATGAATAATCCTTACTTTGAATATCTTCTCTTGAGCTTTCGAATCACTATTGCTTTCAAATCTACCCTTTACTCAAAGTAGTTCGCATATGTGAATCTGTCCAATATGTAGGTTTTGATGGAGTTGAGATCCATGGAGCTCATGGCTATCTAATAGACCAGTTTATGAAAGACTAGGTCAATGATCGAACTGACCAATATGGAGGGTCTTTAGAGAACCATTGTACATTTGCACTCGAAATAGTTGAAGCGGTTGTAAATGAAATAGGATCTGACAGAGTTGGAATAAGGCTTTTCCCATATGCTAACTAAGTGGATTCAGGAGACTCAAATCCAAGCGCTTTGGAACTTTACATGGCTGAATCCTTAGATAAATATGGCATTGCATACTGCCACATGGTTGAGCCAAGAATGAAAACACTTGGGGAAAAAGTGGAATGTCCCGAAAGCCTTGTACCAATGAGGAAGGCATTTAGAGGTACTTTTATAGTAGCTGGTGGTTATGATAGAGGAGATGGAAACAAAGCTGTGGAGGAAGACCGAGCTGATCTTGTTGCATATGGATGTATGTTCATAGCTAATCCGGATATACCAAGAAGATTTGGGCTTGATGCACCTCTCAACATGTATAATAGGGAAACATTCTATACGTCTGATCCTGTTGTTGGCTATAATGACTATCTATTTCTAGAAACCACAACATGACGCCGAGGAAGCACTAGATTGGATACTGTTTTCTTGGATGTAGGGGAGATCGAGAGGTTTGTAAGATACTTCACATGTCTCAGAAAAGAAGTGATAATGCATAGTTGAGCCCCGTATACCAGGAAGCCCCTTATGTATCATTAAGTAATTTCTTAGGTGTAATAAAGGCAGTGAAATATTAAATGCTGGTTCTTTTATCATATCTTTAAGTTGTAAGAGAAAATCTTTAAAAGAAATAACCTAGTTACAACCCAAGTTCAGGCAATTCCTATCAGAAACAGTTCACTAGCAGAAAGTTTCTTCCTATGTTTAACCACAACAACGGGTTTCCACTCGTCTTTCATACTAAGTCTGCCTTCGTATTCTGTAATATGTCCTCCACCAAGTTGCCCCTACTCCAGGAATTTTATGTTAGTTTTTTGAACATCAGAGGGTAAAAAAGGTTCAGCAGAATTTTTTCCATTCATAACCTATCCTATCGTATCACACCACATCACATCACTATATCATGTATCAGACTAACAAACTGTTTAGATGGTGGGTCGTGGTATGGTATGGTGTGGTTACTAGGAGAACTATATTTTTTTTTTATTGTTTCTTAAAATGTATGGTATCATATGATTTTGTTTAATTTCATGATTTGATAACTATGAAAACTCTTACTTTATGTAACCACCGATTTGGTGGTATCTGATAGTTTACTTATTTTTTTTTTTTTTGGGCACAATGTATAAACACGACCTTTAACTTGGTGTCAGATCACATTTATGACCTCCAACTTTGGGTGTGCACAAATAGACACTTAAACTTGTATAAAATTAAATAAGTAGACACATGTGTCCTATGTGGCCAATTCTTGTCTTGCATTGAGTTCTATATGTATTATGCTACATAGGACGTGTATGTCTATTTATTCAATTTTATATAAGTTTAAGTGTCTACTTGTGTAGACCAAAAGTTAGAGGTCATAAATGTGATTTGAGGTCAAGTTAAAGAGTATGTTTATGTATTGTGTTTTTATTTTTTTTTCAATTATGCCCTTAATATTATATAATTTTATTTTATCCTTTACCCTATATTATTTAATTCCACCTTGTACACTAACCTCCACCCCACCCCACCAGCCCCAACCGCTTCCCACCCCACCCCTCACCTCCTTAATTTTTTTTTTTAAATTTCTTTTTTTGAAAAATTTTAAAATTTATTCTTATCCCACCTCCTACCTCGACCCCACTACCCTCCAACCCATTTTTTTTAAAAATATTTTTTTAAAAAAAATCAAAACTTTTTTTCCTACCCCACCGCATACCCCAACCCCCACTCCACTGTCCCCACCCCCAAAATACTTTTTTTAGTTTTATTTAAAAAGATTCATAATTTTTTCTTACCCCACCCCCTTATCTTATTCATTATCATTATTTTGTGTTAAATATATTCAAATATTTCTCTATTTGTATAACGAACACAAGAAAATAAGTAAGAAATAATTTATTTTTCTAAGTTTTTTTTTTTTTTTGAATTTCACACCAAATAGACCCGTAGCATACACAAAATATGTATTCATTTTAAACTTGTCGTTGATGGTCACGTCTCGAAACATCAAAATAAAATAAAATTTGTTACTATAAAAAATAAATCCAATTACTTTTAGTTTGATCTACTCTGTTATTGATTTTATCAGAGTTTACATGAATTTTAACAATTTTATATATTTACATGGCATAATTTGTGGCAAATTAGCAAGAATAAAAACACTTTAATAACAATTGATAAATTTAACATTTAAAATAAGTAGGGACATTTTAGTAAATTTACCAGTTACAATAGAGTATGATACTGTTAATCCAAATAATAAAACTATTACAAAATAACAGTGAGCGATACAGTTCATCCAACGTACAGTACAATACAATACCATACAGTGTCGTACATTATGAAATCATGGCAAATAACTATCCAAACAAATACTAAAAAGGAAGAGAATATTTATCACAATCAATCAATGAAATATTTTTCTTTAAAAAAGAGGGCTGAATTATACACAAGTGTTTTTTTACCAAAAATAATTGAATAAAATCTGTTCAAAATTAAAATAAGGGAAAAATATTCACATGAATCAGTTAACGAAATTAAAAGGAAATTAGATATTCATTGAAATCAATTAACAAGAATATTTTCCTTAATTAACGTAATTAGATTGGAAAATCAAATAAACATATTACGATTGGCATAAATAACCAAGTAAAAAATAAGGTAAGAAAACCAATTTTACCAACGAATATGCCAATCTGCCACACATTACTTGGTGATTTGCACAAGTTAAAAATTTTAAATTACCACAATTAGCATACAAGGAGATTGTCATGAGTTAGGCCATTAATAAGAACAGAAATGGTCATTTAACACTATCTCAATTCATCAAAAGAGACAAATAAAACTTAATACTAATTTACACTAAATCAAGTTTCGTAATCTCGTTGAACAAGATCAGTAATGTCAAAATGGTTCAGAAAGAATTTTAATCAATGAATTAAGGGACAATGATTCAAAAATTTGCATGAAATCACTATCCAAACACAAAATCAAATTTCACCAAAACGTTTTTCACATATAGCAATCTAAAGGAACTAATAAACAAGTCAAAACCACAATCACGTTTTCACAAATTTTAGTCCTAGATATTAAGCAATGCGGACAATGAAAATTAGCATTTAATTTGTTGTGACCCATGTGGCTGATGTGGAAGACACTTCACCTGCTGACGTGGACACACACACTCAGCAAAGGGTTGAAGTTAAGAGAAGAAGTGAGCGCGTGAGGATTCCATCCAAAAGACTTATTGATTTCATGTGGGAGTAAGGCCAAAAACGTCAAAGAGGGGCATAAGGTTTGCAGCACAAAGAAAATAAATAGTTAACAACAATTATATTGGGTTAGAGAATTGCGAAGTGTCTATTTCTTGCCTCTCTCAGTATCTTTATTCCGATCTCTCTATTTCTTCTATCTTTTATAGTTTTCCTTATTGTTACATTACATATCTCCGTCTTGTAATTTCTTGACTTGAGTTTAATACAATCAGTTGATTCCTATTTGTGGTTTGGGATTCTAGTTAGTTTCACTAGTGCTTTCATCCAGAGGTCTTTAATGGAGGAACCAACCATACTCAAGGCTGTTGCAGAGAAATCAGTTAAGGAAGCAAATACTTCAATCTCCATGGAACTAGAAGAAATTCATGGTGTGCTTTTCAAGGTTGTTGGTAACAAGACGATACACCAGATTCATCCACCGGCAGTACTTACCCTCCGTCATAAGCCTGCATTGGTGGAGTTCGGCAGGTTTTGTGGTGCGAATCCAGAGGCTTGGATATTCCCAGCAGAGCACTACTTTAATTTTTATGGCATCAAGGATGGACAAAAGTTGATTGGAATCCTTCTATCTAGATGGTGAAGCTCTAGAGTGGTATCGGTGGTTATTTTGAAACAAGTAGCTAGTGGGTTGGATGCACTTTACGGAGAAGGTTCAAATTTGATTAAAGGAGAAGGGACTCGAGTCAAAAGAGGGAAGGTTAGCAAAACTCTGACAGGTAAGAATGGTTTTAGAGCTATAAGGGAGGTTTGAAGTCATTGCAACTGAAAAAGATGATATCTCTAATGGCCTCTTAGTAAGCCTCTTCATTTTTGCGCTTAGGGAGGATATTGAGAACTCCGTCCTAAGTCATGAGCCCAAAAAATATGATGAGGCACTTAAACATACTCATATACATGAGTGTCGAATCCAAGCTGAAAAAGGCCTAACGCAACCAGTGCTTGCCAACAAAGGTACACCTCTGTTACCCAATCCTAATTCATGTTCATCTAATCAACTTCCATCGTCTATGTTAGCCGACAACAATACCTCCATCCGAACTGCTTCATGGCCACCCTTAACACATCTTTCACATTCTGAAATCCAGAGTCACTGCAAGTATGGGCTCTGTTATTATTGTGAGAAAACATATACAACTGGGCACCAATGCAAATCTCCGCTCAAATTACTGCTTCGCACAAATGATTCTGATATCGATCATACTATTTTAGAGCCAATTGTTCTTGATGACATAGAAGCAGAGAAATTGCAATGTTTAGAGGTCCAAGAACATTCAGCTATTTCCTATCATTGTTTGCCCGGTGGAAATCCCTCTTCCACATTTAGATTTCTTTGCCATGTAAATGGATCACAGATAAAGCTCAACTCACTCCCATGTTTGAGGGGTGAGACGATCATTTTTAATAACCCAACTAGTGTTGGGGTCGAATCCTCAAGGAGCAAAATGTAAATTTCAAGTCCTATGGGTGTTCTAATTACTAAAAGAATACCCGAAGTGCGAACAAAAACAACATTTAAAGTAAAGTTGGGGGATTTTATTTGAAATTTGCTTGTAACGGTCTTTGGTTAACAACACACTAATTTAAGCACTTTTGAGTTAAAAACAATGTTTGTAGAATAATCTTGGAATTATGCCTACACAAAGGTAAAGAGTGTGTAGGTTAATACTGGTCTACCATGAAACTTAGTTGTTCAGTAAATGATAGGCTAAGTCGAAGGTCTTTGGGGTTAGCCTTTCAACAAAACTGCAAAGATTTCACCCATTGGCTCTTTCGAGCACCTAACAAGTATGTCATTCATAGTCACCCACAACTTCAATCGGGTATCCCTACTTCTAGGAAGATGCCCTTGACATGGCTTACCCTCCAATCACACTTATTTATAAGATTGTAAAAGGTAGTAAACCATAGGCTTAATTGTCCACCATTGCCTTGTCCTCCTATAGTCCTCTTTTAAGGATGCTATGGGATACCATAACTTTAACTTCACCCTTTTTAAGGATGATAAATGTTTTCTAGAGTTTCGGGTTTTGACCCATCAAAACCATTTGGAGATTAGGGTTTTTCACCCACAAATTCCAACTATTAAGCTCAAGTAATGGTGGAATCCATAATCAACAAAATCATGTAAATATAACAATACCCACACACAATTACACTTTAGTTCAACATAATACCAAGACTAAATTACTTAGCTACTCATGAAGAAAGTAGAGAAAGATATACCATAAGGATTATCTAAGGCGTCCATTCTTCACAAAACACCAAGAATTCAAGCCTGCAAAATTAGTTACAAACTTTCCCAATTAGGATTCTTTTTTCAAATTCAAAAATATCTATGAGGATAGCAATACCTAAAGAAAAAAGGATTTTTTCCTATATGAGGTTTGAGATTCGTCTATGTAAATTTACAAAATTGCTTTGGGAAACATTCCCACTGAGCCACGATCGCGTGAGGTTGTCCGCAATCGCGTCCAATGCTACTGCGGTTGTGCTCCTCAATTACGTTCTTCTGACTATCTTAATTGACCACAATCGTGGCCTGAAGATTGCAATCCCGATAATTGAGAAAAAATTGCTTCTAGCCTTCAGTTGCGCTTCTTTTGCTTCCATTTGATCCCTTTCTCTCCAATCCATATCTTTCCATCTAACCAACTAAATACCTGCATAATATGGATATTAGTGCCTTTAAATCACGATGATGTACCATTTTCTCATACAAAACATAGTAGTGTGCAAAAATGTTTGGTGCAAATAAGTGGTAAAATCACCACTCATCAACACCCCCAACTTAAAACCTTGTTTGTCCTCAAGCAACACCACCCCTTACTATGAGACAATTTGCACTTGTATTCCCACATCCTAGTACCCAATGATCATGATGATTTTAACTTGATTAACACCACAAAAAGCTTTTCATACACGGGAAAATTGATTTTAACTACACCCCTCTACATAAAATGGAACATTTGAAGATGCAATAGACTTTAAGGAGTAACCATGTGACAACTATCAACACTCAAGATATGACTCACCTTTCAACTTTTACATTACACTTCATTTGTCTTATTTTTTAGAAGATGACAAAATCACCCACCTCAACTTGTTCATAGGCCTCCTCACAATAAAGATAATTTCACACACCAAGTTATTAACTAAGCAACGAGGAATTTAAGAGCAAACACTTTATCCTAAGAACTCTCAATGCTCATAAGTACCATTCCATAGGCTTGCCTCTACGTTTTTTAGCTTGTAATGTAGGTTTACGATAGGGTAGGATATCAATTTAGGACAATAAGGCTAAACCCTCCTTGAACTTTCTACATCATACTATTTTCACTTTTGGCTATTGGGTCACTTCATTTCTTTCACTATTGTCTACTTTGCCTTCCTTAGTTTAGTCACTTTTTTTTGTGCACAATTCATGCCTTTCTTTCTTTTGATGGATCTTTTGTTTCTTCTAAACAATTGGCTTCATTTGCTTAAGCACATAGGTACTTTCTTATAAACTCGTGGCCCAACTATAACTCTTTCAATTTCCACTCCCCCCAACTTAGGCTTTTAGCCTCAAGTTGTATTATTAATTTCAAGGAGGATAGGGTTCACGAGAGGAGAAATAGAAGGGTCATGGCTTTAATGTGTTTGCCAAATAAAAGTCCAAAGGCTCAAAGAGGGTGACTAGGGGTAACTCCTATGTATTGGTAAGATAATTAAGCTAAAGTGGGCTTCCAATGTCACAAGATAGCCTATAATCATTTTGCCAACCAAATACATTCAAAATTTAGCTTAGAGAAACTAATGGGGAAAGTTCTAGATGGTACAAGTACACATGAGATATAGACAAATAAGCTCCCACACATGACATGCAAATTTCATCGAAAGGGCTTAATTGTTCCTCTTGCTTGAGACAAAAATGGAGTGGCCACTAATTTTTTAAAGATGATTTTTGGAGTCATAAAAAGAGAAAAAATTTGTTATAAGGTTGCTCACATCCATGCCCTTGAATCTTGCGATAATTTTGAACGAAAAGGGGAAGATGATTGCTTTGCATCCGAATCACACATAATTTGCTAATCATGGCAACAACCCAAGATATTATCGCACATTGTGGTTCTAATATGGGAGAACCACCCATATGGCTACTCAGACTTCGCCAATGGGTATGAATGTGACCCAAATCATCAATGCCCTAAGTACTCAGACTTTCCTTACATTTATGACCTTGATTCCCTTGGTACTCAGACTTCCCTTGTATCCATGGTTGAAAGCCTAATCACGATGCTTTCCCCTTAAGAATATCATCAATCAGTCTATCATAGGGAAAAGCTCATCAAATATAAATAAAATAAAGTAACACACTAAGAACAAAATAACTATATGCAAATGTGGGCACCATCAGAGTTCTCGAATATTACAACCCAAATCAAAATTAGAATCAACCAAAAGAGTAGAAAAGTATGCAGAAATATCAATAATATAGGACCAAATCAAATGAATACAGAGACACCCCCAACTAAAAAGGTTGCAGTGTCCCCACTGCTTAAATAATCAAGTATAAAAGAGATAAGGGTGCTCTCTGAAGACATCAAGGGATGCTATCGCTCTCAGACTCTGCATTATCATCACTCTCTTCAAGGTCGGACTACTTGGCTGGGGCCTCATCATCACTCTCTACCCAAGAGGAAATAATTTGATACCAGGGTTTTAGGACCTTCCATAAGCCCTTTACCCTCATCCATATTTTGATAAAGAAATCATACCATCTTTTCTCCCTTATGACCATCTTTTCATGTGCACTTTGGAGGTTTTGATATGAGTCTACCAAGGAGGAGTAGGCTTTCTCAAGCTTAGCAACGGTATCTTCTTTCTTCTTTTGGTCGTCTCTGTTCTTCTTATAAATGAACCGTGATACATATGTATGGTGAGAGGTGGAAAACTCTCTAGGTCGCCTTAGTTTTTAATTGTTTTGTTTTATTAGGAGTTTGTTTTGTTAAATAAAAATCCAAAAAGAAGAGTCGAGCCACTACTAAAACTAAGGCGCTTGGTGAGAGGCAACCCATCGTTCTAATCGTTTTTGTTGTTTTTGAGTAAGTGTAGGTGCAAGACGTATAAAGGAGGAGATTGGTCTCAAACTTTGATTTGGAAGTGTGTCATGTTGAAGGTGGTAAGTTAGAAATGAAGAAGCAAAGGATATTGGTTAGGCACTGCCTATGCAAATCTAGGCAACGAACAAGGAAAGGCCTATGTAAATCTAGGCAACGAACAAGGCAAGGCCTATGCTATGGCCTAAGCTCTCTGAATCTACAATGACATAGCATAGGCGCCGCCTATGCCCAACAATGCCATAGCATAGGCGCCGCCTATGCCAATGCCTTTGGTCTCTGAATCTACAATGCCATAGCATAGGCGCCGCCTATGCCCAACAATGCCATAGCATAGGCGCCGCCTATGCCCAATTAGCCAAAGAATTAGGCGCCGCCTATGCTCACTTTATGGTCTCCTTACCCAATTCTACATGGGTCAAACCCGATCCATAGCTTGTTTTATAAATAGATCTTAAACATTAGAACAAAACACACTTATTTGCTCAACCTAGGCGCCGCCTTTACTCTCCAAATCTTTTAAAATTTTTCTTTTTGCTCATCTAACCTTACAAGATCATATTCCAAGTCCACCACCAAGAAGAGTGGCACCAAAAGGACGACAAGGGAAAGAAAAAGTGTCCACCTCACAGAAAGGTAAGAAAAGGGGAAGAAAAGCGCAAGCTGAATCCTCTTCGCTGGAAATACCGCGACACATGTTCGGGATAAAGTGGGTCCTAGAGGAGGAAGGAAAGGGGTGGTACAGGAACAACAAAGTGAAAAAATATGTTCACGTGGAGTTGATACAAAAGCAGAGCCTAGCAAAGAGAGAACCTCACATTTTGGCTAAAATAATGATGCTACATCTTGATTTCATTTTTTGAGATATGGGAGAGTGCAATCTTGATCTAACGCGAGAATTCTATGCCAATTGGTCCCCAAAGACTACCGGAAGTGAAGTGAAGATTAGGGGCCAAGTCTTGCAACTGAATGCCGAGTTCTTCAACTCTTTTCTCGGTCTTTCATCTGTAGATCCATCACCGCTCAAGGAGCTTTATAAAAGACCTCCGTACAGGGCAATCAGACACACACTGTGCGGAACAAGATCAATGGCACGTTGGAGTCATCACAAGGATACCGGTCGGCACAATACCTTCCCGTATGCTTCCTTGATCAGAGAAGCTCGAATATGGTTGCGGATAGTCAACTCTTGCCTGATTCCAGGGACACAGTACACAAAGATCACACGTGATAGAGTATGCTTGGTGTACGCGTTGATGACGAACATCCCCATCAATATTGGGGTGATTATTCGATCTTCAATGCGTAAGGCTAGGCACACAAGAGGTCCCACTTCAGCTTTGGTAATCTGTTGACTGCAATATTGAGGAAGGAGGACATCGAAGAGGAACCTGCAAATCATAAGATTTCACACAACCCGAAGAAGGTTGATCTCACAAAGGTAAAAGATTCTGAAACCATGCATGGCGTCAACCTGACCACTGCAGAAAGACATGCTTGCGATGAAAGCTTCTTCCGCCATTTATATGGCATGATGAGGTTTTCCATGATGAGTGGGGGACATGTTCCAACTGATGCAGAGCTCTAGCAGTTGGATTATGACTACCCGATGAATGAGCATGCGCGGGCTATGTGTGGAGTAGGTATACATTTTGAGGAACCTCTCGATGATGACGTACCTACTGATGATGATCGTCGAATGCCAGACTCAGACGTGGAGGAGAACTCTGATGACGACGACTTTGATAATGATTTCGATGCAGGGGGTATGACCCCAGACATAGAGGAGGAGTCCGACTAATCAAGTTTCTCTTATTTATTTTCTACTGAGGGCAGTGTGTCCCATCTAAGTGTGGGGTGCTGATATTTGTATGCTATATTTCTTTGCCTGCATTTGCATTTATTTATTTTTGTTTGTTTGATTTAGTTAGTGGTTAGTAGTTAAATTTTAGAATTTTTTTTAGATTTTGCATGAAATTGTTCTGATAGGAGGCATGGTATTATGACAAGAGTTTGTGCTAAAATCATTACTGTTGAGACGTTTAGTCTCTAAGTGTGACTCACTGTGTGATAAGTGTGTGGTTTAATTCCTTCATATGTTGGGTCAAGAGTCTATACTGCTCCCAATAAAGTTGATCATGTGCCTTGTGTGTGTGAGGTTATAGTATATTCTGTGTTTGTGGCTGATGCTAGAACTTGCCTGGTGTGTATGTAAAACGAAATAAAGAGTGTGAGTTTAGGAGATGATTTAGGCATTTCTTTGGCAGCCTATAATTGTTTACCTTCTTTTTACCTACCTGTGTACATTATCCTAGTTAACCCCCTTTTAGCCTTTAGCTATTTTCTTTGACAGCCTCATATGTAGCCTAATCCATTTTTTTTTCAAGACCATAATTTGATCCAAAATTCCTAAGCGCTTTAAATGGTAGAGTCATGTGACAAAATAAGAGGAAATTGGGTGAGAGTGATGCCTCAGAGCATATTGGTACTTGAAATTGTTGTGAAAAAGAGTGGCTATCATAGAAGTGCTATCATAGACCCTTGGGTTATAATATGAAAAAAAAAGGAGAAAGAAAAGAAAAAGAAATAGAAAACTAAAAAGATAATTGTGTTTATGTTTGAATAACAAAATAAGGTGAAAAGGGGTGGTATATGAAAGAAAGGTAGAAGAGTTGTTTAAAAGAGAGTATTAATGGCATAATGTGATGTATTAAAGTGCTTAGGGAACATAGTTACTATTTCTGGCCAAATTAGTCCTACCTGTCCCTTAGCCTACATTACAACCTGTAAAAGACCTACTTGATCCTAAGCTTAACATTCTGATATTAGTGGAGCATGACACTAAGGGCAAGCCTATGGTCACCAGTTGCAACATATGAATTCTTTGTGAGAGAGAGAGCAAGGAGAATCTTATACCCATGTTTCGAAAAATTCAAAACTTATGAGTGATTATGGGTGATATCTTGTGTGAGACACACATGGTTAATGATTATTGGGTAGTTTTGTATGATTCTTTGTGCCTTAACTTGTGGATACGAATTAAACATCATCACGAGTCTATGTTGGAGGTTGAATTGTTTCTAGCAGTGATCAAGAAAACTACTCTTTGTTAATAATTGCCGTGCCTGTCTTGATGAATATTTGGTGTTACTGCTGTGAAATCCTAGTTAGATGTTTGTATGGATGTAATATTTTGTTCGAGGACGAACAAAGCTTTAAGAGTGGGGTGTTGATGTTGGGCGTATTTACACGCCTAAAGAACTATAATTTACCCATATTTTAGCTAAGTTTTAAGGACAAAATATATAATTCCTGCACTTTTAGTCCATTTTCCTATAAGTGAGCTAACCAACGTGATTAGCATGTTTTTAGGTATTTATGATGAAGATTTCAGCACTTTGTGGACCTGTCGGTATCAAGGGAAACTTCACGTAAGAAGGAAGGCAGCTTTTGGAAGCTTGTGGACTGAATGTGATACATGGAGAATCCGTCCTGGGCAAAATCAGTATTTCTTAATACTTAGGGGTGCAGCAGTAACCCAGTAGGACTAGGACAAGGATAAAAACCCTATTTCAGTAGGACTAGGACAAGGATGTTATAAAAAACCTATTTTCTGAATTTTTCAACAAGCTTTTCATTCTCGCTTTTCATTAAGCTTTTCATAATTCATTCGACACTTTTAGGATTTATTCACGTTACTTTCTGACAGAGAAAACACGGCTCTCTTGAGGCTCGGATAGAAGAAAAACGTCAAGCCCTACTTGACGCCATTCTCATCCCCAACGTGAGATTATTCTAGCTTTGATATGATGATGATGTCTTCTTTGATCTCCGTTATACTCATGAGTAGCTAAACTTCTCTGTTAGGGTTATGGAATCCTTTTGATATACTATCTATTACTATGAGTTTGTGAATTCTTGATGTGCATGCTACTTATATCATTACTCTCTTTGTTTTAATTAAATTCTTGTGGTTGCAAACATATAAAATACGCCATTATAGCATTAACTTGTTCGAGAGAAAAGTTACATGTTTGGAAAACAGAGTGTGACAAGGAAATAGGACTACCAACCCCTGTTTACACGTTAATGCCTTAACCGGATTAACCTCTTGGAGAGTTTGTACCGTTAGTTATACACTTTAAGCTCGAGAGAGTTAAAGTGAAATAATCCTGGATGGTCGAGAGACACTAGGATTTACCATTAGAATACGAATCTCTATAAGTGCATGCATGTCTGAATTCCGCATAACTCATAGTTAATAGATACGTAGAACTCATAAGGTGGACATAACCCTAACTTATTATTCTTTGTGATTAAATCTTACTAAACAAAGCATTCCATTGTTACTTTAATATTTTTTGGTTCACGCCATAACCCAAATTTATGGCATTTAATGAAGAGTTTAAATTTTGTGTTTGCATTTTTTATATTTTTACACTTGTACAAAATATAAATTATAGTGTAAAATTTATTTTTGGGGAATTGGACGGAAATGCTTTTTACAAATGTTCATCACGTGTTTAGGCAAATATAGGACATTAATATTTATATTAAAAAATTAAATTAATTTAGATACTTACTCAATTAATTAATACTTATACATTGAAAGATATTGCATAGTTTTTTCTTTAATATAATTTTTCTGATATTTGTTATTTTTCACGCGATTCTCATCACACTTTAGGCAAATTTAGGTCATTATTAGTTATATTAAAATTGATTTAAATACTTCATAAATTTCATGCCACTAAAGTTGGGAGGGGGGCGGATGCCGAGGTTGCTCGTACTTATCATAGAATATCTCCTAATTTCTGTTGGAAAGATATGATGAAGGACGTGCAAAGTTTTGTATCTTCTTGCCATGTTTGCCAACTAATGAAAGATTCACATCATATGTCCGTAGGCCTATTTCAGCCCCTACCAGTCCTTTCTATGGTATTTGAAGGCAACGCAATGCATTTCATCACATGCTTGCCTAGTTCAAAAGGGAAATCCACTATCATGACTGTCGTGGATAAATTATCCAAATATGGGCACTTCATTAGCCTTACCTATGCTTTTTCTGCTCAACCAGTTGCAGAGGACTTCGTGGTTAGAATGATTCAACTTCATGGTACCTCAAGATCTATCGTCACTGATTGTGACACACGATTCTTGCATAAATTTTGAATGGATTTGAATCTCTTAAAAGGCACTACTTTGGCTATGAGTAACGTGTACCACCCTCAGACGAATGGACAATCTGAGGCTTTAAACAAATGCTTGGAGAAATACCTTCGTTATTTTATGGCTGATGATCACAAGAATTGGTTGCAGTGTTACATTGGGCAGAATATTGGTACAATACAACATATCTGTCTTCAGCAGGAATGACACCCTTCAAGGCATTATATGGAAGGGGTCTGCCTATGGTTGCATGTTACATTTTGGGCAGTAGTCCTAGTGATCTGACCCAAACCTATTTGGTAGACCATGATGCCATGTTAGAAATCCTCAAGACTAACTTGGTCCGAGCATAGACATGTGTCGTCTAGAGGTGACTTGCGAGATAGGGATTGGTTTATGTAAAACTCAAACCTTATCGTTAGAACATTATGCGTCTTCAACAACATCCAAACCTGGGCAGGTGTCATGACCTGATTCTTCAAGTCATAATGGCGCATACCATAACCCACCAGTAGGCAAGCCAACTCATAGTTCAGAATGGCTAGTAACAGACTACTAAATAATATAAGAAAAATCGTACGAAATATATGGATTAAAGATAAATAGATAGCACAAAATCCGGTGATATTAGAACAAGAGCTTCTAATATCATAAAAGTACAAAAATGATATATCAAGAATTATACAATGATACAACTTGTCTTCGAATACAACTTAGAGACTAGTCTAATACATAAGAGAGAGACCAGTAATACTCCGAACATCAAGAGCTCACTCTATGTCTCCGAACCAAGACTGCTCCACACGATGCACAAATGAATGGAGATAACTCGTATTATGGTGTGAAGGCTGTAGAAGTGTAGTATGAGTACCAAATGAATAGTACTTAGTAGGCAACTGCAACCTGAGCTCCAAAGATAAAGCAGATATACACAACATATAAATAGAATGGAAACTACACCCAAGCGTCCATAAATGATATAATAAGTCAATGAGAATAATAAGGGAATACTATTATATTTATTTCCAAGTGTCTAACATAATAAGACTAAGGAAGTACTAGGGTGAACTATCTTATTCCAGCTACATTCAACACACGTCAATGCTAACCATATATCCCATGCCAATATATGAATAAAAAGCGAAAGAAAGATATATAGTAATATACAATGCAAAGTAAAGACTATATAAAATGAACAACAAATGAAGGGATATATAGTATTACCATATCTTCATATAGCTATTTATCTATATCTATATCTATCTATCTATCTATCTATATATATATATATATAAACATGAGGTCATCTCAAGCGTAACCCATATCATTATATTCTCATTTAAGACCTCATTATAACACTTATTGGTATTTAAATACTATCATACTTGAGATTTCTAATACTCATGGCTAGACCTGAAATAATCGTGCATAATAATGCAATCATAAGATAGGAGACACCAAAGAGGTACCTCAAATCCTGATGCTAGATCATTGACTAATCTATCATAAGCTAGCCATAGTAATGATCATAACAATGATAACAACAATATCAATAGCAATGTGAATAAAAGGCTACTCTGGACAACCAAATACCTAGCCGAGCCTATGTGTACCCCCACCATCCCAGACTCAAAAGGATCAATCAACATACAATAACACAAGGCATATTCTTAACCCATATCTATGCAACTAATCCATATCGGCTGATAGACATATGTGCATACTGGTTTTAGGCGATGTGCATGCAGGAATGAATGCAAAGTACATAATCAATATCATATCTCATCATAACTATCTTTATCAGGACTATCATCATCGTAATCATCCTGTGGCCTTTCTAGGTATCAACATATCATCAATAGTATACTCCGGTCTTGCCGGGTATCAATATATCCTTCGGCCTTTCTTAGTATCAACATATCATCAATAGATCACCCGGCCTTGTCGGGTATCAACATCATCACACTAGTATCCTCTGGCCTTGTTGGGTATTAATATCATTACAATAGTATCCTCTGCCTTGCCGGGTATCATAGAGTCACACCGAATAAGATACACTAAAATATTCATAATCATAGACATATCACTGCAGAATATCTATCTAGTCAATACTTCCCAACTACTCGTTATTAGATAGCCAACACTTATTATTATAAAATCACTAGTTCACTAGTCATCACATAACCTCTAGTTGTTAGCCTAAACCTTTCCTAGCATAATGCTTATCCACGAGATAACAACTAAACACTATTCATTTACTAGTCAACATCTAACATATAGTCAAGGTTTATCATTGGACCAAATCCGTTATTTATCCTCCATTCATTATTATCAACAAATGATGCTATATCTGTTAGTCATTACTAGACAACAAATTACTACTTCTCTCCTAACCATACGAAATCCAAATAACATGATCCAATAGTGAATCATTAATATTTTGAGTGTAAACCATATTTCAAATCTATTGGAACCATCAAAATTTTCATAGGAGATCATTTAGGAAAAAAGTTGGGCCCAAACCTAAACTTTCATCGTTTTTCACAAATTTCGCTCAATAACTCAAAATAAGTTTGAGAGCCTTGACACCTGAAACAAGGGTCACCCTAGCCTAAAATCGACATTCCAAATGCGATGGAAAAGTTAGATTTGCAATCCGAGGCTATATCAACCAAATATGGGTCCCACACTATTTCTTCCAATTTTCAACTTTCTGACCAATAGGTCGAAATGAGCTAGAGTGCAGTGGGACCCAAACCAAAGGTTTACCTAGACTAAAATTGTTATTCTGAATCTGTTGGCTTAGTTAAAATTTTCAACTGAGATTGTTTTGCTGAAGTGTTTGCTTGGTGTCCATTTGGAACCAACAAATACTTTTAAATAGGGAATTGTCTTTAAAAACCAAACGAACTACCCGGTAACCAAACCATCAGTCCCAATAAGTCATAAATGACTTGGGGCAACTATAGAGAAGTTCAAACGGTAAAGATAAGAATAAATATGAAAAATTACCCGAAGGTTCATTATAACATCCACTACTAAAATGACTTTCATCCCCGAAAGTCAACGGATATAAAGAATCTCAACAGCTCAAAAGGGTGAGGTACTAGCTCACATGCTCCAAGCACGAATTCACAGATAGCCTCAATGGAGAGAAAACATTCCTAAGGGATTTTTCGATAGGTATTCCTTTTTTAGCCAGCACTTTTATTTTACTTCCAAAATAGCCAAATCAACTTAACCGCTAACTGCCTTCCAATTGAACTAAAAAGGCTAATGCACGTACATCTGAACCACATTACGCTGGTACCACCACTATATCCACATAAATCAACAAAGGCCTATCCAATCCAAAACAAACTAAGACATGAGTTATAAAACAACTCCAAATCTTAAAATAACCTTTCTTTACTATTTTACACATGCTATCTACTCCAAGATAGGAGGAAAATCACTTGAGTCTCATCCATAATGTCTCATCATAGAGATCTCAAAGAACTAAAGTTGATCTACTGAAATTCTATAAGACAAACATGAGAATAAGCTCATAAAGCTCTATCTGGGCATACAAATGAATATAATAACTGAATGCAATCTCTGCAACTGCCGTAACCAATTTGGATAAAAATCAAACTAAAATTTCAAAATCCAAGGTATAACTACTCATTCTAAATATTTCACTCCAAGATGTCTCATCCACCAAGAATCAAGCAATACCGAATCCAACTCAAGAATATTACTCCGACTTAGTAAATCATCTAAAATTCCCAAAAAAAACTGATACTCGAGGTCAAAACTTAAATAAATAATATGGAGCCTATTGGCAATCATCTGAGCACTTATCAACTATAATCCAACCGAAGTCTAGAAAATCGAATAGGAAACCATAGAGTAGACTCAACCAACCTATAAATGAAATCTAAACAAGGACAAGTCTAAAGCAAAAATTGCATATAGGCTTTACAATACCAAGCTGAAATCTTAATATCAAGGTTGAATTGCCCGGTCTTACATATATAAATCAAACGAACAACAAGTAGGAATTAATGCTCCACATTTATCATACTTTCAAATCGCTATTCCATGTTGTCAAATCCCAAACAAAGCCAATAAGTCTATATCAATATCAACTATCTCAAATCGAATCTAGTATCCAAATCTGACATATCCGAGATAAACCATACAAAGCCACAACTGAGACATATCCGAAGAGCAAAATAACCACAGGGATAAACACTGACTGATAATCAAAAGAAACAAACCCTATATCGACTAGAGCTAATGAAATATAGCCACAAAATATAGATTATGGCAAAGGAAAAACCACTGTCTTAAAATACACATAACCCACTCCATACACTCAGAAACCTTATAAGTCTAAAAACCACTCTAGAAATGGCAAAATCTATAGAAACTAAAAGAAATACAACTTAAGATGGGAAATAACCAACACAATACTTATTCAAGGCAAAGAAATAGCCACAAGCACATATCATTGAAGAGAATCACTCCACCAAGCATCACTAGGCTAAACAAATCCTGAAATTAGGATTTCTTGAATCCACCCAAGAATAATATCATCGAAGAAGAAATACCAATCTCAAAACCAAGGTCAAAATTAAGACCACCAACAGAGAACCAATAACTCAAGCTAAAGAGTTTTTAATATGCTAACTTAATAAATAGTCACAGAAAAGGCCACCTGCCACTAACTCTCTAACACCAAATAAGGCAAAGCCAAATCCCAATAACAAAGGAGTATCTAATCTCCACACTAACAACAAGGCAAATAATCCCAAGGGTATGAACCTGACATACCTATGAGATAAATCAATGACATCCCAACATCAATATCAAAATTTCTACTAGATGATGAAATAACCACAAATGAAGGACGAACCTTAAACTGGTCTATCTTATAAATGGGTTACACTCGAAATGATAGACAAAACAAAATCCTTTGCAACCTAGGAGGCAATTCTAAGAATCTGAAACTAAAAAATAGGCAACATAACTAAATTGCCTACACAAATTCCAAAAAAACCATAGAAGGTCACTTACCTTTGATACCATAACACCCCACCAAAAATAATCTAATACAGCTAGCTAAGAGGACACACAGTCAACCTCTCCATGCTAGGGGAAAGAAACCATCAAATAAGGCTATATCTACTCAAACTACAAAATAGTATCACAAGAAAATGAAAGTCTAACTAGATAACACTAGTCTATACAACTACCCAACAAGAATCAAATTCAGCATGTAACAATATCTAGTAATAATATCAAGTAATATCAATAACCTCACACAGTGGTAGAAATAGCAATATCAATATCAATATCAACATATTGAATAGGTGATACCAAAATAAATAACAATATCATGTACCACTCAAGGGGCACAACAAGGCTAATGTGCCAAGATAAATAGGTGTAATACCCGTTCTTATTAATCATCACAAGGATGCTAGTACATGCTTTGAAATACAAATCTATTTTTGTACCCATGGTATTTTTGATATTTCTACTTTCTATAACGTAAAAAATTGAGTTAGCTTTCTAATGATACCAGTTTTGTCCAAATCTGACACCAGATGATGAAGTTATGGATGTTTTACTTAGAATTGACCAAAATGCCCAAGTGCGACGTCCAAGTTAACGGACCTCCAAACAAGTGAAAGACTGCCACTTTGATCATCATAACCAAGGAAGTAGGGCTATGTTCTGGATAAGGATTGATGAACGAGTTGATAGACCATCGGATTTTTGACGGACCGTCATCCAGGCTATGAACTCTTATCCAGTGAACCCCATTTTTGGTCCACTTATGACAGTCGAAATGACGGACCTTCAAGTTTCTGATGGACTATCAGTCGGGTCATCATATGCCACGTTCAGTTTATTTCCAAGCCATTGTAATAGGGGTATTTTGGTCACTTACCACTCACCTATATATACTCAGATGAGTCCAAATTAAACCATTTTACTTATTATTATTTCACAAACAAAAACTACAATTTCTCTTTAAATTTAATCTACAAGAACAGGACCCAATCTTCTTAAAAAATCAAAGGATTTCAAATCCTTCAAGTTCAAAAACATTAAGAACCTTGAGTCAGGTATTCGTAAAGTTCATCTATGGATCCATTTCATTCATAGAGCTCAAGAACCATGTTTTAAATATTATTTTGTGATTGTCTTGTTGTGATATGAGCATGTACATATTGATGATTGTTGTTTAAGTTTCACGATGATATCTAAAGGTGATTTCATAAAGTATATGTGTTTGTTAGTTGAAACCCATGATCCTTATATGGTTTAATATGGTGAAATTCATGAAAAAACTTAAGCTAAAAGAATGCATGCAAAGTGTTTGATAATATGCCTAGATGATAGAATTCATGTCCCATGATTTAATAGTGCTTAAATAATAAGTTCATGCTCTATGCTTTACGATTTCCCATGAATTCCATGTGAGTGATATGTGTTGCTGTTGTGATATGGATTGACCATGATATTGAAGCTATGCAAGTATATACATGTTGTATGAATTTCCCTTCCATGTATAAGATGTTGAGAACTATGCTTAGTGTGAAATCCCCTACACATGATATGGTAAATTGTGGACTCTACTCTTATGATCAAGTCAGTAATGTGTGTTAGTTTCCTTTCATCGAGTCCTGGGGGTAGTTGTACCTAAAAAATATAGCTGTGTGCCGAGAGCCATGTGATTTATCATAATAATCTCAGTCAAGTCATGATCTATAGAAATTAGTCGGGCATGTGACTCAGGAAACTTCAGAAATCTCATTATCTTAGTTAATTCTCAAATAATAGTACTAATTCGTTAGTCAACGAAAGTCAATTACTCAATCCATGTACCGTAAATTAAATCATGTTTAGTCTCTTCAGATGGGAGTAGAAGTTAGCACTGAGTAAACCCAAGGATGGGAACTCACTTGCCAGTTTAGGGTGTGATTCTTAGTAATCATCCCTGTGTTTCAGAACTACGTAGCCAACGTAGTTTAAGACATCTTAACCTGTCAGATTAGGGTTGATGAGGTGGTTTAATATGTCAGTTTAGGGTTCCCACCATTCTCATTTTGAGTACCGACCAGCTAATGGTCACTCACAGCTGTCCTTACTAGTGGCGTGGTATTGACACCCTTCCAGTCAAGGTAGTGATTGGACCCCAACATAGCTATAGGTGTTATTGGGGCATGTTGGTCAAACAACTACCTCCCATAGATTCAGTCCCACTCTCAGTAAAAGAACTCATATAGTTCTTCAGATTTCAGTATATCAGGACTGTCAGATACAGTCAATTTAGTTACAGAACAGAACACAGATAGTTCCATTAGATTCAAGACTATCAGACACAGTCATCTATGTTATCAGAATTTTAGTATTTGTCATGCTAGATATTAGTAGATCATGGATTAGTATCTAGATCTAGATATCACATAATCACGATCTCAGTTACTATGTATATATATTTTCACTCTTACGTTCTTATCAGTCAGTCAGTTAGCATCGTTTATGCATGTAAAATCATTTTCATTTTGCCTACCTCACTCGTTTACTCAGTACTCCCTATTGTACTAACACATTTGCGCTATGGTGCTTTCTTTTATGTTACACCATAGATTCATCGATACGAGTTCTAGATCAATAGTAGCAGTAGCATTCTAGTCGCAGAATTATAGTGAGTCCTTATCCATTAAAGGACGATATTATTTATTTCATTTATTATTTTAGTTCAATTTTTCTAGGTGGAGTTAGTTGGAGACATGTTCCTTCAACTCCTTACTCAGACAGTATTTAGAGGCTTTCAGATTTAGCTCAGATTTGATTTAAATTTAAGTTGTTTTGGGTATTTATTACCCTATATGGATGTTATGATTTTTTAGATATTCTATGCAGTTGAACCTTATGGCCTATTGTTCATGTTTTCCGCATTATTACGTCATATATTGCAGTATACAGGTACAAATATCAGTCATGGGTTAGCTTGTGGTCCCTCGGGATCATGGGCACTGTGTAGTGATCTGGTTTAGAAAACTGAGGCATTACAAACTTAGTATCAGACCCTAAGGTTTAATAAAGTCCTAGGAAGTATGAAATCCGCATCTATTAAAGTCTTGTGCATGGGTGTGTTACGCGCCACATTTATGTGCAAGAGGCTATAAGATGTTTTAGGAACAGTTTACCTTATTTTGGTATTCATATCATGCTAGTGAGCATAATCTCAAGTTAAACTCTCAGTCTAATCCGTTCTTCTCTTATTTCAGAATATGCCTCCAAAGAGAAGAAACCATCCAACTCCTCAGCCCAAAGATCCTTTGGGCGAACATATTTCTCATATGGATTTTAGGACGGCAGTCACTATAGTTGCTCAGTCTGTGGCTGCCCAAAATAAATGGCCACCAGTTATTATAGCCAATCCAGTGGCCAACTCAGCCGCAACTTGGATTTGGGACTTCAACTGAATGAACCCCCCATCTTTCTTTGGGTCTAAGTCTGATGAAGACCCTCAAGAATTTATTGACCAGGTCCAGAAGGTCATAGACATCATAGGATTTACTTATTGTTAGAGTGCCAAGTTACCCACATACCAGTTACAGGATGTTGCTCATACTTGGTACAAATAGTGAAAGTTTGAGAGGTTAGAGGATGTAGGTCCTATAGAGTGGGAGAAATTTATCATGAATTTTTTAGACAGATTCTTTCCCCAACAGCTGAGAAAGGCAAAAGTTCTAGAGTTCATCTACCTTAGGCAGGGAAATATGATAGTTAAGGAGTGTTCTCTTTGATTTACTCAGCTAGCCAGATATGCCCCTCATGTGGTTGCAAATAACAGGGCTAAGATGAGCAAATTTATGTCAGGAGTGAATGATAACGAAGTAAATGAGTGTAGGTCTGCGATGTTGAATAGTGATATGACTTTAGCCAGACTCATGAATCATGCTCCACAAATAGAAGAGCAGAATATTAGGACTAGGGAGAGGAAGAACAAGAAAGCAAGGTCAGGTAGTTTCAATTTTGCTCAACCGAAATAAGAAGGAGGAAACTATTCGTAGTTTCATCCTAAGCCAGCAATTCCAGCTCCTTCCTCCGCCAGTGCCCCAATGCCAAAATTCAAAGATAGCAACAGAGATCGACCAGTAGGCTCTAACTCTTAGGATAGTGTCAGTAGTGCCCGAACTAATCCCCTGTGTCAGACTTATGGTAAGAACCACAAGGGTACCTATAGAGATGGTAGTGATGTTTGTTTTCGTTGTGGCAAGCCAGGCCACAGGATTAGAAAGTGTCTGTAGTCAGGTTTGTAGGGTTAACAGAATCGCTCCACAGCCCAATCCGATTGTCCAAATCAGTAGAGTGCTGCTTCCAGTGCTACTTGTGGGCAACGCCTAAAAAGACTCCATGTTTATCATACCCGACAGGATCAAGAAAATTCTCCTGATGTCATTACTGGTATGTTATAGATTTTCCATGTTCATGTTTACGCTTTGCTAGATCCAGGTAAATCCTTGTCTTTTGTTACTTCTAATATAGTAGATGATTTTGGAATCAGTACCAAAATTTCAGTAGAGCCCTTTTCAGTCTCTATTCTAGTGAGTAAAACCATCATAGCTCCGTGGGTATATAGGAACTGCCCGATTATGATATTTCAGAAAGCCATGTCAGCAAAGTTAGTCGAGTTAGAGATGACTGATTTTTATGTCATTCTCGGCATGGATTAGCTTTATTCCTTCTGTGCCACAGTCGACTGCAGAACTAGGGTAGTTCAGTTTCAGTTCCTGAATAAGCCCATCATAAAGTGGAGGGGTAGTACTTTATTTTTCAGGGGTCAGCTTGTTTCCTACCTTCGGGCAAGAAAAATGATTTCTAAGGGGTATGTGTTTTATTTTATGCATATTAAAGATTCCAGTTCTGAATTTCCTACTCCTGAATCAGTCCCAGTTTTAAATGAGTATTCAGATGTATTTCTCTAAGATCTTCCAGGAATTCCTCTCAAAAAGGAGATAGACTTCGACATTGACCTTATTCTAGATACTCAACCTATTTCTATTCTATCATACAAAATGGCACCAGCAGAACTTAAGGAACTAAAAAATCAGTTCAAGGATTTCTTAGATAAGCGATTAATCAGGCCTAGTGTATCCCCATGGGGTGCACCAGTCTTATTCGTGTGCATGAGAGATGATTCTCTCAGGATGTGTATTGATTATCGTAAGCTCAACAAAGTTACGATCAAGAAAAAGTATCCTCTTCCCATAATAGATGACTTGTTTGACCAACTTCAGGGTGCCTATTATTTCTCCAAAATAGACCTCAGATCAGGATACCATCAACTCAGAGTTAGAGAATATGACATCCCGAAGATAGCTTTCCGTACTCAGTATGGTCACTTTGAGTTTCTAGTTATGTCCTTTGGTCTTACCAATGCCCCAGCTGCTTTCATGGACTTGATGAACCATGTGCTTAATTAGTACTTGGACATGTTCGTCATAGTATTCATAGATAATATCCTGGTCTATTCCCGCATAGAGCGTGATCATTCAGACCATTCAGGATTGTTCTTCAGACTCTCAGAGATCACCATCTATTCGCCAAATTTAGTAAGTGTGAGTTTTGGTTAAGATCAGTAGAATTCCTTGGCTATATTATTTCTGGTGATAGCATTAGAGTAGATCCTCAAAAGACCGAAGCGGTAAGAACTTAGCCTCGCCTTATCTATCCATCAGATATCAGGAGTTTCTTGGGATTGGCTAGCTATTACAGACGGTTTGTCGAGGGATTTTCTTCTATTGCATCACCCATGTCCAGATTGTCCTAGAATAAGGTTAAATTTCAGTGGTCAGATCCTTGTGAGAAGAGTTTTAAAAAGTTGAAGACTCGACTCACCTTAGCTCTAGTTATAGCTCTTCCAGATGGTTCAAATGGGTTCGTAATATATTGTGATACATCCAGAGTGGGTTTAGGTTGTGTCCTCATGCAGTATGGTAGGGTCATAGCCTACGCCTCCAGAAAGTTAAATCACCATGAGAAGAATTATCCTACTCTTGATCTTGAGTTAGCAACCGTAGTATATGCCTTAAAAATTTGAAGGCATTATCTATACTGAGTTCATATAGATATCTTCACGGATCACAAAAGTCTCCAATATGTCATTTCTCAGAAAGATCTCAAACTTCGTCAGAGAAAGTGGTTAGAGCTTTTGAAAGATTATAACATGAGTGTCCCTTACAATCCGGTAAAGGCCAACGTTATGGCCAATGCTCTCAGTAGACTCTTCATGGGTAGTGTTTCTCACATCAAGGACAATAAGAAGAAGATATCTTAGGAAATCCATCAGCTCGCCAGACTAGGTATTTGCTTAGTCAATTCTTCGGAGGGTAGTGTATGTGTTCTAAGTAGTTCAGAGTCTTCTCTAGTTTTCGAGGTGAAAGAAAAGCAAGACAGGGATCTTAGCCTTGTCAAGGTAAAAGAGTCAGTCCAGAATCACAGAGTAGAGGTTTTCTCCCAAGGGGGAGATGAGGTTTGTTGTTGTTAGGGTCATTTATGTGTTCTAGGTGTAGATGACTTAAAGCAGTAGATTCTTACAGAAGCGCATGGTGCATGATACTCTATTCATCCAGGGCCACTAAGATGTATCGCGACCTAGGAGAAATCTATTGGTGGAGTGGGATGAAGAAAGATATTGCAGAGTTTGTGGCTAAGTGTTCTACATGTCAGCAAGTTAAGATAGAGTATCAGAAGCCTAGTGGACCCATGCAGGAGTTCACCATTCCTACTTAAAAGTGGGAATAAGTGAACATGAACTTCATGATGGGTTTTCCTCGAACTCATCATTAGCATGATTTAGTTTGGTCAGATTACACCGTGTTCCACTATCTATTATTTCAGACAAAGTTACCCAGTTCACCACTCACTTTTGGAAAGCATTACAAAAGGGTCTTGGTACCCAAGTTCATCTCAGTATAACCTTTCATCCTCAGACAGATGGTCAAGAAGAAAGGACCATTCAGACTCTTGAAGATATGCTAAGGTTATATGGAATTGATTTCAAGGAAAGTTAGGATGACCACTTGCCTTTGATTGAGTTCGCATACAATAATAGCTATCATTCCAGTATTAAAATGGCTCCATTTGAATATTTCTATGGCAGGAGGTGTAGATCTCGAATTGGTTGGTGTGACGTAGTAAGGCCTCAGTCATAGGTCCTGACTTGGTTTTTGATGCCTTAGAGAAAGTTCTATTGATCAGAGAGAGACTCTAGGCTTCTCGGAGCCGACATAAGTCTTATGTTGATGTTCATAGAAAGGATCTCGAGTTCGAGGTCGATGACTAAGTCTATCTCAAGATCTCTCCCATGAAGGGAGTGAAGAAGTTCAACAAGAAAGGGAAACTCAGTCCCCGCTATGTTGGTCCCTTTCGGATTCTCAATCGGTTAGGCAAGGTAGATTATGAGCTTTAATTGCCTTCAGATTTAGCCCCAGTTCATCCGGTCTTCCATGTATCCTTGCTCAAGAAGTGTGTAGGTGACCTACCAGTTGTAGTACCTATTCAGAGCATTGATGTTCAGAACAGTCTCTCTTATGAAGAGATTCCAGTTGAAATCTTAAACTATCAGACTCGTCGATTGAGGAACAAAGAGGTCCCTCTAGTAAAGGTTCTTTGGCAAAATCAGTCCATCGAGGGAGCTACTTGGGAAGCAGAAGCAGATATGCATACCAAGTATCCTTATCTCTTCTCCGTCGATTCAGATCAAGCATAAGGTAATAGTTCGCCTTAAGCTTATATAGTTTTATATTCATGTTCCCATTATAAATGTGGTATCTATTATGATTTCATCCTCAGTAACGCATTCATGTATCAGTTAGCCATGCATCAGATATGCATGAGTTCAGTATATTTAGCATTTTAGTCATGAAGCCATATCTCAGTCACTCATTTTTAGTTCATGTTCATTTATTATTTTCCCTCTTAGTCATCTCGTTCGAGGATGAATGTTCTCAAGGGAGAGATATTGTAATACCCGTGCTTATTCCTAGTTAGAAATCATCTCAAGGATGCTAGTACTTACTTCAAAATACAAATCTATATTTTGTACCCATGGTATTTTTGGGATTTCTACTTTCCATCATGTGGGAGATTGAGTTAGCTTTTTAACGATACCAATTTTGTCCAAATTTGACACCAGACAAGGAGGTTATGGATGTTTTACTCAGAACTGACCGAAATACCTAGGTGCGATGTCCAAGTTGACGGACCGCCAAATAAGTGATGAACAACCACTTTGATCATCACAGCCAAGGCAGTAGGGCCACGTTTTGGATAAGGATTGACGGATGAGTTGATAGACCATCAGATTTTTGACGGACCGTCATCCAGGCTATCAACTCTTATCCAGTGAACCCCATTTCTAGTCCACGTATGGCGGTCGAAATGACAGACCGTCAAGTTTTTGATGGACCGTCAATTGGGTCTTGACACGCCACATTCAATTGATATCCAGTCTATTTTAACAGAGGTATTTTGGTTACTTACCACTCGTCTATATATACCCAGATGAGTCCGAATTAAACCATTTTGCTCATTGTTATTTCACAAACAAAAACTAGGTCATCTCTCTAAATTTAATCTCCAAGAACAAGACCTAATCTTCTTCAAAAATCAAAGGATTTCAAATCCTTCAAGTTCAAAAACATTAAGAACCATGATTTAGGTATGTGTAGTGTTCATCTATGGATCCATTTTTTCATAGAGCTCAAGAACCATGTTTTAAATATTATTTTATGATTGTCTTGTTGTGATATGAGCATGTACATGTTGATGCTTGTTGTTTAATATTGAAGATGATATCTAAAGGTGATTTCATGAAGTATATGTGTTTGTTAGTTGAAACCCATGATCCTTATGTGGCTTAATATGGTGAAATTCATGAACATACTTAAGATAAAAGAATGAATGCAAAGTGTTAGATAATATGCCTAGATGATAGAATTCATGTCCCATAATTTAATAGTGCTTAAATGACAAGTCCATGCTTTATGCTTTACGATTTCCCATGATTCCATGTGAGTTATATGTGTTGCTGTTGTGGTATGGATTAACCCTGATATTAAAGCTATGCAAGTATATATATGTTGTATAAATTTCCCTTCCATGTATAAGATGTTGAGAACTATGCTTAGTGTGAAATCCCCTACTCATGATATGGCAAATTGTGGACTCTACTCTTACTATCAAGTCTGTCATGTGTGTCATTTTCCTTCCATCGAGTCCTGGGGGTATTTGTACCTAAAAAATATAGTTGTGTTCCTAGATCCATGTCATGTTATCACGATAATCTCAGTCAAGCCATGATCTATAAACTCAGTCGGGCATATGACTTAGGAAACCTCGGAAATCTCATGATCTCAATTAATTGTCAAATAGTAGCACTAATCCGTCAGTCAATGGAAGTCAGCAACTCAGTCCAGGTACTAGCAGTTAAATCATGTTCAGTCTCTTCAGATGGGAGTAGAATTTAGCACCAAGTAAACCAAAGTATGGGAACTCACCTTCCAGTTTAGGGTGTGATCCTTAGTAATCATCCTTGTGTTCCAAAACTACGTAACCAGCGTAGGTTAATACATCTTAACCTGTTATTTTAGGTTGATGAGGTGGATTAATCTATCAGTTTAGGGTTCCCACCATTCTCATTTTGAGTACCTGCCAGCTAAGGGTCACTCACACTTGTCCTTACCAGTGGCGCTGTATTGACACCCTTCCAGTCAGGGCAGAGATTGGACCCCAACTTAGCAATATGCGATATTGGGGCATGTCGTTCAAATAACTACCTCCCACAGTTTCAGTCCCAATCTCAGTAAAAGAACTCAGATAGTTCTTCATATTTCAGTATATCAGGACTGTCAGATACAGTCAATTTAGTTACAGAACGAACATAGATAGTTCCATTAGATTCATGACTGTCAGACACAGTCATCTATGTTATCAAAATTTCAGTATTTGTCATGCTAGATATCTGTAAATCATGTATTAGTGTCCAGATCTATATATCATGTAATCACGATCTTAGTTACTACGTATGCATGTTTGCACTCTTACATTCATATCAGTCAGTCAGTTAGCATCGTTCATGCATGCAAACCCTTTTGCATTTAGCATACCTCACTCGTATATCTGTTCTCCCAGTTGTACTGACATGTTTGAGCTATGGTTCTTTCTTTCACGTTACACCATAGGTTTATTGATACGAGCTCCAGATCAGCAGTAGCAGTATCATTCTAGTCGCAGAGTTGCATTGAGTCCTCATCCATTTGAGGATGATATCATTTATTTTATTTATTATTTCAGTTCAGTTTTTCTAGATGGAGTTAGTTGGAGACATGTTCCTTAAACTCCTTACTTAGACATTATTTAGTGGCTTTCATATTTAGCTCAGATTTGATTCAGATTTCAGTTGTTTTGGGTATTCGTTGCCCCATATGGATGTTATGATTTGTTAGATATTCTATGCAGTAGAACCTTATGTCCTATTGTTCATGTTTTCCACATTATTATGTCATATATTGCACTATATAGGTACAAATGTCAGTCATGGGTTAGCTTGTGGTCCCTCGGGATCATGGGCACTGTGTAACGGTCCAGTTCAGAAAACTGGGGCGTTATAATAGGACTAAACCCGAAACCACACCCATAGGAGCAAATATCAATATAGATCTAGTCCATCCACTACTAAAAGAATAAACCATAGAGTAGAAACATAATCACGAATACATCCACTACTAAAAGAAATAAACCATAGAGTAGAAACATAATTATGAATTCAACAATAAGGAGCATAATGACAGATTTAAATTCATTAAGGCATATAATCATTAATGGGTATGAAAACCCCTATGCACATAATAAGAGATAAATACAGGTAATAAAAGCACACCAATAACAGTGAAATTCAAAGTCATATGCCTGACGGGCGTAGGAAAATAAATCTGAACGGGTCTAAATCAGATTGACCAATTGAATCATCAAATGAGGTGCCAAGCGCACAATCTCTAACTGAAGATGTCACAACATCATGACCTGATCTAAATAAGGTGAATGGATGGAATATCTTGTCAGGGACACTCCCTAGACTAGTATTTGGTCTTTCTGTGGTCGTAGCAATTCCTAAAGCATCAATATGGAGGCTACAAACTGAGCCCAAATGGTTGGACAACTGATGGTGAGTGAAATTCACAAAATTATGTCCAAACTATTGAAATCATAGCCTGTCTTAGGAAGTCTAGGCTGGTGGGGAATACAGGCTAACTCTAGCTGATTACCTATATCATACCAAGGGTATTCTCTGAACCAATGTCTTATCATAACATGACCAAACCAAGAATCTAGAATACTTCGACATACTACCCCTGATAATCCAGAATGGTCACCATGGCCCAAAGAACCATACCACACTCCACAAGTATGATGGGGACTCAACCCAAATATTTTTATGCTGCCATTGAAGATCTTTGATATCCATCTCCAACTCTCTATTATGATGCTGCAATGAAATTCTGGAAATACGTATTAGCGTATTATCCACATCTGTTGACAATATTGAATTGCCCTTTGGGGATAGAATAGAGTCAAATAATCTGTTCAAGTTTCATAGGAACGCGAACACATGATAAGGAGTCATGAAGTGAATTTCCTAAAATGTCACTGTAGTCTCCCAAAGATAGGTTACGGACGTCTCCCCACCGATCTGTAGGAATCTACTAACACTTAGCTTTTGTAATAATACACCGATGAAACCTAGTCTTTGATACCAATTTGTAACGACCCGATTCCTCAAGTCATGATGGAGCCTACCATAACCCACCAGTAGGCAAGCCAACCTATAGTTTGAAATGGCTAGTAACGGACTACTCAACAATATAAGGAAAAGAGTATAGAATAAATGGATTAAAGATAAATACATAAAAGAATCCCAAAACCCGGTGGTATCAGTACAAGAACTTCTAATATCATAAAAGTACAAAAAGTGATATATCAAGAATTATACAATCATACAACTTATCTTTGAATAAAATTTAGAGACTAGTCTAATACATAAGTGAGAGATAAGTAATACTTCAAATGTCAAGAGATTACTCTAAGTCTCTAAACTAGGGAAGCTCCACACGATGCACAAATTAATGGTGATAACTCGTACTATGATCTGCAGGCTGCAAAAGTGTAGTAAGAGTACCAAAAGAATAGTATTCAGTAGATAACTGCCAACTAAGCTCCAAAGATAAAGAAAATATACACCGCATATAAAAAGAATGGAAACAATATCCAAGAGTCCATAAATCATATAATAAGTCAATGAGAATAGTAAGGGAATACTATTATATTTATATCCAAGTGTCTAACATAATAAGACTAAGGAAGTACTAGGGTAAACTATCTTATTCCAGCTACATTCAACATATGCCAATGCAATATCATATATCCCATGTCAATATACAAATAAAGTGAGAAAGAAAGATATATAAAATACAAGGCAAAGTAAAGACAATATAAAATGAATAACGAAAAAAGGGATATACGGTAGTACCATAGCTTCATATAGCTAGATATTTATATATAGATATATATAAATATAAACATGAGGTTATCTCAAGAGTAACCTATATCATTATATTATCATTTAACACCTCATTATAACACTTATCATTATTTAAATACTGTCATACTCGGGGTTTCTAATCCACATGGCTAGACATGAAATAATCGTGCATAATAATGCAATCATAAGATAGGAGAGGCGAAAGACGTACCTCAAATCTCGATGTTAGATTAATGACCAATCTATCATGAGATAGCCATAATAATGATTATATCAGTGATAACAACAATATCAATAACAATATGAATAATTGGCTACTATGGACAACCAAATGCCAAGTCGAACCTATGCGTACCCCCACCACCCCAGACTCAGAAGGTTCAATCAATGCACAATAACATAAGTCATATTCTTTACCCATATCTATGAAACTATCCCATACTGGCTGATAGACATAGGTGCATACTGATGATAGGCAATGCGCATGCAGTGATGAATGCAAAGTACATAATCAATATCACATCTCATCATAATTTTCCTCATCATGACAATCATTATCGTAATCAGCGTCCATCCTTGTTGGGTATCAACATATTATCAATAATATCCTCTAGGCTTGTCAGGTATCAACATATCATCAATATATCCTCCGACCTTACAAGGTATCAACATATTATCAATAGATCCTCCGAGCATGTTGTGTATAAACATCATCACACTAGTATCCTTTGGCCTTTTTGGGTATCAATATCATCACAATAGTATCCTCCGACCTTGCTGAGTATCAATAGTTACACAATTACCATTAACGAATAAGATACACTAAAATACTCATAATCATAGACATATCACCATAGAATATCTATCTAGTCAATACTTCCTAACTACTCATTATTAGATAGAAAACACTTATTATTATAAAATCATTAGTTCGCTAGTCATCACATAACCTCTAGTTATTAGCCTAAACCTTTCTTAACATAATCCTTATCCACGGGATAACAACTAACCACTATTCATTTACTAGTTAACATCTAACATCTAGGCAAGGTTCATTATTAGACCAAAATTGTTATTTATTTTCCATTCGTTACTATCAACAAATCATCCAATATCCGTTAATCATTACTAGACAACAAATTACTACTTTTTGCCTAACCATCTAACAAGAAGAGCAGTCATAAGATCATATTTCAGTGTATAATCACATAATTTGTAGTGGTAAATAAGCATGAATGTACCAAATCTATGCATGCCATCACTAGTATTGAATCAGGAGGATAATAAACATCATACCACTTTTTTCTCCATTCCATACTAGAGAGATAAGTATACAATCATATACATACTTATATTCATACACTATAATCACATAATTTATAATGTCAAATACTTCTCGGCTATTTCATCAATTTCATAATATGGCCCTAGGCCCATTAATTTATCTGAAATAATCACAACATCATAATCATGACCTTAGGCCCATGCATGTATCTTGGACTCATATCAATAACCATATTTATAAGCCGTAGCTACCTTTAATCATATCTTATATAGGAGGCATAATGTCAATTAATATGTCATCATTTCACACATCTAAGAGGCATAATATAGATAGACATGTAATTGTCTATAGCATATCATATATCAACAGGTCAAATGTTCAGACAATGATGAATATTGCTTTTTAAGGCCAATTTACATATCCAAAAGGATCATTATCTCTATAGGTCCAACAATTATGACTAAAGAAAATAGCATATCTATAGGCCAATCATCAAGTCTAAGAGGAAATAGCATCTCTATAGGCCACATAATGTATCTAGAAGGAATATAATCTCTAAATGCCCAATATCACTTCCACAAGTAGTATCATAACAATAACTTAAAAGCCACAGTACAAAAACATCAATACAAGTTACCAAGTTATGAAGTAACCTTATTCTAAGGTTAACTAGCCTCATCTATGTCTAACATCCAAAACTAAGTCCACAAGACTTAACATAAGCTTAGGCCTAAGTGGGCTGAACGATCCCATTTCAAATCCATAATTTCCATAATTAGGCGTACTATGACCCACCTAGGGTAAGGTATCTAGTTCATCTTCTAGATGTCAAGCAAGCGATATTCAAGCCTAAGATAGTAACTTTGACTAGAAATAAGGGTACTCAAGTTAGCTCTACCAAACTTATGGTTCCAAAACTATCACACTAGCCTAATAAGGCTAAATATACAACTTATGCTTCAAATGCTAAAACCATATTCTAGGCATAACATTATATCATATCTATGCTACAAATTTATCCAAACTAAGTATAAGGAAATAAAATTCTACAAGGGTATTAAGTAATTCAACGTATGGGTCAAAATCCCCATCTAATCCCCAAATTTATATGTATATTCAATACTAAGTCAGTCTATCCAATATCAGTCTTAACATTAACATAAAATATATACCAAATATCATCCATAAATAAGAGTAGACAAAAGCCAAACGCAAAATCCTAAATCATGCACCATACACTCGCCTTCACTTTAAAATCCTCAAAATGCCATCACACTAACAAAACTATAATCTACTCATCAATACGAGTCTAATGATAGTGTAAGACCCCATAAAATCATAAGTTTAATTTAGTCCTTTAAGCTTGTCTAGGGGCCCAAGACATAAAATATTTTAGCTAAGTACTCAGACGTTATGTCATTTTAGCCTACGAAAGGTTGAATATCTTATTTCGCGAGCTTTACATCCATTAAATATTGATGTTTAGGTTGATTTATGATCAGAAAGATCCATTGATAACACCCAAATGACACTTCTCTAATGAAAATGTAAGTGATCGTTGTCAATATAAAACCTAACTAGATTGGGGTTGAATCTAACTGGGAATATGGTGTGAACTTAAGTCGTTTGTGATTTAATCATCTGGTAGTTGGAGGTTTCCTCAAATGGGGGGTTTTTAGGTTAACAAGTAATTGTGGGTCACTTTAATTTCAGTGTTCGTAATTAAGAGTTTATGAAAAAACTAGAATTATGTTCACTAGGGGGTTTAGTACTTGACAGATGCTAATAGTGGTTAAAGATTCTCCCAGTAGGTAGGACAACAAGTTATCTTTATCGAAGTTATGCCTAAATGTCCCTCAACCTACTTAAGTATTTAATTAACTAATCCTCTCGGACTTAGGGAATTTATATTGATGATCAGATTTTACCTCAGGTTAATCAACCTTGTTACAACGTCAATTATTAAATGGAAGTTTTTGTTGCTTCCAAGTCCCTGTTAATAATTCACTTCCCGCTATATTTGATTTATTTCTCAAGTAAATCAAAGCAGGTGTTATCTATCATTTGCAACCACTAGACAATAATGAAAACCTCAAAATTATCAAAAACTCCTACTACCTTTTAAATCTTGAACACTCAGCACCTTATCAAGATTTACCCTAGATCCCATAATTCGGGCTAAAGGAATTTAGCCACGCATGATTTAATAATAAAAACAAACAACTAGATGAATTCATAATTTGCAAGATAAACTTACAACAAGATGAATAATGACTAGTGAATCTCAGATTAGATCACAATAGAAATACCAAAGTTATGATTAAAATCTTTTCAGAGTAAATGCTTTTTCAAACCAAGAAATTAGAGAGAGAATAACAAAATATTGTGTCTCAAAACTCAAGTTTGGAACTCTTAAGAAAACCCTAAACAAGGCTTTAAATAGTTCACCCTAATTATGGAAACAAAATAATAAAATTTAGAAATTCCTCGAATTAGGTGACGTGATTTGTGATAGCCTATCAGGAGGCTGGCGTCTTATCACAAATGTCGTCAGCTCCTCTTTGCTTTTGATACTGCTGCCTAATGCTGATGACAAATGGTGATATCAGCTCCTTGACGACCTATTACAAATATCGTCAAGTTTCTACTTCAGCTCTCATGTGTTGCCTTAGGATGACGACAACTTTGATGATTTATCATCTCATTGACGACCTATCACAAAATGTCATCATAGCTTTAACCTCAGGTCCATTCTCTATCTGAGGTTGACGATGAAGTTGATAACTTATCACAGGGCTGACAACTTATTAGAAATGTCATAAGCCACAGTTCTCTTCGAATTTCTTCAGATTTCAACTCCTTTAGTTCCATCCTTCTTGGTCCTCTAACATATTAGCTTCTACTGCAAAATCAAACATAGAACAATCAAAAAAGACAAATGTTGCGTAAGAATTCATAATTATTCTTAGTTAAAAGAGTCAAATATGTTAGCATTAGCTCACACATCAACACCCTCAACTTAAAACAATTGTTTGACCTCAAGAAACTTAACACAACTAAGTGAATACAAAGCACATTTGGCAGTCGATCATCCACATTATCTCAAAATACTTTCACCATCTTCAAGGCCAAACAATTTAAGAACAATGAAGAACACCAATGCAACACACAAAAATCAATATACGACATTAATTCAGCTACATTAACCATGCATATACCAGTATTACACTCTCTAAGCAAGCTAGCAACTAGCAACAAATCTGGTGTACCCTCACAACAAAGAAATCACCATCATCTCATCTCAGTATTCATATACGTAACCATAGGGACAATCAAAACACTCACTCTCAGAATGAAGTTCCAACCAATGTATGCCAAGTACTATAGGCTTGCCTTTATTTTCATTACCTATATCTTCAGATAGGTCAGCTAGGATCACTATAGGTCTTCTCTTAGACTAGTAATGTAGGTTAGGGGCTGGTATGATACTCGATGGTATTTATAGTGACTAAGCCTCCTCGACACTATACTAGCTTTCTAGGGTTTCATTCATTAGCCTTTTTCACTCTTCTCTTTTCTTGATCACACTTAGTTATGATGGGTGTAGTCTTTCTCACAGTCACTTATTTTTTTTCACCATTTTTTTATTACTCTTTTCCTCCATACCCCGCTTTTTATTCTTTGATTTTATACTACCTTTCTTCATACGCATTCTGTATCATGCACCCCTGTGATAGCCACCCTTAACTTAGGCCATTTACCTACATCAAGGTGCACAGTGTCCAAGGAGGACCAGGGCTAAAATAGGTTCATTGTGATCTAAATGGGAAGGTGACAAGTGTCATAAAAAGAAATAGGATAATTAGGCTCAAAACAGGGATCAAGGGATATTATACACATAGGAAAGGTCATTTAGGATAAATTGAGCTAATATCAAAATGGCCTATGATCCTTTCCTAACCCCTATCCTTCAACCTAAGTAAGACTAATCGGGAAAGTTCTGGCTTTAGCATACAGAGGAAACTAAGTAATTGCTCTCACACACTTGGCACATAGGTATATCACATTCTACTACTCATTCAGTTCATGCAGCTATTTGGCAATGCTCATTGTGTCACTATAACTAATGTCATACAAAGATACACAGTGGTCATACTTAAATGCAAATCACATAGTTAAAGAAGTAGAACAGTTGAAGAGGTGTACAAAAAATCACAAAACAATTCAATTACCTCAAGTACAAGTATTTCTCCTAGTCGGCTACAAAATTTTACAACAACAATTTACCCTACACCCTTACTTAAGATCAAAGAAAATCTAAAGTAAGGGTTAGAGTATACCTGGACAAGATCAATTTCGGGGGTCATGGGTTACCTCCTATGTAGGGCCTGATTTAACATCATGGCATGACTCAGGTATCTCGATTACTTCAGACTTCATCGAGATAGATAGTAGTAACACTTCTCATTGATTCTTTTGGACCAATATAAAGTTTGACTCATTTCCCATTTATCTTAAAAGTATTGCCATCTTTATTTTCATGTTCCACTACTCCAGATGAGTAGACTTGACTAACTCTACAAGGGCCTGACCACTTAGATTTAAGCTTACCTGGGAACAGTTTGAGTCTAGAATTGAATAGAAGCACCAAGTCACCCTTTTGGAAGTCTCGTTTCTCTATGCTCCAATCATGTAATTTTTTCATGTTTTCTTTATATAGGTCTGCTCGTTCATATACCCTGAGATGGAATTCATCCATCTCATTTAGTTGTCCCAGTCTTAGCTCTGTCACTTTCTTCCAACTCAAATTTAGCCTTTTGAGTACCCATAAGTCCTTGTGCTCTAGCTCTATCGGTAAGTGGAAAGCTTTTCCATGGACCAGCTGAAATGGTGACATGCCAATGGGTGTCTTGAATGTAGTCCGATATGTCCACAAGGCATCATCGAGCTTTCGAGACCAATCTTTTCGACTAGCATTTACTATTTTGGCTAAGATGGCTTTAATCTCTCGATTTGACACCTCTACTTTCCCACTAGTTCGTGGGTGATATAGAGTGGCTACCTTATGCTATTTCACCCCATATTTTACTAAAGTTATTGAAACACTTTTTTGTAAAAATGAGATCCTCCATCGCTTATAATAGTGCGTGGTACTCTAAAGCGAGAGAAGATGTTCTTTTTGAGAAAAAGCAACAACTCTCTTTCCTTCACTATCAGACAAGACAACAGCTTCGACCCATTTTGAGACATAGTCAACAGCAACTAAAATATACTTCATCCCATACAAGCTTACAAAAGGAGCCATGAAATTGATGCCCCAGACATCAAACAATTCCACTTCAAGCATCCTAGTCAAAGGCATCTCATGTCTTTTGGAGATTGACCCCTGCCTCTGACATTGGTCATATTTTAGCACAAATTTGTGGGCATCCTTGAACAATGTTAGCCAATAGTAACCGCTATGCAACACCTTCCTAGCCGTTCAGTCACCTGCATGGTGACCTCCAACTGGGGAAGCATAACATGCTTCCAATATGCATAATAAATCAAATTTTGGCACACATCTCCTTATAATTTGTCCGCACATCACCGGAAAAGATACGACTCATCCTAGAAGTAATGTGTCACATCATGCAGGAATTTCTTTCTTTGATGGAAAGAAAGATTTTTTAAGATGACCTCACTCACAACATAATTTGCAAAATCAGCATACCAAGGCAATTTCTCCACAACAGCAGCCAAGATATCCTCATTAGGGAAGGAATTATTTATCTCTATTTCATCACTAATTTCTTGCTCACCTTCTATTCTAGACAGATGATCTGCAACCTGATTTTCACACCGTTTCCTATCTTTGACTTTAAAGTCAAATTCTTATATCATAAACACCCATCTAATCATCCTTGGTTTTGTATCTTTTTTATCCATTAAATACCTCAAAGATGCATGGTCAGTATGGACCACCACTTTGGTCCCAAGCAGATAAGCCCTGAACTTCTCAAAAGCATAAACTATAGCCAGATGTTCCTGTTTAGTGACAATGTAGTTTTTTTGTGCTCCATTCAGTGCTTTGCTGGCATAATATATTAGATAAAAGAGTTTATCCTTCTTTTGTCCCAATACAACTCTAAGGGCAACACCTCTTACATCACGCATGATCTCAAATGGTTTTGACCAGTCTAGTGCAACATTAATAGGGGCCTCAACTAACTTCTATTTAAGGCATTCAAATTCCTTCAAGCAATCATCATCGAAAGAAAACATTACTTCTTTTTCCAAAAGTTTGCAAAGTGTATTTGCAACCTTTGAGAAGTCTTTTATAAACCTTCGATAGAAGCCAGCATGTCCAAGAAAATTACGCACTCCCTTCACTAAAATAGGAGGTGGTAGTTTCTTAATAACTTCCACCTTGGCTCGATCAACTTCTATCCTTTTTGCTAAAATTTTGTGACTGAGAATGATGCCCTTCTTTACCATAAAATGGCATTTTCCCCAGTTAAGCACCAAATTGAATTCAACACATCATTGGAAGGCTACACTCAGGTTTTCCAAGCACAACTCAAATGAATCCCCCACCACAGAGAAATCATCCATGAATACATCTTTGGTGTCCTCCACCATATCTGAGAAAATAGATATCATGTACCATTGAAAAGTGGCGGGTGTATTGCATAGCCCAAACAGTATCCTCTTAAAGGTAAAGGTGCCATATGGGCATGTGAATGTCGTCTTCTCCTGATCTTTAGGAGCAATACAAATTTGGTTGAATCTAGAATAACCATCCAAAAAGCAATACCATCTTCTTTCGGCCAATCGATCAAGCATTTGGTCTATAAAGGGCATCGAAAAATGGTCTTTTAGAGTCCATGAATTTAGATTGCGGTAGTTCATGCAAACTCTCCACCCAGTCACAGGCCTGAGTGGAATCAACTCATTTCTTTCATTTGCAACCATAGTCATGCCCCCTTTTTTGGGCACACATTGCACTAGGCTCACCCATTTACTGTCAGAAATTGGGTAAACCACTCCTGCATCCAACCACTTAATAATTTCCTTCTTAACCACCTCTTGCATTGGTAGGTTAATACGGTGCTGACGCTCTATGGTTGGAATGAAATCTTCCTCAAGTTATATTTTATGTGTCCAAATGCTAGGGGGAATGCCAATAATATCTATGATGGTCCATCGTATAGCTCTCTTATGCCTCTGAAGTACTGGAATATATGCATTTACCTGTTGCTCACCCAGATCATCTGCAATAATAATAGGTAGCATATTTACATTGCCCAAAAATATGTACCTTAAGTACCCAAATAGTTCTTTCAATTCCAACACCGGTGGCTCCTCAATGGATGGGTTGAATGGTGGTTTTGGTCAATTAGCAAAGTCAAGGTCTAGATTTTTAGGAGCATAAGGATATGAACCTATGCCTAACAAGGCAGAAACAGTTTCTTCATACTCCTCAATATTTTCACGATCGAAGTTCATCAGAACTGTGGCTAAAGGCTCTGTACCAAGTTGCTCCTCTCTTGACACCTCCTGTTCTTCCTTATAATACATATTAACTAATGAGAACACACACATTTATTTCTGCTACTTCATTGGTTTACACATCAAACTGTACCACTTAATCATTCATCCTAAATAAGAGCTCATTCACTCTCAAATCAATCAACACACTTCCATTTGAAAGAAAAGATTGACCCAAGATTATTGGCACCTTAAAGTCCACCTCACAATCTAGAATAAAAAAATCTACAGGGAATATAAAGCTGGTTACCTTCACCAACACATCATACAAAATTCCAACAGGTCATTTTACTGACCTATCCGCCATCATGAGTCGCATGTTGGTGGGTCTAGAATTTCCCAAACCCAACTTTCTATATACAACCAGCGACATTAAATTAATTCTTTCTCCTAGATCATATAATGCCTTGGTGAATTCCATAGTCCCAATTGTATAGGGAATAGTGAATGCACCTGGGTCTGGCTTCTTCTGCACCAAGGGCCTTGTAGAAATAACGCTATAATGATGGAGATTATCCTCCAATTCATATGTCACCGATCTTTTCTTAGTCACAAGGTCCTTCATAAATTTAGTATATCCTGGCATTTGCTCAAGTGCCTTAATCAAAGGCAAATTTATTGTCAAATGCTTGAGCATTGCCATGAATTTGCTGAATTTTGCATCATCAACCTTTTTCTTCTACCGCTGAGGAAATGGATGTGGTAGTCTTGGAATAGTTTTCATCACTACCTCCTTCTCCTTCTCTTTAAATTTCTTTGTAGCATCATCAAAATTTTCTAGCTTCTTAGACTCCACTGGACCTCTTTCTTCTAGTTTAACATCAACTACCTCATCAACTACATGTTTGCCCACAAAAGGGTCAAGTAATAACTTACCACTTCTAGCGGTACTAGCCATGCATGAGCCATCATTCTGTAGATTCTTGACCATATAACTTGGTAACGTCCTACTCTTCATCTGGTAGAACACTGTGGAGAGTTGGCTCATCTGTTGCTCTAACTATTTGATTGCGGTGGAGTATGAGTGCACCAACTGACTGATGGATGTCAGATTGGTCTTCATGGTGGTCACACCAGAGTTGGTAGAATCCACTCCCTTCAATAACTTAGACATCATGTCCAATATGGACATCTTTTTAGAACTTGTTAAAGCAGCCTCACGATTTCTAGGAGGAACATATAGCCCACTCCTATCATTGTTATTTCTCTAATTTCCTTATTCCCGATCTTTATAACTAGGCTTATCATATTAATTACGATATTGATTCCCTTGTCTATTGCCTCAGAAACCCCCTGATTATTAACATAGTTTGCCTCTTTATCTGCATCAGCCTCAATCCTATCCTAAGATCCCACAACTTTTACCTTCTCAATCTTGCCTGATAGCAAGTTCTTGGTTAGAAAGTTCATTTGTTTTTCAAGGTAATCCATGTCTTGGTCATGCTCCTATTCTTTTCTGTGTTGTTCCACAGTAATACCCACAGACACAGTAGGGATAGCTACCACAGAGTCTCTGGTATGCCATTCCTGACTCTGTTTGGTCATTCTGTCCAGTATCTCTGAAGCCTCTGGGAATGTAAGATCAACAAATGAACCACCAGCAGTATTATCTACAATTGGCTTTGTCACAGAGTTAAGAGCCCTGTACATAGTCTCTATCAAGTGTATGTCCGTTATATTGTGGTTTGGACACTGTGTCAGCTTCTTCTGGAATCTTTTCCAGGTTTCATGCAAGACTTCAGTTGGGAGCTACCTAAAGTTGCTTATCTCATCCTTCAAATGTACCCTCCTGGAAGATGGTAAGAACCTTTCTAGGAAAAATCTTTTCAACTACCTCTAGTTGGTTATAGAATTAAGTGTTAGCTTATTTAGCCACAAAGTTGCCTCCCCAAATAGAGACAATGGAAAAAATGTCAACTGGATAGCATTCTGGACCACTCCTGGGTTATCAAAAGATTTACAAATGGTGATAAAATTCACTAGATATAGGTTTGGTTCATCCCTAGGAAGGCCACCAAAAACCCCTTTAGATTGAGGAGTTGAATCATACTACTAGTAATGTTGAATTTTGTCCTAGGTGCCAACGGTAGAGGAATGGTTTCACCCGTTGAACCTACTCTGTCCATTCCATCATCATCATCATTGAGGTCATACTAGACCAGCTGGTAGTTTTGCCTATCTTTGAACGGATGGTTACTATTAATATTACGCCATACTAGTGCAGCTATTTGCTCTGAACTCCTTGGCTTACCAGGATTCAGCAATTCCTCATCCCCCAAATCTTCATCCTTAGGATTTGGATGTCGTGCTTGTTTTCTAACATTCTGTACATTCACCTGAGCTCTAGCTAAGGCTGCTAATCTATCAGCCTCTTGTTGTTCTGCCATTCTTCCAATTCATTGTGGTTCCGGATTAAGTGGTAATAATGGTTCTCCAAAACTTCTGGTTCTTGGTATACACTATATAGATCCTGAAATAAATAAAAACCAAAAATAAACATAAACCTAGGAAACTTGACTAACAATCAATTAGCGCACAAAAACTTCAGTTTACAATCGTATTCTCCGGCAACGGGTCATTTTTGATAATGCTCAAACTATACCTCTCTAATGAGAATGTAATCGATCGTTGTCAATTTAAAACCCAACTAGGTTGGGGTTGAATACCATAGGGAATATGGTGAGAACTTAAGTCATTTGCAGGTGATAGTTAGAGGTTTCTTGAAATGGGTTTTTTAGGTTAACAAGTAATTATGGGTCACTTTAATTTCAGTGTTCGTAATCAAGAGTTTATGAAAAAACAAGAATCATGTTCCCTAGGGGTTTTGGTGCTTGACAGATGCTAATAGTGGTTCAAGATTCTCCCAGTAGGTAGGACAACAAGTTATCTTTATCGAAGTTATGCCTAAATGTCTCTCGACCTACTTAAGCATTTAATTACCTAATCCTCTTGGACATAGGGAATTTATATTCATGACTAGATTTTACCTCAGGTTAATCAACCTTGTTACAACATCAATTATTAAAATGGAAGTTTTTGTTGCTTCCAAGTCCCTGTTAATAATTCACTTCCCGCTATATTTGATTTATTTCTCAAGCAAATCAAAGTAGGTGTTATCTATCATTTGCAACTAATAGAAAATAATGGAAACATCAAAATTATCAAGAAGTCCTACTACCTTTTGAATCTTGAACACTCAGCACCTTATCAAGACTTAACCCTAGATCCCATAATTTGGGCTAAAGGAATTTAGCCACGCATGATTTAATAATCAAAACAACTAGATGAATTCATAATTTTCAAGATAAACTTACCACAAGATGAATAATATACTAGTGAATCTCAAATTAGATCATAATAGAAATCCTAAAATAATGATTAAAATCACTTCAAAGTAATTGGTTTTTCAAGCCAAGAAAGTAGAGAGAGAATAACAAAATACTGTGTCTCAAAAGTCAATTTCGGAACTCTTAAGAAAACCCTAAACAAGGCTTTAAATAATTCACCCTAATTATGGAAACAAAATAATAAAATTCAAAAATTCCTCGGATTAGGTGACACCATTTGTGTTAGCCTATCAGGAGGATGACGACTTATCATAAATGTCATTAGCTCCTATTTTCTTTTGATACTCACTGCCTAATTCTGGTGACAAACAGTGATACCCTATCAGCTCCTTGACGACCTATCACAAATGTCGTCAAATCTCTACTTCAGCTCTCATCAGATGCCTTAGGCTGACGACAACTTTGATGACTTATCAGCTCCTTGATGACCTATCACAACATGTTATCAAAACTTGAGGCTGACGATGAAGCTGATAGCTTATCACAGGTCTGAAGACTTATCAGAAATGTCGTCTGCCACACTTCTCTCAAATTTCTTTAGATTTCAACTCCTTTGCTTCCATCCTTGTTGGTTCTTCAACATATTATATTCTACTACAAAATCAAACATAAAATAATCAAAAAACAACAAAAGTTGCTTAAGAATTTATAATTATTCTTTGTTAAAAGCCACAAATGTGTTAACATTAACTCACACATCATCCATAGGTATTCCCGAATGAGTTTTGGATTTTTTAGACATTCTTTGAAACACGTTTGAGTACCTAAAATAGTGTGTTGACCCAATCTTTATGCGTCATATCGACCATCACATTGATGGATGATTTTCCTCGATCTTCAATGCAAATTCTAGTGAACCAACAAAAATTGGGCACGATGCGTCGGCTATCACGATGACCTACACGTGGGTAACCCAGTTTTAAGTCATTAAAAGACTGCATTCTTGGGGGTGTTTGGGTCTTTTTCCCTGGAACCTCATCCCCCAAAACACAGAATTAAACACCCTATAGGGAAAATATAGTTATTCTTTCTTAAAATCTCTCAAGAACAAAACCCTAGAATCTTTAATTTCAAATTAAGGGCACAAAATTCCACCATAAACTTTCAGAAATTCTTCACCAAAGGTATGTAAAGTGTTTATCCAAGGGTTCCTTCCACTCTTGGAGTCCAAGAATCTCTTTTGAACTTTACGTAATTGATTTTATGATTTCTATGTTTGGAATTAAAATATATCCATGATTGCTATTTAGATTATGTTCCTAATTCATGATTTATATATATATATATTTGTATGTATATATATATATATATATATATATGTATGTATATATATATATTTCATGTGAAATTGATCATTGTGTGTGTAGATTCATGTGAATCCATGATAAACCCTTGAATTGTGAAATTAGAGTTGAATTATGATGCTCACTTGTCGTTCAATACTATGTGCATATATTGTGTTCACCAAGTGGTTACTAAATTGTCCATGTGAATTATTGATAGAATGACATCATGTCAAGTTATATTATGCAATAGTTTGTCAAAAGGCCCCAATGAATGAATGATGATCAAATACTTAGCTTATATGCTTCAAATTGTGCCATGTCTCTTAATTTATGTTATCGAATCCTGGAGGTACTTGTACCCAACAATTTAGCTAATTAACTGGATCCATGGTTCGTCATAGAATAGTATTAGTCATGGAACGATCAGTAGTACTCTCAGTCAGTTATAGAACTCAGGAAAACTCAGTAGAATCTGTATTAGTAAAGTCTAATTCAGTATCTAGTTTAGACCTCAGTAAACTCAGTCAGCTAATAGGATTCAGTAGTATTCCATCAATCAACGGGACTTAGTGAACTCAGTTCAGTCTTGCTAAATAGTAATCTCAGTAACCATTCAGTCTAGCCTAGTACAGACTAGAAATTAGTTTAGTGTCTATTCAGTTGGGAGTAGGATTAAGCACTGAGTTAGCCCAGGGATATGGTCATTCCTTTCTATAGAGGGTTTGACCTTTAGCAGCAGTCCATATGTTAGAAAACTACGTAGCCAACATAGGTTGAGGTATCTGTCTACTAGACATTATAAGGGTTGATATTTCTCATTCCAGTTATCTTGCCAGTGAGGTTTAACAAAAGACCTTCTTGTCATAAAGGGTTAAATCACATATTGTCCTTATTCATGTCACGGTATTGACACCCTTCCAACTAGGGCTACAGGTTAAACCTCAATCTATTTAGAGAGGGGTATGTCGGTTAGATGATTACCGCCCATAGTCTCACTTCTAGTCTTAGTCTAAGAATACAACTCAGTTCTATTCTACAGATTTAGGACTATTAGAAATTGTCACTCAGCTCAGTATAGAACTAAGTATGGTTCCACAGTATTCATAACTGTCAGATACAGTCATTCAGATAATCAATAGTACAATATTCATAAACTCAGATATCGATTTTCTATATTCAGAATTTAGTACTCAGTATTAGCATGATATTAGTTATAGACTATGTATTCATGCATGTACCCTTACTCAGTCATACTCATGTTATTTAGTTATTATTGTACATGCATATGAACCCATGCATTTCAACCTACCTCACTGAGCATAGCAGTATATTCAAAGAACTGACGCATGTTTTTCGTTGTGTTATAATATCTTATATCATAGGTTCAAATGCACGAGCTCTAGAGCACCCTTAGCAGTTCAGATTCTCAGCTTTCAGAGTAGTGGTGAGTCCTCATAGTTCGAGGACATGCTTATTATGTATAGTACTTCAATTTTATTTTAGTATATGGAGTTAGTTGGTGGCTTTTCCCATCAACTCCACAGTTCAGATAGTTAGAGGCTTTTTCAGGCTAGAGTATTTTTAGATTATTATTCATTTTTTTTAGTACTTATATTTAATTTTGGTATTTTGATACTACATTCATATTTACTTATAGATTTGAACTTTATGGCATATGTTTTTGCCTATCTCTGCAATCATTATAGTATTTATTACACAGTTATTGTACCAGGTACCAGTCATGGATTAGCTTGTGGTCCTTCAGGATTATGAGCACCGTGTAACATCTAGGGTACAGACTCAGGGCATTACAAACTTGGTATCAGAACCTAAGGTTCAACAGTGTCCTAGGAAGTCCAAAAGCCGCATCTAGTAAAGTTTTGTGCATGGGTGTGTTGCACGCCACACTTATGGATAGGAGGCTACGAGTTATTTTAGGAAAAGTTTCCCTTATTTCAGTATTCATGTCATGTTAGTAAGCATGAGCTCCAGTTACACTCTCTTTCTAGTCCTAGCTTCTCTTCCATTTATAGAATATTCCTCTAAAGAGGACCCAGGGAAGAGGAATGGGAGACTAGCCAGTTCCTCAGCCCATCTATCTAGATCCTTTAGGTGAGCATGTCTCCCATGCAAAGTTCAGAGCAACCATCACTAACCTAACTCATTCTATGATATCCCAGAATAAACACCTATCTGCCATTCTGGCCAACCCAGTGGCCACTACTATTGCTTCTAAAATTTGAGACTTTAGTTGAATGAACCCTCTATTATTTATCGGGTCTAAGTCAAATGAGAACCCTCAGGAATTTCTTGATCAGGTGTATAAGGTTACCTATATCATGGGGGTGACTACTATTGAGAGTGCTGAGTTGGCCATATATAAGTTACAGGATGTGGCTCACTCGTGATTCAAATAGTAGAAGGCCGAGAGGGTCGCATATGTAGGGTCCATGGAATAGGAGGAGTGTACAGTTACTTTTTTGGATAGGTTCTTCATGCTAAAGTATAGGGAAGCAAAGGTTTTGGAGTTTATTAACCTAAAGCAAGGAAATATGACAGTTCAGGAGTATTCTTTTAAGTTTACTCAGTTTTCTAGATATGCCCCGTATAATGTAGCAGATAGCAGAATAAAGATGAGTAAGTTTATGTTAGGGATATCTAGCAGCATGGTCAAGGTGTGTAGGACTTCAATTCTTATTAAGGAGATGGGTATATCTAGGATCATGGTCCATGCTCAGTAGATAGAAGAGGCCAAGAATAAAGAGAAAGAGAGAGAGAGAGTAAAAGAGTGAGAACATGTAGTTTTAACTTCGCACTTCCTAATTCAGAGGGTGGGAATCATTCTCAGTTCTGCCCAAAGTCTTCTGTTCCAGGTCCATCCTCAACCAGTACTCCAGTGCCAAAATTTAGAGATAACGACAGAGATAGGGTGTCAGGCCCTAAACCCCAGGGCAATATTAGCAGTGCCTAAACCATTCCCCTTTGCAATAAATATGATAGAAACCACTAGGGTATCTGTAGATCTGGCAGCAATGTGTGTTTCGGATATGTCAAGCTAGGCCATAGGGTTAGAAAGTATCCTTAGGTGGGTTCTCAGAGTCAGCACACCCATCCCCTAGCTCAGTCCGATCGCCTGAATCAACATGGTGCCTCATATAGTGCCACCATTGGACACCGCCCAAATAGACTCTATGCTCTTCAATCTCAACAAGATCAGGAAAGTTCTCCTGATATGGTCACTGGTACGTTACAAGTTTTTCATTTGCATGTTTACGCTTTGCTATATCTAGGAGCTTCTCTTTGTTTTGTTACTCCATATATAGCATTTGATTTTGGACTTAGTCCCAAAATTTTAGAAGAGCCCTTCTCTGACACTACCCTAGTAGGTAAATCTATCCTAGCCCAACGGGTATACAGGAACTATCTAGTTATGATATATCATAAAGTCACTTCAATAGACTTAGTCGAATTAGAGATGACTGATTTTGATGTCATTCTCAGCATGGATTAGATTTATTCCTATTATGCCTCAGTCGACTACAGAAATAGCATTGTCCAATTTTAGCTTCTAAATAAGCCCATCCTAGAGTGAAGGCAAGTACTTCAGCACTTAGGAGATAACTTATTTCTTACCTTCGAGCTAGAAAAATGATAGCTAAGGTATGTGTCTACCATCTTGTTTGAGTCCAGGACTATAATTAAGAAACCCCTACCCTTGAATCAGTGTCAGTAACATCTAAATTCTTAGATGTGTTTCTCGAAGATCTTCTCAGAGTTCTTTCCGAATGGGAAATTAATTTCAGAATCAATCTCCTTCCTGATACTCAACCCATATCTATCTCGCCATACAAAATGGCTCTAGCAGAACTCAAAAAATTAAAGGAGCAGTTAAAGGATCTTTTAGATAAAGGATTCATCAGACCCAGTGTGTCTCCGAGGGGCGCACTAGTGTTATTCGTGCATAAGAAAGATGGTTACCGCAGAATATGTATGGATTACCGTCAATTAAATAAAGTTACAGTCAAGAACAAGTATCCACTCCTCAGAATCAATGACTTGTTTGACCAACTTCAGGGTGCCAATTATTTCTCTAAGATAGACCTCAGATCAGACTATCATCAGCTTAGAGTCAGGGAATACGATATCCCAAAAATAACTTTTAGAACTCGGTATGGTTACTTCAAATTCTTAGTCATGTCCTTTGGTCTTACCAATGCCCCAAAAACTTTTATGAACTTGATGAATCGTGTGGTTAAGCAGTACTTGGACATTTTTGTCATAGTCTTCATAGATGACATTCTTGTTTACTCCTGTAGTGAACACAATCATGTAGACCATCTCAAAATAGTATTGCAGACTCTCAGAAACCATCAGCTATTCACCAAATTTAGTAAGTGTGAATTTTGGCTAAGGTCAGTAGCTTTCCTTAGCCATATAATTTCCGGTGATAGCATTAGAGTTAATCCCTAAAAGAATAAAGTATTGAGAAATTGGCCCAGGCCCATCTCTCCATTAGATATCAGGAGTTTCTTGGGTTTGGCCGACTATTATCGATGGTTCATTAAGGGATTTTCATCTATTGGATACCCTATATCCAGATTGACTATGAAGAAAGTCATATTCCAGTGGTTAGATTCTTGTGAAAAGAGTTTTCAAGAGTTGAAGACTCAACTCACAATAGCTCCAGTTTTGAGACTACCATATGGTTTTGACGGCTTTGTTGTTTATTGTGATGCCTTTAAAGTTGGATTGGGGTGTGTTCTAATGCAGAAAGGTAAGGTCATAGCCTATACCTCTAGGCAGCTTAAGCCCCATGAGAAAAACTACCCTACTCATGATCTTGGGTTGGCAGCTCTAGTCTTTTCCTTAAACATTTAGAGGCACTATTTGTATGGTGTGTACGTTCATGTGTTAACTGATCATAAGAGCCTTCCGTATGTGTTCTCTTACAAAGACCTCAACCTCCGTCAGAGAAGGTGGTTGGAGTTGTTAAAATAATATGACATGAGTATTCCATATCATCCGGTCAAGCCTAATGTAGTGGATGATACTCTTAGTAGAATGTCTATGGGTAGTGTTGCCCATGTTGAGAATAGTAAGAAAGAGTTAGCCCAGGAAGTTCATTAGCTAGCCCAACTAGGTGTTCGCTTAGTTGATTCAGCAGAAGGTAGTGTGTGGGTACAGAGTATCTTAGAATCATCCCTAGTTTCTGAAGTAATGGAAAAGTAGGATAGGGATCCCAATCTAGTCCAGTTGAAGGAATCAATCAAAAATCAAAAGGTAGAGGTTTTCTCCCAAGGGGGAGCTGGTTTTTTATGTTGTTGGGGTCGTCTGTGTGTACCAGGTGTAGATAACTTGAGACAATGAATTCTTACAGAAGAGCATGGTGCACGATACTTTATTCATCCAGGGGCCACAAAGATGTACTATAATTTATGGGAGCTCTATTGGTGGAGTGGGATAAATAGAGACATTACGGGGTTTGTGGCTTAGTGCTCAATATATCTTTAGGTTAAGATTGAGCATCAAAATCCTAGTAGGTCTATGCAGGAGTTAAGCATTCCCACCTGGAAATAGGAAGAAGTGAATATGGACTTTGTGATGGGTTTTTCTCATACTCGTCGTCAACGTGATTCAGTTTGGGTCATTGTAGACAGGATGACCAAATTAGCTTATTTCCCTCTAGTCCATACCTCTTATTCAACCGAGGATTATGCCAAACTCTATATCAGGGAGTTGGCCAGATTGCACGGTGTTCCATTGTCCATTATCTCGAATAGAGGTACTTAGTTCACCTCTCATTTCTGGAAGGCATTCCAAAAGTGACTTGGTACTCGAGTTTACCTCAATACAGCTTTTCATCATCAGATAGATGTTCAAGCAAAAAGGACCATTTAGACTGTAGAGGATATGACATAAGCATATGTGATAGACTTTAAGGGTAGTTGGGATGACCACTTGCCTTTGAGTGAGTTCACATATAACAACTTTCAATCCAATATTCAGATGGCTCCATTGGAGGCACTTTATGAGATGAGGTGCAGATCTCCTATTGGTTGGTTTGAAGTGGGTGAAGCCATAGTGGTTGGGCCTGACTTGGTATTTGATACCTTAGATAAAGTCTAGTTAATCAGGGAAAGACTTAGAGATGGAAAAAATCATACGTAGATGTTCACAAAAAAGATCTCGAGTTTGAGATTGGAGACTATATGTATCTGAAAATCTCTCCTATGAAAGGAGTGAAGTGTTTTGGCAAGAAAGGAAAACTCAGTCCTCGATATGTCGGTCCTTACCATATTCTCAGCCATTTCGGAAAGGTAGCTTATGAGCTTGAGTTGACTTCAGATCTATCTTTAGTACATCCAGTGTTTCATGTCTCCTTGCTAAAGAAATGCATAGGTGACCCATCAGCCGTAATCCCCATAGAGGGCATAAATGTTCATAACAGCCTCTCTTCTGAAGAGATCCCAATCGAAATCCTTGATTATCAGATTCGCAGACTGAAGAACAAAAATGTCCCTCTAGTAAAAGTTCTATGGCAGAATCGGTCCGTTGAGGGAGCTACTTGGGAAGCAGAAGAAGATATGCAGACCAAGTATTGTCATTTCTTCTTTGCAAACTCAGATTCAGCCTAAGGTAATAGTTTTCCTTAAGCTTATTCAGTTTTATGTTTAGATTTTATTTATAAACTTGGTATTAGTTACCATTGCATGTTCAGTTATACATTCATGATCTAGTTCAGTTATGTATTCATGCATCAGATATTCATGTCCAATATTATAAACTCAGCTTATCAGTATTCCCAGTTATGTATTCATGAATCATGTTCATCTATGTACTCATGCATCAGATATGCGTGCTTCGTATGATAATTCAGTGTATTAGTGATCTCAGTCATGAAACCATGCTCCAGTTATGCATGCCCAGTGTCTAAGTCTAGTATCTTTGTATTCTCAGTGTCAGCAGTCTCATTCGAGGATGAATTTACCCAAGGGGGAGAAAATGTAAGACCCCACAAAATCCTAAGCTTAATTTAATTCTTTAGGCTTTTCAAGGGGTCCCAAACAAAGAATATTTTAGCTAAGTACTCAGACTTAGTGTCATTTTATCCTATGATGGTGTTCAATATTATATCACGACCTTTACGTCCATTAAATGTTGATATTTAGGTTGATTCATGATTAGGGAGGTCCATAGGTGTTCCCGAGTGAGTTTCAGATTTTTGAGTGCTCGTTTGAAACACATTTGAGTGCCCAAAATAGTGGGTTGACGTGATCATGGCGTGTCGCGTCAACCATCACATTGATGGATGATTTTCCCCTAGCTTCAGTGCAAATTCCAATGAACCAATGCAAACTTGGCACAATGTGACGGCTATCACGTCAATGGCATCGATGCATCGCATCGACCTACGTGTTGGTAACCTAGTTTTTAGTCATTAAAAGACCGCATTCTTGGGGGTATTTGGGTCTTTTTCCCTTCACCCTCACCCCCCAAAACATGAAATTAAACATCCTATAGAGCAAATATAGTTATTCTTTCTCAAAATCTCTCAAGAACAAAACCCTAGAAGCTTCAATTTCAAATCAAGGGCAAAAGATTCCACCATAAACTTTTAGAAATTCTTCAATAAAGGTATGTAAAGTGTTTATCCAAGGGTTCCTTCCACCCTTGGAGTCCAATAATTCATGATTATATATATATATATATATATATATATATATATATATATATATATATATATATATATATTTCATGTGAAATTGATCATTATATGTGTAGATTCATGTGAATCCACGATAAATCCTTGAATTGTGAAATTAGATTTGTATTATGATGCTCACTTGTTGTTCAATACTATGTGCATATAATGTGCTCACTAAGTGCTTACTAAATTGTCCATGTGAACTATTTAGAGAATGAAATCATGTCAAGTTATATTCAAGTATTGTCAAAATGCCCCAATGAATAAATGATGATCAAATACTTAGCTTATCAGCTTCAAATTGTGCCATGTCTCTTAATTTATGATATCGAGTCCTGGAGTTACTTGTACCCGACAATTTAGATGATTACCTAGAGCCATAGTCAGTCATAGAATAGTATCAGTCATGGCATCAGTATTACTCTCAGTCAGTTACAAAACTCAGGAAAACTCAGTAGAATCAGTATGAATCCAGTCTAATTCAGTATCTTGTTATGACCTCAGTAAACACAATCAGCTAACAGGATTTAGTAGTATTCTGTCAGTCAACGAAACTCAATAAAATTAGTTCAGTCCAGCTAAACAGTAATCTCAATAACCATTCAGTCCATCCTAGTACATACTAGAAATTAGTTCATTATCTATTTAGTTGGGAGTAGGATTCAGCACTGTGTTAACCCAGGGATGGGGGGATTCCTGTCAGCAGAGGGTTTGACCCTTAACAGAAGTCCCTGCATTATAGAACTATGTAGCCACCATAGGTTGAGATATTTTCCTTCCAGATATTACGAGGGTTGATATTTTTTGTCCGAATTATCCTGCCAGCAAGGGTTGACAAAAGAGCTTTCTACCAGAGAGGGTTAACTCACAACTTATCCTTACCCATGGAAAGGTATTGACACCCTTCCAACTAGGGTTACAGGTTGGACCCCAATCTATTTAGAGAGGGGCATGTTGGTTAGATGATTACCTCCCACAGTCTCAATTCCAGTCTCAGTCTCAGAATAGAACTCAGTTTAGTTCTATAGATTCAGGACTATCAAACATAGTCACTCAGCTTAGTACGAAACTCAGTATAGTTCCACAGTATTCATAAATGTCAGACATAGTCATTTAGATAATCAGTAATACAGTATTTGTAAACTCAAATATCGATTATCAGTATTCAGAATTCAGTACTCAGTACTAGCATGATCTTAGTTACAGTCTATGTATTCATGCATGTAGTCTTACTTAGTCATACTCATGTTATTCAGTTTTTATTGTGCATGCATATGAACCCATGCATTTCAACCTACCTCACTGAGCATACCAGTATATTCAAAGTACTGACGCATGCTTTTCTTTGCGTTATGATGTCTTATATCATAGGTTCAGACGCACGAGCTCCAAAGCATCCTTAGTAGTTCAAATTCTTAACTTTTAGAGTAGTGGTGAGTCCTCATAGTTTTAGTAGATGGAGTTAGTTGTGGGCTTGTCCCATCAACTCCACAGTTCAGACAGTTAGAGGCTTTTTCAGACTAGAGTATTTTTAGACAGTGGTTTATTTTTTTTAGTACTTTTATTCAGTTTTGATACTTTGATATCACATTCAACTTTATTTATAGATTTGAACCTTATGGCATATGTTTTTGCATTTTTATGCAATTATTTCAGTATTTATTACATAATTATTGTAGCAGGTACCAGTCTGGGTTAGCTTGTGGTCCTTCGGGATTATGAGCACCGTGTAATGTTCGGGGTATAGACTTAGGGCATTATAGATACCCATATTGCAATATTGTGATTTGGATCCAAAAATACACCAAAACCCCAAGTGGGTCCCATATTTGGAAAATGAGTTTTTGAGATCAACCCAATGTTTACATATGAACAAGGAATCATAACCCTCAAAGAATGGGTGAAAACTAAGCATCTTTGGGCTAAAATCAAACCCTAAGCTAAATTGGGGTTTTGGGTCCAAAATTTGAAATTCAAACATGAATTCAAGGAATTCTTTCCTTAAATTTGAAGATAATGCGATATAAGATGATAATTAGGCTCCCAAGTCACCCCCCATGACCAGTTTTGAGTTATTACACTCATTTTGGGGAATCTAGGTCTAAATAGTGAAGGGAAAATAGTCCAAATATGTATTGGGACCTTTATATAGACCCTATAGGTTCTCAAGTGCTTCTATTTCAGTCACACAGTGCACGATCGCGCTCCCAAGATCGCACATTTTTGGCCGCGATTGCGGTTGCACCAGATTGCAGCAAACTAAAAAAATACGTTTTTGACCCTCGAAACTCATACGAAATCCAAATAACATGATACAAGAGTTAATTTTGTGTGTAAAAAACATTTCACATCCATTGGAATCATCAAAATTTGCATAGGAGATCGTTTAGGAAAAACGTTGGGCCTACACCTAAACTTTTATCGTTTTTCATAAATTCTGCTCAATAGCTCAAAATAAGTTTCGGAGCCTTGAGACTTGAACCAAGGGTCTCCCTAGCTTAAAATCAACATTTTCGATGCGATGGAAAAGTCGGATTTGCAATCTGAGGTCGTTTCAACAAAATGTGGGTCCTACACATATTTCTTCCAATTTTCAACTTTCTAACCAATAGGTCGAAATGAGCTTGGGTGAAGTGGCACCCAAACCAAAGGTATAGCTAGAATAAAATTGATATTTTGGATCTGCTGGCAAATTTGGAATTTTCATCCGAGATTGTTTTATTGAAGTTTTTAGTCGGTGGCCATTTGGCACCAACGACGACTTTTAAATAGAGAAGTTGCTCTAAAAACTGAACGACCTGCCTGGTAACCAAAATGTCAGTCCCAGTAAGTAATAAGTGACTTGGGTCAGTTATAGAAAAGCTCAAATGGTGAGTATGAGAAAAATATAGAAAATGACCTAAAGGGTCATTACAGCAGACACTACTTTGGACCCTTCAAAATCATTAAACGCATTGGTGGGGTTCCCTATAAGCTAGAGTTACCTGGTGAAGCTCGCATACATCCATTATTCCATATTTATTTTCTAAAGAAATGTAAGGGTGAACCAAATCAACAAAATGCACAACTTCAGCTCACTAGTTTGGTTGATCCTTGTTTAGTGGACTTATCTCTCAAACTTGAGAATAAGGTTCTTTCATAGGATAGAGGTATTTTTGTGACCTATATGGATGACATGGAATACATCTCACCTACTAATGTGGACATGCACACTCAGCAATGGGTTGAACTTAAGAGAAAAAGCGAGCGTATGAGGATTCCATCAAAAAGACTTACTGATTTCATAGTTGGAGTGGGGGATAAAATATGAAAGAGGGGAATAGGGTTTGTAACACAAGGAAAATAAATAGTTAAAATTTATTTTATTGGGTTAAAGAATTGTGAAGCAAGTGTCTATTTCTTGCCTCTCTTAGTATCTCTATTCCCATCTCCCTATTTTTCTATCTTATGTATTTTTTCTTATTGTTCTATTACAAACCTCCATCTTGTAATTTTTTGAGTTGAGTTTAATATAATTGTTGTGACCCATGTGGCTGAAGTTAAGAAACTTCACCTGCTGATGTGTACACATACACACTCAATAAAGGGTTGAAGTTAAGAGAAGAAGTGAGCTTATGAGGATTCCATTTAAGAAACTTACCGATTTCATAGTTGAAGTGGAGGGGGAAATGTGAAAGAGGAGCATAGGGTTTGCATCACAAGGAAAATAAACAGTTAACAACAACTGTATTGGGTTAGAGAATTATAAAGCAAGTGTCTATTTCTCGCCTCTCTCAATATCTCTATCCCCATCTCCCTATTTCTTTTATCTTTTGTATTTTTTCTTACTGTTCCATTATAAATATCCATCTTGTAATTTCTTGAGTTGAGTATAGTAAAATCAGTTAAGTCCTATGTATGGTTTGGGATTCTAGTTTGTTTCATAATTCATAATAAAAATCAAACCTAAAACATGCAGTCTTCTTTAAATTCAAACTTATGAAGAGAGACAAGAACCTCTCTGATGGTGTCTTCACAGTTGTGATGGCTTGTTGGAGTTATCATCGATTGGAAATGATCGAAGACGTGGACAATACAGGGTTGTATCAGGTTTTTGCTAGTTAAAAAGAGAGAGAAAAAGAAGGCATTGCTTGTTATCATGATGGCAATGGCTGTAGGGAATAGGTTTTCACCGTCCATGGTTGCCCGAAGTTTGTGGAGGCTGCATAAGAAGATGATGGATGGCGGTGGAGCAGTGATGATAGTTTTCCATTATTATCGTTTGGTCGGATAAGAGATAGAGAATAAAAAAGAAATGGTGGTGGATGGATACTTTCACCACAAGAGAGAGGGAAATACTAGCAGTTTGGTGGTCAGCCTGGTGGCGGCAGATGGATGATACTGGGGACAACAATCACTATTGTGGTATTGTGAACAGAGAAGAAGAGATGAAGGTGGTTCTGGATAATGAGGAAGGCTTTGCCGGCCATGGTTATTGGCGTCATTTACATGTCTTAGAGAGATGATGGATCTGGTGCAACTATTTTTTTTAGAGAAATCAAATTAGGTTTGGTTTTGGATGATTAAAAAGGAAAGACAAGATGAGTTAATCTCATATGTTGGATCAATTTTAATTAATGACTGGGATTAAAATTGGATTTATGAAATTAGGAGAGTGAGTTAGGAATTTTAAGTTAGGTCAAATTTGTCTAAAATTAATGTAACTTGGATAGAAATAGGCTAGAAATTAAATAAATTAGACAAATGTGCATTGACTTAGGCTGTTGTTTAATAAATAATGAATTAATAATAATGATGAGTAAAAATCATAAAATCATTATTCTTAACATACATTATGCATATAAGATTAATGTTGACAAAAAACAAGTATTATGTCAAATTGCCGGTATAGTTTGAAATGAATTTTAAGCACTACTATAATAAAAATAAAAAATGATGATGATGATGATGATTATAATAATAATAATAATAATAATAATAATAATAATAACAACTAGATATTTGTAAATTATAGGTGTGAAAATTAAAATAATTTAATAAATATTACCAAATTATTTAAAAGAATTATTATGTTAAGGTTAATAAATTATAAAATGATAATACAAAAGTAATAAAAACAAAATGTATTTTACAAATCATGAATATGACATGTCAAGATTTATTTGATACCAAAATCATATGAAAAAAATATTAATATTTAAATTTAACTATTTGTAAATAGTAGCCCAAGGGGAGCATCGGGAGGTCAAAATTGAGTGTCAACATGTAGCGCAGTCCATTTCCGTATACAGGATTTCGGTGAATCCCGAGGGGTTGGCAAAAACTTGAAATAATTTCAAGTCTCAACTGTATCTAGTGTGATCACTATTAGCAGCGCCAAGGATCGTGATCATGATACCCTTGTAAGGCACCAACTGATGCAATTACGAGGGCATGTCGCAAGTGCGACTCCCTAGAAAGATTGGCAGAAGCCGCGATCACGAGAATCAGGTCGCGATAGCAATACACAATCACCTGGAGTGGGCATAAATAGAAACTTTTTGCCTGTTTTTTACCATTCTTCATCCATTCCAAGAGAGATAAAATCCTAAATAGTAAGATAACTTGTGATTGAAGCTTGTGGATGATTTGAGAAGCTTGATTAATGTTTATTTCTTGATTCTCTTTTGGATTTAAGGTAAGATTTCTCTAGATTCAATGTTGATTTTCCCATTTCTTGTAAAAGATTTCTAATTTATGGGTACTTTATTTTAGCCTAATATAGCTCGAATTTCTCTCATTTTGTAGGATAATTACTTCTTGAGTGTGAAATTATGTTGGGTTGCCCTCTAAAATGCTATTTCCATAAATAGAATCCACATGGAATTTTTGGTGTGATTTTTTTTGGACTCGAAGCACAATGGTGCAATATAGGCATCATTATTTTCATATTTATAAGTAGAATGTGATTTTGATAGTGTGGCATCTTTTGGAAGTTTCTCAAAAGGGAAAGCGGTAATTTAGCAAATCTTTTAAGCTTTCTTTAGTACCTAGGTAGGCTAGGCTTTCCTTTTCCATAAATTGAGCTATATCATAGTATATTTATGATATTGTATTTAATTTGGGGTTGTTTTTAGGTGTTGGTATTGTGAAATGCAAGACTTGGGTTAGTTGGGTCGTTTAGGCTATCTTGAAATGGTAGAATCGGAATGCTTAGCTTATTTCCTTGTGCCTTAGGTGAATTGGGCTTCATATCTCATGTTTAGAATGAGAATTCCCTAGTTACTCAAGTTAGGTGAAATTGCCTAAGTCACTCATGCTTAGGGTAAAATTGGCCTTAGTTTCTTAAGTAAAGAGATATTGCCTTAGTTACTATATTGACTTAGTTGTTTGTATTTGGGAAGAATCACTATCTTAGGGCTATTTATGGCTTATTAAATATCTAAAAGTGGATTTGGATACCTTAGCCTAGTCCGGAGTAGAATTTTCCTTAGCCAATATTTCGGCAATTAGAAGTGGACCCTTCCACTCACCTTAGGCCAAGATTAATGTTAGTTCTTATAAACCTTTATACACTTGTAATACACCTTAGAAATGCCTTGGAACTTGATGGTTATGATGGTGGACTTGAAAATTTATGCTTAACTATGATTGGGAATCATGTTATTACTAATACTAATATTCATGATTATTGATTATATTAGCCATTATACTATTGGTTATGTTGGAAACCATGATTATTGATTATATTAGCTATCATGCTATTGACTATGCTAGAAATCATGCTTATTGATTATATTAAAGATTATTCTATTGACTATGATTGTTATTATGCTAAATAACTATACTAATAATTATGCTATTAAGTATGCCATTGGCAATGATTATTATATGGCTATCAGTTTGAGTCCAGATATTGATGATGGCATTAATAATATGCTCGTATGCCCGATAAGATTGGATGAGAATTATGATGATATGCATATATTAACGAAAAGGTCAAAGGATGATTATGATGATGTACATATACCCAGCAAGATCGAAGGATGATTATGATGATATACATATATGTATATTTACCGATTCAAGTTTGGATATTCCCTAGATATGAACATTTATAGATGTGTGTGTGTGTGTCATGTTGATAATACAGATAGTGATGTTGATAATAAGGATACCGGTTTAAGCCCAAAAGTGGAAATTGATTATAATGTGGCATGGCATGGAAAGATTCTAGTGGTACTATGATAGTGATAAATGAGGATTTGTTGATGAATAATGCTTAGTGGATAAATGGGGATTAGTTGATACATGATGTTTAGTTGATAAATGATGGCTAGTTGATAAATGAGAACTAGCTGATAAATGATGTTTAGTTGATAAATGAAGGATAATTTATACATCAGGGCTCTTTGATAAATAATGTCTAGTTTATTAGAGATGGACAATTGATAAATGATAGTAGTGGAAAAATAACGGTAAATTGATAAATGATGACGATGGTTAGTTGGTAACGATAGATGGTTGGATAATTCAGTATTTGATTGTACTCTCCAGGTTTATGGCTATTACTCCAATTTGTTTACTTACTATGTAAAGCGATGTTAGAGTTATTGGAAGTTCATTTTTTTTACCTTATATTAGTTATGCTATCTTGCACTTTATCATACATATATCATGACTTAGCACAGTCGGTCGATAATGCCTACAGAGTACCCATGGTTCTGGTACTTATACTACACTTCTATACCTTTTTGGTGCAGATCTGAGTACTAGTTGTCACTGTTGATCAACGTTCATGCTGTGTTGCTTACCAAAGATAGGGTGAGATCTTTGAGTCAGAGTCGCCTATTTCCTTCTGTCTTTTATGTTCATTCTTTTATTTTAAGACAGATTGTGTAAAAAATTCTAGAACTAGTGTTGTTTTTATTATAAACTCTTGTACTGGATCCACCATGTTTTGGAATGGATTACTAAATATGTTGGATATCTCCTTATCTATTTATTTTGCCTTATTTATTTACAAGTGTTTTGTTGATTTTCTCCTTTGATGGGTAATTTTCACAAAGTTGACTCATTGTATTTAGCTCGAGTTATGATTTTTCTTACCTACTGGCGAATAGGGTAGGTGCCATTATGGCTCATAAATTAAGTTATGATAGAAAGTTAAGTAGCAAGACAGTAACACCCTACTTGTTTGGTCATATTTGCCTTAAATAATAGACCTCAACCATAACATATCACAATCAACAACTATGGACACCTACCAGGAATCTTTACTTTAGGTTTATTAAACTTTACCTTATCCCACAATACCAACGGATTCAGTCAATATAAATCAACAAGGATGACAGTCAAGTCAAGACCATGACTACCAACAAAACACCAAATAAAAAAACCATGATTTGAACAAATATATCAACCATGTCTTGGTTACACAAGTTTGTAGACAATATAGAGTTACCCCAAACTTAATATTAAGTTTGGAACACCCGAGGATCCATTTCAGCAACAATAATGATTATAATGATGAATTCTCATTTATATCAAGAAATCAAACATAACAAGTCAATATGTAAACCAGGTTCACTCAAGAAACCCATATAATAAGCTAGCACTTAATACCTAATTCACTTAAGAAGCAATCACTCTTACCAATAACTGTACTTACATGTTAAGGGACTTATGGTCATTCACTATCCATGACCTGTATGAGCTTGGACGAGCTCTTATCTATGTATCAAATCTCAGATATCTAGTACTTGCCAATTTTATAACACCAAATTCTATGAAGATGTTCAAATACCGATACATCCCATAATATAAACACATAAGCATGTGCAAATCCCCAAATGCCAGTGCATTCTATAAATAATCAAGATATAATCATAATCACAAGAACAATGAGTATTCAAAAGTTACACTTTTACAACCATCAAGATTTTATAACAACTTATTACATGTGATTAACAATTTGGATATCAATCAAGCTTTACTTTTTTTAACATGTGTGGTATCATATAGTACAAAGAAATAATTAGACAGGATATATAATTCAAGTTGGATTTCAACTACATAAAATCATGACCTACAGTCTTGCACCTATGACCTATGTTGTAATGCACCCCAACCATTCCTCCTAACATTGATACCATACCAATTTTCTATTCCACTGGTGATTACAGTATATTCTTTGGAATCTACCAACACTAACTTCTTTTAATTAGGCATTCATTAGGCTCAAACTTAATTTTTCATACCATTCGATTTTAAACCATGAAAGGATGAACAACTACAAAGCTCACACATTAATTACTTAATAAATTCAATAACACAAATAACAATAAGTTCCCACCTAATTAATCAGGTTTCCATTTGTTTTATCCATCCCAACACCATGTCCCAAGACCTAAGCATGAAATTTTTCATTAATCTATGTTATGCTTATGCCTTCTACCCCAGTTCTAAACTACTTGATAACGCTCAATCTATAGCTCTCGTAGGAGTGTAAAGCGGTCGTTAGCAAATATAAAACCCAACTGGGTTGGGTATCGATCCCACAGGGAATAGCTTGGTCAACAAGTAAGCAACGGTCACTAAACTTTTAGTGCAAGTCTCGTAAAAAAGGGGGGATTGTAAAGTGTAACCAAATTATTAAAGTAAAAACTGGAATAGTAAAGTAAAAAGAAAGAATAGTTATTAAGTTGTAAACAATGAGAATTGAGGAGTTGGGGTTATGTCCACCTTCTGAGGTATACGTCTCTATTGGCTATGAGTGTGTTGAATTCCGACATGCATGTGCTTATAGAGAATTGTATTCGATGGTAAATCCAGGCGTCTTTCGACCTATTCGAGGATTATTTCACTTTAACTTTTTAATAGGGGATGGGACCCTACTACCTTCACATTATCACTTTTCCAGACAGATAACCTTTCTTTCAAACAAGTTAAATGTTATACTGGCGTATTCTTGCGTTTGCAACCACAAAGAATTTAGGTTAAGACGAAGAGAATAATGATATAAGCAGCATACGTGTCACGAACTCACAAACTCATAGTAATAGATAGTATCTCATTCGGCTTCCATAACCCCAACAGAGAAGTTTAGTTACCCATGAGTGCGAAGGAAATCACAATTGACATTATTATTATACCACAATAAGAATTTCGTGTAGCATAAGTGTGGTAGGCGTTAGGCGTGATTTCTTGCAAGTAACGTTTCTCTTGTTTCGGAAATTAAGAATAGATGAATAGAAGAAGAAGTAGAAAGATGAATTAAAACTAGAATGAGAATTGTTGTTAAGTAGAATGTCTTTTTTAAAATCTCTAGCAAAATAGGGTATTTATAATACCCATATCCTATTCCTACTAAGATAATGAAATACTTAACCCAATTGTACTAGGTTAATGTATCATTATCCTAATCCTACTAAGCTAATGAAATACTTAACCCAATTGTACTAGGTTAATGTATTATTATCCTAATCCTACTAAGTTACTGCTAGTCCCCAAAGTCTTCAGAATTGTTATTTTTGCCCGGGACATATTTTCCATGCGTCACTTTTGGTCCTTAGGCATCCAAGCTTCCTTTTATCCTTTCGTGAAGCTTTCTGTGGCGTCAAGTAATCCATAAAATGCTGAATTCTGCATCATTTATACCTGAAACTTTGCTAAGTATGTTCGTTAGCTCACTTACAGGAAAAAGGACTAAAAGTGCATGAAATATATAATTTGTTCTCAAAACTAGGCTAAAATATGGGTAAAATATAGCACGATAGGCGTGTAAATTCGCCTATCATCAACACCCCACACTTAAAGCTTTGTTCGTCCTCGAACAAAATATCATGTCCCTCTGAACATTACTTTAGGTTTCACAGCAACAACACAAAATATTCATCAAGACAAGCACAACAATTACCAACAAAGAGTAGTTTTCCAATTATTAGTAGAAACAATTCAACCTCCAACATAGACTCGTGATGGTGGTCAACTCATATTCAAAAGTTAAGGTACAAAGAATCATACACAACTACCCAAAACTCATCAACCATGTGTGTCTCACAATATCTTACCCATAATCACTCACAAGTATAGCATTTTTTTCAAACATGGGTATAAAAGTTTCCTTGCTCTCGCTCTCACAAAGATTTCATATGTAGCAACTGATGACCATAGGCTTGCCCTTAGTGTAATGCTCTACTAAATGTCAGAATGCTAGGCTTAGGATCAAGCAGGTCTTTTGATGGTTGTAATGTAGGCTAAGGGACGGGTAGGACTATTTTGGCCAGAATTAGTGACTATGTTCCTAAGCGCTTTAATACATCACATTATATCATTAACACTTTTTCTTTCAAACAACCTTTCTACGTTCTTTTATTCTGCCACCCTTTTTCTCCTCTTTTGTTTTTTTTCAACTTTGAACATAACTAACTTTTTAGTTTTCCTTTCCTTTTTCTTTTCATAACATACCTCTTATGATAGCACTTTCTTTTTCATAACACATTCAAGCACCAATACATTCTTAAAGCATCATACTCACCCAATTTCCTCTTATTTTGTCACATGACTTTTACACTTTAAAGCACTTAGGAATTTTGGATCAAATTATGGTCTTGAAAAAAATGGATTAGGCTTTCATATGAGGTTTGTCAAAGAAAATAGGCTTTAAAGGCTCAAAAGGGTTTAACTAGGATGATGTCCATGGGTAGGTAAAAATGAAGGTAAATAATCATATGTTGCCAAAGAAATGCCTAAATCATCTCCTAAACTTGCATTCTTTATTTTTGCTTTGCACACATACCAGGCAAGTTCTAGCATCAGCCACAAGCATTGAATATACTATTATCTCACACACACAAGGCACATGGTCGACTTTATTGGGAGTAGTCTAGACTCTTGCCCCAATAGATGAAGGAATTGAACCACACAATATCACATAGTGAGTCACAATTAGAGCCTAAACGTCTCAATAGTCATGATGTTAGCACAAACTCTTGTTATAATCTCATGCTGCCTATTAGAATGATTTTATGTGAAGCTAAGTAAGAAAAGCTAAGTAAGAAAAATTTTACTACTAAAAAAAATTGAAAAAAAATAAAAAACCAATTTTGAAAAACAACAAACTAAGCAAACAAACATAAATAAATGCAAATGCGGATAGAGAAGTAAAGCATGGCAAATACCACGACCCCACACTTAAACGGGACACTGCCCTCAGTGGAAAATAAATATGAAGAACCTAGTCAGTCGGACTCCTCCTTTATGTCGGGGGTCATACCCCCTTCGTCAGAACCATCATAGGGGTCGTCGTCATCAGAATTCTCCTCCACGTCAGAGTCTGGCATGCGTCGATCATCATCGGTCGGCACATCGTCATCAAGAGGTTCCTCAAAGTATGTACCTACTCCACACATCTCCCTCGCATGCATATTCATTGGATAGTCATGGTCCAGCTGTTGGAGCTCTGTAGCAGTTGGAACACGACCTCCGCTCATCATGGTGAACCGTGTCATGCCATAAAGATGACGAAAGAAATTATCATCTCGAGCATGTCTCTCCACAGTAGTAAGGTTGACGCCATGTGTTGTTTTAGCATCTTTGACCTTTGTGAGGTCAACCTTCTTCGGGTTATGTGGGAGTTTGTGATCAGCTGGTTCCTCTTCGAGGTCCTCCTTCTGCAAGATTGCCGTCAACAGGTTGCCAAAGGTGAAGTGGGACCGCTTGTGTAGTCTGACCTTCCGCATTGTAGAACGAATGATTACCCCAATGTTGATAGGGACATTCTTCATCAATGCATAGACCAAACACACTATATCTCTTGTTAGTTTGGTGTAATGGGTCCCAGGAATAAGGCAAGAGTTGACAATATGCAACCATATTCTTGCTTCCCTATTCAAAGGATCATAGGGGAAGGTGTTGTGTCATCAGGTGTCTTTATGCCTGCTACACCTTGCCATGGATCTACTTCCACAAAGTGTGTGTCGAATTGCTCTATAAGGAGGTCTACTGTACAGCTCTTTGAATGGTGCTGGATCGACTGAAGGTAAGCCAAGAAAGGAGTTGATCAAATCCGTATTGAGTTGTAGAACTTGGCCCCGAATCTTGACTTCGCTGCCTGTGATTTTCGGCGACCAGTTGGCATACAATTCTCATGTCAAATCAAGATTGCATTCTCATATGTCACGGAAGATGAAATCCAGATTTAGTGCCATGATTTTCGCCAACACGCGCGACTCCTTCTTCGCTAGGCTGTCCTTGTTGATCAAGTCGACATGAACGTATTTTCCTTCCTTGTTGTTCCTATACCATTCCTTTTCTTTCTCCTCAAGAACTCATTTTATTCCAAACATTCGGCGTGGTAATTGCATTGAGGATGATTCTCCTTGGTCCTTGCGACCTCTTTTCTTGCCCTTTTGGGAAGTGGTAGCCTTATCTTGTCTTGCTTTGGGTGCCATTGTACCTGAGATTTAAACAATGTTCCTATTAGCATCATCTCGATATATACAATCTATACACAAGCAGTAGGGGTACCACCCCACACTTAGGTTGTTGATACAAATTAGTGAAGTGAAAGTAGTCGATTACTTAGACTTCATCGACATGCAATTTAGGCGCTATATTCCTACAAGAAAATCAGAGATGTTTCACTTCTTGCAACCTTAGCAATACTGTCATGTTAGGTATAACAAGACTATAACATAGGGATTACATCCTGGTATAGTTTCTATCAATAATCACAACCTTCTATGTCGGTAGGCAACTATAAGTCATATCCCGATGAACGGGATCTTCTAACATTTTGGTATTCAAGTGACAAGGTTATGCAATGTTCATGACTATAGCAATTCTGCAATTAGTATAACAATGCATCAAAATCAAATTCAAGTCGGAAATAGTTTAAGATCATCCTAACGTATATGTTCACTCACATGGTTTTGTATCAACAATTCAAACACATTAACATCACCAATATTTCTTCAAGATGTAGCAATTAATAATAGACATAGAAACGTAGTACTTACGAAAAATAGATGAAGAATAAAAGAGTACTTACGTGATTGAAGCCTTTGGAGATGTTCTTGTGAAGTGGGAGAGCAAAAAGAAAAATTTTGAGATGTTTTGGAGAGTATGTGTGGTGCCTAGGTAAAGTTTCCAATGTGTTTATGTTTCAAGACTAAGTCCCCTTTATATAGGAAAAGAATGGGTCGGGTTTTGACCCATTTAAAATCGGTTTTGGAGACAAAAAGTAACCATAGGCGGCGCCTTTATCTTTGCCTATGCATGGTATAGGCGGCGCCTAGTGCAATGACTTTAGTGACCATTGGCGGCGCCTTTAGCATGGCATATGATATTCTGAGACCAAATGCTTTAGCATAGGCGGAGCCTATGCTATAGCATACTTGATCATGGGCGGCGCCTATGCCTTTGCACACTAGATTCCGAGACCTTAGGCTATAGTATAGGCGTTGCCTTGGTCGTGGCCTAGTTTTACCTAGGCCTAGCCTTGCTCGATGCCTATTTTGTCATGAGCAATGCTCAATCCATAGCCTTATGCATCTTAATTCCTAACTTACCACCTTTACCATGCAATACGTCCAAATAGTCATTTGAAACCAATCTCCTCATTGAATACCTCTTGTACCTACATTTGCTCAAAACCAATGAAAACGATTAGTACGATGGGTTGCCTCCCATCTAGCGCCTTAGTTTTGGTCGTGGCACGACTCTTATTTTTGGATTTTCATTTATCAAAAGCAAAACAAGTACTAGAACGAAAGAAAGACAAAATGATAAATGATAAACGATAAACGATAAACGATAAACGATGGGTTGCCTCCTATCTAGTGCCTTATTTATTGTCGTGGCTCGACATAGTTACCTCGAGTACTTAGACTTCGTTGAGATAAGTGATGGCCATATAATTCATCGATTCAAGAGGAACGATATAAGGTTTAACACGTTGACCATTCACCTTGAAGACAACACCATTATTGTCTTCCAATTCAACTACTCCAGACGAGTAGACTTGGATAACTTTGTATGGACCAGACCACCTAGACTTTAACTTACCTGGGAACAGCTTCAATCTAGAGTTGAAGAGAAGTACCATATCATCCTTTTGGAAGTTTCGTTGAACAATCCGTGATCATGATACTTTTTTATCCGCTCCTTGTATAGGTCTGACCTTTCATATGCATAGAGACGGAACTCATCTAATTCGTTCAGCTGCTCCAACCTCAGATTCATCGCATCATCCCAATTCAAATTCAATTGCTTCAACGCCCACAATGCCTTATGTTCGAGCTCAATGGGTAAATGACAAGCCTTCCCATAAACTAGTTGATAAGGGGACATGCCGATGGGTGTTTTGAATGCAGTCCTATACGCCCATAGTGCATCATCTAGCTTCTGAGACCAATCCTTCCTATTAGCATTTACCGTCTTCGCAAGGATTTTCTTGATCTCCCGATTGGAAACCTCTACTTGTCCACTCGTTTGTGGGTGATAAGGCATGGCTACCTTATGTTGCTTGACACCATACTTGGCCAACACGGATTTGAATAGCTTGTTGCAAAAGTGAGATCCTCCATCACTTATGATAGTACGTGGTACTCCAAAGCGAGAGAAGATATTCCTCTTCAAAAATGCTACAACACTCTTTCCCTCGTTGTCGGCCAATGCTACAGCTTTAACCCATTTCGAGACATAATCTACAGAAACTAAGATGTACTTCATTCCAAATGAATTCACGAATGGACCCATGAAATCAATGCCCCACACATCAAAGAGTTCTACCTCAAGAATTTTCGACATGGGCATCTCATGGTGTTTCGAAATAGCGCCTTGTCTTTGGCATTGGTCGCATCTTCTAACAAAGTCGTAGGCATCTCTAAATATCAAAGGCCAATAATATCCACTTTGCAATACTTTTCTTGCCGTCCGATTGCCTGCGTGATGTCCTCCAACTTGGGAAGTGTGGCATGCTTCCAATATAGTAGGCACCTCTACATGGGATATATATCGTCGAATAATACCATCCGCACATCGTCGAAACAAATATGGCTCATCCCAATAGTAGTGTTGTACGTCATGCATAAACTTCCTCTTTTGATGGTATGATAAATTGGCAGGTATTACATTACTCACCACAAAATTTGCAAAGTCGGCATACCATGGTAACTTTTTTGTTATCGTCGCTATGATTTCCTTGTCAGGGAATGCATCATCAATCTCAATATCAGGCTGTGCCACATGCTCGTTCTCGAGTCTAGATAGATGGTCGGCTACTTGGTTCTCGCAACCTCTTCTATCTTTAACTTCAAAATCAAACTCTTGCAGCAGCAATACCCATCGAATTAATCTTGGTTTTGCATCCTTATTTGTCATTAGATACCTAAGAGCTGCATGGTCTGTATGAACGATCACCTTAGTACCCAATAAATAGGCACGAAACTTCTCAAACACATACACAACCGCTAGGAGCTCTTGTTCTGTCACAGTGTAGTTCCTTTGGGCTTCATTTAGGACCTTACTCGCATAGTAGATAGGATGAAATAATTTCTCCTTTCTCTGACCAAGCACAGCTCCAACGGCTACACCACTAGCATCACACATGACTTCGAACGGGAGAGACCAATCTGGTGCTACCATGATAGGGGCTTCAATGAGTTTTCCTTTGAGGCATTCGAATGCCTTTAAGCAATCTTCATTGAAGTCAAACTTTGTATCTTTCTCCAAGAGTATGCACAATGGACTAGCAATTTTGGAGAAGTCTTTGATGAACCGACGATAGAAACCTGCATGGCCGAGAAAACTACGAACTCCCTTCACCGAAATTGGAGGCAGTAGCTTCTCAGTGACTTCGATTTTTGCTCGATCAACCTCAATTCCTCTTTCGGAGATTTTGTGTCCAAGAACGTTTTCTTCTTTTACCATGAAGTGGCACTTCTCCCAATTCAGCACTAGGTTGAATTCTACACATCTTTGCAACGCCATACTTAGGTTTGCCAAGCACGCTTCAAAAGTCTCACCAACCACTGAAAAATCATCCATAAATACCTCCAAAGTGTCTTCAACCATATCAGAAAAAATTGACATAATACAACGTTGAAAGGTGTCTGGTGCGTTACATAGCCCGAATGGCATACGTTTGAAGGCAAACGTACCATATGGGCATGTAAACGTTGTCTTCTCTTGGTCTTCAGGTGTAATATAAATCTAATTATAGCCTGAATAACCATCTAAGAAGCAAAACCATCCTTTCCCCGCTAATCGATCTAGCATTTGGTCCATAAATGGCATTGGAAAGTGATCTTTGAGTGTCCAAGAATTCAACTTTCGGTAGTCCATGCATACTTTCCATCCAGTGACGGGTCTGGGTGGAATAAGCTCATTATTCGCATTCGTGACCACCATCATGCCTCCTTTCTTGGGAACACATTATACCGGGCTTACCCATGTACTATCAGAGATTGGATACACAACCCCCGCGTCTAACCACTTGATAATTTCTTTCTTCACCACTTCATTCATAGGTGGGTTTAGATATCTTTGATGCTCAATGGTGGGTGTGCAATTCTCTTCAAGATGAATTTTATGTGTACAAATCCCAGGTGGAATACCAATAATATCTGCAATGGTCCATCCAATGGCTCTAATATACGTCCGTAGAATAGCAATGAGAGCTGCAACTTGTTGCTCACCCAAATCTGCTGCAACAATGACTGGAAGTGTGTTTCCGCTTCCTAGGAATGCATACTTTAAATGTCTTGGCAGCTCCTTCAATTCTAATATGGGTGGCTCTTCAATAGATGGCTTAGCTGGTGGTGTGGGTCGATTCTTGAGATCAAGGTCCAGCTTCTTGGGAGCATAGCGATATGTCCCTAATCCTGATAGAGCACCAATAACTTCTTCACAATTTTCAGCATCCTCATTCTCTCCATTCATGAGCACAACCGCCAAAGGGTAATCAATAATTTGCTCTTCTTTAAGTAATTCTTTCTCATCATCAAAGAAAATATCAGCCACCAAAAATACACTCAGATCTTTGGGTTGCTTCATTGATTTGCAAACATCAAAGCGCACTACTTCATCATTTATTCGGAACGAAAGCTCATTAGCTATTAAATCAACAAGCACGCTTCCCGTAGCAAGGAAAGGATGTCCCAAGATTATGGGAACTTCTGAGTCTGCCTCACAATCCAAAATAACGAAGTCTGCCAGAAAGATAAATGAAGAAACCTTTACCAAGACATCACATAGAATACCAACAGGTCATTTTACCGACCTATCCGCCATTACGAGCCTCATGTTGGTTGGAGTAGGATCACCCAACCCCAACTTCTTATAGATAGATAATGGCATCAAATTGATGTTGGCTCCTAAGTCTCATAATGCTTTGGCAAAATTCACAGATCCAACGGTGCAAGGAATAGTGGAAGCACCGGGGTCAGCCTTCTTCTGAACTATTGATCGGGTAGCGATTGCGCTGTAGTGATGAACATCATCTTTCAAATCATAGACTGCTGCCCGCTTTTTCGTCAAAAGATCCTTCATAAACTTCGCATACCCAAGCATTTGTTCAAGTGCTTCCACCAATGGAACATTAATGGATAGTTGCTTTAACATAGTCATGAATTTGCTGAACTTTGTATCATCCGCCACCTTTTTCAATCTTTGAGGGAAAGGTGGTGGTGGGTATGGAACTGTTCTCTCCACGGCTTTCTTCTCCTCTTGCTTTCATTTTTCAGCTTTTTCAGGTTGCAAATTGTTGGGGTTGACGTCGTTGACGATAGGATTAGTTGCAGCGGCATCTTCTCCTTTCGCCTTATCATCAATGTCCACTACTTCGTCAACCACTTTCTTGCTTTTTGCTGAAGTTTCCAGCACCTTACTACTTCGGGTAGTGATGGACATGCATGACCCATCATTCCTTGGGTTTTGCACAGTATCGCTAGGTAAAGTGCCAGCCTTTCTTTGATTGAGTGCTGCTGAAAGTTGGCTCAATTACTGCTCTATTTGCTTGATTGAAGTGGAATGAGAATCAACTATTTTTTTCATAGAGGACAAATCATTAACTACCTCCATTACTCCCGCGCTTGTTGCTTCCACTCCTTTCAATATTTTAGCCAGCATGTCTTCCATACTTCCAGAATTAGATGTGGTGGCGTCACGTCTTCTAGGGGGAACGTACAAACCACTTTTTTCATTCTTGTTCTTCCAACTACCTTGGTCCTTGTTTCCAGATTTATCATAATAGTTCCGACCATGGTTTCCTTGGGTATTACCTCGGAAACCCCCCTGATTGTTCAAGTAGTTGGCCTCTTCTTCCGAATCAGATTCGTCTCTTCCTTTTGACGGAATATCTTTCACTTTTTCGGTCTTCCCTAATAATAAATGCTTTGTAAGAAGATCCATTTGCGTTTTTATGTGCGCCATATCTTGATCACGTTCTTCTTCTCTTCTTCTTTGGTCTGCAGTCATGCCAATAGATGAAGTGGGGCTTGCTACCTCAGAATCCCTGGTATGCCAAGCTCTACTTTGCTTCGTCATACGGTCTAGCATATTGCTTGCTTGACCAAAGGTGAGGTCCATAAAAGATCCTCCCGCTGCATTATCCACCACTGGTTTAGTTATTGAATTCAAGGCTCTGTATAATATCTCCATTAGGTGAACATTAGTCATGTGATGGCTTGGGCATCTCGCTAGCTTTGTCTTGAACCTCTCCCATGTTTCATGAAGAGCTTCAGTGGGAAGCTGACGGAAGTTGCTGATCTTATCTCTCAATTGTGCTCTTTTGGATGGCGGAAAGAATCTTTCTAGAAAAGCGTCTCTCAATTGCCTGCAATTTGTAATAGAATCAGGAGTCAGCCCATTCAACCATAGAGTTGCCTCCCCAGACAGAGACAATGGAAATAGACGTAATCGAATTGCATTCTAACCAACACCAGGATTGTCAAACGACTTGCATGTAGAAATAAAGTTGATGAGATGCATATTCGGATCATCGCCTGCTAGTCCACCAAATAATCCCTTGAGTTGCAATAACTGAATCATGGTGCTTGTGATGTTGAACTTGGCTCCGGGCACTAATGGTCGAGGAATAATGGCTCCTGTGGCTCCGGCTCCATCAAGATCATCATCGTCGTCGTCAAAAGCTGGTTGCATAGGTTGGCGATCATACCTAAACCGAGCTTGTCGACCTCTTCTATTGGCAGGTGTTATGATTTCAGCATCACGCCTAGGGTTTAGTAACTCGTCATCCCCTAAATCCTCATCGTCGGGATTCGTTGCTCGCCCAGGGTTATCAATGTTTTGTTGTTGAACTTGAGCGGCGGTAAGAGCAGCTAATCTCGCCTGTTTCTGTTGAGCAGCCATCCTTTTGATTTCTGCTTGTGCTTCCATTCCGCCAATACGTTGTGGTTCAGGATTGATAGGTAATAACGGTTGACCAGAACTTCTAGTATGGGGCATGCACTGAATAAAAACCTGCAGTAAACAAAAACAAAAACTGAAAGTAAAAGTACAAGAATCTTTGACCAAAGGGTCTAGTAATTATCACAAACTTAATTGAAACTCGTATTCCCCGGCAACGGCGCCAATTTTTGATAACGCTCAATCTACAGCTCTCATAGGAGTGTAAAGCGGTCGTTAGCAAATATAGAACCCAACTGGGTTGGGTATCGATCCCACAGGGAATAGCTTGGTCAACAAGTAAGCAACGGTCACTAGAATTTTAGTGCAAGTCTCGTAAAAAGGGGGGATTGTAAAGTGTAACCAAATTATTAAAGTAAAAACTGGAATAGTAAAGTAAAAAGAAAGAATAGTTATTAAGTTGTAAACAATGAGAATTGAGGAGTTGGGGTTATGTCCACCTTCTGAGGTATACGTCTCTATTGGCTATGAGTGTGTTGAATTCCGACATGCATGTGCTTATAGAGGATTGTATTCGATGGTAAATCCAGGAGTCTTTCGACCTATTCGAGGATTATTTCACTTTAACTTTTTAATAGGGGATGGGACCCTACTACCTTCACATTATCTTTTTTCCAGACAGATAACCTTTCTTTCGAACAAGTTAAATGTTATACTGGTGTATTCTTGTGTTTGTAACCACAAAGAATTTAGGTTAAGACGAAGAGAATAATGATATAAACAGCATACGTGTCACGAACTCACAAACTCATAGTAATAGATAGTATCTCATTCGGCTTCCATAACCCCAACAGAGAAGTTTAGTTACCCATGAGTGCGAAGGAAATCACAATTGACATTGTTATTATACCACAATAAGAATTTCGTGTAGCACAAGTGTGGTAGGTGTTAGGCGTGATTTCTTGCAAGTAACGTTTCTCTTGTTGCGGAAATTAAGAATAGATGAATAGAAGAAGAAGTAGAAAGATGAATTAAAACTAGAATGAGAATTGTTTTTAAGTAGAATGTCTTTTTTAAAATCTCTAGAAAAATAGGGTATTTATAATACCCATATCCTATTCCTACTAAGCTAATGAAATACTTAACCCAATTGTACTAGGTTAATGTATCATTATCCTAATCCTACTAAGCTAATGAAATACTTAACCCAATTGTACTAGGTTAATGTATCATTATCCTAATCCTACTAAGTTACTGCTAGTCCACAAAGTCTTCAGAATTGTTATTTTTTCCCGGGACATATTTTCCATGCGTCACTTTTGGTCCTTAGGTGTCCAAGCTTCCTTTTCTCCTTTCGTGAAGCTTTCTTTGGTGTCAAGTAATCCATAAAATGCTGAATTCTGCATCATTTATACCTGAAACTTTGCTAATCATGTTCGTTAGCTCACTTACAGGAAAAAGGACTAAAAGTGCATGAAATATATAATTTGTTCTCAAACTAGGCTAAAATATGGGTAAAATATAGAACTATAGGAGTGTAAATTCGCCTATCATCACTACTCAGCTAAACCTAGCCTATCAGGATGCCAAAAAGCTACTATATAGGTGTGAATGCGAGTTATTGACTCCATACTAGTAAATTCTAATGTGAAATTCATGAGAAAACTATGGGTTTTACCCTATTAGAGTGAAATCCCTCCTCCATATTGCTTCCAGGTCATGAGGTAACTCTAGAACTTAGAAGGATTTTTAGAGTAAACCTCATCCATTTTACAATTTAAGGGAATAAAAGAAAAATATTAACATCACACCTAAGTTTTTTGTCTTTTCATCCTACTCTAACGATAAAAGTCCTGCTAGTGTAGGATGATGTCAGCCTGACCAAAATTTTAACTTTTGAAATTCTTAACTACATTTCTATACTGATTTGAGACCATATATTAATAATCCCCATACTTATACCCATAACGAGGTGCCTTTAAAATAATGAAGGAATATCTCATTACAATAGATACTATTTTTTCCATTGTTCGTTCCTGAATAATCATATTTAGGAAAGAAACATATGAGTATAATTTTAACTTTAATGTCCTCTCAATGATAACACATTTATAACACATAATTGAAATGCTGAATTCTCTTTTCCCAGGAGTATAAAATTTTAAGCCATGTTTTATTACTACTCCACTTGTTAAGGAATCCTACTTACTTATAAGTCATACGAGGCTAATTGGAGAAAAAACTTTTCCAAGAGCCTAAGGTATTTGGGTCCTCATTAATATATCAGAAAGAAAATAACTCAAAACATAAAAGATGAAAAATTTTTGTACCTCAAGATTGGATCCTGTAATAGCGAGAATATTTCTTCCATAACAGAATTGTTGTAGAGGGAGTCAATAACTTAAATGGTGATAAATGGGTTTCTCACCCATTTCTCCTTCTTTCACTAAAAAATTCTCCTCTTCTTTTGATCTTAGGTGGATTTATGCACCTAAGTGTTGTTTTCTAGCTTTAGTTAGCCTAGTTTTGAGTACTTCTCGTGTGTGTAAGGAGTTAATATTCATACAAGTGATATTATAAGTGTTAAAGTAAATATTTATAAGTCTAACGTGTGTTCAAAATCAGTTCAGGACCAAAATGTTCATTTAGAGTTTTAAAGGGGAAACAAGAGTTCGTAGCTTAAGCTATGCGTCTTCTAACTTATCCTATTGTATTCTACTGTGTATTTAAGCACTAGTTTTTGGTTTTTGATGATATAGAAATCTTGGTGAGATGTTAAACTCATTTATTTTACTATACAAAAGCTGAATTTGAAGAGTAAAAGCATCCATGAAGTGATGAACTTAAAGCCAAATGGATGGAGCAATAGGTAGCAAAATCTGGAAATTCTGAGCATAAGGGCGTGCCACACCCTTAGATCTCCGTGTTAAAGGTGTGCCACACCCTTGGAAACAAACAAAAATTGTAATTTCTAGTATGCATACATGATAACACTGTGACACTCCCTTATCGCACCAATCCCTTAGCGTGGTATGCCAATGTTGTGAAAACAGACTATTGTTTCCAAGTACAAATAGAACACTCATATTGTATTGTAAGCACCTTGGAAGAATTTTGGGGATTTAAATACACTTTATTGGTATTCAATTAGGGTTATTAATCTTTCCTTTAGTTTACTTTTTATTTTTATACATGAATTCCTTATTGCAATTTGTTGTTAGACCATGAGCGACTAAAAACCCTCATTCGGGGTTGAGTCTAAAAAAATGAGTAATTAAGTTGGTTGATGATATTTATCATTAATAGTTGTTTATATATCATTGAATTAACTATTCTATAGATTCACAAACCCCTAGGATAAACTCATATTCAACCAGGAAGGAAGAACGATAGATTAAAACATGGGATGTATGGAATATGGTATTAATCATTCAAGGAACTGAAGTTAGGATTTGCATTGGTTCTCCCTCTTTTGTTCATATAAAAAAAGAAATATAAATGCGTTTAACTTGGTTGTCGCATCTCCGCTTAATGATGTAGTTGTGAGGATAAGCTAGACAAATGATTAGAGGCTCAAAAACCCATAATTATGTTATCAACCCGTGATTCAACAACCAAGATAATTAACTAAACCAATGCAATTTTATAGCTAAGTAGAATTATTCATAGTGCCTTATCCCTGGATTTCTCCCCATTATTATTCAAGTATTTTACATTCCCGTAGTGTTTATGTTTACTTACAATTTTTAATTCCCAAACACTATTGGTTACTTTCACACTTATTTGATCTAACTAGTGAAACTAGAATTAGATTGTTGTTGCACACAAGTTCCCAAGGGATCAATACTTGTCTTTTAAAGAAGATATTACTACTTGGGTGACCACGTAAACTTTCATGTGTGCTTTGGCACAATACGTTTTTGGAGCTATTATTGGGGACTTGTAAATTGGCAATTGTCTTATATTTAATTTTGATGTTTTTTATAGGTGTTAATAACTTGATATTACCTTCTAAATTTGCAGGTTTAGATTTGAAAAACAAGTAAGATAGCAAGAAAATTGGTTGATTTGTATCCTAATCTTATGTAATGCTTACACCAGTTGAGGAGAGAAGTAATACTTCTCTACCAGATGCCACAAATTCAGCAAGAGAAAGATACTACTTCACCCATGACTGAATATCCACCATTTCATAGGACAATATGGGAAGTGGCAATCCACTCACAACTAATGTTACCTCCGGGATCCACAGACCAAAACCTTACGGTAGATTTGAGGTAATATAGAACATGGTTCAACTATTGCACAACAGTGGGTAGTTCACGGGCTTGTCACTTGAGGATCCACCAATACATTTACAGAATATTTTGTAGATCAATGATATGTTTATCTCTATTGGAGTCTCCATAGGCTATGTGAGGCTCATACTCTTACCCTTCTCACTTCTGGTGGAAAGCAAAGAAATGGTTAAAGACAGAACATTCAAATTCCATCACTACATGAGATAATCTAGAAAACAAGTTCCTAGTCCAACTCTTTCCATTTGATAAGACTGTAAGGTTGAATACTGAAATTTTTTGTTTTAAGCAAAAATTAGATGGAAACTTATATCATTATTTAGAGAGGTTCAAATCTCTTCTCAAAGACTGTCCACATCACTAACAAACCAATGAGGTATTAGATCACACTTTCATTAAAAGTCTTGATCATAATACAAGGATTTTGTTAGATTCAACTGCAGGGGGCCAAGCATTGGAGAAAACATATGATAAGCTCTATACCTTGTTGAATTGAATTGCACAAGGTAATTTTGATTGGCATAGTGACATCTCTAAAAGTGCAGTGAAAAAGCCTTCAGGGATGGTTGAAGTTGATAGTGTCATAGTATTGGCCGCACAATTGTTAGCCCTTTAAAATTAGATGATGACACAGTTCAAAAAATGGTGTGAACCAATCATAGGCTAAGATAAATATAGTACAATAGGACCCATCTTGGTATGATATTTGTGGTGCCAGTGGTCACTATACAAACTTGTGTCATGCAAATCTAGAGTCAATAAATTTTGTGGGAAATACGCAGAAGAGAACAGATAGTAATACTTATAACCACAAGTAGAAGAGTTAGACCGACTATTCATGGGGCAACAATTAAGTTCAGACTTATAAATTTTAGTAGCATGAAAACTTACAGACCATTAATATAAAAGAGACATTGAATCGTCGCGAATCAAGAGCAAATGTGTAACGCCTTGATTTTTCTGAACAGGAATGCTACACGGTTCTTATGACCCCAAAGGATCACAAGCTAACCCATGACTGATATCTATACCTGTACACTGTAATATATAACGCAATAGTGTGGAAAACATGAACATGTAGGCCATAAGGTTCAAATAAATAAAGAATCTATCAAAACATAACATCCATATGGGTGAAAGATACCCAAAACAACTGAAAACTGAATCAAATCTTAACATAAGTCTGAATACTGAATCTAAAATCCTCTGAGTGTTGTCTAAATAAGGAGTTGAAGGAACATGTCTCCAACTAACTCCGTAAACTAATAATTAGATAAAATAATAATGAATAAATCAAATTATATTGTCCTCGAATGAAGAGGACTCATTGAATCTCTGCGACTGGAAATTTTACTGCTACTGCTAATCTGGAGCTCGTGTCTCTGAACCTATGGTGCAACATGAAAAGAAAGCACCATCATTTTAGTGTTCCCACCATTCTCATTGAGTACCCGCCAGATAAGGGTTACTCACAGGTTATCCTTACCCATGGCACGATATTGACACCCCTCCAGTCGGGGCATAGATTGGACCCCGGCATAGCCATAACGACATATATGGGGCATGTCAGTTAAACACTACTTCCCCTAGTTTTAGTATCAGTCTCAATAAAAGAACTCAGGGCGTGCTTCAGATTTTAGTATATACAGGACTGTCAGATACAGTCGTCCATATTATTAGTTTCAGTATCAGTCATAACTGTTATCAGTAAACCATGTATTAGCTTACAGGTCATGCTATCACGTATTCATGGTCCTAGTTTCTATATATGTGTGTTTGTACTCCCACGTTCATATTAGTCAGTTAGTGTTGTTCATGTATGAAACCCTTTATGTTCAGCCTACCTTCATCGTATACTCAGTACTCCAGTTGTACTGATGCATTTATGTTATGGTGCTTTCTTTTCATGTTACACAATAGGTTCTGACACACGAGCTCCAGCCTAGCAGTAGTAGCATTCCAGTCGCAGAGACACAGTAATTCCTTATTGATTCGAGGACAATATGATTTGATACATTTATTTATTTCTTCAGTTCAGTTTTATGGAGTTAGTTGGAGACATGTTCCTTCAACTCCTTATTTAGATAGTTTAGAGGCTTTCAGATTTACGTTCAGACTTAGCTTTCAGATTGAGTTGTTTTGGGTATTTTCACCCATATGATTTTATTTAGCTGAACCTAATGGCCTTACAGTTCTATGTATTCCGCATTATTATATCATGATTTGCAATATACAGGTACAGATATCAGTCATGGCTTAGCTTGTGGTCCCTCTAGGTCATGAGCACCGTGTAGTATTCCATTTCAGTAAATTGGGGTGTTACAAACTTGGTATTAGAGCCAAAGGTTCAATAGAGTCCTAGGAAGTTTGAGAGCCGTATCTAGTAGAGTCTTATACATGGGTGTGTTGCGCGCCACATTTATGTGCGGGAGGCTATAAGATGTTTTAGGAATAGTCCCCTTTCTTCATTATTCATGTCATTCTAGTGAGAATAATCTCAAGTTAAACTCGTAGTCTAATCCATTCTTCTCTTATTACGGACCATGGCCCCAAAGAGACGAAACTAGCTAGCTCCTCAGCCCGAAGATCCTTTGGGCGAACATGTTTCCCATGCGGAGTTTAGAGTTGTATTTACCGCACTTTATCAGTCCATGTCTGCTTAGAATGAATGGATACTAGTCATTCCGGCCAATCCCAAAGAAGCTAGGGTTTGTGACTTCACCTGGATGAACCCTCCATCTTTTCATGGGTCTAAGTCTGATGAGGACCCTCAGGTATTCATTAACCAAGTCCAAAAGGTCATTGGCATCATGGGTATTACTTTTATTGAGAGTGCTGAGTTAGCTGCCTACCAGTTATAGGATGTTGCTCATGATTTGTACAAATAGTAGAAGGGTAGTAATTCAGTATTTAGGGTTCAACTTATTTCCTACCTCGGGCAAGGAAAATGATTTCTAAGGGGTGTGTGTATTATCTCATGCATGTTAAAGATTCTAGTTCTAAATCTCCCAGCCTCGAAACAGTCCCAATTGTTAATGAATACTCAGATGTCTTTCCCAAAGATCTTCCAAGCATTCCTCCCAAAAGGAAAATAAACTTTGGCATAGACCTTCTTTCTGATATTTAACCTATTTCTATTCCACCATACAGAATAGCACCAGTAGAACTCAAGGAACTAAAAGATCATTTGAAGGATCTCTTAGATAAGGGATTCATCAGACCCAGCATTTCCCTATAGGGTGAGCCAGTATTATTCGTGCACAAGAAAGACGGCTCTCTCAGGATGTGTATTGATTACCGTCAACTCAACAAGGTCATGGTCAAGAATAGATATCCTCTTCCCAGGATTGATGATCTATTCACCCAACTTTAGGGTGCTAGTTACTTCTCTAAGATAGACCTCAGATCAGGCTATCATCAGCTCAGAGTTAGAGAATATCCCAAAGATCTTCTAAGCATTCCGTCCAAAAGGAAAATAAACTTTGGCATAGACCTTCTTCCGGATATTTAACCTATTTCTATTCCACCATACAGAATAGCACCAGTAGAACTCAAGGAACTAAAAGATCAATTGAAGGATCTCTTAGATAAGGGATTCATCGGACCTAGCGTTTCCCTATAGGGTGCGCCAGTATTATTCGTGCACAGGAAAGACGGTTCTGTCAGGATGTGTATTGATTACCGTCCACTCAACAAGGTCATGGTCAAGAATAGATATCCTCTTCATAGGATTGATGATCTATTCGCCCAACTTTAGGGTGCTAGTTACTTCTCTAAGATAGACCTCAGATCAGGCTATCATCAGCTCAGAGTTAGAGAATATGACATTCCGAAGACAGCTTTCCATACTCGGTATGGTCACTTCAAATTTTTAGTCATGTCATTTGGTCTTACCAATGCCCCTACATCTTTTATGGATTTGATGAACCGTGTGTTCAAGCAGTACTTGACATGTTTGTCATAGTCTTTATAGATGATATTCTGGTCTATTCTCGCACAGAGCATGATCATGCAGACCATCTTAGGATTGTTCTTAAGACTCTCAGGGATCACCAGTTATTGGCTAAGTTCAACAAGTGTAAATTTTGGCTAAGGTCAGTAGCATTCCTTGGCCATATTATTTCCGGTGATGGCATTAGAGTAGATTCTCAAAAAACCAAGGAAGTAAGAAACTGGCCCAGACTCGTATCTCCATCAGATATTAGGAGTTTCTTAGGTTTGGCTGGCTATTACAAATGGTTTGTCAAGGTATTTTCTTCTATTTCATCTCCCATATATAGATTGACTCAGAAGAAGATTAAGTTTCAGTGGTCAGATTTATATGAGAAGAGCTTTCAAGAGTTGAAGACTGGACTCACCTGAGCTCCAGTTCTAGCTATTCCAGATGGTTCAGATGGTTTTGTAGTCTATTGTGATTCATCCAGAGTGGGTTTAGGTTGTGTCCGCATGCATCATGGTAAGTTCATAGCCTATGCCTCTAGATAATTAAAGGCACATGAGAAGAATTATCCTACTCATGATCTTGAGTCAGCAACGATAGTTTTTTCCTTGAATATTTGGAGACATTTCTCTATGGAGTTCATGTAGATGTCTTCACAGACCATAAAAGCCTCTAGTATGTCTTTTCCCAGAAAGATCTCAATCTTCGCTAGAGAAGGTGGTTAGAGCTCTTGAAGGATTATGACATGTGTGTTCTTTATCATTTGGGCAAGGCTAATGTTGTGGACGACGCTCTCAGTCGACTCTCCATGGGTAGTATTTCTCACATTGAGGATAGTAAGAAAAAGATGGCTCAGGAGATTCATCAACTTGCTAGACTAGGCATTCTCTTAGTCGATTCTTCAGAGGGTGGTGTATGTGTTCATAGTAGTTCAGAGTCATCTCTTGTTTTTGAGGTAAAAGAGAAACAAGATAGGGATCCTAGCCTTGTCAAGCTCAAAGAGTCATTTTAGAATCAGAAAGTCGATATTTTCTCCCAAGGGGGAAATGGTGTTCTTTGTTGTCATGGTCATCTATGTGTTCCAGGTGTAAATGAATTAAGGCAGCAAATTCTTGCAGAAGTGCATGGTGCGCGATACTCTATTCATCCAGGGGCCAATAAGATGTACTCCGACATGCGGGAGATCTATTGGTGGAGTGGGATGAAGAGAGATGTTGCAGAGTTTATGGCTAAGTGCTCTACATGTCAGCAGGTTATGATAGAGCATCAGAAACCTAGTGGTTCCATGCAAGAGTTCACCATTCCTACTTGGAAATGGGAAGAAGTTAACATGGACTTCGTGATGGGTTTTCCTAGAACTCGTCATCAGCATGATTTAGTCTGGGTAATTATATATAGAATTACCAAGTCAGCTTATTTCCTTCCTGTTCATACTTCTTATTCTACCGAGGATTATACCAAACTCTATATTAGGGAGTTAGTCAGGTTACACGGTGTTCTACTATCTATCATCTCAAACAGAGGTACCCAGTTCACTTCTTACTTTTGGAAAGCATTCCAAAAGGGTCTCGGTACCCAAGTCCATCTCAGCACAACATTTCATCCTTAGACAGATGGTCAAGCAGAGAGGACCATTCAGACTCTTGAAGATATGCTAAGGGCGTGTGCAATTGAATTCAAGGAAAGTTGGGATTACCACTTGCCTTTGATTGAGTTTGCATACAACTATAGTTATCATTCTAGTATTCAGATGGCTCTATTCGAAGCTCTCTATGGTAGGAGATATATATCTCTGATTGGTTGGTTCGAAGTTAGTGAGGCCTCAATCATAGGTCCTGACTTAGTATTCGATGCCTTAGAGAAAGTTAAGTTGATCAGAGAGAGACTCCGGGCTTCTTAGAGCCGATACAAGTCCTATACAGATGTTCGTAGAAAGGATCTCGAGTTTGAGGTCAATGACTATGTCTATATTAAGATCTCTCCCATAAAGGGAGTGAAGAGGTTCGGAAAGATAGGGAAACTCAGTCCCTAGTATGTCGGTCCCTTCAAAATTCTTTGTCGCTTTGGCAAGGTAGCTTATGAGCTTGAGTTGCCTTCAGATCTAGCCTCAGTCCATCCATTCTTCCATGTCTCTTTGCTAAAGAAGTGCATAGGTGACCCAACAGTTATTGTCCCTATTCAGAGCCTCGACATTCAAAACAACCTCTCTTATGAAGAGATTCTAGTCAAAATCTTAGATTATCAGACTCATAGAGTGAGGAACAAAGAAGTCCCTCTAGTCAAGGTTCTTTGGCAAAATCAGTCTCATGAGGGATCTACTTGGGAAGTAGAAGCAGATATGCGTACCAAATATCCTCACCTCTTCCCCGCTAATTCAGATCAAACTCAAGGTAACAGTTCTCCTTAATCTTATTCAGTTTCACGTTCATGTTTCTAGTATAAACTTAGTACCTATTAACCATTTCATACTCAATCATGCATTCATGTGTTAGTTGTCCGTGCATCAGATATGCACGAGTTCTGTATATGTAGCATGTTAGTCATGAGATCAAGTTGTAGTTCTTCATGTTCAGTTCAACTTCTATTGTCGTGTATCCCTTCTCAGTAAATTCTCATTCGATGATGAATGTTCCTAAAGGGAAGATATTATAATACCCCGCATGTTTCTAAGCTAGGAAGTGAATAAGTATTCCTACATATTAAATCTCCTATCCTATGATTCATACTTGAGTACATGACTTACAATGAATATCCTACTGATAGGATAGCTTATGATGTATTAAGCATCTTCATTTGAGTCACTTAAGGTAATACAAGCCAAGAGTTTTTGAATCCATCAAGTTTTAGTGTTTGATTTTGAAAGATTCATCTTTGAATGATTATAACTCGATGTTAATGTGGTATTTTGTCTTATTTAGAACTATCAAATTAGAGAGACTCGAATTAGCTTTCCAATAATACCAATTTTGCCTTAATCCAATACCCGAGCGAAACGTTATGCCCATTTTCGTGAAAGACAGTAAGGATAGGCGATTGGTTAGGTGCCGCCCAACCAAACATAGGCGATTGGTTACGCGCCGCCCAACCTAGCGTAGGCAATCACTTGGTCGCCGCCTAAGTCAGTTCCAGGTGCCAAAAACACTTCGTTTTGAGTTATTTTAAGGGTAATTAAGCCTTTTAACACTCCTTACACGTCCCTAAACTTAACCGTATGAAATATATAGCTTCTAAACATATTACAACCCTATTATCATCTCAAAACTCATCATCCAAGAGCACTAAAAGAGAAAAATAACTAGGGTTGCGTAACTAATCTTGAAGATCCGATTTCAAGGAATTCCTCCATCAATCATCAATAATCTTCCTTCTAAGGTATGCACGAGTTGATTCATGGACTCCTTTCTTCCATGAAGCTTAAGAACCATCTTCTAAATTTTGTATCATGATGTTTATGTTGTTGGTGGTTGATGTTCATGTGGTTGGAGTTTGATGATGACTAAGATGGGATCTTTGTATGTTTATTGTGAGGATATGGTGGTATTTAACGCATAAATATGTGAAATTGGTGGTTGAATATTTGTAATCTTGATGAATCCACCTATGCCTAAGATGTGCATGCAAGGTGTTTGTGAAAATACCTAAGGGAATAGAAATCATGCTTTTATGACATAATAAGTCCTAAATGACTATTCCATGTTCTAAGTTTATGTTCAACGTGATCCCCGTGCTATTTTCCTGAATTGAAGAAGTTGTACGAGATGCTCATGATATTGTTGCAATATGGAATGACCATGTTATTGTAGCCATGCAAGTATATACATGTTGTGTGCATTCCCGATCATGTGATAGTTTGTTGAGAATTATTCTTATTATGAAAGCCTTACTTATGATATTGTGAATTGTGGACTCAAATCTTGAGATCAAGTTATGTCATGTGTGTCAGTTTCCTCCTATCGAGTCCTGGGGGTACTTGTACCCAAAAACTATAGTTGTGTGTCTAGAGCCATGTCATGTTTCATGATATCCGAACTTAAGCTATGATTCCATAGACTTCAGTCAGTCATGTGACTCAGGAAAACCTCATGATCTTAGTCAGTTGTTAGATATCAGTAACATTCCACCAGTCAACAGAATTCAGTAAGATAAAGTCATGCACAATCAGTTATTCATTTCCAGTCCCTCCAGATGGGAGTAGAGGTTAGCACCGAGTGAACCCAAGGATGGGAACTCACCCTCCAGTTCAGGGTGTGATTCTTAGTAGTCATCCTTATGTTCCAAAACTACATAGCCAGTGTAGGTTGAGACATCTTAACCTGTCAGATTAGGGTTGATGGAACCCTAAACTGACAGGTTAAGCCACCTCATCAACCCTAATCTGAAAGGTTAAGATGTCTTAACCTACACTGGCTACGTAGTTCTGGAACACAAGGAGTACTGCTAAGAATCACACCCCAAATGGGTAGGTGAGTCCCCGTCCTTGGGTTCACTCGGTGCTAACTTCTCCTCCTATCTAAAGACACTAAAGATGATTCAGCTGACTGTACATGGACAGATTAACTGACTTCCATTGGCTGACGGAGTAGTACTATTATCTGATAGTTAACTGAGATCATGAGATTTCTAAGGCTTTACAGAGTCACATAATTGACTGAGTTCTATAGATTATAGCTTGACTTAGATTATTGTGACAACATGACATGGCTCTAGGCATACAACTATTTTTTTGGGTACGAATACCCCCCAGGACTCGATAGAAGGAAACTAACACACATGACATGACTTGATCATAAGATTGGACTCTACAATTCATAATATCATAAGTAGGGGATATCATATTTCATATAGTTATTCAGCATGTTAAACATTGTAGGGAATACATGGATATATTTCATGTACATATTGTATATCTCCATTATCTTACATGTTTTATACCACCATAATAGCAACACATGAAAAGGATGGGATTCATATTGAAGTATATAGATAACATGGACTTATCATTTAGACATCATAGAACCATACCAACATGAATTTCTAGCATCCTAAGCATTTTATCGAACACCTTGTATGCATTCTTTAAGGAATAGGTGAGTTTCATACTTGCACCATATTAAACCACCTAAAGTTCATGGTTTTCAATTAACAAACATATATACTCCATGAAAACACCTTTAGACATCACATTGAAACTTAAACTACAATCGTCAACATATACATATTCATATCACCACAAAAAGTTTACAAAATAATATTTAAAACATGGTTCTTGAGCTCTATGAACAGATTGGATCCATAGATGAACACTACGCATACCTTATAAAGGAAACCTTGATGATTTGCTGGAGAGTTCTTAGATTGGGAAACTTAATTCTCAATTATCTTGGAAAAAGGCTTGAATCTTGCTTTTGAGAGATGAGTTTGATGGAAACACTAATCTTGTGGTTGAGAGAATAAGAGAGGGTTTTTAAGATGCTTAATTAAAGAAAAAATGGGAAAAATTATGCCTCTTTAGGGTTATAAGTCATAGAAGGTGAAGGAAATGACAAAAATGCCCTTATGAAATAAATTCCAAGTTGCTGAAAAATCATAGCTGATGACCTTCATGATAGGACGTCACAAATGTGATAAGCTATCGCATATGTCATCACTTAGGAGCTGGTTTATGCCTAAGGCTGACAACCTTCATGATAGGGCGTCACAAATGTGGTAAGCTATCATGAAAGTCGTCACTTAGGAGCTAGTTTCGGCCTAAGGCTGACGACCTTCATGATAGGGCATCACAAATGTGGTAAGCTATCACGAATTTCATCACTTAGGATTTGGTTTCTGCCTAAGGCTGCCGACCTTTGTGATAGGGCGTCACAAATGTGGTAAGCTATCACGAATGTTGTCACACTGTTTCCAGCCTAACATGCTAGAGTAAAATAGGAATAACTCTTTTCTTTGATAACAGATTTAGAAGAAATTGGTATAGTTGGAAAGATAATTCAATTATATATATCTTTTTATAGGTTATAAGCTCAAAAATTCCAAGTATAATGAGATATATGCTCATTTGAAGTTGACTATACCAATATCCTTCTCAAGAATTCAATCGGTAAGGAATGTTTTGATTCATCTGATAGCTGGGAGTTATTTGAAGACTTAATATACATCTAACCTACTCATAAAATTATAAAAGAACCATGATGTACTATGCATGATCTTGGTAAATGGCTATAATATTGGTTTGGATTTTTTGGGGTATAACAAAATGGCTACCGAAATAAATAATCAACAGCTTTCTCAAAAAAACTTGTAAACATAGTTGGGGTAGTTAGATTTGCATAGATTACCAAGACCCAAGGTGGTTTTCCAAGTGACATAGAGAACCCAAATCAGGTTATGTCTATCACCTTAAGGAGTGGTAAATATCTCATTGACAGGCCTCCTAAGAAAAATAAGGAGGTTCAGGTACAGTTGGTCCCATGGCAGGTTGAGGAGAAACAAATTGCAGGTAAAGAGGCTAAAAATTTAGGAAAGTATAAGCACTCAAGAGCAAAATATGTTGAGCATGTACTTAAAACACCACCACTTCCATTTCCACAAAAACTCAAAAAGGCTTAGGAGGATGTATATTTCAAGAAGTTCTTTGACACGTTTAGAGAACTTCACATTAATCTTCCCCTATTATATATTTTGTAGGGTATGCATAAGAAATAACACCCTCAATTTTCTATATTCATTAATCTGTTAATAGCACCCTACAAAGTGCGAGAAGACAGCTATGTAGAAACTCATGTAGGCTTGCCATATTATCCACTTCTAATTTCCTTAAGTAGATTTGATAGTCATTTTGTTGAGATGTTGCTCGTAGTACAATTGATGCCCAGTCTTCGCTGAATATTATTTTGATGTAATATTTTGCACTGACATTGTTTTATTTTCTTTCCTTTGGTAAGTTTATAGGAAACATTACCCTCCTACTTTGGAAGATGAAATTGTGCGATTGGAAAAGATTTTTAAAGATGGTGCATCACACAAACAATTGAGAAAGAAAGGAATATTATGTGTGAAAGACTTTATATGGTTGTTTTCCACTGATCCATCTCTTCTACATGAGGTAAGATCATCCTTAAACATAGTTAAAATATCATCTTTGGTCTAATAGTCAACCTTTTATTTATATAAAGTATGTTTGTGGGTGTCATCTATATTATAGATGCTAGCTTATGGAAACAACACATGAGAAAAAATAACTGAACATATGAACACTTGTTCGTTACACAATAGTGAGTGGTACATATATAATGCCGGAAAAAGTATTGTACTTCTGTTCTACTGTATCTATGATCTTGTAGGAGAAATTCTTCATGGATAAAACTTCTAGTCCTTGGATGATACATACAATCCGGATTAGCTCCAAGCCATTCACTAGAAGTAAAGCCTGGGAGCTTCAAAGGATCCAAGGATTGTTCATGAAATGGGAGGTATATGAAGAATTCCTCTTACCATCAAGAGGGTGTTTTTTTTTATGATATCACTGACATTGGTCCAAGGATCATTGGAGGAGGCAAGCGAAGATAAAATGGGGCTAGAAAGCCCCTTGGAGAAGACTTGCGCCCAAGGAACTTTGAATCCACTTTTGATCCGCTCTAACATTTCAAGAGTGTATCAAAACAGCCCCTAGTGGGCCTTTTCTTACAATTGGGTCACTTTTGGGCCCTAATATTGTAATTATAAGCCTAAACTATAAATACTTTTGAGGCTAGCTCATTCTCTTAGTTTTACTTGATTATTGATGAATTGATGAATGTTTCTCCATTGAGTGAGAGTATTGGACATATTTTGTTGAACTTTTGTTTAGAAACATTGGTTTAGAGGGCTTTCATCTCCCTCTTAGTCACCGTAGGAATTAGGTTTTCGATTAGATTGTAATTGAGGGTATTGGAATTTGACATACTCTTTTGTTGTTGGTTACTTCTGTTCTTGTGTCTAATTATCTATCTTATCGATTATATTAAATTTTTCATATCATGTTTAGTTTTTGTAGTTTGATTTTCTATCATTTGGTATCATAGCCGAGATTGATTTCATTCCTACAAAATCAATCTTGGGCCTATTCATCATGAAAAATCAAAAATGACAAAAATATGTTACTATTCATGTTTAGGTCTTAGATCATATTTTGATATTTTCTGTTTTTGTATTTTCTTGTGTTTCTAGTGTTAGATTTCGTACCCTAACACTATACAAGTCTATAAACCAAATTTGAGTCAAATCAGAGCTTATTTAAGAGATCTATCTTTGTTGGAAGCTTGAGTTGAAGAAGTTTGAAGTGAATTGAATTGAAAATCTGAAGATTTTGGTGCAGAATTTTGGGAAATTGATGTTTGGAATAAGTTTAGAAGGGTAAGAAGTACCTATGTTCAAAATTTCAACTCATTCCCAGCTCCGAAGAAAAGGTTAGAAAGATTGATGTTCTTGGTGTTCATGGTATGTTCTAGGGGAAATTGCTATATTCATATTGAAAATTCATTAAAAAGAAGGTGTTTGATCCAAAAAGAAGGAATAAAAAGAGTGAAAGGGTTTTTGTGTTTGAGCATATAAAAATATTTCAAGAATATTCCTAGAGAAAATTACACAAAGAGCAACAAGAAAGGCATTTTCGGCCTTGTTCCAAGGAAAGGGCGGCCAACTTGCCCTTGACCTGCACCCAAGGTGTGCTGCAGCTGCTCCCAGCCTACTTTTGTACCTCAAGGAAATGTATAGGGCCTATATTGTGTCCAACATGCCTTGGAGGTGCATCGGAACTGCTTCCATAACCCAAAACAATGAGCATCCTTCCCCACCAGCACTGGAAGTGCTCTAGAGGTGCACCCAAGGTGTGTGACACCTCCCAAACGTATGTCAAGCCTTCCCAACATCCAATTCATGTTCAAAATGCATTATAACACTTTTAAACTCCAATTTACTCAGTTTTTATTCCTAATTTTAATTCCTTGATTCATAAATTCAACTCTTGATTCTTAAAACTATCAACAACTAGTAATCCACCTACTAAGTTAGATGATTAGTTGTTGAATCTAAATTCATTTATCATCCCATTTCGTTCAAGCTTTTATATTTTTAGTATCATTGTTTATTCTTGATCCAAGTACTTACTTCTTTATTTGAGTCCATCAAACAATAATCCAATCCAATCAAGAGTAGACTTGACACCTCGATTACCACACGAAGTATAAACCATTTTTCAATATTTGTGATCCAAGTGTGAAGTAAAAAATGGTGTGAAGAGTTTGTGAGGTTAACTTCCCTTAATATAAAATGTTTTTTTTGTCTTTATTCATAGGTATAATGGATATGGAGGGCAAAACTTCACAAACCATGGATAACCACTCGACAAATGCTACCTTAGCGGCCACTGAAACTCTCAATTGTAAAATTGATTCTATGGATGATAAGATAAATTCACTTGATCATAAGGTGGATTCTCTTGTAGGGAGTTTATCCCTCATTGGTGGAAAAGTTGACATCATGAAAGGTCTACAAAACACATCCCTATACATACCTCAATACTTCCATGATTTACCAAATGGGTATGCTCCAAATCCTCCGGTTCATATTTCCTCAAAAAACCGTCACCAAATGATCAATCCACCATTAAAATAACATGATTCCATTTCTCAAGCCACTACATATCCATAATAATAAAATCCCATTCGACAACTTCAACCTCAATTCAACCAAACACAACGTAATCAATCTCGAACCTGAATACCCCAACCTCCACTTAACCAAATTCTCCCATTCCAAGAATCCCTTAACAAAAACCAACCCATCCAAATAAACGAGGAAGAAAATAAAGAACAACAAGCAGTATTCGAAGCATTCAATGAAGCTGACATATTGGTAGATAGAATGAGAGGTAAACCAATAGATCGATAAGGTTATCAAGGTTGGGTAGAAATATTTGGTACAATTCGTAATTGTAGAGAAACCATAGGAAACCGACCTCAAGGTTATGATCAATGGAACCAACAAGGTAATAGGGATTGATATGTGGGTATCAATTCAATCAAGGTTAGTCTTCTAACTTTGAAAGGCAAAAGTGATCCCAAAGCTTGTGTCTCATGGGAGTCCTCTTATGAAAGGATCTTCCAATTTAATGATATCACCGAAGAGAAGAAGAGTGCTACGCCATAGCCCATTTTGACGGGTGTGCCAATACATGGTGGGATTAAGTCAACCGATTTGGAAATATGTTGAATGAAGGACAACCCCCTCCATGGGATATGTTAAAGGTATTCATGAGACAAAGGTATGTTTCGGAGAGCTATAGATATGAGCTACTTGCGAAGTTGTACAATTTGAGGAAAGGTAGAAAGAGTGTTATAGCCTATTATGATGAATTCCAATAATTAATCTTGAAGATCGACCATTGAGAAAATGTGAACCATGACATCATATCCTTCAAGGTTGAATTGAAAAAAGATATCTCCTCATGCATGACTATCAACAAGTTTAATACCATAGAATAAATATTCCAAGAGGCTTTGGAAATTGTGGGGGATATCAATGAAATGGAAACTTACAAACCAAAAGGGTACTTATCTAGCAACACTTGAAGTAAGAGTAAAGAGGTAGAGAAATCATCATCACGGTGGAACAAGGTCAAGGACTACAAGTATAATGACAAAAATCCCGTAGAGAAGTCCATTCCAAAGTACCTACCAAAGAATAAAGGTAACAAATATCCTAATCTCAATCCTGAAGGTTTTCAATGTCTTAAATGTCAACGGTGGGGACATAAGGCAAGTGAATTTCCCAATCGTAGAAATGTGATCCTTAAGGTAGGGAAATTATATTACCTTGGAGAAGAGATGCGATTCGAAGATAAGAATGATAAAAGAGTCCAAGAATGAGAGAGATCCAAAGAAGATGATCAAGTAGAGGAGGATAATGAAGATTCTTGGCCAAAGATAGAGAGTATGAGGTTCCAAATTTTGTTGTGAGGCCTGCAATGATTAGTAAGGCAATTGATTAACCTAGTCACTAGGGATAATATATTCCGTACTAAATGTCTTATAAAGAAAAATGTATGATCTTTGATCATCGATAGCGGAAGTTGTCTAATGTGGCTAGTGCTACTTTGGTTGATTTGTTGAAGTTTCAAACAACCAAACATGCCACAACATACAAGCTTCAATGGTTAAATAATTGTGGTGATTTTAAAGTGACTAGGAAAGTGGTGATTTGGTTCAAAGTCGAGAATTATCATGATGAGGTGCATTGTAATGTGATAACCATAAAATCTTATTATCTCTTGCTTAGGATATCATGGTAATATGATTGTTTGAGCAAGCATGATGGAAGGACCAATCAGTACTCTTTGGATTTGAATGGTTAGAAATTTACTCTCTATCCACTATCGCTATCTCAAGTGAATGAAGGTCACAAAAAATTGAGAGAATTGAAATAAAAGGGCAAGAAAGAAGGTGAGAAGGAGGACCAAATTGAGGAGGGGGTTGAAGAAGAGGAGAAGATGAGGTTAAAAAGGAAGAGTCCCTTGGTGATATTGTCTAGGAACAATGATCTTTTCAAAGATCATAATGACAAAACACCCATGCTCATCCTATCCCATGATTTTCATGATAACCACTTTACTTCTCTGATCCCTCATTATATTTCCCTTGTTTTGCAGTATTATGGAGATATGTACCCAAAGGAGCTTCCCTAAAGATTACCCCCACTTCAGAGAATTGAGCATCAATTTGATTTTTTGTTTGTTTCTCAATTACCCAGCAAAACAACCTACCAAAGTAATCCAAAGGATACAAAAGAGCTCCAACGGCAAGTTGAGGAACTCCTTAAGAAGGGATACATCAAAGAGAGCATGAGTTTAAGAGCGGTTCTGGTGTTGCTAATGCCAAAGAAAGGTTGAACATGGAATGTGTGCATTGATTTCCAATCTATCAATAATTTAATGAAAAAGTATCGCCACCCAATACCCCATTTAGATAATATACTTGATGAGTTGAATTGTTCTTGTATGTTTTCTAAGATAGATCTTAAAAGAAGGTACTCATATGTGAGCAGATGCTAATACATTTGAGGCTTTTAACTGAGAATAATTGCAAAGTCTTAAGCAGTTTTTGTTGTTTTTGATTGTTTTCTCTTTGATATTGCAGTATAATCCGAGATGCAAGAGAATCGACAATAATGAGAATAAAAGAGTTGATTTCTGAGCAAGTAGAGAAGAAAGTATAGATGACAACTTTTATGATAAGATGTTAGCCTTGTGATAAGCTATCATAGATGCCATTATGCTTAGACAGAGAATGGACTTCAGCTAGAATTAATGACAACATTTGTGATAGGCCGTCAGAAGTGTGATAAGCCATCACGCAAGTCGTTAGGCTTAGGAAGGGAATGGAGTTTGAAGTGAAGAACTGATGACAATTCTGATAAGCCATCATATGTATGATATGCTGCCAATCCTCATTATCAATCCAAGGCAAAGAATATCAAAAATGAAAAGGATTTAACGACATTCCTGATAAGCCGTCACATATGTCATTGTCTGTTCGAGAAATTACTGTTATCTATGATTTTCTTTCCATAATTAGGCTAAAGTATTTAAATCATATGTTAGGGTTTTATAATCATCTTGGAACTGATGTTTTGAGAATTTTTCTCTCTAGTTTTCTGACTTTAACAATACAATTATTTTTGGACTGATTATTACCATTGTTTTTGGGTTTTTCTACTGGATCAAATCTGAGAAACACTTATTACTATTCATATTGGTACAATATCATCTATCTAAGTATGTATTCAACTTGTTGTCTTGCTTATTTTATTATGAGTAGGTAAATTCCCTTAACCCAAGTTATGGGATCTATGGGTTTGGGTTTGTAATGTAACTAAGTGTTCAAGATTCTAACGGTGGGTAGGAACTTCTTGTTAATTCCATTATTTTATATTCTGACTATTGGTTGTAAAAATAGGTCTTGCTTACTATTGATTTGCTTGAGATAAGAAATCAACCCTAGTAAGAAGTGAATTATCAACAAGGACTTGGAAGCGTCAAACTTTCATTTAATAATTAATGTTGTAACAAGATTAATTAACTTGAGATAACATCCTATCATGAAATATTAATTTCCTAAGTTCGAGAGAATTAGGTGGTTAAATTTCTAAATAGGTTGAGAAACATTTAGACATAACTTCGACAAGGATAGTCTGTTGTTCCTACCTGCAACAAGAATCTTGAACCGTCACTAGCATCTGTCAAATCCCACACCCATAGTGAACATAACTCTTATTTTCCTTATCATATTGATTGCAAACACTGAATTGAGAAGTAATTATTTTCTATCTTTCCAAAAAAAACCATTCACAGGAAACTGTTAACTATTAGTTAATTAACCCGCAGATAACTCAAATTCACATCATATTCCCTATGTGATTCGACCCCAACCTAGTTGGGTTATATATTGACAATGATTTATTACATTCTCATAAGAGAGGTGTAGTTTGAGTGTTATCAAAAATGGCGCCGTTTCCAGGGAATACAATTGTAAATTAAAGTTTGTATGCACTAATTGAGTGTTAGTCATGTTTTCTAGTTTTATGTTTATTTGTTGTTCTTGTTTGCTCTAGGACCTTTTTTGTGTATGCCAAGAACCAAAAGTTCCATAGAACCATTATTACCTTTTAATCCAGAACCGCAACTAATCGGCAGAATGGCAAACCAGCAGGAGAATGGCAGGTTAGCAGCCTTACCTAGAGCTCAGGTGAATGTGCAGAATGACAGTCAACAAGTACAGCATCCAAATACTGAGGATGAAGATTTAGGAGACGAGGAGTTTCTAATTCCTAGTAACCCAAGGCGTACAAAGAAAATAGCAGCACCAGTATAACGTAATTCTAATAGGAACTGTCAATTTTGAGGAAGGCAAGATCACCAACCGGTCCAGTATAACCTCAATGATGATAATGATGGAATGGATAGAGCAGGTGCAACGGGTTCAATTAATACTCCACCATTATCACCTAAGGTGACATTCAACATTACGAGTACTATGATTCAACTCCTTAATCTGAAGGGGTTGTTTGGTGGCCTTCCTGGGGATGATCCAAACTTGCATTTGCTGAACTTTTTCACCATTTGTAAATCTTTTGATAACCCAGGAGTGGGACAGAATGCTATCCATTTGAGATTATTTCTATTGTCTCTATCGGGGGAGGCAACATTGTTGCTTAATGAACTGATACCCGATTCTCTAACCAACCGGAGATAGTTGAAAGGAGATTTTCTAAAAAGGTTCTTTCCATATTTCAGATGGGTACAGTTGAGGGATAAGATTAATAACTTTAGATAGCTACCAATTGAAGCTTTGAAGGAAACCTGGGAGAGATTCAAAAAGAAGATGGCGCAGTGTCCGAGCCACAATATGATAGACATACACTTGATAGAGACTTTGTATAGGGCTCTTAACTCTGTGACAAAACCAATTATAGATACTGGTTCTAGTGGTTCATTTGTTGATTTTACATTCCCATAGGCTTCATAAATGCTAGAGAGAATGACCAAACAGAGTCGGGCATGGCATACCAGAGACTCTGTGGTAGCAAGTCCTACTATTTCTGTGGGTGTGACTGCGGAACAATGCAGAAAAGATAAGGAGTGTGATCAATACATGGCTCACCTAAAAATACTGATGGACTTGCTAACCAAGAATTTACTATTAGGTAAAACTAAGAAAGTGAAGGATGTGGGATTGCAGGGAAAAATAGAGTCTGACTCAGAAGAAGAGGTAAACTATGTAAATGATCAGGGTGTTTTCCAAGGCAATAGCCAAGGAAATAAAGGTTGTACTTATTATGACAAGGCTGGATATAAGAACCAAGAGAAAGGAAATTAGAGGAGAAATAATGATAAGAATGGGTTATATGTCCCTCCTAGAAATTGTGAGGCTACTAAAACAAGTTCTGAAAAGATGTCCATGGAGAAAATGATAGCTAAATTGCTAAAGGGAGTGGAGGCTACCAACTCAGGGGTGAATACCATGAAGACAAATCTATCCTCTATTAGTCAATTGGTAAACTCGCACTCCACTTTGATCAAACAGTTAGAATAGCAAATGAGCCAACTCTCCGCAGTGCTGAACCAAATGAAGAGTGGAACTTTACCTAGTGATACGATTTAGAATACACGAAAGGATGGCTTATGTATGGCAATTACCACTAGAAGTGGTAAGATATTACCTGGCCCTTTTATGGGCAAACGTTTGATTAAAGATGTGACTATAGCAGAGGATAAACTCAAGGAAGAATGTCCAGTGGAGTCTGGGAAACTGGATGGTTCTGATGATGCTCTAGAAAAAGGGAAAGAGAAGGATAAGGAAGTAGTGGTGAAAACTCTCCCAAGACCACTACCTCCCTTTCCTCAAAGATTGAATAAAAAGGTTGACGATGTAAAATTTAGTAAATTTATGGCAATGTTGAAGCAGTTAACAATAAATTTGCCTTTGGTGGAGGCACTCGAGCAAATACCAGGGTATGCTAAATTCATGAAGGACCTTGTGATGAAGAAAAGAGTGTTGAGCTACGAACCGGGGGATAATCTCCATCATTGTATTACTATATCTATGAGGACATTGGTGCAGAAGAAGGAAGACATAGGAGCATTCACTATTCCATGTACAATCGAGTCTCTCAATTTCACTAAGGCCCTATGTGATCTAAGGGTGAGCATAAATCTGATGCCACTATCCGTGTATAAAAATCTAGGTTTGGGAGATCCTACCCCGACAAACATGATGTTGGTGATGGCGGATAAGTCTATAAAGTGGCTAGTGGGAATATTACATGATGTATTGGTAATGGTTGCCGACTTTATACTTCGTACTGATTTTGTAGTCCTAGACTGTGAGGTGGAATTTGAAGTACCCATTATTTTGGGTAGACCATTCCTTACAACTGGGAGAGTGGTAGTGGATATCGAGATAAATGAGATGAAGTTCAAATGCAATGACAAAAGAGCAAGTTTCAAAATGCACTCATCCATGAAACAGCAAAAGCAGATGAGTGTCTTCTCAATCGTGGATGTGTTTTATAAAGATGGGAAAGAAGTAGCAACACGGTGTCTTAACAAAGTCTGAGTAGTCAAGATAACGTAGTCGTGCCATGACATTAAATCAGGCACTATTGGGAGGCAACCCAAAACTTTTTATGTTTAAATGCAAGTTGTTTTTAATTTATTTAGATAGGAAGCATAATGAACTGAATAGGTATGCAGGGGTATAGGTAAAAATTGATAAAGTCAACCAAGTAACCCTGGCGATATATGTGATGAGCTATCACAATTGTGATAAGCCGTTAGAGATGTCGTCATAAAATCCAAAAGAAGCCAACACTCTGACTAAAGGTTGAGGACATTCGAAATGACTTATCTTACATATGATAAGCTGTCAGGAAATTTTGGGCCCAATTACTAAAAATTCGACCCGGCCCACAGTCAAACCTTTTCACCTTCCCGCATATCCCTTTTCTTTTCTTTAAGTTTTATTTCCTTCCATAGTTAATTTATTTACTTACTCTTTTCAAAATTATTTCCTAAGTAAAACAAGAAAATTATTCCATCCTTGTGAGTATGGGTTTGAAATCAAGATAAAGAACTCTTTTTTCATCTACTACTTCCTCTCATTCGAGTAACCAAGTAAAGTTTCCTATCAGGTATGCTCATTACTCAACTCTCATCTTTATTTGGTAAATGATGGAACTAATGTAAATCTTATTTTAAAAGGGATTGAGGAAAGCATACCTTGTCATTATGTGAAAAATGGAATCTAGGGTTTATAGTGCTGCATTGTGCATAAAAACCTAGGGCTTAGCTCAAGAACACAAGTCCATGCGATTCTAAGAAGAAAATGGTTTGATAGTCAAGACTAACTGGAGGTTGTATTCTGAGCTGATGATGTGTTTGAAAAGTTATCATGAATGTGACGGCTTATCAGACTATGTCATAATAAGTTGGGAAAAATAAGCCTATTCTATTTAAGGCTGATGACATGCCTAATAAGCTATCACATTTGTGATGACTTATCAGAACATGTCTTTACAACTTTGATCTAATACAATTGTGAACCTCTTTTGAGGGATGTGGAATTATCAAGACTGAACTTCTCAAGTTGTATGATCATAAGTGCTAAATGAGTGTTGTCTTTTGCTACAGGTCTTATAATGGAACCCAAATAAAAGAACCCCAAACCTACAAAGAAATTTAAAAAGAGGAGTGTACCTCGAAGACTCTTCGATGAGAAATCCGATTATGAGGAGGAGGAGACACTGCTCAGGAAGAAAAGGAAAAAAATCATGAAAAATCCTTCGCCGCCTCCACCAGTTGAGGTGAAGGATAGTGAAAAAAGTGGTATTGAAGCAACACTACCACCTGACAGTATGTCTTTTGAGCAGCCTGAGTCTGAGCATTCAGAGTCTAATATTAGGTTATTACAGACTTGAAACATTATAGTACATTAGTTTTTCTCTGAGATTCATTGGAGATTTTTGGATCTAGATTGCTTTATCATATTTTCTATTGAAGATTGAAGAACAACAATTATGACTTTTGTAAGTAAATTCTGAATTAATTTATGAATATCACAAGGATTGCTTTTCTTTCTATGATGGAATGTGTACCTAAGATCCTATAACTAGGGTTATGGGAGCCTTGATATGAATAGCTAATTGGGGGGTTTTGAATCTAGTAGATTCCCATATTTAATTGATATTGCATAAACCCTTTTTCACTTTAATGACTTTCCTTGGTTTCAAATTTGAATAGATAACACTTGTTCAAATAGAAAAGTGCTAGTTGTGAAAAGGAAGGGTTTACATAAATCTAATGGCTTTAACTTTTGGATAGATTGTAGATGCCTTACCGGATCAACCTGGGTGAGAATATAGTTAAATAAATAATATGTTGCTTATGTTTGAAATAATTAACGGATAAGTTACTCATTTAGGTTGAGAAACTAATGGGTAAACCATAGAATTCAATTACTCTTGCTATTAGAATTGTTCATCGAGAATCTAAAATAGTTCACAACCCTAGCTTCTTAAGAATCTTGGTAACCATAACTCTAGTTTGACTTTTCTTATTGAATTACTATTTGAAACACTACCTACAATTGGATTACTTTCTGTAACAAACTTTTGAATACAATTGATAAATCAAAATCCCCCTTCATTCTAGAACCTTTGATCAACAGTTTAATAATAACCACAATACATAGTGAACATAGTATTCCCTGTAGGATTCGACACCCAACCTAGTTGGATTCTATATTTGAAGTGACCACTTACACTTTATAATGAAAGTTGTAATTTGGGAGTATCAAAATTTGGCACCATTGCCAAGGAATACGGTTGTCAATTAAGTTTGTGATTGTTAATTGACCTTTGGTCAAAGTTTTCCAAATTTTACTTTTTGTTTGTTGTTTTTGTTTTTCGTAGGTTGATTGTATTGCATACCAAGTACACATAAATCAGGTGAACCTTTATTAGCTATTCATCCATAACCTTGACTTATTAGTAGAATAGATGGTCAACAAAACTAATAGAGGGTAGCTGCTCAGCACGAAAAAGCTAGACTAGCTGCCTTAGCAGCTGCATAATAGAATAGCAAAATATAGATAATGCAGGCCAGGCACTAAACCCAGATAATGATGATCTGGGTGATGATGATTTATTAAATCCGATTAACCAGAGGCATGAAGACAATATGCCTGCACCGACAAATAGGAATGTCAATAGAAATTGCCTTGCTACAGCGAGACCAGAGCACCAGGCCATCCAATTTAATCTTGTGGATGATGAGGATGACTTGGATGGAGCTGGTGTAATAGGGGTCATTAGTCCTCCGCCCTTAGCACTCAGAGCTCAGTTTAATATCACGAGTACTATTATCCAGTTGTTCCATCTCAAAAGGGTTGTTCAGTGGACTTACGAGTGATGACCCAAATATATATTTCGTCATTTTTATCTTTACATATAAATCATTTGACAGCCTAGGAGTTTGGAAAAATGCTATTCAGTTGCGGTTGTTCCCGTTGTCTCTGTTAGGGAGGCAACTTTATGGTTGAATGGGCTAACTCTTGACCCTATTACCAATTGGAGACAACTGAAAGATACTTTCCTAAAAAGGTTCTTTTCTCTATCCAAGAGGGCACAGTTGAGATATGAAATCAGTAACTTCAAACAACTTCCAACTTAAGCTCTCCATGAGACTTAGGAGATATTCAAGAAGAAACTTATGCAGTATTTAAATAATCAGATGACCAATGTCCACTTAATGGAGATATTATATCGAGCCTTGAACTCTGTGACAAAGCCAGTAATGGGTAATGCTGGGGGTAGGTTATCATGGACCTCATTTATCCTAAAGCAGCTGAGATGCTTGATCGTATGACAAAGCAAAGTAGATCTTAGCATACCAAGGATTTGGAGGTAGCAAGATCTACTGTATCTATTAGCATGACTATAGAGCACAGGTAAAGAGAAGAAGAATGTAACCAAGACATGGCTCACATGAAGACACAGATGGATCTTTTTTTTATGCATTTATTACTAGGAAAGATAGAGAAGGTTAAAGTTGTAGCATTACAAGGAAGGGATGAATTCTATTCTGAGGAGGAAGCCAATTAGTTGAACAATCAGGGGGTTTCTGAAGCGATGGCCATGGAAATCAAGGTCAGAACTATTATGAAAAATCTATCTATAAAGACCACGAACAAGGAAATTGAAAGAATAAGAATGACTGAAGTGGAGAAACTGTGAGGCTGCTACAACTAGTTTAGGGAAGATATCCATGGAGGACATAATGGCTAAGTTATTTAAGGGAGTAGAAGCAACCAATACTGGGGCAGCTGAGATGAAAAGTGATTTGTCCTCAATGATTCAGTTAGTGGATTGACACTCTACTTTGATAAAATTGTTGGAGCAATAATTGAACCAACTATCTACCACATTTAATCAGAGGATGAGTGGCACACTACCAAGTGACATAATTCAGAACCTGAGGAAGAATGGTTCATGTATGGAATTTACCACCAGGAGTGGTAGGGTATTGACAAGACCTACTATAGGAAAGCCTGTGGTTGATGTTATGGTAGATGATATTGAGGAAGTAGAAATTGATTATCCAGTGGAGTTTGAGAAATTGGATAAAGTTATTTATAATACACTATCCAACCATCAACAGGTTAATGAGTTGGATAAGAACAAGGGAAAGGAAACTGAAGTGGTGGTTACTACGCTCCTAAAACCACCTTCTCTATTTCCCCATCAATTGAAGAAGAAGGATGATGACACAAAGTTTGGCAAGTTTAAGGCCATGCTTAAGCAGCTGATAATCAATTTGCCATTGGTGGAGGTATTGGAGAAAGTGCTCGGGTATGTAAAGTTTATAAAAGACCTTGTTACGAAGAAGCATACAGTTAGTTTTGAGCCGATGTATAATCTCCATCATTATGGTCCTATTACCACAAAGTCATTGGTGCAGAATAAGGCAGAAGCATTTACCATCCCGTGCACTATTAGGCCTCTTGATTTTGCAAAAGCTCTTTGTGACTTGGGAGCCAGTATAAACTTGATGCCATTTGATGTGTATAAGAAATTGGGTTTGGGGGATCCTGTTCCCACAAACATGAGATTAGTTATGGAAGACAAGTCTGTGAAGTTGATCATGGTGATTCTATATGACGTATTAGTTAAGGAGGCCAATTTTATATTTCCAGCTGATTTATTCATTCTTGACTGTGAGATGGATTTTGAGGTGCCAATAATCTTGGGTCGACCTTTCCTCACAACCGAGAGTGTACTTATTTATTTGAGGGGAAATGAGCAACTATTCAGGTTGAATGATAAAGTAGTGCGATTTCATGTGTACCAGTCCATGAAACAGCATACAGATTTGAGCATATTCTCTATTGTGGATGTCTATTATAAGGAGGAGCAAGAAGCGCCTATAGAAGAAAAATTTGATGTGGAGACTTTAGCTGCGATATTAATGAATTTTGATCATGATGGTATAGAAGATTATGAGGAGATGGTGTGTGCCTTAATAGTCATGAGGTCTTATTCTTATTCACCCAAGAAGGTGGATTTCGACTTGAAAATCATCCCAAGTCCACCTGCTAAGCGTTCTATATAAGAGCCACCTACTTTGGAGCTGAAAGAGTTACCCGTTATTTAAATTACGTGTTCCTAGGCAGTGGGAATACACTACCTGTAATTATTGCTACTGATCCAGGTAAGCAACAGGTGGAATCTCTCATCTCTGTTCATAAGAGATATAAGAGTTCTATTGGTTGGATGATTGCAGATATCATCGGTATCTCTCCTGGTATATGTACACATAAGATTCAGCTAGAGTAGGATTGTGTTCCGACTATTAAGTATCAGTGTTATCTAAACCCACCTATGCAAGAGGTAGTGAAGAAATAGATCATCAAGTGGCTAGATGCAGAAGTGGTATACCCTATCTTAACTAGTAAATGGGCGAGTCCTGTTTAGTACGTGCCCAAGAAAGGGGGCATGATAGTTGTGGATAATGATAAGAACGAGTTGATTCCACTAAAGCCTATTACTGGGTGGAGGGTGTGTATGGATTACAGAAAACTCAACTCGTTGACATTGAAGGACCACTTCCCAATGCCTTTCATGGATCAGATGTTTGATTGGCTAGCGGGAAGTGATTGGTACTATTTCTTAGATGGGTGTTCTGGTTACAACCAAATTTCTATTGCACCTGAAGATCAGGAAAAAAATGATATTCACTTGCCCATATGGTACGTTTGCTTTTAAGTGGATACCTTTTGGTTTGTGTAATGCACCTGCCACTTTTCAGCAGTTCATAATGTCGATATTTTATAATAAAGTTGAAGACACCTTGGAGGTGTTTATGGATGATTTTTTAGTAGTCGATGAATCTTTTGAGCTTTGATTGCTGAATCTTAATTGGGCATTGCAGCGGTGTGAAGAGTTTAACCTTATCCTTAACTGGAAAAAATAGTGAAGGAAGGCATTGTTCTTGGTCACAAAATTTTGGCTAAAGGCATTGAGGTTGATAAGGCAAAGGTTGAAGTGATTGAGAAACTAGCTCCCACTATTTCAGTCAAAGGAGTACGTAGTTTCCTCGATCTTGCAGGGTTCTACCACAGATTCATAAAGGACTTCTCGAAGATTGCAAACCCATTTTGCAAACTTTTGGAGAAAGAGGCTAAGTTTTCTTTTGATGATGATTGTAGAAATGTTTTTGAATGCCTTAAGTCAAAACTGGTGGAGGCTCTAATCATTGTTGCTCCTGACTGGAAGGAATCGTTCGAGATTATGTGTGATTCTAGTGGAGTGGCACTTGGAGCTGTTCTTGGCTAAAAGAAAGAAAAAGTTGTTCCATCCGATATATTATGCAAAAAAGGACTTGAATGGGGCCTAAAAGAATTATACCGTGACTGAGCAAGAACTTCTAGTATATGTGTATGCTTTTTAGAAGTTTAGGGCATATTTGTTAGGTACCAAGGTAGTGGTACACACTGACCACTCTATCTTGAGGTACTTAATGGTGAATAAGGACTCTAAGACAAGGTTGATCCAGTGGGTATTGCTACTTTAAGAATTTGACTTCGAAGTCAAGGATGGAAAGGGATGTGAGAATCAGGTAGTAGACCAGTTATCCAGACTCGAAGGAGAGCAAACAATCAAGGAGGAGCTAGATATTGACGATTCCTTTTCGGATGAGAAATATTAGCTGTACTGCTCAAAAAAGTACCTTGGTATGCTAACTTCACAAACTGTGTGGTATGTGAAGTAATGCCAGAGAATCTTTCCTTTCATCCAAAGAAAAAGTTCCTCCATAATGTGACACATTATTTCTAGGATGAGTCGTATCTATTTCGTTGGTGTGCGGATGGCATTATTAGGCGGTGCATCCCAGAAGTAGATATGTTGAGTATACTAGAAGCGATTCATGCTTCCCCAGCTAGAGGTCACCATGCAGGTGATTGGCCTGTAAGAAAAGTGATTCAAACTTGCTACTATTGGCCCTCCTTGTTCAAAGATGCCTACGAGTTCGTAAAGAGATATGACCAATGTCAAAGGAAAGGGTCCATATCAAAGCACCATGAGATTCCAATGTCTAAAATCCTGGAGGTAGAATTATTTAACGTCTGGGGCATTGATTTCATAGGGCCCTTTGTGAGCTCATGCCGGATGAAGTACATATTAGTTATCGTAGACTACGTGTCAAAATGGGTCGAAGCAGTGGCTCTAGCGGATAATGAAGGAAATCAAGTTATTGTATTCTTAAGGAGAAATATCTTCTCTCACTTTGGGTACCACAAACCATCATAAGTGATGGAGTATCAAACTTTTGCAATAAAATGTTCAGAGCTGCCTTGGTAAAATATGGAGTAAAACAGCATAAGGTGGATCCCCCATACCACCCACAGAATAGTGGGTAGGTGGAAATCTCTAATTAGGTGATTAAAACTATCCTTTCCAAGACTGCAAATGCTAGCAAGAAAGATTGGTCAAGGAAGTTGGATGATGCCTTATGGGAATATAGAACAGCTTTCAAGACACTGATTGGTATGTCACCATACTAATTGGTTTATCGTAAGGCCTGCCATTTGCTAATTAAGCTGGAGAATAAAGCATTATGGGCACTGAAGTGGCTTAATATAAAATGGAAGGAGGCAGCTGATATGAGACAGGGGCAGCTGAATGAGATGGATGAGTTCCATCTCGGAGCTTATGAAAAAGCTGAATTATACAAAGAAAGAATGAAGAAGTACCATGACCACATAATTGAAAAGAAGGATTTTCAAAAAGGTGACTTGGTGCTCCTCTTCAACTCTAAACTCAAGCTTTTTCCAGGTACGCTTAAATCCAAATAGTCTGACCCATTCAAAGTCAATCAAGTCTACTCATCTGGAGTAGTGGAACTTTAAAATGAAGATAGGAGTGTCTTCAAGGTTAACGGGCAGCGTGTGAAACTGTATATCTATCCATTAGACTCAATAAAGAGTGTTGCTACTATCTATCTCGATGAACTTTGCGTAATCGAGATAGCTGAGTCATGCCGGGATGATAAATTAGGTGCTAGAGGGAGACAACCCACAGAGTGTTGTTGTAAAGAATTAGCTAAGTTATTTTGCTGTTTTAGAGCATTTTTTATGTGTTTGTGAAGTGTGCAGGATTGAAAATGCAGCAAAATAAGGAGTGATATATCTAGAAAAGGGTTGACAGCCGAATTGGTGAACCACCAGTTACCTGACAGAACATCATTTCCTCAGTCACAAAGATGCTAAAAATTTGAGTCACTGGACCAAAGTGATCGTGAAGTTTGTGGACCGTCATTGATTTGGTGGACCACCATATTGACCATTGAAATTAAGCAAAGTTGCCCATGTTCTAGTAAGGTGCAACGACCAAAGTGGCGAACCGTCACAAATTTGGTGGACCACCATATTGACCGTCGCAATTAAGCTAAGTTGGCCATGTTTTGGTAAGATATGACAGCAAAACTAGTGGTCCGTTGCATGTCTAACAGGCCGTCGGTGCAGCCGTCGCTATTACCCTAGTATTGGGTTAGGTTAAAATTGATGCTTATTTAAGTGACTCGTACTTGACCCAAATGATTTTAAGGAGGTAAAAAGAATGGTTACATACGTTGTAACCTTTTCGACTTCTTCAACTGACCAAATCCCTTTAGATTCAAAGAATCTAAATGAATTTTGCTCTTCCTAGGACTCTCTATCTCCTTCTTTTTTCCTTATTTAAGCAAACCCTCTCTTTTCTTTATCTTCATCACAAACAATCTTGAGAGAAACTGATAAAGTTTTAAGTTAATTTTGTTTTCATAAAGTGCAAGCAACCAAGCAAGAAGTTACTGTATAACCAAGGTATAAGCACAACCATGTACTTTCCTTTTTGAATTTCGAAAGCATGAAATGAATTAGTAGTTCATTGTTTAAATTCCATCTTGTGTTTTCCTTTTGATTTGTGTTGTTTTAATTTTCTTTGAGTTTCTTTGAGTTTCTTTGTGTTTAATATACACTGTTGGGTAAAGTTTGAGTAACTCATACGTTTAAAAATTGGAAAATTTGTGCATAAATGTGAATTTGGTGTCAATTGCTGCTCAAAAATCGGGTTTGTATACTAAATATTTGACAAAATGCTGAACTAAAAGCTTAATCTAGAGAAGATGGTGCGACGGATTAAATGGTAGACCATTAATTTTGCGATGGACCACCATATAAACCGTCGAAAGGACCTCAGAAGTGACACCCACTGGATAAGATACGGTGGGCCAAATGGTGGACCATTATTTTTTTGAAAGACCACCATATGGACCGTTGTAACACTCTGAAATCTTAGGTCTTCTGGATAGGACCTAACGGCTCACCTGGTGGACTACCAGTTACCTGAAGGACCACTAGTGTGGCCTTCAAGTTAAAGTTTTACTTTTTTGGCTATTTTTGTATTGTAATCTGATTTCTTAAGTCTTTTTCAAGTATTATGGATCACAAACTTCCACTAAACAAAAGAGAAAGATCTCAAAGAGGTATAGGCAAACCTATACTTGCTTACAATACTAGGAAATATAAAAGAAAAACTCCCACACTCTCCCAGTTTGAAGAGGAGAGTGATAGTATTACGAGCAGTACCAGCTCAAGCCTAGACGAGGCAATGACTGCTACAACTTAACCTTAACTTGATGAGTTTGAAACTGAGGCTACTAACGTGGAAGAGCAAACGAAAGCGATTGATATGCACACTAAACCTGAGGATGCTAATGTTATCAAGAATAAGGATCCTCAAGTTTGAGAGGCAATTAGTTGGTAGATAGAGGGAGTAAGCACGAAATTCTATGATGAATTGACACCTACAGCAAGAGAGATCAAAAGGCCATTTGCTGAGGAACATCAGATAGAGACAACGGAGTTTCATGAATATCCTGAGTTGGAACATCATTTCAATGAGTATGAACTAGCATGGATGAGCAAGCCACCAGGATTGTATCAACTGTATTGGGTAAGATAATTCTTTTCTAATTATCTGGTATTAGTAGAGAAGTAATGTCCAAAGAGGTTGTCAGTTGCAAATTTACCAAATAGAAAGTCAATACCTGTTTGAGGAGTCAATGTTGACAGTTCATTCCGAACAATCAACAGGATATTATTTGGGCCAGAGTATAAATCTCTATCTTCTATGCCTAATCTTAAGTATAGGTTGAGAATTGCATTGACTTAGAAGCCTTGGGTGGCTACATTATTGATGGATGATGGTGTAATACCCCGAGAATCCCAACCGATAGTAGAACCATAATTCAAGCTCATGATAAATAAATCTTAGTTAATTGGTAGTTTTATGATCAAGTTTAATGTGTATTAATGTCTTAAATACTTCCTATATATTACACGAATCAAAACATCCCTTACCGATTAAATTTTTGAGAAGGACATTGCCATAGTCAACTTCAAACAAGCATATCTCCCATTCAACAAAGAATTTTTGAAATCATGACCTACCAACAAATATATAATTGAATTATCTTTCCAATGATACCAATTTCACCAAAATCCAATATCAGAGTAAGAAGTTATGGCTGTTTTACTGAGAGCTATCTGAGTTGTCCAGGTGTGACGGACAAACTAACGGACCATCAAGTCAGTGATGGCCGTTCACTTTGGCCATCAAAACTGAAGAAGTAAGGCCCTTTTCTGGACTAAAACTGATAGTGGGAGTGATAGTCCGTCACTCTGACTATCAGATATGTTCGAGACAGCGCTGAAACACCGTTTTAAAGAGATTTTTGGGTTATTTTTCACCCTATTTAACACCCAATCACCCCAAATCAAGGCACATAACTTCTCATTCATCCAAAACATAAAATAAGGATTTATTCTAATATCAAAACCCTCATTTTTCCTTCAATAAAAATTAAGAGAGATCAAGAGAAGTCAAGAAATCAAAAATCTCTCCAAGAACCTTCAAGAAAGAAGTTTCCCCAAGGTATGTAGATGTTAATTTTTGGGTCCCTTTCATCCAAGAAGCTCAAGAACCCTTTTTAAAACTTTAAGATTTTTATGCTTACGATATTCCATGATTTGTATGAGTTGAAATTGATGTTCTTTGTGGTGTTGAGTTTTAATTCATGTTTTTGTACAAGATTTATAAGCTTTGAACCTAGTATGTGGAATTTATGTGATGTGTTCATGGCATTTGGTTGTAGAAATAGTTGAATAAGCGGATCATGTCTCCCATAGGTTTGATAAAATCTTAGGAGAAGCATATGGGCCTTTATAGTGTGTTGAATAGGAAGCCCCAAATTGTGAGCTAGTCTATGTATGCCTAGCGTTTGATAAAATTCCCAGGTGAGTGAATTATTCCATGATTGTAGTAAATCCCCAAATAAGTGTGAACATATGCATGTCTAGTGTTTGTTAAAGGACCTTAGTGAACAAATGGATATGTGATAGTAGTAAATTCCCATATTATGTGCTCTTTGATATATGTTAAGTTTTTAATACATGCCAAGTGGTTAGCAAGTAAGTTATGACATGATAGAATGAAGTTTCCCAAAGCTATGTGATATCCAAACATATGTCAAGACTGATATAGGTAGGAAATAGTTGAGGTAAAACCTTGTTGAATGGAGTACGATCTAATAACATGTTTTCCCTATGTTATTATATGATTATTATTCTGAGATGCTTAAAGCAACCCTATCGTAATTGTGATGATGAATAAGGGCCTATATTTCCTAAAGGTTTGATGCGATGCCTTAAGGATTTTTGAGGGGGAAAGTATGTTATGATTCCTAATTACTTAGAGAGAGGCTAGAATGATTGTGATGAAGAATGAATGCTTGTGATGATGAATGAAGGATTATGATGATGAAAGAATACTTGTGATAATGAATGAATGATTTTGATGATGAATGGATGATCGTGATAATGCAAGAATGATTATGTTTTACTTTTATGTTATCGAGTCCTGCGAGTATTTATACCCGACAATAGAGTTGTTGTCTACAGCCCATATCAGTTCCTCGATAATTCTAGTCGATCCATGATTCTTACAACTAAGGGAACTATAGAACTCTGTATCCTCAGACAATTGCAGAACTTAAGAAAGCCCATTAATCTCAGTTATTTTCATAATCTTTGTACCGCTAGTAACCTAGCCCCAGTCCTGTAAATTAGCTCAGATCTAATAGCATTCAAATTATTCAATTCTAATCTTAGAAGTGATTTGAGTAATCTATTCAAGCTATGTATCGTCAGTTAGATACCATGATTCGATACCTCTTTCGTCAGATATGGAACAAAGTAATTTCAGTATAACTCAGTCAGATCTTTTGAGAAATATGATCAATAACAGGTTTAGCTTTGTTGTGTACAGTTTAAGAATCAACCCCGAGTCTTTTAGTTGGGAGTAGGATTCAGCACTGAGCGAACCAAGGATGGGAATTCACCTGCTAGTAGGGGGTGTGATTCTTAAAAGAAATCCTTATGTTCTAAAACTGTGTAGCCAGCACAGGAACAGTTGCCTACCTTTTGAGGGTCACCGCCAGAGAGCCTGACCTTAGATATAAGATAATGTCTTTACTCGTGGCACGGTATTGGCACCCTCTTAATCGGGCATAGAAGTTAGACCCCTAAGAGATAGTAGGGGCATGTCGGTTAGATGAGTACTTCCCACAGTTTTATATTCAGTCTCAATTTTAGTATAAATCTTCAGAAATCAGGACTGTGAGATACAGTCATATATCTCTGTGAAGAACTCAGATAGTTCCATTGATTCATGGACCATCCCATCAGATAGGCTTGGTCTCACATACAGTTATTTGATATCATATTCAGAGGTACGCTAGCAGACCGACTTGATCACAGTATAAGATTTCTATTGAGTATTTTTATTGTCAGATTTAGATATAATCATATTTCTTATCATCAATAATAGCTTCTGGAATCATCCGTTAGAAAAGTTGATCTTTAATCCTGTCAGTCGAAAGAAGTAAGCTCAGAATTAAGTCCTTGATGTAAATACATCTATATCCTCAATTAATAGTATTAGTTGAGTCAGTGATTTAGTATCTCAGTGTAAGTAGTGAGTTCAGTCTGCAGTAAAGTGGTATCTGAGTTTCAGCATCTAAATTTGTGATGATTGTGTTCATGGTCTGTGCATTCATGTATGTGTTCTCGTGAGGAATCTTCATGATTATTCAGTTTAGATATTATGCATGTATAAGCCCTTGCATTAGCCTATCTCATCTACATACTTAGTACATTCCTATAGTGACGCATTTGTGCTATGGTGTTTTATTTGGCATCATAGGTTTAGAGGCACAGGATCTAGAGTTTCCTTAGCAGTTCAGTCCCAGTCAGCAGCAGTAGCAGTGAGTCCTCTTCTTTCGAGGATGAATATCAGTTTACTATTATTGCATCAGATTTTGTTTATTTTTTGTTGATGGAGTTAGTTAGGGACATGTCCCATCAACTCCACAGTTCAGACAGTTTAGAGGCTTTTCAGATGAATGTATTAGTATTCAATTTTCAGTTTTGAGTATTTATAGATGTGTTGAACCTTATGGCAAGTTTCCATATTTATTTTAGATATTATGCAGTGTACAGGTACAGATATCAGTAAAGGGTTAGCTTGTGGTCCTTTGGGTCCATAAGCACCGTGTGAGGTCTCGGGATGGGATCTCGGGGCGTTACATACTTGGTATCAGAGCCTATGGTTTAATCGTGTCCTAGAGAGTCTGAAAAGCCGCATCTAGTAGATTCTTATGCATGGGTGTATTGCGCTCCACATTTATGTACAAAAGGCTACAAGATGTTCTTAGGAGAAGTTTCCCTTCTTTTAGCGTTCATGTCGTGAGAGTGAGCATGAGCTTGAGTTGATCCTCAATCTAATCCACTTCTTCCTTCTATTTACAAAGTATGCCTCCTCACAGAGATTTTGTTCACGGGGTTGATGACCAGCCCCCACAGCCATTAGATCCCAAGAATGAGAGTGTGTCATATGCAGAGTTTCGACCAGCTTTTCAGGCACTAGCCCAAGCTGTGACTAATGTTCAGAGTAATTGTCAGGCTACAGTCTCACCTCTGTAACATGGGGATTTTGCCACAGCTAGAGTCAGAAGTTTCATAAAAATGAACCTGCCAGAATTTTTTGGATCAGTAGTAGGTGAGGATCCGCAACTTTATTTAGAAGAGGTGAAGAAGATTAGCCAGATTATACATGTTTCTGAGAAAGATAGTGTTGAGTTAGAACCCTATAGGTTAAAAAATATTGCTCATGATTGGGTAGTGATGTGGGAGAAGAGTATAAGGAAGAATGCAGCTCCCGTGACTTAGCTAGAGTTTCAGAGTGTCTTTCTAGATAGGTTTTTCCCACTAGAGATGAGAGAAGCTAAGGTATAAAAGTTCATGAACATGAAAGAGTATTGTATTAAATTTAACCAATTAGCTAAGTATGCTCCTGACTTGGTAGCTGACCCTAGAGCGAGTATGAGTAAATTTTTGTCTGGGGTATCGACTTATGTGTTGAAAAAGTGTAGAGATGATATGCCCAATATGGATATGGATCTTTCTAGGCTAATGATGAATGCATTGAGGTAGATAAGATGAAGTAAAGAGAGAGAGTGAGTAAGAGAGGCAAGACAGGTAGTCGTGGTTTCTCGCAATCAGGGTCCTAGGGTGGCAGTAGTTCTTAGCATGGTTGGAGATTTTTATCCCCAGCTCTATCTTTAGCTAGTGTACCTGCACCTGTGTTTGGGGGTGTCAAATCTGAGGGAGCGCCAAGCTCCAAATCCCATAGTAGTGCTAGTGATGTTCATACCCATCCGCGTTGTGGAAAGTGTGACAGGCGCCACCAAGGTGTGTGTAGAGCTGCTAGTGATGTCTTCCTTAGGTGTGGTGATCCCGGACATAAAATGTGAGAATGTAGAGTGCTGACTCAATGGAGTAGACTCCTGGAGCTTCAGGCTCGCCTTGGTCGGGAAGGATTCCCTGAAATAGACTCGGGTAAGTTATGAGCCCTTCATCTTTATGATATTGTTAGGTCCTTTGCTTCCATTTTGATCTTATATGCTATCATGAGTCAAGGATGAGTTTTATATCTTAGTAGATCAATTATGACCTAGTCTGTAGGTGCCCGTGCACCACCCTAGTATTTTAGTAAAGTGTGTTTAGAGGGACATAGAGTCCCAAGGGGGAGATACCCCATAGTATTATGATGTTGCATGTCATTAGATTCATCTATATGCATGCTCAGATTTTCTTTATGAAGTTAGAAAGTCGTTATTGCATTTTCAAATCTTTTTTTTGAAAATCAGCTTAATAGGATATCCATGCATCAGATATGCATGCATGTTATGAGAATTCAGCTATGAGAAGTTTCAGTCGAGTATTCCATGCATCAGATATGCATGCCCAGTGTGATAACTCAGTATTCCAGTCATTCCAGTTGCGCAGTCATTCCTTGAGATGATTACATTTCTTGAGTAAGTTCTATTGATCTTTATTCTCAATCTATCAAGCGACATTCGAGGACGAGTGTTTCCAAGGGGGAGATATTATAATACCTCGAGAATCCCAACCGATAGTAGAACCATGATTCAAGCTCATGATAAATAAATATTAGTTATTTTATAGTTTTATGATCAATTTTGATGTGTATTAAGGCTTTAAATACGTCCTAACTATTAGACGAATCAAAACATCCTTTACCAATTGAATTCTTGAGAAGGACATTGCCATAGTCAACTTTAAACAATCATAACTACCATTCTACAATAATTTTTTTATCTCATGACCTAACAACAGATACATAATTTAATTATCTTCTCAAAAATACTAATTTCGCCAAAATCCAATATCGGAGTAAGAAGTTATGGCCGTTTTACTGAGAGCTATCCGAGCTGTCCAGGAGTGATGGAAAAACTGACGGACAATCAAGTCAATGACGGCCCGTCACTTTGGCCATCAAAAATAAATCAGTAAGGCCCTTTTCTGGACCAAAATTGATAGTGGGAGTGACGGTTAGTCACCAGAGTGACGGTCCGTCACTCTGACTGTTAGATTTTTTTGAGACAGCGCTGAAAAACTATTTTAAAGAGATTTTTGGGTCATTTTTTCACCCTATTTAACACCCAATCACCCCTAATAAATGTACATAACTTCTCATTCATCTAAAACATCAAATTAGGGTTTATTCCAAGATCAAAACCCTCATTTCTCCTTTAAGAAAAATCAAGAGAGATCAAGAGAAGTCAAGAAATCAAGAATCTCTCCAAAAACCTTCAAGAAAGAAGATTCCCCAAGGTATGTAGATGTTGATTCTTGGTTCCCTTTCATCCAAGAAGCTTAAGAACCCTTTTTAAAACTTCAAGATTTTTATGCTTATTAGATTCCATGATTTGTATGAGTTGAAATTGATGTTCCTTGGGATGTTGAGTTTTGATTCATGTTTTTGTACAAATATTATGAGCTTTGACCCTAACATATGGAATTTATGAGATGTGTTCATGGAATTTGGTTGTATAAATGGTTGAATAAGCAGAGCATGTCTCCCATAGGTTTGATAAAAGCTTAGGAGAAGCATATGGGCCATTATAGTATGTTGAATAGGAAGCCCCAAATTGTGAGCTAGTCTATGCATACCTAGTGTTTGATAAAATGCCCAAGTGAATGAATTATTAGATGATAGTACAAAACCCCAAAATAAGTGTGAACCTATGCATGTCTAGTATTTGTTGAAGGACTTTAGTGAACAAGTGGAGATGTGATAGTAGTAAATTCCCCAATTATGTGCTTTTTCATTTATGCTAAGTTTTTAATACATGCCAAGTAGTTAGTAAGTAAATTATGACATGATAGTATGAAGTTTCCCAAGCCATTTGACATCCAACGATATGTCAAAACTGATTTAGGTATGAAATAGTTGAGGTGAAACCTTGTTGAATGGAGTACGATCTAATAGCATGTTTCCCCTATGTTATTATATGATTATTATTTTGAGATGCTTAAAGCGACCCTATCGTAATTGTGATGATGAATAAGGGCCTATATTTCCTAAATATTTGATGCGATGCCTTAAGGATTTTTGAGGGGGAAAGTATTTTATGATTCCTAATTACTTAGAGAGATATTAGAATGATTGTGATAAAGAATGAATGCTTGTGATGATGAATGAATGATTATGTTGATGAAAGAATGCTTGTGATGATGAATGAATGATTGTGATGATGAATGGATGATCGTAATAATGCAAGAATGATTATGTTTTACTTTTATGTTATCGAGTCTGGGGGTATTTATACCCGACAATAGAGTTGTAGTCTAAACAACCCCTAGTGGGACTTTTCTTTCAATTGGGTCACTTTTGGGCTCTAAAATTAAAATAATTATCCTAAACTATAAATAATTTTGAGGCTAGCTCATTCTTTTAGTTTTTCTTGATTATTGATAAATTGACGAATGATTCTCTATTGAGTGAGAGTATTAGAAAAATTTTGCTGAACTTTTATTTAGAAACGTTAGTTTAGAGGGCGTTCATCTCCTTCTCAGTCACCGTAGGAATTAGGTGTTCGATTAGATTGTAATCGAGGTTATTGTAGTTTGACATACTCTTTTGTTCTTGGTTACTTATTTTCTTGTGTCTAATTATCTATCTTATTAATTATCTTTACTTTCTTGTATTGTCTTTAGTTTTCATAGTTTGATTTTGTATTATTTGATAAACTAGATATATTTCATAAGTTCTTTTCTCGATATCATATATAGCTAGTCATTTGATTTTTTACTGTAAGAGTTAAGAAGCTAATGGTATTCTTATAACTGCCAGTAGATGGTTGCAAACTTTAAGTGTGGTGTTTACAAAAATTTGAATTGCCTGGTTCTCCTTGAGGACCATTCTTTGATTGGCCAAGCAGCCCTTATATCCACTATGCAAATTGGACTTTATGATAGTCCTAGCTCAAGACAACAAACTATGAACTACTCTGTATTGATGAAATAAGTATAAAGAATGAGTATCATTCTTCTCTGTGTTGAAAATACAGTTTTAAGTTGATTTCCCCTTTCTAGCTTTTTGGTTTCTACTCTAGGAGGTGAAGTGGGGTTAGTGTTTTCTTTTCTTTTGTAAAATTAAGTTTATTTGGTGAGTATGATAATGGTGTCTCAGAACACGCGTGGACATAGCTAAAACATGGAAGAAAAGGATTCGTATATGTGTACTGACTAGTTGGTATTAAGGCCAGAATCTTTCTAGTTTGGTTAGAATTTATGTCAGAATCTATGATTTATTTTATATAATTTGATTATTTCTTATGATTTCACATTATATATATTTGCTTAAAAAGACATATTGACTATTCAAATTTTAATGCACCTAAATATAACAAAATGGATACAAAAATTTACACCGCTAGTCATAACTGGCTTAGGAATGAGGTACAACAAATTAAATATACCTAAATATAGCAGATTGGATACATAAATTTACATAACCAGATCCTAACTGACTTGAGAAAGAGGGACAATGGATTGACATTAAAATAGATATTGAGGCTCAAAATTTCCATAAAGCTAATTAAAGTATGTATGTCTTTTTGGGACCTAACATTGTTAGCATCTCACCTAGACATACAGTACCTGTCACTCCATTTAGTATAGTCTTTTCTTTTGTGCTTGATGGTCCTCTATAGCACATTACTCTAGTTTCTTGCCTAATCTTGTAAGAAATTTCTTTTATTCTTGATTGTGTTGCTATATGTTGAATGGTATTACCTGTATGTGGAATGGTACTCAGGTTCCTGGTTTGATATTACCTATACGTTGAATGGTACTCAGGTTCCTAGTTTAATCCACTGATTAAGTAGTTTGAAACTATAGCATGAAATAGTTGCTGATTGATCTATTTATATTTATCATGATATTTTTATAGTTTTAGGCATATATAAATGTAATGAGGATTGAAAGTTTATTTGATTGGTTTTTACAATTTGCATTTTTATGTAGCCAAGTGATGTGACTAGTGGACCCATTTTGCCTATGGATGCAAGGAGTCCATGTGATGATAGTGATCCTAACAACAGTCGTTGATTTCAATACAAATTATCTTGGATATTTAATAATGATGATGTAATTTTGTGGTCGGATTGAATCTTAGAATATTGAAGGTTTTGTGTTTAAATTTGATTTTGGAGTTTGAAGATACTAGTTAATGTTGAAAATTTAGAGTTTGAAGATGCCAATGTTGAAAATTTAATTTTGAAGTATAATGTTTAATGCATTTTTGATATGCTTGTGAATTACAATGTTTAATTAGTCATGTTGTGTTAATGATATATGAATTGAATAAATATTAGATTGTAGGTTATGCCTAAAGAAACAATTAAATTTGAACTAAAATTAGAATTTATAATTTCTTATTGAAAATTGATGGGCCTCACTAAATTAAAAAAAATAAAAAAATGCGGAGGTTTTAAACCATCAAAATTTTAAAATAAAAATTTATTATAAAAAGAATTAAATTTAGAGTAACGGAGGACGACCGCCGCAAAATAACCTCTACAAATTAGTTATGACGGTCGAAAAAAAACTTTTGCAAATTTTTTATGTAATGCCCCAAAAATAAGTTCCAAGACGTCACACAGTGCTCAAGACTACGAGAAGCCTTAAGCTAACCCTGTCTACCTTCTACTAAGTCTGAATCTCACAATAAGGGAATATAGATATAAAAATCATAATAAATGTGGAAATCTATCTGAGCTAACTGAGAATATCTGAAAATACTAATCTCAAAAGTCTTATGAATAAATACTAAAAAAGCTGAATCAAAACTAGCAGTCTAACAAGCCTCTATTACTAATAACTAGAGAGTCACTGGAACAAGCCAACAACTGACTTGAACTATCTGAAAATGCTGAATTATCTAAGTTAATAAGCTCAAAAATTGAAAGATTAAGTCCCCAAACTATAAGAACTCGCCAACTGTCGGGATACAGGTCGAGATGCTCGAAATCACTCATGCTACTAAACTAAGCACCTGAACCTACATTATGAGACAATGTAGAACAGAGACGTATATGTGGATTAGTACTCCGAGAATGTACTGAGTACTCAAAAACCAAATATATAATTGCTCAATTAAACTGTAATCTAAAACTGTAAATTTGATTCATATCTAAGCTGAGATCAAAAGATCAAATCTTTATCAAAAATCTGATAATAATTTAGTCATAGGGTGCTTATAGCACAGTCAATCTTGAAATAGAAATATCCAATTAAGGCTTAAGGACCTATTCATCAAATTCATGTTAAAACATCATAATGTTCATGCTTGATACTATAAATATTAATAATTCAACTCAAAATCTGAAATTTACCACAATACGTATGGAAATAGGAAAATAGACATACAATTCAACTTCTAAATCACTTGGAATCTCATAATCTTGCAAATAACAATAATGGGTATAAACCCTAATTTGAAACTCATGTACATTAATACAAAATCATGTAAATTTATAATTAAAAATTAGTTTTGAGCACAAGGATGAAAGAATATCCTTGTTCATAAAATCCACTGTAACACCCCGAATCTGGTACCTAGAACGTTACACGGTGCTCATGACCTCGAAGGACCACAAACTAACCCATGACTGAAATCTATACATGTACACTACATAATATACTGAATAAATGTGGAAACATGAACTAAAAGGCCATAAGGTTCAAAAATGATAAATCACCATAGGACTAACATCTGAAATGGGGTATAAGTACCCAAAATAAAACTGTCTAAACATGTTGTAGTCTGAAAAATCCTCTAAACATGATTGTTTGAATAAGAAGTTGATGGTACATGTCCCCAACTAACTCCAACTACTGAAATAACTAAGTATTGAAATAATGAAATAACTAATCATATCGTCTTTGAAGGATGAGGACTCACTGCTGACTGACTACTGATATATGGAATCTACTGATGCTTTGGATCTCGTGTCTCTAAACCTATGGTATAAAACACCATAGCGCAAATGCGTCAGTACGATTGAATGTACTGTTATGTATGTGAGGTAGGGTGAATGCATGGTGTTAATATGCATAAATATTACTAGCTAACTGACTAATATGAACGTGAGAATACATGTATGAATACATAGTAACTGTATCTGAGATCGTGATAACATAGATTTACTGATAACTAACATGGCTGATAACTGAGTTCTGATGACTGATATAACTAATAACATGAGTGACTGTATCTGACAATTCTAAATCTGATGGAACTAGATTAGTTCCGTACTATTCTGAGTTGACTGAATCTGACAGTCCTGAATTCTGCAGAACTATTTGAGTTATATTACTGAGAATGAATGATTGTATCTGACAGTCCTAGTTCTGTAACATAAAACTATGGAAAGTATTCATCTAACCGACATGCCCCATACAATATAGCTGAGTTACGGTCCAATCTGTAACCCCAATCGGAAGGGTGTCAATACCGCGCCACTGGTAAGGACAATCTGTGAGTAACCCTTATATAACAGGTAACTCTAGTGAGAACGGTGGGAACCCTCATATAACAGGTTAAGCCGCCTCATCTACCCTCATATAACAAGCTATGATGTCTCAACCAATACCGACTACATAATTCTTAAATGCAAGGATTCCTTCTAAGAATCACACCCTCATATAACAAGTGAGTTTCCATCCTTGGGTTCGCTCAGTGCTAATTTCTACTCCCATCTGGATAGACACTGAACATGATTAACTGAGCTGACTAGACCGAGTTAACTGAGTTCCATTGACTGACAGAATATTACTGAGATCTGATAATTGACTGAGATTACTGAGATTATTAAATTTTCCTAAGTCATGAGACTGACTGAATTCTATTGAACATGGCTTGACTGAGAGTATCTTGAAAACATGACATTGATTCTAGGCACACAACTAATATTTTTTAGGTATAAGTACCCCTAGGACTCGATAGAAGGAAACTGACAAGACATGATTTTCTTGAGTACATGAACAACATCAACAATACATAATACAATAAGTTGGGGATTTCATATAGTACATGGTTATCATAAGCCTGTACATGAACAGGATTGCATGTAAACGTGGTATGATTTCATAAGGCTAATTTATGAGAAATCCAACAACATTTACAAGGCATGTTAATAGCATGGAAGTCATTTAAACATAAACTTAAGAATACATTGTCATTTGGAGCACAATTTAGCTATAATGAATAATTTCTATCCTCCTAGAAATTTAATCAAACATCTTGCATGCATCCTTAGGGCATAGGCATAATCATCAAAATGACATATTATAAATAACTCAATTTATGGATTTCAATCACTTTCTAATGTATTTTCATGAAAAGCGCATAATTATTCCAACTTGGGAATCATATAAAAAGATAAACATGGTTACAACCAACTCACAAAATAAATATCATGATTCATAATTTAAAATAGGGTTCTTGAGCTTTATGGATGAAAGGAATCCATAAATCAACACAACACATACCTTAGTTCTTGGCTTAGCAAAGATTGAAGGAGAGACTTTCTTGAAATTAAAACCCTAGCTTATTCTTGAGAGAAAATTGAGAGAAATAGGGGTGAGAATTTGACCTTTGTAACCCTGGATACATCTTGTAAACTTTAGTGAAAATTTCCCGACCTGCACCCTTGGAGCGACGCGGCACTATCGCACCGTGTCACTAGAATTTGATAGCTGAGAAATAGGGGAATGGAGCGATGCGGAGCCATCGCATTGCCACTTCATTTGCGATCTAGAAGTTTGGCACGACGCGCCACTATTGCGGACCCCTACTGGAATTTGACAAATGCCATTTTTTCTTGTGGTGCGGCACGCCACTGACTAATATGGTGTTTTTTTATGATGGAAACTTAAAATAGTGATAACTTCTTACTCGGTATAGAATTTAGGTGAATTTTATATCGATGGAAAGATTATTGAATTTCCCATATGAAAAAAAGTGAATCTTAAAAATTTCTCATGGAATAAACATCATTCAATTTATAAACTGACACTTGACATTCTTGGAATGAAATTAGTTAAGAAACTTAGGGGTATTAAAGCCACATACCTTAATTGATGAAATTGAATAAAAGCTTGATCTTGAATTCCTATTTGTACTTTTGAAGATGACCTCTTGAAGTTCTTGAATTGAAAATCCTTAATTTTGAGCTATCTTGGAAAAAAATGGAGGAAATTTGATTTTTTGAAGGTTAAGTTTTGAGGTTCTAGGGATTTCTTGAAAGGCAATTGATGAAAAATATGCATAAAGTTCTTAGAATAGTTTAATTCCTTATTTTTGATGAATTGGGGCTTGGAAAAATGACTAAACTACCCTTTTTAAAATTTAATCGAAACTGGAAAAGAATGAAAATTCCTGATTTGGCATGCCACCGTGACACGCCATTATCGTGCTGGCTCACTGGAAATTAACTATTGCAAACTGAAAAATCAACGCGACGCGGAGCTATCGCGATAAGCCACTGAAATGACATTTAGGCCATTACCGTGATGCGGTACCATTGCGTTGGGCTACTGGATTTTGACAATTGGGAAATAAGACTTCAACACGATATAGGCCAATCACGGAGGTCCACTGAAAATTGACAATTGTCATTTTGGCCTTCACCGCGATGCGGTGCTTGTCGAAATGTCATACTGATTTACTAAAAACATCATAACTTATCAACCGAGTATCAAATTTAAGCGAAATTGATATCATTGGAAAACTAATTCAATTTTCTACATACTAGAGGGTCTAGAACTAGAAAATTCAATATGTATCAAAGGTTATTCATTTTTAAAACTAACCCTTGACATTTTAGGAGCTAATTTGAGTTAGAAAAAAGTACGGGGTATTACAATTTGTGATGGCTCATATTGTGAGGGTTTTTAAAACCACCAAAATCTGAATTTTTGAGGGTTTAAAACCCCCCAAAATATTAAAATTAACTCCCATAATTTGACCCATTTTTTGAAGTGGGGATGCTTGGGAAGCAAAGACTAATATGTAAACTAAGTGCCCCGATCTCTTCTCTTTGAACCCAGATCCATCTTGAGAAAATAGTTTCCTTAATTAATTAATTAATTAATTAATTTATATCTTGGGTATCTCGCCATCTTCATGTCATAGAATGTATTCATGAGTTCAGTTCAATCCATGCATCGGTTACAAATTCAGATGTTAAGTTATGATTCAGCTCACAAGTGTTCATTGCATGGTCTCAGTTGTCCCTAGTATTCCATTCCAACTCAGACAGTGTCATCCGTGGAAAAATAATACCAAGGGGGAGATATTTTAATACCCTAACTTTTCAAGCTCTAGACCCCTCTAATCATAGGTCATTAAATTAGCTTTCCAACGCCACAAGTCTTGCCTTAATCTGATATTATGGAAAAAATTTATGCAAATTTCTCCTTAAGTATTAGTTTGCTCCCAGTGGCTACGACCCACGTGATGACTCATCACTAGATGTCACGAGGAGTTGTCGTCACAAGAGAAAGAATCCATGATTTTAGAATAGTGATAACTACCCCACCCTATCACTCGTCACCAGTGACAACAAGTCATTAGAAGGGACAGTGTATACACAAGAACCCATTCCATTAGTAATAACTCAAGTACATGACTTATTATAAGGCCTTATGAATCGTTGTGTGGACCCGTTACCTAAGAAATAAATGATCTAAAACCCAAGCCTCAGACTATGACTCAACCTAATGACTCGTAGTCAGTCGTAAAAAGTCATTAGAAGGGGAGTGATAGTCATAAATAAATGGACCCAAGATTCTAGGACCTTAGGTTATGACTCAGACCACGACTCATGACGAGTCGTGAGGTGAGTCATAACGACTAGGAGCGAGTTTACCAGCATAATTTTTTAGGGATCTTTATGTCTTTTCCTACTCCTTTAAAATCCAAACCCACATCGTTTAGGATTTCCAAGGGATGGTACAAAAGACCCCGAATTCCCTAATTCATGATTAAATCATATTTTTCCACCCATAAAAATCAAAAGGGTGATTTTCCCTTTTTCTTCAGAGCAAACTAGAGTTTCTCAAGAACAAGATCAACTCCAAGGATTTTTCTAAGACTTTTACTTTTAGGTATTTGGGATTTCATCAGTGGGTTCCTTTCACCCATTGAGTCCCAAAGATTTCTTCAAGAACTCTCAAGTGTAAATTTACCCTTCTTGCTTAGGGTTCCATAAAAATCATGAGTTTCCTTAGAATTTCAGTTTGATGCTTGGATTCAGAAATGAACACATAAGACTTGCATCTTCCCAAGTTCAGAATCATGATTTCCCTTAGCCTAATAAGACATTATGTTTTGGGGCCTAACACACTTTGTTTATGGGTTCCCAAATTATAATTTTTATATATTTACTAGATTTCTCAATATAAATACATGATCTGCACGAAAGTTACTGAATTTTAAAAAATTCCCACCCACCCCTCTGGATCTTCCCCTACCACTAGACAACATATTTGGAAGGTGGCTATAGAGAAGGTAGCTATACTTTGGATGAGAATAAGTGTTATGTTGAAAGAGTTTTTTCTTTGACTTAATGGTCTAAAACACATTTATATCATCATTTTTTTCTGCATGTATAGGCTATTCATCTCTTTTTTCATGAGTTTCACACCACAACTATCTATTAATCCTTTTGATATTGAGTTGGCCAAATATTTATTCCAATCAACACAGGGTGCGCGTATAGACCATTTATCTCTCTTTTTGTAAAGTTTAGGATGAAATTAACTAGAATGTATAAAACCAAAATATAAATACTATATATATGTAATGCCCTGAGTCTGGTACCCCGGACGCTACACGGTGCTCATAATCTCAAAGGACCACAAGCTAACCCATGACTGCTACCTGCTGCAATAACTGAGTAATAATACTGTATAATGTGGAATAATGGGATGAAATTCCATAAGGTTCAAAATTGTAAGACTAATGAAAAGAAAATTATAAAGTCTAATAAACCATCAGAAACTGAAATACTGAATACAGTCTGAACATCTAGTCTAAAAAGCCTTTAAACTGAACTATCTGAATAAAGAGTAGACGGGACAATCCCCCAACAACTCCATCTATTAAAATACTAAATCTAATGAGATAATGAAATAAAATAATATCCTCAGATGATGGGGACTTACTGATAGTCTACTATCGCTGGCTGAATATCTGAACCGCAAAGAATGCTCTTGGGCCTCAAACGATTGAATATCTAGCGTAAAACACCATAGTGCAAAGAAAATTATTTGTTAGTATGTGTGAATGTACTGGTACACAAAGTGAGGTAAGGCTGAATGCAAGGGTTCATATGCATGAATACATAACTATAACTGAAATCATAAGGATTATGAATACTGAGTTTACTAGTAACATGGATTACAATAATTGATATAACTGATAACTGATATACTATATACTAAGTGACTGTGTCTAACAGTCCTGTTTTTTATTGAACTAGTTGAGTTCCATAAAAAGCTGAGTGACTGTATCTAATAGTCTTGAAATCTATAGAACTATCCCTTTACTGAAGACTGAGACTGAGATTGTGGGAGGTAATCATCTAACCAAAATGGCCTTTCTCTAAATATATTCGGGGTCCAACCTGTAACTCCAGTTAGAAGGGTGTCAGTACTGTATCACAGGTAAAGGAAAGTTGTGAGTTAACCCTCTCTGACAGGGAGCTCTTCCGTCAACCCCTCACTGGTAGGAGAACTCGAGTGGGATGTATTAATCCTAGAAACATAGAGTTATATCTCAACTTATGTTGGGTATGTAGTTCTAGAAATGCAAGGATTGCTTCTAAGGATCACACCCTCTGCTGGCGGGTAAGCCCCTATTCCTGGGTTCACTCATTGCTGAATCCTACTCCTAACGGAATAGACACTGGGCTGATTTTCTAATTCATATAAGGCTGGACTAATCTATTGCTAATTGTACTGATTAACTGAACTGATTTTACTGAGTTTTGTTGATTGACAGAATACTACTGAGTTCTGTTAGCCGACTGAAATTACTGAGGAATAAAATAAATAGTAAATAGAACTAGATTGGTATTGAGGTTACTAAGTTTTGTAACTGAACTAGAGTACCACTAATTGTGACATAACTGAGACTATTCTGTAACTGACACCGACTCTAGGCACATAGCTAAATTTTTGGGTATTAAATGCACCCAGGACTCGATAGCATGAAAATAATAAGACATGACAATTCTTGAATACTTGACAATAGTCAACAACTCACAATACGATATATGATGCATTTCATTAATCACTTGAAAGTCATGAACTTGCACATGAATAGGAATGCATACTAATACATCATAATTTCATTAAACCAGTCTGATGAACATTCCATCAAACACATACAAGGAAAAGATTTAACATGGAAGACATTGTGAACATGTAGGTATAGCATAAGTTCATCGTTTAGACAACCAAAGGATCACAAAAGAACCATAGTCTCAATTTAGCATTTTATCAAACACATGGTAGGTGTAGCTTTATACTTGGGCATGAACAACAATGCTAATACATCATGACTTCATAATTCAAGGGTTTCAATATAAGAGAATCAAAATTCAACTTACATGCTATCATAATATCAAGAAATACATAAAGATTTCAACTTGTAATACATACCACAACATCAACATGATTACATTCAACCCACAACACCGAAATTACAATTCATGTTTTTAAAAGAAGTTTCTTGAAATCCAAGGGTGGAAGGGACCCTTGGATGGACACTTTAAATTCCTTGTTGAATAATTTCTTGAGACTAATGGTGGAATCTTGAGTTCTTGATTTGAACTTTAAAAACACTACGGCTTGTTCTTGAGAGAAATTGAGAAAGAATGAGTTTATTTGATTCCTAGGGTATTAAATTTCATGTTTTAGGGGATGAGAGTCAGGGAAAAAAGACCCAAATACCCCCAAGAATATGATCTTTTAATGACCAAAAACTAGATTGCCAATACATAGGTTGATATGATGCGTCGATGGCACCGACACGATATCCAACGTATTATGCCAATATTACGCTGACTCACTGGAATTTGACGCTGGTAGATGGAGAACATATTAACCAACGTGATAGGCCATGCGGCGGTCCAAGATCTCATTGGTACACTATTTTAAGATTCCAAAGAAGCCTCAAACGAAGTCCAAAAAATCCAAAACTTGTCCGGGAACACCTCTTGACCTTCCTGATCATGAATTAACTAAAATATAGACATTTAAAGGACTTTAAGGTCATGAAATAAGATTTCCAAATTTCAAAGGCATAAAGTAAACTATGTCTGAATATTTAGATAGAATTTTCTAAGTTTGGGACACCTTAACAAGCTTAAAGGACTGAATTAAGATAGAAATTTTGTAGGGTCTTATAATATCTCCCCCTTGTGAATATTCATCCTCAAATGAGACTAATTGAAATGAAAGTACTAGTAGGCTGAATCTACTTACTGGATATGAACATCTGGGACCTCACTATAGGACTGATATTACTGATATGCTGAATTTCATACTGAATATACATATCCAATGCATGAGTACATGACTAAGCTGATTCATGAATGCATGACTAAGAGTACTAACAATCTAAGTTTTTTATACTGATCATGCATATCTGATGCATGAATACATAACTAGATGGAATCATGAACATATGATTGAATATGCAATGGTAAATGATACCAAGTTTGTAATGCAAATCTGAGCATGAAACTAAATAATCTTAAGAAAATACAATACCTTGGACTAAGTCTTGATTAGAGGAGAAGAGGTGAGGATACTTGGTCCATATGTCTGCTTTTCTTTCTCAAGTAGCTCCCTCAACGGACTGATTCTGCCAAAAAACTTTGACTAGAGGTACTTGGGGACATTACTGAGTTTAAAGTGTGATACGTGGACTAAATATCATACACTAAACTAACCCCCTGAATACATAGCTCACGACTAAGATTGGAACATGAGGGTCAACCTATGAGTACCCATCATTCCAAACTGGATTCATTACGTAAAGAAAAGTTGGAGGGTTTAGGATATGATAGCTCGGGGGTTATAGAGCATCTCCCCTCTGAGAAATTTTGTCCCTCGAAGAATACTGACTTAGATGAGATACTGAGGAAAATTGGGATGATGCACAGGGCACCTACGAACCGAGTCATGACTGGATATAATATCTACGGTCTAAAATTGAGACATGATACATGGACTGGGATGAATATGCAACTACTTGGTTGCCCCATTTTGGAACAGTTACGTTCATGAGACTTCGGACAGCATGAATAAATGTAAATATGGGAAACCATACGAACTTGTCCGCATAACTGCTAAACTGAATCATGAGCTCTGCGGACTAACTTATGCTTAAAACTTATACTGACTGGGGCCTTTTCCTAATGCTCTTTCTATAGAGTTCTCGTGGCTTGACGGGGAAAGGAAATCTTGGCATAGTCTGAATAAGTTCTGTAATATGAGTCATGGCTTACAAAACATCATCTAAGATGAAATGGCTAAGCTTTATGCACTGCAACAAAAAATTTCGAGCTTAGAGATATCCCTTCAATATCCTTTCAACCATACTCTCCACCTTAGTACAACCCTTCACCTGAGACTACAGGAAATATTTGCATGGGTGCTGAGCATGAATGAATAAGCATACTAACTTACTAATTTAGCTAAATGATGGATAATTGAATTACTGGGTCTGCAAGACAGAACTGTACTTAGCATGAATAACTGAACTGAAACCATAGAGTGTCATGTATACGAGGTAAGGACTGACTGGATAACATGAAATAACTGAGCACGAATTCGTGAAAACTTAATTATTTAAGAATGCAAGACCAAGCATATGATATGATACGAATTTGATTACTGGAGTAAGACTGAGGTTGACACTATGTATAAGATTGTAACGATGACTGTAATCAAGATGGTAATGGGGATGAAAACATTGTAAGGCATGAAAGTAGTAGTCATGAGTTATATGACCTAATTTAGGAGTTTTCTGTATTATAAAACATGATTCGTACTACTAAGTGAACTGTAACTCTTCATACTAGGAAATGTATGTGCACGTGGTTCTATGGAAAGTGCGTGAATATAAGTTATGTTCATGGAGCTGAGACACAAAGCATGCACAGGTATCGTGATGACTGAAGTACAAAAATTATAACAGAGGTAAAGACAAGTTGGGCATCATTCCCACCCTTTACTTTTCTACATGTACTAATATTACTACTGAAATCTGGAAGCCTGACTTCCTGAGATATCATAACCGAATAGTTTATGTATAGCCTTTGGGCTACGATAGACTGACCCACTGGGGTGGAGATTGAGAAAGGTTTTGTTAATATTTGGTCTGACTTTAAAGTTAACTGTTATCCAAAAAGTTACAAAAGATAGAGAAGCTCCTGAATTGGATGAGGCATAAACATATAAAAGGAGAGGTCTATATTCTACTAGTAACCATATCAGGAGAACTTTCTCGATCTTGCCTGGACTGAAATGCATAAATCCTATTTGGGTGCTGCCAACTGGAGGCACTGGAAGTGGTACCCTGCTAAATTGGGTGACCGAACTGAGCTGAAAGACGACTGTGCTGACTTTGTGGGCAAGGCTTAGGACAATCTCAGACTCTGTGACTTGACTCACCACATCCAAAACACACATCACTACCGACTCTATATATACCCTTATGATTCTTACAATATTCTTCGCAAAATGGGTTGGTACGAACACATCTTGCACTACTCTTGGTCTTGGAACCTGGCGCCTCATCATGACTGTCATTCCTGGGCTTTGGTACTGGTGCACTAACTGAAGATGGAACTGGGACTTCAGATTTCGAGCAGAACTAAGAACGATTCCCACCCTCTAACTTAGGCTGAGCAAAGCTGAAACTACCTGTTCCAGCTTATTTTCTCTCTCCTTCTTCTTAAACTTTTTCTTCTCAATCTATTGAGCATGGACCATAAGCCTAGATATTTCTATCTCCTTAATCAACATCGCAGTCCTGCACTCCTTTACTACTCTACCTGATACCCAGACAGAAACTTGCTCATTCTAGATCTATTGTCTGCCACTACATGGGGAGCAAACCTGGCTAACTGAGTAAACTTGATGGAATACTCTTTCACACTCATACTATCTTGTTTGAGATTGATGAACTCTAACACCTTGGCTTTTTTTATCTCTAAGGGAAAGAATCTATCTAAGAAGGTCGTAGCAAACTCTTCTCATTCTATGGACTCTACATCTGCACTCTTGTCTACCTCCCACTACTTAAACCATGTATGGGATACATCTTATAGCTGATAAGAAGCTAACTCAGCACTCTCACTGGAATTCACTCCCATGATATCTATGACTTTCTAAACCTAATTAAGGAACTCCTGTGGATCCTCTTCTGGCTTAGATCCTAAGAATAAAAGAGGATTCATTTTGGTGAAGTCCTAAATCCTAGCTGCAGCAATATTGGCCACTGGGTTGGCCAGAATAGCAGTTGGTCATTCATTCTAGGCTGCTACTAAATTGGCTAGAGTGGTGCATGCAATTCTGAATTCTGAATGAGAGACGTGCTCGTCCAAAGGACCTGCCTGAATGGGCTGGGGTGATGACTGGTTTTTGGTTCTTCTTTGGTTAATCCTTTTAGGAGTCATATTCTGTAACCAAACGGAAGAAGTAGATTAGAATGAGAGTTTAACTAGATCTCATGCTTACTCGCACGAAATGAATATTGAAAGAAGGGAAACTATTCCTACAACATCTCATAGCCTCTTGTACATATGTTTAGTGCACTACATACCCATCCACAAGACTCTACTATATGTGGCTTTCAAACTTCCTAGGACTCTATTGAACCTTAGGCTCTGATACCAAGTTTGTAGAGCCTCGAGTCTGGTACCCTAGATGCTACACGGTTCTCATAATCCCAAAGAACCACAAGCTAACCAATGACTGGTACCTGCTACAATAACTGAGTAATAATACTGTATAATACAGAAAAATGGGTTGAAATGACATAAGGTTAAAAACTGTAACATTGATGAAAAGAAAATGATAAAGTTTAATAAAACATCAGAATCTGAACTACTTAATATTGTCTAAGCATCTAGTATGAAAATCCTCTAAACTGAACTGTCTAAATAAGATATTGATGGGACAATCCCCCCACTAACTCCATCTACTGAAATGCTGAATCTAATGAGATAATGAAATAATAGAATATCATCAGATGATGGGGACTTACTTCTAGTCTACTGTTGTTGGCTGAATTTCTAAACCGCTAAGAATGCTCTGTGCCCCGTACGTCTGAACCAATGATATAAAACACCGAGCACAAAGAAGAGTATGTGTTAATACATTTGAATGTACTAGTACGCAAAGTGAGGTAAGGCTAAATGCAAGGGTTCATATGCATGAACTACAACTAACTAAATAACATAAACATGACTGCGTGAGAATACATGCGTGGATACATAACTATAACTGAAGTCATAAGGATTCTGAATATTGAGTTTATTGATAACATGGATTACTGATAACTAAGATAATTTATAATTGATATACTATTTACTGAGTGACTGCGTCTGACAGTCCTATTTCTGATGGAACTAGCTGAGTTTCGTACTCAGATGAGTGACTATATCTAATAGTCCTAAAATTTGTAGAACAATCTGAGTTCTTTACTGAAGACTGAGACTGAGGCTGTCAGAGGTAATCATCTAATTGATATGCCCCTTTTCTGAATAGATTTGGGGTCCAACCTGTAACCCATATTAGAACGGTGTGAATATTGAGCCACAAGTAAAGACAAGTTGTCAGTTAACCGTATCTGATAGGGAGCTCTTTCGCCAAGCCCTCGCTGGTAGGAGAACTCAAATGAGATGTATAAACCCTAGACTTGTAGTGTTATATCTCAACCTATGTTGGCTACGTAGTTTTGAAATGCAAGGATTGCTTCTAAGGATCACACCCTCTGCTGGCGGGTGAGCCCCCATCCTTGGGTTTATTCGGTGCTGAATCCTACTCCTAACTGAATAGACACTGGACTGATTTCCAAGTTTATACTAGGCTACACTGATCTGTTACTGATTGTACTGATTAAATAAACTGAACTTAGCTTACTGAGTTTTGTTGACTGACAGAATACTATTGAGTTCTATTGCTGACTGAGATTACTGAGGAATGAACTGAATACCAAATAGGACTGGAATGATACTGAGTTTTTCTGAGTTCTGTAACTGAACTAGAGTACTACTGATCGTGACATAACTAAGACTATTTTGTAACTGACACCGGCTCCAGGCACACATCTACATTATCGAGTATTAAATACCCCCATACTCGATTGCATGAAAATAATAAGACATGACAATTCTTGAATACTTGACAATAGTCAACAACTCACAATATGATCTATGAGGCATTTCATCAATCACTTGAAAGTCATGAACTTGCACATGAATAGGAATGCATACTAACACATCATAATTTCATTAAACCAATCTCATCAGCATTCCATCAAACACATACAAGGCATAGTTTTAACATTGAAGACATTGTGAATATGTGGGTATAGCATAAGTTCATCGTTTAGACCACCAAAGGATTACAAAAGTACTGTAGTCTCAGTTTAGCATTTTATCAAACACATGGTAGGAATAGCTTTTTACTTGGGCTTGAACAACAATGCTAATACATGAATTCATAATTCAAGGGTTTCAATATAAGAGAATCAAAATTCAACTTACATGCTATCATAATATGAAGAAATACATAAAGATTTCAACTTGGAACACATACCACAACATCAACATGATTACATTCAAACCCACAACATGGAAATCACAATTCATATTTTTAAAAGAAGTTTCTTGAACTCCAAGGGTGGAAGGGACCCTTGGATGAACACTTTACATACCTTGTTGAACAATTTTTGGATACTAATGGTGGAATCTTGAGTTCTTGATTTGAACTTTAAAAATCCTAAGGCTTGTTGTTGAGCGAAATTGAGAAAGAATGGGTTTATTTGCTTCCTAAGGTACTAAATTTTTTGTTTTAGGGGCTGAGAGTTGGGAAAAAGGACCCAAATATCCCCAAGAACACGGTCTTTTAATGAGTGAAAATTGGATTGCTGATGCGTAGGAAGACGCGAAACGCCGATAGTACCGATACGATATCCAATGCGTCGCACAAAAATCGCACTGACTCACTGGAATTTGATGCTGGTAGCTTGGGAAAATATTAACCAACGCGATAGCCCATGCGGCGCACCAAGATCGCATTGGTACACTATTTTAGGATTCCAAACGAGCTTCAAACAAAGTCCAAAAAATTAAAAACTTGTCCAGGAACACCTCTTGACCTTCCTAATCATGAATTAACTAAAATATACACATTTAAAGGACTTTAAGGTCACGAAATGAGATTGCCAACTTTCGAAGGCCTAAAATAAAGTAAGTCTGAATACTTCGCTAGAATTTTCTAAGTCTGAAACCCCTTAAAAAGCTTAAAGGACTGAGTTAAGTTAAAAATTTTGCGGGGTCTTACAATATATATATATATATATATATATGTAACTATCTGAAAGACAAGTATTCTAAAAGCAACATATACACTCATGATTTATGCTTTTGATCAGTAGTAGTTTAATGTGAAAATTATCCTACATATACTTATTAGATTATTTATTGCAATTTGTAAAATTATTTTTATGTAATTATTAAATTATATTTTTAATTGCAAGTTATAGTAGATTTAAGTAAATATTATTTATTTACTTTAATTTAAAAATATTTTTAGATATAATTTTATATTTATCCTAATTTTTTTATTCATCTTTTTCCACTAGTGTAAATTACCGTGATGAATTTACATTCTATATCCACGGTTTTTACTTTTTTATAAAAAGTAAATTTTTCTTTTTCTATTTTCCCAATATCTACACGCCTTTCAATTCTTCTTTGTTAAAATTGGTCTTTAATATTTGCATTCCATTAATACAAGCCTTTCTCTCTCTATTATTTCCACTTTTGAATATTTACACTCCATTGGTACATGCCTTAAAAAAAATTGTACTAATTGATTCTGCATTATCATATTCAGAAGATTTATTTCATACAAATGTGACATATTGCAAATTATCATACTGTAATTCAATCATCAATATTATTGCAAATTCAAAATTTATAAATTAGAAATTAAGGATATTGTATTATAATCTGTAATTATAGAAAGATTGGGTAAGAAAGAATTATGGAGAGAGTAGGAGAATATTTATTTTATTTTTTAAATTGAAAATAAATATAATTGAAGAAATAAAAAAAATATATGTTTCCATAATTTTAGCCCACATAATAACTAACTCCTATTAGAATGAAAGACTTCTTTTAACAAAAATATATAAAAATATGTTTTGATCTACATGGAGCCCAGGAGGTTTATCCGAACTCCCTCGGCTGAAAAATTACAGTGTGTATATAAGGTCAAATTATTATTTTAGGTATGAATAATTTGCACTGCACTTTCTAAACAAATGATGGTCTGCAGCTGAATGGTAGAAGGGCTCAAAATTGTCTCTTGGGGATGCATATTTGAAGCAGTTTTGTAGGCCCATTTGTCTCCATATTTGCCATCACCTTCTTTCTCAGTGTCTTTTAGTTTGGAGTAGGATTTAGCATCGAGAGAATGCATGGATGGAAGATTCCCCATCAGTTAGGCAAAACCGTTAGTAGCAGTCTTTGTATTCAAGAACTACGTAGCCAGTATAGGATATGAGATGTCACTTATCAGTTTAGGCTTGACTATCTCGCAGGGGTCACCCATCAGTTTAGACTTGACACCCTTAGTCCTTTAGGTCAATACAGTACATCAGTATAGTAGATCCACACATCCAGTGTTAGTACCCATGGCACGGTACTGACACCCTTCTAACTAGGGTTACAGGTTGGACCCCAATCAGCTCATATCGGGGCATGTCAGTTATATGATACCTCATATAATTTCAATTTTAGTTTTAGACTTAATATAGAACTCAGTTCAGCTCTACAGAATCAGGACTGTCAGAAACAGTCACCTAGTTGATAGTAATTCAGTTATAAGTAGTCTCAGATATCAGATACTCAGTTATCAAAACTCAATACTCAACTTCAGTAAAAATATCAGTTATAGTATCCGTTACAGTCTCAGTTACTGTCTTAGTTATAGTCTCAGTGACAGTCTCAACTGAGTAATCAGACTTGTAACTCAATTCAATTCCAAGTTTTCTTGACCATAGCATACAGTTATCAGCTATTCAGTTATCAGTATTTTAGTACCTTGATTTATTGACTATTTCAGAATCATGTTATACGCTATGTCTTGTATTCTTAGATAATATAATTTTTATGCATTCATGATTAGTTATCCCATGTTACTCAGTCAGTCCTTACCTTATATGTATAATACTCTACAGTTTCAGTCCAGTTATTCAAACTAAGTGCAGTTCAGTCTTACATGACCAGTATTCACCTATCAGTCATTCAATTAATCAAATAAATTAGTATGTTTATGCATTCATACTCAGTGTGATTGTATATTCAAATCCTCGATTTATGACAGTCTCTATCACGTAGTTAAAGACTTAGTATTCATATAATATCCATGTTCTACCATATCCGAGCTTCAGTTATACTTATATCATTAAAGAAAAGTTTACAGAAACTAAGTATAGAGACTCACCATCTTATCCGAGAATGTTTTTCACTCATGCTTTAAGATATTTCATTTTTTAGTTTATTCCAACCTATTGGTGAGTCTACTTACACTTAGCATCAATGTTTTACGATTACGTATGAAATCAGTTTTACTTATTTCATTCCCCCACACATACTCTGTACATTCCAGACGTACTGATCCACATATATGTCTATGTGGCTACATTGCTTTATAATATAGGTACCAGTTATAGCCCGTATATCACGATCAGACAGTTGCAGATTCCATCCAGCAGGTGATGAGCTCTCCTACTTCGAGAACTCCAGACAGTTTTAGTTCATGTACAATTTATTTCCTTTCATGGGTATTGAATTGTGGTAGTTGGAGGCATATCCCAGCTATCTATAGTCAGTATAGTAGAGGCTTCATAGATGTCAGTCAGAGTCAGTCATGTAATTCCAGTTTCATTCTTTAGATTTATCAAATTATAAAGCTTTATCAGTATTGTATCTATTTTAAATTTTCAGTATGATTCTGTTTCTGCACAACAAAACATCTATTTATTATGTTATAATTTAGTTTCTTAACAGTATGTTATTTCATGGGTTAGCTTGAGATCACTTGTGGTTCCAAGCACCGTGTGATGACTAAGGGGTAGTCTCGGGTCGTTACATATCAGAACTATATTAATGGTCCCTCGACCTAATCAGTTTGGACCTATCAAACTCAACTATAAAATTACAAATATCTTGTTTGAATGATCAATGACTAAACAGTAAAAAAAACATTCACAAAATTAGTGCACTCTATGTGTGTTTTCACGATAACATTATCAGTAATACATACCTCCCATATATGAAGTGGTTCATTGCAAGCAACTTATTTCTCTGAACCCATCTTTACTATAGCCTCTTGTGTTGGTCGAGCAAAAGTTGATCAAATTTCAGTCTTATATCTACAAAGAAGAGGAAAAAAATTAATGTCAAACAAGAGAAGAACATAAAAAATATGTGTAGTCCATTGCAATAGATGTGGAGTCTATTGCAACAGATGTGGAGTCTGTTGCAACAGGTGTAGAGTCTGTTGGAATAAATGTGGAGTATGTTAGAATATATCAAACCAGCCTTGATAGTGGTTTGATTTGCTCCAACAGTTGCTTTGTATGTTACAAGATCAACAACAGCATAAGCTACAAAGAAACAACAAATAAAAAACACCAACAACATCATTTGTTCCAACACCACTGACATCATCATCAACAAAGAAGCAACATCTTTTGTTCCAACACCATCAACAACACCACACAACAAGTTCTAACAACACCAACCCCACCAACAACATCAATAATAGAATCAACAACAACGAAACAAACAAAATACATTAGAAAAAATGATACCACCAACAGGGCTTTTAAACTTCTCCCAACAGATGATTTTTTTCACCTATTGTAATAAAAATTCTTGATTCGTTTATTCAACACTTAAAAGTTCCTTTAAATTTTTTAAATAAATATGATATGTATTAATGATAATAAAATAAAAAACAAATTAAAAAAACTTGCAAAGAAGAAGACTAAAATAAAAGAGCAATAGTAAACTATACTTTACCTGCAATGTCATAAGGGGATCAAAACAACAATTTCAGTCGAGGAAAGATATGGATCAGCTTAGATCCAAAAGGATTTTTATGAGAAAGAGGAGAGAAAAGAGATTAGAAAAAAGGTTGTCATAACCCTAAATAAGAGAGAAAAGAGAGAAAAAAGGTTGTGATAACCCTAACGAGGAGAGAAAGAAAAAGAAAAAGATGAGAGATAAATAAAATAAATTTAGGGTTGAAGGATGTCATGGGTAAAGATTCATTAATTAATATTCATTAATAAATTAGAGGTGCACGATGAAGACGGGTAACATTGAAAATAAAAGACAAGACTACTCAATGAGATATGTCATTTATTGCAACAAATATCTATATCTGTTTGAAAAAATCTAACAGCTCAGTTATTTGTACCAATAGATGCAAATGTCCATTTGATAATTAAATTAAATATGTTATCTATTACAACATATATCAATATTTATTTGAAAATTTTCAATAGCTCAGTCATTTGTCATAACAGATGCAAATGTCTATTTAATAATTAAATTAGATATGTCATCTGTTGCAACAGATACGAATATCTATTTGAAAATTTTCATTAGCTCAGTCATTTATTGAAATAGATTCTCTTGAAATTTATTTAGGTGGAATTAGGGATGAATGAATGAATTTATAGAGTCGACTATAGCTTCAATTGAGTCTTTACAATTGCATGGTAATGGTATTTCGTTCATCCCGATCTGAGTCGTTGATCGATCACTTTTAATTTAAAACATTCTCATTAACTTTATGGTAGGCTACCCAGTTCGTCATATAAAAGGAGTTATGGTCGATTGAATTCGACTCAAATTTCGACGCTCACTAAAACTCGAACGACAGGAAAGCTTTCAACTTGACCTTGAGTTAAGGGATCACTATGATCTCAATTCATTCTCAAATAGGTTTCCGCACTACATAATTTATTAACATAACAAATTTGCATAGGATTTATGGCTTTTGGAACATCTACACGTAGAAATGATGGTCTTCATTCAAGCCCGAAATAAGGGGTGTTACATTTATATAGCCATCAGATGACTTTTCTGAAAAGTGGCAATGGTTCACTTATAAGGTGTATCCTTTGGAAGAGTCATGTCTGTTAATTCAAAATATTGTGTCTTTTTCTTAACAGACACAACTATCTAAACAGTCACACCTTTTCCAAAACAATATGTCTTTTGCTCAAAGGTTGTGTTCCTCCATTTTCCATTCACACCAATTAAACCCAAAAATCCCCTACATGAATGGGGAATGACTATTCTTTATAAAACTTTACGGACAAGTATGTGATCATCAAGCAAAGACTGATTACATCTGGATAAGTGGGTTTCCCTTTAAACTTTCTGTAGTGAACATGCATCGGATGCACTCAGTCAATCGGCAGATTATATATCTTTGAACCGTCAAGATTTAATGTACACCTTGACAACACATGTCACACAAACAACCTTTTACCATTTATGGTTCTCACAGTTTTATTCTTTTCATCCATGAGCATGTCCCGATTTCATGAGAGCTTAGAGAATAGGCCTTTACTAACATTCTCCTTGAAGCGGCTTCCACTTCGACGTCACTTAGATGATTTCTAAATGTTCAATCCTATAGATTAAACTATTTGGTCAAATCTGCCAAATTTAGATAATCATTAAAAGAATTTTCACTTTATGTCTTATCCTTATTTACTAAATATTGTCTACATCATGAGAATGGGTTGAGTAATTGACAATGTTGAACCTGGCAGAAACAACTTTGTTTGATCTCCTTGAACCTAGATTTTTTATCTCCAATATGCTAGGTAGAGTGACCGCTATGCTGATTTGTCCTAGGCCTTAAACCCATCCCCTTGGATATCCTTTTCACTTCTTCTCTAGATAGGCCTTTTGTAAGTGGATCCGATACATTATCCTTTGTCTTTACATAGTCAACAATGATAATTCTACTAGAGACAAGTTCCCTAACGGTATTATGTCTTCGTCGTGTATGAAGAGATTACCATTGTACATCATGCTCCCTGCCCTACATATTGTCACTTGGATATCACAGTGTATACATACTAGTGCCACTGGTTTGGGACAATAAGGAATATCTTCCAAGTAATTTTGGAGCCATTCTACTTCTTCACTGGCTTTATCCAATGAGATAAATTCAGATTTTATTGTAGAGCGAGCAATATAAGTCTGTTTGGATGATTTCCAAGAGACTTCTCCTCCACCGATAGTAAATATATATATCCACTTGTGGATTTTACTTCATTCGATCTGGTGATCCAATTTGCATCACTATATCCTTCAAGAACCATAGGATATTTATTATAATGCAAGGCATAGTATTGAGTGTATTTAAGATACCCCAAAACTCTTTTCATTGCCATCCCTTGAGTTTTGTTGGGATTACTTTTGTACCAACTAAATTTACTAATCGCTTATGCTATATCTGGTCATGTACAGTTTATTATATACATTAAACATCCCAATACATTTGTGTACTCCAATTGTGAGTCACTTTTACCTTTATTTTTTCGAAGTGCAAAGCTCACACCCAAAGGAGTCTTGGCAATACCAAATTTCATATACTTGAATTTGTCAAGTACCTTTTTGATATAATGAGACTGTGACAATGCCAAACCTTGTGGATTTCTATGAATTCTTATACCTAAGATAACATCCGCAACTCCAAGGTCTTTCATATCGAACTTGCTTTCGAGTATTCATTTCATTGCATTTATGTTTGAAATGTCTCTACTGATGATCAACATATCATCCAAATAAAAACAAACAATGACTTAGTGATTCGGAGTGTCTTTAATGTAATCACATTTATCACATTCATTTATCTTGAACCCGTTTGTCAACATGGTTTGGTCAAACTTCGTATGCCATTGTTTAGGCGCTTGATTTAGTCCATACAATGACTTAATAATGTTACACACCTTATTCTCCTTCCCTAGAACCATAAAATCCTCAGGCTGTTCGATGTAAATTTCTTCCTCTAATTCTCCATTTAGAAATGCGGTTTTCATATTCATTTGATGGATTTCAGGACCATATACCTCCACCAAAGCAATTAATATCCGAATCGATGTTATCCTTGTTACTAGTGAATATGTATCAAAGTAATCAATACCTTCTTTTTTTTTGAAGACTTTTACTACAAGTCTTACCTTGTATTTGTAAATAGTACCATCCACTTTCATTTTCCTTTTGAGATCCATTTAGAACTTAAAGGTTTATTGTCTGGAGGAAGATCAATCGATTCCCACGTATGGTTGCTCAAGATTGAATCAATCTCACTATTGACTGCCTCTTTCCAAAAGGATGAGTTTGATGAAGACATTGCTTCTTTAAATATTTGAGGCTCATTTTCTAAGATAAATGTTATAAATCTGATCCAAACATAGTAGAAGTTCTTTGACGTGTACTACATATTGAATTCTCTTCATTATGTACATTCTCACTTGGTTTATCTCGAGGTCATTTAGATCCTTCACCAGACTATTCATGTCTAGTTTTATACGGGTAAATGTTTTTGAAGAATTCAACATTATCTGATTCAATTACTGTGTTTTCATTTATATTTGGATGTTCGTATTTATGAATCAAAAACCGACATGCTTTACCTTTTTTAGCATAATCTATGAACATGCATTCCAAAGTTTTAGGTCCTATCTTAATCCTCTTAGGCATAGGAACTTGGACCTTTTCTAGACACCCCCACACTTTAAAATATTTTAAGTTGGGTTTCCTTCCTTTCCATTATTCATAAGGAATTGATTATGTATTACTATGGGGAACTCTATTGAGTATATGATTAGCTGTAAGGATAACCTCCCCCTATAAGTTTTGCGGTAAACTGGAACTTATAAATACCAAGACCTCCACCAACACCACAACTAATGCCACCAACACCAACTCCAAGACTACCGACACTACCACCAAAACCACAACTAATGACACGACCACCAACAGCCACCACCACCACCACCACCACCATCCAACAATACCACGATAGTCAACAAAACACTGAGATAAAAACTACGGTTTTCATAGGTGCTTCCTATTTTTTTAGCATTAAAACTCAAAATTGTTAACCCATTCTTGAAGATAATACATCTAAAAGTCTTCTGTTTCATCATTAACAAAAAAGCCTTAATTTTTAGAATAAAGAACAAATTTAGAACTCTTCTCGAACTCTGTTACCTATAAAACTAGAGAAAACAATGGATACAAACAAGAATAAAGTCAAAAATAACAACTATGTGGTCGAAAATAGGAAGAAAATCGATATGTTTTGAAGGGTTGAGCAATATGTTGAGTAGTTGTTGTCTGTATTGTTGAGAGTGAAAGAGAGAGAGAGAGAGAGAACTTTAAATTTGAATTGATGAAAAGTTTTTCGTGCAAATGGATGATTTGTATAGGTTGATTTGTAATTTTTGAAAAGAATGACAAGTTTTGAGATTGTTAATTTTGTTCGAATTGATCTTAATTAATTTTTAAAATATTAAAAGATATAGTTTTTAAAATATTAAGTTAATGAGAATACTTTCAAATCCGAGTGATCAATTGACGACTTAGGTCGGGATGAATCCAATACCAACACCATGCAATTGCAAAGACTGAATTGAAATTGTAGTTGACCCTATGAAATCATTCATCCCTAGTTCCACTTAAATCAATTTAGGTACTAGCTTAACATCACGTTAATGAGAATATTTTCAACTCAGAGTTATCGATCATCACTCAGAGTTATCGATCGATGACCTGGGTCAGGATGAATGCAATACCAACACCATGGAATTGCAAAGACTCAATTGAAGTTGTAGCTGACCCTATAAACTCATTCATCCCTAGTTCTACCTAAATAAATTTAGGTACTAGCTTAAAATAAAGTTAATGAGAATTTTTCAACTCAGAGTGATCGACCGATGACCCGGGGAGGGATGAACTCAATACCAACACCATGCAATCGCAAAGGCTCCATTAAAGTTATAGTTGACCCTATGAACTCATTCATCCCTAGTTCCATCTACATCAATCTATTTACTAGATTAACATTAAGTTAATAAGAATTTTTTCAACTCAGAGTGATCGTTCGACGATCTAGGTTGGGATGAATGTAATACCAAGACCATGCAATCGTAAAGACTTAATTGAAGTTGTAGTTGACCCTATGAACTCATTCATCCTAGTTCCACCTAAATCAATTTACCCTATAAACTCATTCATCCCTAGTTCCACCTCAAATAATTTAGGTACTAGATTAACATTAAGTTAATGAGAATTTTTTCAACTCAGAGTGATTGGTTGATGGCCCGTGTTGGGATGAATGCAATACCAACACCATGCAATCGCAAAGACTCAATTAACGTTGTAGTTGACCCTATGAACTTATTCATCCCTAGTTCCACCTAAATCAATTTAGGTACTAGGTTAAAACTAAGTTAATGAGAATCTTTTCAACTCAGAGTGATAGATCGATAACTCGGGTCGGGATGAACGCAATACCAATACCATGTAATTACAAAGACTAAAAATTGAAGTTGTAGTTGACCCTATGAAATCATTAACCCTTAGTTACACCAAAATCAATTTAGGTACTAGATTAAAATTAAGTTAATTAGAATCTTTTCAACTCAGAGTGATCGATCAACGATCCAAGTCGGGATGAATGCAATACTAACACTTTATAATCACAAAGACTTAATTAAAGTTGTAGTTGACCCTATGAACTCATTCATTGCTAGTTCCACCTAAATAAATTTAGGTAATAGCTTAAAATTAAGTTAATGCAAATATTTTCAACTCAGAGTGATCGATCGATGACCCAGATCGGATTGAATGCAATA